>CM038041.1:181878741-183162074 GCA_021397845.1 Areca catechu
CTGCCAGTTGAATTAAGATATACGAGCATTAGAGCAAACCCCACGATGTATGTTCTAGTTTCGTGGACTAACCAGCTAGGATCCACACGGAAGGCCATGCAGTCAGGTCCATCATCCATGGATGATATATATATATACTTGAATCCATGCATAGAAAAGCGAGTTTTTTAAAAAAATAATACAAAAAAAAAAATTTACGAAAACAAGTGTTTTTCCGTATATTTATGAAAGCAGGTGTTTTTCTGTCTACGTGGCACAAAAACCTACTTTCTTGCCGAAGGGATACCAGTGGGGCTGAAATCGTCTTTCCAAAAGGTATTTTCAGAATTTTTAAAAAAATTATTTTATAAAATTTGATTTGATATTTTTAAAATTAAAAATTTGTAAAGTGACATTCGAAATCATCCATGGAACAGACGATTTCAAAACAGTAACACCTGTTACTGTTTCATAATACGTCATAATTTTTTTTAAAAAAATTGATTAATAAATTTTAAATTTAAATAAATAAATAAATAATAAAAAATTAATATTAATTAAAATTTTATATATTATTTTTTGATAATATTAATTATGATATTATTTTAAAATAATATTAATTAAAAATATCATTAATTAACCATATAATAATAATATTAATTTAAAATTAATAATAAATTAATTAAAATAACATTAATTAAAAATAAAATTAATTTAAAAATATTATAATAATATATAATAATATTTTTTTATATTATAATAAATATTTTATATTCTAAATATAATAAATATATTATAATTTATTATATTATATATTATATATTATAATATAGTATAAAAATGAAATAATTAAAAATAATCACCGAGTCGATACTAGATCGGTCGACAGCCCGGTGTCAGTCCGATCCCTTGCTCAGGACCGGTGGTAGGATCCCGACGATCAGATCGGCGATCGGATTTGTGGCATGATTGGAGCTAAACCTGTGGCAGGATCTTGGCAGCCAGACCGGGGGCCGGACCGGCGACTGGATATTTATTATAATTTATATAAAATATTATAATTTATATTTTAAAATATAAAATAATACATTTATTATATTTTAGAATATAAAATATTTATTATAATATTATAATATATTATTATAATATTTTTTAAATTAATTTTATTTTTAATTAATGTTATTTTTAATTAATTATTATTAATTTTAAATTTATATTATTATTATACGGCTAATTAATGTTATTTTTAATTAATGTTATTTTAAAATAATATCATAATTAATATTATCAAAAAATAATATATAAAATTTTAATTAATATTAATTTTTTATTATTTATTTATTTATTTAAATTTAAAATTTATTAATCAGATTTTTTAAAAAAATTATGACGTATTATGAAAACAGTAACGGTTATTACCGTTTTGAAATCGTCTGTTCCACGGACGATTTCGAATTTCACTTCAAAAATTTTTAATTTTAAAAATATCAAATCAAATTTTATAATTTTTTTTTTAAATTTTGAAAATATCTTTTGGAACGACGATTTCAGAATTTAAAATCGTCTTTCCAAAAATCGATTTCAACCCCGCTGGCATCCCTTCGACTGGAAAGTAGATTTTCTGTCACGTAGATAGAAAAACATCTACTTTATAAATATACGGAAAAATACTTATTTTCATTTTTTTTTTTTTGCATTATTAAAAAAAAAAATCTAGAAAAGCAGCAATTTTTAATAAAGAAACGACGGCACGTTGACTCCACATTAATTTGGTGTAGCGATCGAATTAATTCTGTTTGGTGCTGTGAGTAACATATAGCAGTACGTAGCAAGCTGGTTGTTGTGCGAGAGCTTAAAAGACCCCGTAAGAAAGAATGGCAGAGAGAAAGAAGGTGGTACCACACACTGCGCCTGTGGGCGTTGCGTGTATTTATGAGCTGCTCTCACCGACTCTCTTTTAACATATATATATATATATATATATATATACATATATATATATATACTATATATGTTCTCACCGACTCTTTTAACCTATATAACTAGATATTTATGGACTGGCTCTATGGTTCCTCCCTGACTCACTTCGTCGAGCCAACGCTATCAAGGCATTACACCACAAGCAAGACAACAAGGACCTCTCATGCCGATTCCATGTTTCCCACTCAACTAAAGCTTATATACATAATATAATAATAAGAGCCATGTGCAAGTACACCGCACCACCAGAGGAACTCGATGATGGATCCTTCCTTCGTGGTGCAATTACAGTCCACTGGGTCCCGCAGCATCCAAGGTGGTACGTCTACGTGGTATGGAATGGTTTGTTGAAGGTGGGGTTTGCTGTTGAGTGGAGAACAGAGGACTTGGGCCTCTTGGGGAAAGAACGCATGAGTTGAATGGGGTACGGTACGTTGTACTGCGACTCAGGGTGCGCAGAGCGAGGACGATGGAATGGAAGCCCAGGCCGCAGAGGGCTTTTGGCTTGTCGTTTAGCCCTTCCCCTCCCATGCGCGGACGTACGGCACACCAAAAGGAATTGCTTTAGAGTTCGGGAAACGCGTGATCAAACGGCTGCAAGCGGAGATGACACACCGGATGCTGGTGTGGTGGAGGACTGGATCGATGGGCTACGAAGTTGGAGTTTGCTTCACGTGTTGGGCATCCGGTTTCTGATCACCAGTCGTCCATTTTTATCAGAATTCGGATGGCCACGGTACCCAACTGCCTGGATGCAGCACACTGAGACCGGGACCGTATAAACGGGTAGTGGGGACATGACACGTGGACACTGGAGAGGTACGGGACTGGCCATCACATGGTGATGGTGGGCCTTCACGTAACAGGATTTTTTTTTTTTTTTGATAAAAAAAAATACGTCGAGGTGGTCAAGACTAGAACTGTGAACGGATCGGATTCGTATCGAAACCTAGATATCTAGACCTGGACTCGATTTTAGCTACCGAATTCGGACCTGGATCCAAATATCCAACGGGTCCAATTTTAAGATATCGGATCCGGATCCGAATGGATCTCGGATATCCAGATTCGAACCCGGACCCGAATATTACTATGCTTCATGGGCTTGTAAGAGTGGAGGATTCTATTCTTTTATTTTTTAACCATTTGATTATGATCCAATATCCCGTATTTATATAAATATATATCATATTATTTTATTTAATCGGGTTTCGGATCTGGATATATAATATCCAGATTCAAATTCATTTAACTATAATTAATCGGATTTGAATTTGGATAAATGAATCCAGGTTGAGATCCAGATCCGGATCCATTGGATCCAAAACCGTCGGTCTCGGATCCGGACATAACCCGTTGACAGCTCAAGGAAAAGCTATCAATAATGGAAGGGAATACTTTGCCAATAATAATGGAAGGGAATAAGTTACAGGAACCCAAGCAAAGCATCCATACTACGTGGCAGATTTAACACCCCAGCTTTTTGGTCTTGAGGCCCCAAGGTCTTATAGCTTTTTGGTCTTGAGGCCCCAAGGTCTTATTTGTTGGTCAGAGATTCCCCAGAGGGAATGGACGTGGATCCTCGGAGATTCAGTTTTTTTCACCGTGGCATGCATGGATCCACATGCAGCATGGGCTCACGACAAGGATAGTAATGCTGCAGTAATATGAATGCGTGGAAATTCCATGTAGATGGTAATTGAGGGTGGCATGGGCAAGTAGCCAATTAAGATGAGAAATTTCTATCCTAACTAATTCAATGGAGCTAAATTTTCTTCTATTCCTTCTTGTACAGGAGGTTCTATTTCCATGGCCAGTCGCCAATCATCCATGCTTTGCATGCACAATGGTTGATGAATAGGTCATAAAGCTAGTATGCTCATGTCCCAATTAATCTATTCTCCATTATCTAGTGTTTTATGTATACTTTCATGAGCAATGCATGATTGAACTAGATTATGATAGATCTTGCCTCTCTATCTATCTATCTATCTATCTATCTATCCATCTATAAAAATTGATAAATTTGAAGATGAGTTGGAAAAGGATTGTAGATATTTTTAAGATGTGTTTGCATTCGAAATGGATTCTAGCTACATATATTTGTCATGCCCTGGCCTGAGACCCAAGCTAGGCGTATGATAGACGTCCATGTATTTTTAAGATTTTAATTTCATTGAATATGCAAGGCTTATCTTTTAACTTTCAAATCCTTTAAAATATCAAAATAATAAAAATAATAGTGAATCCAACTTCATGACCACTAAATATAATGAATAAGTCAAATTTGATAGAAATTCACCAATCCTTAAGCTCCTCATAGCATAATCTTAAGACCCGACTACTCCATAGCATCGGAAAAAAATATAATGAGCTACACAAGCCAAGTTATCATGACCTATAGTTCATGAAATATAAAATTCAAAAATTATCCATATAATATAAACCAATAAAATATTTTAGATCATAAATATTTCAATATGCACATTCGACAATAAAATATTTTCAAAATAAAATAATCAAGGATGGCCATCCACTCTCACTCTCGCTCTTCTAGTCCCTCTGACTATGGTACGATCGATCTATGACTAGCCACGAAAGATACTAGATTATAACTACATATATCGTCTATCGGTCATGTACCAGTGATCACCCTACCGGAGGTCCAAAAAATTCTAGTTATGATATCACACGTGTGCCAACGATCGCCCCATCTGGCTAAGCTCAGAAAGAAATTAGCTCCTGACTATATATATTGTTCATCGATCATGCACCAATGATCGTCTCACTAGAGGCCCAAAAGAAGACTAGATCCTAACTCGTATAATTATAGTCAGACTAGAGAGTACAATAACCAATAAACAATACATTTTTCGATGCAATTTAATATAATTATTTTCAAAGTAAATACTGTTGCTGCCTACACCGTCATGGCCTATAGCTTAGAGATGATCTTGGACGCCGACCTCGTCGCTCGGGAGCCAACTCATGTGCCCGGACCTGCAAAACAGAGGAGACCCAGGTCGGGGATCCCGGCCGGGGCACTCTGATGGTCAAGTCAGTGATGATCCAGGGGAACAAATCCTTCCTTGTGAGCCCCTTTGCTCGGACTCCATACTTGGAGGAGGAGATTTGGTTTGAGAGAGAGAGAGTAGAGCGGGCGTCGTAGCGATGGAGGAGAGCACGAGCTATGTGGCCGTGTCTGTCAAGACCCTTCCGGCGAGTCTCCGGTAGCCTAGAGCGCTCGGCCTCTCGGTCACCCTCCTATGTGCTGCCTTCTCCCTTATTTGCTCGAGTTAGTCTTTCTTACCTTATGTGAGAATCCTTTTAGACCAGGATCCCCCCAGCGGCTTATCTCGAGATCTTTCGCCTCTGCAGGTGCTGGAAGGTCAACGTCTGACAGTGCTTTGTGCCGTGCGCACAAGTACCTTCCTTATTCGTGATAAAGAGTTATGTTGCCGGCTCTGACCTCCCTCCTGCTCACTTCACTTTGGAAAATTTGGTAAAGCCTCGATCGGGGGGCAGCCGCCGCCTGAATTTGAATATTTCAGAAAGATTTCCTCTTTCGGGTGGCGCAGATGGTCGATTGGGAGTACGGCGCCTTGGTCATGGCACCCTTTCCTACTTGGTATAAGTAGCAGCGGGAGTGATTTTGGCATCCTAGGAGGTGCTCCTCCATGGTCCTTGGGCGGTGGTCCACTGCCCAAAAGGGGGTGGCATCGCGGACTTTGACTTCCATCTACTGGACCTCTCGCTTGAAGAAAGCTTGGCCTGAGAAGAGCAAGAGCTCAACTTCAGTCGAGGTGGACTCGACCTCGAGGGAGTTGCCCGGCGAGGGAGCTCGAAGAGAGCTAGAGCTCGACTTCGACCGAGGTGGGCTCAACCTCGAGGGAGCCACCTGGTGAAAGAGCTCGAAGAGAGCAAGAGCTCGACTTCGACCGAGGTGAGCTCGACCTCGAGGGAGCTACCTGGCGAAGGAGCTCGACTTCAACCAAGGTGGGCTCGACCTCGAGGGAGCCACTTGGCGAAGGAGCTCGAGAAAAGAGCAGGAGCTCGACTTCGATCGAGGTGGGCTCGACCTCGGGAGAGCCACCTAGCGAAGGAGCTTGAGAAGAGAGCAGGAGCTCGACTTCGATCGAGGTGGGCTCGACTTCGGTCGAGGTGGGCTCGACCTCGGGGGAGCCACCTGGCGAAGGAGCTCGAGAAGAGAGTCTGACATGGCAACTTCTGCCCATATGGCATCTGACTGCATCTGACTTGGGCTCCACGTCAGGGATCCTGCCACATCAAATACATGTGTAACTTTATATTTTGCCAAATCATGTCCATGCATAAAGTACTCACTTGAATAACATAACATTAATTAAAATTTTAAATTAAATCAAGTATAGTAAAATATTCTGGGATAGCGATAACTTACAAAAAATTGATTCTATCAGGAATATGCGACTCAAATCCTATATTCGGCATTTCTTTATTGATAAAGGTGATAAAGGCTCTGACAAAATAAGTTAATTTTATAGTTAATCATAAGTTTAAGAAAAGAAGACTAGAATAATAAAAGAGACTTTTGGTCATATCAAGATCTAAATCTGGTTATGGATTTGATCCGAGTAGTCGTTTGGATCTGATTTATAAGAATATATTTTGATTCATAACAGATTAATCAAATTGAAATCCAGTGGATTAAGGTTGATCTCCCATCTTTTATTTATTTATTTATTTTGCTCTTTCTTCTTCTCTCTCCTCTTCTTTCTATTCTCTCTCCCCTCTTTCTCTCTCTTCTCTTTTCTCTCTCTTCTCTTTTCTCTCTCCTCTTTCTCGCTTCTCTATTTTTTTCTTTTCTCTTTTTTTCTTCTTTCTTTTCTTTTCTTTTCTTCTTCCTCTACTTCTTTTCTTCCTCCTTTGCTTCTTTTTTTCTTCTTTGGCTTGGCCCGAACGAACCTTCCACAGTCCTAAAGAATCAAGGAAGAGGGGAAAGGGGGAAAGGGATTCAAGAGGGCGACTCATTGGAGCACAGTTGGATGGAGAGGTGGGGTCGGGGTGGCACTACCAGCGGCGGTCCGACCACCAGTTGGAAATCTGAGGAAGAGGGAAAATGAGAGAGGGGGTTCAAGAGGGTGGCTTGCCAAAGCACAGCTAGACGGTGAGGTGGGGTTGGGGCGGCGCTATCGACACCCCCTGCAGCAACACCAAATATAATCAAGAAAGAGAGGGGACTTACCAGTGACGGTGAAGACAAGGCCAACCATCGGAGATGGGGAAGAAAGTGAAGGAGCTTGATTTTGACCCGATCAGAGATGGTGTGGGGAGAGATTTAAAGAGGGATTTGGAGAAGATAATCCTCACTTCTCATAGATATGCTTGGTTAATCGAGAGTCCCACCAAACCCCATCTCTCCTCCGATCATCTCCCACCTTCCCATAGTAATAACTCCGATCAATCTGGTAGCCATTGTGCTCGATCAAGCAGGGGTTTCGTCTCTTATTTTAGGTAATTTTTTTTTCATTTTGAATTGAAGTCGACATGCCTTGCCAACTTTAGCCCAAGATGGCTTAGGTGGCCAAGTTTTCACATTATCCCCTTCTTAAATAAATTTTATCTTCGAAAATTAAAAACAAAATCTAAATCTTTCAAGACTTAAAAGTTACTTAATCAAAAACTCACATGTACCATTTTATCCAAATTCAATAATATCAAACAAAATACATAAATCAATCACTCCAAAGCCAACAAACTATCCCATCACTTAGATCAATTACAATACTCATACCTATTTTTTAATATCAAAGTATAGCCTCTTTTCAAGATTATTTTATAATTTGATATCTCTATCAACCCTAAAAAAATTTTGTCTCTTAGATAATATTCAATTTGATATATCATTTTTTTTCAATCAAATTAGATAACCATATTAGTTATCAAAAGTATTCTATCACACTTAATATTAAGATATACGAAATAAGATTAGCTCTAATTAAGGGATTAAAAGTCTATGATTAAAATCATCACATTCATTCAGGATCAGCCAGGGATTCATTTGATGCCAAGATAGATTTAAAATTAATTATATTTGGAAGAGCTTGACATTGATTCGGCACAAATACCATAGTAAGTTTTGATCCCACAAAATTAATGATCCTTGATTAGAAACAAATCACTAGATAGCTAAGAAGGCGGTTATGAAAATGAAATTTAATGATAGGCTTTAGAGATAAAAAATCTATCATAAATTATCAATATTGAATCATAAGGGCAATTCCAAGAAAACATGATATCAATATTCTAATTTCTTTGTTAAAGTTGAGATCAAAGGGAGCAAATCAAAAATACATGATTTATTCAGATACATAATGATGTGGCCAAATCGTTGATGTGGAACCCCTGTCAGATCCAATCAAATGCCACGTGGGTAGAAGTTGCCATGCTAGATCGCTCTCTCCGAGTTCCTTCGCCAGGTGGCTCCCTCGAGGTCGAGCCCACCTTGGTCGAAGTCGAGCTCCTGCTCTCTTCAAGCTCCTTCACCAGGTGGCTCCCTCGAGATCGAGCCCATCTCGACCGAAGTCGAGCTCCTGCTCTCTCCGAGCTCCTTCACCAGGTAGCTCCCTCGAGGTCGAGCCCACCTCTGTCGAAGTTGAGCTCCTGCTCTCCTCGAGCTCCTTTGCCAGGTGGCTCCCTCGAGATCGAGCCCACCTCGGTTGAAGTCGAGCTCCTGCTCTCCTCGAGCTCCTTCTCCAGGGAGCTCCCTTGATGTCGAGCCCACCTAGGCCGAAGTCGAGCTCTTGCTCTTCTCGAGCTCCTTCGCCAGGCAGCTCTCTCGAGGTCGAGCCCACCTCGGTCTAAGTGAGCTCCTGCTCTCTTCGAGCTCCTTCGCCAGGCGGCTCCCTGGAGGTCGAGCCCACCTCGACCGAAGTCGAGCTTCTACTCTCTTCAAGCTCCCTCGCCAGGTGGCTCCCTCGAGGTCGAGCCCACCTCGATCGAGGTCGAGCTCTCGCTCTCTTTAGGCAAGGGATCCGGTAGCTAGAAGTCAAGGCCCCACGGTGCCACCTCCCTTGGGCGGCGGACCGCCGCCCAAGGACCATGGAAGAGCACCCTCCAGGATGCCATTATCATCCTCGCTACTACTTACACTAGATAGGAAAGAGCGCCCTGACCGAGGCCCGCACTCCCAACTGACCTTCTATGCCACCCGAAAGAGAAAATCATCCCGGAAGATTCAAATCCAGAGGATGGCTGCCCCCCGATCGAGGCTCTGCCAAGTTTTCCAAAGTGGAGCGATAGGAGGGAGGTCAGAGACGGTAATATACTCCTTGTTACAAATAAGGAAGGTACTTGAGTGCACGAAACGAAGCACTGCCAGAAGTTGACCTTCCAGCACCTGCAGAGGGGGAAGATCCCAAGGTAAGCCGCTGGGAGGAAGCCTGGTCTAAAAGGACCCTCCTAAGGTTCTCAATACAAGGTAAGCAAGCCTAACCCAAGCAAGCAAGGGAGAGGGCAGCGCACAAGAGAGGAACCGAGAAACCGAGCACCTTGGGCTACCGGAGACTCACTGGAAGGGTCTTGACGGACACAGCCACAAGGCTCGAGCACTCCTCGGCTGCTCCTACCCCAGCTCTATTCTCTTTCTTTCAAACCAAATATCCTCCTCCAAGTGTAAGGTCCGAGCAAAGGGGCCCACAGGGGATGATCTGTTATTCTAGATCGTCACTGACTTGATCATCGGAGTGCCCCCACCGAGATCCCCGACTCGGGTCTTCCTTGTTTTGCAGGTCCGGGCGCGCGAGCAAGCTCCCATGCAACGAGGTTGGCATCCGAGGTCGGTTTCCAACTACAGGCCACGATGGTGTAGGCGGCAACAGATTGGCACACCAGGTAGGGGTTGAGCAGGACACACTCTAATCCAAGCCAATCCCTTTACGTGCAACTCCGCCAGAAACATGATGTTGACCCGCGCGCGGGAGGTCTCCACTAGCCATGCAGGAGACCCCCCTCTCATGGGATCCCGCACAGTCTAGAAAGGGAGCCCCCCGCTCCACCGCAACTGCCTTCAGCAGACGTCTAGTTGGCTGCACTCACTCAGCAGATGTAGATTCTGACTGCAGCGGTGCGATAGTTGCAACATCAACACTGATCCCTGGCCACCCACCAACAGCGAGGAACCCCTGCGGTCCAAGCCGCCATACCCCGCGATAGCCTGCGGTCCTTCCAAGGAAGGCCATCACTGTCGTGGACCACGACAATCCCCCAGGGAAGCCACCGGATCCCAGCGAAGAGATAGTGGACCGGGTCAGTCGACCGGGAGAGCCGTTCTCCAACTCTTGAGCAGGCTACTGTTAAGCACCGCCGAGGTTATAGAGGAAAGGCCTCCCATCATGACCCCCCTCAGCTATCACCTTTACCTCCTCCATCGGCCTCAGCAGAAGGCTCCATCGACGAGGCCATCAGGCGCATGGCTGAAAGGCTCCTGAAGGAGCAGGAGCGCAGCTGGAGGAGCTATCCTGTCAGTTTGCAAACTTGCAGGGCTCCTCCCATGAGCCTACGGGCTACGACGTCCATCCTCCTTTCTCCCGAGAGATCCAAGAGGAGCCGATCCCGAGTTGGTTTCGCATGCCGCAGGTGGATCCCTACAATGGGACCAGCAACCCTCTAGACCACCTGGAGAGCTATAAGACTCTCATGAGAGTCCAGGGGACGACCGACGCCCTCTTCTGCATCACTTTTCTAGCCACTCTCCGGAAGGCGCCCGAGTTTGGTTCACCCGTCTCGAGTCTGAAAGTATCAACTCCTTTGCACAACTGGAGAGAAAGTTCGTGGCTCATTTTGATGCTTGTCAGAAGGTGCCACGAGAGGCGAATAGCTTTTTCTTCATCAGGCAACAGGACCACGAACCCTTGCGAGACTATGTGACCCGCTTCAAGGTTGCCGCACTGGAGATCTACAATTTGGATGAGCCAGTTGACATGCTGGTACTAAAGAGAGGGCTCAGGACTTCCCACCTAACCTACTCCCTGGACAAGAATCCATCGAAGACGTACTTCGACCTCCTCCTCCGTGTTCATAAGTATATCCGCACCGAGGAGGTGAACCGTACGAGGGAGTTGGACGGGAAGTCACTGAAGAAGCAACTTCCTGGGGAGACGTCCGGGGTGCGGAAGCCTGGACCGGCCACTCTGAACTTTCGTCAAGGGCCGAAGCTGAAGAGCGACCCCATCCCAAAAGAAAGATACATACCTCTCCTAGCCCCGAGGACGAAGATTCTCATGAAGATTGAGGGCGAAAGCTACCTGTGCCGCCCTCCCCCGCTGAGGTCATCTAACAGTTACGACAAGATGAAGTACTACCAATTCCATCGCGATCACGGCCATGATACCGAGGAATGCCGCCACCTCAAGAGAGAAATTGAAGATCTGATAAGAAGGGACTATCTCGGAAAGATTGTGGGGGGCAAGACGCCAGTGGAATCTCAGGCGCTTGCTGCTCTTCCTCCCGTCCCCGTAGTTGACAATTAGCCCACCGAGAAGCCTGTGGGAATGATATGTTATGGAATAGAGCGTGCTGCTAAGAGGACCCGAGGGGGAGAGAGTTTAAAAAATATACTCCCTTTTATTAGGAAGAGGAAATTTGGGAATGAAAATGTAAATAATGATGCCGTTGTCATCGAGATGACGATCACCATGCATCCTGTAAAATGGATTATGGTCAATAGTGAAAATTCGACTGATATCCTTTTTTACGATGCTTTCTTCAGGATGAATTTATCCTCTGCACACTCCCCTTGTCGGTTTTACTGGAGATTCCATGGGAGTTGAAGGGAAAATCACTCTCCCCATCACTGTCGGGACACCACCTCGGTAGAGCACTGTCATGATGACCTTCACGATTGTAGGCTTCCTTCAACCTATAACATGATTCTTGGCCATCCCGGGCTCAATCTGCTCGATGCGGTCATTTTCACCAAGCAGCTATTAGTGCAATTTCCCACTCTTTATGGTGTAGAAAAAATGAGGGGGGCACCTCAACCGATCCAACACTGTCTTCAAGCTGTCCTAGGGGCCAGAAGCTCCGAGGAAGACCCCAGCACTGACGACCTCGACCAAAGGGTGCAAGACCCCAGAGGCGGCCCGGTCGAATGCTTATTGTCGTGTCCACTCAGAACTGACCCGATGAAGACAGTGCAAATTGGGGCCCAACTGCAAGAAGAGGAGCGAGCCCACTTGCTGGAACTCCTCCATGCGAATGTGAACGTATTCGCTTGGATGGTAGTAGACATGCTCAGTATTCCCCCTGATGTCATCACCCATAAGTTGAGTATCGACGCGAAGTACCATCCCGTCCGGCAGAAGAAAAGGTGTTTCATCCCGGAGAGGCAGCGGGCGATCAACAAGGAGGTGGATAAGCTCTTCACAATTGGCTTTGTCCGCGAGTTGCAATACCCTAGCTAGCTGGCGAACATGGTGATGGTCAAGAAGAATAATAGGAAATGGAGGATTTGCGTGGACTACATCGACCTCAATCGAGCATGTTCGAAGGACAGCTTTCCATTGTCGAAAATCGACCAACTAGTAGATGCCACCTCATGGCACCGCTTCTCTCCTTCATGGAAGCGTTCTCTGGATACAATCAGATATGGATGCATCCAGAGGACGAGGAGCACATTACCTTCATCACTAATCGGGGGACGTACTGCTATCGGGTGATGCCCTTCGACCTGAAGAATGCTGGTACCACGTACCAATGGCTGGTCAATCGAGTCTTCAAGGATCAGATCGGTCGAAATATGCAAGTTTATGTGGACGACATGCTCGTTATGAGCAAGCCAAAGTCAGATCACATCACTGACTTGGTGGAGGCCTTCCAAAACCTTTATCTACACTAGATGAAGCTGAATCCAGTGAAGTGCACTTTCGACGTGGCAGTAGAGAAGTTTCTTGGCTTCATGGTCACCCAAAGGGGAATAGAGGTGAATCCAGAGAAGGTCCAAGCAATTGTCAACATGGAGCACCCCATCTCGAAGAAGCAGGTCCAACCCTAACGGGTCGGATTACCGCCCTGAGCCGGTTCATCACAAGGTTGGCTGACCACTGCCTTCCTTTCTTCAAGGCATTATGCAAAGTGTACGACTGCGCCTGGACCGAAGACTGCAAGGCAGCCTTCGAGGAGCTAAAGAAATTCTTGGCATCACCGCTGTTGCTCTCCCGGCCAGAGGATGGGGATGAACTTTTGTTGTACCTGGCGGTCACCCTAGGAGCAGTCAGTTCGATCCTTGTTCGTACGGATGAGGATGGGGCTCAGAAGCTAGTATACTATGCTAGCAAACTTCTTTAAGATGCGAAGATCAGGTACACCCACTCTGAGAAGTTGATTTTCGCTCTCATAATGTCTGCTCAGCGGCTCATGCTATACTTCCAAGCGCATTTGATTGTGGTCATGATGAACCAACCACTGAGGGCCATACTTAACCGCCCCGATACTTTCGGATGCCTGGCCAAGTGAGCTCTGATGCTCAGTGAATTCAACATCGCATACCGACCAAGGCCATCCTAGAAGGCCCAGGTGCTGGCAGACTTTCTGGTCGAGTGCGCGGGCTTGGACGAGGAGTCGAGGAGACCACCTCGGAATGCCAAGCAAGCCCTGAAACCGAGGAGGAGGTCTGGGTCCTCCACATAGGCGGTGCATCTAACTCGGGAGGGAGCGGAGCATGCCTCATCCTCGCCAATAGTGATGGGGTTGTGGCCAAGTGCATGCTTCGCTTCCGGTTTGCAGCAACCAATAACCAGGCAGAGTACTAGGACTCCTCGCAGGACTGAGGGTGTCCCATGAGCTAGGTGTGCCCAATCTAAAAATCTTTACCGATTCCCAGCTAGTGGCTGGACAGGTTTCTAGAGAATTCGAGACAAGGGACCCCCAGATGATGAAGTACTTGGAACAGGTATGCTCGAGCACAGCGGGTTTTCGACATTTCAGCATCTCCCACATCCCTCGTGGAGAGAACGCTTGCACCGATGCCCTCTCGAGGCTTGCAACCCTACCAGACTCATCATTGGGGCAAGCTCACATTGAATACTTAGAAGTTCCAAGCTATGAATCTCCTAGAGAAGTCCTGCAGGTCATCCTAGAGCCCAGCTGGATGGACCGGTATATCAGATACATCACCGATGATGCCTTACCAGAAGATCGAACGGAAGCTGGCCTCATCAAGAAAAGGCCGTGGGATTCGTTCTAATGGATGGGCAGCTCTATCGCAGGTCCTACTCTTATCCACTCCTGAAATGCTTGAGACCCACGGAGGCGGCCTTTGTTCTCCAAGAGATACTCGAAGGCCTCTACGGGAATCACGTGGGTGGCAAGACGCTAGCATACAAGGCCCTCCACCAAGGATATTACTGGGAGACTATAAGGGAGGATGCTGCCGACTTCATAAAGAAGTGCGATCACTGCCAGCATCATGCCTACATACAGCGTTAGTTGGCAGCACCGCTCTCCCAACTCTCTACACCCTAGCCGTTCATCCAGTGTGGGATGGACATCCTTGGTCCATTTTTCCCCGCATCCGGATAGTGCAAGTTCCTGATATTGGCTATTAACTACTTCACCAAATAGGTAGAGGTAGAGCCACTAGCACGGATCACCGAAGCCAAGGTCTGCTAGTTCTTCTGGAAGTCGATCATCTACCATTTCGGACTCCCCCACACCATCATCACTGATAACGGGTGACAGTTCAATAATTGAGAGTTCGAGGAGTTCTGTGCCGACCTCGACATTCATCACCGCTTTTCCTCAGTGGCTCACCCCCAGACCAACGGAGAAGCCGAGGTAACCAACCGGACTTCGAACCAGGTTGGACCAAGTCAAGGGTAGGTGGATGGAAGAACTTCCCAGCATCCTTTGGGCCTACCATATAACGCCCAGAATGGCCATGGATGAGATGCCCTTCAACCTCGTCTTCGGTGCCAAAACTGTAGTCCAGGTTGAACTCAGTGTGCCCACGCTATGGGTGGAGCAATATGATGAAGCCAAAAATCTGGGCCGCCTTCTGCTCAACTTAGACCTCCTTGAGGAAACAAGAGGCATGGCTCAGCTTCTAAGGGCGACCTACCGGTAGTGGGTAGCTCGGTACTACAACATGCGGGTAAAGCCAAGGACCTACCGCCCAGGCAATCTGGTACTGCGATGAGCTGAAGCCTTTCAACCTTGGGAGTGCGGCAAACTCTTCCCGAACTGGGAAGGCCTTACAAGGTTGTCGAGGCTCTCCCCCATGGAGCTGACTACCTCGCCGAGCTCGATGGTGCCAGGTTCCCAAGAACTTGGAACGCCAACAATTTGAGGATGTACTACTAGTGATGTAAGGTCTCCTCTCATTAATAAAAGAATTCCTTTCTGTGCAAAATGTCTTGCCTTGCAAGAACACTGCCGAGCGACCCCAGATCCAGTAGATCAAGCTGGAAAACTCCTGAAGCCCCGCATTCCAAGCTGAGAAACTCCTGAAGCCCCGCACTTGAAGCCAGGAAACTCTTAAAGCCCCACACCTCGAAGCTGGGAAACTTTAAAAGCCCCGCACCTCGAAGCTGGGAAGCTCAAGAAGCCCCGCACCTCAAAGCCAGGAGGCTCCAGAGTCCCCCGCACTCCAAGCCGGGAAACTTTTGAAGCCCCACACTCGAAGCCAGAAAGCTCCAGAAGCCCCGCACCTCAAAATCGGAAAGCTCCAGAAGCCCCGCGCCTCGAAGCTGGGAGGCCCCAGAAGCCCCCGTACTCTGCATATCCAAATCCTAGCTTGGTGGAGGTGCCTTATGGACTCATCGAGCTCAGCCTCCTGGCTTGGACGCACTCTGGGCACCCGGAGACAGTTTCGCCTGAGGTCATCTAGACCTCCCTCAAAAGAAAAAATGCATGAAGTTATGCTACACCATTTCCGACGAGGGAGGGACAACTCGACAACTCAAGGACTTCCTTCCTAACTGCCTTAAGGAAATGTATAAAGTACCCGGAGCTCGACAGGAAAGAGTCCAAGGACTTAGTGCCTCAGGGCAAGGTGCCTCAACAAAAGCATGCACATGGGCGATAAAAAAAAAAAGAGAAAGAACAGAGAAAAAAAATGAAGGAAAGGAAGTTGTCGAAGTAGTAAAGATGCGAAGGATACAAAAGAAATAGAACATAAGAAAATTTCATTAAAAATTTGTAAAATTTTTACACTGTCTTTGGACCCCCGACAGGCCAGGTGGTCCAGGAAAAGTAGAAGAAAAGGTACAAAGGAAAGGAGGCCCCTTGTCTTATCCTACTCGGCCGGCTCCTTCCCAGGATGGTGCTAAGGTTGGGTGGCATCCTCTCGGACCACCGGCGATGGGGCTACATCGACGATGACCGCAGGCTCCTCATATGCCTTGGCCACGACCACGATTGGGCCCCTGCAAGGAGCAGCATGGAAGGCAAGCCCATCCAGGTTCATGTCCGGGACAAGCTCTGCCACCCTGGACCGGCAGAACTCGTACCCCTTGAAGAACGAATTTGTGGCTGCCTCATGGAACTCCATGTTGAATTCCTCCGAGGACTTGTATTTCGGAACCCCCTCGACGACCTCCTTCTTTGTGGCCTCCATGAGGGTCACCGCCCCCGCGACCTTCTCCTCGGCGATCGCAGCCCGTGCCTACACTGCCTCCAGCTAGGCCCGGAGAGTCTGAACCTGTTCCTTCTCCCGGGCTGCTTCGACCTTGAGCTCCTCTATTCGGGCCTCCTTAGCCTTAAGCTCCTTGGCCTGGCACTGGACCCGGCCCTTCTCCAGGACCAAGGATGCCTCTAGGTCCTTGAGGTGCCTCTCGGTGCTCACCATCTTGGCTCTCAGCTCCCTGTTCTTTTCTTCCACCTCCTGGGCCTTGTCCATCTTCAACTTGGCCTCGGCCACCAGCGAGGCGATCTCCTACTCTTTCAGCCTATCCCTCTTGGCCCAGTTCTTGTAGTAATCGTGGATGAGTAGGAGATCTGTCCTAAGCTGCACCAGAAAGAATGTCAGCCATGCAAAAAAAAAAGAAGGGAGTGATGAATGAAATGGATGAAGAAAAAGGTAAGGAGCCCTACTGAGAAGAGCTGTGGGAAAGTGCCGAAGATGGCATCCACCAAAAGCCTCCCTCCCCTTTCTCGCCAATCATGTGACTGGACCGCAAAGTCCATCATGCACTCGGCTAGTTTATGGTCTTGGGCCACTATAGAGTTTGGTGCCACCTCAGGAGCCTTTTGGGAGCTGCCCTTCTTCTTCGGGGTCGCCATGGTGCCCTCAAGGGTGGTCGAAGACATCTTCGAGCCCCTGTTGATGCTTTCCACCACACCAGACGGCACCGCTGACGGTGGCTCCACCCTCTCCTCCTCTTCCACTTCCACCTTGATGACTTCAGGAGGTGGGGACGTAGCGACAGCAGCAGCGGTCCAGGCCCGAATGACTACATCAAGCTCCCGGATAGGAGGCAGGTCCTACTGCCTCAGCGATTCAGGGACCGGCTCGGCCATTCTTCAACTCGGCGTGGGGGGTGTAGCAAGCCCTGGCCTTGCACGAGCTCACTCCGGGGCCTCTTCGACAGGGACTCCCCAGCACCCGCTGGTATACCCCTCTTATGGGAAAGCACGAGGAGGTGGTCTAAGGAGTACTTCATACCTGTAAAATGAGAGAAACGAGGTCAGCCCCAAGCTCGAACAAATCGGCAAAAGAAGTAAGAAAAAGTGTGCACCGAACTCACCCAACTCCTAGATTTGGCTGGCCCCGGCTTCAAACAGGTTTTGCTCTGACAACAGAACCTCGAGAAGTAAGAAAAAGTGTGCACCGAACTCACCCAACTCCTGGATTGGGATGGCCCCGGCTTCGAATAGGTTATGCTCTGACAGTAGAACCTTGAGAGAGGGAATCTAGTTGGCAACTAGCTAGTCATGGATCTCTCGATCAGCCATCTCGACCTTGGTGTTTTAGTTTGAAGTCCGGTTTGGATCACTCCAGACCTAATCGACCCCTTCGATAGAGGCGACGAAGTATTTGCTCTTCCACCCTTTGATGGAAGAGGGAAGATCAAATTTGATGCCCTTTGGGTGGGGAGAAATAAACCACCAATCATCCTCGATCGGGTGGCGCTTCAGGATGAAGAAGGCCCTGAACAATGAAAAACGGGCTACAATCCCGTGGAAGTGACAGAGGATAATGAAACAAAAAATCATCCTGACTGCATTTAAGACTAGTTAATCCAGGAGGAGGCGATAATGGCTCAACACGGAGAGGAAGAAAGGATGAAAGGAGAAACGAAGACCTCCTGCGAGGGACTCCTCGTAGAGGGCTATCCGGTCCGGGCCACTAGAGATGACCTGTTCCTCCGATCTCGGGACCAAGAGCCAGACAGAGTCTGGGATGTCGAAGATCTCTTGGGTGATCGAGAGATCTTCTCCTGTCATCATTGAAGCAATGCCGCCGGGACCAGAGGAGGCTCGGATGGAACTTCAGGAACAAGAGGAGGGAGACGGACCCTAGATTCTCCTATGACAATCCCGATGGGGTGAAGCCTTCTACGGATCTCGAAAGGGATCTCCTCCTCCTCATCAGAGGATGGGGTCTTTGGCCGAGAAGGCCCTACCTCATTGGGATTGCTCTAGACACATTTACTATGACCTGAGGGAGGAAGAAGATTGAAGAAGAAAGAAAGAAGAAGGAGGAGAAGGACGAAGTTTAGAAAGACCCCAGAGATGAACTTTACCTAACCAAGGAAGGAAGAATACCAAAGAGGACAAACCTGACAAACCTTGAAAGGAAAGGGCGGTCGGGGGAAGAAGGAAGGCTCTGGTTCGCCAGTGGGCATGAGAGATTCGAAAGAAAGGATGATTTTGGAAAACTGCCCTTCTTTTTGAAATGGCCAGACAAGAAACCATACCCCCCAGAACCACCGCTGTCGGATTTGCGCCATGTGTCAACATCGGTGAAGAGCGATGCTTCGGCTCACCCGAAACTGCTTCGAGTTCTGCATCAGCCATAACGCCTCCTCGGACGAGTCGACGTGTCATCCCCGCATTGGTTGGCTACCCACTCCATGATGCACCGATGATCATGACATTAATTGCGCACGATCTCTACCTTTCCACATCAGCTCCGTATTGACTCCCTTCGTCCCGAGCACCGCACACCAACGGGACTTGGGAGTGGGGGAAAAATGATGTGGCTAGATCACTAACATGGAACCCCTGTCAGATCCAATCAAATACCACGTGGGCAGAAGTTTCCATGCCAGACCTCTCTCTCCGAGCCCCTTCGCCAAGCGGCTCCCTCGAGGCTGAGCCCACCTCGACCGAAGTCAGGCTCCTGCTCTCTTCGAGCTCCTTTACCAGGTGGCTCCCTCGTAGAGCTATCAATGGGTCGGGTCCGGACCCGAGACCCGTGGGTTTGGACCCAATGGATCCGGATCTAGATCTCAATATGGACCCGTTTACCCGGATATCCAGACCTGATAGATCCGAGACCCAATTAAATAAAATAACATAATATATATTTATATATTTATATAAATATAGGATATTGGATCATAATTGGATGGTTAAAAATCATTCAAGATTACACTATTAAATCCCCAAACAAAATCGTGCCCTAATCGTAAACAAAATCTATTGGCCGTTCGATTGGTAGGAGATTGAGAAGATCAGAGTCCTGGCTTGGTTTTCTCCGAAGAGAATATTAAAACCCGATCATGTGGGGAAAGGATCATCACCTCCCTAAAATAAAACCCATCCATCACATCAAACGAGATATATCCATCTGATTTAACCAAAAGGTTTTTTTTTTAAATCAGCAAAAAATCAAAAAAAAATGGATGAAAAATATCTCCAGATCTGCGATTAGCCTATGACGATCGTGTTAGGAAGATAAAAGAGCAGACGAAGATGGAGAAGAGATGAGTTTAGCGTCTGACTCATACGCCCCCGGCGCTCTGCCTCCACGCCCACGACCGACGGCCAACGCCGCCTCCCTCCCCCCCATGACCGAGTGTCGACTGTTCGAGAGCCCTCCACGCCACCTCCACGCCCCCGGCGCTCCGCCTCTGCGCCCACAGCTGACGGCCAACGCCGCCTCCCTCCCCCCACGACCGAGTGCTGACTGTTCGAGAGCCCTCTCGCCACCTCCTCCCCTGGTGCTCCACCTCCACGCCCACGGCCAACGGCCAATGCCGCCTCCCTCCCCCCCATGGTCGAGTGCCGGCTGTTCGAGAGCCCTTTACGCTATCTCCTCCATTGCCAGCTACCGCTGTCGGCTGCCTCTCCCCCGTCGACTGCTGCTGCCCCTGTCCTGCCGGCTGTCACTGCCCCTACTGCCCCTGTCCCTATCCCGTCTACTGCTGCCACCCCTGATCCGAGCCCTGCTACAGTATGTCAGTGCCTACCTTGGTGAGAACCGTGAGATGTTACCTTGGTGGTATTCGGGTCTTGGTTCGGGTCTGGATATCCAAGATCCATTCGGATCCGAGTCTGGTACTTTAAAATTGGACCTGTCGGGTATTCGGGTCCAGATTCGGGTTCGGTACCTAAAATCGGGTCCAGGTTTGGATATCTGGGTTCTGACCCAAACTTGATCCATTGACAGCTCAACTCCCTCGAGGTCGAGCCCATCTCGGTCGAAGTCGAGCTCCTGCTCGCTCCGAGCTCCTTCGCCAGGTAGCTCCCTCAAGGTTGAGCCCACCTCGATCGAAGTCGAGCTCCTGCTCTCTTCGAGCTCCTTCATCTGGTAGCTCCCTCGAGGTCGAGCCCACCTCAACCGAAGTCGAGCTCCTGCTCTCTTCGAGCTTCTTTGCCAGGTAGCTCTCTTGAGGTTGAGCCCACCTCGATCAAAGTCAAGCTCCTGCTCTCCTCAAGCTATTTCGCCAAGCGGCTCCCTTGAGGTCGAGCCCATCTCGACCGAAGTCGAGCTCCTGCTCTCTTCGAGCTCCCTTGCCAGGTGGCTCCCTTGAGGTCGAGCCCACCTCAGCCGAGGTTGAGCACTCGCTCTCTTCAGGCAAGGTGTCCGGCAGCTGGAAGTCAAGGCCCCACGGTGCCACCTCCCTTGGGTGGCGGACCGCTTCCCAAGGACCATGGAAGAGCACCCTCCAGGATGCCATTATCACCATTGCTGCTACTTATACCAGATAGGAAAGAGCACCCTGACCCAGGCACTGCACTCTCAATCAACCTTCTACACCATCCGAAAGAGGAAATCATCCCAGAAGATTCAAATCCAGGGGGAGGCTGCCCTCCGTCGAGGCTCTGCCAAGTTTTTCAAAGTGGAGCGACCAGGAGGGAGGTCAGAGCCGGCAGCATAACTCCTTGTCACGAATAAGGAAGGTACTTGAGTGCACGGTATGAAGCACTGCTAGAAGTTGACCTTCCGGTGCCTGCAGAGGAAAGATCCCAAGGTAAGCTGCTAGGAGGAAGTCTGGTCTAAAAGGACCCTCCTAAGGTTCTCAACACAAGGTAAGCAAGCCTAACCCAAGCAAGCAAGGGAGAGGATAGTGCACAGGAGAGGAACCGAGAAACCGATTACCTTGGGCTATCGAAGACTCACCGAAAGTGTCTTGACGGACACAGCCACAAAGCTCAAGCTCTCCTCAACTGCTCCTATCCCAGCTCCATTCTCTTTCTTTTAAACCAAATCTCCTCCTCCAAGTGTGGGGTCCGAGTAAAGGGACCCATAGGGGAGGATCTGTTCTCCTAGATTGTCACTGACTTAATCGTCGAAGTGCCCCCATCGGGATCCCCGGCCCGGGTCTTCCTTGTTTTGGAAGTCCGGGTATGCGAGCAGGCTCCCGTGCAATGAGGTCGACATCCGAGGTCGGTTTCCAACTACAGGCCCCAACGGTGTAGGCGGCAACATATAATAAATTAGATCATATTGAATTAATGAACAATCCTTGAAATGCCTAACATTTTTATTATCATAGCTTACAATTGAAAAACTTATCAAAAGATAGCATAGCCATGCTACAATTTGTTTAACGATTAACAAAATTTAGTAATCACTTTTTCTTTATTAACAAGAGCTTCCTCTCTTCCATCATAATACATTTTAAATTAATCCTAATATCTTTAGTCAGCCATACTTCCGCTGAGCAACTATGATTAATATTTTTCAAAATTCTTTATGATTCCAGTTCATTTTTTATAGCTTAGAATATCATGTAGAAGGATCTATTTATAATAATATATCATCCCTTAAATTACTTTTACTCTATTTATCCTTTCCATAAAAGAACTAAACTCTTCCAATTATATCCATAATTTATTATACAACAACTTTCAACAATTTCAAGCTTATTCAACTCTGCAATTATATCAAAATTAGATTTTCAGAGTAAATCAAATGTATAATAGAACTCAAAATATACAACCATATATCCATTATCTACCCCCGATGATATTCTTCTAGAAATTTAAGTTTGGAAAGTTTAATCCAATATTTTATTCATGCATGCCTTCTATACTTAGCAAAATCCTTGGGACTATAACATATACCCATCAAAGAAAATTAAATAAGCTTTTATTATTGATAATTATTTTAGGATATTTGATCAAAACCCTTATTCTACCATACTCTCATTAGCTAAGTTATATCTTGATCTTAAATCTTTGCTCTGATATCATTAAATCGATTACACCCTAACCCGAGACCCGAGCCAGGTGTATGACAGACGGCCACATATATTTAGGATTTAATCTCATCGAATATGCAAGGCCTACCTTATAACCTTCAAATCCTTCAAAATATCAAAATAATAAAAATAATAATGAATCCAACTTCGTGACCACTAAATATAATGAATAAGTCAAATTCGTCAGAAATTCATCAATCCCTAACTCCTCACAGCATAATTCCAAGACCCGATTACTCTGTAGCATCTAAAAAAAGAAAAATATAACGAGCTACACTAGCTCAGTAAGTTATCATAACCTCTAGTTCATGAAATATAAAATTCAAAGATTATCCATATAACATAAACTAATGCAATATGTCAAATCATAATTTTTTTAATATGCATATTTAATAACAAAATATTTCTAAAATAACACATCCAAGGATGGCCATTCACAGCCACTCTCGCTCTCCTAGTCCCTCTGACAATGGCCACGATCGGTCCATGGCTAACTCCGAAAGAGACTAAATCCTGACTATACATATTATCCATCGATCATGTACCACTGATTGCCTTATTGGAGATATAAAAGGATTTCAGCTCTAATATCACACGAGAAAATATACATCCTTAGCATGTACTAGCGATCCTCCCATCTAGCTAGATCTAAAAGAAGACTAGATCCTGACTACCATACCATCCATGATCATGTGCCAGTGATCGCTCCACTAAAGGTCTAAAAGAAGACTAGATCCTAACTCGTGTAATCATAGTCAGACTAAAGAGCACAACAATCAATAAACAACATAATTTTTGATACAATTTAATATAATCATTTTCAAAATAAATGCATGTTTAACTCAATATTTTGCCAAATCATGTCCATGTATAAAGTACTCATTTGAATAACATATATTAGTTAAACTTTAAATCAAATCAAGTATAGTAAAATACATTGGGATAGTGATAACTTATTGAAATTTGATTCTATTAGGAACACATGACTCAAACCTTATATCCGGTACTCCTTTATTGATAAAGGCGATAAAAGGCTCTGACAAAATAAGTTAATTTCATAATTAACCGTACATTTGACAAAAAAGATTAGAATAATGAAAAAGACTTTCAGTCATGTCAAGGTCTAGATGTAGTTATGGATTTGATCTGAGTAGTCGTTGGATCCAATTTATAAGAATCTATTTTGATTCATAATGGATTAGTCAAATTGAAATCCAGTGGATTAAGATTGATCTCCCATTTTTTATTTATTTATTTATTTTATTCTTTCTCTTATCTATGCTCTTCTCTCTTCTCTTTCTCTCTCCTCTCTCTTCTCTTTCTCTCTCCTCTTTCTCTCTTCTTCTTTTTCTCTCTCCTCTCTTTCTCTCTCTTTTCTATTTTTCTCTCTTCTTTCTCTCTTCTCTAATTTTTTCTTTTCTCTTCTTTTTTCTTTCTTTTCTTTTCTTTTCTTCTTCCTTTGCTTTTTTTTCTTCTTTGGCTTAACCCAAACGAGCCTTCCATGGTCCCAAAGAACCGAGGAAGAGGGAAAAGGGGGGAGGGGATACAAGAAGGTGGCTCGCTAAAGCATGATTAGATGGAGAGGTGGGGTCGGGGCAGTGCTACTAGCAATAATCCGGCCACTAGTAGGAAAGCTAAGGAAAAGAAAAGATGGGGCTCCGTCCAATGCAGCAACATCAAATATAATCAAGAAAGAGAGGAGACTTACCAGTGACGGTGAAGATGAGGTCGACCACTAGAGATGGAGAAGAAAGCAGTAGAACTTGATTTTGACTCGATTAGAGGCAGTGTGGGGAGAGATTTAAAGAGGGATTTGGAGGAGATAATCCTCATTTTGTCATGGATATGCTCGGTTGATCGAGAGTCCCAACAAACTCTGTCACTCCGCTGACGATCTCCCACCTTCCCGCAGTAGTAACTCCGATCAATCCGGTAGCCATCGTGCTCAATCAAGCAAGGTTTTCATTCCATTTCAGGTAAATTTTGTTCGTTTTGAATTAAAGTTGGCATGCCCTGCCGACTTCAGCCTAGGACAGCACAAGTGGTCAGGTTTTCACAATATTGATATAGGATTCTAGGTATTAAGAGATATTAAGATGATAGAGAAGAGGGAAAAGGAAAAAAATAGGATTTCTTAAGAACATTGAGACATAGATATTCACATCTCATGCATGTCAAGAGTTTGTGTTATATAATTGAATAGATATCCTCGAGATGAGAAATGAAATAAATAACTTCCATATGCCAAAAATCAATGGTTATTAAACCTAATTTTCGCTAGATTAATTTTCCCCTTACCTTAACATGAGGTGCTAGCATTTTGCTTAACAGTTGTATATTTTGATATTGTCATAATTGGGTTGCTGATAGTAATTTATCATGCCATTATTCTAAGAGCTATTTTTGAATCATATGCTAACTTCTTTGTTTCTATAATTATAATCTATTACCGCCTACACCGCCGTGGCCTGTAGCTTGGGGATGACCTCGGATGCCGACCTCGTCACCCGGAAACCAGCTTACGCACTCGGATCTGCAAAAAAGAGGAGACCCGGGTCAGGATCCTGGCGGGGGCACTCTGACGATCAAGTTAGTGGCGATCTAGGAGAACAGATCCTTCCCTGTGGACCCCTTTGGTCGGACTCCACGCTTGGAGGAGGAGAATTTGCTTTAAAAAGAAAGAATGGAGTGAGAGTGGCAGCGGTGGAGGAGAGCACGAGTGGTAACGGCTGTGTCCATTGAGACTCGTCTGACAAGTGCTCCGGTAGTCTCAGAGTGCTCTGCACCTTGCTTGCTCTTCCGTTTGCTTGCCTTGTTCTGCTTACCTTCTTTGAAGACCTCCTGAATTTTCTTTTAGGCCATGGACCCTTCCAGTGACCTACCTCGAGTTCTTCTCCCTCTGCAAGCATCAGAAGGTCAACGTTCGGTAGCGCTCCATGCCGTGCACCCATATGCCTTTCCCATATGTGATAGAAAGTTATGTCGCAGGCTCTGACCTCCCATTTGGTCGCTCTACTTTGAAAAATTTGGCAGAGTCTCGATCAGGAAGCAGTTGCCCCCCTGATTTGAATCTTCTAGGATGATTTTTTCTTTCGGGTGGTGCAAACGATTGGCTGGGAAGTACAGTGCATTGGCTGGGGTGCCCTTTCCTATCTGGTGTAAGTAGCAGCGGGAGTAATCATGGCATCCTGGGGAGTGGCGCCGTCCCCTTCCTCCTGCCCCTGGACCTCCCAAAGCGCCGTGGGCTTTGGCCATGGGGCCGGCTTCCGGTTGCTGGACCTCTTATCTGAAGAGAGCTTGGTCCGAGAAGAAGGAGCTCGACTTCGCCCGAGGTGGGCTCTCCTCGAGGGAGCCACCCGGTGAAGGAGCTCGAAGAGGGCGGGAGCTTGACTTCAGCCGGGGTGGACTCGATCTCGAGAGAGCTGCCCGGCGAAGGGGCTCGAAGAGAGCCGGAGCTCGACTTTGGTCGGGGTGGACTCGACCTCGAGGAAGCCGCCCGATGAAGGAGCTTGAAAAGGGCAGGAGCTCGACTTCAGCCGGGGTGGACTCGATCTCGAGGGAGCCGCCCAGCGAAGGGGCTCGAAGAGAGCGGAAGCTCGACTTCGGCCGGGATGGACTCGACCTCGAGGGAGCCGCCCGGCAAAAGAGCTCGAAGAGGGCAGGAGCTTGACTTTGGCCAGGTTGGACTCGACCTCGAGGGAGCCACCCGGTGAAGGGGCTCGAAGAGAGCGGAGACTCGACTTCGGCCGGGATGGACTCGATCTCGAGGGAGCCGTCCGGCGAAGGGGCTTGAAGAGAGGGTTTGACGTGGCAACTTCTGCAAAGTGACATCCGACTGGATCAGACAGGAACTTCCACGTCAACGATTTTGCCACATCACAATCTATGCTATCCATTGGACAACCATTGTTCAACCAGGGATTTGTTTGACTATTTTATGTGAAATTTGAATTTTACTGTAGCACAGCTCATTTGTATCAGTATTTTCTAAGCCGTAGAACTCTTTAAGTTTTTTATAAAATTGCTACCTTGTACAACTCTCAAGCTATAATTAATCATGTTTATATGTTACATAGTAATTAATGAGGCTCTAATCATGATTAAAAGGATGAAAGTAATAAGCAGTCTATACTAATGGAATCTCTGCATTGCCATGTGATGAAATTATTAGTTGAGCTCTAAAGTAACAATCCATATCTCTAAGAGATTATCATCTCTCACTTCATAGCAGAACAGAACGAGTCCTGATAGCAACTAAACTTACCACTGCACAAGATGTGACCCAGAATGCTAAAAAATTGTGCCATAAACGCAAGGACTAGTCTTTGGTAATATACTAATCATACTAATGCTTTGAAAGCAAACGAAAGAACCCTTGCTTTTGTGCCTTTTAAGGCCATGGATCTATGCTTTAAAATGTAAGAAGTCTAATTATGAAAACTTGTGGCCGAGGCTCGTGAAACTTTTCTACTTATCCAATTTTTTATACCACTCAAAGGCTGAAAGCAGCAGCTTTCCAGGGCCTCAGCTTGGTGGGATGTCCTGTTGATGGTAGCTCCGAATCCAGAGACCTACACCCATAGCTTTCACATCAACCCATCTCCTTCGAACCTTTGCCCTTCCTACTCCTTTCTATCTCGAAGAAAAGAAAGAATCCTAACCAAGCATGGGCTGATACAAAAAAAATACATCCTTTTTCATATTTCATAATTTTCATATGATGATGGTATCACGTCCCGAATCCAGTATCGGGATCGACACGCGACCGGCCGTACAAATTCTAGATTTTATTCTAGAGATCATGCAAGGCCTGGGTACACAAGAATCACTTACCTCAAGAAAATCTCATACATCACCAAACCAAATATCTGCACGATTCTGTGAAAGAAGAAAGTAGGGTTGCAAGCTCTACAGCCCAGTAAGGTCTCCAAACAGTCACCATCAATAATAATAATTTGAAAATAGCAAGGATATAAGAGTACACATCATACCATGCAACGAAACAACTCAAATGTCACATACGACAAAACCTTTTTGCAAAATCATGTTTCCTTTTCAAGTTTTCAATTTAATCATCCTTCTTCTTCAGAGTTCTAGACTAGTCACGGTCATGCTCCAACCCATGACTGGTAATCTCATAATCGGCCATTTGCTATCCGTCGTGGCCAAACTAGCCTTGTACAAGCCCATTAATCGACCTTTTATTCGTAGTCAGGCTAGTCTCATCGATCATTCCTCGTGGTCAGGCTAGTTTCACAATCGACCATTCCTCGTGGTCAAGCTAGCTCACGTACAAAGTTCGTGGCTCAGGCTACCTCAGAATTCCACGATCCCATGGCATGGCTAGTCCAAACACCGTACTCTCTTTGTTATCACTTTATCAAATCAATCATACTGTCAAATCACGTCATCTCAAATCTTTCGATGATCGGCATCACGGTCCAAACCATTAAAAAGTTAACTTGAATAAACATGATACATGGAAACATAATTAGTAATCTCAACATATTATCCATCCTCGAGAAATCAAAGTATACGATGCAACCAAACATGCATGCCAATGCTCATATGCGCGGATAAAATCATGCCATGTAAAATAATGTATAGAACTGGTGATCATGTCCAGAATTCTTACCTTCAACCGCTAATCCCAAATATCCGGTATCAATCTATATCTGAAATTCGTCCAAATCCTTCCTGCTCAAAAGGTTGATCTCCTACTATAATAAGTAAATTCATTCAATTCAAATCCTAGTTTTACAAATTTTGAGGAAGAAGGTTACCCCCTGATTTTCTCTTTCCTCATCTTCCAAATCAAAATCCCTTCCCTCTCCCCTTCTCTATCTTCTCCTCTTTCTCTTTCTTCCTTCTTCTCTCCTCTTTTCCCTTCTCTTTCTCTCTCTTCTTCTTTCTTTACTGGCTCTCTGCAGGCTCTTCCCTGCTTCCTATCGACGTCCTAGTTAAAAAGAGGGGAAAAATCAATCCAAAATCATCTCAAACATAACATGAGAAGTCCAAAATCATAAAAATATCTTCCCAGCCATCAGATCTGAGATCGACGCCTCAAACCGCGTCAAAATCTGGATCCAAAAGTACCTAATCAAGCCTAAACTCCTTCGGATCAATCCTAGCCATTCGATCAGGCGATCGGACAGTCCAGATTGCTCAGAAACCTCGTGGATCGCCGCGAACCGTGCGAAACGGGCTGGGAAACGTCCAGGAAATGCGTGGGAAATGCCCACGTGACGGCCGCTTTCGGCTGGGCCGAGCCCAGTGCTCGCGCCGCGTGTCGCCCGCGCGCCCGCCCGCACGTCCGCACTCTCTTCTCTCTCTCTCTTTTTTTTTTTTTTTACGGGTGATTACAGATGGTGATTCAGGTCGTAATTTTATATAAAAGAATGCGAGACCTAGACCCTACAATTTTTTTGACAAATGTGATTTTAGTGTCCAAATAGCATTGCTTATTAGTTTATAATGAGACTAGAGAGACAATGTTAAAGAAGAATTTGGAAAGATGACATAGTGTAATTAGGTCATCAAATCCAATGTTAGATGTGAGGCAACCTTTTAATTTGTGTAGAAAGCTATGGTACTCAAATTCACCTTTACCATGGCATGATATTCCTAAAATTTACTTGTGTTTGTACTTGTGGATGTTGTCAAAGTTGGGTTGGTCTTTTGCTGGTAATTCACCATGCCATTCTTCGAAGAGCTATTCTCAGTAACGGCCAAAATTCTCCTTTTTTTTTTTTTTTTTGCTGTCAAAAGTGGGTGGTAGGGAGCTCAAATTCGTTACCACATGGACGTTTTTTCTCGGTGGACCAACTATTTTTCAGAGTACATTTGGTAGACCTACTTGGTGCACTTCTGTAGCACAGAGAAAAGGCTAAGCACCCACTTTTATTCTAGATAGTTTCATCTGCCAGAATTCCATTCCATTCAATTTTTTTTGGGATTCTCTTCATCAAACGAGGTATTCATGGTTATCTTTTAGGAAGATTAACTCTGTTCCAACCCAAAATAAATTCCTTCCAACTCACCTGCATGTTATTCTTTCTTCAGTACATTCACATAACTTTTTGTGTCCTGGAAAGCTAGCCTTTTCCATGACCTTCAAACATGGAGAGAGACACACACACAGAGAATCCAAGGGCAAAAGGCCATGTGAGTCAGAAACAAAATAGAAGAGACAGCATCCAAGTGATGGACCTCGCCCCTTTCATGTCCCAAGATATGTTAAAAGAAACAAGGACAGAGAGAAAGAGAAGACAGAGCTTCTACAGGATATGAGAATTTAGAGGGAACTGTGACAATTGCACTCCAGGCTGTGGTTTTTGTCCCTGAAACCATATCAGCTTTCTTTTCTGGGCCTGATGGACCCTTCAATCATGCAAACATGATGTGGGCCCACCCTGAACCAGAGCATGGTAGCTCTCTTCAGAAGAGTTTTTAAAAAAATAATAAAAACTAGATTGTAGTGACAATATTATTTTAACTATTAAAATTTTTTTCAATTATTCATGATTCTTCCACTGCACAAACTACTCATCAATTGTTCTTGGAAATCAAACCAATAAAGAATAATTTAATCACTTTTATTTTTTAAGCAATTAATCTAATAATGACTAAGCCATGTGATGCTATAGGAGGCAGTCTTCTTGCATTTTTATTATCATTTTTCCTCTCCAGCATTTGTTTTTTTAAGCAAATGAACAAATATATAAACATGAGTAATCCTCTGTTTAAAAAAAAAAAAGGAAATTAAGAGGCTTTTCGAATTTTTGTCAAATATTTACGTTTTCTGAAATCTGAATTGAATTTTTATCCCTTTAGCATAATTTCTCTTAAACCATCTATGTGCTAGAATGCTAGGTTGGCTTGTTATTGATCAAATTTGTGATTGATTTGGTATGCATGAATCCTTTTTCTTATTTTTATATACATATTGTGCTTCCTGAAGAAGACAAGCGCAACAAACATTCCATGATTCCATACAATCGCATATTCAAGCCTCCATACTTTACAGAAAGTTAAAGCAGTCTGTGTCATATGTAGTACATGTACTATTATTAATATATTCTTCCTTTTTTTCATCTTTAAACAAAAACATATATTCTTCCTTTTGGGTTCAATCCTCATCCATGTTTCCAATGCATACAGGACTAATGGGTTCTCTCCATCATTCTTACTCTTTTTTCTTTTTTTTTTTTTGGTTTTGTTTTGTTTTTTTTTGTTTTGTTTTGTTTTTTTTTGTTTTTTTTTGTATTGGTGGATTCCTAATAGAGGTAATGCCAATCTTATATTATCTTATGTTGCTGAAGAGGTATCCCATTGTTGAAACCCCTTGTGTTCATGAGAGGCCAATTGGATTCATGAGAGTTGGTAGGTCATGCCTCATGGGCATGTAATCGAAGGGTGGTGTTACATCTTACATGTGAGCATGTCCTTTTGCTTAGAAACACTCAAATAAAGAACACTAATGTTGTTCTTACCAAAAAAAAAAAAAAAAAAAGAACACTAATGTTGTCACATCCCTGTCTAAATCCATGACATCCCTGACAGAGGCATTGGATATTTTGTATATTTGCCAATGACCCAAAGCGTCTGAACAAAATCCCAACAAGAAGCAAACCAGGGGGGGATAGCTGGAGTAGCAACCGACAGCCTTGGGAGGCTGGCCTTCACTTTATGTTACATCTATTTTGAGGGGTTGCTAGAATTTGAATGGGGAAGCACCATGGGAAGTAAAGATTCCCAGATGCAGGAGCTCACTTCCCTCCAATGACCAAACTTCAAATAGCTTGCTTGCTTGCTTGCTTACAGAGGTAAATGCCATTAATGTGATGAAGACACAAGGGACAGAACATAAGCAACAAGCCTCTAATCGCATAGGGCTAGTTTTATTGGGTCCCGTTGCGGCTTTGGGTCCTATCCGTGGCTGGCACAGACTTCTTCTTCTCCCATATATTTACCTCCAACATAAGTGAAAAATTTTTTCACCTTCCTCCATTATGTTCATGCCATAACTTTCTTAAAACATTTTCATTTATTTAATTTATTTATTTATTTATTTATTGTCAAAGGTATCAACTTCATGAGATTCTCCTAACCACGAAAAGAGCCAGGATGAAGGGGAAAGATGAGAAATTTGCTTCATCAGTCTATTTTCCCTTCTTTTTTTTAAAAAAAATAATAATTTGCATGCATTCTGTAGCCTAATAAAGTTACTCAGGCAATAACCTTCACTAGAGTCCTCCGTGCTTTTTATTTATGAAGGTATTAATTTTGTTTAAGCCACGGGTGCAATCACAATTTGTGCTACCAAAAGGACCCAGTAGAAATGCTACTACTAATTAAGATAGTATTGGTTGGGGAATCGATTTTGAGAGGAACATCCCTTGACCCTTATATTGTTGAAGAGGTAGATTGGCAATCTTTTATCATTTGGCTAGAGAGACAAGTATATGGAACAAGAAACATTAATGCACGTTGAGTTGCGTGTTGATTTGGATTTTACCATAAAGACCAAAATGACTCCGATATTTTCAGAGACAAGATAGTAATTAGAAAGAGAGGGGTGTAAGTCTACTCTTCCAAAATGATGAAATAGGTTTATGACCTACAAGTCCACCATACCCCTCACAATTTATAGAGTCCTATTTTATGTTCTATAATTAGTGAGGGGTTGGTTTTTTCTCCCCTTTTGAGCTCAATATCTTGATAATTTCATTATCTTCTCAGATAATAATTCTATATGGTCATGCAGGATAAATGAAAAGATGCAGAGGTACTTGATAAATGGGATCTGCTATCACAAGTGAGACACATTTCTTCTGCACAATTATCTTCGATGGATTTGTTCAATAGTGCCATCATATGCATGATAGCAAGCATCTACCATTATAATGGCTAAAGTCAAAGTATTCTAATTCCTTTGAAATTAACTAATTGTTCAGTTATCATATCAGTTGTTAGCCATCACAGAAGCTAACAGCAACACTAGCAATGAGATGAATATTTAATATTTGAATAATGATTTTTATATATATATATATAAGATATCTTGATATATCAAGAACAAAATGTTAAAATTTCCAACCAGAAGCAGGTCAAATAATAGCCAGGATCACCACCATGGAACCCCACTGTAAATCTGCAATGGTTCTCTAATTCATTTACAAATTTGTGATGTGAAGAGGTGGACCGTAGTTTCTGCAGTGCTGGGCCTGCTATGAGGATGCCATAATTTGTAAGTGTGCCTTTTCTTTATAAATGTAGCTATAAGATTTGAATATATTAGAAAAGATCATTTATAAAGGGCCTATAATCTTGCAGTCTTTTTATTTTCCCTGTTGAAATCTAAAGTTTCTGCACTAAAAGTTATTTGAAACAAAAATGATGACTACATCTTTCCAGTAGCACTGTCATTATATACAGACGCGACGGTACGTAAGCAGAATTTTCAGCTCCTATTCCTGCCTTTCACCGCTTCCTAATGGAAGAAATACCTTTATGAATGCTCTCCGCTAACCCTTTTTTTTTTTTTTGGCCTTCTCCAACCCAAATCTTGTAGAACAAAACGCAACCACACACGGGTTAGGAAGACGGAAAACTCAGAAAAATAAAAACGTTGCTGCAACCACACCAACGTTGATGCTTTTCATATTTTTATATCAAAATCTTCTCCAGCGTACACGATAAAAACACCAGAACTTTAACTAAAACTGGACTTTTGAAACTAACTAATGATAAAACTAAAGACTCATTGTTCAAACAAAATAAACAAACCAAGAGACCAAACAAAGATAAACTCTGTGATTGAAGCGTGATTAAGCTGTTCGCTCAATCGCGCGTAGATGAGGGGCTGGTGTTGGTCATTCAATACTCCCCCTCAATGACAACACTTAATCTCTTTACTACACCGAGCTGACGACAATGATCTTCAACTTTGGTGCCGCACAAACTCTTGGTAAACAGGTCCGTAGCTTGGTCTTCCGTTCGAACATATTTCAGCTCAACCTCCCCCTGCAGCACCTTTTCTCTTATGAAGTGATAATGAACCTCCACATGCTTTGTCCTAGCATGAAAAATTGGATTTTCTACCAGCTTTATTGTAGACAGATTGTCACATTGTAAGAGAACTCCACCTTCTTCCAACTGATACAGATCTTCCAGCAATTGCCTTAGCCAGGCAATTTCTTGAGATGCCATTGCAGCAGCTCGGTATTCAGCTTCTGTAGTTGATAAAGAGACAGTGGGCTGTCTCTTACTGCACCATGAAACTGCTCCAGATCCAAGCTTAAATACATACCCAGTAGTCGACCGCCGAGTATCAAGATCACCTGCGTAGTTAGCGTCACAATAACCTTCCAATTTGCAGCTGCTGTTCTTTGTGTACATGATGCCATGACCGAGCATCCCTTTCACGTACCTCAAGATTCGCCGAGCTGCTTCCAGATAAAGGTTCGTTGGGTTGTGCATGAATCGGCTCATCACCCCAACAGCAAACGAAATATCCAGCCTAGTAACACTGAGATAAATAAGACTGCCCATCAGTTGCTGATACATAGTGATATCTGTCAGACTTTTGCTTTCCTGAAAGCAGATTTTCGTATTAGGTTCCATTGGTGTTGTGCTCGGTTTGCAATTGAGCATCCCAAATTTTTTCAACAAATCCTCGAAGTACTTCCTTTGATGTAGAAACAGCCCTTCATCAGAGTGATCAACTTCTAAACCAAAGAAACGCTTCAGTCATCCTAGTTCTTTCATCTGAAAATGGATCGACAGGTTTTCCTTGGTTCGAATAATTTCCTCCTCAAAATCTCCGGTGATAATTAGATCATCCACATACACTAATACGGCAGCTATTTTCCCTTCACTAGCTTTGACAAACAGGCTTGAGTCTGCAGAAGTTACCTGGTATCCAGAGTGAATAAGAAATTCAGCAATCTTCTCGTACCAGGCCCTCGGCGCCTGCTTTGAACCATAGAGTGCCTTCTGAAGTTTGCACACATATTCAGGGTGCTTAAAACTCTGAAATCCTAGCGGTTGTTCCATGTAAATTTCCCGGTCTAGCTCTCCATGTAAGAAAGCATTCCTTACATCCATTTGCCATAAATTCCACCCTCTGCTTGCTGCCAAAGCCAGGAGAACTCTCACTGTTGTGAGCTTTGCAACTGGATTAAAGGTCTCATCATAGTCTAACCCGTACTGTTGGGAGAACCCTCGAACTACAAGACGAGCTTTGTATCTTTCAATTGATCCATCAGCATGGTGCTTGATTTTGTACACCCACTTTCATGAGATGGGCATCACATCCTTTGGCTTGGCCATCAGCTCCCAGGTCTGATTTCGGTCAAGTGCAGCAATCTCTTCCTTCATTGCGTTGAACCATTCCGAGTGCTGTGAAGCATCTTCAAATGTCTCTGGTTCCCTTGTATCCAGATCCTCCACTATTACAGCATTAGCATATTTAGGATTTGTTTTTCTAATCCTGGTTGATCTTCTAAGTACAGTCGGCATATTTTGTTGTAATGGCTTGTCCTCCTCTTCTACTCTCTGATAAACACCTGTCTGCCACGGGTGTTGAACAGCTCTTTCCTCGCTATTACCGTTGCTTTCTGCAACTTCAAATTGCTGTGAACTGAGCTGAACACGTGAGGGTTCCAGATCTTCTTTGAAGACATCCAAACTTGGCAGTTCCTTCTCGTTCGCCGACCACCATAAAGATGTTTCATCAAATACCACATTCTGTGATGTGTAGCATCTTCTTGTAACTGGATCACAGCACCGCCACCCTTTTCTTTGACTATCATAACCTATAAAAACACATATGACAGCCTTCTTCTCCATTTTGCTGCGTAGATGGTCAGGTACAAACACATAGCACACATATCCAAAAATGCGAAAATGTCCAACTGCAGGTTTTGAATTCCATAATTTTTCAAAGGGTGAAAGAAAGGATAACCTTTTTTGAGGCAATCAGTTGATCACAAAGACTACTGTCTTCATTGCTTCAGCCCAAAACTGACCCGGTACATTCTTCGCATGAAGCAAGCTCCGACAGATTTCAGCTAGATGCCTGTTCTTCCTTTCTGATACGCCATTTTGTTGTGGAGTATTAGCGCAAGTGAACTGATGGCGAATTCTGCACTTCTGAAGAAAATCCAAGAACTCCTTTGAGGTGTACTCTCCCCCGTTATCTGTCCATAAACAGTGGACAGTTCTTCCAGTTTCCGCTTCTGCAGTTTCCTTGAACTCCCGAAATTTTGAGAAGGTTTCAAACTTCTCCTTCATGCAATAAATCCAAACATATCTCGAGAAGTCATCAATAAAGGTCACCAAGTATTTCATTCCACTGATGGAAGCCTGCTTGACTAGTCCAAACACATCCGAATGAATCAGTTGTAGGGCCTCCTTTGCTTGAAAGTTGGACACCTCATAAGGCAATTGATGTGCTTTCCTATATTGGCATCCTGTACAAATCGTATCAGTCCTTACTTCAAGATATGGAAGGCCCCTCAGCATCGCCTTCTTTATCATCACATCGAGCTTGGAGTAGCTGATATGTCCTAGCCGCATATGCCATAGATCAGCTGTTTCATTTTTTCGGGTTTTGTCTATATAGGCGGTTTGGGCAGACATCACATAAACTGAATCCAGTTTCCGCCCCTTCATCACTGGTTCTTGGACAATCTGAAGATCCCGATACACCTTGACATCTTGTGGGCCAAACACAACAACATGGCCAGAAGATGTCAACTGTGCCATAGAGAGGAGATTCTTCTTCATCCCTGGAACATGGTAGACATTATGGAGCGGCACCTCACTATTATTGCAAGGAAGAGCAACTGCTGTATTGCCAGTGTGAGCAATCGGCAGCTTTGAATTATTTGCTGTCACCATCACCCGGCTTCCCTTATATTCAGACAGATTCTGTAGCTTCTCCTTGTCACCGATCATATGATTTGAACACCTTGAATCAACAATCCAGTCATTTTCATAATCAACTTCGGTGACAGTTGTTATCGTGAAGGCTTGCTCAACCTCGGCTGTAGCGAAAAGTGCCTCAGTATCCCATTCATCCTCAATTTTTGAGATTGCAACATTGCTTTCTACCTCCTTCTTGAACCAGCAATCCTTTGCCATATGACCCTTCTTCTTGCAATTGTAGCATTTTCCTTCAAACCTTTTACCATTGCCAGAGTTCCTTGATCTGCCCCCTGCATGAGAGTTCCCTTCGCTCTGATGATTTTCCACCTCATCATCCTTCTTCTTAGATCTTTTGGCAACATGCTGCTTAGAGTTCTTCTTGCCTTTATTGGCATAGAGTGCCTCTTCTTCACCTTTTAACGAGACTCCTCCCATCTGCTTGGCTATGGCTTCTTGGCCGGCTAACAGATTTTCAAACTCCACAAGCGATGGCTGATTTTGCCATCCCTGTATAGCAGCAACAAAGCTCCTAAATTCAGGCTTCAAACCATGGATGATGATTCGCTTCATCCTGGTATCGCCAATTGGAGCTTCTGGATCCAACTCAGAAATCTCCCGACACAAGGATTTCACCTTATGGAAATACTCGACGATCATCTGATCTCGCTGCGCCACTGACAGTAGTTCACTCTCCAGAAGTTGAAGCCTGGTATCATTCTTCTTGGAGAACAATGTAGCAAGAGTATTCCATGCTTCGTTGGGGGTCTTTAACTCATGGATATAGTCCAACACGTCTTCTTCGACCATCGTCTTCAGGACAAACATCACCTTGCCCGCCTTGATCTTCCACTTCCGCAGCGTCCCGTTCGTGTCTTCATCAGGTTGCCGTGTTTCGTTGCCGTTTACAACCTCCCACAAATCCTGGCCTTGCATATACGAAATCATGCAGGTTGACCAGGAGTTGTAGTTCTGATTGTTGAGCTTCTTGATGCCACCAACAACGTGAAGATCACCCATGGCAGATTGATATAGAATGTCCTTAATCGCTGATTATGGAGCTCCCTTGGAATTCTTATGCAGGGAAGAAGAACCAGGGAAATAAAATCACGTGAAGAAAAATATTTTTATTGAGGAGGAACTTCTCTATCGCTCGCACATGGCCTTCTTTTCTCTTGTTTCTTTTTTAACTCAAGCAAATTGCAGACCTTTCTTCCTTCCTCTCTCACAACCAAACCGCAAGCCACGGTATGGAAATCAACGTGAAAGGTCAAAGGAAAAACACCTCCTGTGCTTCCCCTCTACCGCACGCCCTTTTCCTTTCTTCAACTCCCGCACGCTCATGGCCCCTGTTTTCCTGTTTGTTTTCTTCTTCTTCTTCTTCTTCTTCTTTTTTTTCTTCACGCCTAGCGACTTCTTCTCACGTAGGAGACCTCCGACGGCCGACCCTTCGTTGGCTCCACCTACCGGAGCATCTTCCCCACAGAAGGGTTCCCACTGACCGTTCCCGGCCTCGGCGTTGCGAAGGATGCGCTGTCGCTCCTCCTCACAACAGCGATCAAGCTCGGCCCGCTTCTCAGCCTTTTCCTTGCGCTTCTTGCGATCTGCCTCGAGACCGTGACGAGCGATGAGAAAACCTGGCTCCGATACCAAATTTGTAGAACAAAATGCAACCACACACGGGTTAAGAAGACGGGAAACTCAGAAAAATAAAAACGTTGCTGCAATCACACCAACGTTGATGCTTTTCATATTTTTATATCAAAGCCTTCTCTAGCGTACACGATAAAAACACCAGAACTTTAACTAAAACTGAACTCTTGAAACTAACTAATGATAAAACTAAAGACTCATTGTTCAAACAAAATAAACAAACCAAGAGACCAAACAAAGATAAACTTTGTGATTGAAGTGTAATTAAGCTGTTCGCTCAATCGCGCGTAGATGAGGGGCTGGTGTTGGTCATTCAATAAACCTGTCCTAACAAGAACATAATGAATCAATAGATGCATGAGTTGCTGGTGAATTACATGTTCCAGAATAGAACATCTAATCAACAACAACATTGTTGCAGACAAGCCACATGTAAATATTTTAGGCATTGAAGTGGTAAAGTCTAAAGAATTAATTTTTCCAAAGGAAGCATGTAATTGACTCCTTATCTAAGAATTGCTTTAGATTTGATATCTTACGTTTTTCCATTCAGTGGGACCATTTAGTGGGGTACAATCTAACTGGCCTTTTCTTCTGCCCGGTTTCACTGGGTTCTGTCTTGTTTGTTATTTGCATATCCTGAATAGAAAGAGGATGATATTTGGTGTCTTCTGGTTACGAAGAATAAGTTTGGTGTGTCATTGATTTATTATCTGAGAAAGGAAGTTACAGCAAAGAGTCTGTAAACAAACCTAGTGCACCCTATTGTGCAGAGGGCGCAGAGAAAGCTTTCCATGATATTGAAAAATATAACAGGATTGTTGGTAAATTGATATTTGCATTGTCACGTCCCAAATCCAACATCAGAATCGGCTATGTGACCAGCCACACAAATTCTATATTTTATCCTAGAGATCATGCAAGACCTAGATACATAAAAGTCACTCACTTCAAAGACCACTCCAAAAAAATAATACTATATAAATAATTAAAATATAACTAAACAGTTTATTTATACAAATCAAAGTTACTAATTGATCCACGGCTCACAACAAGCATCAGTAACTGAAAAACTAAAACTAACTAACTAAACTATCTCAACAATAATGATGCTCCATCTCACGCCCAGCCCGATCCTCACTATGCATCATGAGTCTCTAGAAGAACAAAAGTAAGGAGTGAGCTTACATCCCAGTAAGATCTCCAAACAGCCACACTACTAAAATATAATTTAAAATTACTGGAAAATAATAGTTATTAGCTTATGCAACCAAAACAATACAAATGTCAAGTGTAACAAACTTTTGATATCATTATATTTTCTTTACATGTTTTCATTAGTTTTCCTTCTTTTTTAGGGTTCTAGACTAATCACGGTTATGTTCCAGCCCATGACTGGCAACGTCATAATCGACCATGTATTTTTCGCCCGTAGCCAGGTTAGCTCACGTACAAAGCCCGTGGCTCTGGCTGTCCAACATTTTAACTGCCCGTGGCCGGCTATTCTACGTATAAAGCCCATGGCTCAGGCTGTCCCACGTTTTAACCATTCGTGGCCGGCTATTTCACGTACAAAGCCCATGACTCAAGCAACCTCAGTATCCACGATCCCGTGCAGGCTAGTCCAGACAACGTTAATACTTTAACCTTCCACATCATTATGTTAAAACATATCATTTTCAGCTTTTCAATAACTGGTATCAACGTCCAACCTATACAATATCACCTAATTTAATAAAGCATGGTATACAGGAATATATATAATAATAATCACACTGTTCAATATATAAAATAAAATCAAACTATTCTATGCCAAACTAGTCATGCATGCCGATGCTCATATGCACGAATCAAATCATGTCAAAAATAAACATATATATATATATTCATATAGCCAGTGATCAGGTCCAGAGATCCTTACCTTTTAGAAGTTAATCCTAGAATGTCCGATATTAATCCATACTCGGAGCTCGCTCAACACTTTCCTGCTCAGAAAACTGATTCCCTACAATAAATAATTTTTATTTAATTCAAAACCCTAGTTTCACGATTTTAGAAAAGAAATTTTTTTCCTATTCCCTCTCCTATAATAATATTATTATTATTATTTTAAATTTTATTTTTTTCTCTTTCCCTCTCCTCTTCCTCTCTCCTCTTTCTCTCTCCTCTTTCTTTTTTTTTTTCTTATTTCTTTTCTTCTCTTTTTTTTTTCCTTCCCTCTCTCTTTCTTTCTTTCTCCCGAACCCCTCCCCCTATTGCTCCCTCGGCTCAACCTTGCCGGCCTCCCCCCCATGGTTGCCGGCAGCGGCCATGAAAGGTGGTTTCCAGGAAGGGCTCGATGGACCGGAGGTGGATGGCAGCACGGCCGCCGGCGGTCTACGGCTCCAAGACAACCCAAACCGAAACAAACCAAAAATAACTAAATTTAAACCCTTCTAAACCATAAAAGAAACCTCACCAGGCCTCGACGGACTCTCAGATATTCGCTGGAGATGAGAACGATGGTGTGGGATATTGGGTTCGATTCGGTGGCGGTGAGGAGGATTTAAAGAACCCATACCGACGGGTTCCCTCACCGTTTGGGAAACAAACTCCGCCCGATCAGAGTTTCAATTCGTCTCAAACACGTCGTTGACCTCTCCCCTCCCCTCTCAGGCTCTTCCCCCAGACTTTTCTGGTGAAATCCCTAGCCGGATAAGGCGAGAACTCCTCCCCTGTTTCCGACTCCGAGGCTTCTTTTTTTTCTGCGATCTGAGTCGAAGCCGGCCGGGTCTGCCAACTTCGACCCAAAAAGCCCAAATATCACATGCATTGCTCTAATTGACAACTTGGTGCCTTAGTCTGGTCATTCGTAAATTTTCTTAGATATCTTGTCATGGTACAATCATGGTCATTGTAGATAACTGTTGACAACCTGGCCAAGCCAATTTTCATCTATGTAATAACCAAGAATAGATTTTTCCAGTTTAGCTATTAATCATGAATAAATATTATTTATAAAGGATGAAACTCATATATAAAATAAAAAGGACCCATGTAACTAAAATATAAAAAAAATAATAATAAAATTTTCTTCCTCCTTCTCCTCTTGTTCAACAGTAATCTAAAGAGCACAGCCGTGGAAACCAGCTAATGGCACCCAAAAATATGCAACAGCTGATGTGCCACAATCTTTTGTATCGTCGTAACATCAGCAGAGTTTACAGAAAATAACATCTCATATGGTTGAGATGGACGTCTCACTGCAAGGACCAAAGCAACAAGATAGCACCAAAAAAAAAAAAAAAAAAAAAGAAGATAGCACCAATTAAGTCACATCACATACAGCATATATTCCTAACTTGTGTCAAGGGGGAAAACTAAATCTTGGGGAATACACAGAACTGGTATTGGGAACTAAATCGATACTACCGGTTAGGTAGATCTTGGGGAATACACTTGAAGATCGAAATGTCTTCTGGAAAATGAGAAACGTAAATTAGAAGCGCATAAAATTCTGTTTAGGATGATAAATCAGTTAGCTGACATGTTGACCAAAGCATCAGATGAACTAAACTTGTGAGTATTTGTCTCAGTCCACGACTATAATATCCATGCTCCACCTTGAGCAGGAGCATTGCAGATCAATAAAATAATTTGTTTGTGGCTGTTGATCAGGTCCAATAGGCCAGCGGGCTACAAATAAACAGAGTCACTTTTTATTTCTAGTTTTTGTTATAAGACTTCATTTCTATGGAATGAATGGGAGGTTGATGCGAAAATCTATACAATCCATCACCAGTCATCTGGTGCATGTTCTTTTACTCAAAAAGTGATGTTCATCCCAGTTGCAACCATTCCATAATTTCTGAACTCATGATTGCTCCTCAGGAGGGGCTTCCAATGTTGGCATAAAGTTAAACAAGTCAGGCTATGATCACATCTATTTTTGGTTCAGAATTTAGATTGACAGACAACGTACATCACATTAAATCTTAGATAACTATTAAGAACTGACTACTCTGCAAACACCAGACAGTCGAGCTAAGGTAGCAAACCTTTCATACTCGCTCGGTGGCCCAAGAGGGAAGACTTCCTGAGCCCCACCCCGACCTAATCGTACTTTTGATGCAAAGAATGGCAGTTCTGTTGCCTATAAGAATGAGGTGCATCATAATTTCTTCTCAGAAAAAAAATCACCTTGTGATGAGGCTTATAATGTCTACCATGGTTACAAACTTTTGGAGAGGCAAGTACCTGAGAAGCCACAAAGGAGCATTCCACCATGCCAGCATCACCTCTCAATCCCCGCAAGCATGCATCTGCAAATTTGGCAGCAGCATATGCCTGCATTTTTTTTGTTTTATCTTATCCCATCAGATTACTTGAAAAACTTTTGCAATCATCTTGTGCAGAAATGGGAACTAACAAGAATATGAAGCCAGTAGACCAACCATCGACAATGCTGCAGAACCAGCACCAGCTTTTGCCTGCAGTAGGAAAATGAAGGTTCATAAAGGAGTATGTTAAGACAAACTAATGCAAATGCCCTGATCTCTCCAAAATATGTTATGCCACTCTTGCATTCACTTGCATGACCCAAAATTCAGGCAGTTAAATTTAGAATGTTATAATTGCTGTAAAGACTCTTCTATGCAACTTCTCAGCTTGTACGAAAGTCAATCAAACATTTGTTATGTATTGATTGGTTAAACAATTAAAGCCTTGTTGTGGTACCATCGACATCACTTGTTGGAAAATCATTCATGCGGAATATAGATCCCTGTATCCAAGATCACGATATCATTATTGATGCCACAAGAGAAGGAAAAAGAGAAAAAAAATAAAAGACAATCAATAGGGTATGCAAAATTTCATTATGAAAAAGATAATCATTTACAAGATAAGAACTCGCATTTTCAATCCTGTAAAGTTTCTCTCAACAAAAAACTTCAAATCTCTCACAAAGCTCTCGACTCTCAGAAAGACCCTCTAACCCTTACAAGTTTTCTTTGTCATTGCCACCCATCTTGGAAGCCCTTTGGATCATCGCACCTTCTTCTCTGACCCTTGTCCCTCTTCGTATAGCCTTTCTGTCGAAGAGCACTTCGATAGAAATCCAATGATTCAAACCGCATCAGAAAATGACTCCAATTCCTTTTTCCAACTCATGTTTGATCCATAGAATACCTCTGATAGCCGATTTCAATCAATCGCCCGAAAAGACATCGCAAATCATGTTGCATCACATCGATCAGGCCTGGATCAAGTTGGTAGATGCTCATGATCATCGAATCTTCACTAGAAATGTAGGAGACTGTCGGATCGCGCACCTCCCTCCATACGCCACAACAAATAACCCTATGAGTCGTGCATAGACCGCGATAACTCTCCTATGGACCGCGTGAAGGGAGCCATGGACCGCGCCATCTTCCTGGACCACAGTGGACCACACGTGCACACTGGGCCACATGCATCACATGCGTGCTAGGCTACGTACTCACTTAGGCCATGCTCGTGCATCCGCACTATCTATGGGTCGCACATGCACGGGTCGTGCATGCTGGATCGGGCCTCTTTTCATGCTCCGGGCTTGATTTTGAGCTTCTTCTCACAAGTTTCATTATAGTAGGCCTCTTCTAGGCCAAATCGAGGCATTGTTTCTCAACAATCTCCACTTCGACTCGATATTTGCCCTCCATCTGATTTTGACAGCTTTGAAGGATCTCGTCTCCATGTCCCGAGACAAACCCCTGCTGCTTATGGATGGATAAACATGGAAGTCGAGCCAGGCCGCTTGATCTTCTCTCGTCATGTGCTGTGTTTACCTTGACCTGAGACCTACTCAGAGAAGCTTCCTACGATAATAGAAACTTCACCATGCGACATCACTTGTCATTCTTTCAAGTTTCTCATCTCGTACTCGATCCACCTGCTCTCGAAGCTCTACCTAATACTGGGTTCCTATCTGCATCAAAGACTCCCCCTAGTACCGGGTTCCTATCTGCATCAGAGACTCCACCTCATACCGGATTCCCTTTTAAGAGGTAATGTCCTCTATATTCTTTTCCTTCAAGACAATCCTACTATCACAAATAACTTTTAGGATTCCATCACCTGCTCTCCACATATAGCCGTTCAAATCCAGTTTACTTAGTAAGATTAGATTCTTAATGAAACTAGGTATATATCGGACCTCGTCCAATTTTCTCGATATTCCATCATGAAGTTTTAAACTGACTATCCCTTCACTCTTGATCATACAGTTCAATTTATCTGGTAAATGGACAGCGTACTCTTTATTCTCTAGATAATTGAATAGCTCATCATTGTGATATACATGATGGGGACATGCAAAATCTAGAATTCACTATTAAAAAAAAGAGATTCCTTGTCGGATACTATAAGTGCATCATCGTATCTGTTACTGTCGCTACCATCGACCACCGCCATAATAGCCTTCATTTGATTCTTGAGCTACGAGCAATCTCTGACACGATGCCCTAGCTTGTCACACCGATAGCACTTGATCTTACTAGTGTCCTTCAACTTGGACCTAGATCACCCGCCATGCAATCCTCTGCCACTCTGTCCTCTACTCCAGCTCTTCCAGAGACCAACAATACTGAGTTCTTGCCTGAACTCGAAGCTTGGCTCTCTTGCCTGAGAATCTTATTCTGAAAAAGTGCTGAAATGATCTCCTCCATGTTGATGGTACTCTTTTCTACTAGAAAAGCAGATACCAAGGACTTGAAGATATGCGAAAGTGACGATAGCAAGATCAATGATTGATCTTCTCTTCAACCTTCTCACTTACACTGAGAAGATCGGTGAGGATCCTCTAAAAGTTATTTAGATGCTCCTGCACGCTCTATCATTCGCTCATCCATGGTTGATAAAATTGCTTCTAAAGAAAGAGTGTATTGGTGAGAAACTTTGTCATGTATAACTTCTCAAGCTTTGTCCATATCATCATCGGGAAAGTCTTGCTCAATTCATGGATTACCACATCATCCGTCAGGTACAAGCGGATCACACTCATCGTCTACATCTGAAGCCACCTCTAACTTTTCTCCTCCATGATAGCCAGCCATTTTTCATATATGAAAGATCGATCAACCCCTACTGGATGAGCACGTTTTTCATCCTCGCTTGCCAGAAAGAAAAACTGCTTTTCCCATCGAATCGTTGATGTCGACTTTGATTGTGCTTGTCTTCTCTATCTTCTTCAATCTCGATCAACATGAATAATATAGGACTTTGATACTAGTTATTGTGGTACTACCTGCACTGATACCCCTTATTAGAAAATCTCTTGTATGGAATATAGATTCATGCATCCAAGATCATAATATCATTATTGATGATACAAGAGAAGGTAAAAAAATAAAAGATATAATCAATAGGGCATGTAAGACTTTACTATGAGAAAAATGATTACTTACAAGATAAAAACTCGCACTCTCAATCCCGTACAATTTTTCTTAATAAAAGGTCCCAAATCTCTTATAAAGCTCTCAACTTTCAAGTTGATCCTCCAGTCCTTATAGACTTTCTCTATCACAACCACCCCTTCTAGAAGCCCTCTAGATCCCCGTACCCTTATCTTAAACCCTTGTCCTTTTTCTATAGCCTTTCTCCCGAAGAACACTTCGACAGGAGTCCAGTGGTTCAAACCGCATCGGAAAATGATTTTAATTTCTTTTCCAACTCCTGTTTAACTTACAGAAGATCTCATACCACCCAATTTCGATCAATTGCCTGAAAATTAAGATGCTAAAAATCGTACTGCAACAGGCCCGGATCATGTTTGGCAAATGCCTGCGGTCGTCGAATCTTCGCCAAGAATGCAGGAGACTGTTGGATCGCACACCTCCCTCCATACGTCGCGAAAAATGGTTCTGTGAGCCACACGTAGGCCACAATAACCCTCCCGTGGATTGCATGAAGGGTGCCATGGACCATGCCATCTCCCTGGACTATATGGTGGACCACGCATGCGCACCGTGTCGCGCGCGTCACAGGCGCTGGGCTGGGTGTGCTCACTACGGGCCACGCGCACTAGAGTCTTAACTATGAGAAGAAAAGGAGACGCAGGAAATTGTGTGCATATATATGGCGCTGGCAGTCTAGAGTCTAACTATGTATGATCTTGCTTAGAACACCGATCATACAGTAGTTTCTTTTGCATTGCATTTGTTTTTATTAGTAGAATGCTCCCCCCTTTATCTGTCAATCATCCTCATCTCCATCTTACTCAAATCCAGTTTTGTAGATTGGGATCTTTCTCTAATTATCAAACTCTAGTGAAGTACCCATTTAATATCTCATCAACCTTCATCAGGAACACATGATCCTTGTTTCTTGTGCACATAACATGGTTACCTTATATTATGTTGTGGATCATGGTATATTGAAAGGCATCACAAAATAAAACAAATAATTTAAGCAATTTGTAGCAAAATAATTAAATATCCAAACCCAGGACTGCAAATCCTTATTGACCATGGAGGATTATGTTTATATCTTTCAAAGAATGACGATGACTGATTGGATAAAAATAAAATGATGGCATAACCAGAACAAAGTAACAATCGGTACCACCATATGTAAGTCTCCCATTCAACCAGTTGAGAAAAAAATGCAGTGCAAAATCAGCATGCATTTCAACCCATGAGCGCATATCTAGCTTGTATCATGACATGCAAAAGTTGTATATTAATTGCATGTAAGAACTTCTGATGAACTCAGGACAGGCAACAACACAAGGAATGAAACCATAAAAAGTTTGTATAAACTTCTGTTTTTCCACTATCACTCTACCAACAACACAAGGACAATACCACATTATGATACCATGATGAGTGTATCTGAGTTTAGATCGATACTAAAATCCCAATCCCCAAAAACAAATGCAGCAGAAACATTCTTCCCAACATGGAAGTGCTAGAAGGTGACAGGTGACAGAAAGAAACAAAACATACCATGCAGATATAATTTATCACACATGACATGCTTTCTGCCACTTGTGTGAGAAGTCCAAAGTCAAATGTCAATCTGCACAATAAAATGAGCATGCACGGTGGCACAAAAACTCAAATACACAACTGCAGCAACTGCTCTTTCACTTAAACATGTCACTGCTTCACTCAAATATTGGCTGAAAGTAGTTTTTCTGATGCACTGTCAAAAGTCAGAAGACCACCATCCTACACCTTTCAAGCATGGTCACCAAGTTTGGCGTTCAGGAGCAATTCAGTTGGATGTGATGATTCAGAATTCGTGAATAAAAAATTCACAAAGAATTTGAAAAATAAAAATAAAAAAAGATGATATTTCTAAAAATATTTGCAAACTTATTTATTTAAAAATAAGTATAGGAAAAGCTGAAGTAACAAATGACAGGAAACAAAAAAAAAAATCATTGCTGGTGCCATAAATTGATTACCTCAACAACTTCTGTTCCCCCGTTCTGAATGCGATCAGTTAGATAATGTATCTCATCTGCAGTGAAGGTGAATGCAGGCTTAACCTGAAGAAAGTAATAATATCCTAATAATCGAAATAACCAAAATCTAGAATCTGACAAGTTTGATCTACATGAACTGAAAATAAGAAAATGGTTTCGGAAACAAGAATGTCTAACCTGTGACAAGAGAGGTAATATGGTAACCCCCGAATGACCACCAACCACAGGAACATCAACTTCCCTGGGGTCAATTCCTAGCACTTCAGCCTGTTAAAATGACTCAAAGTAAGGGAGAAAAACAAATTCTCTAGAATTAATGGAGATCAACAGCCATGCACAGCAAAAGACTTCAAAGTTTCCTAGGTCCCCATAAGAGATAAAATAATGAAATGACATTTAAATATATTCACGTTAAAGCACCATAACAATGACCTGAAGTTGACGCTCCATCTATGCTATACCCTTGTGGCAAGAATAAAACTAGAAGGGAACTAGTTAGGCACATACCACAAAAGTATTAGCTCTTAAAACATCGAGAGTGGTCACCCCCAAAAGACTCTTGGGATCATAGGTGCCAGCCTTCTTGAAAACCTCTGCTGCTATAGGAACAGTGGAGTTCACCGGATTGCTATTGCTAATCAAGTTCACAATTGCATGAGGACAGCATTTAGCAACCCCTTCACACAGTGTCCTCACAATTCCAGCATTGATTTGAAACAAATCATCTCTTGTCATTCCGGGTTTCCAGGGGACACCAGCAGGGATAATTACAAGGTCCCTTGCCGTTAGTGCACACTCCAATTGTGGCTGACCTAAAAAACCACGTACCTGTAGCAAACCAAAGCAACAACCTATGTAATTGAATATAAATACTTTCAAATGATATTTGGGAAATATCGCTAAGGCAGTAACTCGGTTGGCAGAGGCCTTGCCTCACTACCAACCGCAGGTTCGAGGCATGATCCATAACCGCTCATGCGAGTGAGAGGTCAAAGTCTCTGCAAAAATTTGAGCATATTGAATCGAACATTACCTGATGGGACGGGATCCGTGGAGGTAGCTACACCGAGATTTATCCTCCCATCCCTTTTGTTGAATAAAAAAAAAAAAATACTAGGGAAATGATTATGCGGCACCAAGAACCTCCCAAATTTACAGAGTCAAGACCTAAGATTCATTCTCCTAGTTTGAGGGAATACATACATAACTATGTAATCAATTTTAAAACAAATAATTGACCTGGCACACTGCTATGTGACCGATAAATCCTGAATATATAAAGATTCATGTTACCTATTATTGAAGCACCATTTACTGAAACTGAAAGCAGAGAGCTAGCAGGGGCTGAGGGGAAAGACCTACAATTATTGAATTTAAACTATACATGAGTTTATCATATGGACCTTACAAATCTCAAACACAGAATCCCTTCTGCATAAACTATTAAAAGCTTGAGAACTCTACAGTGATTGAAACTCAGGAACCACAAATCGAGTGGAAGGAAGAGGAGAGAGATACCACTGCACCAGTGTCCATGTGGCTGACATCTGCAGTGACACCTGGTGAGTTGACAACATCGTAGAGATGAAGAACAGATACCAGGGGACTCATCTTCATCAGCATTGCAAGGGGCTGGCCTATTCCCCCCTGCAGCACCCAAGACTGCCACTTTAAATCCGGGAGGCCCTCCTTTTGCCCGGCAATTTTTTTCACGCCTTACCAAGGAACTCTCCTCCATCTTCTGTTACAGAAAGCAAACAAAGTTAAGAGAGAAAAGAAATCATTGTATCATCACCTCCCATTTTGATATTCCCCACTTCATACTGCTGAACATGGCAACATTAGAACATAAGAAATTGACCAACATCATGTTCACTTTGAGTTAGTTCATGTAACACTGATTATAAGAATATATGTTGTGGGGTAAAAGTTCTCATTTGTTCTCAAAAAACCAATACTAAAAGTACTTTAAGGAGAGCCAAAGCAAGAATGATCGCAAGCATTACCACCGAGAATACTGTTTAGCAATTTTGAAAAAAAAAATACGGAACCAAAAGTTAATATCCAATGACTATGTAACCCAAAACAATCCAAAACAATGAAAAACTACGTACCAAGAAACACTACAGTGAATCTGGACTTTAGCAACGCTTTTTTTGACCTTTCCCGATGCTTTTAAACGTCGCTAAGTAATCTCCTGACATTTTATAAAGCGTCGCTAAAGCATCGCCTATGCAAGCGTTGGGACGCAATCTGCCGACGCTTCAAAAAAGTGTCGCTAAATTTTTATTTACCGACGCTTTAAAGCATCGCTAGTTTTAAATCTAGCAATACTTTAAAGCGTCGGCATTTAGCGACGCTTTAAAGCATCGCTAGTTTTAAGTTTAGCGATGCTTTAAAGCATCACTAGACTGAAACCCTAGCGACGCTTTAAAGCGTCGCCAGTTCTAGTTATAGCGATGCTTTAAAGCATCGCTAGGTCCAAACCTAGCGACGCTTTAAAGCGTCGGTAGATTTTTTTTTTTAAAAAAAAATAAACAGCCATATATACAAACCCATAACCTGTATACATTATGAAAATGAAACATTCAAACCTGTATCACATCCAACATACACAAACAAATAAAAATATTCAAACCTGTATCACATATCACATCCAACATATACAAACACAAATACAAACCAAATATAAAAAGTTATATATATATATATATATATATATATATATATATATATATATATATATATATATATATATATATAAACGTATCAATCCAAGTTCAAATAAACAAAAAGACATACATAAATAATAAAAAAAATATCTGGCATCACTGATCCGCGGGAGGCTGGTCGTCGTCAGGTCTGCGACTCACAAATACACCAAGAACCTGCAAGATATACATCAGGAATTATAATACATACATTATATATATTCTAAATTATTAGATACATACAAAATTAATAAATAATTACTTACCTGAGATGACATGAACATATGCAGCACAGATGTAACATGCTCTAGCTGAGACCTAATGGTCTGCATCTCTGCTCTGTCTGCATCACGTGTCTGTCGGAGCTCTGCTATCTCTTCCTGGAGCTGACGAACATGTAACTGATCATGACTCTCTCTAGTATCCCGAGTATATCTACGTACCTTAGATAACTGAGTAGGGGTAACTCCAATCCCATAACCCCTCACTCGTCCAGGATGCTCTGGTCCCATCAACTCCGAGAATACCTCGACCTCGATGTGACTGCTCTGTGTAGATGACGAACCCTCGCCAGCACGCTCGGAGATCATAGAGGTAGCCATATTCTATATTTTATAAAAAAACACATATATCAATACTTAATAAAAATAAAAATATAAATCATAATATAACATAAATAAAAAAATACATATATATCTCTGGACTCGTCCCGAACAAAACTGCCATCCTGGTGAACGTGAGTCATCCGATAGAACTCCACCTCACCAGGCTCCCTCCCCTGCTGATCAGCCTATATAAAGAATAAATATTATAAAAAAATCCAAAATAACACATCTTATATCCCCGTACCATGATACATGGCACATGCATGATACATGATGATACATGATGTTAAAAGTAAAAGTGTACTAAAAGTATTATAGGATGAGAAACATACAAATTCATGCCTGAGCCATGCATAACTCTTGGACCCCGCTGTGTGAGGAACATACTAAGCAGCTCGTGCAGCTCTACCAATATCAGAATACGTCTGCAAAATAAAATTAAAACAATGTTATATATTGTATAAATATAATTATGACAAGTGAAAATTAATAAATTTCGAAGTGTTTGATGATGCTACACAACCTGTGCCCTCTCGGAGAACCAATAGTGCACCAGCTCCATCCACTGATGAGGGTGAACATTAGGAGGACAGGTAGCTACAACCTGCTCCTCTATCCTACCCTCTAGCTTATAGTCTCTCTTCAACTTCATCCTATATTCTTTCCACTTGTGATTGAGAGACTTAAGCACAAAATCAGATGAATATGAAGGAAGAACGAACTTGCTCTACAATTTAATTAAACAATAAAATAAATATTAAATGAAATAAGCAATTCAATTGTTAAAAACCTAAGATATAAAATAATATATTAATTTTTTTACCTGCACAACTCGTAGCATTTCTATTTTATATACAGGAAGCATGTCGTTCCACTTCGAATAATTCAGGGGACATAGCTGACCACGGCGTGCTACTGTCCCCAGAAAGCTAGTCAACAAGCTAGCAGCTTTCTTAATAGGTTGCCCTAGCTTGTTGCACTCTATCACTATCCTCTCACCCTCAGGTAACTGCCACACATCACGGACTAATGTGGGTCCTCACCTACGGCTGAGTCTCCCTGATCCATCGACAAAAAAAAAATACAGAACATTGTATATCAAAACTATTGCATATGCATGAATTGAAATGAGATAGAATTATTAAATTATGTACCCTGTATCTGTATATCATCGACGATAGGCTCGTCATCAGGATGATCCATAGAAGGATCGTGATGTGCGGACTCAGAGGGAATAGCGTCGTCCTGAGGTATAGAGGTAGTAGCATCGATCTAATGTGTAGAAATAGAGGGACTGCCATCAGACCGATGTGAAACTGATCGACTGCCCTCGGGCTGTTGTGATGAAGAAGTACCAGTCTCGGTCTGGGAAAACTGAAACTGTACATCTGCTAATCGCTTCCTTCGAGGCATGGTGTACCTAACCTGCATTATTTAAAAACAAGTCAATCAACATTATAATCAAATTATAACGGAAATGAATTACAATTTAAAATATAACATAATCATTAATGCAAAAATGTAAACCATCTTATAAACTACTTACTTGTCATAATCAACCAGTTGTACCTTTCTCGAAATCCAACATAATCAAAATGGTTGTATCATTTATATGATCATCCGGTACAATATTATAAGGCATACACTGAGTGTAAGTATCATCATCTTCTTCTTCCACCCTTTTTTCCATGTCATACAAGTCTCTGGGTTTTGTCTTAATTAACATTCTTTATCTTTCGAGTCTTGTACATAAAAAACTTGTCTTGAGATGAAAAGATAAATGGATCATCCTTCAATAACATACCCGTATGTATCAATATTGAAAAATTGACAAGTATGAATTCGTTTGTGTCCTTTTTCAAACCTCTCGGTATATTTATATCCACCCAATCGCATCGAAATAATGCAACTTTAAAATTTTCATAATAATCCAACTCCAAAATATCTTTAAGTATACCATAATAAGATTTTCCATCTGCTTCAACCATAATACCACTGTTCTAAGTTTTCCTAAGTTTCTCGCGCTCCTTGGTATAAAATTTAAAGCCATTTATAATAAAACCATTATATTTGTTCATAATATAATTTGGATCTCTGGCAAGTGCAATTAATTCTACTGAACTATTTTTCTCCATCAGTACCAGTACCTAAAAAATATAATATCAATTATCGATCATTTATTCGATGTTAAAAATATATAAAATTATTATACGACTTATATATACTAACCTGATTGGCAAGCCAATTAGGAAATAACTCAACCAACCATCTTTGTTCAATCCTTGGATTAGGACGAGTGAAATGATTGGCTTGTCATTGTACAGATAAAAATTCACTGCATGACAATCAAATATAAGTTTGACAACAACATGTCTAATATTTAGTATTATCCATGTGTAGATAGACTAACCTGCGATAGTCAAATATTATGTCACTATGTAGCAATATATAACGGTGTGCTTGTGACATGGATTTATGGTCAAGAACAATCTTTCAGCTTTTCCTATAAATTTTCCGGATGATGTAAATTTGTATAGATCTGTATTCTCCATTGTATCACCATGACGTTGAGGTCGATTGAATACAGTCTCAACACCTTCGAGATATCTTGAATAAAATGTTAAATACTCTTCAGCAATATATCCCTCTGCTATTGAGCCCTCAGGATGGGCTTTGTTTCGAACATAATCCTTCAAACGTACAAGATATCTTCAAAAAGTATGATATTTATATCATATTAAATAATGAAAAAGTTATATAAATTATAAAATTTAAGTTTTACAGCATTACCTCTCGATAGGGTACATCCATCTGTACTGTACCGGTTGACCAAGTTTAGCTTCCGAAGCTAGGTGAACGAGTAGATGAACCATAATCGTAAAAAATCCAGGAGAAAAAATCTTTTTCATTTGACATAATGTAAGTATGACTTGAGACTGCAACTGATCAAGCTCCTGAGGATCAAGAACCTTAGAACATAATGCCTTGAAGAATGATGATAACTGAAAAACAACCATAATAACTTATTTTGGCATTGACGACCTTAAAGCCAATGGAAGAATATCTTGCATTAATATATGTCTATCATGACTATTAAGATTTGAAATTTTGCGCTCTTTCATATTCATTCATCGTGAAATATTTGAGGCATATCCATCAGGAACTTTGATATTCTTTAAAACTGTCAGGAAGAGATATTTTTCTCGACTAGACATTGTATAATATGCATGAGGGATATAAGTTCTATCATTTGCAAGCACTTGTGGATGAAGTTCATGTCGGATGCCCATTTCTTTTAAATCAAGACGCGCCTTCATGTTATCTTTAGTCTTTCCATCAAGATTTAATATTGTTCCAATCAAATTATCACAAATATTCTTTTCTATATGCATAACATCAAGATTATGTCGGAGTATATTATGCTCCCAATAAGGTAAGTCAAAGAATATGCTTCTTTTCTTCCATAATTGTTTAGTATGCTGATGGGTAGTTGCTGTGATTATATCATCATCATTTTCAACTTCAAAGAAATTATTCGGATCCTCAAACACTGCCGTATCTAAGGTGCAAGTATTGACTTCCTCCGATACTTCTTCTTGTACTGAAGTCTCAACATCATCTCTTCCTCGCTTTTTAGAGGACTTTGTTATCTTGCCATAACTGTGTCTGATACCAAGCATTTGTCTACGAATATCAGAACCAGAAGGTAGAATTGGAGCAGATCCCAACTCTATAGTACCATCAAATAAATCCTTCTGAAATCGAAATGGATGATTTTCCTCCAACCATCGACGATGTCACATATAACAGAACTTTCCTCCATGTTTTAATCAAAATGAATGGGTTGATTCACCACAAGAAGGACATGCAACTCGTCCCTTAGTGCTCCAGCCAGATAAATTAGCATATGCAGGAAAATCGTTAACAGTCCATAATAGAGCTGCCCGCATATTGAATGTTTGGCCATTCGAAGCATCAATTGCACTGATACCCTCCCACAGTTGTTTCAATTCATCTATTAAAGGTTGTAAGAAAACATCAATATCATTGCTTGGACCCTTATCACCTGGAATGACCATTGATAAAATAAGTGAAGACTGTTTCATGCATATCCATTGTGGCAAATTATAAGGAATCAGTACAACTGGCCAGGTGCTATAGACAGAACTTAAGGTCCGAAATGGATTGAACCTATCACTGGCTAAACCCATCCTGACATTACGAGCATCAGATACAAAATCAGGATGTCTGTCATCAAATGCTTTCCATGCTAAACTATCCACTGGGTGTCTCAGCATTCCATCTTTTGTACGGCTTTCATCATGCCATCTCATTGACGAAGCTGTCTTTGATGATGCATAGATCCTTTTCAATCTAGGTACAAGAGGAAAATAGCGTAATACCTTTGCCGGTTTTTGTTTAATTTGTGTTGCATCCAATTCATCTAATCCCTCACTCTCATTTTCTTTTTGCTTCGTCCATCGTGAACATCTACACACATGGCATGACTCTTGATCGGCATGTTCTTCCCGATATAATATACAATCATTTGGACAGCTATGAATCTTTTCGTATCAAAGATCCAATTCCTTTACTAATTTTTTGGCTTCATAACAAGATGTTGGTAAACTAGTACCTTCAGAAAATGCATCCTTTAACAACTTGAGCAGTATAGTAAAACTCTTGCCAGACCATCCATTCAAGTATTTTATATGAAACAAATGCACAAGAAAAGAAATTTTTGAAAAGTTCTTGCAACCGGCATATAATTCTTGATCTGCATCTCTTATCAGCTTATGATAACGATCTGTTCCAACATTAGTTGGGGGTATCGGCTCTCCATCATGTATAGATTCAGTAAATATAGGATCCTCAGGTAACCCAGCTGCTACTTGTCCTCCACTGTAATCTCCAGGATGTTTAGCACCATATTCAAAAGCATCTCTGAGCAAACCCGTGATATCATCATTTCTTGCAAGATTTTTCTGTTGGTTACTGGATCCAAAATCAGGTATATGTTCCATGTTAGAGGTTTGGTTACATGTAGATTGTAACCTTGACTCTCCATGAAAAAACCACTCAGTATAACCTCTTAAAAAATTATTCCATACCAAATATTCTTCAACAATATTTGGATATAGAGAACTGGAATTTACACATTTTCGGTATGGACATAAAATCTTCCCACTGATACTACTCTCCATACCAAATTTAATGAAATTCTGTACTCCATCCAGATATTCTTTGCTATTCCTCAATTTAGTTATACAACTCTTATCCATTATAAGAAAAAGCTAACTGAAATAAACAAATATTTATAAGAACAGAATAAATTTAAAATAAGTTTATTCAATAGATCAATTACAGCATTATTAAATACACCCTATCACCAACTAATAGGTAAAGAGATCCTATCCCATTCAAGAATTGCATTAATTATATAGGTCATTTACAGTAACTAAAGGATACGCAATAGAAGTTCCAGAAGAATTTCGGCAGCATTTCTTCTTAGTTCTCCCCATACAAATAAATATGTATGAGGAGAACTAAAAGAAAATGATATCCGAAATATATCTGGAACTCTATCCGTACCGTTTGATTACTGTAAGTACATATAAAATTATTTGCAATTCTCAAACTATCCAAACTGGACATTCAATTAACCACTGTACATATTTCTGCCATCCGTACAAAAATTAAATAATTGTACAGATCGTGTAGAATATGTACTTTAATCAATTGATGAGTCTATATTTCAATGCAATGCAAGTTTTTAAAAAAATATATAAAAAATTATAATTGATCGTAACAAAACTACAGATGGTATTGAAATCAAAGATTTGCAATAATGAAACTAACCTTAAAGCATAACATGCTCAGTAAGATACAGGTATATACCAAGAAATTTATAAATAAACAGAAATAATCTACTAAGAAAAAGAACAATAAATAATAAAAAGTAAAGAGGAGGCTCAGTTATATACTATTTAATATGCAATTGGACTAGTGATATGACAGGTTGTTGATCTATCACTAGGTATTATTTTTATTTTGGAGACTCTCTCATAGTGTGGCATAACAAGGAACAAATTGTAGTCGCCCACTCAAGCACTAAAGCTAGATATTGAGCCTTAGCGAACACTATGGCTAAACTTCCGTGGCATAGATTGTTGTTGAGTGACATGGAAGTTTCTCATTCTAGGACTACTACACCTCATTATGATAATCAGAGTACCAAGTAGTTGCTCATAATAATGTATTCCATGAATGGATCAAACCTATTAAAATTAATTGTCACTTCATTCATCAACATTATGATAGCCCGACATGTTTGCCTTATTTTCTTTCTAGAGAATGCTTGACTCCAAAATCAGGTTATGTGAAACCCTATCTCAATCTTTACCTCATAAGGGCTATATAAATCTCCCTATCATAGTCCTGACTTTGTCTAATAAAGCAAATACTTCACAGATCTACACACAACAAAACAAAAGTTAACAAGTTTTTCATCTATTTGAATGAAAAGAGTTTTCATAATAAAACTCTTGTCGATTGTTACATAAGCTCCATAGACCATGTGAGGATCCCTGGTGGACCGCGCATGTGATCCGCAGTGCTTGGGTCGCGCACCTGGGCTACATGTGCCCGCGGGCCTGGGCCAGGCCTGATTGCTTCTTGGACCGGGTCTTCTCATGGGTTTCATTCCAGCGAACCAAATCGGAACATTTTTTCTTTAACATTAATAACCCAAGACCTTGGTTGCACATGACCAAGCACTCCATTTGCTTTTTATCTTCACCACCTACCAATGTAACTCAGTAAAGGTTACCCATCTGCATACCTGCACTGCCTCAAACTATTCAGTATGCTGGTTCGATGCCTTTGAATCGATTCCTAGCAAGTGTCCAAATCGTTATCAATATCAACGATGTCTTCATCAGCCCCCAAGTCATCAAGGTCCCCTTGAAAAAATGCCCGGGAGCCTAAAATAGTGTTGGTTTGACAACCAACTGCAAGAGAATAAGCTAGATTATAGCCTAAGACATCTGCTCTTTTAATTCTGCTAAAAAAAAATAGCTAGTATTATTTGAGGAATGTTTGCCCACCCAATCGGGATGACCAAACATGAAGATGAGATTGCTTGGTCAACATGAAAATATTAGTTGTGCTGTAGATATAAAAATTCAACCATTGTCTTGGATCGATTGTCAAAGCTTACAAGCATGCAAGGATGGAGTGATTTCTTTATTCATTAAGGTAAGCATACGTCAGATTTTTATTAGAAATTAATCATAACTTTGAAAGTTCAATGCCTATCTTCCTATCAAATGTTTGAATGTATTTAGAAAAATAAATGATATGCTCATTATTGATAGAAAATATATAAAAGAAACAAAGACTTTGCCATGCTCCTTCACCTCCAATATTTAAAATTACCATCATAGTAGATAAAACTCTTAGAAAAAATATGTACATGATGCATGACTCGTGCATTTTTCAAGCCGACCCCAACACACTCGCAAAACACATCACCTAATTAACTATTATTACTGTATCATACGCCCAAAATTTGATGTTGCTTCCAAGGTCATTAATCTAACTTTAATCCCCATAGAATTATACCATCCTTACTTCACAAATAGCACGACACACTTGGTTACTTGGCTAATCCATCCAAGCCGAGCAACCATCGACCCACATGATGATTTCCAACCCATGGAATGTATGATCTTGTAACGGTATTTTTTTAAATATCTCGTTGCTTTCAAGTCTCGGCGGAATTGGAATTAACAAAAAAAAAAAAAATTCGGGAGTACTGTCTATCTAAAACTATATATAAACTTACAGGGGATTGGTACGGTGAATTAAAATGGGGATCAAATATAGTTCCAACACTTTCAAGTAAAAATTTATATTTAAAAAAAAACTTAATACCATATTGGAGGAACTATCGGCCGAAGAAGGAGGAGGAGGAGGAGGAGGTTCAGCGCTCGGACAGGTGCTACGTCTGCGGAACGGGAGGAGGAGGAGGAGGAGGACGCCGAGCGGAGGAGGAGGAGGAGGGGGGGGGGGGGGTTTGGCGGCGGCTCAATCGGGAGATCTAGGGCTCGGGCGACGGGGGTTTGGGGAAGTAGGGAGCCTGGGAGTCTGGCGACGCTTATAAGCGTCAGCAAAGATCGGCGACGCTTATAAGCATCGGTAAAGGTCGGTGATGCCGACGCTTTTGAAAAGCGTCGGCGGATTCCATGGCGGTGGGGGGTCTGGAGTCCGCCGACGCTTATAAGCGTCGGCAAAAGTCCGGTTAGGCGTCGGTAATTGCCGACACTTAAAAGCGTCGGCCGATTTTGGGATAATGCCGACGCTTGTAGAAAGCATCGGTGGGTCCTGACTCTTTCCTACGCTTCTCCGAAGCGTCGGCAGGGAAGCGTTGTCCTTCTGCCACTTTGCTGTAGTGAAAGAAGGATACTTTTTATATATACCCACAACAAGCTTGCAATTAAACCATTTAAAAAGCAGCATAAGTTCCACCCCCCAATCAAAAAGAAGAAAATGACATTTATAACACAACATTCAATAGCACATGCTAACTCGACCAAGTTGCTATCTTTTTTATAGATATTTGCATCGAGTTGGAAAAGAAGCAAGCTTCAGAAACTGAATGAAGAAGAGGACAACAATGCTGAGATAGGTCCCATAAATTCCAACTAAAACTAATACAACAATAAGTCAGGGAACTATAGTGGAGAAGAATGAGTAGAATACCTGGAGATTGGGGGAGTGCAAATGGGCAGAGATACTAGCAAAACGTTTGGGAAGCCTCAGAACTGAGCTGCATCCTTCTCTCTTACGCTCAACCTCGATGAAAATGAGAAGAAGTTCGGACAAGAAAGACTGTTTGGCATGCAGTTTGTAGCATTGGAGACACTGGATATAAGAAAAGAGGTGCAGAGAGGGTGATGTTGATGTAACTGTGACCAATTCAACAAGATGAGTGAAAACTTGTGGGCTCCATTGAAGAAGGGTGCATTTGTGAAGACTACATGCCGTGGATCCTTATCCTGCAGCTGTGGATGTGGTTCTCAAATCCAAAGGCTTAGATGCAAATCGGTCCTTTTCTATCTATCTTCACTGCTGCTGTCTCACCCTGGACTTGCATCTGTACATTCTACTGTTACTAGCAACATAAATAACATCCTAAAACATGAAACATTTCAACAACAACATCCAGCTTGCAATTAATTCTATCTTCTAAAACAATCAAACATCAAAGCACTTCAACAAGCTAATCTTATGCCAGAAATTCACACGGTTCATATGTAAATCTGAATTCGAACAAGTAATTGCACATTCAAAATAAGATTTGCATTGTTTACTAACGAGGGACAAAAAGAAGTTGATAAAACTTGTGTTATGATGAAACAGTTGGATTGACCGGCAAAAGGCTAAAAACCCAGAAGTAAGCTAGCGATATAAAATTTGATCGACTCATCTCTGAGGCATAACTATCCGACCAACCCATAAAGTCTGACCAACTCAGACTTAAGGAATAACGGATAAACCACCCCCAAATGAATCTTTGATTAGATTTCGCAGACTAATTCAAGAAACAGTTATCATAACTGAATAACGTTATAACGACTGTCCGTTGTGACGGGTTCAAGTTAGTTTCAATAGAATGACGTTGAGATTAACTGTATGAAATTTTTTCTAACTAACTTTTGTTAAGGTGAACATCTATAAATATGGGTAAGAGGGGACCTTCGCAAGTAAGCTAGAAAAGTGAAGTACGCTTGACTTTGCTTCTCTTGAGTTCTCTATCTGTTATTTGAATTCTACTGATTTAGGCATCGAAGTGTCCCCCACCAGAAAACCTTCGATCAGGGATTTGTTTTGCAGGTGTTCAAGGTGATCGTCCGATAGTTCTCGACGGTGCAAAAGTTGATCAAGGATTCAGTATCAATAGATTGGCATACTAGGTAGGGGCAGAGATAGACCACCTTTTGGAAAAGAGAATCTATATGGAGAAGATGGTGAAGAGAAAGGTGCAAAATGATTCAACCAGTAGAGGTTGTCAGCCATCCAAGAAGAATGATCCACCAAATCCTCCTCTGGAGAGCAATAATATCCCCCCTACTATGAGCATGGGACAATAGCAGATAGATGCTCTCTTGAAAAAGATGGAAATTTTGACTATCGCTATTCAAATGTTGAAGAAACTGCAATCAGCGAACAACAACAACCAATTGCCTTTAAACTCAATCGGCGATCTCCTTTAAGAGACATCCAGCATCAAGAATGGAGTCAATATTCTTGACACCGATGTTTCCTAGATCGATGATCCCCTGCATAGCAAAATTCTTGACATCGTGAACATAGAGAAGGCTGACTTAGAGGGAAATATCTAAGATCCCTATCTGAGTCTTCAAGGGACTACTCTAGGAAGTACCCAATAGAGCAAGGCGGTTCGATAGCATGATGACTATGAAAGGAAGTTCCAAAAGTTAGAGTTGCAAATTGCGAAGCTCGATGATTGGCGAAGAAGTGATGAACAACTTGTCGCTTATGATTCACAACCTCCATTTTCTTGATGAATTATGGAAGAAGTGATCCCTTCTCACTTCTAGATCTTACAATTGGACCATTCTGATGGAACTACTGATCCTCTTAACCACCTGGACAATTTTAAAATCCATATGATGATTCAAGGTGCAAGTGATGCCCTCCATTGCCTTGCTTTTCTAGCAACTTTGAAGAAGGCCTTGTGGATGTGGTATGCAAGCCTCGGACCAGGTACTATTCATTCCTTTAATCAATTGGAAAGACTATTTGTGGCTCATTTCAGGACATATAGAAAGATGCCATGCAACTCAGACAATCTCTTCTTCATCCAGCAAATGAAGGAGAGACCTTGAGAGAATATGTAGCCTGCTTCAACTCTACTATACTTGAGATCCCAAATCTCAATGAGCACGTAGCCATGTCTGCGATGAAGAAGGAGCTTCGGTCATTCAAGTTTATTTTTTCTCTAGACAAGAAATTCTCCACCTGTTATTCAGAATTATTGGCACATGCACAGAAGTACATGTTAACCAAAGAGCAAGCTTCAAGTTGATGCTAGGCCGAAGGGAGATCAACTCAAAAAAAAAAGAATCAAAAGAATGATGATTCATGACTCTCCAATAATGATAATACTTCAACTCGATGATGAAGTCTGAAGTTGAAGAACTTAACCAACAAATTTGACACCTACACTCCCTTGTCCCCTCCGAGAGATAAGATACTAATGGAAATAGAGAAGAAGTGTTTCTTGCAAAGACCTCGGCCAATGCGGGCACCTCCAGCATCACAAAATAAGAATAAATACTATCGTTTCTATCTCTATTATAGATATACAACTGAAGAATGTATCTAGTTGAAGGATGAGATAGAAGATCTGATCAAGCATGGATATTTGGAAAAGTATGTTCATAGCCAAGAACACTGAGCCGAGGTCACTGCTCAAAAGAAAACTGTGGATGGAACGAAACTTTCCAATCAACAAACCATAGATGGAATGGTCGGCATGATACACCACCGATCAAATTGGAGAGAAGAAGGGACTGAAGAAGACACTCTAAAAAGACATTGGAGCAACAATTTTATCAGCTTCTCCGATAATGATTTGTGGGGTATTCAAGTATCCCATGATGACCCTGTAGTTGTTTTTACCATTATAGTAAACTATGATGTAAAAAAAAATTTGGTGGATAATGAAAGTTCAACCGAGGTGTTACTCTATGATGCTTTTGTCAAAATGAACCTATCTGAGACAAAGCTATAAAGAATATCCACATCATTAACAAGATTTGGTAAAAACTCAGTTGGGGTGGAGAGAGAAATCACACTCCTAGTAACTATTGGGACAGAACATCGATAGAAAACACTCCTTATTAATTTCATGGTTGTCCGAACATCTTCAGCATACAATACTATACTGGAACAACTAGTTTTAAATAAATTCTGAGCAATCATTTTAACCTATCACCTGCTGCTATGATTTCTGACTAAGTACGGAATCGAAGAAATGAGGGGAGATTAAAGAGTGGCTCAGCAGTGCTTAATGATGCAAGATAAATAATCAGTCAATGGAATGTCTCTAGAATAGCTGGATCAAAGGAAAGAAGAAAGATGCGGTGAACCAGTAGAAAGAACTGTCTTTGTGCCATTAGAAAGAGAAGATCTGATGAAGGTCATACAAATTGAAAGTCTACTAGACAAAGAAATAAAGTCAAAGATGATTGACTTCTTATAAAGCAATGCTAACATCTTTGCTTGGTCGACTGCTGATATACCTGGAATTCCTCCGAAAGTTATTACTTACTAGTTGAAAGTCGACCCAGGGTATAAGCCCATCCGGTAAAAGAAGAGAAACTTTACCCCTGAGCAACAGAAGCTTATTGATGAAGAAGTAAATAAGCTTATCGATGCTGGATTTGTTAGGAAAGTTCATTATCCAGATTGGCTTGCCAACATGGTAATGGTCAAAAAGGCAAATAAAAAATGAAGAATTTGTATTGATTATACTAATATCAACAAAGCCTGTCCAAAAGATAGCTTCCTCTTGCCAAGGATAGATTAGCTAGTCGACGCTACTACTGGGCATAAGCTTCTGAGCTTCATGGATGCCTTTTCAGGTTACAATCAAATCCGAATGGACCCAAAAGATGAAGAGAAAATAGTCTTCATAACTGAGAAAGGGCTTTATTGCTATTAAGTAATGTCGTTTGGTCTGAAAAATGCTAGAGCAACATACCAATGACTGATCAATAAATTTCTTTAAAAAATAATTTGAAAGGAATATGGAAGCCTTTATTGATAATATGCTGGTGAAAAGCATTCAAGCATCTAATCATATCAAGGACCTAGAAGAATCTTTTGGCGTATTACGAAGTCATCAGATGAAGTTAAATCCGATCAAGTACATCTTCAGAGTGACTTCAGGAAATTTTTTTGGCTTTCTTGTCACTAATCAGAAAATAAAAATCAATCCCGAGAAGATCCAAGCAATCTTTGATATAAGGCATCCTTTAAATAAGAAAGAGGTACAACAGCTGACCGGGCATGTCACTTCATTAAGCTAATTTATCTCTCGGTCAGTTGAAAGATGTTTGCCCTTTTTTAAGGCTCTGCGGCAAACTAGAAGTTTTGAATGGTTGGATAATTACCAACGAGCCTTTGAAGAGCTGAAGAAATATCTGATCAATTCACTTTTGCTTTTGAAACCCCAAGAAGGAGAAACTTTATAGTTATATTTCTATGCCTCGCATGAAGCTGTTTGTTCAGTACTCGTCAGAAAAGAGCCCAATAATATTCATAAGTCGATCTACTATTCTAGTAAGATATTACATGATGTAGAAGTAAGATACCCAAAGGCACAGAAGTTAATTTATGTGCTGGTCACAGCAGCAAAATGTCTGAGACCTTACTTCCAAGCTCATTCAATAGTGATACTAATAGATCAACCACTGAAGGCCATCTTGCGGTGTCCTAACACATCAAGAAGAATCGCCAAATAGACCATCAAATTGGATGAATTTGACATAATCTATCAACCACGATCAATAATGAAGGCACGAGTGCTAGTAGATTTTGTTGCTGAATGCACTTAGGGCATTGAAGAAGTTGATCAAAGAATGCTTAATGAAAGAGAAATGGCCAAAGAAGACTCCAATTTTACATGGATACTCCACGTAGATGGAGCATCTAATTCTATCGGCTATGAAGCATGATTGATTCTAGCTACTCCTAAAGGAGACATTGTCGAATACGCTTTTCATTTCTCTTTCCATGCATCGAATAATCAAGTAGAGTATGAAGCACTCCTAGCTGGGTTAATCATCTAAGAACTCAAGGTCCAAAATATTAAAGTCTTCACAAACTTCCAATTGATCATGAAGCAAGTAAAAAGAGAATTTGAAAGTCGAGATGCCATCATGATGAAATATTTGGAGAAAGTACAAACTCTTGTGACTGAGTTTGATTTTTTTAAAATATCTCATATTCCTCAATCTAAAAATTCTCTAGTCGATACACTTTCCCAACTAGCTACCATAGTCCCCGACTCCCTCGATTGGACATATATTGAATATCTTGAAACCCTCAATGTAGAAGAGGCATAGCAGTACAATAGGTAGAGCAAGAGCCCAGCTGGATGGATCCCATCATCAAATATCTGAATGAAGGAATATTACCTGAAGATGCCATTAAAGTCAAATGAATACGATGGATGGCTTCATAATATGCAATTATAGAAGGGATTCTATATAAAAGGTCTTTTTCACAACCTCTGTTGAAATACCTAGAGCCTTTAGATGCTGACTATACCCTCAGAGAGGTGCATGAAAGTATATATGGCGATCACCTAGGGGGCAGATCCCTGGCTTATAAGATAATATGCCAAGGATACTATTGGCTGACCATCCAAAAAGATGCAGCTGACTTTGTCAGAAGGTGTGTTCAATGCCAAAGATATTATAATATCCAAAGGTATCTTGCGAGCCAGTTGACTCAATTAACTGTCCCTTGGCTATTTGCTTAGTGGGGAAGGATATTCTCAACTCATTTTTTTCAACTTCTAGTCAAAGAAAACTCATAATTGTACCCATCAACTACTTCACCAAATGGGTCGAAGCCGAACCTTTAGCTTATATAACTAAGAAAAAGGTTGAAGACTTTATCAAAAATTATATAATCTATCGGTTCGGAATTCTATTTGCAATTATCACTGATAATAGAAGGTAATTTAATAACTAGATGTTCAAAGATTTCTGTGCTCAATATCATATTCTCCATAAATTGATTTTCATTGGACATCCCAAATCGAATGGTGAAGCAGAGGTGACAAATCGGATAATTCTCTATGGTCTCAAGACCAGATTAAATGAAGTAAAAGGATTTTGGGTTGAAGAACTAAATTTTGTTCTCTGGGCATATCGGTTGACTCCCCAAACTTTCATGGGGGAATCATCATTCAACTTGACATCTGGGAGTGAAGCAGTAATCCTGGTGGAAGTCAACTTACAATCCCTGAGGATTGATCATTTCAAAAAACCAGGAAATTCAGAGCAACGTAAGATGGACCTAGACCTACTGAAAGGTATAAGGCTCCAAGCTCATCTGAGAATGGCCACATATCAATAAAAGATCGCCCGGTATTATAATTCCTAAGTTAAAGCCAGAGTCTTCTATCCTGGAGTCTAGTATTGTAGAGATCCGAAGTACCCCGATCAGTAGAACAAGGAAAACTCCCCTCCTAACTAGGAAGGACTCTACCGAGTCACTGAGATGATGCATCTTAGAACTTACAGGATTGAAAGCCTAGATGGGTACCCGATTGCCCAACTATGGAATGTAGAAAATCTATGCATATACTATCAATAAAGCTTTCTTTTTGGATATTTCTTCTGTAAGCATATATTTATTCCATATATTAAAGAGTTGGCCTAACCAACCAACTCAATCAGTATGTCTAATAAATGAAGAGTTGGCCTAATCAACCGACTCAATCGGTATGTCCGATAAATAAAGAGTTGGTCTAATTTGTCGACTCAATCGATATGTCCGATAAAAGAAGAGTTGGCCTAACCAACCAACTCAATCGATATATCCAATAAATGAAGAGTTGGCCTAATTAATCAACTCAATCGATATGTCCGACAAATAAAAAGTTAGCCTAACGAATCGATTCAATCGATATGTCCGACAAATGAAGAGTTGACCTAATCAGCCAACTCAATTGGTATGTCCAATAAATGAAGAGTTGACCTAATCTACCAACTCAATGGATATATTCGACAAAAGAGGCAATTGTCAAAAGATTAACATATCACTACCTACTAAAAATTGAGCATCCAATCTCACGAATTTGTTGAAGATTCGGTACTTCACTTATGTTTCAAGCCACTCGAGAACTATTAAGATGTAATACATTTATATCTTTCCGAGCATCCATTTTGCTAAGGGCTTATTATGACACATATATACATATATATGTTCATACAAAAAGAAGTTCATATGAAAACAAAAAAGAGGAAAAAATTACAAATTATTATTAATCTTCAGCGATGTTCGGTTCGGGATCAGTGCTCCTTTGAACCCCCTCGGCTTGTTCGATGACTTCGGGAGGGACAATGGCTTCAGGTTGTTCTATTGCCTGATCATCACTCTCTTCTTTAACATCTTCGTCCATGTTGACACCAGAGAGATCCAAAGTGGGATAAAGCTTTGAGATTTTCTTTTGACGGTCAGGGAAGCCCATTTGACAACTGACCACCCCCTCCTCTATCATTTCATCATCAAAAGTAGAAGACTTCATATATTCCTTGACTGCTTGATGGCCCTTTTCTTCTGTGAGCACTGCCCTCTCTTTAGCTGCAGACTGTAAAGTCGAAGCTTCATTGGCCTTCGACATCAGTTCCTTTATCAGCACCTCCGAAGAATGGAGCTTCTTCTTCTTCCTTCTTAATTTGGCCTCAACCTCGGCCAACTTATTTTGTGTCATCTTCAACTCTTTCTGTAAAGCTGAGTTGTCGGTGACACTCTTCTCCAACTTCCCCTCCATGCTCTGCCTTAATTCTTCAACAACCTCCTTCTCAGCTTTCATCAATTCTAGCTGGTAATAAAGACTTTGGCTAAGTTCAGCAAAGCCAGGCATGCTCTCCTCGATCAAAGATACTTCATGGATAAAGTAGAGCAAAGCAACAAAAAACAAGTTAGCATCTTTCAGAAGAAAAAAGAAAGAGGAAGAAATGAAGAGGAATTACCTTGAGAATGCAGAGATAGAAGGATGTAATGACCTCATCTAGGCGACGGGTCTATCATCTCCTAGTTCCTCGAGAGGATGACAGCTTTCAGGATCTGGTGAGCTAGTTCAGGGTTCTCCAACCTCGACTCATTGGAGAAAATGTTCAGATCGACATATTACTCTGGCTCTTCTTCAGGCTGACAACCCTCCTCAAACCCAGAATGAGTCTAAGGAGCCTTACCTTGATCCTGTTGGCCGATCTGTGATGAAGAGGCATCAACAACTCCTGAGGTTGGCCGCTCCTGAAGTAGGCCAACAGGTGGAGCCCTCCATCAAAGATCATGTTTCCCAGGGTGATGAAGCAACCCAAGAAGGGGATGAATTGGACTTTAAAACTTTTTCGCAATACTTCAAATAATGTTTCAATTCAAAACATGTGTTTGTGAGCATGATAATAAAGTGCAGCAAAAATAAAGAAATAAATGCAAGAATAAAAATAATCACAAATATATAAAGATTTATAATGGTTCGGTGCACTCCAAGGCATCTACATCCATTCCCCAAGTTTTTCTTGGAAATTCACTATAATCACCAAGATTATAACCAACTTGTTTTCTGGGCTCACAAGTCAAAACCCCTTAATTTTCACGGGCTAACCAAAAATCCCTTGATTTTCACCGGCTCACCAAATTTTCCTTGGTTTTGCAGGCTAATCAAGAATCTAGTTGGTTTTACGGGCTCACCAATAACCTTGATGGCTTTCCGGGCTAACCAACAAACCAACTTATTTTCATGGGCTCACAAGTCAAAACCCTTGTTGGTTTTCATCACATAGGCTTACCAACAACCTAGATACTAGTTTCAATTTCATTGAAACTAATAAACAATACAAGTACAAATTCGACAATAAAAATTTAAAAGCTTTCTTATAAAAAGCTGATTTGTCTTTGAAGCACTTGATTATTATTGTTGAGATTGTCTCCATATTATAGAAGCTTCAATAGATGCTTGAAGATGCCACTCTTGGAAGCTCCCTCTCCACTTTGAATCCTTGGAGGCTCAACACTCTCAATATTAAATCCTTAAAAATCATTCACATATTTTAACTTGCAAACCAAAGGATTTATTATTCAAATCATGGATTCTCATTTTTCCAAGAGCTTGGTGGTGTATAAGTAGCCCTCTATACCTTTATAACCGTTTATGACCATTGGAGGAGAAAATATAGCCGTTGGAGCTAAGTTGAAAAAGTTCTGCACTTCAAAAAAACTAGCTGTTATAGCAAGTGTCGACACTTAATCTTCGTTAGTCGACACCTTGAGTCGACACTTGACCAAAAATATCTTATGAAGTCTTCTACTCTGCATTGGTGAGTCGACACTTCATTTGATGAGTCGATACTTCAGTCCGTGAGTCGATACTTGACCAAACTCCTGAGATCACCATGTTCTGTATCCTGTTTGGTCTCAGGCCTTGAGTCGACACATCACTGTTCATGAGTCGACACTTTGAGTCGACACTTGGATTTCATAAGTCGATACTTGGCTGCACCAATGCTGAAACTTCTCTAAATTCAAATTTTAAGTACCTATAACTGATTAACACACTTAACGGATAATTAGTACTTAAATATAATTAAGTATTTTGTCATAATCAAAATCAGAGTAAACAGATTAGCAAGCGGGGTATCGTCATCGTTCGAGGTCGTCCTCACTATGCTCGAGATGATCTCCCCCACCGAAATCTTTGGAGGAACCTCTACTGATCGTGCTCTCTTCAGACTTTGGCATTCCTCTGAAGGGCCGATAGCCTGCCTCTTCCGTACTACCTGATGGAGTTTTCTCATACCCAACCTCATGCTTTCATCTTCGATTAAAGGAAAAAGAAAAGGATTAGTCAACTTAAAGAAAACAAGAAAAATATGATCTACTTATCAGAAAATACCTAAGTTAGAAGATAGACTAATCCTAGCAAGATAAAGGCTCTGTTCATTTAGCAATTCCTTCAACGGATGAACTTCGACCCCTAGAAGCCTCTCAACACTTTCTTTGTTTACTACTAAAACCTTTTTGCCATCATTTGGGGTTAGATATGGTTCTTTCTACTTTGTGTTGAAACCTCAAGGCTGGATAGATAATAAAAAGAAGAAACATGATTTCCATCCATGGATAGCAGATAGAGGACCCTTGATAAATCTCCGACCATGACGTGGGCTGATGACCTATCATCCTCGATCGTGGAAATCCTTTTTTAGAATAAAAAGGGAACATAAGATGAAGTCCTAGGCTCTATCTGAAGATCATGATATAAAATAATAAATAATCCTAATACTATTAGGTGTTAGCTATGCGGGAACTACTTGATACAAATTGAGGAGCCGGACAATAAAAGGGTGAAGAGAAAAATGGAGACTAGCCTTAAAGTGTTCTTTGTACACTGCTATGATACAAGGAGGAGGCCTGTTCATCCTATCACCGGGCTGAGGGACAAATGCTGAAAAATCCTATAGAATCTTGTAATAATCCTGCAGGATAGCTACTCTAGCTTCGCTAAGGGAACTCCTAATTGAATCCAGATGGAGGTCCTCCTCATGCGGACCTCTCATCCTTACAGAACCAGAGCTACCAGAGGATTGTTGTTCAACCTCTTCTTTAGGGACTGAAGACCTACCGGCGGCAAGAAACTCTAAGAACCTAACCATGTTAAAGAAACATGAGGAGAAAAGAAGGGAACATGACTTGTGGAAGAAGAACTTGAAGGAGGAGAAAAATCTCGAGAAGAAACCCTAGAATGGAGAAAGACTTGGATTACGGAAGGCTCAAACTCTGTAAGAGGAAAACTCTTTATATCGAAGAGGACAATGGCTACGATTTCTTTCTCGAGCAACGTGAAATGCCCCTGTTCATGCCACATATCAAGATCCCAACCAAAGATATGAAGCCGATGGGAGAAAGATCGATGCAATGTCTTGATCTGAGAGAGCGCCGCTGTCAGTGATGAAAGGCGATGATGGCTATGATTTCTTCCTTGAGCAACATGAGACACCCCTGATCGTGCCACATATCAAGATCCCAACTGAAGATATAAAATGATGCGACGTTTTAATCATAATGGAGCCTTAGGGGGCTAACGTTGTGCTATGTACTTAACTATTTTAATGATATTAATTCCTAACACATGCCATCCAGGTGAGATGGTGAAAAGTCGCATTGTGGTATGGTTGGTTGTGATGCTCCATTATGATTACATATTTTTAGGTTATTCATAGGAATTGATATATAAAGCCCCAATTATAATTTAGGAGATGCACTTATTTTGTTGATGACCGTAGGAGTATGTTGAAGTGTATGAACTGTATTGATTAATTTAACATGACTGTAGTTATGGCATGTCAATAAACTTGCCACATGCCATGAATGTGAAGAGGAATACGGGCATGGGCTAACACATGCACAAAGACTTGATAATTTTGCTTCGATAGCATATGAAGTAGGGCTTGTCCTAGTGACATCCACCTTTGCTTAGCGAGTACCTTGGTTTTTTTTTTTTTTAATATAAAAAATGTAATGCCTAAAATTTGGATGGTGGACCTCCTAAAGGAAAAGTTTGTAAGAGTGAGTTGCTAACATTTATTGGCCTAATTAATTATAATTTCATTGCTTGTATCTTGCATTGCCATTTATTTTCTTCACATGCAACGACTCTACTACAAAATTTGAAAAATGCTATTATTTTGCAAAATAATTTGATACAATTAGATTTTACTTATCCCACTTATAATCTTTAGCTTTTTGTTAATCGCATTAGTGCTAGTTGCACCTCAAAACTTAGTACAAGGAGTGAGACCTAGACCAGAATGCATGTTACCTAAATTGTCCTAAATTTAGGGGTGGGTATAGAAAACCAAAAAATCAAACCGAACTAGAAAATCGATCTAAACTAATCCAAAATTCTCGGTTAATCAAACCAATCAGTTTGGTTTTGGTTTCATGATTTTAGAACCGGTTGGTTAATCGAACCGAACCATATATATATTACATATAAATTAGACCTAGTAATTACTTTTGTTATTTTTATAAGAAAACCCTATTCTATCAAACCTTAGAAACTCTTCTTTCCTAGTTGTTACTTTCGTCATTTAACATTTGGGATTGTATTTGATGGAATTGTATATTTGTTATTTGATAGCCTTTTATGATACTTATCATGGAAGGATTTTAATAATTAAAGCCATGCTATAAAATTTTATATAGAATTATTGTTATTTTTTTATCTTGTTAGATTTCATTTTTAAGATGTTATGGTACTAATTATACTGATACTACTCGTTCGAAGAATCTCTCATGCAGAATATGGATCATCATTTCTAGAATCATGATTATCGATGTTAATATCACAAGAGAAGGAAGAAAAAAAAAATAAAATAAAAAGTGTAATCAAATTGGGCATACAAGGTTTCCATTTTGAAAAAAATAAAAATTTATAAGATTGAAACTTTAATTCTCAATCTCGTACAATTCTTTCAATAAAAGATTTTAAATTTCTCTCACATGCAAGCTCTCAAATCTCAGTCCCTATAAGCTTTCTAGAGATCCTTCACCACTCTCTAGATCCTCACATATAGTTTCTGATCTTTTGCCCTCATTTTTATAGCATTTGATACAAAGAGCATCTCACCAGAAATCCAACGATCCAAATCGCATCCAAATCGGAGTCATGTAGCCTCTTTAACTCTAATTTGAACTCCAGATCAATTTCTAATCATCGGATTGGCCTTAATTGCATCGTAAATCATGCAGATCAAGTTCCATACAGAGTCAGGCATGCTCATGGCTATTAGATCTTCACATGATCAGTGCTTGGCTACTTGATCATGTGAGAGGCATGCAAAATCTTGCTAAACAGAGCAAAATTAACTCCCACCATTGGATCATGATCGGATTTGCTTTGGGATGTTCGATCATGAAAGAAAAACATCACCGCTCCTTGTAGATTTCATCAAACGATGCGTAGACCATGCCATAGCTCTTCATGCCACCATGGATCGTGATGGAGTAAAGCCACGAAGGCCTTGGGATACCGCGGCTAGTCTGCTAGCTACGTGCCTGTGGGCTGGCCTATTAAGTCTAGGTTGCTTATTTTTTCTTCCTCTTTTGGGCTAGGTCAGCTTTTAAGCTTTTTTCTGGACTTCTTTAGGGGCTGAATTCGAGATACTATATCCAATAATCTCCACCTCGACTTGATGTTCAGCCTTCACCTGATTTTGAGAGCTTTTGAAGGATTTTGCCCTAATACCCTAGGACAAATACCTATTGCTCATGGATGGGCAAGCATGGGAGTTGAGCTACGCTACTCGATTCCATTCTATCATGTGTTGTGCTCACCTCGACCTAAAACTTGCCCAGAGAAGCCTCTTATGGCAATAAGAACTTCATCTTGCGATGTTGTCCATCATCCTCTAAAGTCTCTCATCCCATATCCAATCCACTTATTCCTGAAGCTCCATCTCGTATTGAGCTCCTATCTGCACCAGTAACTCCACCTTGCATTAGATTTCTTATCAAGAGGTGGTATCCTCATCACTTTTTTTCTGCAAAATGATCCTACTATCATGCAAGATCTTCAGGACTCCATCACCGTACCTCCATATATAGTTGTTTGAATCCAGTTTACTTAGAAAAATTAGATTTTTACAAAAACTAGGTATACATCAAACCTTACCTTGTTTCTTCACTATCCCATTATGTGCCTTTTAGTTGATTATCCCGATACCTTCAATCGTACAGTTCAATCCATTTAGTAAGTGGATAAAATCTTTTCTACTCTCTAGAGAATTGAATAGCTCATCTCTACAATAAATATGATGTTGACATGTAGAATCTAAAATCTACTAAGAAGAAGGAGATACCTCATCGGATACTATAAGTACATCACTATAGTATCTATCATCATCGCTTCCATCAGCTACCACTATAGTAGTTCTCGTCTAATTCTTGAGTTGTGGATAATTTCTGACACGATGCCTTAGCTCATCGTACCGATAATACTTGATTTTGCTTACATCCTTTGACCTGGACCGCCTATCTCATGATTCTTTATTGCTATGCTTTCTACCACCTACTCCTCTAAAAACTATCAACACCAAGTTTTTGCTTGAACTCGAAGCTTGGTTCTCCCGCTTGAGAATCTCGTTCTAGAGTAATGCCGAGATGACCTCCTCCATCTTGAAGGTGCTCTTCTTCATTAGAAAAGTAGTCACCAAAGACTCAAAAGATTATGGTAATAATAAAAGCATGACCGATAATTTGGTCTTCTCATCAAGTTTTTCATTGATATGGAGAAGATCGGTGAGGATCCTCTGAAAGTTGCTTAGGAGCTCCTGCATGCTTTGTCCATTAGTCATCTATAGTTAGTAGAACTTCTTCCAAAAAAAAAAGCAAGTTGATGAGGAACTTCAATATGTACAACTCCTCAAGTAGGGATGGCAACAAAATCTAAACCCATGGATACCCGACCCAGCCTGACCCGATTGAGTCGGGTAGTCAACGTTTTGATTGGATTTGGATAAAACTTGAATGCTTTACTTTGGATTTGGACTAGGACTAGATAAAAATGCACCCAATCCAAATTATTTTAATATTTTAATAAATATAATTAATATATATTATATTAAATATATTTTATTTTGATTGAATATGAAACTAAGTACTGTTGAATTAAAAAGTAGTTGAATTTTATTTGTTTAATGTATATATGATTTATAGAATGGTAGATGATTTTAAAGTTGACAAAAATGAAAAAATATTTAAGTGACTCAATTGGGTTCGGGCCAAGTAAACCTGAATTACCTGATACCTGATTGAGATGGGTTTGGATAAAAAAATTCAGTCCCGATAGTGTTTGGATCAAGTTTGGATAGTTTATTAGATATTTGGGTTTGGGTTTTGATAGTTAAAAACCTAGTCCGAACTCGACCCATAGTTATCCCTATCTTCGAGCTTCGCTCATAGTGCCATCGAGAAAGTTTTGTTTAGTACATGAAATATTATCTCATCCATTAAGTACAAGTAGATTGTATTCACCACCTACATCTGAAGCTGTCTCTATGTCCTATCCTCCATGGTGGCTGGCCTCTTCTTGCATATGAGAGCGTTGATCAATCCTTGCTAGATCAGCATGTCTTTTACCCTCACTTATCAAAGAAAGAAATTACTCTTTCCGTTAAATCAATTGATCTCCACCTTGATTGTAACATCTTCTCCATCTTCTTCGATCTCGATCAACATAGACAATCTGGAGCTTTGATACCAATTGTTGTAGTACTAACAATATTGATACCACTCGTTCGGAAAATTTTTCATGTAGAATGCAGATTCATATTTTCAAGATCATGATTATCGGTATTAATGCCACAAGAGAAGGAAGAAGAGAAAAAATAAAATAAAAGGCACAATCAAATTGGGCATGTAAGTTTTTACTATGAGAAAATAAAATTTACAAGACTGAAACTCTCTCTCAATCCAGTATAATTTTCTCAATAAGAAACTTCAAATCTTTCTCTCAAGCTCTCAAATCTCAACCCCTACAGGATTTCTAGAGATCCTTCCACTACCCTCTAAATCTTCACACATAGTCCCTGGGCCTCTGCCCTTGTTTTTTAGCTTTTGGTACAAAGAGGATCACACTAGAAGTCCAATGGTCTAAATTACTTTCAAATCGGAGTCCTGTAGCCTCTCTAACTTTAATTTGAACTTCAGATCAATTTATAACCATGAATTAACCTTGTTCGCACTATAAATCATGCAGATCAAGTCCCATATAGAGTCGGGCATGTTCCTGGCCATTGGATCTTCTTATGATCTATGATCGATTGCTTGATCGAGTGAGAGGAGCATGCAATCCCACTGAACAGAGCCAAATCAAGATCGGAATCGACTCCCACCATTGGATCATGACCGGATTCACTTCAAGATGTCCGATCATGAAAGAAAAACATCACTGCTTCCCATAAACTGCATCAAATGGGGTGTAGACCGTGTCACGGCTCTCTGTTCCACCATGGACTACAATGGGGTAAAGTCGCCTGGGCCTTGAGCCACTGCCCTCACTCGCCGTGCTGGGTCGAGCACCTACGGGCCTGCTTGCTGGGTCCATGTTGCTTCTTTTTTCTCTCTTTTGAGCTGAGTCTGCTTCCAAGCTTTTTTCTGGGCTTCTTTAGGGACTGAATTCGAGATGTTATATCCAACATAAGATAGTTATAATCAAGAGAAATGTTGTTTTAATTTTGAAGTTGATAATAAGATTAATATTAGGAAGGTTTTTGGTTCAATTCATTTGTTTCATAGATTATAATTTAAAATATATTTTATAAAAAAAATCAAGAAACTGAACCGATCAGACCGGATCGATATGACCAATTTAGTTTCGATTTAATTTTTTATAAAATTGATAAAATTGGTTCGATTTTAAAAATAGGGTAATCATTTGGTTAATCGAACCGTGCCCATCCCTACTTGAATTAGGTTACATATTAATTTGAAACCAGTGAAATAGGCTCTACTCTCAAATGAAGAATCAATCGAGTAAGAGCAAGAACGTAAATGCTTCAACCATGTTTAATTAGACTTAAACATTATTAAATCAATCTAATAAATATATTTTAATTGTTTTTTTGGATGATTGAGCTAAAAATATGATAAGATTTATAAATTGAACTAGCAATATCATAGAATTACATATTGAATTTGATTTATATTCATGTTATACACAACCGGCCTCCCTCTGAACCAGACCGGAGTCGACGGCCCTTCAATTAGATCCAACCGACCCACCAAAGGTCCGACCAACTCACTGGGGGTCCGACCAATCCATCAGAGGTCCGACCGACCCACTTCAGCCAGGCCCATATCGGTTCAGAACGGGCCGCTTCAAGGATGGCCTAAAGGTCCTAGAGGTCCCTTCTAGCTGGTACCAGAATTTTATTACAACAAATTCCTGACATCTCAGCGCCACTACTCTGCAGATCCCACAGCGCCACTCCCTCCTAGTGCCACCTGGCCACTACCAAGATTCCTCTATGGGCAAATCGATCATTTTCAGCCTAGCCCTTAACAGATTCTGGTAAAGTTCTGTGCCTATATAAGATAAAAGGGGGACCCCGAGGTAAGCAGGCTCTTCTTCTCCATGAGCTATCTCCTTTGTGATCCCTCCATTATGTTGCTCTAAGTCTCCCACTAACTTAGCCATCGGAGTGTCCCCCGCCGGAATACCATCGATCCGTGGGACCTTTTTTGCAGGAACCGGGAGACGCGTACTCCAGCAAGCCCGGTCTGGGAGATTCAGTGGCAACAGATTGGTGCTAGAGGAAGGGCGGCCCTGAAGGCTGAACCTCCGCCCTTGTGTTCCTTCTTCGAAATGAGGGATCCACCACTAGACAAGACGATGGTGAAAGGAAGAGCTCAGAATATCTCCAACAGGAGAGGCCGCTCCCAGGCAAGCTCGGGAGAACCTCTCAGGGAGAACAATGCCAGACCCTTCTGAACCGCATCGACACTCTTGCCGCCACGGTTCAGAATCTCCAAAACACGGCCAACGACAGACAGCAGTTGCTCCGATGTCTAGAACTAGTCATCCACCTGCTGCCAAAGGAAGTCGACCGCAAGGAGTCCCTCGACCCCACTCCCACACGACCCCGAAGCCTCGTAGGTCACAGAGGACTCGTGCCGATGGAAAGAGAGTGAGGTCCGCCTCATACTCTTTCGCAGACTTGCTCTCCGACGATGACCAGCGACACGATGAAGACCCAAAGGACTACACCAGCAAGCTCTAACACATGGAGGAGCAAATTATCGAACTAGTCGACCAGCAAAAAGGAGAAGAAGCGCTGGCATACAACTCTCGCCCGCCATTCTCCACCAGAATCATGGGGAAAGCTATCCCCCGTCACTTTAAGATCCCCCAAGTGGATGCCTACGATGGCACCACCGACTCTCTGGATCATCTGGACACTTATAAGGCCCACATGATGGTACAGGGCACCTCCGACGCCCTCCACTGCATCGCCTTCCCCGCAACACTCAAGAAGGTGGCTCGGATGTGATTCTCCGCTATCCGACTAGGTACGATCCATCCCTTCTCCCAGCTAGAAAAACTCTTTTTGTCCCATTTCAGGACCTGTAGCCGGGTGCCGAGGAACACGGATTACCTCTTCCTCGTGCAGTAGAAGGAAGGAGAAACCCTCAGGGAGTACATGGCCTGATTTAATTCGATGACCATGGAGATTGATATGGCGAGACCGCTGACGTGGGTAGCTGACGGCGCCACGTTAAAGGAGACCGCCATGGCGGATGCCGAGTCGACACCCCAGTTCGGAGCTCTTTGTCGAGCTGAGCTGAGCTCCCCCAAGATAGCAAGTCGAGCTCAGTCCTCCGCCAGGTCGAGCTCATGAGCTCGATGCCTAGGTCGAAGCTATCTTCTGCCCTCCAGAGCAAGACCCTCGGAGGCTTATGCCCTGCGGTCGAGGTCGAGCCAAGAGCTCGCCCGCTGATGTGGAGCCTCTCCGAGCGCGCGCCCTCTAGACCGGGTCCATCTTCCGCCCTCCAGAGCGAGACCCTCGGAGGCTTGTGCCCTGCAGTCGAGGTTGAGCCAAGAGCTCGCCCGCCGATGTGGAGCCTCTCCGAGCGTGCACCCTCTGGACCAGGTCCGTCTTCCGCCCTCCAGAGCGAGACCCTCGAAGGCTCGTGCCCTGCGGTCGAGGTCAAGCCAAGAGCTTGCCCGTCGATGTGGAGCCTCTCCGAGCTCGCGCCCTCGAGACCGGGTCCGTCTTCTGCCCTCCAGAGCGAGACCCTTCGAGGCTTGTGCCCTGCGGTCCAGGTCGAGCCAAGAGATCGCCCGCCGATGTGGAGCCTCTCCGAGCGCGCGCCCTTTGGGCCGGGCCCGCACTCCCCCCTCCTTCACCAAGGCAACTGCATAAGCTTGGAGCGCCCAGACTAGAGCAGACCCTGCCATCCCAGGACATCGGTGAGCCACCCGAGGACCACGGAACGGCGCCTCCCATGCCGCCATAACTACCTGTCCGGCCGTACTTCCAGGGGATGGGCCAGCCAGAGAGCATGCACCCCTAGGGCAGTGGCCCCGGATCGAGGCTCTGCTAGACTTCTTGAAATAGAGCAACCAGAGAGGATGTCAGAAGGAATGGAAGCTTCCCCTACCACTTGTCAGGAAAGGCATCCCGTCCACGGCATGGAATCCTGACCCATGCACCTGCCAACCCAGCGAGGATCCCGAGGCAGACTCCCGACGGCCAGTTTTCAACTACAAAGAACGATCGGCACCCCCAGAAGGGGGAGGTAACAATAAAAAAATGCACTAGTAGAAAAGAACTACAATCCACCACCAACACAAGCGCAAGCTCGACTAAGAGAGCAAAGCGCCACCACCAACACCATGATCGAGGGAAAACCATCGGGAAACAAGGAGAAGCGGAGTAACAGAGAACCCCTCTGTCCCCGCTATCACTCTCCCCCTGCTACATTTTTTCTTCATCAACACATCTTCCACTCCTCCTAGTGCAGAGTCCATCAAGAGGGGCCCGACTAGGAGGATCTGTTTCCCTGGATCGTCACTGACTTGATCATCAGAGTGCCCCCGCCGGAAACCCCGGTCCGGGTTACTAACCCCTGTTTCGCATGTCCAGGAGCAGAGGACTGGCAAGCAGCGAAAGAAGCGTGCTTCGACGCAGCATCACGGACCACGACGATCTTGGCAGCAACAGATTGGCACGTCAGGAAGGGGGGAGTTCGAGTAAGCCCCCCATTTCTCTACAAACAAGCCAGGCAGAAGGATGGTGACGACAAGAGCAAGGGAAGCTTCCACCAGTCGTGCGGGGGACTCCCCCTCTCGGGAAAACCCGCACCGCCAAGAAGCAGAGCAACCCGCTCCAATCCAGCCACCTCCACCAGAAGCCCAGCTGGATGTACTTGCCTAGCAGATGCAAGTTCTTGCCACGGTAGTGCGCCAGCTTCAGCACCAGCACCGATCCATGGCTACCGACCAGTAGCCAAGAACCCCGGCGGCCCATGATGCAGCACCCCGTGACAGCCTGCGCTGCTTCCAAGAAAGGCCATCACAGCCGTGGGCCACCACTGATGACCGAGGTAGCCATCAAGCTCCGACGAAAAGACAACGAGCCGGCTTTGCTGACAGAGAGAGTTGCTCACCAAACCTCGGGCGGGAGGTGCCCAGACCCCACCGAGGCAAGAGAAGCAAGACCCCCCGCCATGGGTGCCACGCACCCATGTCACCTTCTCCGTCTCCGTCGGTGGAGGAGTCCACTGATGAAGCCACCAGGCACACGACGGGCAGGCACCTGGAGAAACATGAACGCAAGCAAGCGGAGTTCGCTCGCCGGTTCGCCAGCATGCCGGGCTCCGCTAGTGAGCCAGCGGTCTATGATGCCCGTCCCCCATTCTCCCAAGAAATCCAAGCGGAGCCGATCCCGTATCGATTCTGGATGCCGTAGGTGGATCCTTACGATGGGACCACCGACCCCCTGGATCACCTGGAAAGCTACCGGACTCTTATGAGGGTCCATGGGGCCATCAATGCTCTTCTTTGCGTCGCTTTCCCTGCTACTCTTCGAAAGGCAGCCCGGGTGTGGCTCACCCGCCTGGAGCCGGAGAGCATCACCTCCTTTGCCTAGCTAGGGCAGAAGTTCGTGGCTCACTTCGATGCTTGTAGGAAGTTGCACGGGAGGCAGACAGTCTCTTCTCCATTTGGCAGCAGGACCACGAGCCCCTACGGGACTACGTGGCCCACTTCAAGGCCGCTGCGTTGGAGATCTACAATCTTGAAGACCTAGTGGCCATGTTAGCACTGAAGCGAGGGCTTAGGACCTCCCGCCTGACCTACTCGCTAGATAAGAAACCCCCCAAGACCTACTCCGAGCTCCTTCTCCGAGCCCAAAAGTATGCCCGCGCTGAGGAGGCGGACCGTACGAGACGGGAGCTCGACGGAGGACCCCTGAAGAAGATGGCCCCTGCTGAAGTGTCCAGGACCCGGAAGCCAGCACCCCAGGCTCAGAGCTCCTGGAGGAATCGGCCAAGACTGAGAGGGACTCCTGCTCCTAAGGAGGGCTACACCCCTCTTCTCGCCCCGAGGACAAAAATCCTTATGGAGATCGAGGGCGAGGACTACATGAGGCACCCGCCTCCATTGAAGCCTTTCGCTGGTCGTGACAAGATGAAGTACTGCCGCTTCCACCGCGACCACGGCCACGACACCAAGGAATGCCGCAACCTCAAGTGGGAGATTGAGGAACTCATCAAGAGAGGCTACCTCAAGAGATTCGTGGGGGGCAGACCTCAAGTGGAGTCCCAGGCGCTCGTCACTCTCCCGCCAGCTCTAGCCATCGACAACCGCCCCATTGAGAAACTGGTGGGCATGATCTCTTGGGGAGTGACGCGCGCGTCCAAGAAGGCCCGGGGGGCGGGGGACTCTGAAAATGCACTTCCCTTTATGAGGGAGGGGGGAGACGAGGGGAAAAATGTAAATAATGATGTCGTGGTCGTCGAAATGACAATCGCGAAGCACCCTGTAAAGTGCATCATGGTTGATAGTGGGAGCTCCACAGACGTGCTTTTTTATGATGCCTTCTCCAAAATGAATCTCTCCCCCGATCAGCTTAGGCTCGTGCACACACCCCTTGTCGATTTCACGGGCAACTCTGTGAGAGTAGAAGGAGAAATCACTCTCCCGGTCACTGCCGAAACCCCACCTCGGCAGAGCACCGTCATGATGACCTTCACGGTTGTAAGGCTCCCCTCCGCCTACAACATGATATTGGGCGACCCGGGCTCAACTTGCTTGACGCCGTTGTCTCCACCAAGAGGCTACTTGTATAATTCCCAACTCCCTACGATGTCGGGGAGATGAGAGGAGAGCCCCAGCCGGTGCAGCATTGCTTCCAAACTCTCCCTGGGGCCAAGGTCCCCCAGGACGACCCCAGCACGGATGACCTCGACCAAAGGACCCAAGACCCTAGGGGAGGCCCAATCGAGCATCTGCTTTCCTATCCGCTTGGAGACGACCCCGCAAATACGGTGCAGATCAGAGCCCAGCTACCCGAATGGAAGAGGGCCCAACTGCTGGGATTCCTCCGAGCGAACGCGGATGTGTTCGCTTGGACTGCGGCGGACATGCCAGGTATTCCCCCTGACATCATTACTCATAAATTGAGTATCGATCCAAAGCACAAGCCAGTTCGGTAGAAGAAAAGAAGTTTTGCCCCGAAGAGACATGCAGCCATCAAAGAAGAGGTAGATAAACTCCTGGCTGCCGGCTTCGTTTGAGAGGTCCAGTATCCAAGCTGGCTGGCGAATGTGGTGATGGTCAAAAAGAATAATGGCAAATGAAGGATCTATGTAGACTACACCGACCTCAATAAAGCTTGCTCGAAGGATAGCTTCCCTCTCCCGAAGATCGACCAGCTGGTGGATGCCACCTCGGGCCACCGGCTGCTCTCCTTCATGGATGCGTTCTCAGGATACAATCAAATCCGCATGCACCCAGAGGATGAGGAGCACACTGCCTTCGTCACTGACCAGGGGACACACTGCTATAGGATGATGCCCTTCGGTCTGAAGAATGTGGGGGCCACCTATCAATGCCTGGTCAGCAAGGTCTTCAAGGACCAAATTGGCCGCAACATGCAGGTGTATGTGGATGACATGCTCGTCATGAGCAGGCCGGGCTCGAGCCACGTAGCTAACCTCGTCGAATCCTTCCACAACTTATGGCAGCATCAAATGAAGCTGAACCCGGTAAAGTGCGCCTTCGGGGTGGCAGCAAGAAAATTCCTCGACTTCGTGGTCACTCAGAGGGGCATTGAAGCGAACCTGGAGAAGGTGCAGGCCATCATCGACATGGAACACCCGACCTCCAAGAAGCAGGTCCAGCACCTGATGGGACGCGTCGCCACCCTCAGTAGTTCATCTCGAGGTCGGCCGACCGTTGCCAACCATTCTTCAAGTCACTGCTCAAGATGCACGACTTCACCTGGACTGAGGAGTGCAGGATAGCCTTCGAGGAGCTGAAGAACTTCCTCGCCTCCCCTCCGCTTCTCTCCAGGCCGGAAGAGGGAGAGGAACTCTTACTGTACCTGGCGGTGACACCGGGAGCTGTCAGCTCAGTTCTCGTCCGCACATACGAGGACAAATCTCAGAAGCCGGTGTACTACACCAGTAAAATCCTCCGCGACGCGGAGATCAGGTACACTCGCTCCGAAAAACTCATTTTTGCACTAATAATGTCTGCTAAGCGCCTCAAGCCCTATTTCCAAGCACACCCAATAGTGGTGGTGACAGACCAACCGCTGAGGACCATCCTCATCTGACCCGAGACATCTGGGAGGTTGGCTAAGTGGTCCCTGCTGCTCAGCGAATTCGACATAGCGTACCGATCGAGGTCATCACAAAAGGCCCAAGCCCTGGCCGACTTCGTGGTTGAGTGCACCGGGTTCGCCGAGGAGCCAGGCAGACAGCAACAAAGCCCAGGCCAGGAGAAGAGCCCTGGATTCTTCACGTAGATGGAGCATCCAATTCCAACAGGAGCGGAGCGGGCCTCATCCTAACTAATCGAGATGGGGTTGTGGCGGAATGCACCCTCCGCTTCAAGTTTGCCACAACCAATAACCAGGCGGAGTACGAGGCACTCCTCGTAGGCCTAAGAGTCTCCCGCGAGTTGGGTGTGCAAGACTTGAAAGTCTTCACCGACTCCCAACTGGTCGCCGAACAAGTATCCGGGGAATATGAAGCAAGGGACGCCCAGATGATGAAGTATCTGGAGCAAGTCCGCTTGAGCACGGCAGGCCTCCGGCGCTTCAGCATTTTTCACATCCCTCGAGGAGAGAATGCGCGTGCGGATGTGCTGTCCAGACTCGTGACCCTACCAGACTCGTCACTGGGACGTGCCTACATTGAGCACCTCGAAGGTCCCAGTTACGAGAACTCGACGGAGGTACATCAAGTTGCCCCCGAGCTGAGATGGATGGACAAGTACATCCGGTAGATCACTGACAGCACCCTGCCAGAAGACCGTGCAGAAGACGTCCTTATCAGGAAGAAGGCCTCTCGGTTCATCCTGATGGAGGGCCAACTCTACCGCCAATCTTACTTCTACCCACTCTTGAGATGCCTCAGGCCCGCCGAGGCAACCTTTGTGCTCCAAGAGATACATGAAGGTCTTTGCAGGAATCACGTGGGAGGGAGGACACTGGCTTACAAAGCTCTCGACCAGGGATACTTTTGGGAGACCATGAGGGAGGACGCGACCGACTTCATCAAGAGGTGCGACAAATGCCAGTGCCATGCCAACATCCAGCATCAACCGGCGGCGCCGATTTCCCAGCTCTCAGCCCCTTGGCCCTTTGCCTAGTGGAGGATGGATATCTTGGGACCGTTCCCCCAGCATCAAGGTAGCGAAAGTTCCTGCTAGTGGCGATCGACTACTTCACCAAGTGGGTCGAGGCAGAGCCGCTAGCTCGGATCATGGAAGCCAATGTCCGCCAGTTCTTTTGTAAGTTAATCATCTACCACTTCGGGCTCCCTTATTGCATCATCACCGACAACGGGCGATAGTTCGACAATCGCGAGTTCGAAGGGTTCTGCGCAGCCCACGGCATCCAACACCGATTCACCTTGGTAGCTCATCCCCAAACAAACGGGGAAGCCGAGGTGACCAACCGGACAATCCTGCAAGGGCTCCGAACCAGGCTGGATCAAGCTAAGGGCCTGTGGGAAGAAGAGCTCCCTAGCATCCTGTGGGCCTACCACACAACGCCCAGGACGGCGACCAATGAAACACCCTTCAGCCTCGTCTTCGGTGCCGAAGCAGTCATCCCGGTCGAACTCGGCGTGCATACGTTGCGGGTGCATCAGTATGATAAAGTGCGGAACTCGGCGCACCTCCTGCTCAACCTGGACCTCCTCGAAGAAGCAAGGGACAAATCCCGCCTACGGATGGTGGCCTACCGACAAAGAGTGGCTTAGTACTACAATGCCCATGTCCGGACAAAAGCTTTCAAGCCCGAAGACCTGGTGCTGCGGCGGGCGAAGGCATCCCAGCCTAGGGAGTGCGGCAAGCTCTCTCCGAACTGGGAGGTTCCCTACAAAGTGGCTGAAGCCCTCTCGCTAGGGGCCTACTACCTTGAAGATCTCGACGGCGTCAGGTTCCCCAGAACATGGAATGCTTGCAACTTGCGGAAATACTATCAATGATGTAAGGTTTCCAACAATGAATAACAATGGTTTTTTTCCGTGCAAGTGTCTATCTGTCTTGCAGGAGGATCCCAATGGCATCCCCGAGCCCAGCTCCAGGATGCCAAAGGGGTCAAGGAGCCACATTGCTCCTGATCGACGACGCCCTCGGGCCCAACTCCAGGATGCCAACTCAAGATCGGAGCTCAGACCTCCAGCCAAGAGAACCTCGAGCCAAGCAGCTCTCCATCTCAAACATCTCCGAGCCCAGCTCCAGGATGCCAAGAGATCATGGGGCCACGTAGCTCCCATCAACGCCTCGAGCCTAGCACATTGCTCCCGATTGACGATGCCCTCGGGCCCAGCTCCAAGATGCCAACTCAAGACTGGAGCTCAGACCTCCGGCCAAGAGAACCTCGAGCCAAGCAGCTCTCCATCTCAAACATCTCCGAGCCCAGCTCCGGGATGCCAAGAGATCATGGGGCCACGTAGCTCCCATCAACGCCTCGAGCCTAGCTCCAAGGCACCAAAGACCTGAGCCAAGACCTCAGGCAATCCCTGGGCCCGAGCCTAGCTCCACGTCCAGGAAGGCCTCGAGCCTAGCTCCAAGGCAATCAAGACCGGTAACCCCCCTTCCCTGATCTCCCCATTCAAAAAGAAAATGAGAGGGGAAGGAAAGAAAGGGAACAAAGGGGGAAAGCCCGGCAGCCCCCTTCTCTGATCTCCCCACTCGAAAAGAAGATGAGAGGGGAAGGAAAGAAAGAGAACAAAATGGGGGTCCAGCCAGCATCCTCTCCTCTGATCTCCCCACCCTAAAAAAAAAAAAAAAATGAAAAAAATGAAAAAAAAAATGAAAGATGAATGAAAAATGAATGAGAGAAGAGTGGGGAAGGAAAGAAAGAGAGAACAAGAAGAAAATACAACATTATCGAAGCTACTACCTTCAGCAGCTTTCAACCATCCACGTCCCCGAGCCCAGCTCCAGGACGCCAGCTCTAGACCGGAGCTCAGATCTTCGGCCCAGAGACCGCCGAGCTCGGCAGCTTTTAGGCACCCTCTCTGATATCCTCATATATTAAAAAGAAAGACAAAAGAGGAAAGGGAGTGAAGGAGAAGAGGAGCCAAACAAGAAAAACAATTGCAAGAATATTCGCATTTCATTAGTTAAGTATCAATTACAAGCATCCTATGGGCCCCCGACATGCCGAGTGGCCCTGCTAAATACAGAAGAAGCAAAAAATGACTATCTACTTGCTGGGTCACTGGGCCGGGAGTCTCCATTAGCAGGGGCTTCTAACCGAGCGGCCTCAGACTCAGCTGGTGCAGCCTCCTCAACGCCCGCCTCCTAGTCTGAAGTACCGGGGTTAGTCAAGGTAGCTACGGCCTTCGGCCGAGATGAACTCCTCAACCAGGTGGCGCAGGTACATGAAGCCTTTGAAGAAGGAGTCTGACACCGTCTGCTGGATCTCAACGAGGAACTCCTCCGAGGCCCTATACCTTTCCACTGCCTCCCCGGTTCCTTCTTTGCTGCGGCCACCTCGTGCCTGGTATCTGCGACCGACTTGGCTGCCTCGTCCACTGCCCTTTGAGCCATGACTAACTTCTCCTCTTCTGCCGTTAGTCGAGCTTGGAGAGACTGAGCGGTCCTTTTCTGTCGGGCCGCCTCGGCGATGACCATGTTCAATCTCTGCTCGGAGTCGGCAAGCTCTTTAGTCTTCTTCCTCAACTCCCCCTGCTCGTGGTCGAGTTTCTCCTGGAGCTTCTTTGCTTACCCCTCAGAATCGGTGAGCTGCTTCTCGAGGTTCTTGACCTGTTGGCCAAGCACCCCTTCGGAGTTAGCCTTCCTCTCCAGATCGGCCTTCAACAACGCAATCTCGGCCACCTACTGCTGCGCAGACTGCTCCCAGTTTTGGTAGCAGCTCCTGATGAAGAGGGCCTCGACACCCATCTGCATTACATAGGAGGTCCAAAAAAAAAAGGAAGAGAAAAAAGAAAAGAAGAGAGAGAGGGGACGAAGTTGCTTACTGTGTAGAGATGGAAAAAAATGTTGTCGATCAAGGCTCCAACCAGCAACTCATCCATGTCCTCCCGGTCACATTGCTGGATGGAGAAGTCCATCATGCGGTAGGCCAAGGCGCGGTTGTCGGCCAAGGAGCTCTCTGGCCCCAGCTTGAACGGGAGGCGACGCCTTGCCTCATCCCTCCTACTTTCCCAAGGGGCAGATGCGCCCGCCACTCCGGCGGCAGGACCCCCGAGGACCCCGGCACCGTCGTGACCGGAATCCCCATCGCCAGAGGATCTCTAGGGCAGAACTCTCCTCCCTCAACTTTGGCCATCACCGAACCCGAGGGACAAGGCGGAGCAGCGGCAGCAATAGCATCGGCCCGGACGACCGCCGCGGGCTCTAAGACAAGGGGTTTCGCCTGTGGCTCTGCCCGTCGCACAGGGGCTCCCACAACCTCCATTCCTTTCGAGGCGGTCGGCACGGCAGGAGCAGACTTCGACACTCCCTCAACCCAGGCCCGCCTCGAAGGGGGCTCGGCGACCACCCCAGTGGGTGGCCTCTTCTTAGAGACCGGCGACGGTTCACCCTCCGGAAGGATCAACCCTGCACATAGGAACTTGGAAAGTCAGCCCCAAGTGGAGAAAAGGAAAGATGCATATGAATGAAGAAGCTGAACCTACCCGGCCCCGCCGACGAGTCAACCCTGGTGTCGAGAAGGTTATGCTCCGATAGAAGAACCTCCAAAGAGGGGATCTGGGAGGTGCGAAGCTGGTCGTAGTCGTCCCGATCGGTTGCTTCGACCGCGAAGATCCGATTTGGGGAATGATCTGGCTCGCTCCATGCCCAGTCGACCCCCGCGATGTCCGCAAAGCAGAACTTGCTCTTCCATCCCTTGATGGAAGAGGGAAGCTCGAACTTGATGCCCTTCGGGCGAGAAGATAAAGACCACCACCCGTCCTCGGTCGGGTGGTGTTTCAGGATGAAGAATGCCCTGAACAGGGAGAACCGGGCAACAAACCCGTGGATATGGCAGAGCACAATGAAGGAGAAGATCACCCTGATGGCGTTCGGCACCAACTGGGTGGGGACCAGACGATAATTGTTTAGAACAAACAAGAAGAAAGGATGTAAAGGAAATCGGAGACCCCCGGAGAAGGTCCCCTCATAGAAGGCGAGACGCCCCGGGCCACTAGAAGTGACCCGCTCCCCGGGGCGGGGAACCATGAGCTGAATAGAAGATGGGATCCCATAGGCATCCCGGATGGCCTCCAGCTCCGCGGTGGAAATCATCGAAGCGATCCCGCCCGGACTTGTTGATTGGACCGACTCAGGGGCTGGTTCAAGCAAAAGGGGAGGACAGGCAGGAAGGGAATGACCTCTAGCTCCCCAATGGACACTGGGGGGGCAGGAAGGGCTGGTCTCATGCTAATCCTAAACTGCTCCCCCTCCGACTCCTCGTCGGAGGAGGAGAGCACTACCCTTTGGGCAAAAGACTCAGGATGAGACATACTGGACTGAGAAGGAAGGAGCCTACCCCAGAGGGAGAGAAAGAAGAGAGACGAAGCCGATCTAGACCCCTAGAGAAGAGAAGAATGGATGCAGATCACGGGGGAAGAAAGGTCTGGACGCTGCAATGAGCGTGAAGGATTTGAAAGAAAGGGGATTTTGAATGAGAAATTTTTCTTTTCACTTCGAAAAGGCCCGTTAAATCTGCACTGTTGTGATCCCCTCGCCAACGAATCTGCGCCATGTGCTGCTCATCGACGAAAAAGGAGTCCTTGCCGTTCAGAATTCTGTGCCAGCATTAACTGGTCATCGAACGTGGCCACGTGGCACACCCGCACTGGCCTGCGGGGCCGTCCCTTGAAGCGCCAGCAACCGTGGCCATCATTGCACCGGACTTTCGCCTCTCCATGTCAGCACTGCAGTTACTCCCTTCGTCCCAAGCGCCGTGCACCGACAAGCCTCGGGAGTAGGGAGCAAATGATATGGCGAGACCGCTGACGTGGGCAGCTGACGGTGCCACGTTAAAGGAGACCACCATGGCGGATACCGAGGTGACACCCCAGTTCAGATCACTTTGCCGAGCTGAGCTGAGCTCCCCCAGAACAGCAAGTCGAGCTCAGTCCTCCGCCAGGTCGAGCTCATGAGCTCGATGCCTAGGTCGGAGCCATCTTCCGCCCTCCAGAGCGAGACCCTCGGATGCTTGTGCCCTGCGGTCGAGGTCGAGCCAAGAGCTCACCCGCTGATGTGGAGCCTCTCCAAGCGCGCGCCCTCTGGACTGGGTCTGTCTTCCACCCTCCAAAGCAAGACCCTCGGAGGCTTGTGCCCTGCGGTCGAGGTCGAGCCAAGAGCTCGCCCGTCGATGTGGAGCCTCTCCGAGCGCGCGCCCTCTGGATCGGGTCCGTCTTCCGCCCTCCAGAGCGAGACCCTCGGAGGCTTGTGCCCTGCGGTCGAGGTCGAGCGAAGAGCTCGCCCGCCGATGTGGAGCCTCTCCGAGCTCGCGCCCTCTGGACCAGGTCCATCTTCCGCCCTCCAGAGCGAGACCTTTGGAGGCTTGTGCCCTGCTGTCGAGGTCGAGCCAAGAGCTCGCCCGCCGATGTGGAGCCTCTCCGAGCGCGCGCCCTCTGGGCCGGGCCCGCACTCCCCCCTCCTTCACCAAGGCGACCGCATGAGCTCGAAGCACCCAGACCAGAGCAGACCCTACCATCCCAGGACACCAGCGAGCCGCCCGAGGACCACGGAACGGCGCCCCCCATGCCGCCATAACTACCTATCCGGCCATACTTCCAGGGGATGGGCCAGCCAGAGAGCACGCATCCCTAGGGCGGTGGCCCCCGGATCGAGGCTCTTCCAGACTTTCCAAAATGGAGCAACCAGAGAGGATGTCAGAAGGAATGGAAGCTTCCCCTACCACCTGTCAGGAAAGGCATCCCGTCCACGGCACGGAATCCTGACCCATGCGCCTGCCAACCTAGCGAGGATCCCGAGGCAGACTCCCAATGGCCAGTTTTCAACTACAAAAAACGATCGGCACCGCCAGAAGGGTGAGGTAACAACAAAAAAATACACCAGTAGAAAAGAACTACAGTTCACCACCAACACAAGCGCAAGCTCGACTAAGAGAGCAAAGCGCCACCACCAACACCACGGTCGAAGGAAAACCACCAGGAAACAAGGAGAAGCAGAGTAACAGAGAACCCCTCTGTCCCCTCTATCACTCTCCCCCTGCTGCATTTTTCCTTCACCGACACATCTTCCACTCCTCCTAGTGCGGAGTCCATCAATAGGGGCCCGACCAGGAGGATCTGTTCCCCTGGATCGTCACTGACTTGATCGTCGGAGTGTCCCCGCCGGAAACCCCTACCCAGGTCACTAACCCCTGTTTCGCAGGTCCATGAGCAGAGGATCGGCAGGCAACGAAAGGAGCGCGCTTCGATGCACCAGCTACGGGCCACGACGATCTTGGCGGCAACAGAGATCATGGACCTCAACGAGCATGTAGCTATGTCAGCCTTCAAGAAAGGGCTACGATCGTTCAGGCTCACTTTCTCAAAGGACAAAAAGTTTCCAACAAGCCACTCCGAATTACTGGCCCGGGCTCAAAAATATGTCCTGGCAGAGGAACAAGCGGTAAGCCGACGCCAGGCTGAAGAGAGGTCGGCTCCCAAAAGGAGGAGTGATAGGGCTCCCGAAGTCCGACCTCCCAACGATGGCACCAATTCGGCCCGACGCCATAGCCCTAAGTCGAAGGACTTCCCCAGGAGGTTTGAAACTTACACACCTCTCTCCCTCCTGAAAGAGAAAATCCTTATGGAGATAGAGAAGGAAACTTTCCTGCAAAGGCCTCACCCGATGAGGAGCCCCTCTACATCGAAGAGCAAGCCAAGTACTTGAGTAAAGTGCAGAACCTTGTTGCTTGACTCAAGTTTTTCGAGATCATCCACATACCCCAGGTACAAAATTCTCGGGCGGATGCCTTGTCATGACTGGCCACTGCCATCATTGATCCCTCTGATCGGGCTTTGATAGAGCACCTGCAAAGTCCAAGCATTGCTGAAGAGACATCGGGAATCCATCAAGTAAAGCGAGAGGCTTGTTGGATAGACCCCATCATCGCGTTCCTCAATGAAAAAACCCTGCCAGAAGATAGGACCAAAGCCAAACGTGTGCACTGGATGGCCTCGAAGTATATCGTCATTGGTGGGACCCTCTACAAGTGATCATTTATACAACTATTGCTCAAGTGCCTAGGACCGTCGGATGCCAAATACGCACTCAGAGAAGTGCATGAAGGCATATGCGGCGATCACCTGGAAGGTAGATCCTTGGCCTACAAGATCATCCGACAAGGCTATTACTGACCAATCATCCAGAAGGATGTTGCGATCTTTGTTAAAATATGCGATGCATGCCAGAGGTATTCCAATGTTCAAAGGCGACCGGCTAGTCAGCTAACCCCGCTGACCGCCCCCTGGCCATTTGCATAATGGAGAATGGACATCCTCGGGCCATTTTCCCCAGCATCCGGATAACGGAAGTTCCTAATCATAGCCATCGACTACTTCACCAAGTGGGTGGAAGCTGAACCACTGGCACAGATTACCGAGGCCAAGGTGGAGACCTTCGTCCAAAACTGCATCATCTATCGGTTCGGCATACCATAGGCAGTCACCACCGATAATGGGAGGCAATTCGACAACCCAAAGTTTCGAGAATTCTACCAATAGTATCATATCTCCCACCGGTTGACTTCAGTCAGACACCCCCAATCCAATAGGGAGGCCAAAGTCACCAATAGGATGATTCTGCATGGCTTGAAGACCCGATTGAATCATGCCAAAGGGCTCTAGGCCAAAAAACTCCACTCGGTACTCTGGGCCTATCGGACTACCTCCCGCACGGCAACTGGGGAAAGTCCATTCAATCTCACCTACGTGAGCGAGGCGGTCATACCAGTGGAAGTCTTCTTGCAGTCCCTCATGATTGATCATTTCACCGAACCAGCCAATTCTGAGCAGAGAATGGCTGACTTCAACTTCCTCGAGGAGACCCGACTCCAGGCGAACCTGAGGATGGCGACCTATCGTCAAAGAATGGCCAGATATTATAATTCTCGAGTCAAGGCTCGAAGCTTCCGGGTCGGGGACCTGGTTCTGTGGAGGTCAAAGATATTCAGCCCAACTGAACAAGGAAAGCTCTCCCCCAATTGGGAAGGCCCCTATCGGGTAGTCGAAGTGATCCGAGCCGGAACTTACCGACTCGAACATCTAGACAGACAACAAGTGGCACGTCCTTGGAATGTAGATAACCTCCATAAATATTATCAATAAAGATAGTAATTTACTCTATAAAGAAGTCCGACCTCGGTCAGCAAAGACTCTAGTGCAGCCCACTCAAGTCCGACCTCGATCAACAAAGGCTCTAGTGCAGCCCACTCAAGTCCGATCTCGAAGTGGGATCGACACCTGTCCCAGGTGCGAGCTTCTGGAGTAGGGAGTGACCGGACGTAGCACACCTGATTAGATTCGCAATCCCCTCAAGGATGAATGCATTCAATGCGAGAATGATGCTCTCGCCCTTCGAAGCTACAGGCCCTCCCGAAGGCTAAGAGTAAGGGGGCAACTATTATACACAACCGACCTCCCTCCGAACCAGATTGGAGCCGACGACCCTTCAGCTAGGTCCAACCGACCTGTCAGAGGTTCGACCGACCCACTAGAGGTCCTACCAACCCTTCAACTAAGTCCGACTGACCCATTTCAGCCATGCCGATATCGATCTAGAACAAGCCGCTCCAATGAGGCCCGAAGGTTCCAGAGGCCTCTTTCAGCTGGTACCAGAATTATGTTACAACAGATTCCTGACATCTCAGCGCTACTACTCTGTAGATCCCACAGCGCCACTCCCTCCTGGTGCCACTTGGCCACTACCAAGATTCCTCCAACAGCAAATCAGCCATTTCCATCCTAGTCTCTAATAGATTCCGGTAAAGTTCTGCACCTATATAAGGTAAAAAAGGGATCCTGAGGTAAGCAGGTTCTTCTTCCCCATGAGCTATCTCCTTTGTGATCCCTCTATTCTGTTGCTCTAAGTCTTTCCTGACTTAGCCATCGGAGTGTCCACCGCCGGAATACCACCGGCCCGTGGGACCTTTTTTTGCAGGAATCGAAAGACGCGCACTCCAGCAAGTCCGGTCCGGGAGATTCAGCGGCAACAATTCATAAATATCCCAAAATAATTTTGGACAGGGCTGGCCCAAATTCTAGGAAAAAAAAGAAAATCTCAACATGCCCGGTCCACTTAAATGCAGATTTAACCTAACCCTGGATCCATAGAAATTTCACAAATCTAACCCTAAAGTTTAAATCCAAAAACAATTAGGTCTAGCTGGCCTTCAACATAAACAAATAAATAAATAAAATAATTTAAGAGAGAAAAAAGATAGCTGAGATTGAATTGAAGAAGATGAAGCAGCAGCAGCACCGGTGGGGGAATCATTTAGTATAACAAGTATCGGAAAAACAAGGAGGAAACGAGAGGAAGAAAAAAAAAAACTTCCAATGCATGACTTTTCCGTCCAGTACCGGTTTTTAAGCATGGGAAAAGGGACAAGGGTCATCCGCGGGGCGGGGGGTGCAGGCGTCCGGCTCCGGTCGCTTTTCGGCATGCATGAAGGCCGGGTCTACGTCCGGATGCATGAGACATATAGCATGCTGTAATAGTCGTGCTAAAATGAAATACTTGTCCATACAAATTCGTACCATTTAAGGAGCCCCACAAGAGATTATGGGAGTGCAAGACCACAACAAATCCCTTCTTCGTTTGGTTCACCAGTTGCCTGTCCCCTATAATAAGGGCACTCGATCGAGTGGGTGACCCCCCACCCCGCACAATATATATATATATATATATATAATAGACACACTTGTAGTATAGCTCCAATGATCACATATGTACGTCTCTATTAACTCCAGCTAAAAGCATGATGTGGTATTGTCTAATGAGAGAATTCCTAACCTTGTATATATAATTGGTCATCTTCTCGTTGTCGAATTAGTAATGCTTCGGGGACCAATGAAACGACCCCTAGAAGAGACCCATTCTTAAAAAGGTGGCTTGTAATGTTTAGGGTGCCTAGATCAGCAATATGCTATTTAGCAAATATATTGAAGTAATTCAGTTGCAAAGTGAGACTATTTAGTTCCATTAGCATGGAGAAATATTTTAGGGAACAATGCTATGAAGAGCTAACAGCCTCCAAGCATGTAAAGTCAACCTTCTCACCCAAAACAGAAAGAAGAGAGTTTTTTAAGAAAAAGAATTAAAAATTACTAAGATGATAGCGCAGTTGGTAGGTGCTTTGCCTCCCTTCCATCGATCACGAGTTGGAGACTTGAGCCATACAGGTTACTCGATTAAATCCAAAATTTTTTTCTAGGACACGTGACTGGGCATAGTCTGGCAAAGAGGGAGCCCAGTGGGGATAGCTACAATGATAATTTATTCCCCCCCCACCCCCGCCACCATTTTTTTCATCAAAAAAAAGAAAAAGAAAAAGAATTAAAAGTGCCAAGTCTTTTAGTTTCATTCTTTAGAAGCATAGCCACAAACCTAGTATTTGACTTTAAAATGATCCATGTGAGGAAGATATATCAAAAGTTAAAAAGAAAATATGACATTGAAACTGTGGCAAATTGGTTATCCGTAAAAAGATGAGTTGGAGATGCAAACAGCAAGCAATTTCAATGATGCATACCATCTTTAATCAAGAATCAAGAAAATCCATCATTGAACCATGAAACCCATGAGAATATAAATAATCCAGATGTAATTGGATAACTAGAGGGCCAACTGTCCCATGACAACAAGCAAATGTCTGGAAAAATTCCAAGAAGGTGAATGCATTTTGGATGCTACATATGGTAATGTGGCATCCCATTTAGCTTTCAAAGTTTACATCCATAGTCACATGCATGTGACCATAAAGTTATTTAGCCATATTCATTTAAAGCCCTATTCATTTAAGAAGCATGGGAAGGAATGGTACAAAACTTGAAAATGATGAGTGCAATTTTATGTAATGTTTGAAAGTGTGCACAACTGCAATTGTGGAGGGACAATACCTTTTCCAATATGTGGTGCTTTTCCATTGGTTAACGCTTTCTATATTTCAAAGTCTCCATTGACAAATTCATGAGAAAGTTTCAAGCAATTCACAAAGATCTCAAGAGTATATTAACAACTCAATTGTTGAACAATTATTAATATATTGTTTCAGGCACCGAAAACAAGCAAATATTCAAAAACACCCAAGAAGGAAATTTGCATTTCGGAGTTTAAAGTGTCATGATGTTCCACTCCCCTACTAGGTAGAGCTTGTACCATGATGTTTGTCCAATATTTTTCATGAACAAGTGATTTACATGTTCTAATCAAATACATTGATAATCCAAAATCTTATAATTATTTATAATATATTTTGCAATATAAACAGGCAAAAATATTTGAAAATTTTTAATGAAGTTTGAAATGCAGTGCTTTTTGGCTGATCATTACATTCAAGCTCTAGTATGGTTCCATGGTTCCATGCCTCCATTGGCTAAAGAGCCAGCACATTTTGAAGTCCATCTATTTATTTTTTATTTTATTTTGGGTCACAGACTCTAGAGTTTGTTTAGCCCATTCACTTAACCATGCAAAACGTACAAATTAGGCTTCGGAGGAGAAATATGTTATGTGCCTTGTCCAGAGATGTATGCTACCGGTCTACAAATTTATCAAGTTTAATACTAGAGACAGTAATTTATAGTTCGACTCACTAACCTGATCCATGTTTGACCTGTCATAAACAGATTCGGATCATAAACGGGTTGACACATTTAATCTATTTAATATATGGATAGGATTTGGATTTTTTATGCCTAACTTGTTTAACCGATTTAATACACGTTTCAAATCGAATCAAATCGGGTTGCATAAATAGTTTATCTATTTATTAAATAGTTTAGATCCGATCGGGTTAGATAAATAAGTTAATTAATTATTAAACTGGTTAAATAGGTCAAGTTAGATTAGATTAACATGTTATCCATTTAATAAATGGATTAAATTGATTGGATCAGGTTAACTGTTTATTAAATAGATCATATTCAAGTTTTAAATTACAATCTATTTAATAAATATATCGAATTCATATTGAAATTTTTCTGATCAGATTCATATATGACCCAACCTATATATATTCGACCTAATTTAATTGCCACCCCTATTTGGCACCCAGGGCACAAGCGAGAAATAAAAAAAAAAATAAAGAAAAATATCTTGATGCACAATTGAAGAAAAAAAAAAAAAAAAAGTTATGTTTTCATCGTACGAGAAACTACATTTCTCAATTTTTTGGAGATCAATTCCTGTAACAGTGTATCTAATAAAGGTGCAGGACTAGTCATCAGACTTTGTGGTGACCAGTGAAAGTCACCTATTCAACATCCCTATTTATGGAAAAATTATTTAATACACCCAAAATCTAAACATTAAACAGCCTGCTCCAAACCATTTCGCTAGCAAGGAGGCCCCAATCCATGTGGTTCCCACAAGCCAGCTTGGAGATGTATAGCATTAATGTTTTGTGAAGTCCGGGCATATCTCCACATTCAAATGTTGTGTACCAATAAAAGAGAGGACAAACAAAGAACATGGCTTTAATATCTCCGCATCCAGAAAATGGACCAAACTCGAATTGGTTTTAGTTATATTTTTCGGGCAAATAAATGATTGATATTTTTTTATAATATCATGATGCCTCAAATTATTTTTAATATATATATATATATATATATGCACACTTTATAAAGTATTTAAAAAAAAAAAAAAAATCCAACGATTGATATCGGAGCAAAAGAGACCTATTAATGATTCGCGCGGACCCACCCACTGTAGAGTTTGAAAGGGGCATATTACCGGCCTAACGTGCCAAAAGTTCCCAATCGGCCCCACGACAAAAACAAAGCGCAACTGCCGCTGGTGAGTGGCACGGGTGGTTCGTGGGCTTTGCTCACAGACGGGAAGGTGGGATTCAAATCCGTGTTAATGTATTTTAACAAAAAAATTAATGAAAAAATAAAAAAATTAAAAAAAATAATAAAATAATTTTGAAGATCTTGTCAATTTGTGATTGTAAAAAAAAAAGTGACAGTCAGTCAGGTTAATATACTTATCTTCGAATGAAAAACGATTATAAAAAATAATATATACCATGTATCAAACATTTCCTATTTAAAATGGGGGCTGTCCGGGAGCAGCCATCTTTTTTTTGTTTTATAAAAAAAAAAAAAAAAACAAAGCCCCACTGAAGGACCGTGTGTCACATGTGGATGTTACGTTACATATGTCCTAAACGGCAACGGGGGGGGGGGGGGGGGGGCGAATCTGAGCCCCTCCATCCTATTAAACCCAATCCCACGCCGCCCTTCCCGTCGATGTAGGAGATCACTGCCCTCTTCTGCTCTCCTCCCCTCACCGATGGCCCCCGCCTCTACTACCCTCTATGACTATACTGCCCCCGCCCCTCCGGCCCGCCCTCGCTTGACCCCGAGGGCATTTCGGTCAATGTAGGGGCGCTGTACATGGCGTAGCCGTAGAAGGAAGGCACACAGGATGGAGCCAGGCATTCGAGACGGAGGAACCACGAGCTGCTTCCATTTGGGGAAGAGATAACGATACACCGAAGCTTGGTGTACCCTCGCGCGGTATACATAAATATACGTGGTATCTAACGGTCCGTGATGATGTTTCGCCTTCTCTCCTTTTTTATTTTTTTCCCTTTCCTCTTTCTTTTCTTTTCTTTCTTTGACTCTATATTTCTTCTTTCATATATGTTATGTAATTTCGGTTGGATATACACGATTTTTCCTGTTCTTTATAAATTATTTAGTTATTTAATCTGGAGGGTTTTGGGTTGGAAATTTGGAAAAAAATTTTGCGCTGCGATTTCTTGGTTGTTGGCCTGTTATGTTGGATTTGTATAGGTGATCGAATCGTTTTTATTTGGTGATATTTATGGGTCTCGTTTAATTCTGCTATGTGCTTATTTATTTGCTAATTATGGTAGTGAAGGATTGGTTATTGCTTGTTTAGTAAATATTGGCTTGGGCTTTTGATGTTTTTCCTAGACATGGCTGGATGTTGTTTGTTTGAGTTCCTGATTTGCCTGGGATTTTATTTTTATTTTTTTGAAGTTTCCCTCTCTGTTTCGGGAATGCTTGTACATGTATGTTAGTTAAGTTATTTATTCAAATTCACAAATAAAGTGGGGCAATGCATTACATCTTTCTATATTGATTATGAGAATTTTATGATCCACATTTTCGTCATGAGAATTATTGTTGAAACTGTTATTGTTTGATGTGATTTTTAATGTTATAATCACTGTAGAATCAATTCTTTCTTTGTTATTTTACTCAATAAAAGATTCTCTTCTTTTGATTTTTTTTTTTTTTTCCTCATTTTTAAACAACTTTTTCAGAATTTTTGTCCAAACTAGTTAAATTCTACTCACTGATATTCTTTTCCCATGTCTTTATCGTTGTCGCTGACAAGTATTTATGGCAGCTTTATATAATGCTCAGATTTTTTTTTTTTTTTTTTTTGCAGATTGTTGTTCTTACCTTTTTATTTTTGAGGTGCCGGTTTGGCATTGTTGTAGCATCAAATCCTTCTTTGTTGTTTTAATAAATAAAAGATTCTCTCCTTTGTTTTTTTGGGAAAAAGTTCCTTTCGTACTTTCTGTCCAAATTGGTCATATTCTACTCCTACTGATATTTTTTCCTGTTCATGAACATTCCTGTTGACAAATGTTTCTGGCACACCACTAAGACTCAGGCATTGGTAAATAATTTTCATACTGATTTACTGGCCTTGATACTAGTTGACCATCTCTTAGGAGATCGCAAGTGGATCCATGTTAGTGCTTTATCTGATCCCTAGTGCTTATCATCAGAACCAGTCGCTCTTTCTTGTTAATCCATCCCTTTGATATGCATGATAATATATTGCTCTAACTAATGAATGTGAGTTTTAGCATCTTAGATGATTATTTTTCTATGATTGTCATATGACAAGAATATGGGGTGATTTGACTCTCTTTTACTTCCCCCTTCATTTTGGCTTTCCACATTTCATGGCAAGCCCCTGTTATTCCCTAAGTTTGCTTTGACCTGGAACTCAATACCAATGAAGGGTTGATGTCAGGTTGAAGAAGGTCATGAACCATTTTCAAACTTCGATGGATTGTACTCTGATTTGTAAAGCTGAACCCTTGTAAACAAAATAAAGCTTGCAAGTTAAGGATATGCAATGGCAAAACCTTGCTTTCCTAATATTTTTGGTGATCTCATGGTTAGTTGCTTCTGCTCGGTAAAGTTTTTTGTTTTGAATTAGAAATACCTGTGGGTTATTTGTAGCTAGTCAAGGCCCATGACAGGAAGCTTGCTCTCTCACAACTCCTTTTTCTTCTTGTGGGCAAGGTTTTCAGTACCATCTTGGGTGTGGTTGGAGGAGAATGAAATTTGGTTTTGAGATCAATTGCTTGCATCTTGCATGACACTAAAATTCTTTGTTTTAATTGTTGGAGAAGGTGTTAGACCTCAGTCAGTAGTCTCGTGTCACTTTGAAAATTTTTGCTTGCTTAAAGCTAAATCTTTTAAAATCATTTGTCTAAGAGATTTACATATATGATAAACAATTTGCCAGTAAAATGCATAAAATATTGTGAATGCTGCAGTTTTCTGTCATTCACCCAAATTACCCCTTTTTACAAGAGAAAAATACTATTTATTTTGAAATTGATGATTGCCATAATTCTCTAATATAACTTTCTTTGTCATCTACCTTGTTTTCTGTATCCCTGTGGGAGTGGAGAATGGAAATGAATCCATAAGGAGGTTATTGTGAGGTTTCATTATTTCACCAACAAGTGTAGAACAGTGATAAACTTGACATGCTGGGATCTGCCTGGAAGTCATATGCAGTTAGAGATTGTGACTTTTGTTCTTCGGTCTTGGCCGGTGGCTTTTGAGTGGGCCTAGCTGGTAATCTTCTTTGAAGAATGTTATCTGCAAGTAGTATGGAAATTTGGGATTTTAGATTTTGATGTGATGTTTTTACTAACTGAGATATTTGGAAAGGGATCTTTGAATCAATTGCAGTGCATATTATCATCTCTTTTTGTTCAAGGAGTCTCCTTGTCTTTTTTTTTGTGGGGGCAAGATAGATGGTGCCTCAAGTCTAAGTTCAAGCCTATGCTTATGTGCATGCATGGGTTGAGTTTGTGATAAGCTGCTTAGCTCCTTATAAATGCTACTAGCTTACTTGTGAACTAATACCATACAGAAGAATTTCTCTCAAACAAGTGAGCAAAAAATGGTCTCTCCATGCTAAAAGCTGTCATGTGCATCGATGTGACATACCTCGTAGAAACTTTTTATCCAGAATTTAATGACCTATAGTTGAAAGGAGCAGAATGAGGAAAGATTATTTTCAAGGAAAATCTGGGTAGGCTGGAGTGGCTTTGGAGGTGGTTCTGTGCAAGTTGAGGAAGAAGGATCCTTTTTGCGTTATATAAAAGACAAGGAGCTGAAGGCTTGTTGCGTTGATAGGCTAAAACTAATCCAGATCTCTCAATGTCTTAATGAACAACTGGATAGATCTTTGAATGATTTGAGCCAGTTTTCTTCAAGGAAGATATTTTTGACCTTGATGGCTCAAATTAGAGACCCATAGGGATGTTGATTTTCATTAAGTCTACTGAAGTCTACACCAGATGTTGCATCACCAGTGATGCTTCTCTTGTGGGCAATTATGTCTTGTTATTTTAGGAGGCTTTGCTCTTGAAAGTGTTCAGAAATGAATGCTAATAAAGAGCAAGATGATGAAAGAGTTATATATAACTAGGCTTTTCTACTGCAGAGGCATAAGCTTGAAAATGTCAATTATCAGAGGCATAGAGAAGGGTGATAGAATTTTCTTATGGATTCAAACTAGTACAGCTTTTTTAAACAGCGAGTATTCTCTTGGTGTGATCTGTTATAATCTTATCTCTATTTGTGTCATTATCTATATCCCTAGGATTTAAAGGGCCCCTTTTTATGATGAATGATATCTTTTTTTTTTCCAAGGACAGAAAAATGTAAGGATCTTTTAGTTGTAAATTTGCTTCATTGTTGAACCTCTTGATGTCTTCCTCAGAAGCAAAGACCAATTTGGTGTTATAGCAAATCTTGTTTGCCTTTCCTTTAATCATGTTGTGAAGTTAATGACAAGTCACTAGCATATATCATTAGGCACGCTTGAGCTTTGCTTAATTCTCCATTTTTTCAGTTTTACTTCCAAAATTTTCCACAAATACCTTCGACTTCAAGTACTTGTTTTTCAGTTTACACCCTGTGCTTCTGACTTTGGCCTCCTATTCTCTACCTAACAAACATATTGAGCTTTGCTTAATTCTCCATTTTTTCAGTTTTACTTCCAAAATTTTCCACAAATACCTTCGAATTCAAGTACTTGTTTTTCAGTGTACACCCTGTGCTTCTGACTTTGGCCTCCTATTCTATGCCTAACAAACATAGTTATGTAGCAAAGTTGGTAGAAATTCCCCTTAACAAGTTTCTAATGACACTTGAGAGATTGTCCCGCTACATTAATCTTTGCTTAAAAAATCCTCTTTGAGGCATTTTATATCTTCAACATCCAAATAATAAAGCAAATATATTCAATTACATCATCTATGCATTCCTTCATCATCTAATAATAAAACGAAGTTAACCAAGTTGAACTATTTGGGGATATGCCAACTATATCAAGTCCATGTGTATGTTAAAGGGCCTTGCAGTTGTCTTATAATATGGCTTGGCATTTAGTGTCCCCAAATTAACAGATAAATCATTGACATTGCCTGAGTTTCTTTGTGACATTACGAGTTTTTGACATGACCATATCACTCTTCGATATTTGTATATTTTTAACAGTTATTGTAGCAGTTATAAACCATGTTGATGCCAATAATATTTTCCCTAATACAAGACATTACCTTCTAGCACAGGTACATTCTTTCTCAAAATATATGTGGTTTACCTCAACCTACAATTTCATTCTGCACTTTGGGTCACAGAATGTTCTCCAGCACTAACTCTTATTTTGGCGTATAGCAGAAATTGTTAATTATGTAGTCAAGCATCACGAGGATGCATAAAATGATATTATTTTGATTATTTTACTTATTTTACTTCACATGATATTAATATTTCTCAAACAAAGGTATATCACGCAACCATCTCTTTTGATTCTTGTTTTTCTGCCATTGAATTCCATCCAGCATCTCGTTTCTTAGTGGGCAACAAGTTTAGATTCTTAGTCACAGGTATGATTTGGGCCCTCACTGTCTCCTCCTCTTCTTCTCAAATTCTTTGATCATGGTAGCAAGACATTTTCTTTTTTTTGCTTTTTTTCTGAATGTCTAATACTCCTTTACCTTTTGGGCTTCACAAAGGTAAGGGGGGTGCTCTAGTGTAATGGTCAACTCAGATGAGGTCGAATGTTGCATGTCCTATGGTTCCCTTATCTGTTGCTTTACCCATAGTTTGATGATTTGGTATTCCTACATAAAAGGACCATCATTGGCACACGTTGATTCTATCCTTGAGATTGATATGACAATTCATTGTTTTTAGTATCTTATTCCATGGCACTCACCCGCATTTCCTAGCTCAAGCTTGCTTGTTAATGAGAACTAATTCAGAGCTAAATTTCTGTCAGGCATGCTATCAATTCATGCTGTTCTGCATAATTCTGGATAGCTGCAGCACTCATAATTTGCTACGACTATACTAATATATTCTCCTTACCCTTTTAGGGAAGTTCTTGTGTTGAGGAAATATGTTTGCCATACGATTTTTTTTTTTTTGGGCCATCTTGGCTAGTTTTTTGCACCTAGAAATTTCTCCCCTTTTTTTTGGTTTGCCTAACACTTTTTCTCCAAAGCAAAAAGGTTTGTCTTTATCTCAATCTACAGAATCTTTCAGCTTCGAATTGCCAACACATGAAAATTAAACTGTTACAATAAAATGCTGCCTAAACTTGTTTTCTTGTCATTCCAAATCATTGAGCGCAGTTCGTTACCTTCTCTGTTTGTTGGGTTATTGAAGGTTCAAAGATGCTTATTCTTTCATGATGTGATATCCACTGCATGGAGCATTAGAATTTTTCCTAGCTGTCAAAGTGGATTCGAGCGAAAGATTTCTGGCAATTATTGTTTTGTATACTGGGAACTATTGATATTCCTGAAGAAGCATCTTTCAAGCCTCATGAATTCTTTTATACATAAAATTTGCGGCATGTTTCTTGGACAATGATTTCAAACTTGGTCCATCATTTTGAGAGTTAGAATGTTGTTCTGCTACCAAGGTTTAGTTTCTCCAAACAATAGAATTACTGAATAAATCCATGCTGCTATCCTTAGAGAAAAGAACATGGACAATCCTTTTCCTTGAATTACGTTTCCTATTCTTCCATCAGTAAATTTATTATCATGTAATGATCTTCTAAACCTTGTGAGCTCTGTTTGCATTGTTGAATCTGAGATCTCTCTTTCGCCAAGCTGTAAGGTCTCGGTCACTATTACTGCATGTGGTTGCAGGATGTGATGTGATGTTGATGTGATTGCGCCATGCATGTGCAAACATTCATTCATTAATCAGAATGACTGCCACTCATGGAGCAGTGATGCTTGATGACCCCTGATACTATGTTGCCGAAATATTTCTTTATTTATTGAAAATAGCAGCATTTTAAGCTTTACTGATTGGTACTGATTTCGGCCATTATGAATTTGCGCATGGTATCATCAATTCTGAATCTGGAATCCTGCCTGTCTTAGTTATTTATGTGACAAGGTTTTCATGAATATTATAGAAAATATAATCTCTCGCGTTGACTATTCATTCACCCTCATGATGCAACCAGTGACATTGATCTCCATGGTTGGGAAGAAAAACTATGTGAGTAATTGGTCAACTTGTAGGGTTGGATGTAGCTTGGTGGCATATATGCATGAGATATTTGTTCTAATGTAAATTATGGCTTAGATTTACTTCATGGAATGTGTGTGCTTTTGCTTGTTTTCAAAACAGTACATTAATCCCAGTGCTTCAAGCCCTATGTGAGTGGATACAATAGTAAACCTCAGACCTGAATGATGTCAAACAATTGGTGAGAACATGGACTTCTTCCACTAGTTTCTCCATTAACCTATATTGCCTTTATTCCCCGGAAAAGTAGTTCCTTTCTCTCTAGAATGGAAACGTGCCTGCGGAAAAAGGTCATCAGAAAGGGAGCTCCTTTTCTCCCTCCAAACGTGAGGCTCACATGGAGAACATGTACAAAGTTGGCTTCTTTTTTTTCTTTTTTTTAATTTTTTTTTTACAGGCCAGTGATCATACTAATCTTATGGGAATGTAATTGAAACCAAAATATAAATATACTGCAATACCTGAGAGTATACATTGCCATGATACGAGCTCCAATCATCGATGTAGTTGGTCACTAAGGATACAACTTAATCTGTGGTGGTACTGTTGGCCTCCCGAAAGATTGTTCAACGGTGGAGATGTGTTGTTTTAAAGTGGATGGTGGTGGTATAGATTTTTTTCATATTCCTCTATCGGTTCAACTTGCGTAGGAAAGTCCATTCACCATGAAACTAAAATTAATGTATTAGTAATTATTAAATTTTATTACCTTATGTGCAATAGATATTAATGATATCAGTATTAACATGCTAATTATCATTAAAATTTATTATTCAATGTACAATAAAAAATTTAAGGTATTGAAATCTTCTATAAAAATCTGTTATAATTTATTATATCAAGTTCATGATATCTTGAAGTTCGATATGGAATGTACTCTCAACTTGAGAGTTAAACTTGAGATTAAAAATGAGGGGTTAAACTGACAGACAAGGATCTAAAATGGGGCTTTTAGTTAAATTTACTAGTTTATCATCTTGTTAATCTATGCATGCATGCATGCACATTCGAAAATGTAGTGCTTTAACCAGTTTATGTTGAATTTAGCAGAAGATAAACATCATGTAAAACTACTCCATCGTGCGGTCATCCAAGCATGCACTTTGGAATACACGGTACTTAAACTATATCTTTTCTTTTTTTTTTAAATTCAGCAGATGATATCAATACTCAATAGCAGTGCAAAAGTTGGAAGGAAGATAAATCAAGGTCGAAACATTGTCCTTGTTCCCATCCAACAATCCAGCAAAGATAGGCTGGAAATTATGGTTTAAAGTCCAAGGAAGAGGGAGGAGAGGGTTAATCAAGGTTTAGCAACCTCTTACCTAGCCTTCGGGCAATGGTAGGGCTCCAATTCTGGCAAGCACGATTAAAGCCTATGCAACAAAGAAGAAGAGAAGAGAAGACAAGGAAAAATCTCCAACGTTTTCCTCCGGCTTAAGAGCCTTCGTATCCAATAGAAATAGAAGGGAAGCCCTCTTCTCTTTAATTACAGCCAGGTAGGAGGAATTTCAGTCCTTCCAGGCTTCGATTCCAATTTCGATTGGAAGTTAACCAAGAAAGGAAAAAAATAAAAAATAAAAAAATTATTTTCTTTTTTCTGTTGCTTTAAAAGTCGTGTAGCTGAATATCACAAAATATTTTGTCAATAAGGCTTCTTGCCTTCTTTCTGTGCAAAGATCAAAAACATACAAGTTTATATGCACTTATCTATGTGCCAAGGTACTAAAATACAATACATCCACCGAAATTCTGAAAAGCAAAAACAATCAGGAATAAACTTTTTCATACCTAGACATGAATGTTGCAAATGGCTGTTTCGTGCACCTGGTACTCCACTATGAAACGACCCTCCATGAAAGAGATTGTCAATTGCTTGAAGGTTGCAAGGACCGGAGTTCTGTGGGGTTGGACCAAAATGATGGGGCAAAGTTGAAGACATGATTTGGTTTTTATGTGGAAATATTGAGAAAAAACATCTCGCCTAGAAAAAGTTTATCGGAACAAAACCCACATGAGAACTAGACCCACAAGCTCAGCCCAGACCCAGACCGAGACCCATGTATGCAACCCAGCCGGGTGCACGGCCTGGCCTGCAGTACATGCGATGTGCATGGCCTAGCGACCACACATTCTAGGGAGTTGGCGGTCCGTGGGGGTGCTGGCACAGTGTAAGAAGCTTTCACGCGGTATACGTGCAGCTCGTAGGAGCAAAAAGTGTTTTTTTTTTTTTCATGATCAGATGATCATGCATGTTTCCAAGGAAGATCCGATGTTCATAGATGTTTTCAACTTCGATTTGGATCCAATTCATGCAATTTCAAGAGCATTTGATCTAGATCGGATAGCCATAAGTCTCAGGGGGTCAAATGTCAATTCGAAAAAGTTTCGGAGTTCTTTTTTTTCTATATGGTTTGAATCTCTGGATTTCTATCGAAGTGCTCTTCGACATAGAGGTTATAAAAATTAGGATAAGGGCCAAAGAGATTGGTGTGTAAGGATCCAGAAGGCTTCCAGGAGGTATGGTAATGACGGAGAAAGTTTATAGGTGCTAAAGGGTCTCTTTTAGAGTTGAGAGCTTTGTGAGGAATTTGGGACTTTTTACTGAGAGAAATTGTATAGGATTGAGAGTGTGAGTTTTTATATTATAAGTGATTATTTTTTTCATAGTGAAGTTTTATATGCTTTATTAAATTTTTTTTTTTTATTATTTTTTTTTTTCTCTTCTTGTAGCATCAACAATGACATCATGATCTTGAATATGGGGATCCATATTTTCAAATTTTTTAATTAGTATGAGTGCATATGGTACCAAAACAACTAGTATTAGAGTCCCGAATTATCTATGTTGATCGAGATTGAAGAAAATGGAGAAAATAAATATAATTAAAGTCGACATCAAACAATTCGATGAAAAGAGTAATTTCTTCTCCAGCAAGCAAGAGTAAAAGATGTGCTCATCCAGTAGGGGTTGATCGACGCTCTTATATATAAGGAGAGGCCAGCCACTATGAAGGAAAAAAGTTGGAGATGGTTTCAGATGTAGGTAGTGAATATGATTCGCTTGTACCTGATGGATGATATGGTGATCGATTACTAGTAAGACTTTTTCGATGGCGATATGGACAAAGCTCGAGGAGTTGTACATGGCAAAGTTTTGCACCAACGTACTCTTTTTTTGAAGCAATTTTATCAACTACAAATAAGCAAAGAACAAAGCATGCAGAAGCATTGGAGCAACTTCCAGAGGATCCTCATCGATCTTTCCAATATAAGTGAGAAGGTTGAGGAAAATACCAAGGTATTAGTCTTACTATCATTATTTTTGCACTTCTTTGAATCCTTGATGATTTCTCTTCTAGTGAAGAAGAGTACCATCAAGATGGAGGAGGTTACTCGATGCTACTCCTGAATAAGGTTCTCAACTGGAAGAACCAAGTTTTGAGTTTAGGTTGGAACTTAGCATTGGTGGTCTCTGAAGAAGCTGGCTATAGAAGATGAAGTGACAGAGGATTCGCATGGCAAGTAGTTCAGGTTCAAGGCAAAGGACACGAGCAAGATCAAGTACTACTAGTACGACGAGTTAGGACATCGTGTTAGAGATTGCCCACAACTCATGAATCAGATGAAGGTAACTGCAGCAGTATTGAGAGGAGTGACTATGATGGATACAGTGATGATTTGATAGTATTCAATGAGCTATCTCTTTCTTTCTAGTGGTGGATTCTAGATTTTGCATGTCCCTATCATGTATATTACAGAAATGAGCTGTTCAACTTTCTAAAGAGTAGAGAAAGTGTTGTCTTCTACCAGATGGATCAAGTTGTGCGATTAAGGATGAAGTAACAATCAGCTTAAAACTTTATAATGAAACATCGAGGAAACTAGACGAGGTCAGATACATACCCATCTTCAGCAATAATCTAATTTTATTGAGTAAACTGGATTTAAATGGTTACACATGGAGTACTGGTGATGGAATTTTGAAGGTTATCCATGGTAATAGGATTATCTTGTAGGACGAGAAATGTAGAGGACATTACCTTTTGACAAAGAATCCAGAGAGAGATGGATTCCCTGATGTAAATAAGAGCCCAATACGAGGTAGAACTCTGGAGACAAGTAGATCAGGCACAAGATAAGGACTCGAGAGGATAACATGTGATATTGCACAGTAAAGTTCCTATTGCTGCAGGAGGTTTCCCTAAGCAGGTTTTAAGTCAAAGTGAATATAGCACAAGATAGAGATGGGATCAAGCGGCTTGGCTCAACTCTCATATTTGCCCATCTATGAGCAACAGTTATTTATTCCAAGACATAGGGACGAGATCTTTCAAGATCTCTCAAAATCAGATGAAGTCCAAATATCGAGTCGAGATGAAGATTGTTTAGAAAAAATATCTTGATTTAGCATAGAAGAAGTCTATTAGAATGAACCTGCAAGAGAACCAAATTCAGGCTCGACCAGGCCTAGACCTATGTGCATATCCTAGCCAGGCACGGGCCTAGTATGAGGTGGAACTCCGGGGACAAGTAGATCAGGCATAAGATAAGAGACTCGAGAGGATAACAGGTAATATTGCACAGTAAAGTTCTTATTACTGCAGGATGTTTCCTTGAGCAGGTTTTAAGTCAAAGTGAATATAGAACAAGATAGAGATGGAATCGAGCGGCTTGGCTCAACTCTTATATTTGCCCGTCCATGAGCAACAATTATTTATTTCAAGACATAGGGACGAGATCTTTCAAGATTTCTCAAAGTTAGATAGAGGCCGAATATCGAGTCGAGATGAAGATTGTTTAGAAAAAAATATCTTGATTTAGCTTGGAAGAAGTCCATTAGAATGAAACCCGCAAGAGAACCAAATTCAGGCTCGACCAAGCCTAGACCTCTGTGCATATCCTAGCCAAGCACGGGGCCTAGTGAGTGCATTTGGAGGAGTTGGTAGTCCATGGGGGTACTGGCATGGTGCAGGAAGCTTTCATGCAATCTATGTGTGGCTCACAGGGGCAAACAGTGCTATTTTTGCATGATCTGACCATCACACATGTTTTAAGGGGAGATCCGTTAACTAAGGATATTTTCGACTTTGATTTGAACTTGATCCATTTGATTTTAGGTGTTTATAATGCAAATGGATGGCCAGAAGTCTCTAGAGAGTCAAACATCAATTGGAAAAGGTTATGGAGTCTTTTTTTCAACATGATTTGAACCTGTGGATTCCTATCAAAGTGCTCTTTCACATAGAGATTATAAAAAGTATGATAGGGATTAGAGAGGTCGGTGCATGCAGATATAAAGAGCTTCCAGGTATTGAAAAATCTAGACTATTTCAAGCATGCATTTCAAAAATTTTAAAATATAAACACAGTGGATATTATAAGATTAAACTACTTAATCTACTCATGCATTATAACATTTCTATAAATAGCCTACACAGGATCATGATATGATAAAGATATATTAAAACCAAGCTAAAATATAAAATAAAATACTAACTTGATGCTGTAAACTCTATCTACAGCTAATGAGATTAACAACTCATTACCTTTCAGTAGTAGACGATACTCATTACTACTGGAAGGTGGAAGTATGAAGACCCTGCTAGCTATATAGCGTGTCTGATCTCCATGAGTGATTAACATAGGAGTTCTACCTTGACTAGTTTCCTCGAAGTGCTAGCTTCTCTGGAACCTCGATGGCTAATCTTTTCTCTTCTTCTATATACCAGGATATTCCTAGAACTGAAGAAGAACCTTCCAAAAAAAGGGATTTGAGGTGATAATCACTTTACAAGCCTAGACTATCTAGAACCAATCCAGAAGATATTCTTTCTCCTTGAATATAAGCCCCACACACCCCACTTTCTTTTAGGTAGAAGATTTTCTTTTAATGAGCTTTTCTTTTTTAGAACCACTCTTTCACCATCCTCCCATACGTACTAGCAGCCCATTCTAAATAAGTGCCTAAGTAGTTAGGAGTGTGAGATAGAGAGAGATAGAGGAAGAGAATAGGGAAGAGACAGGGGAGGTTAGGATAATTAACTTGAATTCAAAATTCAAGTTTAAATTCAAATTTGAATTCAAAATTTGAATTTGAATTTAAATCCAGAAACCTATTTAAATTTGAATTCAAAACTAAAATTCAAAATATGGGCTAGGGTGTATGGGTTAGGTCCAATCCTATTAGACTCAATCTAAGTTCAAACCAAATCTTATTTACTTTGATCCAAATTTTATTGCTTAATCAAATTGAGCTAACTAGCAATCTAATTATCAATTAATTATTCAACAATTCATAAAATTTTAGTAAAAAATTCTTGTCATAATAATTGCAATATTGATAAGTCGATACTTGGAAAAATTTCAAATGTCGGCTCACCAAAGTGTCGACACTTGGAAGTGGATTCAAGGTCAAGTATCAATCATATTAATAATTTAATCATGAAAATATTCTTAATGATTGACCAGTCATCATATCAATTATAAACTCCTATGGTGTATGACCATTTAAATTCGAATACTAAGCTAGTAGCACAGAAATATTTACTGTACCAATCAAAGTCACTATTTAGTAATGATACTCGACATCCGGATAGGTTAACGGTTACATAGCAACATTTAAAAACCTATGGTATATGATTACTATATAATTCTCCCTTTGATCCTTAATACTCTGGATGACTTCAAGATTTAACTGTCAACCTTTAAATAGTACATCAATAATGTGTCTCAACCTCACAAGCTTTGTGACTCCACATAAGAACTATCATGGTCAATGTTTTGCAAAATTGAAATACAATGAGATATTCTCTCCAATACTTAGAAGGGTCAATTCCATCTTCACTCACACACCGATGCCACAAGTACTTAACTACATCCAGAAACATTCTATCACTGGATTAAAAATCTAGATAATCTAGTATTAAAGTACAGTAAGTTCTTTGCAAGCCACCATGGTGATCTCAGGTCTGACAGACACTTATATCCATATCCCTTTATGAGCAATACTTGATAGAAGAGTACTCCGTAGGTGGGGTCATGTTCATTAAAATATCCTACACTCTACCTATATGCCATATCAATGTTTACGTACTCCTTGGTTAAATAGGATAACCAATATATATGGCACACAACGATCTACACTTGAAACATCATCATCTTGCAACAATGTATCATTTGGTTACGAATATAAGAACCACATGATAAATCCTCTCTTTATCATAAAAGATTGTAGGTTTAAGGACTCCATCATACAAGAGCTTATTATAGGAAGATACAATATGATGAACTGTCAAAAAATAATTTTATTCATAATAATTCATATACAAAATCAACCGTTTCTACGTTAGATGATTGGTATTAGGACATAATTCCCAATACTAGGAGGTATGTTAGTAACAGAGAAAGTCTGTAGGGACTAGAAAGTCTCTTTGAGAATTGAAAGTTTTGTGAGAGATTTAAGATTTTTTATTGAAAAAATTATACGGGATTAAGAGTGTCAGTTCTTATCCTGTAAATAATTATTTTTTTCTTAGTAAATTTTTACATGTCCTATTAAATTATATTTTCTATTATATTTTTTATTTTTTTCTTTTCTTGCAACATTAACAATGATATCATGATCTTGATCATGAGGATCCATTTTTCATATAATTTTTTTAAAAATAAATAATATTAATATAGGTAGTACCACAACAATACACATCTATTGCATAAATATAAATATTTGTAAATTTCATATAAATAACTTAAATATGCAAACATTGTATGAAAAATTGATAGCTGCCTTCATGGGCTTAATATTGGCTTCCTCTCGGACCCTTCTTGTAATTATCCATGTAGCAAACCAGTTGGTTAACTCTCATGATAGGAGGTGATGAGGAATCTCTAAATGCTTATGAGATGACATGGCAGATGCAATTTAATTACATTGTCATTTAGCAAGTTCAACTTGTGCAAATATGTGATCCGTATAAACCATCATTCAAATGGCATGGTGGAGGCATAGTATGGCATGATGATCAAAATGGATGACGTATCACAGGTGTCAGATTAATCTTAAAATCTCACATGGTATATTTCTTTGGAAGAAGACAGTAATATAGGGTTGAAATAAGAATAGAAAGAAAAAGAAAAAAAAAAAAAAACAGTTGCATCACGTAGATATTTAGTCATTCACAAGATCATTACTCGAACTCAGTACCAGTTAATAGTGATATCATTACTCAAATCCATGACCGGTTGATAGTGAAGCAAAATTTCTACTAACCAGGTTATCGTCTTAGCAATAAATTTTTTATTTTTTAAATACTTAATTTAATATGGGAAACAACTACAGCTAAGTTGGTTTGGAATTCATTTTTTTTTATTATTCTTGTTTTTTTTAAAAAAATTCTTTCTCTCATACTTAAAAGGGTTAAATTTTAGGAATTTTTGCATGAATACCCTCTAAAATATTTGATTTTGCATGAATACCCTTCTAAAATATTTGCATGTATGCCCTTCTTAGATACCTGATTTGTATGTTTATCCTTTTTTTATTCTTTTTTTGTATATGTACCCATACCATCCAACATTGTTAAAAAATTAAATATTTTAAATTAATTAATTTTTAATTTAAATAACTATGTGTTGGCGTGGAGTCCCTGGATCGACCGGTCGGAGCCGCTGCATCGCGGGATCGCTCCCTGGTTCACCTGCAAAACAGGTTCCTTGCCGGAGTTGTTCTGGCGGAGGACACTCCGATGCCTAAGTCAGTGGCGGATTCCAGCCACATAATGGGGAAGATGTCGAGAGTGGAAGAGAAAAAGAGCTCTTGGAAATTGGAAATGTGTATGTGCGAGATTATTCACGCATACCTCTCGAGCCATCCTCCTTACCCATATTTAAAAGATGGCCTCCGGTCTGTAGCCCGCTCTTTTCCCGGAGATCATGGGGAGCCATTCAGTCCCATGATAGTCGATCGTGGGTTGTCAATGAGCGGTTCCGGCCAGATCGGAAGCGTGGCTGCAGGAATCGTGTGCCATGATAATGGCATGATGAGTGTCGATTGTAACTGTTGGTTACAGTTTCCTTTTTGGAACAGATTGTAGTTCAAGCTTCGGGTTTCCCCTTCCGTGGGCCAAAGGCTTGATATTTCTCTAAGGGCGGAGATCATGTCTACGGCGGGGACCGAAGTTCGTGTCTTCGGAAGTCGATGAGTAGTTCAGACTTTGGCCGGGGTCGAAGGTGCTATCCGAAGGGCTGGCCTTCAGATGTTCTAGTCCGGTGTGAAGCCTTGAACTGCTTGCAATTAGCCTTCGCTTAGTCCGAAGCCCGTAGCCCGAAGAACCGGGGCTTCGATAAGTCAAACCGGAGCCTGGTCCGTAGCTGAACCAGGATATCCCAACAGTTGCCCCCCTACTCTCAGTTATCAAAGCGAAGATTTGCCTCGAGAAGTGAAAGTATTATTGCCTTGTCGCTTTCTTCATGAGAGACGGCATAGTAAATGATTACGGGACCTCTATTGGGCTGCCCATCACAATCTGAGAATCAGATGGTGGACAGGTGCTATTCCCTGATTGGGGGAGAGTAGGTGGCCCTGAGGCTATCTCTTCTCGTCCCGTTGCACAGTGGTTGAGACAATCTTTTGGTTGGGATTTGGATAGTTGTGGTGGCTGTTCTCTGCCTGTTGGATGAAGGATAGATCTTATCCTGGCGGTTAGTCGTAAGTGGGCTACCTCCCAGGGTAACCTTGAGTCAAATTAATCCTCTGCAGGGATCCAGAGATCCTTACTTTTCTTTTAGGGAAGAGTGAAGGTCTGGGCAAGGAAGCTTCTTTAACCTCATCTCATTCTCCGCCCAAACCGTTCTAGAGTACCAGTCTATTCTTCAGGTAGAATCCTCTTTCCCTCCTTTGCTTCGTTCCTTTGTCATGGAAGGGACCGTAGAGAGTCAGGAGAAGCAGGTTGGGCCCTCGGGGGCCGAAGATATAGTAGGTCCGGAGTCGGTCCCCAGTTCGGTTTCTCAGAGCAAGGCAACTCTTCTCTGGGAACATTATCGCATTCTTGAGAAATTTTCCTTCGTCCTCCCCGTGCCCGAGGAGCGGGCGAACGAAGCTCCCCCTGGGTGCCTAGCTGTATACGAAGATCACCTGAAGGCTGGTCTTCGGTTTCCCCTGCACCCCTTCTTTGTTAAGATTTTTCGCTTGTACCTAGTGGTGCCAGCACAGTTAACCCCAAACAGCATCAGGAACATCTGCGGGTTCCTGGTCATGTGCAGCATTGCCAATGTAGAGCCTAGGACCAACTTGTTCTCGACCCTTTTCGTTCTCAAGAGGGACTTCCACAGCAACGGATGGTGGGTGATCAGTCCCAGATCGGGTCGCAGGGTGATTAAGGATATGTCCAGCGCCATCCACGGGTAGAAACCCGTCTTTGTTTTTGTGTTGTCCTTCGATCCATGGGGCTTTGACACTGAGTGGAAGAAGCCTCGCCTGACCGCCAATGACGGAAAGAAAGTCTTGGCGGCCGACCAGTCGGATTATGATCTTCTGACCAACTCGGAAGTTGCTCCTATCCGGGAGTTGTTGGAGGAGAGGAACCTCCATCGAGCGGGAATCAGTAAATTCCCCTCACTAGGTATAGCAGTGGAAATTTCTACTCTTCTTCTTTAGGTTTCATTGTAGCTCATTTAACTGAGGTGATTCCCTTTGCCTGCAGGTGGTGGGATGAAGCACAATCTGAGCTGGCTTCGCCAGACTTCGGAGAGGAGGGTGGCACAGGCCCCTTCCACCAGGTCTGCAGCTCGGAAGAGGGCTCGAAGAAATGATCCAGAAGTGGACCAAAGCGCTCCATCTTCTCGAGGCATCTCGGGGGAAAATGCAGCGACCGTGAAAGAGGTTCCAGCGAGGCCCTGCCCAGTCGAGACTCCAGCGGTGGTCACCTCCCCAGTTGACACAATGGGGGGCCCGCTTCAAGGAGTGGATGTGCCGTCGGTTTGCCCGTCTGCCGCTGATAGGGGCAAGGTGCGGCAAGTCGAAGGAGAGTCCGTCGGTGGAGCTTCTTCAGCCGAAGGTCGCCCGACGAACCCTTCGGAGCTCCCGCCTATGGGAGAGCTGCTGGTCCTGGAGGAGGCCAGACAGGCGTTGAAGGGCACGATACAGCCCCACAACCTGGCAATTCTCCGGAACCGGGGCTTTCACAAAGTGTCCGATTCTGGCTTTGCCGCCCTGCAACAGGTATGATTATCACCGCCTCCCTTGCCTTAAGAGTTACTTGACCCTCAATTCTTCTTTTTCGATGCAGTTGGTCTATGACTTCACCTTCATGGAGGAAGGCCTGGAGAACGTAGATAGCCTCATCTACAACCTCAAGGAGGAGCTTCAGACTGCCAGGGTTGCTAGGGAGGTAGCCGAGGAGCTGAAGCAATCCATGGAGGACCGTCTTGTCCGGGTGACTGATGAAGTCCGCGACCTGAAGGGCGAACTGAAAAGTGCCCACTCGAGGATAGCGGGACGAGAGGCGAGGTGGAACAGGAGCAGGAGGCAAGTTGAATCCCTAGAGCGGATTGCCAGGGAGAACCAGGAGAGGATAGAGAGCCTGTCCAAGGTGGCGGAGGAGGCTTCTAGGAGGGCCGAAGAGGCGATCCTAGAATCCAAAGCTGCCAATAGGGAGGCCGAAGCTTTGAGGAAGTAGATGGACAATGCTGTGGCTGACTTCAAGATGTCTTTGCAATTTCAAACAGAAATTGATGAAGCATCATTGTATGCCTTCCAGCACGGCTTCAATGATGGGCTTTCCAAGGTGAAAGAGACCCTCCCTTACCTCGACCTTTCGAATATCACCTCCTTCAACATAATTGGAGAGGAAGGAGAAGAAGCGAAGGAGGCCGAAGCCGCAGGGGAGGTTGAGGAGCCACCATGTTCGGCGGAAGAGGCTGCTACCTCAGTCGAAAACCCAGAGATGATCCCGGCTGTGATCTCAGCCCAGGAGGCGACTCAAGCTGGAGGAGTCCAGGCTAAAGGTTCTCCCGTCCCGGCCCAGATTGATGAGACCTTCTCCGATCAAGTAGATAGGTTGCTCCAGTCCTGTTGATGTTGAGTGACCTGGATCACTCCAAATATATTTTCTTCTTTTTTTCTTTTTTACTTGTATTGCCAATAAACTTTGTATTGCAATTTTTCCAGATCTTGGAATGAATACTCCTTTCTTTGCATATGCATTATTGTGCCTCATGTGTTCATGTGTAGCCTGAAACGGTTCTATCATTTCTTCTTTGGCCTAGTCGAACGATAGCCTTCAAAGGCCATCCAGTTGGTAGGAGCCGATTTTACCGTTCTCTTTTCCGCTTAGTCGAATAGTCATGGCCGAAGGCCGTTCAGTCGGTAAGGACGAACCCTCGAACGGACCAGAACTCCGTTGCGTTGCCTTTCTTTGGACGATTAGCTTGTCCATTGGGGCGGCCAGGAGTCATCTCCCCGCCAATCAATAATTAGGGGGATTTAATTAGGATCACCGTTGTCCACGTGGCACATCAAAATTTGTACAGTCGCGATCTCTTGCGCCTTATGAGCCGCCGGGCCTCTTTTTTTCAAAAAGAGACCATTAATGACGCCGTCGCATGATGCAAATTTCTCCGGATTCAAAGCGATGGCGGTTGCAGTCTTAGGGATGGCTTTCGAGAGACGTTTTGGTTCTCAAAGCGTCACCCAGACACGTGGCGCCTTCTTAGTCGGTCGGGAAGGACGTGGGACGTGCCTCCTCGCAGTCAATTGTGGGCGCAGGGCTTCTATAAAAAGGACCCTACCCCCTGCTATCGAAGGCCATCATTTATGTTGGTGTCTTCCTTCCAATAGCCATGAGGTTCAGCACTTCTGAGCTTCATCGTGCAGCAAAGAGGAGGGCCATTGACCCTGAGAGGAGGCGAAGTCCGGGGCCACCTGGGCCCATTGGCGAAGAGGAGGAGCCTCTGGTTGACCATCTCAAGAAGAAGGTCCGCCTTCTCGAGGCTCAGTTGAGGGAGGCCCGGGCCCAAGTCACGGCGGCGACCATGGCGACGGAGGAGGCGAAGAAGGAGGTGGCAGAGGTTGTCACCAGCTTTAGAACTTCTTCCTCATTCAAGGATGAGGTCGCCGGGGTGGCCCTGGACTCCTTCCACCAGGGGTTTCGGGAGTGTCGGAGGAAAGCCTCCAGGTTTTATGACCTGAAGGGCTTGGACAACATCAAACCCTCCGTTCCCTTCCCCGGCCATGAATTCGATTCCGACTCCAACGAAGGGTCGGACTCGAGTTCGGACGGGAACCCTGGGGGCCCTTCGTCGTCTCATCTGGTCTCTCCCTGACGGTACGGAAAAAACCCGTCGGGGAGTTAATGAAAAATTTTCCAACATGCTGTTGCTGCTGCTGCTGCTTTTTTTTTCTCTCTCTCTCTCTCTCTTTATAGGAGAGTTTCTTTCTTTTCTTTTTTTTTTCTTATGTAAGAAAAAATTGAATGAAATGAAAGATCTTTTGTGTTACCTCTTTCGGTGTATTTTCTGTGATGTGTTGCATCACGATTTGTCCATAATGTAGACTTCATAAACCACTTACGATTTGTAGGGAAGAAGTAGGGTCCGTTGGACCATTCTAAGAGTGTTTGTTGTTGACAGAGAGGACGACAATGGTCCTGTTAGGCATGTGTTCGGATTTACCGTAGGGTAGGTTACGAAAACCATCCCTGTGCACTTTCTGTCGTGATTAAGGTAGGCTGTTCAGGCCCGCCTCGGCGCGTGTTCAGATTCACCGTAGGGTAGGTTACGAAAACCATCGCTGCACCTTTGATCTTTTTGGTGGCCTGGTTAGGCCATCCATTGCGCTCGTCGGGCATACCGATAAGGTGAGTGGATTATGCTCTCCTTTGTGCAGTTGACCAATTTTTCGGATCGGGTCATTTGGACTGTTGTCATTCAATCGACGTAACTAGCTGTTTTGAGTCAAGTAGGGTTGAGGAGCTTTGCATAGGAATTTTTTGGAACTTTTTCATTGATAATATTTGCGAAGGTTTTGTACATTCCATGGCCGAGATATGGTCTTCCCCTCCAGGGTTTTGAGTCGATATGTCCCTGGTCGAATGACTTCTTCGACTTGATATGGGCCTTCCCAGTTAGGGGAGAGTTTACCATGTTTCATTGGCCTGGATACTTCTGCTCTTCGCAATACCATATCTCCTGTGCGAAAAGTTCCCTCCTTTATCCTTGCATTGTAGTACTTGGCGACCTTTTGCTGGTATGCCGCCATTCTTATCTGGGCCTGTAGCCTGGTGCTTGATAGCAGATCCAGATCGATCCTTATATGATCGGAATTCTCAGGCTCTTCATAGTTGTCAATTCTCAGGGACTGTAGGGAGACTTTGATAGGTAGCATAGCTTCGGTACCGTAGGCTAGGTTGAACGAAGATTCATCGGTAGCTGTTCTTGGGGTAGTTCGGTACGCCCAAAGAACAGATGTCAGTTCTTCGGTCCAAAGCCTTTTGGCGGCGTTCAACCTTGTCTTCAAACCATGGAGGATGGTCTGGTTGGTGACTTCGGCTTCTCCGTTGGACTGTGGATGTGCAACGGATGTCAGCCGATGCTGGATATGGTACCGAGCACAGAAGTCCTTGAACTTCAGATTATCGAATTGTCTCCCGTTGTCCGTGATGATGACGTGTGGGATACCGAACCTGTAGATGATGGAGTTTTTCACAAAACTCTCAACCTTGCCCTCTGTGATTTGGGCCAATGGTTCGGCTTTCACCCATTTCATGAAATAGTCGATGGTCACTAGGAGAAACTTCCTTTGCCCTGATGCTGATGGGAACGGGCCAAGAATGTCCATCCCCTACTGGACAAAGGGCCATGGGGCTGCCAACTGTGTCAGGCGACTCGCAGGTTGTCTCTGCACATTGGCATACCTCTGACATTGGTCGCACTTCCGCACGAAATCAGCCAAGTCCTTCTGGATGGAGGGCCAGTAATATCCTTGTCGAATGATCTTGTATGCTAGAGATCTGCCTTCCAAGTGATCCCCGCATATGCCCTTGTGGACCTCTCTCAATGTATAATCTACATCGGTAGGTCCGAGGCATTTCAGCAGCGGTTGGGAGAACGATCTCTTGTAGAAGGTTTTGTCTAAGATGACGTACTGAGAAGCCATCCAGCGGATCTTCTTGGCCTCTGCCTTATCTTCAGGCAGTTCTCCTTCATTCAGGAATCTGATGATGAGATCCATCCAGCTTGGCTCAGCATCAATTTGGCGCACCTCTGTAGCCTCTTTAGCAATGCTTGGAGTTTCAAGATGTTCAACAAAGATGCGCCCGAGAGACTCCGGTGCTGTACTCACTAGTCGAGATAGTGCATCTGCCTGGGAGTTCTCTGATCGGGGAACATGAATAATTTCAAAATGTTCTAATTAAGAGGATAAAGCCTGAACCTTCTCCAGGTATTGCACCATGGTTGGATCTTTGGCTGCGTACTCTCCATTAACTTGATTCACAAACAGCTAGAGTCGGAGAAGGCTCGTAGTTGCCAGACTCCCAGATCTTTGGCGATCCGAAGTCCGGCGAGTAGGGCCTCATATTCGGCCTGATTATTGGAGGCATGGAAGGAGAAACGGAGTGCATACTCTATAATCTGGCCGTCAGGTTCGGCCAACATGAGTCCAGCTCCGCACCCGGTAGCATTGGAAACTCCGTCCACATGAAGCACCCAGACGGACTTCATCTCCTTCGGGACTTCTTTTTCATCCGAAGAGGCTTCGTCTTCGGACTTCCATGTGCACTCGGCTAGAAAATCGGAGAGCACCTGGGCCTTCATAGCCGCTCGGGGCTGGAAGCTAATGTCAAATTCGCTTAGCTTCACAGCCCACTTGGCTATCCTTCCAGAAGTGTCCGGAGATCGGAGAACGGCCTTGAGAGGTTGATCAATCAGCACCATGATTGCGTGGGCCTAGAAATAGGGCCGTAGTCGCTTTGCCACAATCACTAAAGAGTATATTAGCTTCTGCATCCTTGCATACCGCGTTTCCGCGTCATGCAGGATCTTGCTGATGTAGTAGATTGGCTTATGGGACCCGTCTTCCTCCTTCCGGACAAGAACCGAGCTCACTGCTTCGTTTGAAGTAGAGAGGTACAAGTAGAGGACCTCGCCTTCTTTTGGCTTGGAGAGCAATGGCGGGGTCTCCAAATACTTCTTCAATTCTTCAAAGGCAGCGCGATAGTCCTTGGACCATTCGAAGTCCTTGGATTGTCGAAGTACCTTGAAGAACGGAAGACACTTCTCGGCGGACCGAGAGATAAATCTGCTTAGGAAGGCAATCCTCCCTGTCAACTGTTGGACTTCCTTTTTACAAGAGGGATGTCGCATATATTTAAAGGCCTGGATCTTCTTGGGGTTGGCCTCAATCCCTCGTTTGGTGATAAGGAAGCCCAGGAATTTACCCGACGTGACCCCGAAGGCGCACTTTGCCGGGTTTAACTTCATTTTGTAGCGCCGGAGAGCGCTGAATGACTCCTCCAAGTCGCGGATGTGGTCTCTCCGGTGGAGACTCTTGACGATCATGTCGTCAACATAGACCTCCATGTTCCTTCCCAGTTGCTTTTCAAACACCTTATTGATGAGTCTTTGAAATGTTGCTCCAGCATTCTTGAGGCCGAACGGCATCATCTTGTAGCAGTAGAGACCTTTATCAGTGATGAATGCCGTCTTCTCCTCATCTTGCGGATCCATTTTGATCTAGTTGTAGCCAGAGAAGGCATCCATAAAGCTTAGCAACTGGTGGCCGGCGGCAGTGTCGACCAGTTGATCAATCTTTAGGAGAGGGAAGCTATCTTTAGGGCAAGCCTTATTGAGGTTTGTATAGTCGATGCAGATCCTCCACTTGCCGCTAGCTTTCTTCACCATTACCATATTGGCCAGCCACTCGGGATAGCGGGCCTCTCTGATGAACCCTGCTTTGAGGAGCTTGCCAATCTCTTCATCAACAGCTTGCTATCTTTCGGGGGCGAAGCTCCTCTTCTTCTACTGCACCGGCTTGTACTCAGGGGTTACTTCCAGCCGATGAGTAATCACCTCGGCGGGAATCCCGGGCATATCCGAAGCCAACCAGGTGAAGACATCGGCATTGTCCCTGAGGAAACGAATCAGCTTTGTTCTGGTTTCCTCGTCAAGGGTGCTCCCGATCTGCACAACTCTGGAGGGATCTTCCTCTTTCAAAGGTATCGGGATGGTCCTCTCCATGGGTTCACCAAGGTTTGTAGTTGAATCCCTCGGATCCAGTTGATCCAGGATAGTCGAATCTTTGAAGTGCCTGTCTTCAATCATTAGACATTGCCGTGCTGTCCTCTGGTTCCCTCTAACTTCTTCAACACCATTCCTGGTGGGGAAGCGTACTAAGAGGTAGTGAGAGGAGATCACGGTCCAGAACCTGTTCAAGGCAGGCCTCCCCAGAATAATGTTGTATGCAGAGGGGATCTGGACCACCATGAAGTTGATCGGCAATGTCTTTTGTCGAGGCTCGGAGCCGAGGGTTACAAGCAACACTATCTCCCCTTCGGCATACACTTGGTTACCCCCGAAACCGGAGAGTGGTATGGGGGGTCTCTGTAGTCGATGTCTAGGCAAACACATTTTGGAGAATGCATCGTACATCAAGACATCAGTCGAACTTCCATTATCAATAAGAACTCTCTATATATCATAATTGGCCACTACGGCTGAAATTACAAGAGGGTTGTCGTGCGGGAGCCGGACTCCTGCAAGGTCATCGTCGGAGAAGAGGATGGAGTTGTTATCCTTCAGTCACTTTGAAGCTTCATCTTCATCTCTTCTTCAGTTGGCGAGCCGGTGTATCATCCCTACACCTCCATTGATGGGCCTTTGGTTTGGCAATTCGGCCTCTTTAGGAGGTGGCTGGGGAACAGTTGCTTCCGACGGGGCCCCTGGCGACCAATGTACCGCCCCAGGTACCCCCTCTTGATGAGATCCTCGATTGTATCTCTCAACTGGATGCATTCTTCTATGTTGTGGCCGTAGTCCTGGTGGAATCGGCAGAATTTGTTCCTGTTCCTTATGGAAGAGGAGGCCTTCATGGGACGGGGCCATTGGAGATAGTTTTCTTTTTCTATCTCCATGAGAATCTTTTCTCGAGGGAGGTTGAGGGGGGTGTATGAGTCGAATCTTCCTCCCAATGCTTTGGGCTTGGGAGGGCTTCTCCGACGATCCGCATATTTGCCGCCGTTGTTATTGGAAGTTTGGAGGTCTTGCCCCCTGTTATTTTTTTTCTTTGAAGGGGGTTTCCCTTCAGTCACACATCGATTCGCCGCCTGCTCTTCAGCATCGGCGTATTTTTGAGCCCTTGATAGGAGCTCAACGTAGCTTTTGGGGAACCTCTTATCCAGGAAAAAAGTAAGCCTGGAAGTTTGAAGTCCCTTCTTCAGGGCTGACATGGCCACGTGCTCGTTAATATCGGGGATCTCAAGTATGGCCGCATTGAACCTAAAGATGTAATCTCTCATGTTCTCTCCTTCATTCTGGTGAAGGAGGAAGAGTGTATCCGTATTTCGAGGAGTCTTGCGGCAGGTCCTGAAATGCAAGACAAACAATTTTTTTAACGCGGAAAAGGAATCGATGGTACCTAGGCGCAGGCTCGAGTACCACATCCGAGCGGACTTCTTCAAGGTAGCCGGGAATGCCAAATAGTACGTCGCGTCTGAAGCTCCTTGAATCATCATATGGGCTTTGAAGCTACCCAAATGGTCGAAGAGATCGGTGGTGCTGTCGTAGGGTTCCATCAAGGGAACCCTGAAGTGCCGAGGAATGTCCTCAGCCATGATGCGGTCGGTGTAGGGTGGGCATAGATCACCCACAATCAGGTCCTCGGGATCCTTCTGATCCCGCATTCTCTACTCTCGCGCCCTTGCCATCTCTGATTCGATGGCTTTGAACCTCCCGTCATAATCGGGAGTCTGCTTGGACGCTCTCTCCACCGGAGTAGAGTCTTCGAAGGAGGAGAAGGAGGTTTGTCTAGGCCTTTTCCCTTTTTGTATGGAATCGGCGGACCTAGGCAGTCTTGAAGCTCGGTCTTCAGGAGAGGGCCGAGAATGGGGGGAGGGATGCGTTGAATCCTCTCGTGGTGCTCTCCTTCTTCAGGATTGAGAGCTATGTCTAGAAACAGCCGGTGGGTTCGCCACCGGGAAGGCTCTGTCTTGAAACTCTTGAACCATGGCCGTCAGGTTGGCGACCTGGTTCAAAAGAGCTTCGAGCTGCTGTGCTCCCACAGTAATCGTGGGAGGTGGGACATCGTTCACCTCCGGGGGTGCAACCCCCTGAGATGGAGCACGACTCCGACTTGTAGAAGCATTATGGGCTTTTCCTCTTGCCATCAGAGAATTCTTTGTTTCTTCCCCTTGTTTGGGAGGGAGCTTAACAAATGTGAGTAAAACTCGCCCCCCTACCTGGCGCGCCAATCTGTTGGCGTGGAGTCCCTGGATCGGCCGGTCGGAGCCGCTGCATCGCAGGACTGCTCTCTAGTTCACCTACAAAACAGGTCCCTTGCCGGAGTTGTTCCGGCGGACGACACTTTGATGCCTAAGTCAGTGGCGGATTCCAGCCACAGAATGGGGAAGATGTCGAGAGTGGAAGAGAAAAAGAGCTCTTGAAAATTGGAAATGTGTATGTGTGAGATTATTCACGCGTACCTCTCGAACCATCCTCCTTACCCATATTTAAAAGATAGCTTCCGGTTTGTAGCCCGCTATTTTCCCGGAGATCATGGGGAGTCATTCACTCCCATGATAGTCGATCATGGGTTGTCAATGAGCGGTTCCGGCTAGATCGGAGGTGTGGCTGCAGGAATCGCGCACCATGATCATGGCATGATGAGTGTCGATTGTAACCGTTGGTTATAGTTTCCTTTTTGGAACAAATTATGGTTCAAGCTTCGGGTGTCCCCTTGCGTGGGCCGAAGGCTTGATATTTCCCCAAGGCCGGAGATCATGTCTATGGCGGGGACCGAAGTTCATGTCTTCGGAAGTCGATGAGTAGTTCAGACTTCGGCCGGGGCCGAAGGTGCTATCCGAAGGGCTGGCCTTCGGATGTTATAGTCTGGTGTGAAGCCTTGAGTTGCTTGCAATTAGCCTTCATTTAGTCCGAAGCTCGTAGTCCGAAGAACCGGGACTTCGATAAGTCGAATCGGAGCCTAGTCCGTAGCTGAACCAGGATATCCCAACACTATGATTTTTATTAACTGCATCAAAAGAATTGTTATGTAGGGGTATTAGTACAAAAATAGTGTTTGAGGAGGGCATGGATATAATTAGTGATCTAAGAAGAATATTTATATTAATTCAAATTTTTAGAATGATATCCATATAAAAAAAATTAATTTTAAAGGACACGACCATTTATGGCTCTTCTCACGGGCTCCAAACTTTTATCAAATTCCTAGTAAAATTTTAGAGGACGTAGATTTTTTTATACCCAACCCAAGTCGGATCGGGTTTGAAATTTCTAGCCCGGGCCCGGTTCGGCCCGATCTAACGTGATAAACTTGCGAGCGCAAGCACCATCCCACGAAAGTGGTCCATAATGCAGTTCTTCACATCAAACGGTCGAAAGGTGATGCGGTTCCCGAGAACGCCGTGGAATTTCCGAATTTTCCGAAAAACGCACCATTTCGAAATCGAAATCGTAAACGCGCGGCAAATGGTCCGCTCACCCACCCTATGCTTACCGCCCAGTTCGCCGCGAATAAAAGTAATATTATAGGATTAGACCATATTTAATTTAATGTCCTAATCTAAGTACATATATTCTTCCATAAAATGTGAATTTTTGAAAGTAACTAGCTGACAAGGCGATAGCTCAGGTAATAGCAGCTTACCTTATTATCAATCGATAATAAAAAGTAACTATAGCTGGCAAGGCGGTAGCCCAGGTAACAGAAGCATACCTTATTATCAATTGATAATAAATTCGAGACATAATTTCAATGATGATTTAATTAAATTTAAAATTATTTTTGGAGTCCATGATACTTTATGTGAGAGATGAGGATCTTTCTCTTTATCTCTGCTCTACTAATCAATATTTTAGTGATGTCATGTTGACATACTCACTTTTAGATAAGAAAATGTTGTACAAATCCGAGCATCTTGTATTGAACATTATCTGATGGGATGGAGACATGTAGGGATAGTTGTATCGGAATTTATCTCCCTATTCTTTTTCTTACCCTCCAAAAAAATACACTAAGATTATCCTATCTATTTTTTATAAAAAAATTTAGCTAAATAAAAATAAAAATTTAAATATATAATTAATAGTTGTATATATATTATATAAAAAATATAAAAATTAATAAATAACTATCTGATTCATGATTTTACTCATAATTTTATTTAATTTATACAATATTTTTAAAAAATATATAATATGTTGTGATATGCCGGCTCAGTACAGGCTAATTATCGGTTTGGCCACTCAATCAAGTTCCTTCTGAATCAGTCATCTAAATCGGAGCACCCGAAGGAAGCTACGTGGGTAGATGAAGCAACGACCCCGCATCGCTGTCCTAGTCATATCGTGGGGTCAGTCTTTGATCTTAGCCGAAGGCGTTGGTCCCGAAAAGTACCTCCAATTCACAACACATCTAGCTACTGACCAGTCTCCTTCACATCAATCGATAAAAGCCGATTCAAAGAAAACTGGTCCGAAAATGATGCTAGCTTTGTTACACAACTCACTCCGAAGGAAAAAGCTTCGATGCAAATGATAAAGGTATCTTCGGCTTACTTCTAAGAGGATAAGCTTGAAGCATTCCATCGATTCAACATCGGTCCCTCATGAAGAAGTGGTTCAGAAACGAATCTCCGGTTGATATCAAATCTTCGAACGTGGATACGATTGTTATAATCAACCGTGTGGCTACTATCTCCAACCTCAACCATATCGGAGTGACCATGTGGTCACTAACTCCAATTCCAACGATTTCAGACTGGCCAGAATCAATTGGCAACCACTTATGGTTATGTAAGGGGTAAAGTTATTTAACCCTGTCCTAACCATAGGAATGGCCTGACTACACACTGGTACGACAACCACTATAAATACTGATAAGCAGGGACACTCAAAGTAAGCTTGGAAAAAGCAAAGAAAAGCTAAAGTCAAGACACTCTCTGGAAACTCTTTCACCATCTTTTTTTCTCATTCTTAGAAAGCTCTCCATTATATTACTGGAACATCTTTCTAATTTAGACATCGGAATGTTCCCTATTGAAGAATATATGATCAGGGACCTGTTTTGTAGGTATCCAGAGGAGCGAACCGGTAATCCAGCGACTCCGCCCAATCGACGAGAATTCTACACCAACATAATATATTAACATATATTAATTTAATTTAATTTTTATTTAATAATATTCTTATTTTATTTTATTTATATCTATATTTATATTTTTACTATTAATTTATATTCATATTTATTTAAAATAAAAATAAAAATAAAAATAAAAATTTATTTATTATTCATATCTTGTATTTATATTTTTTAAATACAATATATATAAATATAGGCATATCCTAACGTTCGGTCCGTGTCCCGTCCATCCGATTTTAGACCAAAAAGGCAGTCGTTCGTCCACTGCGGTAAGTAGACCACAGGTAGACTTACACAAACAAAACATCAAATAAAGGGCCGACCAATCACCTCAACCCCGAGTAACCGGGTACGAACAACCAATTAATAACCGGCCGCGCTAGTCGTTTAAGACGAAAACGGGGTTTATGGGCGGTCAAAAAGTTCGTCGGAAGGGAATCCTCCGTTATAAAAGGGTGGCGAGGGCGAGGGGGAGAGAGCATTGGAAGGCGTCTTCGTACACGCCAACCGGCCTTTCAATTCTCTCTTCGCCACTCGTTCTAGAATTTTTTTTTTTTCGGTAGGAATTCGAAGATGAGAGAGTGCATCTCGATCCACATCGGCCAGGCCGGGATCCAGGTCGGCAATGCCTGCTGGGAACTTTACTGCCTCGAGCACGGAATCCAGGTCCGATCTCTTCTTCTCTTTCCTCAGATCTGCAATCTTTGTGATTTCCTGATGTTTTTTCCTCATTTTTTACCCCATATTTCTGTTCATTTCGATGTCCTTTATCGATAGTTTTCTCGTTATTTTTATCATTTTTTTTAAAGCCAGATCTATCTTTTCTGATCTAGAAATGGCAGATCCTTGTAAAATGTGTAATGTGATGCGAGAAATCGGATATTGTGCTCGTGGATCTGTAGATCTGTGCATCCTGATCAATCTTATGGTCAGATGTTGCGATATGTCTGTTAGATCCAGAGATTACTGTATAAAAGTCGATTTTCCAGTAAATGTTCTTGTGAAAGTGGATTATCTGTTCATAGATCGACAGATCTTCGCTTTCTAGCTATTTTGATGGTCGGATGTTTTTGAGATTTAGAGATCGATGTGTTGTGATAATATGATTTGATACAAAATAATTGCTGGATTATCGATTGGATTGGTTTCTCTATTAAGGAGAACCTTGAAAAAACAAGAATGGTGAAAGGAAAGGTCCAGAATGCTTCTACAAGCAGGGAGCACCCTGTTCCTAAGATGAATAATCCTCCGGTGGAAAATGATATGCCATCTCTATGTTGATTGTGGGGCAACAACAATTCAAGACCCTTCTGAATTGAGTCGATGCCCTGACAACCTTAGTCCAGACTTTTCAAGAAATTGCCATTCAAAAGCAGTACCTTCTAGCCACATCTTAACCCAGTCATCGAGCTAGGGGAAGGAAAGATCGACGCCGGGAATCCATCTCATTTTCTTCACAAATCCGATTTTCTCGTGAGCATTATAGCTCCCAGTCAAGCAGACGTATGGAGGATCACCTTGGTAAGAAAAGAGCCAGACGCTCCCTTTCCATTTCTTCTGGAGATTCTACACCTGAAGGAGTCAGGCAAAGAGAAATGAACTTCGATTATGAAAAAAAATTCAAGTTATTGGAGTTGCAGATAGCTAGGCTTACTGATCAAAGAAGATATGACGAAGTTATAACTTTCAATTTACAACCTCCTTTCTTCGATTGAATTATGGTCGAAGTTATTTCTCGGTATTTTAAGATTCCTCAACTGGAGGCTTACGATGGAACTATTGATCCCCTTGATCATTTGGAAAGTTTCAAAGCTCATATGATGATACAAGGGACATCCGATGTAATATATTGTATCGCTTTCCTTATTATCTTAAGGAAAGCTGCTCGAATGTGGTATTCGAGCATATTACCCAGCACAATTCATTCTTTTGCTGAGTTGGAGCGGCTGTTTATTTTTCATTCAGAACATGTTGAAAGATGCCGCGTAATATAGACAGTTTGTTCCTCCTTCAACAGAATGAAGGAGAAAGTCTTAAAGAATTTGTTATTTGATATAATTCGGTCACTCTGGAGATCCTTGATCTCAACACGCACGTGGCCATGTCAGCCCTAAAGAAAGGTTTTAGATCGTTCATGTTCACTTTCTTCCTGGACAAAAGGTTCCTCACGAGCTATGCCGAACTACTGGCAAGAGCTCAGAAATATGCTGCTGCTGAAGAGCAAGCCGAGAGTCGTCGACTCATCAAAGGGAGACACCCTTCTAAGAAAAAGAGCATCAAAGGATCAATTATGCCCACATCTTCCAACAATGCGTCGGTTCCAAGATGCAGTCCAAGTTCAAGCAACAGGGCATTCGATTCGACTCTTGCACTCTCCTCAACCTTCCAAGAGAAAAGATTCTGCTGAAAATAGAAAAAGAAAATTACTACAAAGGCCATGTCTTATGAAAACTTCTACTAATGTGAGAAACAAGAATAAATATTGTCGATTCTATCGGGACCACGATGATAATATTGAGAATGCTTCCAACTCCGGGATGCTGTTGAAGACCTAATTAAAAGAGGGTGTATGGGAAAATATGTTAGCCGTCCAGAGTCTCAAGCCGAAGCAACCGCACCTCAAAGAACTACTGATGAAGCCGAACTGCCTCACCAAAGGCCGATTGATGGGAGGGTTGGCATGCTTGATCGGTCAATCAGTTGAAGGAATGAAGTTGAAGAAGATAATCCCAAGAGACTTAAAGGCAAAAACTTCATTAGCTTCTCAGATGAGGACCTCCAAGGAATTCAACTCCCACATGATGACCCAGTTGTGGTTTGAGCTGTAATAGCAAAATATGATGTAAAAAGAATTTTGATAGACAATGGAAGCTCTGCCGATGTTTTACTGTATAATGCATTTCTTAGAATGGGCTTATCTAGAAGTGAACTACAGAGGTCTCCTATTCCTCTGACTGGGTTCGGAGAAAATCAAGTTGGAGTTGAAGGGAAAATAGTTTTACCCATGACTCGTGGCACTAAACCATGCCAAAAGACACTTTCCATCAACTTCATGGTAGTACAAACATCTTTGGCCTATAATGCAATCTTGGGACGACCTGCTTTAAATAAATTTTGAGCCATAGTATCGATCTACCATCTTTTGGTACGATTTTCCACGAGAAATGGCATCGGAGAAATGAAAGGGGATCAAAGGGTTGCTCGTCAATGTCTAATGATCCAAGATAAACAATTGGCCTGTCCCTTAACACTTGATCAGTTAGATCTAAGAGATAGAACTGAAGACTATGGAGAACCAGTGGAAAGGACCTTCTCTGTGCTTTTGTCTGAAGACGACCCAACGAAATTTGTATAAATTGGCAATCTGTTAGATGAAGAGACAAAGGCAAGGTTGATTCGCTTTCTCTGAAGTAAATGCTGATATCTTCGCTTGGGCAACTTCGGATATATCCGGAATTCCATCTGAAATAATTACACACCAATTGGAAGTAACTCCTAATTATAAGCCTTTTCGGCAGAAGAAGAGGAACTTTGCTTTGGAGAGACAGAGGGTTGTTGACGAAGAAGTTAGCAAACTCCTTGAAGCCAAATTTATAAAGGAAGTACAATATCCAGATTGGTTGGCCAATGTCGTGATGGTGAAGAAGTCTAATGGCAAGTGGAGGATCTGCATCGATTATACAGATCTTAATAAGGTTTGCCCAATAGATAGCTTCCCTTTGTCGAAGATAGATCAATTAGTTGATGTCACTTCTGAGCTTCATGGATGTTTTTTCAGGATATAACCAAATACGAATAGATCCTGAAGATGAAGAAAAAATTGCTTTCATCACAGAAAAAGAATTTTACTGTTATAAAGTGATGCCATTTGGATTAAAAAATGTCGGAGCAACTTTTCAAAGATTAATCAACAAAGTGTTCAAGAATCATATAGGAAGAAATATTGAAACTTATGTTGATGATATGATTGTGAAGAATCTTCATAAGTTCGACCATATTGAAGATTTAAGAGAGTCCTTTGATGCACTTAGACGCCATCAGATGAAGCTGAATCTGATTAAGTGCACTTTTGGTGTGACCTCAGGGAAGTTTTTGGGATTCTTAGTTACCAAACGAGGAATTGAAGTTATTCAGAAAAGATTCAAGCCATTCGGACCATGAGATATCCTTCTTGCAAGAAAGAAGTATAGTGACTAATAGGAAGAATTGCTTCTTTGAGTCGATTTATTTTTTGATCAACGGAAAGATGTATTTCTTTTTTCAAAGTCCTTCGTCAAACACAGAGTTTCGAATGGTCAGACGATTGCAAGCTTGCCTTTAATAAGTTGAAAGAATACTTGGAAAACCCTCTTTTGGTTTCTAAACCTCATGAAGGAGAAGTACTTTATTTGTACCTTTCTGCTTCGGATGAAGCGGTTAGTTCAGTGCTTGTTCGGAAAGATGTCGACCATCTACAAAAGCCGATCTACTGCACTAGTAAGGTACTGCATGAGACAGAAGTATGATATCCTAGAATACAAAAACTTATTTTCTTTTTAGTAGTTGTAGCAAAGCGTTTGCGACCTTATTTCCAAGCTCACACTATTATGGTTTTGATGGATCAGCCCCTGAAGGCTATTTTACGCTGCCTCGACACTTCAGGAAGGATAGCTAAATGGGCCGTTAAGTTAGGAGAGTTTGACATTGACTTCCAGCCTAGATCAGTAATGAAAGCGCAAGTCTTGGCTGATTTTATAGCTGAATATACTTGGGGATCAGATGAGGGTCAATCAAGGATCGAAGAAGATCCAGAATTTGCATGGATGCTTCACGTGGATGGTGCCTCCAATGGCAATGGCTGTGGAGCTAGTCTCATTTTGGCCAGTTCGAATGGTCAAGTCATAGAGTATGCTCTTCGTTTTTCTTTTCAAGCTTCGAATAATCAGACAAAGTATGAATCTCTCATTGCTAGACTCAGAATTGCTCAGAAACTGGAGATTTAAAAGATTAAAGTCTTTTCGGATTTCCAGTTGGTGGTGAATTAAGTAAAAGCTGAATTCGAAGCCCGGAATCTTATTATGATTCAATATTTGGAGAAGGTGCAAAGCCTAATATCCCAGCTAGAATATTTTGAAATTGTTCACGTGCTCCGAACAGAAAATTCTCGGGTTGATGCTCTTTCACGTATTGCAACCACCGTCCTAGACTCTCTTGGCTGAACATATGTAGAATATCTTGAAGATCCCAGCATATCCGAATCCATAGTGGAAATGTATCCGATCGAACATGAGCCCTCCTGGATGGATCATATTCTTAAATTTTTGAATAAAGGCACATTACCTGAAAATAAACTTGAAGCTAAATGGCTTTGTTGGATGGCTTCCCAGTATGTGATCTTAGATGGGACTTTATATAAAAGATTTTTTGCACAATCTTTGTTGAAATGCTTGAGACCTTTAAATGCCGATTATGCTCTTAGGGAAGTGAATGAAGGTATATGTGGGGATTACTTGGAAGGTAGATCCTTAGCTTACAAAATAATTCGCCAAGGCTACATTGGCTAACTATTCAGAAGGATTCTATAGATTTTGTCCGAAGATGTGATCAGTGTCAGAAGTATTTTAATATACAAAGATGGCCTGCAAATCAACTGATCCTGTTGACAGCTCCTTGGCTTTTTGCTTAGTGGGGAATGGATATTCTTGGTCCATTTCCTCCAGCTTCTAGACAACGGAAATTCCTTATAGTGGCAATCCACTTCTTCACCAAGTGGGTTGAGGCCGAACCATTGGCACAAATTACTGAGGCAAAAGTCGAGAACTTTTTAAGAAATTTTATTATCTTTCGTTTTGGAATTCTTTATGCCATTATTACCGATAATGGAAGGCAATTTGATAACCCAATGTTCAAAAGCTTTTGTAGCTAATATCATATACTTCATAAGCTAACTTTCGTAGGCCATCCTCAGTCTAATAGAGAAGCTGAAGTGACCAATAGAACTATTCTTCATGGTTTCAAAATCAAGTTGAATGTTGCTAAGGAATTATGGGTTGATGAGTTGAATTCAGTTCTCATGGTCTCAAAATCAAATTGAATGTTGCTAAGAAATTATGGGCTGATGAGTTGAATTCAGTTCTTTGAGCATACCTAACTACTTCCAGAATAGCCATCGACGAATCATTATTTCACTTAGCTTATGGCACTGAGGCAATCCTTCTTGTAGAGGTCTCCTTGCAATCTTTACGGATTGATCATTATAAAGAACCTGAAAACTTGGAACGTCGAAGAGTTGATTTGGACTTGTTGCAAGGCACCTGACTCCATGCTCAGCCGAGGATGGCTGCATATCACCAAAAGGTTGTCAAATATTACAACTCTCGCATGAAGGAACGAACTTTTTGCCTCGAGGATTTAGTCTTACGAAGATTTAAAGTGTCCAAATAACTGAACAAGGCAAACTCTCTCCTACTTGGGAATGTCCTTATCGAATCAGAGAAGTCATCCGCCCCGGAGTTTATCGATTTGAAACTTTGAAAAGTACTTTGTTGCCTCGGTCTTGGAATGTAGAAAATCTTTGAAAGTATTATCAATAAAAATCCCTGTTCACAGAGTTATATTGAAGTATCGAGATGGACCTAATCACTCTGTCTTATCCTTTATTAAAGGCACATGGATGATCTACGTGATGTACCCTACGAAGTGCCGAGGTAGGTCTGATAAGCCTGTCTTATTCTTTATTAAAAGGTATAAGGATGATATACACGATCTATCCTATAAAATGCCGAGGTGGGCTTGTTCAATCTGTCTTATTCTCTATTAAAAGGCATATGGATGATTTACGTGATCTACCCTATGAAATGTCGAGGTAAGCTTGATCAGCCTGTCTTATCTTTATTAAAAGGCATAAAGATGATCTACATGATCTACCCTACGAAATGCCGAGGTGGGCTTGATCAGCCTGTCTTATTTTTTATTAAAAGGCATAAGAATGATCTACATGATCTATTCCACGAAATACCGAGATGGGCTTGATTAGCCTGTCTTATTCTCTATTAAACGGCATAAGGATGATTTACATGATCTACCCTACGAAATGTTGAGGTGGACTTGATCAACCTGTCTTATTTTCTATTAAAAGGCATAAGGATGATCTACGTAATTTATCTTATAAAATATCGAGGTGGGTTTGATTAGCCTGTCTTATTCTCTATCAAAGGCACAGGAATGATCTATGAGATCTATCCCACGATAAATTCTATAAAGTGTTGAAGGAGTTCATGAAATGACGAATTTAATTATTTCGGATCTTCTCATTTCCTAAAGAAGAAGAAACAAGATTATGGTATCTCGTTTACATGATTATTTTATTATATCTTCTTGGAAGAAGGGAATGGTTTCACGTATCAAGTTCTCTTATTCGATATATTGATAGCAGAATTATCCAAATACTGGTTTTCTATCTAGTCGATTTTGTTTAATGTAATATGAAGAATTTGAATTCTGAAATTAAGAAGATCACCTATATGATGAGCTGACTTATTTGGGTTCTTCGAAGCTAATGTTTATATTATGACTAAGTCCGAAGACTTGATATTATTTTAAGTCTGAAGACTTTATCCTTAGACGAATTTTCGTTCAATATTTCGAGGTTGAAAGTTGATATACTTGTCAGGAATGTTGCTTATTCACAAATTTTATATGATCGATAAGATCATTCAACATTTTACCTCCAATGAATCCATACTCGGTAAATTTTTCATTGCAGCATAATTCATTTGGAAAGAAAGATGTTTTATTCATAAAAAAGTAGTACATATCTATTATCTTTCTTATAACATTAAAAAAAAGATGCTGCAAAAATTGTGCATCTTTTACATCAGCCACCTATGGATCGGCTTCAGCTAGAGTATCTTCAGTTTGGGTTGGATCAGTTGGGTCAACAATCGTTAATATTTCCTCTCCAGTTGCTTCTTCGGTTGTGGCATGAACTTCTTCAGAATGACCCGATATTACTTTTGGCGATTCAGGCTCTTCTGTTTATTCAAGTTTATATAGCTGAATATTCGAAATATCGAGGTTGGGGTGAAGTTTTTGTACTTCATTTACCCCATCATTATAGCCTGCTCGGTAGCTGAAGGTTCCTGCTTCAGTCATTTCATCATCGAATGCTGAAGACTTTTTATAGTGCTCGACCGCCCTACTTGATCTTTTAAAGCTTCTATTTCTCGGTCGTTGCTTCAGCTTTTTTGACCGCTTCATTGGCCTTCTCAACCGCCTCTTCGGTCTTCTTCTGAGATTCGTTGGCCGAATGTTCTAGGGACCAAATCTTTTTTTTTCTCTTTTTAAGTTTTGCTTCTTGTTTAGAAGTTCTTAGCTGAGCTTTTTCTAATTTAGCCTTCAGATTTTGAATCGCGGCATCACTTAAAGCAAGCTTCTCCTCCATGGCAAGGTTCTCGGTACCGATATTGGGGGTCGTATCGGTGGCTGACCGGTATCGGTACGGTACGGTACCGTGCCGACACATGGTACGGCGGCCCATTTTCTTTTGATTTTTTTTAATGTTTTTTGTAATTTGAAGATTTTTATTTTATTTTTTAAAGATTTAGGGAGAATTTAGTGTTTAGGATTTAGGGTTTAGGGTGTCGTACCGGTTTAGGGTTTAAGATTAAATACTAATATTTAGGACTATTTTCAATTGAAATAAAATAAAAAATGATAATTAAACTAAGATTATCAGCAATTAATGTAAATGAAATGTGGCATAAATGTATAATTATATACCAATGTTTAGAATCGGGTAGAGTGACGATGTTCATAAATATAGGGATCATGTATGTATTATGTAAAAAATTCGGCATGTCCCTCCTGCCAGGCAGCATGATACTCCTCTAAGCTCATCCTAGGAGGTATGCGTGATAGATCATAATTAATCGCAGATCCCTCTCTGATGTCCCGACTCTGAGAGCTGTTCAGAGATTGATGATATGGCAATGCGGGGGCCCATCCAAATATACCAGCAGCAAAATCAGATCCATAATATGCTCTGGGCTGCATGGGATAATAACCATTGGATGCAGACATCTCAAATGCACCATATGGATCATATGGACCAGAAGCTGCGGATAAGAGGATCCTGAATATGAGGATGATCCAGATATATCCATGGATCCTACACGTGCAAGAGCTGCAGTTGTATCGTGTCCCGAATGACCATGCGGAGCTCGTCGCCTATATGGAATCCTATCATCACGGGGTCTATCAGATGGTAATCCATGATCTGTATCCTGCATGGCATGGCTAAACTGCGACTTCCCAGTGAATCGAATATGAATAGGTGGCTGCGACTCCCTAGTGAATCGAATATGAATAGGTGGCTGCGACTCCTGTCCTCCTGCCCCTCCTCGATCACTAGATCCTTCACTATCTGAAGCACTATCATCACTGTCTCTGGTATCTGAATCTGAGTGAATTGAGTGCTCCGATGGAGGTGCAACTGCCTTTCCTTTTTCTGTCTTCGGGTCTACTAGATGGTGGGGAGGGACGATGTGCTGTATCTGCTGGAGCCTGTGAGGAATATAACTTGTTGCCCATTGTCCAACATCCACCCCAACCTCACTAGCTACAAAACTCGCTGGTCGAGGAGGCGATCCTGGCTCATCAAGCTATGGCTGTTGTTGCTGACTCATGACCCACCCAATCATTGGATTTTCATCCTCATCAACATATGAATTTGCAGTAGGATCGAGATATTTCAATTATACTTCTTTCTGAATACATTTTAGCCTCAACCTTAATTATAGTGTACATATACAAGATCGTTGAGGCGTTTCTGTTTCAGACGGTTCCTCTACTTGGAGTGGATAAGACTAAATATAGACCAGTTGTGCTCACATCCATTGGATGACATCGTCTAGGAGAGGATTTTCATTGCAAGAACCTTTAAATTTTTAGCAGATTCATCAAAATGCATCCATCATTCAGCTGCAATAGACATTACATCATTTAGAATTTTAAATTTAGTAAAATAAAAAATTTAATCCTGATATAATATTAGACTTACTCTTTAATAGTATTTACCAGAATTCATCTTTGATTTATTTTTAACCGTTATAGTGGATCCAAATGAATCTGTGCCCTTCCTAAAAAATTCTGCCAGAAAAAATTTGTTAGCTTGTTGAAATTAATGCTCTTAAAAATCATTCAATAATTTCAACCTAACTTACTTCTTCAAGGCACATAGCAGTGATATCTGGATCGGGCTCCATCTTATATATAACATTGCATAGGACAGACATAAGATCCTCATCCATGGCAATGTTCGATACGGAGTACTGAAATGTCCGATGCGGCTTTGCAGTCCACCTCTGCCTTCTTCTTTGCTGCTCTTTCCTTCCCAGCTTTAAAATCAGCAAAGTATTTCTTCATCAGCTGACGGATCTTTTGTGGACACTGTCGGCATGCAGATATATCAGAATAGCCGCCAGCCAAGTGCTGCTTTAACCTTGTTACCCCTCATCTTTGAATTTAGTATTGCATCATTTACACCTCCAGTGATGCCGACCCGAGATCATCTACCAGCCAATATCCCACTCCGGATCATTTTTCCTTGATGGATCCATACCTGAATATTTAAATTACATATAAGGTCAATAATAATGTTTATTAATTAACATTTTATTAATCTAATTTTTAAAATTTAATTTATTTTAATTAATTTTTTTATTTAAATTTTTTTTAAAAATAAAAAAAAATTTTAAATTTTAGATTCATGTAGGATTCTATCATACATGTTACATATATTTTTTTAAGATCCTAGAAATGCATTAAAAGTCAATTTTTTTCAATTTAAGACCTACGGCACTATTCATGAGATGCATCAAAATTTGAATAAATCGACATAAAATTTATAATGAGAGTAGTTTACGAGTCATAGATTAATAATTTATAATTACAGTTTTTTTCTAATTATTTTTTTAATTAATTTATTAATCTAAAATTAATTTTTAATTTAAAAAATTATATATTTAATAAAAAATTAAGATTTTAGTATCATTGTGTAGATCTATCCTAGATCTATCACATACTTTAAAATCATAGTCAACAAATAAATTTTGATAGTATTTTTTCTTAATTTTTTATTTTGCACGAATTTTAATAAAAAAATGATATGAAAGAGAAATATGGAAAAAGAAATGTATATGTACCTTGATTCTTCCTTCTTCTTCGACTTTTGTAGGTTTGATTGGGTTGAAAATGATCAAGAAATTTTTTTTTCATTGTTTTTCTTTCCGCGGCTTTGCAGCAGAGAGCTCGTATTAAAACTCAAGGCAGCCCCCTTCCAAAAGTCACATGGCTACAGTAGCCATGTGATAAAACCAAAAAAATTTGCCCCACCTGCCCCCCTCCCGTTCGTACCGAGCCGAACTGGGTCGAACCGGCCAGTTCGGGCTCGTTTCGACCGGTTCAGCATCGGTTCGACCTGGTTCGGGTCTGTGTCGGTGCAGTAAGTTTTTTTTTTTGATTTTTAGGGGGCTGTGCCGATTTATATCGCCGAACCGTGCCGGCCGGCCACCGGTTCGTTCGGTACGTCTCGAACTGGCCGGTTCGGCACGGTTCGGAAAACCCTGCTCCATGGCCTTCTTTAACTCTTCAGCTATTACCTTCTCGGCTTCGACCGTTTGGAGTTTTTCTTGGGTTCTTTTGTAATAATCTTTGAAGTCAAATATATTCTCTTCCATAAGGGTAATATCATGAATCAGCTGCATTGATAATGAAGAATATGAAGTTAACTAGGTTAAGTACTATATAAATCGAAGAGAAGAGAAAAAGTGATATTTACCTTCAGCATAGATGAGAACGTCGAATCAGATATATCCTCAATATTTCGAGTTTTGCTGACTTTCCAGTCTCGAGGGAGGAGAGTGTACTTCAGTATCTTCCTAGCTAATTCGGGGTGCACCAAGCCCCGTCCATCGGAAAAGACTGCAAAATTCACGTTGCATTCCCTATTTGTTGGATTGTCTCTCACCAGACCTTCAGTTCAAGGAGCTTTTCCTTTGTCTATTGGAGAAGGATGAATCGGCTCTTCGGTAATCGGATCTGGAATAAGTTGTTCTGGGGAAAGCAAAGGAGGGAAAATCCTTGGTGAAGGCTCTGTCGTAAGAACATTTCTTGATCTGGTGTAACCCTTGTTGGGCTTGTCCTTGAAGTTTCTTCGGACCTGATTTTCTTTCGGACTTCTGTTTCCTTTTGAGGAACCGGCACTGCTCTTTTTCTGGATGCTTGTTGGAGTTTTTCAAGATTGGACTTCATTTTTTCACTTGCGAACAAAGAGAAAAGGCTTCTCAGATCAGCCATTCGAGATACGAAATAGATTCTAGGAGAAATTAAAGTTAGCTATCTACTATACCTAGTGTTGGAAGCTCACTGATATGAGCGAGGTAGAGGTTTTGTTCTCTCAATAGTTCCTTGACCAAAGGAACCTCTGAATTGGACAGTGTCTCGAAATCCTTCTGATCGGCTTTCAAGATTCTTTTTCCAACATTTGCATCTAAGCATGGAGTCTTCCATTTGGGGTTAAAATCCCATGATTGGTAATAAATAAAGAAGAAACAGGATTTCCACCTGTATATGGCACTAGGCATTCCTTTAATTAGTCTTCGGCCCGGATAAGGGTCGATGACCCACCATCCTTCATCATGAAAATCTTTTTTCAGTACAAAGAGAGAAGTAAATAATGAGGTTCTGGGCACTACCTTACAGAGTTTGCAAAGAACTAAGAATCTGCAGATATTCCTAAAGCTATCTGGTGTCAGTTGAGCTGGGACTACCTGATAAAGGGTGAACAACTTCACCAGGAAGGGATGAAGATGAAACCTAAGGCCAGCCTTTAAATGATCCTCACATACGGCAATAGCCCTAGGAGGAGGACAAGTGACCCTTTCATCGAGTCTGGGAAGTAGTGTTTTATAGGTCCTAGGAATGTGGTAACATTCCTGGAGACTCTCTACCCTGGTATGGGACAAAGAACTGGCAACCATTTCTGAAGAAAGTTCAGAAGTTTTTCTTCTATCAGGACCTCTGCTCCTAGAAGGTTCTTCATCCGCTGAACATTTGCCTGTAGTCGAGCTATTTAATAACTTAGACATTATGAAAACAGTGAGAAAAAAGATCCTTACCTCCGAAATAAAGATAGGGTAACTTGTAAGAGAAGCACAATGGTGTCTAGTCAAAGGAAGGAGGTTCCAACAAGGAGTACGAAAGTTTATTTCATGGGATGACCCCCTTTTTATATATGCGGGACGATAGGGTTTTCTCAGGAAATTGATGATTTTCTCAATCGCACGACATATCGACGGCATCGATCATGGGCACGAATTACTAAGGGACGTCGATCGATGAATTATCAGTTACGATCCACGAGGAATGCCATAGATAGCCAAGATGAGTTTTCAACATAATGACTAAGGCTCTAGATGTTGCTAAGTGTAATCTCTCGATCGAATAAGAGTCCTATAAAAGTCTTTTTAATGAGATGATCAGCTAGGCTTTTGAATTTGCGCCATCTTTTTGAAGCATCAATAAGGGGCTGACACATGTCCTCAGCACGATCTTTGAATCATAAATCAGTTATTATGAGAGGAAGGGTCAGCGATTCGCCATCATTGATTATCTTATTTTCATCTATAAACGACAAACTCTAACTACTCCCATTTTTCGAAATAAAGTTATTTCGAAATTGGGAGTGGAGGCAGTTGTTGTGGTAATCCGGTTTGATACAAAATCATTACCGGTTCATCAGTTGGATCGGTTTTATTTGGATCCGTCAACCAAGTCAGTATATCTGAAGATGATTTCTTCAGAATTTAATGAGGGCTACAATCTATCTCAATGAAAAGAATTCTAACTACACCTTCCTGACAGTTATATCTTATGAATCATGTCTTCAGCTTGGTCCGAAGAAGACACTTCTAGAATATATTATTACTTCATTCGGCTTTATTTCTTCAGCCTGGTTCGAAGAAGACATTTCTAGAATATATTGTTACTTCATTTAGCTTTATGTCTTTAGCCTAGTCCGAAGAGAATATTTTTAAAATATATTATTGTTTATCCTTTTGGCTCTATGGCAAACAGTTCTTTATCTTCCGGCTCATTTCGAAGGAGATAAATCCGAAGCATATAGCTAGCACTTCTTCGGCTAATTCCAAGGAAGATGTCCGAAGTAGTTAGACTCTTTTCGGATATTCTCTAAAGAGAGTTATCTGAAGCATGTGAACGCTCTCAACCTGAAGCAGTTGAAAGTTGTTATAGTTGTTATAACCACCCATTGGATATCATCTAAAGAGAGTATATCTGAAGCATGTGAATGCTCTCAACCTGAAACAGTTAAAAGTTGTTCTAGTTATTATAACTACCCACATGGTCGATAGCTCCGGCTTTGATAATCATGGATTAACTAATTTCCAACTGTCATTGTTTACTGTTATGAGGAAGTTACATTAACTAACTTCCATAACCGTAAGTAGTTAGATGCACGCCTATAAATATCGATAAGAGGAGACACTTGAGTTAAGCCAACTTCAGGCAAGTTAGAGCCAGTCCGCAACTATCTCTTTCAACGTCACTCCATTTATTTTTTCCTTTCCATTTCATTTTACTCTGCTCTCAAGTTCTCTATTCTGCTGTCTAAATTCTTGTTGACTTTGGCATCGGAGTATCCCCACCGGAGAAATTCTGGTCAGAGAATTTATTTTGCAGGTTTTCATTGAAGATAAACTAGCAAGCAGGTTGCTCCATCTGATCTACGGGGATTTAATGTCAGCAATATGTAATTTTCAATTTTTCCCTTTCAAACATTCCTTGGTGTCGGTACATTAGAACCTGTCGGTCTCCATTTTGCCACTGTTATTGCCTCTTCTATTTGGATGGATCTGTCTCCTGTTCTTATTTTGCTTTTTTCCTTCGGATCTGCTGTTCTTCTATTCGTTATTTTGTTCGGATTCCTGAAACTCTAACCTTTGGAACTAAACAACGTCATGCATTAACTCAGCCATCCACATCAAGAACTTTCTTTAGATCTCCAGAATATATTAACCGTTGTTAATTTTTGTTCTATGCTATAATTAATGTTATATTTGTGTTTTCTTTGGTTACTCTGATTTATTAAACCAATGTAGAATAAAAAGATCCGTGGGAATCAGCAAATAAAATATTAGAAAATCCAGTAAAAACATTTAATAAGATCGTCCAAAGCGTAGATCCCCTTTGATTTGCTACAGTTCTATTTGTGTTCTTGCTCCTGCTTTCTTTTACAACAGGTGATCTATAAGCTTCAGTATCTGGGCTTGAATCTAGCTCTGGTTTCACTTGCTGTACGACCTTCATTAGAGTCTCTCTTTTGCAGCCTGATGGACAAATGCCAAGCGACAAGACTGTTGGTGGTGGTGATGATGCATTCAACACCTTCTTCAGTGAGACTGGTGCAGGAAAGCACGTTCCCCGTGCCGTGTTTGTTGATCTCGAGCCTACCGTGATCGATGAGGTGAGGACCGGAACATTCCGCCAACTCTTCCACCCAGAACAGCTCATTAATGGCAAAGAAGATGCTGCTAACAACTTTGCCCGTGGCCACTACACCAGTAATTCTCCATTCCCAAAATTCTAGCAACTGGAATCCTTTAGTTTTATTATTTTTCCATTCTTTTTCTTTTTGTGTATGTTTTTCCTGATCATTTTCCTTGTATTCCTGCAGTTGGCAAGGAGATTGTTGATCTCTGCCTTGATCGCATTCGGAAGCTAGCTGACAACTGCACTGGCCTCCAAGGCTTCCTTGTCTTCAATGCTGTTGGTGGAGGGACTGGCTCGGGCCTTGGATCTCTTCTCCTCGAACGCTTATCTGTTGACTATGGCAAGAAGTCAAAGCTTGGGTTCACTGTGTACCCTTCACCCCAGGTCTCCACCTCTGTTGTTGAGCCATACAACAGTGTTCTGTCAACCCACTCCCTCCTCGAGCACACTGATGTTGCCGTTCTGCTCGACAATGAGGCCATCTATGACATCTGCAGGCGTTCTCTTGACATTGAACGCCCAACCTACACCAACCTCAATCGCCTGGTCTCTCAGGTGTGTAAGCGCTATACTAACGTTTGAGTTCTTATGCTTTGGTGGTTTCCTGGGTGACAATTCTCTAAAGGAAGCTTTTTGCTTCTGCGCAGGTGATTTCTTCTCTGACTGCATCCTTGAGATTTGATGGTGCCCTGAATGTTGATGTCACAGAGTTCCAGACCAATCTGGTTCCTTACCCAAGGATTCACTTCATGCTTTCTTCCTATGCTCCTGTCATCTCTGCTGAGAAGGCCTACCATGAGCAGCTCTCCGTTGCTGAGATTACTAACAGTGCTTTTGAGCCCTCTTCCATGATGGCCAAGTGTGACCCACGCCACGGTAAGTACATGGCTTGCTGCCTCATGTACCGTGGTGATGTTGTGCCCAAGGATGTGAATGCTGCAGTTGCCACAATCAAGACTAAGCGCACTATCCAGTTTGTTGATTGGTGCCCTACTGGCTTCAAATGTGGTATCAACTATCAGCCACCCACTGTGGTTCCTGGTGGTGATCTTGCCAAAGTGCAGAGGGCTGTGTGCATGATTTCCAACTCCACCAGTGTTGCTGAAGTATTTTCTCGCATCGATCACAAGTTCGATCTCATGTATGCTAAGCGTGCTTTTGTGCACTGGTATGTTGGTGAGGGCATGGAGGAGGGAGAGTTCTCTGAGGCTCGTGAGGATCTTGCTGCATTGGAAAAGGATTACGAAGAGGTTGGTGCTGAGGCTGCTGAGGATGAGGATGTTGATGAGGGCGATGAGTATTAAAGGCTACGTTCCCCTGTGTTTCTTATAGAATCTATGTTCTTTGCTGGTGTTTAGGTTCTGTGTTTTAGTAGTAAGCATGTCTTATCGTTATGTTCCTTGTTTGTGCTGAAAATTGAAGCCTGTGCACTAGGATGTTGTCCGCTTTCCAGCTTGTTGCGCGAACGATATTAATGTAACAGTTGCTGCTTTGTTGTTTTGGTGAAGTTTATTACGATAATCTGACGGCTTCTGCTATATGAAGCAAGCCAATGTCTGTTATGTTAGTTTTATTAGACATTTGTGAACAATGCTTTTTGGTTTCATATTGGTTAATGCTTGCAGTAGGTAGTTTTTATTTTATTTTATTGATATTCTTCATCTTATATTCTGTGTTTGCATCTATTTTTCATATTCAAATCTATAGAGCTATGAATAGAAATTTAAATATTTGATTAATATCTATATTCATATTTATATTTGTTAAAAAAAATTAAAAAAATGAATATGGAAAGATAACAGTTGCATTTGTATTTTTATTTAACTTTATATAACATTAATTAGTTTTTTTAAAAAAATGTAATTATATTAATAATGTTATTAATTTAATTTATTATTTAGATAGTAATATTGTCGATTCTATGATTATAAAGTTAAATTATTTAATTTATGTGATTTATATTTGTTGTTACCGAATCGATGTAATTCCAAAGCATTGATATATTTGCTCGATTGGGCTCTTGATTCTGTAAAACAAGTTCACTCATTGGAGGGTTTCTGGTGGGAGACATTTCGATGCTTAAGTCAGCAAAAGGGAAATGGCCAGAGAAATGAGTGTTCTTGCCTGTTGAACTTATTTCCCGGAGGCTCCCATTTATTGGTATTTATAGGTTAGGGCTTTAATTGAATTCAATTAGAAGGGTCTGAAACAGCGGTTAGTTCCATTAAAAACTATCACGTGATATAATAATTGTAATTAGTTATTCTGTAGAGTGACTATTTTATTCTCTATTATTTTCATTTTTTGATCAGCTTAATAAATTGATCGGATTTATATCATGACTGACTGGATGCTAAGGTTAGCTGTAGTGGTTGATCGGCTTTGTAAATAGGTTAATCTTTGTTACCCAGGTTGCCAACCCAAGAAGGGGGAGAATTGGATATTTAAAAATTGTGGCCAACTCAAGAGGGAGGGTGAACTGGATATTTTTTTTTTTTTTTTACAAGTATATGCTCTTCTTAAAATTCTTAGTATGGTAAGTGATATGAGTTAAGAATCAAATGCAGAAACAAATAAAGGTCACAAGTAATATAAGCACAAACACAGGTAATTTATAGTGGTTTAGAGTAACCCAGCTCCTACGTCCACTATCCAAGATACCACTTGGGATTTCCACTATATTTTCCTTGGAATATAGCTAGTTTGTTTTTCACCGGGATCACAAACCATAATCCAAACTTGGTTTTGCTCTAGGATCACCAAAAATCCAATATACTGTTAATTTTACTGGGCTCACTAACAACCTACACTTGATTTTAAAAGGCTCACCAAAAACCTAAACAAACCCTAAGTTACAGCTCCTGCTATACTTGGAACAACTCAATTTAAAGAGTTAAAAACAGAGCAACACTAATGACAAACCGATCATTATCGGGTGGTTGTAGTTGTACCTCTTGAGAAGCCTTCTTGATTCTTTCCTTGAATGCTCTTTAAGACTTCTTATCTTCCTCAATAAATGACTCAAGAATCTGATGGGAGTTAGTGAAGTCTTGAGTTCTTCTCTTGAAAGCTCTCTTGAAAGTTCTCTTAAAAACTCATTAAAACCTCATTACCTTCTTTAAAAGATGTTCAAATCCCTTATATATAGTGTCTTGAACTGATTCCAAGTGGATATAACCGTTGTAGACCGTTGGGATTCGAAAAATGGCCATTGGAGCACTTTTTGGATTCAAAAGGATAGTTCTGGAACTAGCCATTACACACCTGGAATAGGGATTCGAGTCGGCTTGGATGGGTCGAGTTGGCTCGAATTCTTAGTCCTTCATAAATTGAACTTTGGTCGAGTCGGCTCTTCTCTTTATAGTCAGCTCGCTTGACTGGTTTTCTCAAAATTGAATTTTCCAAACTTTGGAGGAGTCGGCTCGGTCTTCTGTCGGGTCGGCTTGGTTGCCTGAGTGAAGAATTGAGTAGGCTCGGATTTTTGTCGGGTTGGCTCGGTTGTCTGACCGAGGAATTGTAGCTCTGGATGAGTCGGCTCAGGTTCATTCGAGTTGGCTCGGATGTCTGCGTGCCAGAAACTTAATGCCGTAATAGAACATTGAGTCACCTCTTCTGCTTTGAGTTGGCTCGAGTGACTTCAGACAAAAACCTTCCAAACTTCTCCAAATTTGTTCCAAAAGCTTCCAACAGACTTCAAGGGCTCTCATCTGTTGTGAGAGGTATGGAAATGGTTCTTTCAACTAGTTCTCCAGCTTCTTTAGTTTGATCTCGAGGGTCTATCTGTTCTGAAGTCATTCTGCCCATCGGTGGTTGGTCTTGAATCATCAGACATTGGTGTGCCATTCGTTGATCTCCCTTTACTTCATCGATTCCGTTTTGAGTAGGGAATCGGACCGGTTGATGGTAAGTGGAGACGATAGCATGAAATTTATTTAGGACGGGTCATCCTAAAATGGCAATGTATGCTGAAAGTGTTTGGACAACCATAAAAATGATTGGAAGTGTTTTATGCTTTGGTTCAGTCCCGAGTGTTACTAGAAGAGTTACTTCTCCTTCCACCCCTACGGGATTTCCATCAAATCCGGTCAGGGGTGTCGATGTTCTCCATAATTTATCTCTAGATAAATTCATTTTGAGAAAGGCATCGTAGAGTAAAACTTCAGTTGAGCTTCCATTGTCTATCAAAATCTTTTGTACATTATAGTTTGCTATTATAGCATAGATTACAATATGATCGTCATGAGGTACTTGGACTCCCTGCAAGTCATCATCATAGAAGCAGATGGCGTCGTTTCTTCGAGGTCTCTTTGGGAAACCGCCATCTTCATGACGTGATCGATGGTGCAACATGTCGACCATGCCATTAGTAGGCTGCTGGTTAGGGAGTTCTGTACTGTCTGTGATTTGCCTTGGGGCTGCTACCTCAGCTGGATAGTCTTCACACTTAATCAAATCTTCAATTTCATCTTTCAACTAAATATATTCCTTGGTGGTATGTCCATGATCTCTGTGAAAACGGTAATACTTAGATTTATTACGCGAGGCTGCAAGTGCTCGCATCGGCCGTGGCCTTTGGAGGAAGCTTTCCTTTTCGATTTCCATCAATATTTTCTCCCTGGAGAGAGATAGAGGAGTATAAGCATCATATTTGCCGACATAACTTTTGTCGATCGGATTCTTCGGCTTTGTATTTTTCCGTTGGTTCGGCATGTCATCGGGAAACCGAAGTCCATTGCCTTTAACATTTTTCTTTTTTGATGCTGGCTTTCCTTCCACTTGGCATTGGCTGGCAGCCTATTCTTTGGCTTGGGCATATTTCTGGGCGTGTGCCAGCAACTCGGAGTAGTTAACAGGAAACCTTTTATCTAAAAAAAAAGTGAATCGAGATGCTCGAAGCCCTTTCTTCATCACGGACGTGGCAACATGTTCGTTGAGGTCAGGGTTCTCTAATGTGGTAGAGTTAAATTGGGCCACATAGTCTCTCAATGTCTCACCTTCCTGCTGTTGAATGAAGAAAAGGCTGTCCGAATTCCTTGGCATTTTCTGGCTAGTCCTGAAATGAGATACAAATAATCTTTCTAATTGTTCGAAGAAGTGAATGGTACCTGGCCGAAGACTCAAGTACCACATCCTAGTAGCTTTTTTGAGGGTGGCCGGAAATACGAGATATTGAAGGGCATCTGTTGCTCCCTAGATCAACATATGAACTTTAAAGCTATCCAAGTGATCAAGGGGATCAGCTGTCCATTATAAGGCTCCAATTGGAGAATCTTGAAGTAAGGTGGAACTTTTTCTTCCATGATTTTTCTAGAGAAAGGTGGTCGTATATCATAGGTAATCATTCTATCTTCAGTCTTCCTCTGGTCATCAAGCTTGGCGACTTGCAATTCTAATCTATAGAATTTCTTTTCAAAATGATCCTTCTTCCAATTATGCGGGCTCCACTGGGCCCTTCTATGGGTCGATTCGTTGGAAGAAACTAAGTAGGATCTAGGGCATTTTCCTTTATTCCAACCTTCTTCATGATCATGGGGTCGGGAACTCCGTCGTGTGGGGGAGCATCGGCTTGATAATCACTGATGATGAGAACGATGGCTTGGACTTGGGCGTCGGATCTCATGCAGAGGTAACATCAGCTGCATTTGGAAGCAATAGGTCGTTGCTGTCCACTGACTGCCATTTCTTATAGGTTTTGTATTACGGCAGTAAGGACTTTCATCTTGTTCAAGAGAACTCCCAATTGTTGCTGGCCCAAACTAATAGCAGGGACTGCATTCTCATCATCTGAAATTGGATCGTTCTTCTTGGATGATGGGTGAATTCTCCCAGCAGAAAGATTTTGTGCTTTTTCTTTCACCATTTTTCCTCTCAAGATTCCTAAAACTTTATTTGATCTCCTTCCTGGTGTGCCAATATGTTGTTACCGAACCGATGTGACTCCAAAGCATCGACGAGTTTTCTCGATTGGGCTTCTTTTGATCCTGTAAAACAAATCCACTCACTGGAGGGTTTTGGACACTTCAATGCTTAAGTCAGCAAAATGGTTTGGGTGAAATAGATAAAGGATTTGAGAGAAAAATGGTTAGAGAAATGAGAGAGTGTTCTTGCCAGTCGAACTCACTTCTCCCTCGGAGGCCCCCATTTACGGGTATTTATAGGCTAGGATCTTAACTGAATTCAGTTAGAAGGGCCTGAAGCAGTTAGTTCCATTAAAAACTACGTGTATATAATAACTATAATTAGTTATTCTGTTAGAGTAACTTCCTTACTCTCTATTATTTTCATTTCTTGATCAACTTAATAAACCGATCGATTTATATCATGACTGACTGGATGCTCAGGTCAACCGTAGTGGTTGATCGGCTTTGCGCTTGCATCGACTTTGTGCACAGGTCAATCTTATATCTTGAATCAGCCTTGGTGACATGTCAATTCTGGGTGTCGATCGGCCTCAAGCATAGATCGGCCTTGCACCTTGATCGGTGTTTAGCACAGATCTGCCTGGAGTATAAGTCGGCTTATCTTCTCCCATTTAAGAGATTGTTACCTATTGCCGCCTGGATCGTCGTGGCCCGTAACTGCTGATGGCATCGAGGGTTGCGCGTCCGCCTACTCGGGATGCCTCCGGTGCCTCGGGACCTGCAAAAAATAATATCGATGACCCGGATCGGGGATTCCAGCGGGGGCGCTCTGACGGTCAAGTCAGTGACGATCAAGGAGAACATATCCTCCTGATTGAGCTCCTCTGGATGAGCTCTACACTAGGAGGAGTGAGTGTAGTGTGTATGAAAGCGAGAGTGAACTGGGAGAGATGATGGCTGAGGTGGTCCAATCCCCCCCTTTTTTACTTACTCCGGTTGAGTTTTTGCTTTGGCCCACTTCGGGATCTTCCCATGCCGTCAGACATGTGCAACGAGGTATCGTGCCGTAGACGGGACGTCTCTCCTGTCAGGTAACCAAGGAAGCTTCCATGCGCTCTGACATTCCTTCTACTTGCCCCACTCCCGGGTCGCCATCCTCGGGACTCGCACCCTCCGGTTGGGTCTTTTTCCTGGAGGTACAGCAGGTTGGTGGAGGACATGGTGCCTTGATGTGAGTTTCCTTTCTTTATGGTGTGAATGACGGCTGTGGGCATTAATGGCGGCATGGCGGGTGCTGTTGTACGGCCCTCGGGGGGCTCGTCGTCGTTCTTGGAGAGGAGGTGCCGCACTCTTTGTGGTTGGTGCCTCTGTTTGAGTTGGGGACCGAGCTGGAAAGGTAGGGCTCGCTTCTGACAGGCTCGCTTCGAGATGGCTCGGTCGGGCAAAGGAGGGCTGAGCTCGACTTCGGGCCAGCGGAGCTCGGCTTCGGACGAGCTCGACCTGACGAAGGTGGGCGGGGTGCCGCCCAGCCCAGGGGATCAACCTCGGAGGGGCTCCTCATGGCGAAGGGGACTTAAGCTAGACTCCTAACCATGGGGCCCGACCTCAAGGGGCCCGTCCCAGGTGGGGACTTGTACTCAGCTCTGGCCTAGGCATCCCGACCTGGCGGGGATCAACTTGGCGGAGGATGGGGCTCGGCTTCGGCGGGCAGCCCCGTTGCTCCGGGGGTGCATAGCCCGGCGAAGGGTCTCATGTTGGAAATCCAGCATGGCGCCCGATGGGGACTCCACATCAGTTTGCCCATCCTACGTCAGCGATCTAGCCACATCATTTGCCCCCCACTTTCGAGGCTCGTTAACGCGTGGCGCTTGGGACGAAGGGAGTAATTGTGGTGCTGACATGGAAATGCAAAGAAATATGGTGTAATAATGATCTATATCGGTGGTGCTTCATGCGGCGGTCCTTTGAGCCTGTGCAGGGATGCCACGTGGCCACGTCTGAGGAGCAGTTATGCTGGGCATGGAAGTTAGAGCAACCATGGTCGGATTGAGGCGTTGGTCCCGTCGATCGGTGACACATGGTGAGCATCTCTTGGGGGAGCCGTAACGGTACGGTCGGGTGTAGGTTATCTCGAAAGAAAGGGTAGGTCTTTCGAAACTTACTTTCTTTCAAATCTTTCATGCCCGGCATCATACAGAGGTCTTCTCCTTCTCCTTCTCTGGCCGTCATCGTCCTCCTAGATCCTTAGCAGGTTAGCTTCTTCTTCCTCTCCCTTCTTGTCGACTAGGAATCGTCGTAGGTCATCCTTTGCCATTCTCTTCTTCTTCCATGGATCGTTTTGGTCCGAACTTCCATCCCTCCTGCCAAGCCGAGGCCGGACCTTCTCGGCCGAGGACTCCTTCCTCCTCCGACGAGGAGAGGGAGGCGACACGTTACGAGTTCAGTAGGAGACCATCATATGGTCCTGTAGCCATTAGGGAACCTGGGTCTGCTCCCCCACCTCGCCTGGCTCTCCTTCCCGCTCCTCCTCCTGCTCCTGTTCCTGAACCCGAGCCTTCTTGGTCGACAGGTCCCGGAGGGATTGCTTCAGCGATCACCGCCGAGGATCTTGTGACCATCCGGGGTGCCTATGACATTCCCGAGTCCATTCACCTTTCTGTTCCTCGTCCGGGGGAGCGGGTCACATCTAGCGGCCCTCGACGGATCGCTTTCTATGAGGAGGCCTTCGCCAGGGGTCTTCGATTCCCTGTTCACCCATTTTTCCTCTTCTTTCTGACCAACTACCGTCTTGTTCCCGCTTAGTTGGTCCCCAATGCCATCAGAACAATCTTCTGCTTCATCGTTCTATGCCACTGTCACGGGATTGTCGTCCGTTTCTCCCTGTTCAGGGCCTTTTTCATCCTGAAATGCCACCCTACCGAGGAGGGGTGGTGGTCCCTTTCTTCTCGTCCTTGGGGCATTAGGTTTGAGCTCCCCTCTTTCATCAATGGATGGAAGAGTAGGTACTTCTTTGCCTCGATCGAAAGGATCGACTGGGTTTGAAGCGACCCAGATCGGTATCCCAATAGGAACTCCTCCGTCGAAGCAGCTGACCTCGACCTGTACAAGCTGCTCAGATCGGCCGAGATCCCCTCGCTTGAGGTCCTGCTGTCGGAGCGGAATCTTCATGAGACCGGGGTCGGCTCGACGCAGGGGTCGGGTGAGTTCGACTTGGCCACCCCTTCTCTTTTTCTTTCTTTTCTTTTTTTTTTTTCTTTTTTTTTTGAGGATTGACCATGTCTTCTCTGGTACAGAGATGAAATTCTCCATGGATGAGCTGCTCTCATTTTTCGAGGAACGGGAGCAGGTAGCTGAGGCTGGCGAGCCCGCTCCGAAGAGGGCTCGTGCCGACGATGGTGTGAGGCCGGTAAAGGCCGGGCCGGACGCACCGGTTCCAGAACGAAGGTGGAAGAGGGTGGCCGAGTCCGCCCATGAGCCTTTAGGGTAGCGTGACCCGGTCCCGACGCCCGAGCCCGAGGTGGTCATCCATGCCAGGTCGGTCGTCGCTATCGCCAGGGTAGGAGCCCCCACTCCGGAGGTCGTCGACGTCGAGGAGGACGGGGAGATGAAAGAAACAAGGCTGGCACCCCAGGCGTGGCCCGAAGCGACGCCGAGCTCGTAACTGGCGTTGAAGATGCCTCCCACCACTAAAGGGTCCGAGTCGGTGAAAAAGAGGGACAAGGACTACCGCCGAGTCCCCTTCTGACTGGGACCCAATGTCTCCTTGATGAAGGACCTGAGCCTCACCGAGCGGATGATGGACTTCTTAGTCCAGTCCTGCGAGCGGCGGGAAGGGAGCGAGAGACTTCTGGGTGACGTCGTCAGGTCGTCCTTCGCCAATCTTTACATCGTAAGTTCTTCTTCGCTTGCCTTGACTTCTTCTGACCTCTTTCAGCACCGTGGATAATGTGCTTCCTTTAATGCAGCAAGGCAGAGAGCTAATCCTCATCCGGGATTACTGCCGCAACTGGGCGAAAAGGGACAAGGAGCGACAGGCGGAGCTCGAGTCCCTGAAGGCCGAGACGGGTCAGAAGGATGAGGAGACCCGGGAGGCTAACTTGAAGGTTAAGAGCCTCTTGGCCGAGGTCGCTGACGCCGCCCGGATCAAAAAGGAGCTCGAGGGAGAGCTCGAATCGAAGAGGACCCGGCTGAAAGAGCTTTGGGCCGAGTCAGAGGCGGCAAGGGAAAGAGCCACCTCTGCCGAGAAGAAGGCGGCGGCCGCTAAGAAGAGGGCCACAAAGGCAGAGGAGAAGGCTACCGCCGCTGCCCGTTCCACTGAGACCGCCGAGAAGGGGATGGCTGTGGTGATTCGGCAGGCCGAGTGCACCGGGGAGCAGCTGGAGGAGGCGAGGCGCCGGGCGGAGGCTGCAAGGAAGGAGGCCGCCGATACGGTGGCCACTTTCAAGGCCTCCCCTGAATATATAAAGGACTTTAAGGAGGCAGCAACGGACTCCTTCGCCAAGGGGTTCGCCTACTGCCGCACTCAGCTACGGGGGATCCTCTTCGAGGAGCGACTGGTTGCGCTCCGGGCCCCTGGTAAGAAGGCTCCAGCTCCGGTATTGGCTGCAGCAGGGCAGGGAGCCACTCCAGTCGGGTCTCTCCCAAAGGTGGCCCCGGAGATAGCTGAATTGACCTTGGTGGCGGCAACTGCCGGACTAGCACCGCAGGCGGAGACAGTTGAGTCGGTCCCCTCGGTAGCAGTAGCTAAACCAGTCCCTCCGGTGAAGGCCACTCAAGAAGGCATCCCCGCAACGGAGGTGGAGGGGGAAGTCCTAGCCATGCATCGCCCAGGGAAGGAGCCGGCTCAGTAGGATAAGACCTCCTATAATAACTTTTCCTCTTCTTCTTTTTTTTTTGTTGGACCGGGCTGCCTGGCCTGTCAGGGCCCGGAAGATAATGTAACATGCTTATTTTTAATTAATGAAAGATTATTCAACCAATATGGCTTCTTCCTTTTATTGTGGTGTGAATGTCTTCTCCCCCCCCTTCTCCTTCCTTTTCTTTTCTCTTCTCTTTCAGTATGGGGGGAGGTCGGAGAAGGGAGCTCCATTTTGTATAGGCTCGGGCCTCACCATCTTGGAGCTGGGCTCGGAGACGTGTTGGTCAGAGAGATGGGCTCCGAAACTTGGTTGCCTGAGGACATGGCTTAGGAGTTGCCGTCTTGGAGCTGGGCTCGAAGACGTGTTGGCCGGAGAGCTGGGCTCCAGAACTTGGTGGCCTGAGGACATGGCTCAGGAGTTGCCGTCTTGGAGCTGGGCTCGGGGCTTGAGTGCCTGAGGGCTTCTCAGGTCTTGGTACCGGAGGACTCTTCTTCAGGCTTGGATGCCGAGGAGCTAGGATCGAGGCTTGAGTGCCTGAGGGCTTCTCAGGTCTTAATGCCGGAGGATTCTTATCCGGGCTTGGATGCCGAGGAGCTAGGCCCGAGGCTTGAGTGCTTCTCAGGTCTTGGTGCCGGAGGACTCTTCTCCGGGCTTGGATACCGAGGAGCTAGGCTTGAGGCTTGAGTGCCTGAGAGCTTCTCAGGTCTTGGTGCCGAAGGACTCTTCTCCGGGCTTGGATGCCGAGGAGCTAGGCTCGAGGCTTGAGTGCCTGAGAGCTTCTCAGGTCTTGATACCGAAGGACTCTTCTCCGGGCTTGGATGTCGAGGAGCTAGGCTCGAGGCTTGAGTGCCTGAGGGCTTCTCAGGTCTTGGTGCCGGAGGACTCTTCTCTGGGCTTGGATGCCAAGGAGCTAGGCTCGAGGCTTGAGTGCCTGAGGGCTTCTCAGGTCTTGGTGCCGGAGAACTCTTCTTTGGGCTTGGATGCCGAGGAGCTAGGCTCGAGGCTTGAGTGCTTGAGGGCTTTTCAGGTCTTGGTGCCAGAGGACTCTTCTTTGGGCTTGGATGCCGAGGAGCTAGGCTCGAGGCTTGAGTCTTCTCCGGGCTTGGATGTCGAGGAGCTAGGCTCGAGGCTTGAGTGCCTGAGGGCTTCTCAGGTCTTGGTGCTGGAGGACTCTTCTCCGGGCTTGGATGCCGAGGAGCTAGGCTCGAGGCTTGAGTGCCTGAGGGCTTCTCAGGTCTTGGTGCTGGAGGACTCTTCTCCGGGCTTGGATGCCGAGGAGCTAGGCTCGAGGCTTGAGTGCCTGAGGGCTTCTTAGGTCTTGGTGCCAGAGGACTGGGCCCCTGGCAGCGACATTCCTGTAAGGCAAACAGCCCATTGTACAAAGGAAACCCTTTATTTCTAGTGGAGGAAAAACTTTAATTACTGGTAGTATCTCCTTAAATTACAAGCATTCCATGTTCGAGGGAACCTGGCACCATCTAGGTCTTCGAGATAGTAGGCCCCATATGAGAGGGCCTCGGCCACTTTATAAGGGCCTTCCCAGTTTGGCGAGAGCTTGCCGCACTCCCCGGGTTGAGATGCCTCGGCCTGGTGCAGTACCAGGTCGCCAGGTCGGAAATTCTTCAGCTTCACCCGCGCATTGTAATATCGGGCGACCCGTTGTCGGTATGTTGCCATCCGAAGTTGGGCTTTGTCCCTTATTTCTTCTAGGAGGTCTAGATTGAGCAAGAGGTGCGCCAAGTTCTGTGTCTCGTCATACTGCTGCACCTGCAGTGTGGGCACGCCGAGCTAAATCGGGATTACTGCTTCAGCACTGAAGATGAGGTTGAAGGGCATTTCACCCGTCACCATTTTGGACGTGGTGTGGTATGCCCACAGGATGCTTGGAAGTTCCTCTACCCATCTGCCCTTCGCCTGGTCCAACCTGGTGCGAAGTCCTTGAAGGATGGTCCGATTGGTCACCTCGGCTTCCCCATTTGTCTGAGGGTGAGCAACCGAGGTGAATCGGTGATAGATGCCATGTTCAGCACAGAATCCTTCGAACTCCCGATTATCAAACTGCCGCCCGTTGTCGGTGATGACGCAATTAGGGAGTCCGAAGTGGCAGATGACAGACTTCCAAAAGAATTGTCGAATATTGGCTTCCGTAATCTGAGCTAGCGGCTCCGCCTCGACCCACTTGGTGAAGTAGTCGATCACCACTAGTAGAAACTTCTGCTGCCCTGGTGCGGTGGGGAATGGTCCCAGAATGTCCACCCCCCATTATGCGAAAGGCCAGGGGGATGACAGTTGGGAGATCGGTGCAGCCAGTAGGCGCTGTATGTGGGAATGGCGCTGGCATTTATCACACTTCTTGACAAAGTCGATGGCATCTTCCCTCATCGTCTCCCAGAAGTATTCATGGCGAAGAGCCTTGTACGCCAGGGTCCTCCCCCCACGTGGTTTCCACAGAGGTCCTCGTGTATCTCTCGGAGCATAAAGGTTGCCTCGTGGGTTTGAGGCACTTCAAAAGTGGGTAGGAGTAAGATTGGCGGTAGAGATGACCGTCCATTAAAACAAAATGGGTGGCCTTCTGATGGGGAACCTATGGACTAGGATGGTATGAAAATGATGAGAGATGCAATGCAAAGAAAATCACCCTTAAATCTGATTAAATTGAGACTCATAACAAGCAAGGATGATAGAAAACAACTTAAGGAAGGTATCAACTCATACAACCTCTCATGCTGGACCCCAAAATTAAGTGAGCAGAATAATAGACCCAGGACTCAGAGATTAAGAAATCCCCGATCTTGAACATGCAAACAATTAATAAAACAGATCTTGAGGATAAGGAGGTGAGGTAAAATGACACAACAGTAAATAAATATTCTTAAAGCACTAGGGTCACTCTTCCTGGGAAGATGCGGCCTAGATGATCAATAATCAGCTGCTCAACGGGTGGCATCGTGCTAAATGTATGTTGGCAAGGTTCCTTCGGGGGATCGTTATCGGAGAAAGACCTTGAAATCTTTGATCTTCTGGAGCACGGCGGTGAGGATTATGGATGATGGAATGGATGATAGGGGGGGCTTAGACGGCTGGAAAATGGTAGGATAAATAGGGCCTCGCGCCCCTCGACGCCGCGGGTGCAGCGAAGGCAGTCGGAGCCTCACACTCCTCGACGTTGCAATGCAACGAAGGCAGGGTTAGGGCCTCACACCCCTCAATGTTACAATTGTAACAAAGGCACTAGAGAAAGCACTCCAACAGTATTTCATTTCATCTATCCCTTTTTTTTTTTTTCATACAAGAGAACCATCCCTATTTATAGGCTCAAGAATACCCTCTAGAACCCTCTATATAAATATTAGTTTAAGGGGCTGCAGGAATCATGATGAAGGGGCTGCAGGAAATCTGGGGCTGCAAAATCATGATGAAGGGGCTGCAGGAGAGAAGGGGCTGCAGGAGAGAAATTTGGGACTGCAGGAGAGAAATTTGGGGCTGCAAAATGCTAATGAAGGGGTTGTAGGAAATCTGGGGCTACAAAATCATGATGAAGGGGCTGCAGGAGAGAAATCTGGGGCTGCAGGAAATATGGGGCTACAAAATCATGATGAAGGGGTTGCAGGAGAGAAATTTGGGGCTGCAGGAGAGAAATTTGGGGCTGCAGGAGAGAAATTTGGGGCTGCAAAATGCTAATGAAGGGGCTGCAAAATGCTAATGAAGGGGCTGTAGGAAATCTGGGACTGCAAAATCCTGACAAAATCTGGAGCTACAGGATCTGCAAAATCGTGTAGGATCTGCAAAATCATGATAAAATCTGAAGGCCGGGGCTACTGCACGGTGGTGCATGCTCTTGCTTTAAAACTCACAAAACTTTTCCTTCCATCGTGCATGCTCTTGCTTTAAAACTCACAAAACTTTTCCTTCCACCGTGCATGCTCTTGCTTTAAAACTCACAAAACTTTTCCTTCCTTGTTGGCTTAAGAAATGCATGACACATGCTTTAAAATTGGGGGAAATTTTCCCTCCTTTGCTAGCTTCTCTTGATGTTTGGCAACAAAAGACTTCATACTTTAAAACCCAAAAACAATTACTGGGTTGCATTTGCTAGATGGTTCAGAGTCTGGATCTTCCCTACGAGATCCACGGCGAGTTCTGAAATTTTATGAAGGTGTCCTCACCACCTTCCTTCTAATAAAGCCGGCTTCTCTGCGATCCTCTGATAGGAGGCCGTCCTGGATGTACTCGATGTACTTGTCCATCCAGCTCGGCTCGCCGGCTACTTGTTGTACCTCCTCTGGGCTTTCATAGCTCGGATTCTCGAGGTACTCGACGTAGGCGTGCCCTAGGGATGAGTCTGGTAAGGTTGCGAGCCTCGACAGTGCATCCGCACGAGCATTTTCTCCATGAGGGATGTGAAAAATGCAGAAGTAATGGAAGCCCGTCATGCTTAAACGAACCTTCTCCAGGTACTTCACCATCTGGGGATCTCGGGCCTCGTACTCTCCGGAGACTTGTTCGACAACCAATTGAGAGTCGGCGAAGATCTTTAGGCTTCCGATGCCCAGCTCACGGGATACCTTTATGCCCGCAAGGAGCGCTTCGTACTCCGCCTGGTTGTTTGTGGAGGCAAATTTGAAGCGGAGAGCGCATTCCATCACTACTCCATCGGAGTTGGCGAGGATGAGGCCCGCTCCGCTCCCACTGGAGTTGGAGGCACCGTCCACGTGGAGGATCCATGGGTCCTCTCATGGCCCGGGCTCAACTTTTTCTCCGAGATAGTCCACTCCGGCTCCTCGGGGGGCCTCGTAAATTCGACCACGAAGTTGGCTAGGACTTGGGCCTTCTGCGACATCCTCGATTGGTATGCGATGTCGAACTCGCTCAGCATTAGGGACCATTTAGCTAGTCTCCCGAAAGTCTCGGGGTGGCTCAGTATGGTCCTCAAGGGTTGATCGGTCACAACCACGATGGGATGCGCTGGAAGAAGGGCTTGAGGCACTTAGCAGACATGATTAGTGCAAAAATGAGTTTTTCGGAGCGGGTATACCTGATCTCCGCATCGCGAAGGATTTTGCTGGTGTAGTACACCAGCTTTTGAGATCCGTCCTGATCTGTACGGACGAGGACCGAGCTGACGGCCCCAGGTGTAACTGTCAGGTAGAGTAGGAGCTCTTCTCCCTCTTCTGGTCTGGATAGCAGAGGTGGAGAGACTAGGAACTCCTTCAGCTCTTCAAAGGCCGTCTTGCACTCCTCAGTCCAGGTGAAGTCATGCATTTTGCGCAATGCCTTGAATAAAGGAAGGCAGCGGTCAGCCATCCTCGAAATGAACCGGCTTAAGGCTGTGACCCTCCCTGTCAGACGTTGAACTTGCTTCTTGGATGTCGGGTGCTCCATATCAAGAATCGCCTAAACCTTCTCGGGGTTTGCTTCGATGCCTCTCTGGGTGACCAAAAGCCGAGGAACTTTATGGCCGCCACCCCGAAAGCGCACTTCGCTGGATTGAGCTTCATTTGGTGCTTCCGGAGATCACGAAAGGCTTCATCGAGATCAGCGATGTGGTCCGAGCTCGACTTGTTCATGATGAGCATGTCATATACGTACACTTGCACGTTCCGGCCAATCTGGTCCTTGAAGGCCTTGTTGACAAGATGTTGGTACGTGGCTCCGGCATTCTTCAGGTCAAAGGGCATCATCCTGTAACAGTACATTCCTCAATCGGTAATGAAGGCAGTATGCTTCTCATCCACCGGGTGCATCCAGATTTGATTGTACCCGGAGAACGCATCCATGAAGGAGAGCAGCCTGTGCCCTGAGGTGGTGTCTACTAGCTGGTCTATCCTTGGCAGAGGGAATCTATCCTTTGGGCATGCCTTGTTGAGGTCGATGTAATCTACACAGATCCTCCACTTGCCATTGTTCTTCTTCACCATCACTGCGTTTGCCAGCCAGCTCGGGTATTGCACCTCTCGAATAAAGCCGGCAGCCAAGAGCTTCTCTACCTTTTTGTTGATGGCCGCCCGCCTTTCTGGAGCGAAGCTCCTCTTCTTTTGTCGAACCGGTCTGTGCTTCGGATCGACGTTGAGCTTGTGGGTAATGACTTCAGGGGGAAAACCTGGCATGTCCGCCACTGTCCAGGCGAACACATCTGCATTTGCCAGCAGGAACTCCAATAGTGGAGCCTTTTCTCTCTCGGGTAGCTGGGCTCCGATCTGCACGGTCTTCGTTTGGTCAGCCCCGAGCTGGTAAGAAAGTAGGCGCTCGGCCGGGCCTCCCCTAAGGTCCTGAACCCTCCGGTCGAGCTTGTCTGCCGTGGAGTCCTCCTCGGACGCTCAGGCCCCGGGGAGGGTTTGGAAGCAGTGCTGCACCGGCTAGGGTGTACCCCTCATCTCTCCCATATCGCGAGGGGTTGGGAATTGCACAAGCAATCTCTTAGTAGAGACAACAGCATCGAGGAGATTGAGCCCAGGTCGGCCCAAAATAACGTTGTAAGGTGAAGGAAGCCTGACAACCGTGAACGTCATCATGACGGTAGTCTGTCGAGGTGGGGTCCTGGCAGTGACTGGGAGGGTAACTTCTCCCTCCACCCTTACGGAGTCCCCCGTGAAACCAACAAGGGGGATATGTACAGGCTTCAGCTGAACAGAAGAAAAGATTCATCCTGGAGAAGGCATCATAGAAAAGCACATCCGTGGAGCTTCCACTATCTACCATGATGCATTTTACAGGATGCTTTGCGATCATCATCTCGACGACCATAGCATCATTATTTACATTTCTCTCCCCGTCATCCCTTTCCCTCGTAAAGGAGAATACAACCTCAGGATGCCCTTCCCTCAAGACCCTCTTGGGAGTGCGCTCGGCTTCCCAGTGTATCATCCCCATCGGCTTCTCGGTAGGATGATTGTTGACCGCCGGGACTGGTGGGAGGGCGACGAGCGCCTGGGGTTCCAGTTGAGATCTGCCCCCCACATATCTTCCGAGGTATCCCCTCTTAATGAGCTCTTCGATTTCCCATCTAAGATTGCAGCACTCCTCGATATCATGGCCGTGGTCACGGTGGAAACGATAATACTTCATCTTGTCATGGCTAGAGGATGGCTTTAATGGTGGTGGGCGCCTCAGATAGGTCTCGCCCTCGATCTCCATGAGGATCTTCATTCTCGGGGTGAGGAGGGAGGTGAAATTCCCCTTAGAGATGGGAGTGCTTCTTGGCCTTGGTCCCGACCGGGAGCTCTGAGCTAGCGGTCCTGGCCTCCGTGTCCCTGATGCCTCGATGAATGCTGGCTTCTTCAGCGATCTCCCATCGAGCTCCCGCTTTGTTCAATCCGCCTCCTCGGCGTGGATGTACTTCTGAGCTCGGAAGAGGAGCTCGGAATAAGTCTTCGGGGGCTTCTTGTCAAGCGAGTAGGTCAGGCGAGAAGTCCTGAGCCCTCGCTTCAGAGCCAGCATTGCGACCGGCTCCTCCAGGTTTTAGATCTCCAGCACGGCAGCCTTAAAGTGAGCCACGTAGTCTCGTAGCAGCTCGTGGTCTTGCTGCCTGATAGAGAAGAGGCTGTTCACCTCCCGTGGCATCTTCCAACATGCATCAAAGTGAGTCACAAACCTCTACCCCAGTTGGGCAAAGGAGTTGATGCTTTCCGGCTCGAGATGGACGAACCATACCCGAGCCGCCTTCCAGAGAGTAGCAGGAAAGGCGATGCATAGGAGGGCGTCAGTAGCCCCCTGGACACTCATGAGGGCCCGGTAGCTTTCCGGGTGGTCCAGGGGGTCGGTGGTCCGTCGTAAGGATCCACCCGTGGCATGTGGAACCGGTGAGGAATCGGCTCTACTTGGATCTCCTGGGAGAACGAAGGGCGGATGTCATAGCCTGCTGGCTCGCTGGCGGAGCTGGGCAAGTTAGCAAACTAGTGGGACAGCTTCGTCAGTTTGCGGTCATGCTCCTCCAGGCGCTTCTCCACCATGTGCCTGATGGCTTCATCCGTCGATCCCTCGGCTGAGAGAGGCGGGGAGGGTGACGCGGGTGTGCGATGCCCATGACGAGGGGCTTTGCCCTTCCTGTCTTGGCAGGGTTTAGATGCCCCCCTGTCAAGGTGCGATGAGTAGCTCTCTTCGTCGGTGGACCCAGCCCGTTGTCACTTCATCGGGGCTTGGCGACTACACCGAGGGTCTGTAACGGCCCGTGGCTGCGAAGGCCTCCCATGGAAGGAACGCAAGCTGTCGCGGGATGCTGCGGCGTGGGCCGCAGGAGTTCCTGGCTGTTGGTGGGTAGCCAGGGACCGATGCTGATGTTGGAGCTGGCGCACTGCTGCAGTGAGAGTGTGCATCTGCTGAGCAAGTGTGGTTAGTTGAACTTCTAGAGGAGGAGGTTGAACCGGGGTGGGTGGCTCCGTCTCCGGACCGTGCGGGTTCCCATGGGAAGGGGACACTTTCGCATGGCTAGGAGAGGCTCCCTTCGCCCGAGTGGTCACTATCCTCTCGATAAACTGTCCGAGCGGGGCCTGAATTGGATCGAGAGTCGTTCTGCGCCCCCTACCTAGCGCGCCAATCTGTTGCCGCCCGGATCGTTGTGGCCCGTAGCTGCTGATGGCATCGAGGATTGCTCGTCCACCTACTCGGGATGCCTCCGGTGCCTCGGGACCTGCAAAAAATAATGTCAATGACCCGGGCTGGGGATTCCGGTGGGGGTGCTCCGACGGTCAAGTCAATGACGATCCAGGGGAACAGATTCTCCTGGTCGAGCCCCTCTCGATGAGCTCTACACTAGGAGGAGTGAGTGTAGTGTGTATGAAAGTGAGAGTGAGCTGGGAGAGATGATGGCCGAGATGGTCCAGTCCCCCCCATTTTTACTTACTCCGGCTGAGTTTTTGCTTTGGCCCGCTTTGGGATCTTCCCATGCCGTCAGACGTGTGCGACGAGGTATCGTGCCGTAGATGGGATGTCTCTTCTGTCAGGTAACTAGGGAAGCTTCCATGCACTCTGACATTCCTTTTGCTTGCCCCACTCCTGGAAGCATGGCAGGGCCTCGATTGGCGGGTCGCCGTCCTTGGGACTCGCACCCTCTGGTCGGGTCTTTTTCCCGGAGGTACGACAGGTTGGTGGAGGTCATGGCACCTTGATGTGAGTTTCCTTTCTTTTTGGTGTGAATGACAGCCGTGGGCATTAATGGCGGCATGGCGGGTGCTGCTATACGGCCCTCAGGCGGCCCGCCATCATTCTTGGAGAGGAGGCGCCGCACTCTTGGTGGTTGGTGCCTCTGTTTGAGTTGGGGACCGAGCTGGAAAGGTAGGGCTCGCCTCTGATGGGCTCGCTTCGAGATGGCTCGACTGGGCAGAGGAGGGTAGAGCTCGACTCCGGGCCAACGGAGCTCGGCTTCGGACGAGCTCGACCTAACGGAGGTGGGCGGGGTGCCGCCCAGCATAGGGGATTCGACTTCGGAGGGTCTCCTCGTGGCGGAGGGGACTTGAGCTCGACTCCTGACCACGGGACCCGACCTCAAGGGGTCCGCCCTGGGTGGGGACTTGTACTCGGCTCCGACCTAGGCGTCCCAACCTGGCAGGCACCGACCTGGTGGAGGATGGGGCTCGGCTTCGACGAGCGGCCCCGTTGCTCCGAGGGAGCTCAGCCTGGCGAAGGGGCTCATGTTGGAAATCCAGCGTGGTGCCCGATGGGGACTCCATGTCAGTTTTCCCGTCCTACGTCAGCGATCTAGCCATATCATTATCTTTTGATCAGATTTCGGAAATTCATATAGACTTTAACAAATGGGTCCGATCCTTATATCCTAACAATATCTATAATTTAATGTTTGATTTCCATCTATATTTATTTAAAATAAATATAGATATAAATTTTGGTATTTGATTAATAATTGTATTCTTATTCATCAAGTAAAATTAGTATGGATGGAGATGTATCTGTATCTAATTTGGTTTCAGTCCTAACCGATTGCACAGATCCAACAAACAAATATAGTTAGTCTATGAGCAGCAAAAAGAATGATGACTGTTACTTTTGTCTCCATCCTTTCTTGTAAGTTGAATCAACAACATTTCCTTGCTTCATGGACGATTTCTGGAAGCTACGATGCTACATGCCTTAATATCATTTATGTTATACACAACCGACCTCCCTCCGAACCAGACTGGATCCGACCGACCCACCAGAGGTCTGACTGACCCGCCAGAGGTCCGACCGACCCGCCAGAGGTCTGATCGATCCACCAGAGATCCGACCGATCCTTCAGCTAGGTCCGACTAACCCACTTCAACCAGGCCTATATCGGTCCAAAACGGGTTGCTCCAAGGATGGCCCGGAGGTCCTAGAGGCCCATTCCAGCTGGTACCAAAATTTTGTTACAATAGATTCCTAACATCTCGGTGCCATTACTCTGCAGATCCCATGGTGCCATTCCCTCCTAGTGCCACCTGGCCACTACCATGATTCGTTTGAGGGCAAATCAGTCATTTCCAGCCTAGCCCCTAACAGATTCTGCTAAATTTCCGTACCTATATAAGATAAACGGGGGATCCCGAGGTAAGAGGGCTCTTCCTTCTCCACGAGCTATCTCCTTTACGATTCCTCCATTTTGTTGCTCCAAGTCTCCTACTAACTTAGCCATCGGAGTGTCCCCCACCGGAACACCACCGGTCCGTGAAACCTTTTTTGCAGGAATCGGGAGACATGCACTCCAGCAAGCCCGATCGAGGAAGCCCGGTCCAGGAGAATCAGTGGCAACAGATTGGCGCTAGAGGAAGGGGTGCCGAACCTTCGCCCTTGTGTTCCTTCTTCGAAAGGAGGGATCCATTGCTAGACAAGATGATGGTGAAAGGAAGAGCTCATAATACCTCCAACAGGAGAGGCCGCTCCCAGGCAAGCTCAAGAGAACCTCTCAGGGAGAACGACGCCGCCTAGCCTACCATCACCCTGGGATAGCAACAGTTCCAGCCCTTCTGAACCGCATCTACACTCTTGTCGCCGTGATTCATAATCTTCAAAACACGGCCCATGACAGACAGTAGCTGCTCGTGATGTCCAGAACCAGTCATCCACCTGCTGCCGAAGGAAGTTGACAGCAAGGAGTCCCTCGATACTAGTCCCACATGATCCCGAAGCCCCGAAGGTCGCAGAAGACTCATGCCGACGGGAAAAGAGTGAGGTCTGCCTCATATTCTTCCACGGATTCGGTCTCCAATGATGACCAGTGATGCGATGAAGACCCGAGGGACTACACCAGCAAGCTCCAATGCATGAAGGAGCAAATTGCCGAACTGGTCGACCGGCAAAAAGGAGAAGAAGTGCCGGTGTAAGACTCCAGCCCGCCATCCTCCGTCAAAATTATGGGGGAAACTATCCCCCGTCACTTCAAGATCCTCCAGGTGGATGCTTACGATGGCATCATCGACCCTCTGGATTATTTGGGGACCTAAAGGCCTACATGATGGTACAGGGCACCTCCAACACCCTCCACTACATCGCCTTTCCCGCAACACTCAAGAAGTTGGCTCGGATGTGGTTCTCTACCATCCGACCAGGTACGATCCATTCCTTCTCCCAGTTGGAAAAACTCTTTTTGTCCCATTTCAGGACCTGTAGCCGGGCACCAAGGAACATGGATTGCCTCTTCCTCGTGCAGCAAAAGGAAAGAGAAACCCTCATAGAATACATGGCCTGATTTAATTTGGCGACCATGGAGATTCCGGACCTCAACGAGCACGTGGCTATGTTGGCCTTCAAGAAGGGGCTGCGATCGTCCATGCTCACTTTCTCACTGGACAAAATATTTTTGACAAACTACTCTGAACTATTGCCCGGGCCTAAAAATACGTCCTGGCAGAATAACAAGCGGTAAGCCAATGCCAGGCCGAAGGAAGGTCGGCTTCCAAGAGGAGGACTGATAGGGCTCTCGAAGTCCGACCTCCCAGCGATGGCACCAACTTAGCCCGATGCCGCAGGCCTAAGTCAAAGGACTTCCCTAGGAGGTTCGAGACTTACACACCTCTCTCCCTCCCGAGGGAGAAAATTCTTATGAAGATAGAGAAGGAAACCTTCTTGCAAAGGCCTCGCCCGATGAGGAGTCTCTCCATGTCTAGAAGCAAAGACAAGTACTGCCGGTTCCACCATAACCACGGGCACAGCACAGAAGATTGCCTCAAGTTGAAAGATGCGATCGAAGATTTGATCAAGCAGGGGTACCTGCACAAGTACGTCCGACCCCAGAGGAGCCGGGCTGAAACTTTCACTACCAGAAACCCTCCGGAGAAAACGGAGCTGCCCAACCAACATCCCACCGATGGAAATGTTGGCATGCTTCACCGCTGGTCCGATTGGAAGGACGAGGGAGGTCGGGACATCTCAAAGAGGCCTCAGGGTTCTAATGTAATTAGTTCCTCCGACGAAGACCTCTTAGAGACCCAGCTCTCCGGGAATGATCTTGTAGTTGTGTCGGTAGTAATTACCAATTATGATGTACGGAGGATCCTCATTGATAATGGAAGCTCCATTGAAGTTTTGCTATATGATGCCTTTGTCAGAATGAACCTGCCTAGAACTAGGTTGCAAGAATTCCCAACACCGTTGACTGGATTCAGAGGGAACTTCATTGGTGTAGAGGGAGAAATAACTCTTCCCGTAACCATCGGGTCAGAGCCTTATCAAAAAACCCTCCCATCAATTTTGTGGTCGTCTACACGACATCAGCCTACAAGGTCATTTTGGGGCGACCGGCCCTGAACAAGTTCCATGCCATTGTGTCTACTTACCACTTGTTGGCGAAGTTCTTGACTCGGAATGGAGTCAGAGTGATGAGAGAAAATCGCAGGATGGCTAATGTTTGACCATTCAGGATAGACAATCGGGAGACTGTTCCGCCTTGGAACAACTTGATCCTAGATCCGAAATTGACTACTGCGGAGAACCGGTCAAGAGGATCCTATTCGTACCTCTTAGGGAGGATGATCCTACTAGGGTCCTACAGATCGGGAGCATGCTCAGTGAGGAGGCCAAACCAGAGCTGGTCAGCTTCCTACGGGACAATGCCGACGTCTTTGCCTGGTCAGCATCCGACATGCCAGGCATCCCGTTGGAAGTCATAACCCATCGGCTTAAGGTAGACCCTACCTACAAACCTATCCGACAGAAAAAGAGGAACTTCATCCTTGAGAGATAGAGGGTGGTTGATGAGGAGGTCAAGAAACTCCTCGAAGCTGGCTTCATCAGAGAAGCCCACTATCCTGACTGGCTGGCGAATGCGTGATGGTGAGGAAGGCCAACGGAAAGTGGAGGATATGTGTGGACTACACTGACCTCAACAAGGCCTGTCCAAATGATAGCTTCCCCTTACCAAAGATCGACCAACTGGTGGATGCCACTGCTGGTCATCAACTTTTGAGCTTCATGGATGCCTTCTCCAGGTACAACCAGATCAGCATGGACTCGGAAGACGAGGAGAAGACAGCCTTCATCACTGACAAAGGGCTGTATTGCTATAAAATGATGCCCTTTGGCCTAAAGAAAGCCGAAGCCACATTCTAGAGGATGATGAACAGGGTCTTCGAGGGGCAACTTGGAAAAAATATGGAGGTATATGTTGACAACATGATAGTCAAGAGCCTTCGGAGAGCCGACCACATCAAGGATCTAAAAGAGTCCTTCGATGCCCTGAGGCACCACCGGATGAAACTGAATCCTGCCAAGTGTACCTTCGAGGTGATCTCGAAAAAATTTCTCGGCTTTCTGGTCACCCAACAAGGAATTGAGATCAATCCGGATAAAATCAAGGCCATCATTGACATGGGGCATCCAACCAACAAGAAGCGAGTACAAGAACTCACAGGTCGGATAGCCTCTCTCAGTCGCTTCCTTTCTAGGTCAGCTGAAAGGTGTCTCACTTTTTTTAAAATGTTGCGGCTATCGGATCGCTTCCAGTGGACTGACGAATGTCGGTCGGCCTTCGAAACACTGAAGATGTTCCTGAAGACACTCCTTACTTGCTAAGCCTTTGGAAGGAGAGTCCCTGTACTTGTATCTGTCCATATTGGATGAGGCTGTGAGCTCCGTCCTTGTCCGGATTATGGAGGATAACTAGCAAAGGTCGGTCTATTACATCAGCAAGGTACTCCACGATGCTGAGACAAGATATCCTAAGATGTAGAAGCTTGTCTACTCCCTAATTATAGCAGCCAAGCGACTGTGGCCCTACTTCCAGGTGCATCCAATCATCGTCATGACCGATCAACCTTTCAAAGCAATCCTCAGGAGCCCCGATACCTCAGGTCGGCTCACCAAGTGGACCATTAAGCTTGGCGAATTTGACATCTCCTTCTAGCCTCGGTCGGCCATGAAGGCTCAAGTGATCGCCGACTTCATAGCAGAGTGAACATGGGACACCTCTACAAATGGACGACACACATGGGGATAATACTGCAGGAGGCTCAGACCCCTCCTGGACACTCCATGTGGATGGGGCTGAAAGAAAAACTAGTAGCGAGCATACTTTCTATTTTAAAACTTTTTCAAAATAACATGCAGTGGAAGCATGATAAATGGATTAACATTTAATCTAAGCATGCTTTTAGAATTATTCTATGCTACTTAGCCCAAGATCTTGCATGAATGATTAATATAAACTATAAAATCAAGAACTCATGCTATGAACATTTCAGAGCAACATATCTATATATGTCAAACCATACCTCGTATGAAATGGAGACACTCTCCACTACGAAAGATCCAGGAGTAGGAGGAAGAACTCTGCTTAGCCGCACACGTGTCCGACCTCTACAGGTGGTTCACACCAGGGCTCTTTCAAAATCTACTTCCACTCCAAGTGCTAGCTTGTTGTGGAACGATTTGATCGGGACTCCTTTTCTTCTTTCGATGCCGGACTCTCCGAATGAATGAAGAAACTCAAGAGGTGGAGAATAAGTGATTGAAACCCTTCCCAAACACTCAATCTCAAGACCTAGATCACTAGGTACAAATATGCACACTCTTTTTCAAAAATCTCATACCCATAAAACTAGAACCTTTCCTAGTTTCTTCCCTTTCTTCTCTTTGATTTTTCCAACATTTCTTTGCTAAATTTTCTCTTATTTTTGTCCTCCCATTTCAGCCCATTATGTAGATGGAGAGGGAGAGGGAGAGTAGGGAGTTATGGGTGATAATGGAGTGGTAATGGGTAGTTATGGGGAGTTATGGTCATGGGAAGTTACATAACTTCTCAAAACTGAATTTAATCTTATTTAAATTCAGATTAATGTGTTAATTGATTTCAGTTCATAACTGAAATCAATTGGGTCAAGTGTGCATACATTAGGTTCAACCCAATTTGACCCAAACCTATTTTGAACCAAATCCTATTTGATTCGTTTCAGATTTTTATAGCTCAATCAAATTGGGCTATCAAGTAATCACATTACTTAATTCACCTCCATGCATCACCAATTATTAGTGAAAATTTTATGTCACAACCTTTTGTGACATCAAGTGTCTACACTTGCGAAATCAACAAGTATCGACACTTACACAAGTGTCGACACTTTCAAGAATATCAAATGTCGACACTTGGGTAAAGAAAAACACTTTTCCTTTGTGAGTCCACGAACGATTCCCAATTGTTCTCCGATCACTAGATCAAGTAGAAACCCCTATGGTGTGTGACCCCATAGGTTCGAACACTAAGCCGGTAGCACTGGAATATTTTCAATACCAGTCAAAATCGCCATCTAGCAATGACACCCGACGTCCGGATAGGTCGAAGTTGCAGAGCAACAATCAAGAACCAGGAGATATAGAAACCTTGTAATTAATCCATTTGACCTCAATGCTCAGGAAGACTTAGGGTTAAACTGCCCAACCCATAAAGTCAATCAACAATGTGTCTCAACCTCACAAGTCTTGTAACACATTACAGAGACTACCCTGGCCAAGGTTTTGCTAAATTGAAACACAGTAAGATATATGCTCCAAACACTTTAGAGGGGTCAATCCTATCTTGATCCAATCACTGCTACACGAGTACTTAACTGTACCCAGAAACCTTCCATCCCTGGATCAGAAATCCAGATAGTCCAGTACCAAAGTACAGTGAGTTGCTCGCAAGCTACCATGATGATCTCATGTCTGAGGGATAACTACGTCCATATCAAAACTCTATGCAGAAAAAGTACAGACAGGTCACGTTCGATGAAATGTCAAACACAACATCTGCATGCCATACCAGTGTCTCCACACTCCTTGGTTAAGAGGACAACCAATGACTATGGCACACAACGACCTATACTTGATATACTATCATCCTGAAATAAGTGTATCATTTGGTCGCGAACAATTTTAGGACTATATGATATATCCTCTCTATATCATATACAAATAGTCCTAAGGATTTCATCACTCAAGAACTCATTTCAGAAAGATGAAATAGTGATGAACTGCCAGAATAAATATTTTATTTAATAATATAATTCATATACAATTACATCAAATGTACAACTATGTACAGTAGAAATTGGCTTTGGGACACATTTCTCAACAACTCCCACTTGGACTAAAGCCAATCAGATCAGTATTGTATACCCATCTTCCATTTACAATCATTGAGTTCTTGAATTCCAACGGCTTTATTGAAGGGGTCAGCCAGGTTCTCCTTTCCGTCGATCTTCAGAAGGTCGATATCACCTCGTTCCATGATTTCTCGCACAAGATGAAACTGGCGCAGAATATGCTTGGTACGCTGATGGGACTTCGGCTCTTTAGCTTGAGCAATGGCTCCAGTGCTGTCACAGTACACTGGAACAGGACCATCCAGGGAAGGTGCCACTCCCAGCTCGCCAAGAAATTTTCGCAACCAAACAGCTTCCTTTGCTGCATCGGATGCTGTAATATATTCTGCTTCGCATACAGAGTCTGCTACAGTGTGCTGCTTGGAACCCTTCCAGCAGATAGCTCCACCATTCAGGATAAAAACAAAGCCAGATATACTCTTGCTATCATCCCTATCTGATTGGAAACTGGAGTCAGTATACCCCACAAGTTTCAAGTCAGGTCCTCCAAAAAGAAGCCACTGGTCCTTGGTATTTCGCAAATACTTCAGGATGGTCTTTGCAACTTTTCAGTGTGCTTCACCTGGGTTAGACTGGTATCGACTCACTATTCCTAATAAGTATGCCATGTCTGGTCTAGTACATGTCATGGCATACATGATGGACCCTACTACCGAAGCATAAGGAATCCTACTCATACGCTCTCTTTTCTCAGGAGTTATCGGACAATCCTTCTTGGAAAGAGAAATTTCATGGCCTATCGGAAGATAGCCTTTCTTGGAATTTTTCATGCTGAACCTTTTCAGCACGGTATCAATGTACGTAGACTGTGAAAAACCCAGAAACTTCCTTGATCTGTCCCTATAGATCTTCATACCTAGTATAAAAGAAGCTTCACCCAAGTCTTTCATAGAAAACTGGGATGACAACCAGACCTTTATTCCCTGTAATGCAGGGATATCATTCCCGATTAAGAGAATGTCATCCACATACAGTACAAGAAATACAACTACAGAACCATTTGCCCACTTATATATGCAGGGTTCTTCTTTGTTTCTAACAAAACCATACATCTTGATACACTTATCAAAATGCATGTTCCAACTCCGAGACGCCTGCTTTAGTCCATTGATGGACCTACTAAGCTTACATACCTTAGATTCATCTGTGGATGTGAACCTTTCAGGTTGCATCATATACACCTCCTCATCTAGCTCACCATTTAGGAAAGCTGTTCGGACATCCATTTGCCAGATTTCATAGTCCAGATATGCAACTAAGGCAAGCATAATCCGAATAGACTTGAGCATTGCCACAGGAAAAAATGTCTCGTCATAGTCAATACCATAACATTGACGATAACCCTTGGCAACCAGACGGGCTTTATAGGTCTCTACCTGCCCATCTGTGCCCCGTTTCCTTTTGAAGACCCATTTGCATCCAATGGGTTTTACCCCTTCAGGTGGATCAACCAAAGTCCATACTTTGTTGATTTCCATGGACTCCATTTCAGATTTCATGGCTCCCAGCCACAACTCAGAATCAGACCTCTGCATCGCATCCATATAGGTGATTGGATCCTCGTTGTTCTCATCGAGCTCAACAGGATCACCGTCTCAGACCAGAAAACCATAGTATCTGTCCGGTTGACGCGGTACTCTACCGGATCTCCTTAATGACTGGTCAATAGGCTCAAGGTTTGATCTTATCATAACGGGTTCTGTAGCAGTCCTTGAATGATTTGGTTCTTCTATCTGTTGAACTTCAGTAAGCTTAACATTGGCAGCTTGAGCACCTTCAGTAAGGTACTCCCTTTCCAAAAAGGTAGCTCTAAGACTGACGAACAACTTTTGTTTCCCAAGCATATAGAAGAAATAACCCTTAGACTCTTTAGGATACCCAACAAAGAGGCACCTGTCAGACCTAGGTCCAAGTTTATCTGTTTCCAAACGCTTGACATAAGCCGGACATCCCCAAACTCGAAGGTGTGAAAGACTCGGCTTACGCCCATTCCATATCTCATATGGAGTTTTGTTAACAGACTTACTCGGAACTCTATTTAGAAGATAGCATGCTGACTCCAAAGCATACCCCCAAAAGGAAGTTGATAGAGTTACAAATCCCATCATGGATCTAACCATGTCCAACAGAGTCCGATTCCTCCTTTCAGACACACCATTTAATTGGGGCATCCCAGGAGGTGTCCATTGAGAGAGAATCCCATTCTCTTCAAGATAAGTTAGAAACTCCCCAGAAAGATATTCTCCACCTCGATCTGATCGAAGTATTTTAATAAGCTTCCCGGTTTGTTTTTCAACTTCATTACGATACCGTTTGAACATTTCAAACGATTCAGATTTATGTCTCATCAAAAAGACATAACCGTACCTTGAGAGGTCATCTGTAAACATAATGAAATATTTATACCCACCCTTGGCATCGACATTTATTGGTCCACATACATCAGTATGTACTAGACTCAAAATGTCATCGGCTCGTACACCTTTTCCAATAAAAGGTGACTTGGTCATCTTACCAAGTAAACAAGATTCACAGGTTGGCAGTGATTCACAATCACTAACATTTAGGAGACCTTCTCCCACTAACCTGTTGATTCTATTCTTGTTTATATGACCTAGTCTACAGTGCCAGAGATAAGCATCATTGACATTATCTAATCTAGGACGTTTGCATGAAATGTACATTACACCAACAGGCTGTGATAAAACATAAATGCCATTCTTAATATGTCCAGTCATAACCATAATATCATTCATAATGACTTTGCAAAAATCACTCTTGATTAATAGTTCATAACCATTACTGGCCAACTGGCCTACAGAGATAATATTTACAAGGAATGATGGACAATAATGACAATCACTAAGAACAACTTTACAAGACTCGAAAAACAGATTGACAATTCCCAACGCCAGGACTAGAGTTTGACTTCCATTCCCCACATTCAGAAATCTCTCGCCATTCTTGAATCTTCTACTAACTTGTAGTCCCTGCAATGTATTGCAAATGTGATAAGGACTACCAGTATCTAATATCCAGTTAGTAGTATCATAAATAGAAAAACAATAAGGATTTATCATATAAATACCTTGTCCAGCAACCTTTTGTTGCTTCTTCTTCTTCGGCCTATTCGGGTCAAGTGTAGCTAGGTAAGCAGAACAATTCCTCTTCCAATGACCCGGTTTCTTGCAGTAGAAGCATTCTGCCTGACTCTGGTCAGCCTTCTTTTTAATTTGACTGGGCCCAACACTTTGCACCATTTTACTTTTATTCTTTTTCTTTTTCCCTTTCTTAAAGGGACGACACCTTGCCACACCACCTCCCACTAAATTCACCAAGCTCTTTTGGAGCTGGTGATCCTTTTCATAAGTCTGTAGTAACCCCATTAACCCATGGTAATTGACTACAGGCCTTGTTAATCTATAGTGATCTAGAAAAGGTAAGTAGGAGGGAGGCAAAGAATTCAAGATCGCATCCTTTCGAAGCTGCTCGTGGAAAGGATATCCGAGTTTGGCCAAGCGCTCGATCATCTCGATCATGTACAATACATGATCAGTGACCGAGGACCCTTCAGTCATTCGAGTGTTGAAGATGGTAGAGGAAACCTAGTACCTTTCAACGTCGTCTGGGGCACCAAAAGATTCCTTCAACTTTTGAAGGATTTCCTTCGGTTGGGCCTCCTCGAATCTGCGACTGAACTCGTCGTTCATAGCCGCCAACATAATGCACCGCACTGTAGTACGGTCAGAGACCCACTTTTGATAAGCATCCCTGACTGCAGTATGTGCGGTGGGGGCTGGCCCCTCAGGTGCCGGATCCGTTAATACATAAAGGATTCGTTCGTGCTCGAGAACAATTCTCAGTCTTCGATACCAGCTATCGAAGTTGGGTCCCATGAGCTTGTCATTATCTAATAATGACCAGAGTGACAGATTAGTAGACATTATCTGAAAAAGAGAAAACCAAGACTATTTAGTATATGAATCATTTAAAACTTAAAGACATGGACTTTTGTCTAAAAGCTCTTCCCACTATTTTATTCAGACTAGTAGCCTCTACCTCCAATCCAAATAATAACACTTATCCCTTAGTGGGTACCAGAATCCAATAGACAATGCATGAGCCCGACTATGGTCGGCCAACCCATGCTCATCTAAAGGTAGGTTCATAACCAGTTGTTTCTCCAAACAACTCCTAGTAATTTATTTTGCCCTAGGAACACTTTAATCGGCCTTTGGGCTACCTGCTAAAGAAGGTCCCAGTTAGGTCCAACCATTAACATGACTGATCTTAATGCTTCTAGCTAACAAATGATCAAGCCCGACTTTGGCCGGCTAACCTGACCACCTGTTTAAGAAAGTTGCATTATGTCATCATATAATGAATGGCAATTCCAATAGTATGATGACCACCCGATCTATGGATCTACCGATAATCATCCCACTACTGGACTTATTACCAAACACCTTAATGGGAGGCTAAGACAAAAATTATCATATAATTTCCATCTTTTAAAGGATCTAATAATTTAAAGGTTTTATACATGTTGTGACAGAAGAGAAAGGATAAGTCATGGATTATCTTTCACTAACTTCATATGTTAATGAAAGGGTTACATGAACTACAAAATCCATGGGCACCTAAATCAGTCAAGCTGATTAACCTTATTGGCATGGGCTAACTCAAATCAATGAGCTAACTAATCAAATCTAGTTGACCATATTGGCTAGGTAAGTGAGATCAAGGTTATGGGTTAAGCCATTAACCATCTTTCCTTAGACACCAATATCATTGGCCAGGAAAGAGGTAGCCCCAAAAACCATAGATCAAAAGCCATACTTACCTTAGACACCAATTGGTTCACCAATTTCGATTAAGCTAGCCTAAGAAATCGGGTCCTACCACGAAGCCAAGATTAAGTCCATTTAGATGTATGGACCAATCAATCTAACTATTAGATAGATACTAGAGAAGAACCTTAACTCAGCATTTGATTAAGTTAATTCTCTATTAAGTCTAATTCATCTAAACTTAGGTCTAACCCAATTAGGACCTAATTCAAGCTAACCCATTTAATCCAAAGTTATGAATATGACTTAGATCTTAAAATCATATCCTTAAATCATTTAGTCACTTAGATTTACTTAATTCATAATTAAGTTAATCATACAACTGATTGAAACATTTTCAATAAGCTTTATCAAACATTTTTTATAAGAAAATTCAACTTTTAAATTTCTGTTTACTGTGAAGTGTCAACACTTCAGTAGCAAGTGTCGACACCAAGGTGTCGACACTACCCTGAGACAGGTTGACACAGTAAAAAAACAGTGAACAAATTTTTGTGTTTTTGTTCATGAGTCGACATCTAGAAGCCCAAGTGTCGACACATAGACACCCAAGTGTCGACACTAGGTAAACCAAGTGTCGACACTTGATCAATCTTGAGCACAGAAATGTAGAAATCCAAACTTTATCTTTTCTATACTTGATTTTTATGTTACTATTTAACATAACAATCATAAACTAACTTTAGAACATTTCTAAAACATTTTATGACTTCAAATTTAGAATATAATAAAGATCAAAACATTTTAATCTTTACTTTTTCTTTTCTTTTTCTTCTTCATGAGTCCTTCACAATGGCACCCCGACACGCCATAGGAGATCCCTTTGAATGGGAAGTGAGGGTCTTGCAGCCCTACTTCTCTCCTATGACCAGACGGCCTGGTGAGGCATTCAATCTAAGTACTTGCAAGATATTAAACTGATTTCATAATGTTTATACTAAACATTCATGCTAGAGCAACCTAGTTGCTCTGATACCAATTGAAAGAAAAACTAGTAGTGAGCATGCTTTCCATTTTAAAACTTTTTCAAAATAACATGCAGCGGAAGCATGATAAATGGATTAACATTTAATCTAAGCATGCTTTTAGAATTATTCTATGCTACTTAGCCCAAGATCTTGCATGAATGATTAATATAAACTATGAAATCATGAACTCATGCTATGAACATTTCAGAGCAACATATCTATATATGTAAAACCATACCTCGTATGAAATGGAGACGCTCTCCGCTGTGAAAGATCCAGGAGCAGGAGGAAGAACTCTGCTTAGCCGCACCCGTGTCCGGTCTCTACAGGTGGTTCACACCAGGGCTCTTTCAAAATCTACTTCCACTCCAAGTGCTAGCTTGTTGTGGAACGATTTGATCGGGACTCCTTTTCTTCTTTCGATGCCAGACTCTCCGAATGAATGAAGAAACTCAAGAGGTGGAGAATAAGTGATTGAAACCCTTCCCAAACACTCAATCTCAAGACCTAGATCACTAGGTACAAATATGCACACTCTTTTCCAAAAATCTCACACCCATAAAACTAGAACCTTTCCTAGTTTCTTCCCTTTCTTTCCTTTGATTTTTCCAGCATTTCTTTGCTGAATTTTCTCTTATTTTCATCCTCCCATTTCAGCCCATTATGTAGATGGAGAGGGAGAGGGAGAGTGGGGAGTTATGGGTGATAATGGAGTGGTAATGGGTAGTTATGGGGAGTTATGGTCATGGAAAGTTACATAACTGCCCAAAATTGAATTTAATCTTATTTAAATTTAGATTAATGTGTTAATTGATTTCAGTTCATAACTGAAATCAATTGTGTCAAGTGTGAATACATTGGGTTCAACCCAATTTGACCCAAACCTATTTTGAACCAAATCCTATTTGATTCATTCCAGATTTTTATAGCTCAATCAAATTGGGCTATCAAGTAATCACATTACTTAATTCACCTCCATGCATCACCAACTATTAGTGAAAATTTTATGTCACAACCTTTTGTGACATCAAGTGTCTACACTTGCGAAATCAACAAGTGTCGACACTTACACAAGTGTCGACACTTTCAAGAATATCAAGTGTCGACACTTGGGTAAAGAAAAATACTTTTCCTTTGTGAGTCCACGAACGATTCCCAATCGTTCTCCGATCACTAGATCAAGTAGAAACCCCTATGGTGTGTGACCCTATAGGTTCGAACATTAAGCTGGTAGCACTGGAACATTTCCAATACCAGTCAAAATCGCCATCTAGCAATGACACCCGACGTCCGGATAGGTCGAAGTTACAGAGCAACAATCAAGAACCAGGAGATATGAAAACCTTGTAATTAATTCCTTTGACCTCAATGATCAGGAAGACTTAGGGTTAAACTGCCCAACCTATAAAGTCCATCAACAATGTGTCTCAACCTCACAAGTCTTGTAACACATTACAGAGACTACCCTGGCCAAGATTTTGCTAAATTGAAACACAGTAAGATATATGCTCCAAACACTTTGGAGGGGTCAATCCCATCTTGATCCAATCACTGCTACACGAGTACTTAACTATACCCAGAAACCTTCCGTCCCTGGATTAGAAATCCAGATAGTCCAGCACCAAAGTACAGTGAGTTGCTCGCAAGCTACCATGATGATCTCATGTCTGAGGGATAACTATGTCCATATCAAAACTCTAGGCAGAAAAAGTACAGACGGGTCACGTTCGATGAAATGTCAAACACAACATCTGCATGCCATATAAGTGTCTCCACACTCCTTGGTTAAGAGGACAACCAACGACTATGGCACACAACGACCTATACTTGATATACTATCATCCTGAAATAAGTGTATCATTTGATCGCGAACAATTTTAGGACTATATGATATATCCTCTCTATATCACATACAAGTAGTCCTAAGGATTTCATCACTCAAGAACTCATCTCAGAAAGATGAAATAGTGATGAACTGCCAGAATAAATATTTTATTTAATAATATAATTCATATACAATTACATTAAATATACAACTGTGTACAGTAGAAATTGGCTTTGGGACACATTTTCCAATAGGGGTGTCTAACCTTGCTGGTTGCGGAGCACGATTAATCTTGGCTGACCCTGATGGACAGAGCCTGGAGTATGCCCTATGCTTCACATTCCAAGTATCAAATAACCAGGTGGGGTATGAAGCCCTCCTCGCAAGACTGAGGATGGCTGACGAACTAGGCATCGATCGAATCAGAGCCTTCTCGGATTTCTAGCTGGTGGTCAATCAGGTGAGAGATGAATTCGAGGTGAGAGATCCAACCCTGGCCAAGTACTTGAGTAAAGTGCAGAACCTTGTGGCTCGACTGAAGTTTTTTGAGATCATCCACATACCCCGAGTGCGAAACTCTTGGGCGAATGCCTTATCACAGCTGGCCACTGTTGTCACTGATTCTTTCGATCAGGTTTTCGTGGAGCACCTACAAAGCCCAAGCATTGCCAAAGAGACATCGAGAATCTATCAAGTGGAGCGAGAGGCTTATTGGATGGACCCCATCCTCTCATTTTTCAATGAAGTAACCCTGCTAGAAGATAGGACCGAAGCCAAGTGTGTGAACTGGATGGCCTAGAAGTACATCATCCTCGACAGAACCCTCTACAAGCGATCATTTATACAACAACTGCTCAAGCATCTAGGACCATCGGATGCTGATTACGCACTCAAAGAGGTGCATGAAGGCATATGTGGCGACCACCTGGGAGGTAGATCCTTGGCTTACAAGATCATCCGACAAGGCTATTACTGGCCAACCATCCAGAAGGATGCTGCGGACTTTATTAAAAGGTATGACGCATGCCAGAGGTACTTCTATGTTCAAAGATGATCGGCTAGTCAGCTAACCCCACTGACAGCCCCTTAGCCATTTGCATAGTGGGGAATGAACATCCTCAAGCCATTTCCCCCAGCATTCAGACAACAGAAGTTTCTAATTATAGCCATTGACTACTTTACAAAGTGGGTGGAAGCTGAACCACTGGCGTAGATTACCGAAGCCAAGATGGAGACCTTCTTCCGGAATTGCATCATCTATCGGTTCAGCATATCGCAGGCAATCATCGCCAACAACGAGTGGTAATTCAACAATCCAAAGTTCCAGTATTTCTACCAGCAGTATCATATCTTCACCCGTTGACTTCAGTCGGACACCCCCAATCTAACGGGGAGGTTGAAGTCACCAATCGGATGATTCTACATGGCCTGAAGACCCGACTGAATGATGGCAAAGGGCTCCAGGTCGAAGAACTCCACTCGGTACTCTAGGCTTATCGGACTACCTTCTGCACGGTGATTGGGAAAACTCCATTCAATCTTACCTATGGGAGCGAAGCGGTCATACCAGTGGAAGTCTCCTTGCAGTCCCTCTGGATTGATCTTTCATCAAACCAACCAATTCTGAACAGAGAAGGGCTGACCTCGACTTACTCGAGGAGACCCGACTCTAAGCGGACCTGAGGATGGCGGCCTATCATCAAAGAATGGTCAGATATTACAATTCTCGAGTCAAGGCTCGAAGCTTCCAGGTTGGAACTTGGTTCTGCGGAGATCAGAGATATCCAGGCCAACTAAACAAGGAAAGCGCTCCCCCAACTGGAAAGGCCCCTATCGGGTAGTTGAAGTGATCCAAGCCGAAACTTATCGACTCGAGCATCTAGACGGATGGCAAGTGGCACGTCCTTGGAATGTAGATAACCTCCACAAATATTATCAACAAAGATAGCAATTTACTCTACAAAGAAGTCCGATCCCAATCGGCCAAGGCTCTAGTATAGCCCACTCAAGTTCGATCCCGATCGGCAAAGGCTCTGGGGCAGCCCACTCAAGTTTGACCCTAATCGGTAAAGGCTCTAGTGTAGCCCACTCAAGTCGACCCTAATCGACAAAGGCTCTAGGGCAGCCCTCTCAAGTCCAATCTCGATCGACAAAGGATCTAGTGTAGCCCACTCAAGTCTAACCTCGATCGGCAAAGGCTCTAGGACAGACCACTCAAGTCCGATCTTGATCAGCAAAAGCTCTAGTGTAGCCCACTCAAGTCCGACCCTGATCGATAAAGGCTCTAGGACAGCCCACTCAAGCCGATCCTGATCGGTTAAGGCTTTAGTGTAGCCCACTCAAGTCCAGCCCCGATCGGCAAAGGCTATAGTGTAGCCCACTAAAGTCCGATCCCGATCGGCAAAGGCTCTAGTATAGCCTACTCAAGTTCGACCCCAATCCAGCAAAAGCTCTAGAGCAGCCCACTCAAGTTTGATCCCGATCGATAAAGGCTCTAGTGTAGCCCACTTAATTTCGATCCTGATTGGCAAAGGCTCTAGGGTAGCCCACTTAAGTCCAATCCCGATCGGCAAAGGCTCTAGTGTAGCCCACTAAAGTCTGGTCCTGATCGGCAAGGGCTCAAGTGCAGCCCACTCAAGTCTGATCCTGATCGGTAAAGGCTCTAGTGTAGCCCACTCAATTCCGATCCCGATTGGTAAAGGCTCTAGGGTAGCCCACTGAAGTTCGACCCTGATCAGCAAAGGCTCTAGTGTAGCCCATTCAATTTCGATCTCGATCAGCAAAGGCTCTAGGGCAACCCACTCAAGTCCAACCTCGATTGGCAAAGGCTCTAGGGCAATCCACTCAAGTTCAACCTCGATCGGCAAGGGTTCTAGCATAGCCAACTCAAATCCGACCTCCATCGAAAAGCACTTTATGGGTTCCTTAAACACCTAAGATATTTTCCTACAAATAACTAGTTCGAAGATCCCTTAGGAAAAAATCTAAAGGAGATGGGTTCGGACTAAGCCGACCTCTCGACACTTAGAAATATTTCTTATAAATGGTTAAGTTAAAAGCTGATGGGGTGCTCGGCAACCCATAAGGCGCCGTTGGTCGTCCACCTTCTTCGGGCAGGAATAGCCCATTCAAAAAAAAAAAAAATACAACAATAGCAAGACAAAGCAGAAGATGAACATCAAGATGTTATTTCATTAATCAAAAACTTTTGTACAAGATATAAGCAGACTTTTACAGCTGGTTCCAAGTCTTGCCAAGAATTTACAAAAGAGGAAGATCTTTCTCGCTCGTCGAAGGAGCTTCAGTTTTGGCCTCCTGCGCCACATCCGGAGCCTTAACCAAGGCCTCCATCGGTCCCGCATCGGCAATGGTTTGGGCATTGGCCGGGCCCTCTTTTTCTTCCGGTGGGTGCGTTAGCTATATTGAGGACAGGTCAAGCTCCAAGAAGGCTTCGGCCACCTTCTTCAGGCAGTCGTCGAAGCTGTAGTCGTAGCTCGCCGCTCCAGCCTCCATTTCATCATTGAAGTCAGCTAAGGCCTTGTATTCTATAACAGCATCGCGGACCTGCTCCTCTGCCAGCTCCTTCGCCTCCTTCAATGGTGGGGGCACCAGGATCAGACATAATTTTGTAATCCACTAGAATTGAGTCATGTAATAAGTTGAGGTTAGTTGATTTGTCTCAACCCTCAACCTAGTCAGTATTTTGAGTCCTGTACATCAGTTATGAGTCCAGTATGAGCCCAATTTTTGTACAAGAGAGGAGGCTACCCTATTTTGGAGCTCCACTAGGCCACATCCAGGAGTCAAAGACCACTACATCAGTCCATTGGATTTTGTATGACAACCCAGGATCCAAGATGCTTTTGGAAACCCTGATTCCTTCCAGATGCCCTCCAGATGCCCAGATTCCTCCCCAGATGCCAGAGCATATTCCTAAACTAGGGCATCCATGATTCCAGAGGTCCACTTGCATCCCAACCCAAAGAAATCAAGCCCAGGTGCCAAGCCCAAGCCCTCAAGAAGCAAGATTCCAGGAAATATTCCTGCTACCAGGCTACCAGGCCACCCCAGCTTCCAGAGGCCTAAACCCATGCACCCAAGCCCTTTTGGGCTGGCCTCTTGCTGCTCCTAGAGGCCCAACATGCCCCTTAGGCATCTTGAAGTGTTGACCACGTTTAAAGAGGTTTGACCAAGTACAAGTTGAAGAGAAGAAGGAGAAGACCAAGTTTATTCCTATCCTAGTTGGGATTTCTATTCCTTTTAAACTTTATAATTCTAACCTAGCTAGGAAAGGACTTGTATTCCAATTTGGAAGAGGACTTGTAACCCAAGTGTAACCATGATTAGTGAGTGCATGGAAACTTTATAAATACCCCACCCCTTTCCCTCTTGTAAGCATCTCTTTCTTATGAATACAACTTGCTGAAATTTTGAGTTATTATCTTGTGTTGGTGTTTTATTTTGGTTCTTTAGGTTGTGTTTTTATGTTTGGATGAATTCCTTGCTACCCTAGCATCCTTCCACGCCCTAAATCACTGCCATCCAAGCCTTTACATGTCCAAGAAGGAGTGCCCTAGGCCTTCAAGCAGGGAGATCTTCAACAAGCTTCAAATAGCCCAGCTTCTAAACCATAACCTGATTCCTTCTAAATCTAATTCCCTTTTTTTCTTACTTTCTATTTTGATTGATCCTTGATGCTTGTAGGATCCCCGAGGTGCTTTCCCTCCCCTGAGGAGGCATTCTTTGCTGCCCAGACCATCCAGATCTGCTATCAGATTCAAGGGAAACGAGGCTTCTTCTTTCAAGCTCCGATCAAAGTTATGAGTGATCCTTACTGCTATTGAATTTTAATCTCTGACTGGTGAGCAACCTTCCCTTCTCTTATTATCTGATTTAGATGAAGCTAAACTATCCTAAACCGGGTGTTTCTCAACTCTCAGGTCTTGGATATTTCATTGGTTTGCATGAGTATGCCTGCGACCCGATGATTCTTTGCACTGCTAGTCTTTCCGCTTGTTCTTACTTTATTTTGAAAATATAGCCTGCAAATAAAATTATAAAAATCATAAAAAATCAAAGCAGGTTTAGGATAGTTTTTTATTTGCTTTGCATTCACAAATCCTAATTCTGCATTCTATCCACTGCATTAGGTGTCTAAGTTTCATCTGATTTTGGTATCATAAATATTTTATTTTTATGTAAAATTTTTACTTCATGTATTCTGTTATGTCCTAGTAATTATCAAAAATTTTAATTATTTTTACTGAAAACCTAAATCTCTAAAATTTGGCATATTAGAAACCTTAACAGAATTCTGATAATCTCTATAGTAGTCCAGAAAACCCTAGGTTTGCATCATCATATGATTTTTTTCTGCATGAAATTTGGTATGCATCATCATCATCGTCCATCCTCTGTTCCAGATTTTTTTTGATTTTTTTCTGCATCGAGATCTATGTCAAACTCTGCATCGACTGAAACCCTATTTCACTGATTTCTGCTACATTCTACATTTTGACTTAACTTAACCTAATCAACTTCCACACACCCCAATCCCAAGCCAAATTGATTGCTAACCTGATCAACTTAAACCTAATTTGTCATTGCATAAAATGCTCATAAAATATTTTTATTTTACTGATTGTTATAGATTGCATTAGGGCCATTGATTGCCATCAGTTTAACCTAATCTTAAGGGTAACTCAAAATCTCATATTAGGGCAGGATTTCATTACCTGTCCTGGGCCCAAAACCACCATCATCATACTAATCCAAGCCTAATTAAAATCAATTAGACCTAATTTGCCCTAGTGGGCTAGGAGACATCAACAGGTCAGGTTCGAGCTGTGTGGGCCAACTAGTGCATATAACCTTTTTAGCTATTACTGAAAGCTGGTATCTAAGGTTGGGGGTCCAAAGTCAAACGACCTAAGTGGTGTTGTGGTTTTTAATTGGGTCCCTGTGAAAGCAGGGGGGGCCTCCCACACTCCCACCCCCTACCTGGCCAGTGGAAGGACTAGCTATTGGGTTAGGTGTAAGTTGAGCTGACCCATCCAGTTTCTGGCTCTAGGTCTAGGAAACCCTAGATTATACTAGCCTTTTCTTTCTCTTTTGCATGCTTGGTTGCATCATTTCATTTTGATTGTTTGATTTGTTGCATGACCACTAGATTAGGAACCCAATACCAGTAGACTTAATCTAGCCCAACTAGTGTGACCATGAAGTCCAACCCTAGGAGAGCCCAATACTCTGATCCATATAGGGAGCCCAACCCTAGGAGAACCCCATACCATGACCCATACTTGGAGCCTAACCCTAGGAGATCCCGATACTCTGACCCTTACCAGAAGTCCAACTATAGGAAGCCCAATTATCAAGTACCCACATTCAGTGGCACCTCAAATCCTAAGGATTACATAGACTGGGAAAAAGACATGGAACAATATCTTGAATGGTATGGCTTGAGTGATGAGAAAAAGTATCAATTTGTCCAGCTCAGGCTAACTGATCAAGCTAGATTATATTGGGACCAAGTAGAAAGACTCAATAATCAGATAGGCAACCTACCCATTACCACCTGGGAAGCCATGAAGTTGAAGCTTAGGGCTAAGTATGTTCTCCCATACTATTGATAGTGCCTTCTAGACCAATGGAATAGGTTATATCAAGGAAATAGGTCTGTGTCGGAGTATATAGCCCAATTTGAAGAATGTGCCCTTAGGTGTTGCCTAGACGAACCCGAATCAGTGACCTTATCCAGGTTTGAGACTGGCTTTCATGAAGACATCCAGTGGGAACTATCTTATTGGCAAATTCAGAACTTAGAGGAAGCCTATAACATAGCTTTGGAATTTGAGTCAACCCTTAGGACTGAACTCATAACCTATGAACCCATAACCCTTAGTCAGCCTGAACCCCATAGGATCAGCACCCCAGACCCTAGCCAGTTTTTCTTTAGCCAAACCCCTCCTACTACCCCATTGGTTCACCAAAATGACCTAGAAGAAGAAATATATGAGGTTGACCCAAGTTTAGTGGAGGAGTATGAGGATGATCAGTCTAATGTAGATTTAGAGGAAGAAACACCTATAGAAGACCCAGAAGTAGTTGACTATAACCAAACCCCAATAGAAACCAACCCAGAATTAGTTGAGTTTGAAGTCCAACCCAGTTCAACCATGGAGTCCAATCTAGAAACCCTCAAGGCCTTAATTGAACAATGGGCCCAGAAAATTACCCAATTCCAAACCCAGTTTACCCAATCCACCACCCTAGAATCAGTTGACCCTGACCAAACCCAGATAGAAACCAATCCAGTGTTAGTTAATCCAGTAGAAACCTAGGTAGAAGCCACCCTAGAGTTAGCTGACTTTAACCACACCCAACCTGTAGTGGAAGAACCCTTAAAGGAAGAAGACCATGAAGAATCCAATCCTACAATTAGCATCTTACCTGAGGAGCCACTAGACGAAAGCCCAAGTTTAGATCCCAGTCCTAAATTTCTTGAACCCGATGACTTTATTAAGGATTTGGCTGATCAGTACCCTCAGGAAGAATCTCATCCTGTAGTTCCCATTAACGATCTCTTCCATGAGATTAGTGATCCATTCTTCCATACTGTAAATCCTGTAGGTACCCATCAACCCCATAAGGTAAACCTCATTAGTCTATGACTAATTCATGACACACCTTCTTGCATTCCATTCTATCCAATCAATCCCAAACCCTTTTCCTGCCAGACTAACCCCGAATCCACCTCTTATTTTTTGCCTTTTCTTGAGTTTTCCTATATTTCTTTAACCATTCACCTGCATCATGTAGAGGTTTGCATGTTACATTCATTCCTTGCACATGTTAGGTTTGCATCATACTTCTTGCATACCCTTTGGCATTTACTAGAAGCACATAGTAAGTTTTCATGTGCATGTCATGCGAGGGTCAAACCTAATGAATCTACAGTCTGTTAGGTTTTGTCCCGTAGAGTTTAATAAATTTCTTTAAAAAGGATATCTAGTCGAGTCATTTAGGTGTCAGTCTCGAGTCCAATAAAATTCATAATCCAAACCCATTTGTCTGCACCTGTACTACTCTCTACACAGCATAAGCATATGGAAACTAGACAAAAGCTGAATATAATTAATGAACTAAATAACAACTTGGCTAATTCCCAAAAGAGAGATAAAGAATTTTGTAGGGGATTTTGTAAGTGTAAAGAATTTTCTGCTCGCGAAGTTGGCCCATCCAAAATAATGAAGAGTAATGGACCCAATGCCTATGTGCGTGAGATACTACCTGATTTAGGTATTAGCTCCACCTTCATCATCTCAGATCTTATAGAGTTTAGGGAACCAACAGTGATACCTAGCGAGCACCTTGAGCCTATCCCTCCCTTTGAGAGAGAACCCACCACAGAGTGTCCACCAACCAATTGGCCAAATAGTGAGGAAAAAATCGAGAGAATCCTAGATGATCAAGCCATATGTACCCGAAATAGAGGCTATCAGAGGTATTTGGTCCGGTGGCAAGGTTGGCCAGAATCTGAGGACTCGTGGATCACCCGTGAAGATTTGCAGCGCCTCAACCCAGACCTACTTGAGCACTATGAGAGCCAAGTTATCCCACACTCGACGGGGTCGAGTTCCTCCCACCCGTGGAGAATTGGTGGGGGCATCAGGATCAGACATAGATTACTGGGCCCTATTTGGTTTACCTAGCCATGTATCAACTTTTGTAATCTACTAGAATTGAGTCCTATAATAAGTTGAGGTTAGTTGATTAGTCTCAACCCTCTACCTAGTCAGTATTTTGAGTCATGTATATCAGTTATGAGTCCAGTATGAGTCCAATTTTTATACAAGAGAGGAGGTTACCCTATTTTAGAGTTCCACTAGGCCACATCCAGGAGTCAAAGGCCACTACATCAGCCCATTGGATTTTGTATGACAACCCAGGACCAAGATGCTTCCGGAAATCCTGATTCCTTCTAGATGCCCAGATTCCTCCCCAAATGCCAAAGCATATTTCTAAACTAGGGCATCCATGATTCTAGAGGTCCACCTGCATCCCAGCCCAGAGAAATCAAGCCCAGGTGCCAAGCCCAAGCCCTTAAGAAGCAAGATTCCAAGAAATATTCCTGCTACCAGGCTACCAGGCCACCCCAGCTTCCAGAGGCCCAAACCCATGCACCCAAGCCCCTTTAGGCCGGCCCCTTGCTGCTCCTAGAGGCCCAACATGCCCCCTAGGCATCCTTGAAGTGTCGTCCAACGAGGTTTGATGAAGTCCAAGTTGAAGAGAAGAAGGAGAAGACCAAGTTTATTCCTAACCTAGTTGGGATTTCTAATCCTTTTAAACTTTGTAATTCTAACCTAGCTAGGAAAGGACTTGTATTCCAATTTGGAAGAGAACTTATAACCCAAGTGTAACCATGGTTAGTGAGGGCATGGAAACTCTATAAATACCCCACCCCTTTCCCTCTTGTAAGCATCTCTTTCTTATGAATACAACTTGCTAAAATTTTGAGTTATTACCTTGTGTTGGTGTTTTGTTTTGGTTCTTTAGGTTGTGTTTTTGTGTTTGGACAAATTCCTTGCTACCCTAGAATCCTTCCACATCCTAAATCACTACCATTCAAGCCTTCACATGTCCAAGAAGGAGTGCCCTAGGCCTTCAAGCAGGGAGATCTTCAACAAGCTTCAAACAATCCAGCTTCTAAACCATAACCTGATTCCTTCTAAACCTAATTCTTTTTTTTTTTCTTATTTCTGTTTTGATTGATCCTTGATGCTTGTAGGATCCCCAAGGTGATTCCCCTCCCCTGAGGAGGCCTTCTTTGCTGCCCGGACCGCCCAAATCTGCCATCAGATTCAAGGGAAATGAGGCTTCTTCTTCCATGCTACGATCAGAGTTATGAGTGATCCCTGTTGCTATTGAATTTTAATCTCTAACTGGTAAGCAACCTTTCCTTCTCTTATTATCTGATTTAGATGAAGTTAAACTATCCTAAACCTGGTGTTTCTCAACTCTCGAGTCCTGGATATTTCATTGGTTTGCATTAGTATGCCTGCGACCCGATGATTCTTTGCACTGCTAGTCTTTCCGCTAGTTCTTACTTTATTTTAGGAATCTAGCCTGCAAATAAAATTATAAAAATTATAAAAAAATATTTTACTATTTTTCATGCATGTTTAGTAGTTCTAGAGTTGTCCCGCATCATTCAACTCTATCAGATACTTTCCTGCCAGTGCCTTGTGAGATCGCGTGCTCCTTTCTGCATTGATGGATCGCTCCTCCTCTTGGGACAGTCGACGGGTCAAGGACTTGATCCTTTCCTTCTTCTTCAGCTGGGCCTCCCGCACGATCAGCTGGGTTTGCAGGTCCTCTGCCTGCTTCTTCAATGACTCGACTTCGGCCAAACTGGTCGAAAGTCTCTCCTCAGTGGCCTTCTGCAATGCCAGTGCCGTCGCTTTGGCCGCCTTCAGTCCTTCGGCCTCCCCAACCGAGGCCTCTGCCGCATGGACCATCTCGCTGAGGCCCTCATCCATCATTGAGACCTCGTGAAGGAGCTACAAGCAATGAACCATGTTAGTCATGTACAAGAAGTGAAAAGAAGAAGGGAGAAAATGAAGGGATGATAAAAGTACCTTCAGCAGACTGAGGTAGGCACCTCTCGCCACCTCGTTCATCTTACACTTGCTCATCTCATCCCAGTTGACATCGGTGATGGCCCCTTTTAGTAGATCTTTGGCCTGTTGGGGGTTGTGAAGAGCATGCCAGTGCTGATAGGTGTCGTGGCTGACCTCTTTATCCTCTATCCCTTCGACTGCCCCTTTCTTCTCACCTGTGTGGTGGACCACCTCCATCCGCTCGGCTGATGGCAAGGTCGGGGCCATCCCCACTTCGGTCGGCTCCGAAGGGTCCGGCTTTGGTCGGACAACCGACTCCTTGACTGTAGGCAAAGGTCCCGATACTCTGGCCGCCAACTTCTCCAACAGAGGCATATTGTCCTCATCGGAGCTCGATGCCATGACGATTGCGGGCTGTTCTTCTACCCGCCGTTTCTGTTGCCTGCTCACAGTCGGCTCCGCGAACTGGGTGGCCCTCTTTCTCGCTGCCTACTCTGCTATTCTTGCACGGTCTAGCTTCATTTTTCCTCCTATTACAAGAACAAGATCAGAGTGAGGAAAGTAAGAATGTAGCTGACAGAACAAAAAGACCGATAGCAATGACTCCTATCCTACCTAAATGTTTATGATAGCTGACTCTGGCCAAGCAGAGGCTGTCCTCCCAAAGCAGCTCCTTCACCATGGTGATACCGACTGCTTCCAACTCGTTGAAGTTGGCTTGATCGACCATCAAGATCGCCCTCCCTCCATCAGCTGTCGGCCTTGGTTCCCCCCATGACGGGTTGAAGCTCCAAGGCTGAAGACTATGAATAAAGAAGAACTTCGACTTCCACCCATGAATAGTCAACGGAAGACCCCAATTATCTTCCGCCCGGGACCGGGCTGAACACCCACCACTCCTTGCTCCGGAAGTCCTTCTTGAGGACAAAAAAGTTTGCAAAGAGGAAAGTCATAAGTTCTACCCCGACCCTCTGGCACAGGACCATGAAACAGCTGATGGCCCGAATACTATTTGGAGTCAGCTTCGCAGGAGTGACTCGGTACAGGTTGAAGACCTGGATGAAGAAATCATACAGGGGAAATCGGAGACCGGCCTTCAGGTGGTCCTCATATACTTGGGGTAGCCGGGTCACCCTCCCTTCCCGGTCCGGGATGCTGATGTGCAAGATGTAGGGGATGTTGAACGTAATCCTAAAAGCCTCTACCCGATCCCGTACTAGTTCAGACTGGACCTGGTTGGGACCCAGTCCCTTTACCCTACGGCTGGAACTCCGGCTACCAGTGGCTATTGTTAAGGGGCTTGAAGGAGAGAGGCACTAACCTGAAGGCTGGGTTTCCTAAAAGGTTGAAGATACTGGAGTGAGCTGAAATTTCTCTCCAAAGGCGAATACAGTAAAAGCTTCGCCCATTGTCTCAACATCACCTTATATAGCCCTTGAGGGAAGCGGTTGTCACCATTCCTCGAGCGCCGCAACCCGGGCGTCAGGCAACACAAATCCCCATGCACCGGAAGCCGATGCGATGGAAGGAAGCACAATCTAACCGTGATCCGTGTGATCGCCGGATTAGTGGCGGGTGGGTCGCTCCCAGTGCAACACCAACCGCTCAGATGTCACCACGTCATCCAAATCACCTTCGAAGCCCGACGGTCGAGCAGGTCAAGTTGGCCACTCATCATTGCACCCCTTTTGCTTTAATTGCCGCTCCCTTCATTTCCAATGCGTGATCGACACCTATCCCAGGTGCGAGCTTCTGGAGTGGGAAGTCACCAAATGCAGCACACCTGATTAGATCTGCAATCTCTACAAGGATGAATGCATTTAATGCGAGAATGATGATCTCGTCCTTCAAAGCTACAGGCCCTCCCGAAGTGAAAGAGTAAGGGGGCAACTGTTATATACAACCGGTCTCCCTCCGAACCAGACCGGGTCTGATTGACCCACCAGAGGTCCGACCGACCCACCAAAGGTCCGACTGACCCGCCAGAGGTCCGACAGACCCGCCAGAGATCCAACAGACCCGCTAGAGGTCCGACCGACCTACCAGAGGTCCGACCGACCCTTCAGCTAGGTCCGACTGACCCACTTCAACCAGTCCCATATCGATCCAAAACGGGCTGCTCCAAGGATAGCTCGGAGGTCCCAGAGGCCCTTTCCAGCTGGTACCAGAATTATGTTACAATAGATTCCTGACATCTCGGCGCCATTACTCTGCAAATCCCATGGCGCCATTCCCTCCTGGTGCCACCTGGCCACTACCGGATTCCTCTAAAGGTAAATCGGCCATTTCCAGCCTAGCCCCTAATAGATTCTGGTAAAGTTCCGCACCAATATGAGGTAAATGGGGGACCCCAAGGTAAGAAGGCTCTTTCTTCCCCACGAGCTATTTCCTTTGCGATTCTTCCATTATGTTGCTCCAAATCTCTCACTGACTTAGCCATCGGAGTGTCCCCACCAAACACCACTGGCCCGTGAGACCTTTTTTGCAGGAACCGGGAGATGCGCACTTCAGTAAGCCCGATCTTGAAAGTTCGGTCTGGAAGATTCAGCGGCAACAATTTATATTGGTCATTGCCACTGCAGAACAAGTTGCTGCTGTGTATTGATTTATTTTTAATCCACTTAGAAGGCGAAGGCTCTATATATGAAATGTAATGTTTGTTCTTAACCAAAATGCCAAAGTATTATTTGGAGGTATCATGGTCGCTAGCATGTCCGACGAGAACATAACTATAACCTCATAAACTTAGACATCCAAGTGCTTATGTGCAAGCTCTGAATAAAAACTAGAAAAAAAAATCTAGAAACAATTACTACTACTCTGAGTCATGGTCGAAAACACAATGTTTTTCGACCATTGTATAACCTCGGAAAATACAATGTTTTTAAGCAAACTCTGAGAGAAACCCCGAAAAATAGGGACTGCTTTCGTTGAGAGTCGAACTCAAGACCTCCCGCTTACTAAACGGGTGCTCTAACCAACTGAGCTACGAAAGCCGTACGAACGTTGAGTTACGAAGACTCATAGCATTTATAGTGATGATGCACCATTCTACAATGCAAAGTTTAGGTTGCTGGAAGAATTGTAGTTGCATGAAACATGATTCGTCGCCCTGACCCCATCCATCATAAACTTCTAGAGAGCTCATTTATCAATAATCATAGAAAAATAATATTCATTTATTTTTTTAATATAAACATAGAATTATTAATTTTTAAAGTTATGTTACTATAGTCAAGCTATTTTTTTTTTGATAAACTAAGAAGGGGGAAGGAGTTAGACCCCGGGCGTGGCCACCCCCAGACGGTTCCCAGCCTCAGCCAGGGAATGTTCGATACATGGCGCATATTAATTTTTCCGTAGCCGTTCCCCATCTAAAGGTGAGTACGTCAACCTGACTACCACTGGTATCAGCCGAGTGAACACCATTTGCTTTATGATATTGCAACATTTACTTAGGCTGATAAATGTTGCAAACTAGTCATGGGAACTATTGTACCATCAAGCCGATCTTAGGTTGAGCCAGTGAAGGAGCCCGACCGGCTGACCATAAGTTCAACCAATTGGCTCTCGCGGGAGGCTGACTGACTTGGACGCCACCAACCCAGGGGACCGATCAACCTGAAGTCGACTGTTTCATGCCATAGTACAGCCGACCCTCTTTGAAGGCCTCTTAGAGTCTCCGGAGGTCCCCCTCTTTCAACATGCCCTTCGACTTCCTCAGAGCTCCTGACAGCCCCACCCGGTCGGCCGGATGACCTACTTCCGTTACGTCCAACCGACCGGATATCCTCCTCGAAACTGCTCGAAAGCTCCAGAAGATCCTTTCCAGCTGGTATCAGAATTCGGTTACAACGAACTCCACGATATGGCCATGACTTCATGCCACATGGCCATCACTCTGATCCTCTTAGGGGCAAATCAAGGTTTTTCAGCCTGTCCCCTAACGAATTTTGGCAGTATTCTGTGTCTATTAAAGGCGCCCAGGGACCTCCACTCGAGGTGAAGTGCTCTCTTCCCTCTCCATGCTACTTTTTCTTGTTTTCTCTCCATTATGTTGCTCCGATCCCCTGCTAACTTAAGCATCGGAGTGTCCCCCGTCGAAGCACCTCCGGCGCCCAGGAGACTTTGTGCAGGTTGACCGAGGAGAGATTCTAGTGCAGCAAACCGAGCCCGGTCTAGGTGGAGGCGCAGCAACAGATTGGCGCTAGAAGGAGGGCTGAACTTTCGTCCGTTCCGCTCCCCACTCTAAAAGGAGAGATCAATAGAGGAAGGCTATCAATGGTGAGAGGAAGAACACGAAGTATCTCCGCCAGAGGAAGGCATTCTCGCCACTGGTCTGAGGCACATTGCGGGGAAGACGCCACAGCCGCTACCACCGAGCCCACCATCACTTTGGGGCTGCAGCAGTTCCAGATGCTAGTGAACCGCATCGAGACGCTCACCTCAGCAGTCCAGCATTTCCAGGAAGCGATTGATGACCGGCGGCAGCCACCTGCGGCGTCCTGTATCAATCATCAGCCGGTTGCCGGGCGGAGTCAGCCACCGGAAATGTCCCTACCTCCTTCCCACGCCGCTCCGGAGCCCTAAAGGTCCTTGGGGGCTCATGCTAGCAGGAAGAGAGCGAGGTTGGCTTCCCCCTCTTTTGCTGACTCCGCCCCCGTCATCGGTCGGCTCCCTGCTAAGGATCCACATGACTATGGCAGCAAAATCATGCGCATGGAAGAGCGCATTGCGGAGATTATCGAGCGACAGAAGGCCGAGGGGAGCAGGCGTATGATACTCGCCCGCCTTTTTTCGCTGAGATTCTGGGGGAACCTATCCCTCGGTACTTCAAAATCCTGCAGGTGGACCCCTACGACGGCACCACCGACCCACTGGATCATCTGGGCACCTATAAGGCCCACATGATGGTACATGGCACTTCCAACGCCCTTCACTGTATCGCCTTCCCAGCGACTTTGAAGAAGGCCGCGCAGATGTGGTTCTCCGCCATCCGCCCAGGTATGATCTGTTCCTTTTCTCAGCTTGAGATCCTTTTTCTTTCTCATTTCAGGACCTGCAGTCGAGCCCCGAAGAACATCGATTGCCTCTTCCTCATCATGCAAAAGGAGGGAGAGACCCTCCGGGACTACATGGCCCGCTTTAACTCAACTGCCATGGAAGTTCCGGATTTGAATGAAACAGTGGTAATGTCAGCCTTCAAGAGAGGGCTTCGCTCATCCAAGCTCACATTCTCCCTGGACAAGAGTTCCCAGCGAACTACACCGAGCTATTGGCCAGGGCGCACAAGTACGACCTAGCAAAAGAGCAGGTGGCGAGTCGGTGCCAGGCGGAAGGGAGACCAGCCCCTAAGAAGTGAAGCGATAAAGCTCCTATAGTTCAACCCCCCGGCGACGATAGCCGACCCACTCAGTGCCGAAGTCCCAAGCCGAGGGACTTCAAAAAGTTTGAGACCTATGCACCCCTCTCCCTTCTAAAGGAGAAAATCCTCAAGGAGATTGAGAATGAGGCTTACTTCCAAAGGCCCTGACCAATGAGGGGCCCTTCTGTCACCAGAAATAAGAATAAGTACTGCCGGTTCCATAGGGACCATGGGCACGATACTGAAGAATGCCTCCAACTGAAGGACGCCATCGAAGACCTCATTAGAAGAGGGTACCTGAGTAAGTATGTCCGACCCCGCCGGGATTGGGCTGAGACCTCAACTGTCAGAGACCCTCCGGAGGAGGCCGAGCTCCCCAATTAGTGCTCGACAGGTGGATGCGTTGGCATGCTACATAGGCAGTCTGACTGGGGGTGCGAAGGGAGCCAGGACATCACGAAGAGGCCCAGGGGTTCCGGTGTGATCAGTTTTTCTGATGAAGGCCTCTTGGAACCTTATCTCCCAGGAGATGACTCTGTCGTTGTGTCGGCAATTATTGCCAACTATGATGTAAAGCGTGTCCTCATTGATAATAGAAGCTGTGCAGAAGTTTTGTTGTACGATGCCTTTGTTCGAATGAACTTATCTAAATCAAGGCTGCGAGAATCCCTGATGCCGCTCACTGGCTTTGGAGGAAACTCTGTCGGGGTAGAAGGAGAAATCACCTTACCCGTGACCCTCGGGACGGAGCCTTACCAGCGGAACTTCCCCATTAATTTTGTGGTCATCCGCACGACCTCGGCATACAACGCCATCTTAGGCCGACCGGCTCTCAACAGGTTCTGCGCCATTGTATCCACTTACCATTTGCTGGCAAAGTTCCCGACTCGTAATGGGGTCGGAAAAATGAGGGGAGACCACCAGATGGCTAGACAATGTCTGGCCATACATGACAGGCAGTTGGATGGGCGCCCCATGCTTGAGCAACTTGACCCCAGAAATGAGACCGATGACCATGGTCAACCTGTCAAGAAGATTGTGTTTATTCCCCTCAAGGAGGACGACCCTACTAAAGTACTTCAAATTGGGAGTACACTAACTGAAGAAGCCCGACAGGAGCTGGTTGGTTTCTTGAGAAGTAATGCTAATGTCTTTTCCTGGTCAGCTTCGGATATGCCAGGCATCCCGTCGGACGTCATCACTCATTAACTTAAGGTGGATCCAACGTATAGGCCCGTCTGACAGAAGAAGAGGAGCTTCGCCGCCGAAAGACAAAAGGCCATCAAAGAAGAGGTGAAGAAGCTCCTTGATGCCGGCTTCATTAGGGAGTCCCATTATCTAGAGTGGCTGGCCAATGTCGTCATGGTGAAGAAGGTTAGTGAAAAGTGAAGGATCTGTGTGGATTACACGGACCTCAACAAGGCTTGTCCGAAGGAAAGCTTCCTCCTACCAAAAATTGATCAATTGGTGGATGCCACAACCGGCCACCAGCTCTTGAGCTTTATGGATGCCTTCTCTGGGTACAACCAAATTAGGATACACCCCGAAGATGAGGGGAAGACGGCTTTTATCACAGACAGAGGGCTATATTATTACAAGATGATGCCCTTCGGCCTGAAGAATGCAGGTGCCACTTTCCAACGGCTGATCAACCAAGTCTTTGAAGGGCAGCTCGGGCGAAACATGGAAGCCTACATTGATGATATGATTGTTAAGAGCCTCCACAAGGCCGACCATGTCAAAGACTTGCAGGAATCCTTTGACGCACTAAGACGTCATCGGATGAAGCTAAATCCTGTTAAGTGCATATTCGGGGTGACCTCCGGGAAATTTCTTGGTTTCCTGGTTACTCAAAGGGGGATTGAGGTCAATCCTAAAAAGATTAAGGCTATGATGGACATGGCACACCCAACCAGCAAAAAGCAGGTGCAAGAGCTCACGGGCCGCATTGCCTCTCTCAGTCATTTCATCTCCCGGTCGGTTGAGAAGTCTCTGCCATTCTTCAAGACCTTGCACCGGTCGGACCACTTCCAGTGGACTAACGAGTGTCGGTCGGCCTTCGAAGCCCCTGAAGAATTATCTGAAGAACCCTTCGTTATTGGCTAAACCAACGGAGGGAGAAGTGTTGTATCTATACTTGTCAGCCTTCGACGAGGCTGTCAGTGCCGTCCTTGTGCAGGTGGGGGATGACGGCTAGCAGAAACCTGTCTACTACATCAGCAAGGTCCTCCATGATGCCGAGACAAGGTATCCTAAAGTCCAAAAACTGGTCTATTCATTGGTCATAGCTGCAAAGCACCTCCGGCCCTACTTCCAGGCGCACCCGATCGTTGTGCTGACCGACCAGCCCCTCAAGGCGATTCTTCGAAGCCCCGACACCTCCGGATGGCTCGTCAAGTGGGTTGTCAAGTTGGGCGAGTTCGACATTTCTTTCCAATCTCAATCGGCCTTGAAGGCTCAGGTAATTGCTGATTTTATTGCAAAATGCACCTGGGGGCCAGAGGCAACTCTTTCGGTAGCTGAGGCGCCTATGGCTGATCCAGCGGAAGGAATCGAGCCCGCCTGGACTCTCCATGTGGATGGAGCTTCCAACCTTGCTGGATATGGGGCAGGCCTGATCTTAGCTGACCCCGACGGATAATGTTTGGAGTACACTCTACACTTTGCATTTCAGGTATCAAATAACCAAGTAGAGTACGAAGCCTTGCTTGCAGGGCTAAGGATAGCCAGTGAGTTAGGTATTGGCAGAATCCGCGCCTTCTCCGACTCCCAATTGGTAGTCAATCAGGTGAAGGGCGAATTTGAAGCAAGGGATCCTTCCCTGGCTAAGTACTTGGATAAGGTACAGGACTTCATATCTCAGCTTAAATTCTTCGAGATTCTCCATATACCATGGCTGCAGAACTCCCGGGCGGATGCTTTGTCGCAGTTAGCTACAGCCGAAGTCAGTACCACCAACCGGATGTTTGTAGAGCATCTGCAGCGCCCAAGCATCGTTGAGGAGCCGACCGAGATCCATTAAGTTGAACAGGAGGTATCATGGATGGACTCGATTCGTATGTTCCTGGTTCAAGGGATCCTTCCGGATGATCCGGTCGAAGCTAGGCGTATACGCTTGACAGCTTCCAAGTACATCATCCTTGATGGGACTCTCTACAAGCGATCATTTTTGCAACCACTACTGAAGTGCTTGGAGCAGACTGACACAGACTATGCACTCAGGGAGGTACACGAAGGCATCTGCGATGACCACCTTGGAGGGAGATCCCTGGCCTATAAGATTATCCGGCAGGGATATTATTGGCCCACAATTTAAAAGTACGCGTCGGACTTTGTGCGAAAGTGTGACGCGTGCTAAAGGTACTCTAGTATCCAAAAGAGGCCAGCTAGCCAGCTGACCCCGCTTACGGTGCCTTGGCCATTTGCCCAGTGGGGAATGGACATCCTGGGATCATTTTCCCTGGTGTCCGGCCAACGAAAATTTCTTCTTGTGGCCATCGATTACTTCACCAAATGGATGGAAGCTGAAGCATTGGCACAAATAACAAAGGCCAAGGTAGAGAACTTTATCCGAAACTACATCATCTTCTGGTTCGGTATCCCACAGATGATCATTACTGATAATGGAAGATAATTTGATTACTCAAGGTTCCAGAATTTTTGCCAGCAATACCACATTTTCCATCGGCTTACCTCGGTCGCCCACCCTTAGTCCAATGGAGAGGCTGAAGTCACTAACCGAACGATCCTGCATGGACTGAAGACCCGGTTGAACGAAGGCAAAGGGCTCTGGGCGGAAGAGCTTCACTCGGTATTGTGGGCATACCGGACGATCGCCCGGGCAGCGACCGGGGAAACTCCATTCAACTTGACCTACAGGAGTGAGGCAGTCATCCCCGTAGAAATCTCCTTGCAATCACTACGGGTTGATCATCTCACTGAGCCGACCAATTTGGAGCAGCGGAGGGCTGATCTGGACCTGCTAGAAAAAATCAGGCTCAGAACAAGCTTGAAGATGGCGACTTACCGATAGAAGATGGCTCGGTATTACAACACGCGGGTCAAGGCGCGAACCTTCCAAGTTGGAGACCTGGTCTTGCGAAGGACGAAGATCTTAAGGCCGACCGAGCAAGGAAAGCTCTCCCCTAATTGGGAGGGCCCCTATCGGGTCATCAAAGTGATCCGGGCCGGAACCTACCAGCTCGAGCATCTGGACAGACGACAGATAGCGCGCCCGTGGAATGTAGAAAACCTCCACAAATATTATCAATAAAGTCTACAGTTTCTTCCATCAAGACTCCGAAAGTCTGACCCCGATCGGCAGAGGCTTTATGGCAGCCCACTCTAAAAGTCCGACCCCAGTCGGCAGAAGCTCTAAGGCAGCCCACTCCGAAAGTCCAACCCCGGTCGGCAGAGGCTCTAGGGCAGCCCATTTCGAAAGTCCGACCCCGGTCGACAGAGGCTCTAGGGCAGCCCACTCCGAAAGTCAGATCTCGGTCGACAGAGGCTCCAGGGCAGCCCACTCCGAAAGTCCGATCCCGGTCAGCAGAGGCTCTAGGGCAGCCCACTCCAAAAGTCCGACCCCGGTCGACATAGGCTCTAGGGCAGCCCATTCCGAAAGTTTGACCCCAGTCGGCAGAGGCTCCAGGACAGCCCACTCCGAAAGTTCGACCCCGGTCGACAAACATCTCGAGACAACCTACATGGGGCCGCGTGGAGAACAGACTGCAGTTGGGCTAGCCTACGGACTGGGGCTTAGAGCAAGTTTCTAAGTACATGGTCCGGACTAACTTACCACCCCCAGCTATCCTATCGGCTTCAAGTTCTAACGAGCCGACTGGAAATACTTAGGAATTTTCCTAAGTTGTTCAAGTTCGGGTTATGCTAGTATCCGTCGACCATTTTGAAAGAGCTCACGATCCTGAAAAGCCGACCAAAAGCACTTAGAAAAATTTTGAAAGGAAAATAATTACTTCATACCCATGCACACAAAGGTAATGAGAATTTTTCTATTGATTCCAAAAGTGGATCTTTACAAAGAGGGTGGGTCGGACCTTTACAAATTCCTTAGGTCGAACCCATGGAAGGTGCGTTGGGGGCCTCCACTTCGGCCCCGTCCGCTACAACAGGAAGATCCACAGGAACTGCACCAGCTGGAGGTTCAACTGAAGTGGCCACAATCTTTGTGTCGACTGGAGCTGAGGCTTTGGCCCCAACCACTTCTGCCTTACCCTCCGCCTGAGGCTTCGCTTGGGGCCTTTTTTCCTCTGCCAGATCCTTCGGCTCAGCACCTGACAGGTCCAGCTTCGGAAAGAGTAGGGCTACTTTCTTCAGGCAGTCGTCGTAGCCCTCTCGATAGAAGTCCGACGCCGCATCCTCCACTTCCTCAATAAAGCTAGAGGAGGCCTTGTACGCTGCTACAGCATCCCGGGACTGTCTCATGGCCAGCTCTTTGGCTTCCTCAAGTTGGGTCGCCAGTTGTACTACCACCACCCGCTCGGCCTTGGCCTGCTGGTCAGCCTCCAAGGACCGTTTTCCTTCCTCTTCGAGCCAACGGGAGAGTGAGCTAACATTCGCCTTCCTCTTCCTCAATCTGGCCTCCCGGTTGGCCAGCTGGCTCTTAGCCTCCTTCAGTGCCGCCTTCGACGACTCTGCCTCTGCTCGGGCCGCCGTCAGCCTCTCTTCTTAAGATTTCAGGGAAGCCTCTGCAGTCGCTTGGGCCACCTCCAGCTCCCGAACTTTCTTTGCGGAGGCCTTGGCGACATGCAGCACCCGGCTGATGCCATCGTCCATGAGGGAGATACCGTGAAGGAGCTTCAAGCACAAGGCCAGGTTAGTGCTATGCATAAAAAAAAAGAAGAAGAAGAAGAAAAAAGGGGGAGAGAAAAGAAGAAAGATGTAAGGGACAAGATAAGGTCTTACCCTCATCAGGTCGCGGTAGGACTCCACGGCCACGTCGACCAGATTCCTCTGAATCGACAACTCCCAATCAGCGTCCGTCAAAGCCCCCCTCAACAAGCTTCGCGACCTCCTAGGGTGGTTTAGCGCATGCCAGTACTAAAAGTCTTCTTGATGGACCTCCTCGTCCGACTCCTCGTCGGTGGCCCCGCTCTCAGCTGCTCCCTCTATGGCTGGCCCCTTTCCCTTGTCCGCCAAGGGAACCGTCTCCTCTGGGCCGACGGGTGAGGGGGTTGGCATTACTGCTGTGCCAGATATCTTCGGCTGTCCCTCCCCCAGCCGGACAGCCGACCCCCCGACCTGAGTTGAAGACCCTGGTGTCTTCCTCGCCAACACCTCTGTGAGGGGGGTATCGTCGTCACCGGAATCCACGTCCACAATGGGTGCAGGCGTTCCTCCACTTGTCTCTTCTTTTGTTTTTCGATGGCTAGAGTGGAGGCCGACTTTGAGACGGCCCTCTTTTGCACCGCCTGTTTGATGACCTTGGATTTGTCAATCCTTTGCATCCTGCCTACTGTCACGGAAAAATCAAAATGAGTATAAGGGAAGAAGTGAAGGGGGAGTCAGACTTAAGAAAATAAACCACAAGAGAGGAGGTCAGCCCTTGCCTAGGAATCTTTGGGGGCTGACTCTCGCCTGATGAAGGACTTCCTCCCCCAACAACTCGAATGTCGTGGTGAGGCCGGCGCCGTTGATCTCGTTAAATTTAGCCTGGTCGGCTAATAAGACTGACCTCCCCTCGCGGAGTTTTGGCCACGGCTCCCTCCACAACGGCTCGAACCCCAGGGTTGGAGACTGCTGACGAAGAAGAACCGGGCCTTCCACCCGTGGACGGCTAACGGAAGATATTTCAGGATTCTTTAGCCAGGATGGGGGATGAACAGCATCTACTCCTGGCTCTTAAAGTCCTTCTTCAGATAGAAGAAATTGCCAAAGAGGGACAATCTGGGTTCGGACCTAGCCCTATGACACAGTACAATGAAACAGCATATCGTCCGGATGCTGTTCGGGGTCAACCGCACTGGGGTTACCCTATAAAAATTGAATATTTCTACGAACAGGGGATGTAGGGGAAACCTCAGCCCAGCCTTGAGGTGGGCTTCGTACATTGGAAGGGTCCCTGGCCCTAATGGGTTGTTCGCTCTCCCTTCTCGGCCTGGGAGCGTAAGGTGTAGGGTAGAAGGAATGCCATACATAGCCCTAAGGTTCTCGACCCGTTCCCGGGTCATGATCGACGGTATCTCACTCGGCCCAGGATTCCTAGGTCTACGGGCCGGACCTCCACTACTAGATGCCATTGGAGCTAAGGGAGGAGGAAGAACTGGGGGACTAACCTGGAATCGAACTCCTAGACACCGAGTTTCGTGGAAGGAGAGGACTCTCTCTCGTGGAGCGCAAGCACAATAGGGAAAAATCCTTCCCCAGCATCGCGCCCCTCCTTTTATAGGCCTCTGGAAGAGAATGGAGGCATTGCCGCCCGCTTCACGGGCATTCCTACCACCCCATCGAGGGACGCAACCGCCTGCGCCTCAGAGTTCGAAACGTCAGGGGCGTCCCATCGTGCAGGCAGCGATCCGTGTGAATGCTAAATCTGTGATGTAGGGGCAGTCTGGGGAGTGACGTCGGCCGTTCGGATGCTGCCACATGGCACAGCGCCCTCCTCCATCCCGGCACGATGCAAACCAGCCTGGCTTTCATCATGGCATCCGCCTTGCATTAATTGCCATGCCTGCACCCCAATGCTTGGCTGACAACTGTCTGGGAAGCCGTTCAAGGGAGATTCGAAGCGACCTGACACCATGACCCAGGATCCACCACAAGCTCACGTGACCCGCACCGAAGTAATGCTCCTGCCCTTTGAGACCCCGTGACCCCTCAAAGTCCAGAGGCAGGGGGGAAACTATTGTACCATCCAGCCGATCCTAGGTTGAGCCAGTGAAGGAGCCCGACCGGCTGACCATAAGTCTGACCAATCGACTCTCACGGGAGGCTGACTGACTCGGACGCCGACCGACCCAGGGGATCGATCAACCTGAAGTTGGCCGTTTCCTGCCAGGGTACAGCCGACCCTCTTTGAAGGCCTCTTGGAGTCTCCGGAGGTCCCCCTCTTTCAACGTGCCCTTCGGCTTCCTCAAAGCTCCTGACGGCCCCACCCAGTCGGCCGGACGACCAACTCCCATTAGGTCCGATCGACCTGATATCCTCCTCGAAACTGCTCGAAAGCTCCAAAAGATCCTTTCCAGCTGTTACTGGAATTCAGTTGCAACGAACTCCACGATATGGCCACGACTTCATGCCACCTGGCCATCACTCTGATCCTCTTAGGGGCAAATCAGGATTTTTCAGCCGTCCCCTAACGAATTTTGGCAGTATTCTGTGTCTATTAAAGGCACCCAGGGGACCTCCGCTCGAGGAAGTGCTCTCTTCCCTCTCCGTGCTACTTTTTCTCATTTTCTCTCCATTTTGTTGCTCCAGATCCCTTGCTAACTAAAGCATCGGAGTGTCCCCCGCCGGAGCACCTCCGGCATCCAAGGAACTTTGTGCAGGTTGACCAGGGAGAGCTCTCCTGTGCAGCAAACCGAACCCGATCTAGGTGGAGGCGCAGCAACAGGAACTTTCTAGAATATGTTCATTGTTATTTATGTTTCTCAAATATGTATTAAAAATGTAAGCTAGGGGTAAAATTGAGCCAAGCTTGTTCTTAGATTATCCTCAACTTTGAATGCTGAAATATCAAATGAAGCTTGATATAGTTCAAGTTGGTGGAAACTAAAGCCATGGTTGTCTCATATGAGTTTCAGCTATTGCTAGAATATTCTTTTCCCTGTAAAGAGACTATTTAGATTATTTTCTTGGATCCTTAGGATTGGAAGTAGGATTTTTAGTATTAGAGAATATAAGGCCTAGCTCGGAACATTTTAACTAGGATTGGAAGTAGGATTTTTAGTATTAGAGAATATAAGGCCTGGCTCGGTACATTTCTGGCTTTTATGGTAGATTGTTCATGTACAGTTATATAATATTATCCTTTATGATTTCTTGGATTGTATTCATTCTCGTTACATTTAAATTAACTACATTATTTTATCAAAAAGAAGAAGAAGAAGAAGAAGGACCTTTCTCAATCCATTCCAATAAAAAGAAAAAAAAAATCAATCTTTTCTTTCTTCCTTTAGGATATAGGCCCTTTCTTCCTTTAGGATATAGGCCAACGCACTCTAAAGTTATTGCTTAGAATACTATTAAAATAGGCATGGCCTCATCTGTGATCATATGATCACTGGTTGTACATAATTATCCAAACAGACCATAAATTTCATAAATAGTGCTTAGATATCCAAAATTTATTCATGAAACAAAAATATAAATTTTCGAAGAATAGCTATTCATCTTTGTTATTCCAGATTTCTATTTGGTTGAAAATCTGGAATAATAATATTATTTCAGTACAGTTAATGTAGTATGGCCTATCAAATTAAAAATAAAATGATCTGGAATAAGTTATTGCATTGTCCATCATAAAATATGAATTTTAAAATAAGGATAGTTGACTGTAATAGCTAAATCAGGAAGGTCTATCATGAATTTTTTATCTACTTGAGAGAATATAGTAGAATAAGTCATTATTTCATTGAAAATAAGCAAAACCAAACACCACCATAATGACTCCATGTTCTAGTTAACATTTACCTGAAAATTAACTTCTTTGAATACTACATTCTTCTATTTTCCTTGCATTCCCAAACCAGCCACCTTTTAAGAGGTCAGAACTCGGAAGCCTAAAACCTCTCTCTTTTCTCTGTTTGCCGTTGCTTGTGCTTAGGAAGTTTTATGTTTGATACTCTACATAATCTATTATTTTGCTTATTATTGAATTTGATAACATTTCGTTACAGGAAGCATGAAACTGAAATTATACTTAGTTTTAATTTTAGTCTCCTTTCAAAAATCCTACCACTATATTATTATTGCTACTAGTACTGTTACTATTATAGTAGTAGTAGTCGTCGGAGGCACTTGATTCAAAATATTGCTTGCTTGTGATTACAAACTGGATACATTTGATACAGTGCATAATTTGTCAACTCGATTGCAATTAATTTATTGTCATGTTTCTTTACAAGCTTGTTATATTTAATGTTTTGTGTGTTCGGAGGTAGGTTGGGCTTGATTTTGGCTGCTATGTAAGTTTTTTTTGGTTAAAAGAAAAAAAGGTGGGGAGGAGTTAGATCTCGGACGTAGCCATCCCCAGACGGTCCTCCAATTCCTGCCAGGAAATGTTCGATACACGGCGCATATTAAATTTTCACCAGGGAATGTTCGGTGCATATTAATTTTTTCGCAGCCATTCTCCACCTTAAGATGAGTACGTCAACCTGACTATCACTGGTGTCAGCCGAGTGAATAGGATTTATTATATATATTCCTAACTTTTTCACTACCCTAACTTTTTCACTACCACCGGTATCAGCCGAGTGACCAGGATTTATTATATATCTTCATAACTTATGATTTATTATATATATCCTTAACTTTTTCACTACCTTAACTTTTTCACTACCACCAGTTAACCTGACTATCACTGGTGTCAGCTGAATGAACATGATTTATTATATATATCCTTAACTTTTTCACTATCACCAGCCAACAGGTACTCCATGATTATTTTATTAATTTTTGTTTAAATTTTTTTAAATTTTTTTAAATTTTTATTTTATTTTTAAATTTTTTTAAATTATTTTTTTATTTTTTGTTTTATTTTTAAATTTTTTTATTAAAATATATCTAAATCAAAACTTAAATTCCTGCCAGCTGGTAACGAGCAAAAATTCCACAACCAACTGCACCTTTTACCCGGTGGCCGCCATGTAAGTTGGAAGCTAGATTTTGGGACGGTTGTCAGTTGCACCTAAGTGTGAAAGTGATGTCAGATTATGTCTTAAAAGATATCATGTCATGAGTTTTTTTAAATAATATTTTTTAAAATAAAATTATCAAAATAATATTTTTTAAAAGAATATTATCAGGTGGTTTTGATTATGTGTTAACTTTTTTTTTGTTAATTTTTGTTGCCGCGGGGGAATGGGGATGCGGAGAAGACAGGTTAAACATGCGTCTTTAGTTAAAGCAACCGGAAAAAAAAAAAAAAAAAAAAAAAAAAAAAAGCTTGACTAAAGACGCATTTTAAACCTGTGTCTTCAGTGCAACCAACCAAAAAAAAAAAAGAAAAACCTGCTCTTGAAGATACATGTTCTCCTATTCGAGGGACCTCCCAGTCGAGATCGAGCTCCCGTCCGAGATGAGCTTCCAGTCGAGGTCGAGCTCCCGTCCAATGTGAGCTCCTGGCCGAAGAGAGCTTCGGACCAATAAAGCTTCCAGTCGGGCCAAGTCTTCGAAGGTAAGAAGACATTCCCCGGACTGTGGCGGTAGGAACAGTAGAAGGTGAAATGCAACTACCGGAGGGTAGACACGAGAGAGGCCTGGATGGTGATACCGAGGTGCGACGTCGCCATCTTCGTCGAACCGACCATAACTCTCATAGGGATGCATGCTCCACCGGGGCTCTAGGCCCTGTAGCAAGCTGCCCGTACCTTCTACAAGGCATGTGCTCCACTAGGGCTCCAGATCCTGTAGCACGCCGCCTGCATCTCTTGCAAGAAGAGTACTCCACCAGGACTCCAGGCCCTATAGCATGCTGTCTGCATCTCTTGCAAGAAGAGTGCTCCACCATGGCTCCAGACCCTGTACTGTGCCACCTGCACCTTCCATAGGGGATTGGTCCACCAAAGGGACAGGCTCTTCGGCATGCCGACTGCATCCCTACATGAAGACCTCTCAGGAACCTCGAACTTTGTCCGACGGAAGCTCTGACAAGTTTGTGCCCCTTCTGTAGGGGACGCCCAAGGAGAAGCACCCAACCAAGGCTCCAGGATCGATCTGGCAGAATCAATTCCTATATAACGGTAAGAGGGACCTCCACGACGAGGAAGCAAACCAAGAGAGAGAAAAAGAGTAAGTAAAAAGGAAAAGGGCAAGAGCGGCGAATGACCCCCCGGCATCCAAGAAACCCTAATTTTCTTTTCTATTCCCTTTTTTTTTATCTCCCTCTACTCGAGGGCACCACTCACCTCCATAATAGAGAGTTTGTTCCCCTTGGTTGCCTTACTGACTTGACCATCGGAGTGTCCTCACCGGAACCCCCAGCCGAGGTTCTCCTCTTTTTTGTAGGACTGACTGGCTGCGAGGGTGCAAGGATGAAGAGCCCGACATCCCTGGGGGAGGGCAATTCCAATGGGACCCCACCGGAGCTACAGGCCATGACGATCTAAGTGGCAACAGTAGTTACATGAACTTTTTAAATATAATATATCAATTTTTTTATAAAAAATTGATGAAGATATCAGTAAAATCTATAAATTTTAAGATGAGCATGATTAAGTAATAGTATAATATAAAATCACTTAGTTATGTTTACCATAAAAAATAATTTAAATAAATACTAACATTTAAAAATTTAAAATTATAATATTACAAAAAAATATAATAATATATAAATTTTAAAATATTTATAATTAAATAATAATTTAATGTAGTATATGAATATTTAGTTGTGTGTACTTGAGTATATGCCCAATATTTAAATAAAAATCTAATAATTAAATTTATGATAATACATGAACTTAGTATTTAACATTCATTGATAAATATAATACATAAATATAAATTTTATTATAGTGCTAGAATCCTAAAATAATATGGTCCATCCATAAATGTAATACATAAATGAAAGTAAAAAAAATATATCCTAAGTTCCACAAGGCGGCCGTCTCCTCCTACATGGAGGTTGCTTCTAATGATGCGAAGATTCTAGTTCACTCTATCCCTGATACCCTGTCGGAAGCTCTACCTTAGTATGAACTGGCTCCTGTGTAGCACCGTTATATGTAGATCCCTCATCGATAAATTCTTTCCTATGGACTGAGTATCCTTGATGCATTATGTACTCCGGTGCGATAGTATACTTGACATGCGCTGCAGCATCCTTCATAGATGTGAACTATCTGACATCCTCATATAGATAATTGCTCTTAGATAAGTAGAGAGTGAACTCAGGCATCGGATACGGAGAGGTATTGTATCGGCAAGTACGTCGTGAATGCTGAGGTATAGGAGCTTCTCGTGATGATGATGCGTAAGAGAAATGTGCAGACATCTCGTCCTCTCTATCATTGTCATGAGCAAATCCACATAACTAGATACAAGCCTGCTCATGGATAATATAAAAGATGGATCACATATATCCATGATGGACTGGGATGACGTGGATATAGAACCTAGTTGAGCAAGTTATCGAATCATGACCATCCTATCGCTCTGAAATATACATGCAATTAGTTATTGAAAACATAATATTCAACTACGAAGAATGTTTAATAAAATAATTTAAATGCTTACCAGGTAATAATGCATCGCACCAGTATGACTGATGAATCACCTAGTAATGCAATGATATCACTGTATATATGGATCATGATAATCCATGATACCATTAACAGGAGGTCCATCTAAAATATGATCTCGACGGCTCTTCCAAAGCTGCATAAAATATTGATGAATGAAGGACCAGTCCTGATCGGCTCATCCTCTGAGATCGATATGGTATAGTACAGCATCTGTATCACACCAATATTGTATGAATTAGTAGATCCTAAACTACTGTAACACTATCAGCGAAGTACCACTAGGGGTGCGAATGGGTCAGGTCGGATCGGGTCATGAGTGACCCCGATTCGACCCGGTTCTTTGATCGGGTCCTAATAGTAGACCCAGACCAATCCATTAGAAAATCGAGTCCGGTCGGGTTGGGTCCACTATCAGAATTTTCAACCCAACAGGTCATTCGGGTTGGATTTGATCCATAAATAATCTGGTTATAATCTATAAAGTTTAGATCTAAATATGATCCGAATAAAATATAGACAACTATATTTTAATTATTACATAGCTAACTATTATTAACTATAAAATAGATAACAAATAATATTATTTTTAAAATAAATTAAGATATAAAAATAATTATAACTAGTTTCATATAAGTTTTAAATTATAATTTAAATGTCCAAATAGATATAATTCTAATAGTATTAGTATGTTCGAATCAGCTCGGATCGGGTCGGGTCCAAATTCAGTAAACCCAGACCCGACCCGAAAAATGAAACGAGTCTAATTTTAGGATCCAACCTGGATCCACGGGTCCATAAAAATGGGTTGGATCAGGTCTAAATGGATCGGGTCGGGTCGGGTTACGGGTCAACCCGACCCATTTGCAGTCTTAAGTACCACTATACGATATGAAAACAAAAAATGCACTCAAGCACACCATACATCTTGACCGTGTAGACAATAGTCGGGTAGATGGGCAAGAATGTCAAGAGTATATAGCTACCATATCACCTATTAATCATAATTTTAAATAATAAGATGTTAAAGATAATAATAATAAAAATATTTAATTTTACTTATTATCTGCTCTGGTCTTAGGTGATTAAGATATAGTCTGTATGAAGAGACAACATGTGTTGGCATCTCTTTAATCAAAAATTGATCTCTCCATCTGTAGATAATAAATATTATATGGTTAATATAACAAATAAATTTCAACAAGAAAATAATAATAAATTTTGATACTTACCTTATGCCCAAGGGACCTTGTGGTAATCCAGCTTCACCATCATCTAAATCAATCAAAGGATCTGCAATCGGCCAGAATAATCTACGTGGTGCTATATCCGGGAATCTATCCCATGTCCAGAGCTGTAGCAATATCAATGGTCTAGCAATATCATAGGCATCTCTCCTATTAGCCCTGCACATATATCTATACAATCATGCTAAGCCTGCACCACCTCAACTGTAATGTCCAGCCATCTCAAAATCATGTAGTAGGGGATAAAAATATGAGATGTATCCCCTTCATTGACGTATCCATAAATAAACATCCATCTATAAACTGTAATATATAAGCTCTAGCATGTCGCTGTATCGCTATTTCATCAATATCATGGGATAACTCGTGAAATTGCTCCGCTAGCCATACTAGACTTAACCGTGATCCCTGGAGTCGACCCTGTGATGAAATGACTCCTAATAACTGGCGACAAAGCTGATGTTAATCGATCTATGTACTGCTAGTGACTGGTAATCCATCAATAGGTAAACCCAACTGGATGACAATGTCCTGTAGTGTGATCGTGCACTCTTGATATGATAGATGGAATGTATGAGTCTCTGGACACTACTGCTCTATGAGTATTGTAATCAAATCCAATCTAACTATATATAGCCTATACGTGCCAGTCTATAAAACTCGGCCTACTGCATGTATGGTACTATACGTCTATCTAGTGGTATTGATCTACATGTAACAAGCTCCATACATCGACACTGAAGGAAACCTGCCTCCTGACCATCCCATATCAATCCAGAATTATGGCTGTCCTGATCATACAACATAGAATGGTTTACTAGTCCTGGATCTATATCTATAAAAATCTACACATATATACAAATGTTTGTAATTAAGAAAATCTATTTACCAATCATCAACACCTCTAAAAATAAAATGCATAACACTAATATATAATAAGCATGTACATGAATATGGAACTAGATTGCATTATATCATCATGTATTCAACTAATAAAATATAAAACCTGGATAACAACAATAATCCAAGTACAACAACTAACAATACAGGTAAATATATGAAAAATAAATACATCCTGAATTTGTCAGGAAACCAGTCTCAGGATCAATGAAGTATGATGGCCCTCATACAGATTTAATATAATTCCAGTAATATGGAGCAATGGAATATGAAATATATTATCGATGACGCAACAAAATCTAATCCTAGCAGATCAAACAATGCTCAATGTTAAAAACGTAATATGAAAAATTTGACACATGTCATATACAATAAATTTATTATGTACAAAAATGGATTTGGATGAACTATATAATTATCTTTCAATGATAGCACTATTCTACTTTCCCTCAAATCCATATCATTTCTAATTTTAGTAGAGCGTGGCATACCTTTTTGCCATAACCATATTTTATCTAGTATAATGGTAATATCTTGACCAAGCTGTGACCAATATGCTTGGTGATGAATGGATTAAAATTAAGGTGCATAAGGTTGATGATAATCATTTAAACTATAGCAGCGATTAACATATCTATAAAAATTAATTGAAACACATGCACAAGTAGCCATGACATGTGAACAAAGTAAATATTAGCACTATCATTTTTGACATATACATGTACAATCCGATAGTCGAATAATCTGTATTACAAAATATAATAATTGGTACATTAGAAAGTAGATAATATAAAGATGTCATAAATTTATTAAGTTTAAAGCTGTACCTTAGTGTTGTTGCTTTTGTTCATATATGGACTATGCGTTGTAGTTTAGATTTGAAATATATCAATAGCTCTATCGAATCTTATAACTATGTGGGATGTAGCTTTAGCTTGTTTGGTGATTACATGACCCGTAATGAATGAAGTAAATCTTTTGTTCCTATCAAGTGCATCAACTACCAGGGCACGTCATCCATCGAAGTATGATACAAATCGAAAGAATGTCAACTACACCAATGTAGTTACAGGAAGGAATCGAGTATTTTTAAGCACTCCATTAAAACACTCTGATAGATTGGTTATCATTATTCAATACCTTCGGCCACCATCGTATGCATATGTCCACTTATCTAACGGAATATCACTTAACCATTAAAACACTCTGATAGGTTGGCGACCTGGTTCATGAGAGCTTCAAACTGCTATACTCCCACAACAACTGTGGGAGGTGGAGCATCGTTCTCCTCCGGGGGTGCACCCCCCTGAGACGAAGGACAACTCCGGCTTGTAGAAGCGATTGGAGCTTTTTCTCTTACCATCAAGAACTTTTTTCTTCCCCTTATCTGGGAGGGAGCTTAAAAAATGTTAACGCCCCCCTTCCTGGTGCGCCAATCTGTTGGCGTGGGGTCCCTGGATCGGCCGGTCGGAGCCGCTATATCGCAGGATCACTCCCTGGTTCACTTGCAAAACAGGTCCCTTACTGGAATTATTTCGGCGGGGGACACTTCGATGCCTAAGTCAGTGACGGATCCCAGCCACATAATGGGAAAGGTGTAGAGAATGGGAGAGAAAAGGCTCTTGGAGATCGTAAGTGTATGTGAGCGGGGATGTTCGTGTACCCTACTCGAGCCATCCTTCTTACCCTTATTTAAAGAAGGCCTCCAGCTTGCGTCCCACTCTTTTTCCGGAGATCATGGGGAGCCAATCCCTCCCATGATTGGCGATCGTGGGTTGTCATTGAGCGGTTCCAGCCAGATCGGAGGCGTGACTGCGGGAGTTGCACGCCATGAACATGGCATGATGAGTGTCGATTGTAACCATTGGTTACAGTTACATTTCTGGAACAGATTGTACTCCAAGCTTCGGATTTTCCCTTGCATGGGCCGAAGACTTGGTATTTCTCCAAGACCGGAGTTTGTGTCAACGGCGGGGACCGAAGTACGTGCCTTCGGAAGTCGATGAGTGGTTCGGTCTTCGTCCGGGAGCGAAGACGTTAACCGAAGGTTCAGCCTCCGGATGTTATGGTCCGGTATGAAGCCTTGGGTTCCCTGCAGTTGGCCTGCCCCTTGCTTGGTCCGAAGTCCGTAGTCCGGAGAAACGAGCTTCGACCAGTCGAACCGGAACTTGGTTTATAGCTGAACCAGGATATCCCAACATGGCATATTATGACATTACGGGTCTTGAGCTACTGATAAGCCAATTATCCTATATTAGCTGTGTCAAGATGAGGGTTTTTATCTCATAGCCAAATGAGTAATTCACAATTGATTATTGGGTTTCAATTGATCTGCCTTATGGAAATGGCAAATACATTATTATCCATGAGAGCCTGGACCATACACTACAAGAAAAGGATTATTTAAAAACAAAAACTTTACAATGGATGGAATTCATTTTTAATCCATTATTAATTAGCAATGGATTTATAATGAAATGCTTAATTCCATTACTAATTTTTAAAAAATAAATTAATAATAGATGGATTAGAAACGATCATTTTATAATGGACTAACAATGGATTTAAAAATTATTGCTAAATTCTGTGCGAGGTTCCTGTATATTATTAGCATTGGAATTGTAATAAATTAGAAACGGCTATTTTGTAACCGATTAGCAATGAAATTAAAAACCATTGCTAAATTTTGTAAGAGATTCTCATGTATTATTAGCAATAGAATTATAATGAATTAGAAATAGATATTTTGTAATGGAATAACAATGGACCTGTAAACCGTTGCTAAATTTTTTAAAAGATTCCCGCATATTATTAGCAACGAAATTACAATGGATTAGAAACGACTATTTTGTAACAGATTAATAATGGAACTAAAAATTATTGTTAAATTTTGTGGAAGGTTCTAAAATTTGCAATGGAATTGAAATGGAATTTCAGTCCATTGCTAACTTTAAAAAAAAAATAAACCCTATCTTTCCTACTACTCTCTAAACAAAAAAAATTGTTTAAGTTATAATCGATCATCAAGAAATTTATATACCATTAATCATTGAATGCCTGATAATAATATTTAGCCCCCTTTTTTTTTTTTGATGGAACAAAAAGGGGGAGGAGTTAGACCCCGGGCGTGGCCATCCCTGAACGGTCCCCCAATCCCAGCTAGGGAATGTTCGATACACGACGCATATTAATGTTTCCGCAGCCGTTCTCCATCCGAAGATGAGTACGTCAACTTGACTACCACTGGCGTCAGCCAAGTAAACGGGATTTATTATAATATTCTTAACTTTTTCACTATCACCAGTCAATAAAGATTTCAGAATTATTTTATTATTATTATTTTTTTATTTTACTTCCGGACTATTTTTTTTATTATTTTATTTTATTTTTAAATTCTTAGTTGAAATATGTCCAAATCAATACTCGAATCCTTGACAGTTGGCTGTGAATGATTTTTAGCCTTTTTTTTGGTGAGAAAAATCAAAGAATCGATATAGTATTGTATTACAATTACAATTATAATACAGAAAGGAAGATACGGTGCACCTCTTAACTATATATATATATATATATTTTTTATTTTTTATTTTTTTTATTTTTTCAAAAAGAAGAAGACTAATCCTGGGGAAGGGGGAAACAAAAAGAACCCAAAGGTTTAGGACTTTGAGTTCATCCACCGCGAGGAGCCATCATTACCTTGGGCTTGGGCACCTAGCTGGTCATTTAGGCCGTGGACGATTCGCATCGAAATCGATGTCGGAGGAGGGGGAGGTGTCCAAGGGGTGGTGGTGGGTTCCCTGCCGCTGGCACCACAGCAGCAAGTGGGGGAGAGGCAACGGGCAGTTCGCCAAGCGAGCATGAAAAGGAGCTTGACACAACAGTCGAGGAGCACCAGCGGGCAGCAGATTCATAGCATGTTGGTGCAGGTGGTGCACTCGGTAGCACTGTGGGCGCAGCGCATGGTCGCCCGATGGGGAGGAGGCTTTTTTGGGCCTTCGCCACTTTGTTTTTTTTTTTCTAAAATTTTATTTTTCAAATAGATTTCAAATTGAGAATGCGAGGGTTCTTCTGAGTAGTTGGGGAGGAGGTTCTTCGATCGTGGCATGAAGGATGGAGGCATCACAGACGCGGTAACTGATTGCCGAGCATGGTTAGATCGGCACCCGCCAAGGTCGGTTCGGATCGCTGAATCGGCTGCTGGCCGGGGAGGTGGTGGTGCTGCAGCGGTGCTAGAGGGGCAGGGTCGGCTGTTCCTCTGGGCAGTGCCGACGTTGGACCAGAAACCGGAGGGGGTTGTGGGAGAGGGAGTTGGACTGCTGATCAGGGGCTGAGTTCTGCAAATCAAGATTCTAGGGCACATGGTGCCCTTCGCCATCCCTCGCTCCCGTCACCGCCACCATGAAGGGACTAGGGCTCTTCTTAGACATTGGGAAGAAGGTCAAAGGTCTCGATCTTTCTTCTCCTCTTCATCTTCTTGCCAAATCCCTGTCCTTTTTTAAATCTTTTCTGGCTATTTTTTGATCCTTGTCATTTTTCTTCGATATTTTGGTATTTTGGGGGTGATATCTTGTTTCGTGGTATTTAGATATGCTGAACAAGGACTATAGTTATGACCACAATTTAACCATCTCAACCTGCAGTGCCTCCGGAATGGTAACACCCTTGATCCTTCGTCTCCTTCTTCTTTAGAATCTTGTATTTTTTGTTTTATTCTCTATTCTCAATTTTTTAGAGGATTCCATTGGTCTCTAGGGATATTTCTAGTGTTTCTAGGTTTCAGATTGGTGCCTTTCTATTGTGAAATCATAGGGGATATTTCTAGTGTTTCTAGGTTTCAGATTGGTGCCTTTCTATTGTGAAATCATAGGGTTATTGATAGATTAAATCGTATGATGTGATTTACTGGTCAACTTGTGGAAGCCTTTATTGTTGATCAGATTTTTGAGTTTAATTTTCTCTTGTTTATACTTGTTCTACTGTCTCTAGTTGGCCAATCTTTGTAGGCTGCTGACAAGGGTTTTTCTAATAATGCCATTTTTTTGTATTTTTTTAAATTCTTTTTGGGTGTGCTTGTAGTTGAAAATTAAGTTGAACTACCGGTGCATTCATTTGTGGTTAGATCTCGAAAGATATTTTGTTTTTGCTTGTTCTTAAGTACTCATTATGTGAAATATATGTTGGTCATTTATGCATAGTTAATTATAATTGTTTTAATTCACTGGTGTAATTATTGATCATTTGGAGGTTTACAAGTATATCCAATTCTATCATAATATCAAAGAAGTTTAATATCAAAGAAGTTTTTGAATACAGAAACTTGATTTCAAGTCTCCTCTGACAGTATCATGCGTTCACTTTATATGCTCTGCTGTTGGAGCATATATTGCCATCAAATTTTTCAAGCAGACAATAAAATCATTTATTCCTGTGACAACATGTTCGCTAATGACTTGATCTGCTTAGATTTTTTTTTTGATTTTTGTTTATGACCTTTGTTTTTGTTCGTATGCCTTTCCAATTTGATTTATTGCAAGTTCTGATATTTTTTTTGCATCTGAAACAGTCATTTTGCAGCGGTTAGTATAAAGAAAATATTTTAAGTGGTGTATTTGGGCTTCTCTAGTATCCATTATTGGGAGAATTCTTTTGACCTTTGTAACAGATCTTAGTTTCAACATATTTGGATTTTGTGCTGCCTTGTTTGGTTATTTGGCTACATCTACAAAGACTATTCTAGCAGAGTCGCTATTTCATGGATATAAATTTGATAGGTAGCAAATCAATATATGTTATGATGTCTAATATTTGCACTTTTCAGTTTTGAATATTCAAAATTGTGCTGTTAGCTACTTATTTGATTCTTGATACTGTATTGTTAATATATTGCAACCTTATGCATTTTATTTAGATTTCATACATCAAAGCTACTAATAAATAATCATTGCCATAGTCGAATGGTTAGAATAAAGGAAATTCATGTTTGCTTGTTGAAGCTTTAATATACTTGTTGCTATGACACAATTAAGCATCCCAACCTGAGCGCATGCCAACTGCTATTTCACATGGCATGTACTTTTCATATGGGTAATGGCCTTGGAAGCTAGATTGTTCCATATTTTATCTATATAATCACTAGAAAAGAATGCCATTTATAATTGATGGTCTCTTTTCATATTCTATATTATTTATATTCTTATTACTATGTGCAGATCCAGAAATATGGGGTTAGAAGAGGTTAAAAGGAAGGAGAAACTTTATATAGTAAAGATAATGTGGAGAAATAATCTGATCCTAGTTCATAATCTGTTTCTTTTGGTGGCTGACATGAACATTAATCAAACATGGAATATTATGATGGTTGGAAATAGTAAGCAAATGAATATGTTCTTTATTCATATAGAATCATAGTATATATAGAAGAGATATAGGATTTAAGAGGTAGAAAAGTGAAACTAGGAAGGACAATATTACAGGCCTTAAGAAGGCAGAAAAGTAAAACTAGGAAGGAGAAAAAAAGATGGGAGATCGGGTATATGAAGAATATGAAGACTTTCCAATACTCCCCCTCAAGATAGGGTGAAGATATCTCAGACCCATCTTGCTAACAAGAGATGAAAAGGAAGATTCACTTAGTCCCTTTGTTAGGATATCTGTCACTTGATTAGTTGAGTGGATAAAAGGGATGCAAATCTATCTACTGGTCACCTTTTCTTTGATAAAATGATGATCAATTTCAATGTATTTGATACAATTATATTGCACCGGATTATTCACAATTTTAATTGCTGCCTTATTATCACAGTATAGCATCATATGGGACTTACTCAAAAGGCATAGCTCTTGGAATAATTTCTGTAGCCAGAGAAGCTCATATATTTCTTGAGCCATTGCTCTATACTTAGCCTCTGCAGTCAATCTGGCTACAACATATTGCTTTTTACTTCTCCAGGTAACTAGATTACCATCAACGAACGTGCAGTAACCAGTAGTAGATCGCCGATCATCCAGTAAATCTGTCCAATCTGCATCAGTGAATGCTTCTATCCTCAAAGAGTCATGTCGAGTAAAGAGCAGTCCCCGTCCAAGACATATTTTCAGGTAGTGTAGTACCTGATAGACTGCCTCCATATGTTTCTCTCGTGGGTCATGCATAAACTAGCTGATGACACGACTACAAAGGCAATGTCTAGTCTAGTATAAGAGAGATAAATCAGTTTCTCTACCAATCGCTGATATCTTCCACGATCAATAGGGGCTCCTCCATTTGCCATTAATTTGTGATTCTGGTTAAAAGATGTATTAATAGGCTTACATCCCAATATTCCAGTCTCACTAAGAAGGTCAAGAGTATATTTTCGCTGAGTCAAGAAAATATCATGAGATGACCTAGAAATCTCAATATCCAAAAAATATCTCAACAATCCTAAGTCCTTGACTTCAAACTTGCAAGCTAGATTGTGTTTAAGCCATGCAATCTCCCTAAGATCATCTTCTATGATAACTATATCGTCAACATATACTATCAAAATAGTTTTCTTTCCACCAGTATGCTTGTAAAATAAAGTATGATTTGCATTACTCTATGAATATCTCATTTTTAGCACTGCCCAACTGAAGTGTTCAAACCAGGCATGGAAAGACTGCTTGAGACCATAGAGAGAGTACCGTAATCTGCACACCTTCTCTGTCGTAGCTTTGTTCATAAGCCCAGGAGGAATCTGCATATAAACCTCCTCCTGAAGATATCCATGAAGAAAAGCATTCTTCACATCTAGCTGATGCAACTCCCAGCCACAGTTAGCAGCACACGAGATTAAGGTTTATTTTTGTCATGGGAGCAAAGGTCTCTTCATAATCGATGCCGTATGTCTGTGTATACCCTTTAGCCACTAGACGAGTCTTGTACCTTTCAAGTTTGCCTTCAAGATTATGCTTGACTATATACACCCATCTACAATCCACTGGTTGCTTCCTATTAGGTAGAGTGACCAGATTCCATGTATGATTTTTTGACAAAGTATTCATTTCCTTCATCATTGCATGCCTCCAGCTTGGATTTGCTATAGCCACCTTCCAATAAGTAGGAATGCTCATAAATTCTAATGCAGCTATAAAAGATTTATAAGAAGGAGACAGGGATTCATAGGATACACAGTTAGAAATATCATAGCGATAGCGAGGAGGGATGATCAAACGGGAACCCTTTCATTTAGCAATGGAAATATCTAAATCAGAGAAAATAGGGTTGTTACCGTTATTCATAGAGGAAGGGACTCAGAAGACCTAGATGGAACTATGATTGGGGCAGAATCTTGGATGACTGGAGAATGTACAATAGCCTCACTTTGCTCCCCTTGAATACCATCACCCTATGCCTTACTAGATCGTCCTGAGCATCGTCAGTCTCTACTTCCGTACTTTCATCACCACTGTGCTCCCTCTCATACCAAGGGCTACTAGACGGTGTGGTCAAGAACTCATAGGACATAGAGATACCACTTGGTACATCCGAAAGCCGAGGGAGCTATTCCGTCACATAGTAAGGCTCCATTTCTCGAAAGGTCACATTCATGGTGACGAGCATCTGCCGTTTAGGTGGATAATAATATTTATACCCCTTCTTAGTGACAGAATAACCTACAAAGATACATTTCAGAGCTCGAGGATCCAGTTTACCAATAAATTATGCATGGTCCCGAGCAAAACAGACAGCCGAAAATATGGGGTGGTACAATGTATTTGATCTTTTTCTTGTAAACATTCAAGTGAAGACTTGAAGTCAAGAACTTGGAGAGGCATACGGTTGATGAGGTAAGTCGCAGTTAGAACAGCCTTCCCCCATAAAAAATTAGAAACTCATATAGAAAACATGAGGGTGCGAGTTACCTCTAGCAAATATCGATTCTTCCGTTCGGCTGCGCCATTTGTGCCGGGATATTGATGCAAGTTGTCTGATGAATGATCCCATGGTTGTGCAAGTAGGTACGAAATCCTTGATTCGTATACTCTATACCATTATCGGATTGGAGTATTTGAATCTTTGCTCCAAACTGAGTGTCCACCAGTTTATGAAATTCTTTAAAATAGGAGAATACCTCATGCTTGTTCTTCAGTAAGTATAATTAGGTCACCCGACTATAGCAATCAATGAAGGTAACAAACCACCGATGTCCTGTAATGGAAATAGTACTACAAGGTCTCCAAACATCCGAATGCACAATATCAGATTTATGGTTGCTTCGATTATTAGAAACAGGATACATTCCATGGGTGTATTTTGCAAACTCATAGTCATCACAAACTAAGGTAATCTTCTTGCAAGAGTAAGAAAGTGTAGAAAACAATCGACGTAAAGCAGGAAAAGCGATGTGATCGAGTCTTCTATGGTAAAACAGGAGCTCGGAAGAAGCCGTGTTTGCTAACAAAGCATCATGAAGCTGCTCCCCTTCATTTTTCAAGTAATACAGGTCATTGTACATTTTATCATATCCAAGTTCCTTCTCCATTGTCAGTTCCTGAAAGATACAATGAGTTGGCCAAAAGGTGACAAAGTAATTTAAATCTTGAGTAATAGAGCTAATAGATAACAAGTTTGTGGAAAAGGTAGGGACATGCAAAACGGATGATAATTGAAGAGTAGGTGTATAGTCGACGGTTCCCTTACTAGATACAGCTGAAAGGGATCCATTAGCTAAACGAACTCAATCATGACTAGAACTAGGAAAGTATGCACTAAAGAAGGTAGAAGATCCAGTCATATGATTGGAAGCACCAGAATCAAGAATCCATAAAGAAGACGTATCCATACAACCAAATGCATGGCCTACACTACAAGTAATACCTGATTGAGCAAAGTTGGAAGTGGGCGGTGGTGGCCTAGCCGAAGCTAGAAGAGGCAAGGAACTAGAAGTAGATTCATATTTATCCATCAACCGCTTCATGATTTGATAGTTGTCAAGTGAGATACAAGCAGAAGACTTCTCCACTTTCTCAGATAGATATGCGGTTTGTTGACCATGACCTCAACTCCGACCACGCCCCTAATCTTTCCACTTAGATTGAGAGGGGCAACCATGTAATTCCCAACAAGTAGCTTTGACATGACCAGGCTTATGACAGTAATTATAGATAGTAGATGGCTGTGCACCAGACCAAGATAATGGTTTAGCTGTAAGGACAAAGCGAATAGGCTCAGTAGAGGCAATGACTCTAGTCCTCGTCTCCTCCTACAACGCAGTAGAGAAGGCCTAACTTAGGCTTAGCATATTGTCCCGAGCCAAAAGCTATACCCGAACTGGCTCAAACTCGAGATTCAGGCCATACAAAAAATCCTAGACTCGTTCTTGATCCAGGTACCTTTGGAATCGATGCATATCTGTAGAGCATTCCAAATAAAAGGTATGGTAGTGATCAGTTTCAGTCCATAATCGTTTCAATTCTGTAGCATAATCGGTAACAGAAAGTGTGCCTTGACAAAGCTACTGCAATTAGCACCGGATCTTATATACCTGTGTAGGATTAGCTTTCGGAGAATATATCTGAGCCACCGCATCCCATATCTCATGTGCGGTCTCCAACAGTTGCATGCTTCGTGAGACACTTAGGACCATAGCATTGAGTAGATAAGCCATGACCACTAATTTTCCATATCCTATTGAGCTATTCTTGGTACTTTATCAACAAGTCATGATGTTGTGCCGGTGAGATATCCCTCCAAACCATGGCTTTTGACAAGCAGCTGGGTACTTCTAAACCATAATAAATATGTGGTTGGTCCATCGAGCTTGACAGCAGCCTGGAGTGCATTGAGGGATACAGTCTCTTGTGAAGGTCCTCCTGGTTGAGTTGCTATCTGGACAGTGGATACCTAGACTACGAGCAATCTATTAAGGAGGTTCTCCAAATCTTGAGTGATAACTGTATTAGTCATTCTGGACTCAGAACATCGCCATCCATAAAAACCCACTAAGATTAAAAATATCCATCACCAAGGTGTTCAAGGAACAAACAGGAGGACAAGAGAAAGAGGGCACGAAACAAAGGTGCCAAGGCGGTGCTCGGGGTGTTGGTGGCAGCGAACCCAGTGGCACGGAGAGTTATGTAGGGCTGAAGAGGCAGAGCAAGATATCAAACTCATAAACCCCAATTGCCAAGCTGCTCAACAACCAAGTTACACTGCCCAGTAGACATTGGCTCAGCATATATGCCAATGATCAAAGCCATATTAGTTTGGCTTGATAGGGACACCGCCAGACCCCGTCTTCCAAAAACCCCAGGCAAAGGTGAGGCGAGATCGTGGATGAAGGTGATGGCCGGAGCGTGGGCGAAAGCAAGGGGCAACAGTGCAAGGGAGGGGGGCATTGGAGGTCGCCTGCAAGGACGTGGCCATCACGTCTGGGCTCGGTGGGGCGGAGGCCACGGCCGGAGCAGAGGATGCTGTCAAACTCGTTGAGGTAGACGGTCTCGTCAGTCCACTCGGAGGTGTCGGTGTCAGAGGGGGCTTCATGGAGATGCGGCCGGAGTCGCCAGGGTAAAGACCGAGGGCGGGGTTGAGGGAGAGGGCTGTCAAGGAGTAGACGCCTACGAGGACGTGGCTATCACGCCTCTATCTTTCTATCTGTGTGATATGGGGGAAGATGTCATCCGGGTTTCTGTTTGCTGCCCCGGTTGCCGGCCTTGCCTATGCTGGCCTGAGATCTGATGCCTCCAACAAACTTTTCCCGAAGATGGGCTCAGTTCAGTGGCAGGCAAGAACCATCTCTAATGGCTCCAGGGTCCGCTATATGAAGACATGGAACCCAATCAACAATAAGAAGTTTGAGGCACTCGCTTATCTACCACCCCTCTCCGAGGAATCAGTTGCAAAGGAGGTTGATTATATGCTCTCCAAAGAATGGATCTCGGGAGGGCCCTGAGCACCAGAGGCGAGGGTCGAAGGAGGGCAAAAGATGGAGGTGAGGGTCTCGGGAGGGGCAAAGGGGAGGGTTTGGTTGTTGGCGGCAGTCTGATCTCCTAGGTATGCCTCTCCCTCAATGGCGAGTAACTTCTACAATCCAGAGCTAGGTCCCAAAAGCCATACAAAATGATCGGAAGGGAAAAATGATTGGAAGGGAAAAATTGTAAGGAATTATGAGGAGAAGAAACAAAATAATCAAGGAAGAATTAGGGATTAGTAGGTTCTGATACCATGTTGAAAATAGTAAGCAAATGAATATGTTCTTTATTCATATAGAATCATAGTATATATAGAAGAGATGCAAGGTTTAAGAGGCAGAAAAATGAAACTAGGAAGGAGAATATTACAGACCTTGAGAATTGAGAAGGCAGAAAGGTAAAACTAAAAAGAAAAAAATAGATGGAAGATCAAGTATATAAGGAATATGAAGACTTCCCAATAATGACCAAGATGTTAAGGGAGTTTTTGGCAATGATGGTCTAGAAGATCTTTGGAAAGATATGTTACTAGCTATAGAATATTCAAAGGTATTAACTTTATGTTTTTTTGCAAAAATCTTTCTAGTTAGCTTACCCATATTGATGTTGACCCCAAACGGTTGGGATAAGGTTGAATGATTATGTTACTGGCTATAGAATATTCAAATGTTTTGTATTTGTGTGTGTGTGTTTCAATATTGTTTATATATATTATAATAAAAATCTCTTGGATAGATGACTAACTCCATACTCTTTGTCTTGTTCACAAACATTCAAAAGGAAAAAAAAGAAAAGACAAAAAAATGAAATCAGTGTATAATAGGTTGGCCTCCAAATTATGGATCCTGGATCTTTCTTTTTGAAGCTCTAGGAGTATCTAATACTTAACTAGCAAAAAATTCTTCAATAGGAAACAAGTGATCAGTTGACTTAAGTAGAAAGCATAAGGGTTATATAATAATCACTAAACTGGTGAATGTGATAGTTAAAGTGAGAAAATATGAAGATGCACAAATTGCGATTTGTTTGTGAATGGCACAAAGTTTCAATATGCTTTAAAGTTGTATTATTGTTCTACATTATCCTGCAGAAAGTTTAGGAGACTTCAATAAAAATCTGACCAGGTCATCAAACTGATTTGTGAATCCTTAACCTAAAACAATTAGGAGATAATTATTTCAATACCTTTTGAATGGAATTATTTAAAGAGATAAACATCTGTACTAGGCAACTTGGAGAGTGAGGAAGTAGAGGGAATCGTTTTTTTTTTTCATTGGCTCTTGTTTGATTTCCTTCTCAATATGAAAATTATGGACTGTATATTTCCATTTTGACACAAGCAGGCCCTATCATTTACATGGGCTTTGAGCCTAGTAAAACCTTGCCTATCGTTATATGATGCTCTCAAGGGTCTAAGGAGCTTATTAAGCAAATGTATTCCTACCATGTTCTTAGCAACAGGTCCAGCATTATAAAATAGCCAAGTTAAAATGTAAGCTTCCAGGACTACACAAGTAGATTAAGATTGGAACTTTGATATAAAGACTGTTAGCTGCCAAACTAACTGATATTAATTGGACTTACTGCATCTCGTATGACCCTTATACCCAAGCAAAGTGTGATTAGGAAAATCATTACTATAAGCTTCCTAGATTTCAGCATATTATATCATAATGCCCTCCATATGATGATACAACCATTTGCATTTAGGTCTGTCTACTGTAGGTTTGGTAAAAATAATACCTCTGATGCATGATCAACTCATGTTATAGCTAGCGGCATCTAAAAATCTATTTAATGCCGAAGAAGTTATTTTTCTACGAAAAGTCTTTTATAAAACATAAGTAGTGCTACTTATTTATGTCTCTCAAAAAAATCAAAACTCTTTTTGACAAATAGCTGATCTTAATTATCTGGTCTATCATTTTTTCCAATAGAAAAGAATGTGCCCGCCAATTAATGCACAACATACTCCTATGGCACCGTCTCCAGCTGAATAGGAGATTAGAAAAAATATCACTTTTACTTTTTTTTTTTTTTACTTGTGCTTTCTTGTATTGTTTATTTATTTGTTAATATATGATATTAGGATTCTACTTTGGAGTGTTATACATCAGGGGGGATAGAGATGGACAAAATATTGATGGTGGTGATGTGCACTGGACATTCTATAGTTCTTCCTTAGTAGTTTTTGTTTTATGTATCTAATAATTATTTGTGTATAAACTTTGTATATGCGCATGATACACATTTTATATATTAGATACTTTGAGCACTTTTTATGGCATGTACTTTATTAAATTCTTGGTATTATTGGACATAGAATTTTTAATATTGTTCAATGGCTTGAAATCACATTTTATATATTAGATATTATGAGCACTTTTTATGGCATGTACTTTATTAAATTCTTGGTATTATTGGACATAGAATTTTTAATATTGTTCAATGGCTTGAAATCTATTATTGGATAGCTTGGAATTATTATAATTATTGTTAGATATATACCAAGAATATATAAATATAATGCTTTAAAAAATATGTCCAAAAAATATGCAAAAAAAATTATAATTTAGCAATGAATTAGCAATGAAAAGAATTTTAAAATATATTAATTAGCAACAAATTTACAATACATTAGCAATGGATATTTGAAAATTTATAATGGATAAGAAACGGATTTGCAACAGAAGATTAAAATAATAGCAATAGTTTTATAATGGTCTAGTAATGGATTAGCAATAAAAATTGAAAAAAATTAACAACAGATTAGCAACGTATTTGCAATGAAATATTAAAATAATAACAATGATTTTATAATAATATAGCAATGGATTAATAATAAAATAATAATAATTTAATAATAGATTAGTAGCGGTTTATAACAAAATCGTAATCATGATTATTTAATTTGGAAAGTCGTTACTCAAAAATATGTAACGGAATTATTATGTTGCTATTTCGTTGCTAAAAATATTAGCAACGGAATAGCAACGAAAATGAGTTACATAGAGTTTTTAGCAACCTAAGCAAATTCGTTGCTAATCCATTGCTAAATAGATTAGCAACGAAATTTGTCCGTTACTAAACAATATTTTTTCTGGTAGTGATATCTTGATGTAAGGATGCTTAAAAGGTCTGCTCATCCAAATCAAATTATTGGCAAGGGAAATTGCATATAATTGGGTCCCCTTTCATATAATTTGGGTACATGAGGCCCATGTTTCTTGAGCAACCTTTTACCTTTCTTAGTTGGTTGAGATTTATTTGTCGTAAAAATTACAAAGCTCTGATATCTAAGAAATATTCCGGAAATTTGGATACTTTCTTTTTGGAGCGGGGATGGAAGGAGAGATGAGTTGAGAGAATGAAAGATGCAAAAGCCAAAAAATAAAAAAACAAATTATTGACATATTCAATTTTTCAAACAAGTAGACATTTTTCTCCCCTTCTCATCAGGAGTGGACTTAGCTGAATCCACATTTGCTTTTGAATATGAATTTCGCTGGTCATTCATCAATTATTTAACAAGATTGATTTTCGTTGATTAAGATAATTTAATATATTAAAACTAATAATGGAAATTATATTTTAAGTATAGTTATTGCTTAACTATTGTTCAAATTTCTTCCTAAACCTTAAGTGCATATATAAGTAATTGATAAGATGATGCAATAAAACATACCTCGAAATAGTATGTTACTATTTTGAATTTATAAATTACTTTCAAGATTCATGTAGGTGTAGGTTTAGTTCTTGGCACGCCAAATCTTTATCCTTTTTTCTGAAATAAAGCTTCAACCTCTTTGTAATCCGGGATTTTTTTATTGTAAAACCTAGAAGCTCATCCAAAAAAACCGTCCAAATGATATTATTTAGGTTTTTTGATCTCGTATAACTACCCAATATCTATCAAGTGTATAACTGATATAGGATTAAACATATATTATAGGTCCTCATATACTTTCTCTATTTAAATCCCATATCCTCACTAGGTTAAGAATTCAAATTAATTAAAATTTAATTATAAGTATTACAAACCCAATCATAAATACCCAGAGCAAACCATGGTCAATCTATAGGGCTCGTGCTTTAGCATTTTCTAGTTCATATGGGCCATGATTTGAGTTCGCTTTAATATTATTTATAATAATTTTAAAAAAAATTAAAATATAATAGCTGGAATGTATTATTTGGATATGAATCCTCGTATTCCTTAACCTAGATACCATATGCAGCAAACCCTCATCCATACTCCTATGTCCAAGTTCTCCATATTTATTGTTTGGTAACAACTGAAAACTATTGGATACCAAGATTTTTTTTTTTTTTTTTTAAAGTCAAAGCCAAGATCTTCAATTATGATTTCTTGTTATTATAACACCAGATGTTAGTCCATCAGGCATTTAGCTCATTAGAGAAAGGGACCCCTGGAAATAGAACAAAGTTCCTCCACTTGGGGACAACATTTGCTGTCCCAAGGTAAGCAAGGTGGAGGTCTGATCTCATAAATGGACGAACCTCACCCTCTGAATTCCTTTCTTTGAGCCAAAGCAAAAGCCACCGGTCACAGGTGGCAACTGCTTAAAAAATAAGCTACGGAGGCGTGACCGCCATTTCCAACGGTTCCCCCCACCACTTTCTTAGCCGCTAAGTCACCGCTCCACCGCCGCCGCAAAACTAGTTGCCGAAGAAACCCCACGCCCACAGTCGGTTCGCCGATATGACTTTTCTACCCTTTACGTGCCGAACCAAAATCCCTAATCTCATGCACCTAAAAGGACCAAAATATCCGCATCCAACTCATTACTCGGCTTATAAATTTTCCATGATTTATTAATACATTAAAAAGTAGTAAGTTGATAGGCAAAATCAAATCCATCTCTTAATAGCTTTTTTTCTTTTTTTAAAGACAAAAATGTTTGATTATTGAGAAAATAAAAATTAAGACAATATTTAATATAATTAGTAAAGGATGCCATTATTCAACATATATATTTCTAAAATTATTTACTATTTTTTTATTTAATTAATTAATAATTTATTTCAACTCGATGATGATAAGATCTCGTGTGAAGCGAAAAGATAGGAAAAAAATATCCAATGTGTTTTTCAACTCTATTGCTTGATGGTGAAGCTAGATCCTAGAGATAAGGATTAGCTTAACAACCAAGAATCAAGGTTATCATGGTTAAATTTGGATGATACCATGTTATTGACTAAAATGGCAAAAGTGTAATTGTAATAAAATAAATGCATGACTCTTCACCTAACCCCTAGGGCCGACTCAAACGCCGATCCAAAAGGTATATAAATAAACGAAAGGGGCGGCACGATTCAAACCGTTCCGTGTGCTTCAATAGCCGTTAATTACTTCTAGTTTCTTCCTCCCCTTCCCCCTTGTTCGGTACCAATGGAATCCACGGCCAGAAGCGTCGGCGATTCCAACGGGAACGAGCTCGCCTCCCTCCCAAACAAGAAAAGCTCCCCTCGTGGCGTCGAGATTTGCCCGATCGATGCATCCTCGTTCCGAAGGCCATCCGATTCGTGCTCCTCCAATGGCTTGGTTCAAGATTTCAAGAACTTCAGCAATAGCGGTGCTCCGTCTAGGTTCCTCTTCTTCCGGGACGGCTCGTGGACCGACTTCCCTCGCCATGTGTTCGACGTATTGGCGCCCGCTTTCATCGCCGGAAGGGCCATTTTAGACGTTCCTGTTGATTGCCGTACGTATATTTTTGACTTCCTGCGGTTGATTCAGATTGATGTGGCGACGGGGGTTTCGAATTCGATTGCCTGGATTGATGTTAATGGGCGATGCTTTTTTCCAAGAACGGTTCTTGATGGGCAGAGGAAAATCCCACCCTGTGGGAAGCTGGAGATTGAATTAAGAATCGACAGGGGCTCTTCGATAGCGCCGTCAGATTGTGCTAAGTTTCTTAAGAGGAAGAGGGATGAATTCGAGCCCATCAGAGAGTACTCTGATGAGAGTCCTGAGAGCACTTCCGCGACCGTGAGTTTTGAGACGCCAAGATGGCCAGGAGTTGTGGTGGTGGGAGACGGTGATAGATATTGCAAGCTTGTGGAGAAGTTGTTTCTTGGTGGAATGAGGAAATTTGCTCCAGACACGGTCATCACTTCCATCCACAAATGCTCGCATTCCATCCTCTCGGGGAATTCGAGATCGAAAGCTTTTCAGATGTGGATACAGATGACGAAGGCCAATCGGGGCGACGGCAATGTGAAATTTGGCTGGTATGCAACGTCGGCGAGGGATGTGGCCGCCGTCGTCTCTCATGGTTTCGGAAAGCCTGACAACCAACACTGCGGTTCTGGTTCTCATGGTGTTGGCATCCACCTCTCTCCACCACATTCTCCATTCACAAGGTATTAATTCTACTTCTCTCAGCCTCATGCTTCTACGTACTTTCTTTTTAATGCAGTTTTGTTGCGTCTAATCATGAAGTCATCTTTTGAAATGCTTAAAGCTCTTTGCTGGCTGAGGAGGATGATAATGGTGAGAGGCACATCATACTGTGCCGGGTGATCATGGGAAAGTCTGAGAAAGTTGAGGCAGGCTCCCTCCAGTTCCATCCTAGCAGCGAGGAGTTTGACAGCGGTGTGGATGATCTCGCGAATCCGAAATGGTATATTGTGTGGAGCACCCACATGAACTCTCATATACTTCCTGAGTATGTTGTGAGTTTCAAATCTTCGATGCATTCTCACGGTATTTAATTGTCCTTCTTTTGCGCCTTTATTTACTGGCTCTCTTTTTTATGACTGGTGGAAACTCATGGGGTTTGTCAATAATTGATCAGATCCACATAGAATGATGAATCCATCAAAGAAACCTTGTTTAACAAGTCTGTCCTTCACAAAACTGTTTGCAGAGATGGGAGGATCTCTTCCATCCTTCAGAAAACGAGCATTGGAGATATTGTATAATCATTACAAGGTAATTAAATTCCAGCAACAAGCTTGCTTTGGTTCCATTATGGTCTTGATCACTTACTTGGCTCGTTGCTTTGCTTAGTTTGGATATATGATTTGGTGTTCGCTCTTAATGATTTAAATTTGCTTGTTCTAGGATTAACAAGTTGATCAATTATATAATTTTTACTGTACCTTAACTAAGTTTATATAGGAAATTTATGATCAAAAGGTCTGGATTCAGCAACATACGCAGAAACATTTTGAGGAAAAAGAAAGACAACAGGGAGAAAAATTTAGCATGTTGAAAACTCTATCAAATGACCGTTTCTCATACAAGCTTGTTAAATCATTTTCGTTATGCAGAACTGTATCATGAAATGATTAGGTTTCTCTCTCATTTTATAGCTCACTTATTGTTTAGTTAATCTCAAGTAATTCTTGTCCTGGTCCTGATCATATTCCAGACTTATCAAAATGGGATGAGACTTTTCTGACTGATGGATATTTTTCATTACATTCAGGCAGGAACGATGAGCAAAGACACCTTTATCAAACGACTGAGGTCTATTGTTGGTGACAAGATACTGGCTTCCACAATCAGAAGGATTCAGGGAAACTGAAAATATGAGTCAGTCTTGCTCTATGTTTTTCAGAGGCGTGTGGGCATCATCTTGTGGAATTTTGTTGTTGGTTCTCTGCTAAAAAGAAATTTTACTGTAATGAAATACCAAATTGAAGAAGAGCAAATTGGATTTTTTATCAGAATATTTTCGACCATCTGATCTTTTTAATGACTGGCATTTCATGCCTCAACTGCCAACATACAATATTCCACTTCGCCAACATACAATATTCCACTTCGCAGGTCAATCATCCATTAGGCAGGAGTATGATTCAAAAATAATCTGTTCTTCATTGTGGAGTAGAACCCAACTTGTTAACAATAATATTGAGAAATTCCAAATAATCATTCTACAGCTCGAATTCGGATTTGCAAGGAGTGGAAGAATATTACAAGCATATTAGAGAATAATTTTAACATTTTGGAATTTCATTTGGAATATGGATGCACTTTCAGTTCACACGCGGAACCACTTGGGATAGCCTTTCATCTTCCAGAAGTGTGTATGGATCTACATATGGCGATGGCGATACTGGCATCTTGCTGGCATCATGCACAAAACTTGGCCCAAAGTACTGCAAGCCATACAAAAATAATTTTTATGTCACTGGTTGGAAAAACTGGATTAGGATGCAAGCAACATAGAAACTTTTGAATTTAATTCATATCATCACAAACTATGTTGTCAGACAAAACATATATCTCTATGAAAGTTGTCCCCTGTTCACCTAGAGATAATTACTAGTTAATAAACTGTGCACTTAAATGACATCAATCAAACTCACAATATAAAAAACAAACCTTTGGAAATGTCTTTTTTTCAGTTTGATCTAATAAGGGCTAAAAGGTGGTTTTATTATGTAAGTGGCAGAAAAACGAGTGTTTAGAGTCTCAAGGTGACAATACCATGACCAAATGAACCTCTCGAATGTCTCATCACTCTTATAAGCATGCACAGGCTGTCCTGGTATACTTCGTTCAGACATGAAGTCAATGTGAGAAATCAGAAATATATAGAATTGTCCTAGATAAAAGCATGCCCTACATCCTAAAGACCCGAGAAGATAGAGTGATCATTTTTACTCGTCCGGATATCCTATTTAATCACTACAAACCACACTTTCCACCTCTTATGCACCACAGTTCATTCTGCAGTGTATATGTTTTCCATATTTTCACATTAATCAGAATAAGTGTCTAAAGTAATGAAACTTTGAATTCCATGTTTCGATTTAAGTCTATGTAATACCACAGTTCATTTGCCATGCTCTTTGGCTACTTTCTACACCTACACATTCCCATGCATTCACAAATAACTCTTGTGCCTGGATACTGGAATTTCCACTGGGTGAATTTCCACAATGCAGTTTTCTATCATGGGTGCAGGGTTGACGCAGACTTGAAATGACAAATATAAGTTAAGGATCAGGCAACCCCTAGTTGGCATGCCATTGCATGAATGAGCATGCTAACTGCTTAAGCTGAGTAGAATATATTATAATCATCATCATGTCTTAACCCTTCTCGGCCTAAGATATCCTGATTTGAGAAGTATCAATCTGAATACAGACATGTGGTTGTAGAAGAGAATGAAAGAGGGAGTACATCACTTTTCAGTAGTTCGGTCATCACACAGTTACAGGATGTCTGCACATGGGATTATATGTAGACAAGCTTGTGTGTGTTGCCTGGTGTTGCATATAGAATTTACTGCAGACTCCACAATGTGTGATTGTAAAACTGTCTTTCATGACATTATTTTTACGACTGTTTAGAAGTCTGCTTGGAAGACTTCATAACTCATTCAAAGAAAGGGAAATCATGATCTTTTGCATTATATTGCTTCTTATGGCTGTATTCAAAGAAAATTTAAAACATCAAATAAAACAGGAAGAAGGGATAGACTGAAAGCTTACCAAGTAAAGTGCTGCAAAAAATGCAACAGTAATCAAAACCAGAGGCCAAAAGCCCCAAAAGAATGTGCCACCAATTGTTAGAAGCAATTTTGCCCTTGGAACCAAGCCCTGCATCAAGAACAACCATGCATTAATATCTCCCATGCTTATGAGGGAAGGTAAGCAAATTAGGACAAGTCAAACAAGTTGGTACAAACCAGGCTATGTTAATATTGCCACCAAAGTCAAGACATTCCAATATGAATTGTGGAGGCACCAATAATATATAAGATGATTTACAAGAGGATATTGATTGCCAAAAGAGTTTTGAGCACAAAGCATTAACAATTAGCAGCAACATCATGGAAAGCCAAAAACACATACATGATGTCAAAATAAATACATGTGAATAGCACATAAATATATACATATGAAGTAAATAACCAAAACCCTCATCCCTTCACTTTGAAGTCCACTTTTTGATACCTTAGTTAAATTCCTCCCGGAGCTTCAATTTTTGATACCTCCCCTCTTAGTCAAAACCTCGTTAAATCTTTGTTTCTGGATGCCCAAATCATATTTTAAAAAAATTGCCAATACCATGTATATAAATTTAAATTATATGGTGTTAATTATTCAACCTTTTCTAGAGGTCCAATTTTATGCATTCTGTTCCTACATCCAAACAAATAGTATAGAAGACTTACTATGGAATGGCTTCAATGTAATATTTCGCAAACTCATGTCAAACTCATGTCCAGATGATTTCTAATTTGGCTAACTTGTTTGGTAAGTAATATAGTTGATTAAAGTATAGCAAGTAAGAAAGCTGCAATTACAAGTCAATTCTTAGACCATGCCTGACGAATAAAATGTTTTGATCCATGCCTAAGATATCAAGTCTAATAATGCACCTGTCATCCAGCCACCTAAAAGTGTCTGCAGGAATTAATAGTGGTTCAGTTCAGAAATCATGCAGGTATTATGAATCAACCCAAAATTCCAAAAAAAAAAAAAAAGGAAAATAAGTTATCCCATACAACATGATCCACTCCTTGCAAAACAAGACATACAAAATCTAACTTAGTTTGAAAAGTTGCTTAATCCAGATTGTATATACTTTATATAGGATACGATAATATGATTTGACATGTAATTCAACAATTAAACATACTTCGTGCTCAAGAAAGGCTGTCTTTGTCATCATACTTTATGTATCATCTTTCCTTTTCAGATAAAATAATGGGTGGTCAGGTCCAACCTTCTCTCAGATATTGTTCTTACCCTTCATTCTAACAAGTCACTAGTGATAATTACCTTGTCAACTGGCATACATCTCTTTCCATTGGGAAGCTTAATTCCATCTATTCAAGGAATCAAAGTATGATTTGTCTAGTTTCAGAGAGATACCCAAAAAAAATCTCAACTTATGGACCATCCATACACATTTAATTCCTAATCAAGACAACTTCGAACAGGAGAGGGACGTATATTATACTTGGAAGACAGTATGGTGGTAAGGTAAATCCAAGTTACTGTTGACAATATTCACATTCAAGCAACCAAAAAACACCCCCTCTCAAAGGATTGTGTGTAAAGAAGGATAAAGTCAAGATTGATGTCTATAAATGTTGAATTATAAGCGAAAAGGCTAACTTTCTTAAGCTGCAAAATCAGACTTATAGCACCACTGACCATTAAAATCGGCCTTTGAATTATAGCCACTAAATGAATGCTTAAAACTCTTGTCATTTACACATGGAGACACTTGAAGATATAGCACAGAAAAACTGTTTTCTAAGCAATAAAGACAGATTTTCTTTTCAAAGAAGAATAAGTTTGTGGAACAATCACCTGCCTTATTAATAATACATGTGAAATAGGGATGAAATTACAATAGGATAAGAGCAAAACCTCATTATCTCAATAGTATAGGTCATTGGATGCTCTTTCTATGTCCCTGGATGCATACCCAAGCATGCTTATTGGAGAGAGTATATCTTTTCAGTTGGCCCCCACACATCCCCCACCCTATGTTTCCCACATAAGCCCTCACACATCCCCCACCCTATTCTGGTCCCATGAGTAAAGAAAGACCCTTCCCCTCACTCCAGCATGCCTATTGGTGAAGAGTATTGATTTTTTTACATCTTACTATCGGTGAAGAGTGTTGATATTTTCTATCCAGCAGGCTTTTACAATAATTCCTCACCTCTATGTCAAGGCATTCTCTTTGCTATTCCACTATATCCTCATCTTAAATCATTGCAGCTGGAATGCTCTTATTTTCCAGTCTCACCTAGGCCCTTTGTCTTCTTACTCTGTTTTCTTGTTTCATGTATCTATTTTCTCTTAATTCATCATCCTTCCCTTTTCACTTACAGTACTCTCTACAAATAGCTTCCCAACAAATTCTTCCTCATGACTACCGTCCTAAGCTCTCTTAACTTCTCTCCTCTTCATTACAGATCCATCAACACGAACCCAAATCATGTATTATATCATGAAGACACTTAACATAAGAATTCGCATTAAAAGAACAACAATTCAACAAAATCCAATAAGGAAAAAAAAATCACAGTTTTCATCAACCAGTGATCCAAAAAAAGGACCTTTTGTATGAATTTTGTTTTTGCAATCAATGGAACACTACACTAAATTGTGATGGCGGAAAGACAAAGAAGAGGCGGTGACGAGTACCGACCTCGAGGCCCTCACTGTTCAACGCCATGGAACGCTTCCTCTGGTCCGATATTCCCTTCTCGAACTCTACCGAAGCCACCCCCTTCCTATTCATCTGGCCCCTGCTCCTCCCTCTGTCACTCTCCTCCTTCATCTCCATCTCCTTCTCTCCCAATTCATATGAAGACCCCCTATTGCTCTCTTCCAACAACGAAGTCGGTGTCATCCCTCTCCTCCTCAGCTCCTTCATGAACAGCGACTCCGGCGGCTCCTCCGCTGTATCCAAACCAACTCTATAAAAACCAATCAAAACGAAATCTTTCAATCAATAGACGGCGAATTCATGAAGAAGATGGTGTTTCTACCATTGAAGTCGCCGTTGCTCTCCTGGAGGCGGCATCGGAGGGGGAGGCGGCCGCGGCCGCCGAGGCGGCGGGGCGGGAAACCGGTCCGAAGACCGAGAGCCGGCGAGAGGCCGGGTGTGGCAACCTGAAAGCAAGCCATGGCTGCTAATTTTGGTGCGAGAGGAGCAAGGGTTCCCCTCGGGCGGCCGGTGGTGGGTGGACGAGGGGGAGGGAGTTCCGGTTACCGCGTGGGTGGCGGTGAGCGTACGGTTTCGGCGGAGGAACAGCAGGTAATGATTGGAGATGAGAGAGCCGGGCTTCTTGGGGTTTTTCAAATTTCTATTGATTCTATATCGTTTACGTGTTCTATGTGAACGGGTGTGGGGACGCGACCAGGGCCAAGGATTTTTTTTTTTTTTTTTTTTTTGCTCTCGTAGAATATATCGAGTGTGGATAGGGGCAAAGCTCTCTCTCTCTCTCTCTCTCATTGTGTATATCCCAATATGGATGCGGGATTGGGGCAAAATATGGTGCATGATCTTTTATGTCTGTTTAAGTCTGTTTAAATAATAGCTCACCAATCTGGCAGAAGTATTTTTTCACTCCACTGATATTAATTAATCTTAAATAGATTGTGTTTAAGTGTGCATGATCTATTGAAGTTTGTCTATTTCCATTGGAGTTCGGCCTACTTTGGTTGATTCCATATTTTTGTAAGGTTTTAAGATGAGTGATCTTATGATGTTCCGGTATGCATGGTTGAAATGTTTCAATAATATATCTATTTTTTTTTTTTTTGTAGAGTTATTGGCCGAGAAAATTCTTTCTATCCCTTGGGGGAGATATCATTGATAGACTAGAGTGGGGTTCTTCGGCTGGATTATCTATTAGAGTTGTTGATCTTTTTACATATTTTAAACCCCAAGTTTTATTAACCATATTGGGTCTGATGGCTTGCTGTTCATCCCAGAATTGCTTTGTTTTTTTAAACATTAGTATGGAATGGACTTCTTTATTGGGGCATTTTATATCATCATGTTTATGTATACTTGATCACCGTGATTTCTATTATGATTTGGATTATTTTGTATTGTAGTTTGGCTACTCAAGTTTGGCCAATCAACTATTTCTGTTTTTTCTTTGGATGGTTTTGTTCAAATAATTAGAGAAAAATCATGTATAGACTATAGAAGGCCTCCTTCCAAGGCTGTTTTATTGGTTTGTATAAAATATCAAATTTAGGATGTAAGGAATATTTGTATTTTTCAAAATATTATTCAACATCCTAGAATAATTTTATGTAGAGCTTTAACCCAAGTATATGGATATATTAATGTCATTTCCTCGAAGGATACACCTAGATAGTTAGGGAAAACTGTCATTTTTTGTTTACAGTTTTTATGTCCCTTAAGAGAATTTATTTTACGTGGGAGGAGCCACCCCTTTGGTTTTTTCAAGATGATGATAGTGTTTTGAATGTAGGTGAATAAGATGGAGCTAGTTTTGTTATAAGATATATTGATGGAGCTTTGATTGCAGCCTGTAGGTCAGATTGTGATACTATAGTCCCTTGGCAGAACTTCATGCTGTACGAGAGGAATATCCTATGCTACTAGAATTCTTAAAGTAACTCAAATTATTCTTGAATTTGATTCCTTAATAGTTATAGGTTGGTTATCTAAATTTATACCTTGTAAGATTGGTTATCATAAGCTTTGACAAGATTGTTGGAAAATGAAGGTAATCTACAATTTTTTCAAGCTACACATATTTATAGAGAGGCAAATCATGGAACAGATTAGATGGTGGCATTTGTGGCTAATCATACCGAGCCCACACTATGGACAATACTATTAGATGCTCCTACTAATTTCGGTAATATTTTATTTGTTGATTCTTATAGATATTTTTATTCTAGATTGATTTAATAAATCCAGTTTTATCAAAAAAAATATGGTTAAAAATTTAAGTATCTTACAATATTTATCTATACTAATATTTCTGTTGATATCATTAGCTTTCATGAAGTGACTTTGATAGCTCCAAATAATTAGAACTCCTCTTCTTATGAAGAGAACCATTTTATTTTTATTACCGGGGAGTCCTCGTCTTCGAGTTTCCTCAATGTCAACCTTGATGGTAGTATGCCTCGAGGCTCCGGTGACATCAGGTTTGTGATTTGTGAACTAAATATAGATCTTATGGTAGTACGATCATAAAAGTCACCTCTCCAATACTTCGGTTCTGAAGTTGAACTAAGTGTGGCCTAAGTAGGTATCTCTTATGTGAGGCGGTTCGTAGGAGTAGACTAGTTGATCATCAAGGAGTGCTTTGCCATAGTAGTTAGGTAAATTCAATGTCGAGCATATGGGACCCATACCCATGCCCTCCTGTACGTACAATATCTAGAAGTTCGTGATAGGGTGCATATATGTAGTAGTCAGGCACATCTATTATAAGCAAAATTATTAGTTAGAACAATTTTAACACGTATACCATGGATCATTCAATAACAAGCCACCACATCATCTATTGTTCAAAAAATGTGCATTGTTATTCAACCTTGATTAAAAATTTTGAATGAAATTTTTTTTCTATTAAGTATGATTGGCTAGTTGATAATTTTTATACTATTTTAAATGAGAAAAAGTTCACTTTCTTGGATAATATGATGACTTATTATTGGATAGTCCAAAACATATATGGTAGAACTATTCTAACCAATAATTTCTTTTACTATAGGGCAAACATTATAGCAAATTAGGTCACGTCCTTTATAACTTAGCATTTTGGTGATATCTTATGGATTGAGTGGGAGTTACTCCTATTACCTTTAGAAATATTTTATTTTCTAATTCTGTTGGATGTACTCATACTAAACTAGGATAATATATTCAATTATATATATATATATATGGATAGATAATTTATCTAAGCTAAATTCAAAAAATTTATTCTATTTATAATCTTATTTAATTTTATATGGCACTCATATTTTTTGAAAATAAATAATCATTTTCTCATGATATTAACTTAATTTATCATCCACCAAGTAATATCTTTAATTATATGATTTTAAAATTTAATTATCTAATTTATTTTTTTATTTATATTCATATGTAGTATTCGATATATATCCATATTTGTTTAAAATAAATATCGATATAAATTTTAATTTCAAACTAATATTTAGAGATGGTAGTCGAACAGGTATTTTTGAGTACATGACTCATCCCAAACCCTAAGAGGACTCATTTAGCATACCTTATAAGGGTTTGGGATGGATTTGGAATGGATTTAAGATTTGCCTCTTAGATATCCACTATCAAAACCTACTTGTATATAAACCCTAACAAAAAACCCTAGCCATCATCTAAGCCTTCCCTTTTTGGTTGCCATTGCAAGCATCCCATCCGATGGAAACTCCTATGATAGAAAATGGGAATGAAAATTGTTGACGCTGAATCTCCACCGAACGGATGGAGTGGTTCTTCCGCTGGATCACCGTCGACCGGAACCTGCAAAACAGATCCCTGACCAAAAATTTTTCGATGGGGGACACTCCGATGCCAAAGTTAGAAGAAACTCAGGCAGCAGCAGAATAGAGAGCGTGAAAGCAGGGAGGGAAATGAGAAGAATTCGAAATGTTTGAATTAGCTTAGAACTCACCTTGAATGTCCCCTCTTACCAGTATTTATAGGCTCCAACGTAACTACTTACAGTTATGGAAGTTGGCAAGTGCAACCTCCATATAGCTGTAAGTAGTGGCTGTCGAAGAATCAGTTATTTTGGAGCTTATCCAATCTGAAGGTTTCGATCATGTGGGTGGTTGCAACAACCAAAACAGACTTCGACTGTTTTGGGGTTGGAAAAGCTCATATGCTCAGAATGCCATTCTTTTCTAGAATAGATCCGAAGTGAGATTAACATGCTCTTTAGTAGCGTTCCTAAAGGAAATGTTAGTAATACACTTTAAAGAAGTTTCTTTGCAAATAAAGAAAGATAAATACTTACAGTCCAGAATACGAGATAATATGCTTTTCGGATTATGTTGAATGAATAAAGCCGAAGATATCCAATTGGATGGTATGGTCTTCGGACCAAGATAAAGGTACGAAGCCGAAGACATAACTAATAAGCCTGGATAAAGATACGAAGCCGTAGATATTAGGCATGGTCTTCGGACCAAGATAAAGATACGAAGTCGAAGACATAGAATTAATAAGTTTGGATAAAGATACGAAGCCGTAGATATTAGGCATGATTTTTGGACCAAGATAAAGATACGAAGCCGAAAACATAGAATATCCTTTTGTAGGTCAGAATCTTCATCAAGCCCAGGAGACATTTTCCTTTGTATGCTGATTTGACCAAATAAACTAAAAAATGAAATTGGTTCAAAGAATGACCCAATAATTAATTAAAATAAAACCGAGATATCATAACAGCTGCCCCCCACTCCCAAGTTTGAAATGACTTAATTTCAAAAAATGGAAGTACTTGAAATCTGTCGTTTAGTGGTAACTGACATATCATAATGGCGCTAAACCTTGGCACATCTTTCGCATAACCGCTTGGTGGCGCAAGAGACGTGGAGAAGACACGTGTCATTGTCTTATTTGCTGTTTCAAATCTAGAAAGTTCTGAGAAATCTTTTTAGAAAAGAGTTTTTATTTCACCAAGGTAGGACACCTGGGAACCATCTGGAGATCAATCATAGTTGATAAGCCATCGTAGCTGTTCATGTCATTTCACGCGGATCTCAGCCACCGCTTCATTAATGGATAATTATTAAGAAATCGTACCCACAATCGAGGCCATTGATACAACGCATGATCGAGGAGATTTTCAAAGCGCCTCGAAACCCCATACTCTCAGCTATAAAAGGAAAGAGAATTCCAGAAGGAGAGCTTTCCTCGCATTCGCGCTTCATCTTCCTTTCATCCCGTGCTACAGTCCACCATTTTTCCTTTTTCAGAGGTTAGAGGTCCTTCTTCCCTTCCTCCTTTCTTTTTCTTTGCAACGTCTGGGTCTGCTAGGAACCCTTCTTCTAGTAGAGATTCACCAGAGGGTGAAACCAATAGAGAACCACCGGAAAGGGAAACTGATAGGAGTTCGCTGAGAGGTGGGACTGGTAGGGGTTTGCCAGAAGGCGAAACCAGTAGAGGAAGGAGTTCCGGTAAGAAGAGAAGCTCAGAAAGATCGCCTGATTCCGTCGCCAGTTCTTTTTCACCGGCTAAAATAGAAGACGTTAGGTGACGTTTTTACATTTCACGGACCTTCAAAATAATCCTTCCAAAACCTAAAGAAAGGGTAGATAAACCTCCCATGCATTCCATTGCTATATACGAAGACCACCTTAAGGCTGGTCTTCGGCTTCCACTTCACCCTTTCTTTACAAAAATATTTAACCTTTACCAAATAGTTCCAGCTCAATTAACTCCTAATAGCTTTAGGAACATTTATGGGTTCCCAGTCCTTTATAAACTTAGGAATATAGAGCCGAAGACTTCCCTATTCACTTCCTTGTTTATGCTGAAAAGAGACTTCCATGGTAAAGGGTGGTGGGTCATAGGTCCTCGGCCAGGTCGAAAACTGATAAAAGGGACTCCCAGTGCAATATATGGGTGGAAACCTTGCTTTTTTTTCATATACTATACCAACTGAGGGTTCAACGTTGACTGGAAGGCTCCGTATTTGGATGCAAACGCTGGAAAAAGAGTTCTGAAAGTCGATCTCAAGGACTTCGAAACTCTGTCAAAGCTAGAAATTCCTTCATTTAAAGAATTGCTGAAGGAAGAAAATTTTCACTGAGCCCATATCAGTGAAGTCTCGGTATTAGGTATAGAAATAGTAGTCTTCGGATTTTCCTTCTCTCCTTCCTTCTTCTTTCTTTCCTTTATATATATATATATAATGAAATCTTTTGATTGCAGGTGGACCAATGAAGCCTCAACTTGATAAAGTTCGACAGGCTTCCAAGAAGAGGGCAGTGCTTGCCCCAGTGACATCCGAAGTCCGAAAGAAGAGAAGAGCTGAAGAGGGCCGAGCACTCCTCCGATGAGGCCCATATCGGACGAAGAGATATTGCCCACCTCCTTGCCAAGTCCACCTGAAGTTTCTAGGAGTCCATCTCCGAGGAGATCCCCATCGAGGAGTCCTCATCCAATGCCCCCTTCGGATCAACATGACTCGACATTCAATAGAGAGTCTCTCCTTGCTCCACCAAAGGGAAAGGGAAAAGGGCAACCAAGATATCGCTCCGAGGACGATCCTAGGAGGAAAGGCTATATAGAAGAAGGTTGCAATGTGGACTTCACAATTTTCTCAGAAGGCCAGGGGTTGGAGAATCCTGAGTTGTCCAGAGAGCTGCTGAAGCACACGCTCCTTCCCAAGGACTGGGACAAAACTAAGTCCTGATGTATTGAAGAGGTCTCCGACTCGGTATACTCATTTGTACTGAGGGTAAGCATCGAAATTTTATATTATGTAAGGTATAGAACTTGTTATTAACCTTTCTGTTTGCCAACACAGATGATGCATGACATTACCGTCATGGAAGAAGGCATTTTTGAGTTCGGAGATAATTACAAAAAGATAAAGGAGAAGGTGAAAACAGCTGAAGCTGAGAAGACCAAAGCTAAAGAACAAATGCAAGCTATGGAGAAAAAGCTTGCCCAAAGTGATGCCTTGGTTCAGAGCCTGAAAGCTGATGTGGAGAAAATTCAATCGCAGAGGTCTGAACATGAAGCAAGACTTAAGAAGAAAAAGAATAAAATTTGATCTCTGGAAGCTCTTCTTAAGGAAGCTCATCAGAAGTCCGAAGAGGCTTCTAAGAAGACCGAAGAGGCTGCTGAAGAGATTCGACATCTGAGAAATCAGTTGGGAAGGGCGATAGAAGATTACAGGACATCCCCAACTTTTGAGGACGAAATGATTGAAGCCGGGACCCATAGTTACAAAGGAGGCTTCAATGACGGGGTGAAGGAGGTGCAAAACCTTTACCCAGATTTGGACATTTCGGGGATTCAACTATTCAATCCCGAAGGTTCGAATAAGCCCGAATCACAAGAGGATCCTGAAGTACCATTGACAGCCGAAGAGGTGGCTAGTCCAATCGATCTTACTCAAGTCGATGACACCTCAACAAGGTATAACTTGTAACTTTTTTCTTTTTCCCTCTTTTTGAAATGTAAACATCTCATTAATGAAGATCTATTTTAGTAAGATGTTTCTTTGTGAATGTATATGTGTGAATGGAAATTGTTCCAAGTAAAAAGTCTTCGGATTATAACATAATTGAGACTTCCGAAGTATATTATAATACTAAGTTCTTGGACTTAGAACAACAATCTTTTAATAAACAGAATTTCCAAATCTGATCCAAGACAACAAGTCTCCAATCATAAGCTAAGTCTTCGGACTTAAGATAATTCCTTAGAATTGAAATAAGAGAATATTAAGTCTTCAGACTGGAAAATACACTAAGTCTTCAGACTTTAGAATGATTTCATATAATTACGAAGAATACCAAATCTTCAAGCAAGAGCCAAGCCTTCGGACTTGAGAGAATTCCAGATAATTAAGACAAGAATCTCTTTGATGAGAATATCAAGTCTTCGGACTTGAAAATACACTAAGTCTTCGGACTTAGGAGAATTTCGGATAATTAAGACAAGAAAGAATCTCTTAGATGAGAATATCAAGTCTTTGGACTTGAAAATATACTAAGTCTTCGGACTTAGGATAAAATAGACCGTGTGGGTCACCTGCATCCTTATCATGAATGAAATGTTGATTAACCTTTGGCATTTTTGTAGGATGGATCACTTGGACCACCTTTATGCCCTTTAATCAAGGATTAAGATAGGCTGATCGGGCCCATCTCGGTATTTCATAGAGTAGATCACGAAGATCATTCTTATGCCTTTTAGAAATGGAATTAAGACAGGCTGATCATGCCTACCTCGGCACTTCGTGGATAGATCACGGAAATCATCCTCATGCCTTTTTGATTAAGATGGACTGGTTAAGCCCAACTCGATACTTTGTAGGGTAGATCACAAAGATCATTCTTATGCCTTTAAGAAAAGAAAAATTAAGATAGGCTGGTTAAGCTTACCTCGGCACTTCATAGGGTGGATCACGGAGATCATCCTAATGCCTTTTCAGAAACAGGACTAAGACAGAATAGTTAAATCTATCTGATGACCTTGAATAAAAATATTTATTGATAATACTTGCAGAGGTTTTGTACATTCCAAGGTCGAGATAATGGAATACCCTTTAAAATTTCCAACCGATAAGTTTCGGGTCAATTGACTTCTTTGACTCGGTATAGTCCTTCCCATGTAGGAGAGAGTTTACCCTGTTCGGTAGGTTTGGATACTTCAGACTTTCGCAGAACTAGATCCTCAGGATGAAAGGTCCGTTCTTTAACACGAGAGTTGTAGTATCTTATAATTTTCTGCTAATATGATGCCATTTTCAACTGTGCCTGAAGTCATGTACCTTGTAGTAAATCCATGTCAACTCTTCGGTGTTTAGAATGTTCGGGCTCTTTATACTGATCAATCCGTGGAGATTGTAAAGAGATCTCAATAGGAAGGACTGCTTCAGTGCCATAAGATAGGTGAAATGGAGATTCACCAGTAGCTGTTCTGGGAATGGTTCGGTATGCCCAAAGAACTGAGTTCAATTCATCAGCCCACGATCCCTTAGCATCATTCAATCTAGTTTTAAGACCATGAAGAATAGTCATGTTAGTTACTTCGGCTTCTCCGTTGCATTGAGGGTGTCCCACCGAAGTAAGCTTGTGAAGAATGTGATACTGGGTGCAGAAATATTTGAATCTTGGATTATCAAATTGCCTTCCGTTGTCAGTTATTATGGAATAAGGAATTCCAAAATGGAAGATGATAAAATTTTTTACAAAATTCTCGACCTTTGCTTCAGTGATCTATGCCAATGCTTCGGCTTCGACCCACTATAAAAAACTTTCACTGCCCAGAAGCTAGAGGAAACGAACCAAGAATGTCCATTCCCCATTGTGCAAAAGGCCAGAGAGCCGTTAATGGAGTTAACTGATTTGCAGGCCGCCTTTGCACATTGGAGTATCGCTGACAATGATCACATCTTCGGACAAACTCTGCAGAATCCTTTTGGATGGTTGGCCAATAATAACCTTGATGGATTATTTTGTATGCCAAAGAACTGTCCCCTAAATGATCTCCACATATCCCTTCATGCACTTCTCTGAATGCATAATTTGCATCGGATCGTCCTAATCACTTCAGCAAAGGCTGCGTGAAAGACCTCTTATATAATGTTTCATTCAGGATCACATACTGAGAGGCCATCCATCGAAGTCGTTTAGCCTCGAGCTTGTCTTCGGGTAGGGTGCCTTCTCTCAGAAACTTGATAATAGGGTCCATCCATGAAGGTTCATGCTCAACTTGACATACTTCAATTGTGGGTTCTGATATGCTGGGGTCTTCAAGATATTCCATATATGTCTTCCTAAGAGAATCGGGTGTAGTGATTGCAAGTCTTAAAAGAGCATTTGCCCGAGAACTTTCTGTCTTTGGTACATGAACAATCTCAAAATGCTCCAGCCCAAATGTCAAGCTTCAGACTTTTTCTAAGTACTGGATCATGTTTGGACTTCGGGCTTCGAAATCATCTTTTACTTGATTCACCACCAGTTATGAATCAAAAAAAACTTTGATCCTTTTGATCTCCAATTTTTGGGAGATCCTAAGTCTAGCAATGAGTGCTTCATACTCTGTCTGATTATTTGAAGCTTGGAAAGAAAATCGAAGAGCATATTCAATAACTTGCCCATTTGGGCCGGCCAAAATTAGACCTGCACCGCAACCATTGGCGTTCAAAGCACCATCGATATGTAACATCCATATAAACTCTGGACCATCTTCGATACTTTCGTCTTCGATTATTGGCTGGTCCTCTTTGGATTTCCATGTACATTCTGCTATGAAATCAGCCAAAATCTGTGCTTTTATTGCTGACCTAAGCTGGTATTCAATATCAAACTCTCTCAATTTAACAGCCCATTTACCTATCCTTCCTGAGATGTCAGGACAACGAAGAATGGCTTTTAAAGGCTGATATGTTAGAACCACAATGGAATGGGCTTGGAAATAAGGTCGAAGACGCTTTGCTACCACTACTAGAGAAAAGATAATATTTTGCACTCTGGGGTATCGAACTTCTACTTCATGCAACACCTTACTAGTATAGTAGATCGGCTTCTGCAAATGAATGGCATCTCTTCGTACCAGCACCGAACTAACTACTTCATCAGTGGCTGACAAGTGCAAGTAAAGTGTCTCTCCTTCGCAAGGCTTGGAGAGCAAAGGAGGATTTTTCAAGTATTCTTTCAACCTGTCAAAGGCAATTTTACAATCCTCTATCCACTCAAAATTTTGAGTCTGGCGAAGAACCTTAAAGAAGGGTAAACATGTTTCTGCAGAGCGGAAGATAAATTGGCTTAGAGAAGCAACTCTTCCTGTTAACCTCTGAACCTCCTTCTTGCAAGTAGGATGTTTCATTGTCCGAAGTGCCTGGATCTTTTCTGGGTTGACTTCAATTCCTCGCTTGGTGACCAAGTATCTCAGGAATTTCCTAGAAGTTACACCGAAGACACATATGGTTGGATTCAACCTCATTCGATGATATCTAAGAGCATCAAAAGACTCATTTAGATCTGTAATGTGATCAGACTTATGAAGACTTTTCATAATCATATCATCAACATAAGCTTCTATATTTCTCCCAATCTAATTTTTGAAGACTTTGTTGATGAGCCTTTGGAAAGTTATCCTTGCATTCTTCAAGCCAAACGGCATCACTTTATAACAGTAAAGTCCTTTCTCTGTTACGAAAGCATTCTTCTCTTCATCTTCAGGATCCATTCAGATCTGGTTATAGCCTGAGAATGCATCCATAAAACTCAACAACTGATGACCAGCCATAGCGTCAACAACTGATCAATATTTGGTAAAGAAAAATTATCCTTTGGACATGCCTTATTGAGATCTGTATAATCTATGCAGATTCTCCATTTGCCATTTGATTTCTTCACCATGACTATATTCACCAGCCAATTCGGATATTGGACTTCTCTTATGAATTTAGTCTCAAGTAGCTTATTAACTTCTTCATCAATAACCTTCTACCTTTCAGGAGCAAAATTTCTCTTCTTTTGCCGAACAGGCTTATAGCTGGGAGAGATTTCCAGGCGATGCGTTATCACATCGGGTGGAATTCTAGGCATGTATGAAGCTGTCCAAGCAAAAATATCAGCATTATCTCAAAAAAAGGAAATTAATTTTATCTTAGACTCTTCTTCAAGCAAGCTGCCAATTTGTAAAAGCTTGGTTGGGTCGTCTTCGGATAAAGGCACAAAAAGTGTTTTCTCCACTAGTTCTCCGAAGTCTTCGGCTTCGTCTCTTGGATCCAATTGGTCAAGTATTAAAGACTTGGCCGCTTGTTTATTTTGAATCACCAAATACTGGTGAGCGATCCTTTGATCTCCCCTTACTTCTCCAATACCTGTCCTGGTAGGAAATCGAACCAACAGGTGGTATGTTGAGACTATGGCTCTGAATTTATTCAATGCGGGACATCCCAAAATTGCATTATAAGCTGAAGACGTTCTAGCCACAATAAAATTGATAGGAAGAGTCCTTTGGAATGGTTCGGATCCAAAAGTTACGGGCAAAATCGTTTCACCCTCAACCCCAACTTGATTTCCACCAAAACTAGTTATTGGAATGAGAGATCTTCGCAATTCACGTCCAGATAATCCCATCCAAAGAAAAACATCATACAGCAACACATCAACTAAACTTCCATTATCAATTAAAATTCTTTTTACATCAAATTTGGCAATAGCAGCCGAGACCACTACAGGGTCATCATGTGAAAGTTATATTTCTTGAACATCCTCATCGAAAAAAGTAATCAAATTTTTCCCTTTGAACCTCTTCAGGACATTCTCCTCAGCTTTAATATCCCATGTTGACGATCGATGAAGCATACCAACATTCCCATCGATTGGTTTTTGGTGAGGTAGATCGGCTTCATCGGATATCCTTAGAAGGGTAGTTGCTTCGGCTTGAGATTCTGGGCGGTTAACGTACTTTCCCAGATATCCTCTTTTTATTAGGTCCTCAATGGCATCCCGAAGCTGGAAACATTCTTCAATATTATGGATATGATCCTGGTGGAATCGATAGTATTTGCTTTTATCTCTTGCTTTTGCAGATGTCTTCAAGGGACGTGGCCTTTGAAAGTATTTTCCCTTCTCAATTTCTAGCAAAATTTTTTTTCTTGGTAAGTTGAGAGGGGTATAGGCATCAAACCGGTTATTCTGCTATTTGGCTCTGGGACCACGCCTGGGAACTAAGGCATTGTTGGAGGATGTGGGCATGTTTGGTCCCTTGGCGCTTTTCTTCTTGGAAGGGTACTCCCTTCTGCAAGTCTTCGGCTTGCCGCCTGCTCCTCAGCGGCTGCATACTTCTGAGCTCTTACCAACAATTCAGCATAGCTCACAGGAAATCTTTTGTCCAGAAAAAAAGTAAACATGGACGACTTCAGGCCTTTCTTCAAGGCAGACATAGCCATATGCTCATTTAAATTCGATATTTCCAATATGGTCGAATTGAAGCGGTGGACAAATTTCTTCAAACTTTCTCCTTCATGCTGCTGGAGGAGAAACAAACTGTCTGTATTGCGTGGCATCTTTTGCCAAGTCCTGAAGTGTGAAACGAACTGTCGCTCCAATTCAGCAAAAGAGTGGATTGTCTTTGGTGGCAAGCTTGAATACCATATTTGAGCCGATCTCTTTAGTGTAGCAGGAAAAGCAAGACAGTAAAGAGCATCGGTTGCTCCTTGCACCATCATATGAGCTTTATAGCTCTCCAGATGGTCGAGAGGATCTAAAGTCCCATCATAGGCTTCTAGCTGTGGAATATTGAAGTGCCTAAGGATAACTTTATCCATGATATGATCAGAAAAAGGGGGCTGGGAGTTGAAAGTAATAACCTCCTCATTCCTTCTCAGATCTGAAATTCTGACTATTTTTGCCTGCATAGATCTAAATTTCTCTTGGAATTCATAATTGATCTCCCTTTGCCTAGCTTCTTCAGGTGTAAAGCTTCTAGAGAAAATAGAGGGAGAGCGTCTTACTCTTTTCTTTTCACCATGATCCCCTGTTTGACGATCTGGTAGAGAGGCATAGCGGTCTTGGGATGACTGGATCTGTGAGAAACTGGAGGTGATTTCTTGATGTCGACCTTCTTCCTTTTCAGATTGATGGATGGACTGCAGAATAGTGGTGGATGCTACCTTTGGACAGCAACTTCTTGTAGATTTTGTACCAGTGTCGTCAAGGCTTCAACCCTGTTTAACAGGGTTTCGAATTGCTGTTGTCCCACCATTATCATGGGAGGCTGCACTCCCTGATCCACTGAAAGATTATTTGTTGGAGGACCGTTTGATAGAGGAGCAAGTTGCTCTTGGCTTGTAGAGGCATTTCGAACTTTTTCTCTCACCATTTTTGCTTCTCAAAGCTCTCCTTTAGAACAGAGGAAATAGACTTCTTCTCCCTACCTGGTGCGCCAATCTATTGATGCTGAATCTCCACCGACCGGATAGAGTGGTTCTTTCGCTGGATCACCATTGACCGGAACCTGCAAAACAAATCCCTGACCGGAAATTTTTTGGTGGGGGACACTCCGATGACAAAGTCAGAAGAAACTCAGGCAGCAGCAGAATAGAGAGCGTAAAAGCAGGGAGGAAAAGGAGAAGAATTCAAAATATTTAAATTAGCTTAGAACTCACCTCGAGTGTCCCTTCTTACCAGTATTTATAGGCTCCAACGTAACTACTTACAGTTATGGGAGTTGGCAAATGCAACCTCCATATAGCTGTAAGTGGTGGCTGTCGGAGAATCAATTATTTTAGAGTTTATCCAATCTAAGAGTTTCGATCATGTAGGTGGTTGCACAACCAAAACAGACTTCAACTGTTTTAGGGTTGGAAAAGCCCACATGCTCAAAATGCCATTCTTTTCTAGAATAGATCCGAAGTGAGATTAACAATCTCTTTAGTAGCGTTCCTAAAGGGAATGTTAGTAATACACTTCAGAGAAGTTTCTTTGCAAACAAAGAAAGATAAACACTTACAGTCTAGAATACGAGATAATATGCTCTTCAGATTATGTTAAAGGAATAAAGCCGAAGATATCCAATTGGAAGGCATGGTCTTCGGACCAAGATAAAGGTACGAAGCCGAAGACATAACTAATAAGCCTGGATAAAGATATGAAGCCATAGATATTAGGCATGATCTTCGGACCAAGATAAAGATACGAAGCCGAAGACATAGAATTAATATGTTTGAATAAAGATACGAAGCTGTAGATATTAGGCATGGTCTTCGGACCAAGATAAAGATACGAAGCCGAAGATATAAAATATCCTTTTGTATATCAGAATCTTCATCAAGTCTAGGAGACATTTTCCTTTGTATGCTGATTTGACCAATAAATCAAAAATTAAAATTGGTTCAAAGAATGACTCAATAATTAATTGAAATAAAATCGGGATATCATAACAGGAATATCTCCCTATTCACCTGCTTAAGCCTCCCACCCGAATGAGACTCCCAAGGATAAAAAAATGGAGAAAAAACTAGGGGAAGATGTTCCTATTCGATTGCTCCAAACCTCCCACTCAATTGAGACTACAAGGGACACAAAAAAAAAAGAAAAAAATTGGGGAAAACAAAGAAAAAATCAAAGAAAATAAAGGAAATGTAGAAAAATTTGAAAGGTAAAACCTTTTCCCTCAAAGATTGATTTTTTTTTTTTTTTTTGCTTCTTTTCTTTTTAATTTATTCTCTTTTTTTGAAGAAATATATATGTGTGTGTCTGTAAGGAGAGCAACTGAGAGAGATTGGAGAGATTTCTTAGATTTCGATGGGAATTTTTCTCGAGCATATGAGATTTTGTGGAAGTTGTGGTGATATGAGTTGGTCCTTAGGTCTTGAGAGCTTAATCATGATAGAAGCATGATACTTCATTTGATTTAGAAGTTTGTGATTGACTCCAAAATTTTCAATCCATGGAGTTCTATTCTTATGAGTTTGATACCAAATCCATGGTGTGATACCAATTCCATTGGGCGGGTTCAGGTACTCAGCAAGTATACCAATTTTAAATGGAATAGGTTTGAAATTTTTGGTTAATTTTGTAATCAAGTTTGGGATAAGTTTTGTTGGGATGTGCGCAGCGGATTAAACCAGTTTATGCCTCCAAATAATTTCTATTTACTCACTTAGGCAATTAACCAATCACAACACAGGCAGATATCAAATCAAAAGAAGACGAGATTTACGTGGTTCGGCAAAATATTGCCTACGTCCACCAAGAGGAAAGGAATAATTCATTATAATCTGACCCAAATCTCGGTACTAAAGGAATACAAATATCCAGATAACAAATACCAGATTAAAAACAAAGAGACATGATAAATAAACAAAAGAGGATAAAAGAAGTACGAGAAAAATTCCAAATACTAGGCCTCTAGCTCTTTCTGGTACCTGGATTGAAGAAGAAATCTCTCTGAAATTTCTCTGGATTTTTTCTCTGCCTCTCTCTGTACGTATCAAAGACCGCAGGCTCTCCGTGGTTAAATAACCATCTGAAACAGCGTCCAAAATAGACCTAAAATGAGTCCAGAAAGTTCAAAACACTTCCAAGCCATCAAATCAAAGAACAAATGTTCAGATCGTGCCAAAATCCATGCAAGATACCCTCAAATCAAGACTAATCAAGCTCGGATTAATCTTAGTCGTTCGATCGATCGATCGGATGGTCCAGAATACGAGAAATTGTGTGGACCGTGCGTACACCGCGAAAAATCAAGGAGAAACCGTACGGGGAACTGGAGAAACGCCCCAAGAGGGGCGCCGCAAGCAGCTGGGCCGAGCCCACGCGCGCTCGCGCGCTGCGCGTGGGCATGGGCTGCGCGCGCACCTACGTGCTGGGCCGAGCGCCCGCCCGCGCCGCGCGTCGCGCATGGGTCAGGGCTTCATGGGTGGGTTTTTACAGGAGCAACTATAACAAGTTTGGATAGTAAAATTTTAAACAGATTCAGATATTGGCGGGGTAGATTTTATGGATATCCTATTCATTGCCATCCCTACTAATATTTGCATATGTATCGGCAAACAAAGCAAATATAGGTAGGAATACACAGAGCACTCGATCTATATCTGATTTGATTTCTACTTTGAACCTAAGGTTATCAAACGGTGGTTTTTGCCTCCATGTGTGGCAGACATATATTTCATCATGGGATGGAAGATTAGGACTTAAGACCTAAAGTGACTCTAGATGCCCTTGATCAATGGCCAATGCCAGAAATTTGGTTCGCTTGGGCCTCGATCTTAGCCCAGGTGCATTGTGGCCCAATATGTATGGCAAGTGTAATGCCACAAAGATGTATGTGCATAAGAATCACCTTCACCCACTAAACTTCACCAACTATTTCAATACCAAGCTAATGGACTTTATGCTCTCCTTGTAAATGAATTGGACTAAAACAGCCTTTTAGTGGAGATGAATTAACTCGTGGATGGTCATAGGGGTTGCCATTCATTCCAACCATTTGGTTGGAGAGGGTCCTATTTCTATTCTGATTTCGTGATGGAATCGGAATGGTCCAATCTTCCAAAATCCAATTCTAAATCTTCGCTAAAGATTCAAATATCAAGTCTGATAAAGATTCTGATTTTGATTTCAGTCAGGAGCCAAATACTTCAGAGGATATGTTCGTTTCGATTCTGATTTCGATTTCGATTCTAGTTGCGAGCCAAACATGCTCTTATAGTGTCCAATTCAGGTGGTAGAATTGTTGGGTTGACCCATTTCTCTTTGTAATCATCCTAAGGGACAATCTATCTGATTGCAAAAAAAACATAGCGATAATATTTCCCACCAACCATGTTCTATGGTAGTAGTTGCTGGACATCTAGATTATTAGACTGCCAAAATGGTACATGGGCGAATTACCTGAGAAGAATGATATATGGGTGAATGGGTCGATTACTTCAACCATCCAATGAGGCTGATTGGCTTCTCAAGGCAAATAATAGTTTTGTAGACAAGTTAAATAAATCAATCCCCCTAATATTATTGCTCAGGAGTTGCACAAAAACCTAGGCACAAGGACTATGTTGGGCATGAAAAGAGCGTCCCTTTAGAAAAGAGGTGCAAGTTCGACTAGGCTCAACCAAAACTTGACTCATATGACGGGTTCATTGGGCAAAGTTGAGTCAAGGTCTTTATAAATGTGCATCGTGGAGCAAAAATTCGAACGTAAAGTTGGATTAGGCTAGAGTTAAGGTTAGGGACCTATTCGGTAATCGAGTAATTCTTTGTGCACCGCGTACGGTACAGCAAATCCAGCATGACCTGCACCGTACGTTCCTATTGATCCAAAAATATTCACTGTAGCATGATAGAACAAAAACTGAGATGACTAGCATTAATTGAAATTTTCATCCAGACCAAAATATCCTTACGACATCCTAGTTCAAAAACTACGACATCCCAGTTCAAAATTTATGACATCCTGGTTCAAAAAATGACCTGAAATAGTATTACGATATCCTAGTTCAAAACCTACGACACCCTAGTTCAAAACCTACGACATCCTAGTTCAAAACCTACGACATCCTATTTCAAAACCTACGATACCCTGGTTCAAAAATGGTCAAAAATAGTATTATGACATCCTAGTTCAAAACCTACGACACCCCTGTAGAAAATATAAATTAAAACATGAAACAGTATTACGACACTCTAGTTCAAAAGTTACGACATCCTAGTTCAAAACCTACGACACTCATGCAGAAAATATAAATTAAAACCAGAAACAGTATTAGACACCCTCATTCAAAAGCTACGATACCCTAGTTCAAAACCTACGACATCCCTGCAGAAAAATATAAATTAAAACGTGAAACAGTATTACGACACCCTAGTTTAAAAGCTACGACATCCTAGTTCAAAACCTACGACACCCCTGCAGAAAAATATAAATTAAAACCTGAAACTGTATTGCGACACCCTCGTTCAAAAGCTACGACATCCTAGTTCAAAACCTACGACGCTCCTGCTGAAAAATATAAATTAAAACCTGAAACCGTATTACGACACCCTGATTCAAAAGCTACGATACCCTAATTCAAAACCTACGACATCCATGCAGAAAATATAAATTAATATCTGAAATAATATCACGATACTTTACGACATCCTAGTTCAAAAACTACGACATCCTAGTTCAAAATCTACGATACCCTAGTTCAAGAGACTGGACGGAAGGGTATTTTGGTCTGGAAAAAAATTTCAAATAAAAGTTGAACGATAATTAATGCTAGTCACGCTCAGCTTCCATCCCATCATGCTATAGTGGATATATTTAGATCAATAAAAATATACAGTATGGGTCACATTGAATTTACTGCACTGTATGCGATGCACAAAGATTTTCCTCAATAATCTAATAGGTTTGGGTAACAATCCTGCTAGATTCGTAGATTGGGCAGCCCATTTGGACTGTCCTATGTCAACCCAACACTATCTCAACCCGTATCTTATGATAGGAAAGAATATGATTTTGTCCTGACACCATCCCATCCCATTTGGATGATTGAATTGTTATGAGCCATACCGGAATACACCACCCAAAACAATCAATCTAGCAGGAAATCCAATCCAATCCTATTGGATTATCCAAACATATCTTAAACTTGATCAAGTCCAAGTTAATCCTGCTCAACCCAGTCCAACTTCACAGATAATCAATTTATGTTTATATTCCATATAATTACTTACGTTTTGAATAAGCATATTTTTTTGGGTTACATACATAACCATATTTTAGAATTAATGTGGTATAAATTTGTATAAATGTTACATATTACTGCCAGATCACTCTCTGGATGGTTGTGGTGGCATCGAAAAGTCCTCCGATCCCTTTCGATGAATTCAAACATTGCTCTTGGCGGCTCATTGATGGGTCCTGCAAAAGGTCCCGGGGTTGGGATTATCAACGGGGATATTTCAATGATCAAATTAGAAAGGAAGGATGGAAGGGCCAACAGCAACTGAAGCTGTATGTCATGATGACTGTCTAGGTATAAGTATGATCAGCCTTTAGAATGGCCCTTACCTCGCTGACTATCCCCTTCACCTATTTATAGTGCTGTGAAGCGCCATGAAGAGGTCGCTAGGGTGGTGGTTTCTGGTGAGAATAAAATCCCTCATGTTGGCATCCTTTTTATTGGGATCACTAATTTTGTTACGATGTTATCTTTCACAAACTTGTCTATTGACCATGTCAACTATATTCATTACAGCGGATATATGAAAAGGTTAGCTTGATTAGAGTAGGTGGAATCAACAAAAAGCATTATATACATATACATATAAATATATATATACATATACCCTAAAGTTTACATATGTCCGAAATTAAATACAACCTTCTCAACAAAACATCTTTTCAACAAAAAGCATTATATATATATATATATACATACATACATACATGTACAAACATATATGTACAAACGTATATATATGTACAAATATATATATACAAATGTATACATATATATATATATATATATATATATATATATATATATATATATATATATATATATATATATATATATATATGCATACGTGTACATAAACATATACACATATACAAATATATATGTGCGCGCGCACGAGTACAAATATATATGCATATGCATACGCATAGGTATACACGGATACGCATTTGTATATACATGTATATGTATATATATAAATATATATATACATACACATATACATATATAAATACATATATTTGTATATATATATATATATATATATATATATATATATATATATTTATATTTATATTTATATATACATATGCATATGGTTGCTGCCGGGACCGTCGTGGTCCGTAGCTGCTGCCGATACCGGAATGAATTCCTGTCGCTGCCTGCCGGTCCTCTGCTCCTGGACCTGCGAAACAGGGGTTAGTGACCCTGGCCGGAGTTTTCGATGGGGGCACTTCGACGATTAAGTCAGTGACGATCCAGGGGAACAGATCCTCTTGGTCGGGCCCCTCTTGATGGACTCCGCACTAGAAGGAGTGGAAGATGTGTCAGTGAAGGAGAAACGCAACAGGGGGAGAGTGATAGCGGGAACAGAGGAGTTCCTTGTTCCTCCGCTTCTCCTTGTTTCCTGGTGGTTTTCCCTCAACCGTGGTGTTGGTGGTGGCGCTTCGCCCTCTTGGTCGTGCTTGCGCTTTGTGTTTGTGATGGATTATTGTTCCTATGTTACTGGTGTGTTACCTCAGCCTCTTTGGGGGTGCCAATCGTTCTTTGTAGTTAGAAATTGGCCGTTGGAGCCTGCCTCAGGATCCTCGCTAGGTTGGCAGGCGCGTGCGGCAGGATCCCGTGCCGTGGACGGGATGCCTTTCCTGATAGGTGGTAGGGGAAGCTTCCATTCCTTCTGACATACTCTCCGGTCGCTCCATTCCGAGAAGCCTGGCAGAGCCTCGATCCGGGGACCACTGCCCTATGGGTGCATGCGCTCTGGCTGGCCCATCCCCTGGAAGTACGGCCGGATAGGTAGTTATGGCGGCATGAGGGGCGTCGTTCCGTGGTCCTCGGGCGGCTCGCCAGCATCCTAGGATGGCAGGGTCCGCTCCGGTCTGGGCGCTCCGAGCTCGTGCGGTCACCTTGGAGGAGAAGGGAAGAGTGCGGGCCCGGTCCAGAGGGCGCGCACTCAGAGAGGCTCCACATCGGCTGGCAAGCTCTTGGCTCGACCTCGACCGCAGGGCACTAGCCTCCGAGGGTCTCGCTCTGGAGGGCGGAGGACGGACCCAGTCCAGAGGGCGCGCGCTTGGAGAGGCTCCACATCGGCGGGCGAGCTCTTGGCTCGACCTCGACCGCAAGGCACTAACCTCCGAGGGTCTCGCTCTGGAGGGCGAAGGGCGGACCCGATCCAGAGGGCACGCGCTCTGAGAGGCTCCACATCGACGGGCAAGCTCTTGGCTCGACCTCGATCGTAGGGCACTAACCTCCGAGGGTCTCGCTCTGGAGGGTGGAGGATGGACACGGTCCAAAGGGCACGCGCTCGGAGAAGCTCCATATCGGCGGACGAGCCCTTGGCTCAACCTCGATCGTAGGGCACTAGCATTCGAGGGTCTCGCTCTAGAGGACGGAATGCGATTCCGACCTAGGCGTCGAGCCCATGAGCTCAACCTGGCGGAGGACTGAGCTCGGCCTGCTGTTCTGAAAGAGCTCAGCTCGGTAGTGGAATACGAGCTGGAGAGTTGACGCGGCATCTTCCGTAGCGGCCTCCCTCAATGTGGCGCCTGTCAGCTACCCACGTCAACGTTCTCGCCACATCATTTGCCCCCCACTCCCAAGGCTCGTTAGTGCACGGCGCTCGAGGCGAAGGGAGTAACAGTAATGTTGACATGGAGAGGTGAAAATCCGGTGCAATGATGGTCGCGGTCGTTGGCGCTTCGAGGGGTGGCCCCGCCGGCCAGTACGGGGGTGCCGCGTGGCCATGTCCGAGGGGCAGTTAATATTGGCACAGAGTTCTGAGTGGCCGAGACTTCTTTTTCGCCGAGGGGCAGCACGTGGCACAGAACCATTGGCGAGGGGATCATAACAGCGTGGATTTGACGGGTCCTTTCGAAGTGAAAAGAAAAGATTTCTCACCCAGAATTCCCTTTCTTTCAAATCCTTCATGCTCGTTGCAGTGTCCGGACCTTTCTTCCTCTACGATCTGCATCCGTTCTTCTCTCCTCTAGGGATAGGCTTCTTCCTTCTCATTTCAGCATGTCTCGTCCGTAGTATTTCGCCCGGAGGGTAGTTCTCTCCTCCTCCGACGAGGAGTCGGAGGGGGAGCAGTTTAGGATTAGCATGAGACTGGCCCTTCCTACCCCCTGTGTCCATCAGGGAGCTAGAAGTCGTTTCTTCCCTTCCTATCGGTCCTCCTCTTCTGCTTGAACCAGCCCCTGAGTCTGTCCGGTCAACAGGTCCGGGCGGGGTCGCTTAGACGATTTTCGCCACGGAGCTAGAGGCCATCCGGGATGCTTATGGGATCCCGGCTTTCGTTCGACTCATGGTCCCCCGACCCGGGGAGCGGGTCACTTCTAGTAGCCCGGGGCATCTCGCCTTCTATGAGGGGACCTTCTCCGGGGGTCTCTGATTCCCCTTCCATCCTTTTTTCTTGTCTGTTCTAAGCAACTATCATCTGGTCCCCGCCCAGTTGGTCCCAAATGCCATTAGGGTCATCTTTTCCTTCCTCATACTTTGTCATGTTCATGGGTTCGTCGCTCGGTTCTCCCTGTTCAGGGCGTTCTTCATCCTGAAACGCCACCAGACCGAGGACGGGTGGTGGTCTCAGTCTTCTCGCCTGAAGGGGATCAAGTTTGAACTTCCCTCTTCCATCAAGGGATGGAAGACCAAGTTCTTCTTTGCAGACGTCGAGGGGGTCGACTGGGCCTGGAGCGAGCCAGACTGATCTCCAAACCGGATCTCCGCAGTCAAAGCAGCCGATCAGGACAACTACGATCAGCTTCACACCTCTCAGATCCCTTCTTTGGAGGTCCTGCTATCGGAGCAGAACCTTCTTGACGCCAGGGTCGACTCATCTGCTGGGCCAGGTAGGTTCAGCTCTTTCTTCCATATGCATTTCCTCTTTTCTCCATTTTGGGCTGACTTTCCAAGCTCCTGTGTGCAGGGTTGATCCTTCCAGAGGGTGAGCCATTACCGGTCCCCAAGAAGAGGCTGTCCACTGGGGTGGCTGCCGAGCCTCCCTCGAAGCGGGCCCGAGTTGAGGGGATGTCGACGTCTGCTCCTGCCGTACCGACCGCCTCAAAAGGAAAGGAGGTTGTGGGAGCCCCTGTGCGATGGGCAAGGCCACAGGCAGAACTTCCCATCCCAGAGCCCGTGGCGGCCGTCCGGACCGATGCTGAACTCCCTGTCTTGGAGCCGGTGGTGGCCGTCTGGCTGATGCCGTTGCTGCTGCTCCGCTTCGCCCTCTGGGTCCGAAGATGGTCGAAGCTGAGAGAGGGGAGGCCTGCCCTAGAGATCCTCCAGCGACGGGGGCTCCGACCGCAACAGCGCTAGATCCTCGACCGGCTCTCAGGGGTCCCACTGCCAGAGGGACAGGCGCACCTGCTCCCCGGGAGAGCAGGAGAGATGAGGCAAGGCGCCGCCTTCCGTTCAAGCTAGGGCTGAAGAGCTCCTTGGCCGACAACCGTGCCCTGGCCTATCGCATGATGGACTTGTCCATCCAGTAATGCGACTGGGAGGAGATGGATGGGCTGCCGGTCGGAGCCGTGATCAACAGTATTTTTCCCCATCTATACACAGTAAGCAGCCTCATATTCTCCCTCTTCTCTTCTTCTTCTCTCTTTTTTTTTTTTTGACTTCCCATGCAATGCAGATGGGTGTCGTGGCCCTCTTCATTAGGAGTTGCTACCACAACTGGGAGCAAGCTGAGCAGCAGCGGGCGACCGAGGTCACGTCATTGAAGGCCGATCTGGAGAGGAGGGCTAACTCCGAAGGGGCGCTTGGCCAGTGGGTCAAGGACCTCGAGAAGCAGCTCGCCGATTCTGAGGGGCGAGCGAAGGAGCTCCAAGAGAATCTCGATCGTGAGTAGGAGGAGTCGAGGAAGGAGACTGAGGAGCTTGCCGACTCCCAGCGGAGGTTGGACGTGGTCATCGCCGAGGTGGCCCAACAGAAGAGGACCGCACAGTCCCTCTAAGCTCAATTGATGGTAGAGGAGAAGAAGTCCGTCATGGCTCAGAGGGCAGCAGACGAGGCGGCCAAGTTGGTCGCGGACGCCAGGCACGAGGTGTTCGCAGCAAGGAAGGAAGTTGGGGAGGCGGTGGAAAGGTACAAGGCCTCGAAGGAGTTCCTCGCGGAGATCCAGCAAACGACGTCAGACTCCTTCTTCAAAGGCTTCGTGTACCTACGCCGCATGGTCGAGGAGTTCGTCTCGGCCGAAGGTCACAGCTACCTTGACTATCCCGGTACTTCAGACCAAGAGGTGGGCATTGAGGGGGCCGCACCAGCTGAGCCTGAAACCGTGCGGCCAGAAGCCCCTGCTGATGGAGACTCCCAGCCCAGCGACCCGTCTAGCAGATAGTCACTCTTTGCTTCTTCTTCTGTATTTAGCAGGGCCACCCGGCATGTCGAGGGCCCACAGGATACATGTAATCGACAACCCATTAATGAAATGCAAACTTTCTTGCAATTGTTTTTCTTATCTGGCTCCTCCTCTCCTTCACTCCCCTTCTTCTTTTGTCTTTCCTTTTAATGTATGGGGAGATCAGAGAGGGTAGCTGAGAGTTGCTGAGCTCGGCGGTCTCTAGGTCGGAGGTCTGAGCTCCGATCTTGAGCTGGCATCCTGGAGCTGGGCTCGGGGACGTGGATGGTTGAGAGCTGCGTGGCTCGAAGGTCTCTTGGCCGGAGGTCTGAGTTTCGGTCTTGAGCTGGCATCCTGGAGCTAAGCTCGGGGACATGGATGGTTGAGAGCTGTGTGGCTCGAAGGTCTCTTGGCCGGAGGTCTGAGCTCCGATCTTAAGCTGGCATCCTGGAGCTGGGCTTGGGGACGTGAATGGTTGTAACTTCGATGATGTCGTATCTTCCTCTTGTTCTCTCTTTCTTTCCTTCCACACTCTTCTCTCATTCATTTTTCATTCATCTTTTCATCATTCATTCATCATTTTCATTTTTTCATTTTTTTTTTTTTAGAGTGGGGAGATCAGAGGAGAGGATGCTAGTTATACCCTCATTTTGTTCTCTTTCTTTCCTTTCCCTCTCGTCTTCTTTTCGAGTGGGGACATCAGAGAAGAGGGCTGCCGGGCTTCTCCCTTTGTTCTCTTTCTTTCCTTCCCCTCTCGTCTTCTTTTCGAGTGGGGAGATCAGAGAAGGGGGGTTACCGATCTTGATTGCCTTGGAGCTAGGCTCGAGGCCTTCCTGGACGTGGAGCTAGGCTCGGGCCCAGGGATTGCCTGAGATCTTGGCTCAGGTCTTTGGCGCCTTGGAGCTAGGCTCAAGGCATTGATGGGAGCTATGTGGCCCCATGATCTCTTGGCATCCCGGAGCTGGGCTTGGGGACGTTTGAGATATGACCTGCTTGGCTCGGTGATTCCTTGACCGAAGATCTGAGCTCCAGTATTGGATTGGCATCCTGGAGCTGGGCTCGGGGATGCTTGGAGTTGGAGAGCTACGTGGCTCGATGATCCTTCGACGTCTTGGAGCTGGGCTCGAGGGACGCTTGGAGTTGGAGAGCTACGTGGCTCGAATATCCCTCTACATCCTGGAGCTGGGCTCAGGGATGCTTGGAGTTGGAGAGCTACGTGGCTCGATGATCCTTCGACATCCTGGAGCTGGGCTCGAGGGATGCTTGGAGTTGGAGAGCTACATGGCTCGAATATCCCTCTACGTCCTGGAGCTGGGCTCGGGGATGCTTGGAGTTGGAAAACTATGTGGCTCGATAATTCTTTGGCATCCTGGAGCTAGGCTTGAGGGCGTCGTTGGTATTCTCCTGCAAGACAAATAGACACTTGCACGAAAAAAACCATTGTTATTCATTATTGGGAAACCTTACATCATTGGTAGTATTTTCGCAAGTTGCAGGCGTTCCATGTCCTGGGAAACCTGACGCCATCGAGATCCTCGAGGTAATAGGCCCCTTGCGAGAGGGCTTCAGCTACTTTGTAGGGGCCCTCCCAGTTAGGGGAGAGCTTGACGCACTCCCTAGGCTGGGACGCCTCCGCCTGTCGCAGCACCAGGTCTCCGGGCTTGAAAGCTTTTGTCCGGATGTGGGCGTTGTAGTACCGGGCCACTCTTTGTCGATGGGCCGCCATCCGTAGGCGGGCTTTGTCTCTTGCTTCTTCAAGAAGATCCAGGTTGAGCAGGAGGTGTGCCGAGTTCCGTGCTTTGTCGTACTGCTGTACCCGCAACGTAGGCATGCCGAGCTCGATGGGGATGACTGCTTCAGCACCGAAGACAAGGCTGAAAGGCATTTCATCAGTCGCCGTCCTGGGCGTTGTGTGGTAGGCCCACAGGATGCTCGGGAGTTCTTCTGCCCACATGCCCTTAGCTTGGTCCAATCTGGTCTAGAGCCCTTGGAGGATGGTCCGGTTGGTCACCTCGGCTTCCCCATTTATTTGGGGGTGAGCTACTGAGGTGAACCGATGTTGGATGCCGTGGGCTACGCAGAATCCTTCGAACTCACGGTTGTCGAACTGTCGCCCGTTGTCGGTGATGATGCAACGGTGGAGCTTGAAGCGGCAGATGATTGACTTCCAAAAGAACTGGCAGACATTGGCTTCCGCGATCCGAGCTAGCGGCTCTGCCTTGACCCACTTAGTGAAGTAGTTGATCACCATTAGCAGGAACTTTCGTTGCCCTGATGCTGGGGGGAACGGTCCCAAGATGTCCATTCCTCACTAGGCAAAGGGCCAAGGGGCTGAGAGCTGGGAGATCGGTGCCACCGATTGACGCTGTATATTGGCGTGGCGCTGGCACTTGTCACACTTTTTGACGAAGTCGATAGCGTCTTCCCTCATGGTCTCCCAAAAGTATCCCTAGCGGAGAGCTTTGTAAGCCAATGTTCTCCCTCCCACGTGGCTCCCGTAGAGGCCTTCGTGTATTTCTTGAAGCATAAAGGCCGCCTCGGCGGGCCTGAGGCATCTCAGGAGCGGGTAGGAGTAAGATCGAAGGTAGAGTTGGCCCTCCATCAGGACGAACCGAGAGGCTTTCTTCCTAACGAGGGTGGCTTATGTGCAGTCTTCTGGCAGGGTGTTGTCAGTGATATACCGGATATACTTGTCCATTCAGCTTAGCTCGAGGGCGACTTGATGTACCTCCGTTGGGTTCTCGTAGCTAGGACTTTCGAGGTGCTCGATGTAGGCGCGCCCTAGTGACGAGTCCGGTAGGGTTGCGAGTTTGGACAATGCATCCGCACGTGCATTCTCTCCTTGGGTGATGTGGAAAATGTTGAAGCGCCGGAGGCCTGCCATGCTCGCACGGACTCGTTCCAGGTACTTCATCATCTAGGCGTCCCTTGCTTCATACTCCCTGGATACTTGTCCGGCGACCAGTTCGGAGTCGGTGAAGACTTTCAAGTCCTGCACACCCAGCTCGTGGGAGACTCTTAGGCCCGCGAGGAGTGCCTCGTACTCCGCCTGATTATTGGTTGCGGCGAACTTGTAGCGGAGGGCGCATTCCGCCACAACCCCATCACAATTGGTCAGGATGAGGCCTGCTCCGCTCCCGTCGGAATTGGATGCTCCATCTACGTGAAGAATCCACGGCTCTTCTCCTGGCCCAGGCTCTGTTGGTGTCTGCTCTGGCTCCTTGGCGAACCCGGTGCACTCGACCACGAAGTCGGCCAGGACTTGGGCCTTTTGTGATGACCTCGATCGGTACGCTATGTCAAATTCGCTGAGCTGCAAGGACCACTTAGCCAACCTCCCGGATGTCTTGGGTCAGGTGAGGATAGTCCTCAGCGGCTGGTCCGTCACCACCACTATTGGGTGTGCTTGGAAATAGGGCCTGAGACGCTTAGCAGACATTATTAGTACAAAAATAATTTTTTCGGAGCGAGTGTACCTGATCTCTGTGTCACGGAGGATTTTACTGGTATAGTATATCGGCTTCTGAGATTTGTCCTCATCTGTGCGGACGAGGACTGAGCTGACCACTCCCGGTGTCACCGCCAGGTACAGCAAGAGCTCCTCTCCCTCCTCCGGCCTAGAGAGCAGCGGAGGAGAGGCGAGAAAATTCTTCAGCTCCTTGAAGGCTGTCCTGCACTCCTCGATCCAGGTGAAGTCGTGCATCTTGCATAGCGCCTTGAAAAATGGCTGGCAACGGTCGGCCGACCTCGAGATGAATCTACTGAGGGCGGTGACGCATCCCGTCAGGGGCTGGACCTGCTTCTTGGAGGTCGGGTGTTCCATGTCGATGATGGCCTGCACCTTCTTCAGTTCGCTTCAATGCCCCTTTGGGTGATCATGAAGCCGAGAAATTTTTTCGCGGCCACCCCGAAGGTGCACTTCGCCGGTTCAACTTCATCTGATGCTACCGTAAGTTATGGAAGGACTCAGCGAGGTCAGCTACGTGGCTCGAACCCGGCTTGCTCATGACGAGCATGTTGTCCACATACACCTGCATGTTGCGGCTAATTTGGCTCTCGAAGACCTTGCTGACCAGGCATTGATAGGTGGCCCACTCATTCTTCAGGCTGAAGGGCATCATCCTGTAATAGTATGTCCCCTGGTCAGTGACGAAGGCAGTGTGCTCCTCGTCGTCGGGTGCATGCAGATTTGATTGTACCCGAAAAATGCATCCATAAAGGAGAGCAACCGGTGGCCCGAAGTGGCATCCATCAGCTGGTCAATCTTCGAGAGAGGAAAGCTGTCATTCGGGCAGGCTTTATTGAGGTCGATGTAGTCCACACAGATCCTTCATTTGCCGTTATTATTCTTGACCAACACCATATCCGCCAGCCAGCTCGGATACTGGACCTCTCGAATGAAATCGGCAGCCAGCAGTTTGTCTACCTCTTCTTTGATGGCTGCCTGTCTCTCCGGGGCAAAACTTCTTTTCTTCTGCCAAACTGGCTTGTGCTTTGGGTCGACACTCAATTTATGAGTAATGATGTCAGGGGGAATACCTGGCATGTCTGCCGCTGTCCAGGCGAACACATCCGTGTTCGCCTGCAGGAATCCCAGCAGTTGGGCTCTCTCCCCCTCGGGTAGCTGGGCTTCGATCTGCACCATCTTTGCAGGATTGTCTCCAAGCGAATAGGAAAGTAGATGCTCGATTGGGCCCCCTTTGGGGTCTTGGGCCCTTTGGTCGAGGTCGTCCGCGCTGGGATCGTCCTGAGGGACCTTGGCCCCAGGGAGAGTTTGGAAGCAATGCTGCACCGGCTGGGGCGCTCCTCTCATCTCCCCGACACCGTAGGGAGTTGGGAACTGTACAAGTATCCTCTTGGTGGAGACAACGGCGTCAAGCAAGTTGAGCCCGGGTCGACCCAATATCACGTTATAGGCGGAGGGGAGCCTCACAACCGTGAAAGTCATCATGACGGTGCTCTGCCGAGGTGTGGTTCCGGCAGTGACCGGGAGAGTGATTTCTCCTTCTACTCTCACGGAATCGCCCATGAAACCGACAAGGGATGTGTGCAAGGGCCTAAGCTGATTGGGGAAGAGATTCATCCTGGAGAAGGCATCGTAAAAAAGCACGTCTGTGGAGCTTCCACTATCAACCATGATGCGCTTTATAGGGTGCTTCGCGATCGTTATTTCAACGACCACGGTATCATTATTTACATTTTTTCCCTCGTCTTCTCCCTCCCTCATAAAGGGGAGTACATTTTCAGAGTCCCCTGCCCACCGGGCCTTCTTGGACGCGCGCGCCGCTCCCCAGGAGATCATGCCCATCGGCTTCTCGATGGGGCGGTTGTCGATGGCTAAAGCTGGCAGGAGAGTGACGAGCACCTGGGACTCCGCTTGAGGTCTGCCCCCTACGAACTTCTTGAGGTAGCCTCTCTTGATGAGTTCCTCAATCTCCCACTTGTAGTTGCGGCATTCCTCGATGTCATGGCCGTGGTCGTGGTGGAAGCGACAGTAATTCATCTTATCACGGCCAACGGTGGTCCTCAGCGGAGGTGGGCGCCTCAAGTAGTCCTCATCCTCAATCTCCATAAGGATTTTTGTCCTCGGGGCGAGGAGAAGGGTGTAGCTTTCCTCAGGGACAGGTGTCCCTCTCGGCCTTGGCCGGTCCCTCCGGGAGCTCTGAGCCTGGGGTGCTAGCCTCCTGGTCCCGGACATTTTAGCAGGGGCCGACTTCTTCAAGGGTCCTCTGTCGAGCTCCCACCTCGTACGGTCCGCCTCCTCGGTGCGGATGTACTTCTAGGCTCGGAGAAGGAGCTCGGAGTAGGTTTTGGAGGGCTTTTTGTCCAGTGAGTAGGTCAGGCGGGAGGTCCTGAGCCCTCGCTTCAGTGCCAGCATGGCCACTGGCTCTTCATGATTGTAGATTTCCAACATGGCGGCCTTGAAGCGGGCCACGTAGTCCCGTAGGGGCTCGTGGTCCTACTGCCGGATAGAGAAGAGGTTGTCTGCCTCCCGTGGCAACTTCCTGCAAGCATCGAAGTGAGCCACGAACTTCTGTCCTAGCTGGGCAAAGGAAGTGATGCTCTCCGGCTCCAAACGGGTGAACCATACCCGGGCTGCCTTTCAGAGAGTAACAGGAAAGGCGACGCAGAGAAGAGCGTCGGTGGCCCCCTGGACCCTCATGAGGGTCCGGTAACTTTCCAGGTGGTCCAGGGGGTTAGTGGTCCCATCGTAAGGATCCACCTACGGCATTCAGAACCGATGCGGGATCGGCTCTGCCTGGATTTCTTCGGAGAACGCGGGACGGGCGTCTTAGCCCGGTGGCTCGCTAGTGGAGCCCGGCATGTTGGCAAACTGACGGGCAAACTCCGCCAACTTGCGCTCATGTTCCTCCAGGCGCCTTTCCACCGCGCGCCTGATGGCTTCATCAGTGGACCCCTCCGTCGAAGGAGACAGAGAAGATGACATGGATGCATAGCACCCGTGGCGGGGGGCTTTGCTTTTCTTGCCTCGGTGGGGTCTGGGCACCTCCTGCCTGAGGTTTGGCGAGGGGCTCTCTCTGTCAGCAGAGCCGGCTCGTTATCTTTTCGCCGGAGCTTGGTGGCTGCCCCGGTTGTCAGTGGTGGCCCACGGCTGCGACGGCCTTCCTTGGAAGGAGCGTAGGCTATCGCGGGAAGCTGCGGCATGGGCCGCCGGGGTCCCTGGCTACTGGTGGGTAGCCACGGATCGGTGCTGGTGCTGAAGCTGACGCACTGCCGTGGCTAGGACTTGCATCTGCTGGGCAAGTGCGGCCAGTTAGGTTTCTGGTGGAGGTGGCTGGACCGAAGCGGGCGGCTCCGCTTCTTGGCGGTGCGGGTTTCCCTGAGAAGGGGAGTCCCCCGCATGACTGGTGGAGGCCTCCCTTGCCCTTGTCATCACCATCCTCCCGCCTGGCTTGTTTGTGAAGAGATGGAGGGTTTATTCGCCCGCCCCTACCTGGCGTGCCAATCTGTTGCCGCCAGGACCGTCGTGGCCCATAGCTGCTGCCGGTGTCGGAGTGCGCTCCTGTCGCTGCCTACCGATCCTCTGCTCCTGGACTTGCGAAACAGGGGTTAGTGAACCGGGCCAGGGTTTTCGGCTGGGGCACTCCGATTATCAAGTCAGTGACGATCCAGGGGAACAGATCCTCCTGGTCGGGCCCTTTTTGATGGACTCCGCACTAGGAGGAGAGGAAGATGTGTCAGTGAAGGAGAAACGCAACAGGGGAAGAGTGATAGCGGGAACAGAGGAGTTCCTTGTTCCTCCGCTTCTCCTTGTTTCCTGGTGGTTTTCCCTCAACCGTGGTGTTGGTGGTGGCGCTTCGCCCTCTTGGTCGTGCTTGCGCTTTGTGTTTGTGATGGATTATTGTTCCTATGTTACTGGTGTGTTACCTCAGCCTCTTTGGGGGTGCCAATCGTTCTTTGTAGTTAGAAATTGGCCGTTGGAGCCTGCCTCAGGATCCTCGCTAGGTTGGCAGGTGCATGCGGCAGGATCCCATGCCGTGGACGAGACATCTTTCCTAACAGGTGGTAGGGGAAGCTTCCATTCCTTCTGACATCCTCTCCGGTCGCTCCATTCCGAGAAGCCTGGCATAGCCTCGATCCAGGGGCCGCCGCCCTAGGGGTGCATGCTCTCTGGCTGGCCCATCCCATGAAAGTACGGCCGGACAGGTAGTTCTGGCGGCATGGGGGGCGCCGTTCCGTGGTCCTCGGGTGGCTCGCCGGTGTCCTGGGATGGCAGGGTCCGCTCCGGTCTGGGCGCTCCGAGCTCGTGCAGTCACCTTGGCGGAGAAAGGAAGAGTGCGGGCCTGGTCCAGAGGGCGCGCGCTCGGAGAGGCTCCACATCGACGGGCGAGCTCTTGGCTCGACCTCGACCGCAAGGCACTAGCCTCCGAGGGTCGCACTCTAGAGGACGAAGGACAGACCCGGTCCAGAGGGCACGCGCTCGAAGAGGCTCCACATCGGCGAGCGAGCTCTTGGCTCAACCTCGACCGCAGGGCACTAACCTCCGAGGGTCTCGCTCTAGAGGGTGGAGGGAGGACCCGGTCCAGAGGGCGCACGCTCGGAGAGGCTTCACATCGGCGGGCAAGCTCTTGGCTCGACCTCGACCGTAGGGCACTAACCTCTGAGGGTCTCGCTCTAGAGGGTGAAGGGCGGACCCGGTCCAGAGGGCGCGCGCTCGGAGAGGCACCATATCGGCGAGCAAGCTCTTGGCTCGACCTCGACCGCAGGACACTATCCTCCGAGGATCTCGCTTTGGAGGGCGGAGGATGGACCCGATCCAGAGGGCGCGCTCGAAGAGGCTCCACATCGACGGGCGAGCTCTTGGCTCGACCTCGACCGCAGGACACTAGCCTCCGAGGATCTCGCTCTAGAGGACGGAAGGCAGCTCCGACCTAGGCGTCAAGCTCTTGAGCTCAACCTGGCAGAGGACTGAGCTCGGTCTGCTGTTTTGAAAGAGCTCAGCTCAGCTCGGTAGTAAAATACGAGCTGGAGGGTTGACGCGGCGTCTTCCATGACGGCCTCCCTCAATATGGCGCCCGTCAGCTATCCACGTCAGTGGTCTCGCCACATCACATATGCAAATGCATATATACATATACATATATACATACATATACATATACATATATACATATATATACATATACATATATATATATATATGTATATATGTATATATGTATATATATATATATATATATATATATATGAGTATATAATAAAGGCACCAATCTCTGTTACCGAGCAAAACGTTTGAATATGTCTCTCTCTCTCTCTCTATATATATATATATATATATATAAAATAAAGACATCTTGATCCTGCCATAAGAATTTTAGCTCAAATTCATGCACTATACGTACGTGCAGCACGTCAATGGTCCAACTCAAAGAATACTTTCTAGTTAAAAGTTTATGGCTCTAAATTAAAGGTGGATTTCGATAGACGAGCATTTGGCGTGTTCAACGTGTGCTTTGGTATATTGTTTCTTTTGGTGCAATCTTCGCCCGTGATGTTATTATATCCTATCGTTACTGTTGGACGCTGGTGATCTCGCCGATCGCTACTCCTCTCAAGATCGGCATTTCACTGTCTACGGTCTACCTCACCAGATTTTGTTGTCTATATATATATATAAAGTAAACCTGGCCGTGATTTAACGATTATTAAGAGTTATGCTTATTTTTTGGCAACAAATTTTATGACTTATTGGACCATTAATTCGATGGTTTGATGGATGTCGATGGGTTCATTTCAGTGGCTGCCCCCCACTGCTACTCGTTGCCTTTGTCATGAAAATCTAAAGAAACAGCCAGTAGAGGGATGAGGACGTACGTGGTGGGATGACAAATGCTGGACTTGGACTATATGGCTTTTATAAAGCAAGGGGCAATGATCCTCTCAAATCCTAATAAAAAAACTACAAACTAGAACTTGAATCATGTGCACCTTTGGCAACATTATTTTTAAAGCATCATCATTATCATTATTATTATTATTATCATTATTATTATCATTATTATTATCATTATTATCATTATCATTATCATTATTATTATCATTATCATTATCATTATTATTATTATTATTATTATTATTATTATTATTATTATTATTATTATTATTATCATTATTATTATTATCATTATTATTATTATCATTTTTATTATTATCATTAGCATGATTATCATTATTATCATCATCATCATCATCATCATCATCATCATCATTATCATTATTATTATTATTACTATTATTATTATTATTATTATTATTATTATTATTATTATTATTATTATTATTATTAAGTAAAGCAGTTGCATTACCAAAAATATTAATGATTATTTTTTGAAGTATTATTTTTTTATTGATAAAATTGTATTTGACATGATATGGCATGAATACATATGGCAAATAATTTTGAAAACTTTGAATCCAAAAATTTAATTCTTAGTGATATCCAAATAAGAAATGAGATCAAAGTAGATTTGAATGTAGATAAGGAATAGATTATGGTAATTCCTTGATTTTCTCCTTCGAATCTCCATTCTCTATATAAATAGGGACAAGGAAATCCCCGATGACAAGTTTAAAAATGGAAAAATTTTTATAGCTCAAAGATCCTATGGTATGAAGCTCTCAAGCCATCATTCATCATTCTATTTTTATGTAGTAGGGATATGAGGAGAGAAGATTGAGGTCAAGGCCTAGCTCCAAGAGACTGGGCTCTAATAGGCTAAAAGAGACTGAGCTCTAAGAGGCTAAGCTTCCAAAAGTCAAACTTTTAAAGACCGATCTTAAGATCAATTTAGGAAGGTCAAAGTAAAAAGATTAAGGTAAAAACCAACTAAAACCAAGCCGGCTAGAACATGGTAACATTTTATACTATTCTATTTCTCTATTATAATTTTTTTTTATTGTTGTTCTTCTGAAGCTCAAACTAATTTTGATTTTGCTTGGCTAAGCATTTTGAGTGCTAAAAAGCACTTTTTGACGTTCCAAAAATATTTTGGTATAATGATATTTAGTAAAAAGTTAGAAAATTATTTGGGCTTTGGCAGAAAGTTGAAAATATTTACTTAGAAAAAATTCTATTTTAAAGCTTCTTCCCAAAAGCATTTTCTAGCTAATATCGAGGAGCTATTTTGATTTAAATATTTTTTTTTATAACCAACATGTCCATCAATAAATCTCATAATTATATCTTATATTATATCATATTATATTATTATACTATAAACATAACATAATATAATAATAAAAAAATATTATGATCTATTATAAATATATAATAATGCAATCTAATATAACAATATTTTAATTATAATATAATATCACTATAATAATATGATATAACATAATAGGTTATATTATACTCTATTATTAAATTATATTATAATCCATTATATTATATTATTTTTTATTATATAATATCATGTTATATCTTTTATTATTATTTAATTATATAAAAAAATTAGATACTGAATATATATTAAAGTTTCAAAATACTTTATAAATATAGTTACTAAATATAAAATAATTTTTTTTTATAAAACTTCACTTTCAAAAATTTTACTTTTTGAAAACTCTACAATTTTTTTTTTGGGTAAGACTTTGAAAGCTCTACTGCCAAGTGCTTTAGGTGTGGGAGGGCTTGATTGGAACTGTTGGCTTTGACTCCTTAGTTTTGATGATTAACAAAAGGTTGAGTATATGTTTGGACTAATGTTTAATCTCAAGATAAAGTTTCAGGACTTAGGTTATTCAAAAAGAGTATCATAAGGACAATGATGAAACTAAGTTTACCTGATTTGGAAATGAGCTCTTCTACCTTGAACAAGATCAAAATTCTCATAATGGACCTTATTGTTAAGAAATATTTTGACAAAAGAAACAAAGGCTTAAAGAAACTCAAGCATGGCACGCATATCTCAAGAGTTTCAGAAAAATTCAGATCAGAGGTCGACCCCCAGAGGTCGACACCTTGTCAAAGGTCGACCACTAGAGGTCGACTCATGAAGAAAAGGAAAGTTCAGCATGGCCGGCACGGCAAAGTCTCAGTGGCATGCTTCAGAGGTCGACCACCAGAGGTCAACACCTGTCCAGAGGTCGACACCAGAGGTCGACTCATAGCCTGAGAATTCAAATGGGCAGAACTATGGTATTCTGAACTTTTGCCTAAACTTTACTGGAGGTCGACTCATGAGGTCGACACTTGATCCAGAGGTCGACTCATGAGGTCGACTCATGGCATAACGGCTAGTTTTTCTGAACTTCTGATTTGATTTCCAACGGTCATAAACGGCCATATTTTTGAATCTAACGGTCTTGTGGAGTTGTTTCAGCATGAATGAGGTATTTAACCTCCACCAAACTTCAAAAAAGATAAGGAGACAAAGTGAAAAAGTGTTGATTCAAAGTACAAAGCCTTCAATCACTTCCAAGCAAAAAGAGTGAGAAAACCAAGAGATTCCCTAGCCAAAAAGTCTTCCATCTTTGAGGAATCCAACATTCAAGTGTTTGGCATTTAGTGAGGTCCAAAGATTCCAAGGGAAAAGGCTTGAAGAGTCTCCATCAAGAGCTTCAACGAATTTATTATTGCTCAAAAGGAGTTTGTTTAGTTTTAATTCATTGTATTCATACTCTTTTGTCTTTAGCTAGTTTCAAGGGAATTTGAAACTAGAGTGAGGTTTGTTGGTGAGCCAATTGATAAAACCAACTAGGGTTGCTTGTTAGCCCGAAGCCAAAACAAGTGAGTAAGGTTTGTTGGTGATCCAATTGATAAAACCAACTAGGGTTGCTTGTTAGCCCGAAGCCAAAACAAGTGAGTAAGGTTTGTTGGTGATCCAATTGATAAAACCAACTAGGGTTGCTTGTTAGCCCGAAGCCAAAACAAGTGTGTAAGGTTTTGACTTGTGAGCCTGGTAAAACAAGTCGGCTGTAATCTAAAGATTATAGTGAAATTCCCAAGTGGAGCTTGGGGAGTGGATGTAGGTGCTAGGTGCACCGAACCACTATATTTCTTGTGTGTTTGCATTGCCTTTCTCTTTAACTTCTTTAGCTCTTTAATTGCCATTTTATTTCATTGCTTCCGTTGCACAATTCTTAAAGCACTATCACTCTTCATCTTAAAACTTGATAGCACATATATTGCCTTAAATTTTTAAATACCCAATTCACCCCCCCTCTTGGGCACCATATCTGGGCAACAAGTGGTATCAGAGCACCGGTACTCTCTTGTAGGTCCAACGATCTTGAGTGAAAGATCATGGCCGCCCCAATTGGAATGGGTATAGTTGAAGGACAAGCATCAAATCGTCCTCCTTTCTTTAATGGCACAAACTACACTTATTGGAAAACTCGTATGCGTATTTATTTACAAGCTGTAGATTATCATATTTGGAGAGTAATCACTAAAGGGCCTCATCAGCCCACTCACTTGGTTAATGGCATTATCACCCCAAAATCTGAAGAAGAATGGGATGACAATGACATCAAACAAGCTGAGTTAAATGCTAAGGCGATGAATTTGTTATTCTGTGCACTTGATCCTAGTGAATTCAACAGAATATCAAATTGTATTTCCGCCAAAGAAATTTGGGATACACTTGAGGTTACCCATGAGGGTACACACCAAGTGAAGACCACTAAGGTGAACATGCTCATTCATACGTATGAGATGTTCAGGATGGAACCAACTGAAAGCATAAGTGAAATGTATACTAGATTTACCAATATAGTAAATGGTATGAGGAGTTTGGGAAAAATTATATCTAATGGTGAACTGGTTAACAAACTTCTCAGGTCTCTTCCGGCTTCATGGGATGCGAAAGTTACAGCCATAGAAGAAGCCAAGGATGTCAACACTCTACCTCTCGAGCAGCTTCTTGGATCACTGATGACCTACGAGCTTTCACTAAAGCAGAAAACAGTGGACAATGACAAGAAAAAGAAAGCCATAGCCTTCAAGTCCACTACAAAAGAAGAGTCAAGTGATGAATCTGAGGAAGAAGATGATGATGATGAGACAGCCCTAATTACAAGAAAATTTAAAAGATTCATGAGAAAGAAGAAGGGCTTCTACAAGAAAAGGCCACAAAAAGGTGATCACAACAAGGAGAAGGAGAAAGAGAAAGAAAGGGATCCACCCATCTGCTTCGAGTGCAAGAAGCCTGGACATTACAAAACGGATTGCCCTTTGCTTAAAAAGAGTAGAAGGATGTTGAGAAAGAAGGCCATGATGGCTACCTGGAGTGAGAGTGAGGACTCCAGCAGTGAAGAAGAGCAGCAGGTAGTCGCCAACTTATGTTTCATGGCCAATGAGGATAATGAGGTAAATTCTGAACCTGAAATTGAATTCACTTTCAATGAATTGCATGATGCTTTTGATGACTTAGTAATGGAATATGAAAAATTAAAATTGAAAAATAAGAAATTAAGAAAGCAAAATTTTGAGCTTACCAAAAATTCAGAAAAGTTTTCAAGTGAAATTAAAAATTTAACTCAAGAAAACAAGGAATTAAAAGAACATGTAAAAACTTTGACAAATGATAAAGATAATCTTTTAAAAGAAAATGATTCCTTGAAGAATAATAGAAATCTTAAAACTAATGAGAACTTTGAGAAACAAAATAAAGAACTAATGCTTCAAAATAAGAATTACAAGGAAGAGTTAGAAAAAGTAAAACCTTTTGTAGAAAAGTTTACTTTTAGTTCAGAAAAACTAAATATGCTTTTAAATAGTCAACATGCAGTGTTTAATAAAGCTGGACTTGGATTTAAGCCACACAATCAACAAAAACTTTACAAAAACTTTTTCATACCAGCATCTTCTAATATTACCTGCTATGCATGTGGTAAAATAGGTCATAAATCATATGTTTGTAATAGAAGGAAATTAAATACCTTTAAAAGGATTTGGGTTCCAAAAGGAACCAATTTGACTAACCCTAAAGGACCCAAGATGACTTGGGTACCTAAAGTTTCAACTTGATCAATTTTTTGCAGGTGTGCCTGGCAACCAAAAATAAAAGAAGAATGTGGTATCTGGATAGTGGTTGCTCAAGGCACATGACTGGGGATGTGAAGCAATTCTCATCACTAGCTGCTATTGATGGTGGAAACGTTACCTTTGGTGATAATGGAAAAGGCAAAATCGTCGGAATTGGTAAAATCCATATCACCCCTAATGCTTATGTAGATAATGTATTATTTGTTGATGGCTTGAAGCATAATCTTTTTAGCATTAGTCAGTTTTGTGATAAAGGTTTTAAAGTAATTTTTGAATCATCTTTGTGCATGGTATCTAGTCTAGATGTCGATGGCATCAAGTTCACTGGTCTTAGGCATGGAAACATTTACATGGTTGATCTTGATGATTTAGCCATGGAAAGTGGTCAATGCCTAGTGGCTAAGGAAGCCAAGGCAAGTGAAACTAGTTGGCTTTGGCATCGTAGGCTAGGGCATGCTAGTATGCAGTTGATTTCAAAATTAAGCAAAAAGAATCTTGTAAAAGAATTGCCAAAACTCACTTTTGAAAAAGATAAAATTTGTGCTGCATGTCAATTTGGAAAACAAACCAAATCTACTTTCAAACCTAAAGGAGTAGTATCTACTACTAGACCCCTTGAATTATTGCATATGGACCTCTTTGGACCAACCAGAACAACTAGTTTGGGAGGTAAAAAATATGGGCTAGTAATTGTAGATGATTACTCACGATTTACTTGGGTAATGTTTTTAGCTCATAAAGATGAAACTTTTTCAGCTTTTGTTAAATTTCATAAAAGGGTTTCAAACGAAAAAGATCTCACTATTGTTTCTTTGCGTAGTGATCATGGAACTGAATTTGAAAATCATGATTTTGAAACTTTTTGTAATGAAAATGGTATTAGTCATAATTTCTCTGCACCTAGGACACCTCAACAAAATGGGGTGGTAGAAAGAAAGAACAGGACTCTTGAAGAAATGGCACGCACAATGCTTTGCGAAAATGATTTACCTAGATATTTTTGGGCAGAAGCCATTAATACTTCCTGTTACATTTTAAATCGTGTTTTAATTAGACCTATTTTGAAGAAAACACCATATGAGCTTTGGAAAAATCGAAAACCTAATCTCAAGTATTTTCGTGTATTTGGTTGCCGCTGTTTCATATTAAACAATGGCAAAGATAATATCAGTAAATTTGATGCCAAGTCAGATGAGGGTATCTTCTTAGGATACTCTACTTCTAACAAGGCATACAGGGTCTTCAACAGAAGAACTCTTCTGGTTGAAGAATCAATTCATGTAGTGTTTGATGAATCTAACGAAAAATCTTCTAGAAAAGAAGATTCTATTGATGTTGAAACAGGTACAAAGAAGCTTGAACAATTGACAATCAATGAAGATGAGCCCAAAGGAGATGATGATCAAGAAAGTCAAGATCAAATTCAAGAAATCAATGCAACTTCACCAAAACCATTACCTAAAGAATGGAGGTATGCACATGGACACCCTAAAGAGCTAATAATAGGTGATCCATCAAAGGAGGTAAGTACACGCTCTTCTATTAGAAATATTTGTGATTATTTAGCTTTTGTATCTCAGATAGAGCCTAAGTCAATAGAAGAAGCTGAAAAAGATTGTAACTGGATTAATGCTATGCAAGATGAACTAAATCAATTTAAAAGAAATAATGTTTGGACTTTAACTGAAAGACCCCTTAATGTTTCTGTAATTGGCACAAAATGGGTTTTTAGAAATAAACTTGATGAACATGGTATTGTAATTAGGAACAAAGCTAGACTTGTTGCTAAAGGCTACAACCAGGAAGAAGGGATCGACTTCGATGAAACCTTTGCTCCTGTTGCTAGGCTAGAAGCAATTAGACTTTTACTTGCATTTGCTTGTTTTATAGATTTCAAGTTATTTCAAATGGATGTAAAGAGTGCCTTTTTAAATGGATTTATTGAAGAGGAAGTTTATGTTGAACAACCTCCTGGTTTTGAAAATCATGAATTTCCTAATCATGTCTTTAAATTGCATAAAGCATTGTATGGTTTAAAGCAAGCTCCTAGAGCTTGGTATGATAGATTAAGTTCATTTTTGATGAAAAATGATTTTTCTAGAGGTAATGTAGATAATACATTATTTTTGAAAAAGAAAAATGATGATCTCTTAGTAGTACAAATATATGTAGATGATATTATTTTTGGTGCTACTAACGAATGTCTTTGTCAAGAATTTGCGAAGTTAATGCAGAATGAGTTCGAGATGAGCATGATGGGAGAACTCAACTTCTTCCTCGGACTCCAAATTAAGCAAACAAAAGAGGGGATCTCCATCAACCAAGCCAAGTACACAAGGGAGATATTAAAAAAGTTTGGGATGGAGACTACAAAACCAATAGGTACCCCTATGAGCTCTTCATGTAAATTAGACAAAGATGATTGTGGTAAATCGGTAGACCAAAAATTATATAGAGGCATGATTGGTTCATTGCTATATCTAACTACCAGTAGACCAGATATAATGTTTAGTGTCTGTATGTGTGCACGTTTTCAGTCTGCTCCTAAAGAATCACATCTCTTAGCTATAAAACGTATACTTAGATACTTATCTGGGTCTATCGAAATTGGTCTTTGGTACTCTAGAGAGTCATCATATGAATTAATTGCATATTCTGATGCTGATTTTGCTGGGTGTAAACTTGATCGAAAAAGTACTAGTGGAACTTGTCAATTCCTAGGAGTTAATTTGATTTCATGGAGCAGTAAGAAACAGAATTCGGTTGCTCTATCTACGGCGGAAGTCGAATATATAGCAGCTGGAAGCTGTTGTGCTCAGATTCTATGGATCAAACAACAACTCGAGGACTTTGGCATCAAACTAATTAAGACACCCATAAGATGTGATAATACTAGTGCAATCAATTTAACGAAAAATCCTGTACAACATTCAAGAAGCAAACATATTAAAATAAGACATCACTTCATAAGAGATCACGTTCAAAACTCTAATGTGTTGTTAGAATTTATATGTACTGATTATCAATTGGCTGATATATTCACAAAACCATTGAATGAAGATAGATTTTGTATGATTAGAAGAGAACTGGGAGTCATTGATCCTTTTGCTTGAATCTCTTCAATTTTCATCAAAATTTCTCAAAAATGATTTATAAATTCTCAAATTTGGTTAAAAGCTTTTTCTCTAAATTTTATCATTTTTTTCTTTTTTTACAGAATTTTATATTAAGTAATTAATTGTTGGAGGTCGACACTTGAGTTTTTCAGAGGTCGACACTTGAGGTCGACACCTAAGTTATGGAGGTCGACACTTGAGGTCGACCCCTGAAAATTCTCAGAGGTCGACACTTGAACGGAAACCTGTTTTTTAAAACCCCGTCCGCAAGCCTTGTTTTTCCAATTTTTTCTTTCCTCTCCTTCGTGTGGTCCCCCTCCAACATTCCTAAACCCTAAATAGTAGATTTCCACCCTTCTCCCTCAACCTTTTGGGAAATCCTCTCCTCTCCTCTTGCATTTCTTCGATTCAACCCTCTTTTTGACCGTACTTTTGATTTTGGACAACCGAAAGCCTTCGGATCTATCTACCCGCTAATCCCGGTTGTTTTTCAATAGAAAACACTTGTTTCTACCCTCCGTTTCTTACTTTTTCTCCATTTATTCTCTATTTTTCCCACTCTCACAAACCCTATTTCCCCATTTCACATTCTTCTCTTCTTCTCAATCCGCGAACCTCTCTTTCCCTCTCTTTTCCTCTTAGCCTTACCTCTTTGCATTTCTCCCTAAGTTACCCCTCCTCCTTACACATGGGTCCGAGAAAACACCAGGCAGTAAGGAAAAGGAGATTGGAACAGGGGCAGGGTAGTACTGAGCGGCGAAGGAAAGTCAGACATGAGCGTGAGCCGACCCCAGAGCCACCTGCACCAGTGCCAGCCAGCCTAGTCCGGAAGAGCATTGCTAGTGGTAGGCGCGTAGATATTCCATTCTGGGATCAGCATCACTTCTTCATTGGAGATGTACTGAGAGATGCAGGTCTGGTCCATTTTTGTACGATGTCCGAGAGATTCTACCCAGACCTCATCAGGGAGTTCTATGGATCCATGGCCACTGATGGCATTGGATGGTCTGCTACAGTTCGAGGGATCGAGATTCCAGTGACGCCTGAGGTCATCAGTCGCATCTGGAGGATTCCACTTCATGGCACTGCTGCCACTACGATCAGCGACAGAGAGCACGCCTTCAGGTGTATCCTAGAGCGTGAGGATGTTAGCGGCATTTCCACAGTGTCCGCTAACCAGCTTTCACTGGAGATGAGAGTGCTGCATCACATCATCGCCCGTATCTTGATTCCGAAGAGCGGGAGATTTGATTTTATCACTGAGCGTGAGCTGGTGTTGATGGTGTCCCTGAGCCAGCGGACTCCCATCAACCTCCCCAGGATCATGCTTCAGCAGATGGGTGAGGCAGCTTCTCACAGGAGACTCGTTCAGCCGTACGGTATGGGACTGACTCAGATATTCAGAGAGCATGGTGTCTCATTCGACGGCATACCCTTCAGTCAGCTACAGCACACAGATACTTATGGAGAGAAATCCCTACATAGGATGGGATTTCGACTGATCAGTGACCGATGGGTACGACGAGAGTCTGGCCAGGAGCCAGATGAGGAGGATGAGATCCGAGCTGCTGAGGCAGGGCCTTCAGGGCCTACTGATCATGGTACACCTCCTCGCCCAGCACCGGAGACAGAGACTGCGGAGCCTGAGCCATTCACACCACCACCTTCATCAGCTCCGGCACCTACTATCACTGCGACACCACGGAGGACTTCAGTGAGGATATCGGACTTCGAGCAGCGAGTGACTGATCAGATTTCAGAGGTCCGGACAGAGATCACTGGTGTACGGCAGGAGCTTCATGATCTGCGGATACACACAGACACACGCATTAGTGCTCTTTCAGCTAGTATGGATACAGGATTCAGACAGATCCTCAGCTTACTGAGATTAGCACTGCCATCAGAAACTGCAGATCCGACAGTATCTCCTCCACATGATGATGATGATGATGATGGTGATGATGATGCTGATGACTCTAGTGGATACAGTGACAGTGATGGAGATCAGCCTGGAGCAGGTAGATATGATGTTTCACCTGCAGAGCCGATTCCAGAGATTCCCCCTTCAGCTGATCCTCCTTCCACTGATTTTCCGAGTTCAGATCCTCCAGCCACAGCTGTGCCAGTTGATATTGAACCTACAGAGTCACTATTTGAGACTATCACTGGGATTCCGGATGACATAGATGAGCATACAGAGACAGACATCGATGATCCCACAGCTTATGAGCTAGTCAGCAGGCAGACTCCAGCTCAGTCTACTCAGCATGCTGATCCGTCCACTCCTTCAGCTACTGCCTCTGTCTCGACTTCTGTGGAGCCCTTACCTAGGACTTATAGATCTCGTAGGACCACCCCTAGGTCTGGTCCCTCTCTGAGGACTCGGAGTTCCTCACATAGGACCCCAAAATCCTCATCTAGGATCATGGCTCCTGTATCTTTTGACATACCTTCTGATGAGGAGTAGCCTCATAGTTTTTGTTGTACTTAGTTTGCTTGTGTATAATCTGCTGTATCAGTATCTTGTGCCTACTTTATAGGCAATTTTGTAACTGTATACACTTGTTTTTATCTATCTTGTGACTTTTTATCTATCTTGTGACTTTTTATCAATATTGTGACATTTTGTGACATTTTATCTGATACCAGCTCTCAATATTTAAAAACCCTCAAGTTTAAAATGCTTTATTATATTGAATGCACAAATTGAGGGGGAGCATGTATTCTATGCACCTAAATACTTCATTATAATTGAACATAAGTCTCATTACTATATCTTTCTCTATAACAATAAACTTTTTGATTCTTGACAAAAAGGGGGAGTAGAAAAGTAGAAAAGTATATATGTATTTATGAGACTCCATCTTATGAGTAGTAAAGTTTATATGATTCTTATCTTTTTTGACTTATGAGAATGTTTTCACAAAAAGAAAGAAATAAATGAAAAGTAAAATCTTTTTGACTCTTGAGAATATTTTCACAAAATTTTTATGATACACTCTTGCATGAAAGGATACTTTGAAAATATTTTATTATTGCTATATCTTGCTTTTGGACTTAATTGCATATATACTCAAGGTTTTGTCATCATCAAAAAGGGGGAGATTGTTGGCTTTGACTCCTTAGTTTTGATGATTAACAAAAGGTTGAGTATATGTTTGGACTAATGTTTAATCTCAAGATAAAGTTTCAGGACTTAGGTTATTCAAAAAGAGTATCATAAGGACAATGATGAAACTAAGTTTACCTGATTTGGAAATGAGCTCTTCTACCTTGAACAAGATCAAAATTCTCATAATGGACCTTATTGTTAAGAAATATTTTGACAAAAGAAACAAAGGCTTAAAGAAACTCAAGCATGGCACGCATATCTCAAGAGTTTCAGAAAAATTCAGATCAGAGGTCGACCCCCAGAGGTCGACACCTTGTCAAAGGTCGACCACCAGAGGTCGACTCATGAAGAAAAGGAAAGTTCAGCATGGCCGGCACGGCAAAGTCTCAGTGGCACGCTTCAGAGGTCGACCACCAGAGGTCAACACCTGTCCAGAGGTCGACACCAGAGGTCGACTCATAGCCTGAGAATTCAAATGGGCAGAACTATGGTATTCTGAACTTTTGCCTAAACTTTACTGGAGGTCGACTCATGAGGTCGACACTTGATCCAGAGGTCGACTCATGAGGTCGACTCATGGCATAACGGCTAGTTTTTCTGAACTTCTGATTTGATTTCCAACGGCCATAAACGGCCATATTTTTGAATCTAACGGTCTTGTGGAGTTGTTTCAGCATGAATGAGGTATTTAACCTCCACCAAACTTCAAAAAAGACAAGGAGACAAAGTGAAAAAGTGTTGATTCAAAGTACAAAGCCTTCAATCACTTCCAAGCAAAAAGAGTGAGAAAACCAAGAGATTCCCTAGCCAAAAAGTCTTCCATCTTTGAGGAATCCAACATTCAAGTGTTTGGCATTTAGTGAGGTCCAAAGATTCCAAGGGAAAAGGCTTGAAGAGTCTCCATCAAGAGCTTCAACGAATTTATTATTGCTCAAAAGGAGTTTGTTTAGTTTTAATTCATTGTATTCATACTCTTTTGTCTTTAGCTAGTTTCAAGGGAATTTGAAACTAGAGTGAGGTTTGTTGGTGAGCCAATTGATAAAACCAACTAGGGTTGCTTGTTAGCCCGAAGCCAAAACAAGTGAGTAAGGTTTGTTGGTGATCCAATTGATAAAACCAACTAGGGTTGCTTGTTAGCCCGAAGCCAAAATAAGTGAGTAAGGTTTGTTGGTGATCCAATTGATAAAACCAACTAGGGTTGCTTGTTAGCCCGAAGCCAAAACAAGTGTGTAAGGTTTTGACTTGTGAGCCTGGTAAAACAAGTCGGCTGTAATCTAAAGATTATAGTGAAATTCCCAAGTGGAGCTTGGGGAGTGGATGTAGGTGCTAGGTGCACCGAACCACTATATTTCTTGTGTGTTTGCATTGCCTTTCTCTTTAACTTCTTTAGCTCTTTAATTGCCATTTTATTTCATTGCTTCCGTTGCACAATTCTTAAAGCACTATCACTCTTCACCTTAAAACTTGATAGCACATATATTGCCTTAAATTTTTAAATACCCAATTCACCCCCCTCTTGGGCACCATATCTGGGCAACAGGAACCAATTTAACAAGTTTTTTTTTTTTTTTAACAAATCCATGAATTTTTAAAAAGTTTCGATGCTTCATTTTCCACCACTGCAAGTCAAGCAGCAGATTGATCAACACTCTTTGGGCAATTTTAGTTGTGCCGAATTTTGGTAGCAGTATGATATATGCAATTTGCATGTTTATTTTCCTTCAAAGTTACCAGAGAGGTTGTTAATCCACTTTAATTTTGTCATGTCAAGTTCAAAGGCAACCTAAGGAATTAAAGAATACCTAATGTACAATAGTTATTGAAATATAATTACGCACACTACAAACTTTTTGGGTTCATAAAGATCGATGGCCAACAGTTATTGGTGAAAATAATAATAATTAATAAAACTTTTTTTTTTGGTAAACAAAAGAAGAGGGGGGTGGGGGGTGAGAGAGCACCTACTCTTGTGGCTTCGTGGGGCTAGGCTGGCGTACTCATCTTAACAAAGAAATGAGAAAGGTACACGAGAAAATTATGGCCTGTGTCGAACATTGCCTGGCAAGATGGGGCCCAGTGAGGGGAGCTACATAATAAAACTTTTGCTTGTATGCACTTCAAATTGAATTGGCTTCAAATCCAAGCATTGTGGAATCAAAACTTGCTAACATTCCTATTTATTTCTAAAAACAATTCTTGTTGTGATAATTATTAGTTTAATGCAAATATTCACTCTTCCAACTAATTATCAAAAGTTTTGCATCGATGCTTTCTTTTTTTCTAAACACTTCATACTTTAGCAATAAATGATACAAATGTGCCGAAGGGTTCCTCGTGCTCCTCTCAGTGACTTGGGAAGTGTGGTCTGAACTTTTCTCGATGACTTGGAAAGTGTGCGGTCTGAACTTCTCTCAATGACTTGGAAAGTGTGTTCGTTGAGTGCGGTCTAAACTTCTCTCAGTAACTTGGAAAGTGTGCCGAAGGGTTCCTCTTGCTTCTCTCAGCTTTCTTCTGTGAGTTTGAGCTTCTTCTTTTATGGGTTTGAGCTTCTTCATCCGTGGTCTTCTATGAGTTTGAGCTTCTTAGTTTGTGGGTTTGAGCTTTCTTTCGTTGTTTGAACTTTTCTTGCTCTTCTCTGTTTCTTCTACGGGTTTGTGCCTCTTCATCGATTATGGTGAACGAGGACAAGTCGAAAGCTCCAGCCGGCCCCAACAGTGGGGATCGGGCCAACGGTGAACGCTCATGGGGCAATGTGTTGTAGGGAGCCTCTCGCTCTCCAGTTTGGTCGTCGTATAGGATTTTGGAGGAGGAAATTGACCATCTGCAACAGTGCTTCTCCAAGGTGCTTCAGCTACCGGGTGAGCTTTTGGATGACTCGTGCCAGTAGTGGGAAGGCTACGCAGTCATCTTCCAGAGCTTGGGTCGCAAGATTTTGCCATCTGGGCTGTCCAAAGAGGTGCGGCTGAAGCTTAAGTTGAGCTATGAGCCGGAAATCTTCCCTGTAGGTGAGGACCACTTCGTTGTTCGACTGAGCTCTGTTGATGACTGTGCTAGAGTCAAGGGGGAAGGGTCGTGGTTTGTCGGTGGCTAACTACTGGCTTTGGATAAGTGGGTTCCCGATTTCCTGCCAGCTCGGCAACCGATCACCAAAACGGTGGTCTGGATGTGCCTCCCCGAACTCTCTCTGGAGTACTGGCTCCCTTCGGCGATCACGGCCATTGCAAGCGAAGCTGGGGACCCGTTGTCTATAGACAATTTCACTGACCTGTTGAAGAAGACCGGATATGCTCGAGTCCGATTGGAGTTGGACGCGGCTAAACTGCTTCTTCCAGGTGTTCTGATCCAGGGGCAACGGCAAGTTTTCTGGCAACAATTCATGTACGAGAACTTGCCCCCGGTCTGCTTCAGCTGTGGGTGGATAGGGCATACAGTGGAGGCCTGCTGCTTTCTGGGTGAGGCAGAGTAGGAGTCCTCTGTCAAGCAAACTCTAGGACCAGACAATTTAGTTGATGTTGCGGTTGATGAGGGACGGAAATAGGGCCCTACGGGGGAAGAAGGGTCCTCTGTCACTGGTGTTTTGCCTGTCGCTGCCGGTCGTCTGAAGTTCGGACCGTGGTTGGTGACGTCTCGTGTTCGTCAACCACGACCGGCGAGTTTTCCTCCGAAGTCTGCAAGTGAGCTAGATAAGGGTAAGTCCCTTGCTTCATCCTCGGACCCTCCTTTGTCATCACCGCCCCGCTGCTCGGCCACGTTGATCTCCACCTCTCCGAATTCGCCACCCGACTCAGATGGATGGCAGAAGCCATCTAAGCTGGCGCACCATCGCTCCCCTGAGGCTGGGTTGTTGGACTTATCGGATGGTGGTAATATGTCTAAGGGGGCCTTCGGCCCCTTGGCGGACTGCATGGACCTGATTCTGGTCATCGTTGGCTCGAGGGATCTTTGCATGCTCGAGTACGGGGATGTGTCCCTGAAGCATGGCCAGAGCCCTCTTAAGTCCCCTATTATCCGTCGCCTAAGGCAGCCCCTGACTCTCCTGTTCGGGTAAATACCCCTGTGCTGTGTATGCCTCCTTCGGGTGACCCCTCCCATTCTCTCGTCGATGGTCAATCGGGTGTCTTGCCGGTGCTCAATGGGGATGGGGGGAAGGATTCTGCGGTTGGGAGGGATGGTTCTGTGGAAGAGAGGGTGGGTTATGGTGGGAAAGGTAAGGGGGTTTTGTTGTGGTTGGGAGGGTGGGTTATGATGGGGTTGGAAGGGTGGGTTCTGCTGTGGTAGGGAGGGCGGGTTCTGGTGGGGAAGGGTTACCGGGTGCTCTGGAAGGGTCCTCTGAGGTGCTAGTGGCGATCAATGCCAAAGGGCCGGCTGATGATCTTGGCCAGGTGGGGGTCTCTGGGAGGGCTAAGTCGGGCAAAAGGGGGTCCAGGGGTCGTGGTCGTGTTGGGATATCTGGGTCTCCCTCTTCGCTTGTGTTATCCTTCATTCCTGGTAGGGCCGATGGGGGTTTGGAGGTTATGGATTATGCTGATTCTGTGAATAAATCCCTAACCCAGAACTTGGCTCCCAAGGGGTCTCTGGGGGCCTTTAACTCTACCCAATCTATGCATGTCTCTATCGTGTCCTTTGTGGGTGTGTGCCTAAGCCATGAGGAAGTGTCTATGAAGCTGAAGAAAGTATTGGGCTCGGTGGGGATGGTCCACTTTTATCTCTGTTGACATTCCTGACTCTATATCCATTTCTGATCTCATGGTTCCTGGCCAGCAGAAACCAGTGGCCATCAGAAGATAGCACAGAACGAATAGAGTTCTTGTGCCTGTGGATGATAGTAGCCAAGTGAAAGAAACAAGTGTTTCTGATCTTCTTCTCGCTAGATGGCCCACTTTTATCTCTGTTGACATTCCTGACTCTATATCCATTTCTGATCTCATGGTTCCTGGCTAGCAGCTATGGGACCATCGAGTTGTCATTTCTATGTTTGAGGATATTCTCGGCCCCCGGGTCTGCTTTATTATCTTGCCCATCATTCCTAGCCCCGATGTTAGAGTTTGGAGGCATTCAGCATCCCCTATGGTGTCGATGTCGGATCTCATGACCATTTTCTCCCCTGAGGTTTCTACCCCTACCTCGACGGGTTGGATCTGGTCCATTCTAGTGCATTCGAGGATTTCTTTGTTCATTTGAAAGGTGGTTCGCCACTGCCTTCCTACCAGATACCTCCTAGCTACCAGAGATCTTCATATGCTCTCGGACTGCCCTATTTGTGGTGACGGTCAGGAGACCCAGAATCATGCCCTGTTTTCTTGTCGCCGAGCTTGGTATGTGTGGCAGTTGACAATTTTAGATAAGCTTCTTCCCCAGGATACTGACAGATAGGGCTCATTCTTTTGGATCCTGCGATTGGCTGCTGCCATCCCTTGTGCTGCTCTCCTGGCTTATATCGCCTATCATATTTGGCTGTCAAGGAATGAGTTTGTCTTTAGCTCAGTGAGATGTTCTCCTTGGCTTCTTGTCCAGCGAGCTAGCACCTCAGCTGTTGAGTTCCAAAGATCGACTAGGAGATTTTTGAGATCTGAGGTTCCGGTCTTGCTCTTCGAGTGCCCCTTCGAGTTTTCATCTCTTGGGAACCCCCTCCTCCTTCTTTCTTCATGGTCAATTTTGATGGGAGTCTTCGTCACAGATTGGGAGGTACAGCTTTCGTCATCCGGGACTCCCGTTTGGGTTTTCTGGTTGCTGGCAGGATCCCTCTTTTTGACTCTTCCGTCCCTGCGATGGAACTGCATGATGTCTGGGCTGGCATTAGATATGCCAGTCGGATTCTCCACTTGGACCACCTCATCATTGAGGGAGATTCACTGACGGTCATTTCGTGGATTCGCCAAGCCCCTAGGAGCTCCATTGACTCATCCTGTTATTCGAAACATTGGTCTTCTTCTACAGGGTTGTGCATTTATTCAGATCCGTCATATCTTTCAAGAGGCTAACTCGGTTGCTGATTGGGTAGCCTCCCATGTTGCTTGTCATTCGGTCCCCGTTCTTTGATCCGACTGGCGGGCCTCCCCTATGTAGCTTAGGGATATTATCTTGTCTAACTTTCTTGGCTGTATTCACTCTCATTCTGTGCAATGAATACACCATTCTATCAAAAAAAATGTAAAATGAGTGAAAATTAGATGTACTCTTGCTAGGTGTATTGCTTGCCTAGACAGTTTAAAGTGTGTAAATTTCCATGATTAAGGCTCCATCTCTCTCTCTCTCTCCGCATAGAGAAGAAGAGAGACAAAGGACTCAAATTTAGAGGAGACAAGGAGAGATAAAGAATGCGAAATGGTTGGAGAGGGAAAAGTTGAATAACTAGTTGAACCGATAATTTAGAGATGGCAATAAAATCCCAATCCATAGGTACCTGACTTGACCCGACCTAATTGGGTTGGATAGTCAATACATTAATTGAGTTTGGACTAGGTTTGGATAAAATCTGAATGCTTAATTTTGGATTCAGACCGAGACTAGATAGTTATGCACCCGATCCGATACTCGATCCAAACTTGACTTGAACTATTTTAATATTATATATATATATATTATATTTTATTAATTATCATATACTAATTATTAAACCATAACTTATTCATTTACTCCCTCGTTCTCCCTTTCTCTTTTTCCCTTCAGCCATTGCCCCATACGCATAAAGTACAAAATGGCAAACCAAACCCTCCTCCCCCACAGTCCCACATGGCCAGTTGGCCAAACCCACACCACCCTCCATTAACTGTCCTATCATTTTTCCTCTAGTCAACGGTGACACCGCCATCAAGCCAGTCGTCAGTCCATCAGTTCGTTTACTATTTCTTTCACAGCCAACTGTCAATCCATCAGCCATTAGTCTGATTCCATTTGAGGTATTTTTAGTTTTTCAGCCTCCTCTATTTCTCTAATGATGGATAATCTAATGATGTTTTTAGTCTTTTCAACCACCATGCTTCATTTTTGTTACTATTTTTTTAGTATTGTTGCATTTTATTAATTTGATTGATATTCTATTTCTAGGAATTGGTTGTTTTGTTCTTTTTTTATGTTGGTTTAGGGTGAATATGATTCGAAGTTTTGTTTTTATTTAATTATGCTTCTTTTTAATGTGTTAAGCTTGTATAAATGATGGGTTTTTGGATGTTTTCAAATTTTGGCTAATAATGATGGGTACTTTTGTTGGATGTGTATGGAAAAAAAATAATAAATAATAATAAAAGACACTTATATTCTCTGCTTCCAGCCCCCCCCCCCCCCCCCCCCCCCCTTCTTTATGCAAGATTGTTTGATAAATAAAAGTTGATTAGAAAATAATTAGATAAAATGAAGTTGTGCAATACTTATATTCTCCGCTCCCCCTTTCCTTCATGCAAGCTTGCTTGATAAATAAAAGTTAATTAGAAAATAATTAGATAAAGTGAAGTTGTGTTTATGATGATATTCTGTTGTTTTTTGTGTTGATTAGCAAGTTGCTACTCTTCTTGGTAATTGCATTTGCTTGCTAAAGTTGCTTGTTGACGAGAGTTCTTATATTTGTTCATATTACTTATAAAATTGATATATTATGTAGGAAGAAAAAGTAAGAGTTATATACATGGCAACAAAAATAGAAAATACTACTCAAATGGGTCAACCATAGTATTTCTACTAGTGCAACATATTCAGACCAGCCTATATACCCATCTATGCCTAATTGCCAGCTAGTGTTTTTACTGTTAGAGCAAGTTCAAACTAGCCTATATATGTGGATGAAGAAAGTAGCTAAGGTCAAGGAGAAGTTGGAAACAATATCAAACTAAGAAGCAGTGCTTAAAGTAAAGTAATTTTATAAAGGTTGAAATTCATGGAGTTCTTAAAGATAAAGTACAACTATTATACTATGCTACTAAGTGGTGACTCAAAAAATGAGACAAGATATTTGTATAGGCACTACAAGGTGTGTTTGAGGAGGTAATATTAAACAAAAAAAATTTGATGAATAACCTTGCAAATGATAGAACACAAACAATGTTAGCTTACTCATTTAATCAAGAAATTGGAAAAAAAGAGTTAGCTGACATAAATCTTCTCCATGATTATCCTTTAAGTATAGTAGACCATAGTTGGATTTAGGAGATTTTTAAACATAATGTAACCATTATTCAAGATTCTACTGAAAACACCATCAAGAATGAGATTAAAATTATTTATAAGGAGGAGAAGAGACAACTAACAAAACTGATTGAAAAGAATGGAAGTAGGGTAAGAATCACTACTAACATGTGGCCAGCAAGCAATCAAAAACGAGGTTATATGATTGTTGCCTCATACTTTGTTGATTAAGATTGGATATTACAAAGTTAAATTCTTATATAAGTGATTCTTATGTTATATACTTTATGTTTGATGTGCTTAAGTGACTTATTTTGTATAGTTACTAATAATTTATGATTTTGAACATGTTTGCTTATGTTCATTCTTCAAATAATATAACGAACCTTGCTAAGGTATTTATTGAGTATTTGTTGGATTGGAATATTGATACTGAGTTGTTGACAATTACTTTAGACGATTGTAGTACCAATAATGCGATGATTAATGTTCTGAATGATAAGTTGCAGCTTAGTACTTTATTGTTATCTAGTAGATTCTCACATATGCATCATTGTGCTCATATTTTAATTATGGAAGATGATTTAGAGGTGATTAAGGGATAGAAAATATTCATGATAGTGTGGAGTATTGGACAACATTACCTAGGAGGTATGCAAATTTAGAAGAAAAGGCTCACCAAATATAAGTTAATTGTATCAGAAAGATTGATTTTGATTGTCCAACTGGTGGAACTCAACTTTCTTAATGTTGGAGACTACTTTTATATATAAAGATATTTTTGCTAGGTTGAAATAATGTGAGATATGATTTACTATTATCCCAGTAATAATGATTGTGTACTTGATCGGGAAGTTTGTTATACATTGAAATTATTTTATATAATGACTGAGTTATTTTCTAGTTCCAAATTTCTTATAGCTAATTTGTATATTTCAAAAATTTGTGATATAAGATTAAAGTTGCTTAAGTGGCTTGAGTCTCCTTTTGAAGTAATTAAGAAAATGGCTAAAAAAATGTTGATTAAATTTAACAAATATTAGGATGAGATCCACATTTTGATGAGAGTTGCTACAATTTTAGATCCATGGTTCAGAATGTCCTTGATTAGATATTATTTTAGCAAATTTTACGGGGATATGGCTATTGATAAATTGAAAAGTTACATGAAATTTGTTATGAATTGCTTAATGAGTATCAATTCAGGGCTAATATGGAAAGGCAATACGAGAAAGACTCCAATTTGATGCGGAGTGATCATGAATATGTGAATAATTAATTAGTTGATTTTGATTTATATGTGCAAAGGAAAAAAAAGGCTAAAATCATTTCGGTAAAAATTAAATTGGATCATTATCTAGAGGAGGATGAAATATCTCAGTCTCCTAATTTTGATGTCTTGCTTTGATAGAAAATAAATGGATCTAAATATCCAACATTGCAAAAGATAGCTAAAGATTTGTTTGGCATTTCCATGTCTACCGTGACTTTTGAATTTGCTTTTAGCACTGATAGGAGGTTGTTTACTCCATACCGCGGTCGACTATATCCTGAAACTATAAAAGTCTTGGTTTATGGTGGCAATTGATTGGATAGAGATATTTTTATGTATTGTATGCTATTACTTTTTTTATTGAATATCTTTATTTGATGTGATGATTGTTTATGTGAATTGATTTCTATTTTGTATAGGTACTAGTACTATACTTTTCAAAAGAGAGCAAGAGAAGATTTGTTGTGTTCTTGAAAATTTTATACTTGAAGATTACAACTCAAGTATAAGTTTTTTATAGTAATTTTTTCAATTAATTCTATTATTAATGATCATTATAATCAATCATCATTAATAGTGATTAATTGATTGTAGGTGGATTAGATGAAAAATGATATTGCAACTAAGAATTGATCGAGAATTGTTGTTTAAGTCTTTTTGGAATCTAGAATTTAGATGTGCTTTTAAATTAAGTTTGTATTTTTATTTACTTTAGAGATATTGTAACTACGTATTGTTGTTAAAAATCTTGGTCTGTTAAATTTGTATTGTATTTGAATTTTATTTTATTTAAATATAGAACTAAGTGTTGTTGAACTAAGTATTGTTGAATTTTATTTGCTTAAGACAGTTTGAATTTTATTTTAATTGAACATGGCACCAAGTGCCGTTGAACTAAGTATTGTTAAATTTTATTTGTTTAATATAGCTATGATTTATGGAAAGGCAATACAATTTTAGAGTTGATCAAAATGAAAAAAAATTAATATGACTCAACTGGGTTCGGTCCAGGTAAATCCAAATTACCTAATATCCGATTGAGATGAGTTTAGATAAAAAAAAAAACTAGTCCTAATAGTATTTGGGCTAGGAGTGCATAGTTTATTAGGTATTTGGGTTTAGCTTTGGGTAGTTAGAAACCCGACCTAATGCCATCCCCAGAAGCTACACCTATTATTGGATTCGCCCCTCTCAATTTAACATCCAAGATTTCATATTTTAATGTATATTAAAGTATATTACTATGTACCGAAGCAAATCTTTTCCATGAAACTTAATCCATTCCAAGTTTGCTTTCAATTAGATTTCATCTTCTAAGATCTCAAGTTGAGCTATGTTTAGTTCAAGCTAATCCCTTTAAAATCAAAATACTTTTAGAACACATATCACAAAAATAAAGGTAAAATTCTTAACAAGCTAAAGCCATGAATATTTATTACTTTTCTAGTAAAACTAATATATGCTCATACTTTTTACCTTTAGATATTGCAGTGTTAAAATTGGCAAATTATTTTGTCGCAAACCCCCCAACCTCAAAGAGAGAGAGAGAGAGAGAGAGAGAGAGAGAGAGAGAGAGAGAGAGAAGGGGGGGACTCAAGCACCACCTAGAAAAGAGGTGTAAAAGAAACTGAGGTGATTTTGGGGTTCATGACTATTTTGTGCAAAGCCATAGGCCGTTTCTCCTTTGTTTTTTATACCAGCCAAGCAATTAAATTCCATCCTCTAATTAGAAATTACATATCTTTTTTTTTTTTTTTTTTGCATAGCTATAGGCCATTTGTCCTTTGCTTTCTGAACCAGCCAATTGGTCATTAGATTTCAGCCTCTCATTAGAAATTATTCCTGAGATCTTTATTCCACATGAAGCTGACAATGATGGTGACTTACATTTCAATATGGAGTGGTGGGGTGAGCCGGAATTGTGCGCCACAATTTTTTTTATTTTTTCCCTTTTAATTTTTGAAGGAAAAATAGAACCAGGAATATAGGACATGCATCAAAAGGAACCTGAAAACGATGAAATATTTATATGATTTTTTTGTACTGGTTTTTGGAAGCCTCATAGCATAATGTGGTGTGTTACTTTGATAACCAACCACTTGTTGCCACCGGATAAATATTTCTATTGGGCAATCGATGCAAACCACACATCTATTAGTGGCCCATAGCTAAAAAAATCTAGACCATTGCTTGTCCATTGGCTGATTTTATAAGCTCTAAGTTTCTCCAAATCATTATATAAACATTTGTGAACCCTTTGCTTTCTTTGCATGGCTAGTAGTTTAACAAAGCAGTCTTCACATTGGACTGTATTTTATAAATAGCCCAGTTTTGATTAAAAAAAAAAAATTTGGGACAGTGAAAAATGGAGGTGTGAACATTTCCAATCTAACATGAAATTTCCAAGCAGGCCCTTAACCAATAACTTATGTGCATGCATCATTTCTCTCTCTTTTTTGAATTCTTTGTCAACCATGCATGAAAAGTTCCATGGGGAATTGGTCGAGGAGGTGATATGTATATGCTTGTTGTAACTTAGTACTAATTATCACTCCAAGAACATAAAAAAAAATGCATTATCTTTATAAATTAAGATTGACATGTCACTTGATGAGTTAACTCTAAATAGTAGGACAAGAACAATGCTGTCACTGCAGCTATCGACATATCCATTTCACATGATTTTAAATTTATCAGGCGGGACACCTGCCCTGTAAGCGGCATGGTTGGTAGGTTGTTCATATATCTTTTTGCCAATGCATCTTGTCCTTTTTTTTTTTTTTTTTGATAAGAAAAAGAATAGGGATAATAAATCTCGGTGTAGCTACCCTCACAGGCTCCTACCCTGCTAGGTAATGTTCGATCATCTTATCTTTAAAATGGGATTTGACCTTAAAGCTCAAAAGATCATCTTAATTGGTCCTACCTTGGATATGGTTTAGAAAGATTTGGATGACATGCCTATCAAAAGGATATGGATAACACCATTAAGTTTTCATAAACCTTTTTTTTCATTCTATAAAAAAAAAGGCAGTCATTTGAACATTATAATAAATCAAAAGAAATCTTTGTTACATTATAAATGTGAACAATAAAACATGATACAAAAATCCTTTGATATTATGATAACCGGGCTTCCTATATCGAAGTCAACAGACCCAATCAACTTCAACCCAGTATGAAACCTAAAAAAGAAAAAAGGAGAGTCAAAATAGGGGACTCTGTCCCATGCTTGACCGAGCAGAAATCATGCCAGGAAGAGCAGTAGGATTGCCATAGTTGGGTGGAAGAAGGTCGGCGAAACATTGGAAGATGGTAGGAGTCTCGAATGGTCGGGTCTATCCATGGAAAACTGAGAATTATCTCCTCTAAAACCTCTCTTTAAATCTCGTCCCACAATGCCCTCCATAGAAACAAAATCGAAGCTCCTTGCCACTGGTCACCTTACCATCGTCACACCTTGCCGGTAAGACCCACTTCCCTCTATTTTCTTGGATTTTTGGATGGCAGCAAGGGACGAAGCCCATTCTTTTACTTCCGGTTTCCTTGTTGGTGGTTGAGCCGACAACAGCTGCGCCACCTCGACCCCTCTGTCCGACAGTGCTCTGGCGGATCCCAATCGACCATCATTTTTTGGTGAGGCCTTCGGTTTTGGGAAGAGGGTTTCCCCTATTTTTGGGTCGAGCAAAAGAAGAGTAGGAGAGAAAAAGAAGAAGAAAAGAAAAGGAAAAGAAGGAAAAATGAAAAGGAAAAGAAGAAAAGAAGAGAAAAAAAAAAAGAAAAAAAGAAAAAGAAAAGAAAAGAAGAGAAAAAAGTAAAAAAATAATAATAAAATAAGAGAAAGAGGAGAGAGAGAGAGAAGAAGAGAGAGAAAGAGGAGAGAAGAAAAGAGAGAAAGAGGAGAGGAAAAGAAAGAGGAGAGAGAAGAGAAGAAAGAAAGAGGAGAGAAGAGAAAAGAAGAGGAATGAGAGAAAAGAAAAGGCAAGTTAAATATATAAATATCAAAAAGAGAGATCTAAAAGTTTTTTCTAGAAAATTTATGAAGTTAGGATATCAGCAGGTAGATCACGAATGAAATCCAGGCAGAGGGTTCTAGGTTTATAATTATAACGCCATAAAACTTTTCATATTAAGAATAAAATTATTATTATTGGGTGTTAAGCAAGTTTTGTAGTACCTAAATTAAGAATCCAGGTACAGACTGATATCGGACATGTTAGATCTATCTCCAGTAATAGTAAGGATTTTTGTACATCTTCGCCAATTTATATATATACTTTATGTTGCATAGTTTTGTTTATGGACATAAGCATAGGCCTGTATTTTCAAAATTCTTTATGATGGATATTTGTATTTGCCGGTGTGATATTGTTATTTTTCATATAATATATTGGATGTTTTGGATCATGATACTGGTTTAGAAAAGTTTGAATTAAATATGGTTTGACAAACATGTTAAAATTTGGATAAACTAATAGTTAAGAAAATGATGTTTGGATTAGCCACAAGTGGATAATACATGGGATAACCAAGTTATAGATGAAAGTATGTAAAATAGCTGGTCACGAACGGATAGTACGTGGGACAGCTAAGCCACAGGCTGATAATATGTAGAATAGCCAAGCCACGAGTGAATATTTCAAGGGGTGCAAATGGATCGGGTCAGATCAGATTATGAGTGACCCCGATCCAACCAGGTTCTTTAATCGAGTCCTAATATTAGATCCAAACCCAATCTATTAAAAAAATCGGGTCGAGTCGAGTCAGGCCACTATCAAAATTTTTAATCCAATGGATCATTCGGGTTGGATCGGATCCATAAATAATCCAGTTTCAATATAAAAAATTTGAATCCAGATATGATCCGAATAAAATAGTGATAACTATATTTTAAGTATTATATAGCCATCTATTATTAACCATAAAATAGATAACAAATAATATTATTTTTAAAATAAATTAAGATATAAAAATAACTATAATTCTATCTCTATGTTAAAAATAAGTTTCATACAAATTTTAAATTATAATTAAAGATCCAAATAGATATGATTATAACAGTGTTAGTATATTCGAGTTAGGTTGGATCAGGTCGAGTCCAGATTCAGTAAACTAGATCTGACTCAAAAAATGAAACGGGTCTAATTTTAGGACCTGACCCAAATCAATGGGTTCCTAAAAATATATTGGATCGAGTCTAAATGGATCGGGTTGGGTTGGGTCACGAGTCAACTCGATCCGTTTACAGCCTTAGATAATACGTGAATTAGTCTGGTTACGAGTGGATAGTATATGGTCGATTTTCAGATATGCCTGTCATGGGCTGAGTATGATTGTAATTAGTCCAAACCCTAAAGAAAGTTATTGGTCAAACTAGGATATAAAATTATTTTATGATAGTTGAGCTATTTTGGATGCATGACATGATATTTATGATTCATGGTTATTATTATTTTCTTATTATTTTTTATTTATATAATTATTGATATAACTGTAAGAAAATCCTTACTGGACCGTAAAGCTCATCTTTCACTTTTTTTTCCTTCCAGAGTCACAAGATGCATAGCGTGGATCGGGTCGAGTATGAGATTCGAGTACGAGAATTATAAATGGATTAGTTAGTTTTATTTTTGATATCAATGTAATCGAACAAGTTAGTCATTTAGTTACTATGAATTTATTCCGATGGTATTTGGTAATTTAATTTTACTCGTTAGAAATGATGAGATTATTGAGTCTTCTAGGTCTAGTACAATCTCTAGGGTGATTCTCTAAGATTTGTGCAGCTAGTTATGTAGCCAACCTAGGTGCTGGGTTCGGGATATGACACAGTGGTATCAGAGCTTAGGTTAACGATTACTCGGAACTATGATATAAGTAATTTGAAAATGATATAGTAGTTATTGGGATATGACAGAATGATATTGAAACTTAAATTATGATCACTTAAGACTGTAATATAAGTGATTAGAATATGATATGAATGATATCAAAATTCAAGTTATAATTACTAGGGATTGTGGCTAAAGAATATTTATGCTTTAGGTTAACAAGCACCGAGAATAATGATAGAAGAAGTATAGATAGATTAAAATTTGAATTTTGATCACTAGAGCCATAATAGAAGTAATAGAAATAAATTTAGAGTTTAGATTTCAAATCATTGGATGTTGTGATATAATTTGTGATTAAGGTTTAATATTAATATAGTATATTTAAGATGTGGTAAGGACAAATAATCTTAAAAATTTTTCTTTTAGAAGGTTGGCTCTTTTAGGTTCTAGTGATAATTCATCAAAAAATCATCTGATAAAACTAGTAGATGTGGTAAATTTATATCAAAGTGCACAACAAAAATGAAGTGGATTAAATTATTTAAAATTGGTTAGAAATATTGATTTTTTAACCTATAAGTCATGATAATGGAAGAGCTCAAGAGAAATTTGATATATATTACGAATGGAATAAATTGAACTATTAGATGACATGATCTTATAAGATAAACATTATGAAAGGCAAACTAATTAGGAGCTTAAGAATGACATAAGGGTTGGGTACTTACAAAGTTTAGATTTCAAGCAAGCTAATTTCAGGAACGAAATTATTTTAACAAGGAGAGAATGTAAGAACCGGGCTCCCTGGTCAAAGTCAATAAACCCAGCTAACTTCAACCTAGCATGAGGCCTAAAAAAAAGGAAAGTCGAAACAGGGGACTCTATCCCCTACTTGATGGAGAAGAAATTGTGCTGGGAAGAGTGGCGAGACTGCCGTGGTTGGGTGGGAGAAGGCCGGTGAAGCATCGAAGGCTGACAGGAATCTTGAATGGCTAGGTCTATCCATGGAAAATCGAGGATTATCTTCTCCAAAACCCCTCTCTAAATCCCGCCCCACAACACCCTCCATGGAACCAAAATTGAAGCTCCTTGCTGCCGGTCACCTCGCCATCGTCACACCTCACTGGTAAGACCCTCTTTCCTCTATCTTCTTGGGTATTTAGATGGCAGCAAGGGAGTAAAGCCCATTCTTCTTCTTCTAGTTCCCTTATTGATGGCCAAGTCGGCAACAACTACACCGCCCCAACCCCTTTCTACTTGACCGTGCTCCAGCAAACCCTAGCAGGTCATCATTTCTCGACGAGGCCTCAGGTTTTGGGATGAGGGTTTCCCCTATTTTTGGGTTGAGCAGAAGAAGAGAAGAAGAAAAGAAAAAGAAAAGAATGAAAAAAGAAAAGAAAAAGAAAAAGAGAAAAGAAAAAATAATAATAATAAAATAAGAAAGAGGTGAGAGAAAGAGAGGAGAAAAAGAAAGGGGAGAGAGAAAGAGAAAGAGGAGAGAGAAAAGAGGAGAAAGAAAGAGGAGAGAGAAGTGAAAGAAGATGAAGGAGAGAAAACAAAGGGCAAATTAAATAAATAACTATTGAAAAAAAAATCTAAAAATTTTTCTCTTGGAAAATTATATTTATAGTTGCAATGCCATAAAATTATTTATATTAAGAATAAAATTATTATTGTAGGAAGATAATTGTTTAGATAAGAGGGTGTTAAGCGAGTTTTGTAGTATCTAGGTCGAGAATCCGGATGAAGATTAATATCGGGCATGTCAAATCTATCTCCAATGATGGTAAGGATTTTTATACACGATCACTGATTTATATATATATACTTTATGCTGCATAGTTTTGTTTATGGACATGAGCATGTATATGTGTTTTCAAAATTCCTTATAATGATATTTGTATTTGATGACATGATATTGTTATTTTTGATATAATATATTTGGATGTTTTGGTCATTATACTGGTTTGAAAAATCTTGAATTAAATATAATTTGACAAATATATTAAAATTTAAATAAATTGATAATTAAAAAAAATATTTGAACTAGCCACGCCATATAGAGAATAGCCAAGTCACGGACGGATAATACATGGAATAGCCAAGCTACGTGCGGATAGTACATGGAATAGCCAGCCATGGATGAATAGTATATAGAACGACCAAGCCACAAGCTGATAATACGTGGAATAGCCGAGCCACGGGTGGATAGTATATGGTTAATTTTGAGATGTGCCCGTCATGGACTGAGCATAACTGTAATTAGTCCAAACCCTAAAGAAGGTTATTGATCAAACAAGAATATGAAATGGTTTTATGATAGTTGAGCTATTTTGGATGCATGACATGATATTTATGATTCGTGGCTATTATTATTTTTTTATTATTTTTTATTCATATAATTATTGGTATAACTATATGGAAATCTTTACTATACCATAAAGCTCATCTCCCACTTCTTTTTTTCCTTCCAGAGTCGTAGGATGCATAGCATGGATCGGATCGAGTATGAGATTTGAGTACGAGAATTATAGATAAATTAGTTAGTTCTATTTCTGATACCAATGTAATCAAACAAGTTGATCATTTAGTTACTATAAATTTATTTTGGTGGTATTTAATAATTTAATTTTACTTGTTGAAAATGATGAGATTATTAAGTATTCTAGGCTTAGTACAATCTCTAGGTCGATGCCCTAGGATTTGTATGGCCGGTCGTATGGCTGACCCAGGTATTGGGTTCAGGGTGCGATAGATATATATACATATGATTATTTGTTTTGATTAAGTGGGAGGTAAAAATACCACACCTGGTGTTTTAGATGAGATATTTGCAAAGTGGCGAGTTAACTCATTCAGATGTCTAATCTTTTGGCAAAACTCATATTATGTTTATTAATTAAATGGCTTGATGAAATGAGCATAAGACCACTCCTTATTAAATGATGTAAATATGCAAAAAAACTCAAAATTATTTTGTTAAATTATTACATGTCACATATTTCTGAAAAAATTCATGTCTCCCTCATTGTTTGTATCTTCCTTCCATCCCAACCCTTTTTATATATATTCATCCCCTCACCTTATTCCTTCCCAAATACTTCCTTTCTTACAAAGAGTCATGAATTAAAGCCGTAGCAAGCTGTGTCACATACACACACAAAAGAGCTTAACTATGATACAAGATTTTCATTTCAAAACGTGATTCATGTTATTTTTTTAAAAAAATTGCTATAGATTAAAAAGATATCAATTCTCATATCAAAATAACTAAAATAAAAATATATAATTAAAAAATCATAAATAAAATTATGGAGAGACTGAAATTTGATTCTATTTCAATTCCTATCATTTTCATTTAGATCATTTAGAAGGAGAGCAATAAATAAAAGATTATGATCCTTTTTATGGGTATCCTTGAAAGAAGAGGTTTCTAATCTCAAGTCCAAGCCCATGGCAATTGAAGAGGAGAGGTGGAGGGTAGTGTGCAAGATGTAGTGATAGGAAGCTGGATTTTTTTTTAAATAAAGTTTAACATAGGAAAGGATTATGAGGAAAGAAAATGAGTGGGGTAGCAATCTGGTTGGGTCGGGTAAGATATGAATCGGATTGGATATAAGATATATCAAAAATCTATTAATCCAAATATAATCTATTTATTAAATGAATTAAAAATTTAGATCTATCTTAAATCTTTTTATTAAATAGATAATATAATCCGATCCATGATAAGTGCAAACAAATTTAAAAAGGCTTAATGGTCTTGCCACTTGCAGCGCAAGGATGCCCCCTCCTCCCTTTTATTTTTACATAGAAGGGGCTAAGCCCTACCTCAAAATCTTTGAAGATATGCTCATGACATATTAGCTTCCCAACTACAAAACAATTAATATGGAATGGTAAGGCAATTAATAGGGAATGGTCATGGAGGGGTGAATGAGGAAATTACCTTGCAATGAATACTTAACAACCTAGTCAACTACTTGATTTGCATCTTTTGATTTGAAAGAAAAATAATATAGTTCTCCAACAATTGATATCATGGAGAAGAAAATTAGCTTTGGATTGGCTAAGTTTTTGAAGTATCAGAAAATACTTTCTGATTCTCTAAAAATATTTTTGGATGATAAAATAGTATTTGATAAAAAATTTAGAAAATTATTTTAGCTTTACTAGAAAGCTGATAAGATCTCTTTGAAAAAGTACTATTTTGGAGCTTCTTCCAAAAAATACTTTTTAGCCAATATCAGGAAGTTGTTTTGATTTAAATAAAATTTGTGGATGATCAAAATACTCATCAATAAAATCTCATAATTATATTTTATATCATACTATATTATAAATATAATATAATATAATAATAAATTAATACTATGATATATTATAAATACATAATATAATCTATTATAGTATTATGATATTATAAAATATAATCTAATACAATAATATTTAATCTATTATTTGATTGCTAGATTGTAATCCACTATATTACATTACATTATATTGTAGTATAATATAATATTATTTTATATTATAACATTAATATAATATAATATAATAATAGTAATATTATATTATTATATTATAATTATATAAATATAATATGTTATATTGCAATCTTTTATTAGATTAGATTATAATCAATAATATTATATTACATTATATATTACATTATATATTACATTATGATTATATAATAATACAATATATATTATATTATATTATATTATATTATGATAATAATATTATATAATATAATAATATTTTATTATATAATAGTATATAATATAATTTTATTTTATTTTTTATTTTATAATATTATGTAATATCTTTTATTATCATTTTGTCATACTAAAGATATTTTTTTAATTTTAGATACCAAATATATATTAAAGTTTTAAAATACTTTATAAATATGGTTACCAAATAGCTATCAATTTTTATGAATTGCTTAATGAGTATCAATTTAGGGCTAATATGGAAAGGCAATATGAGAAAGACTCCAGTTTGATAGAAAGTGATCATGGACATGTGAATGACTAATTGGCTGATTTTGATATATATGTGTAGAGAAAAAAAAATGTTAAAATCACTTCGGTGAAAATTGAATTGGATCACTATTTAGAGGAGGATGAAATATTTCGGCCTCCTAATTTTGATATCTTGCTTTGGTGAAATAAATGGATCTAAATATCGAATATTGCAAAAGATTGCTAAAGATTTTTTAGCATCCTTGTATCTATTATGGCTTTTGAATTTGCTTTTGATACTGGTGGGAGGTTGTTTATTTTATATCACAGTTGACTATATCCTAAAACTATGAAAGTCTTGGTTTATTATGGCAATTGATAGGAAAGAGATATTTTCATATATTGGATAGAGATAATTCATTCTTTTTTTTGAAAAAAAATTAATTATTTCGATGATAACAAGGATTAACATTGTTAAAGGGTTCCATTATATGTGGAGTGTAAGGATATAAGCTCGATAAAGGATAACTTGATAAAGGAAGTATGATACATAATAGAATGGGATTATGTATTTAATAAAAAAGAGAAGAAATTTAATCTGTATTTAATGAAAAAGAAAAGGAATGAATTATGTATTTAATGGAAAAGAGAAAGAATGATCAAATTGATGAGATTTAATTGATTTTGCCTACTAGGTATGATATATAATGAATTTATCTAATAATTTCTCACACACCAGGGCATTGGCCTTAAAATTTGTTGCTGTACTTCTTCAAGCTTGATAAACTGATTATACTAAAATAGCTTTTGAATTCCTAAGGGTCTTTAAGAAATTGACCGATAACTTTCACGGTTGGCTCAGTCAACTCCTTAATTTGCAAAAGAAGTCCTTGATGTTGAAAAAATTAATGGGGTTTTTCCAACGGAAACCCTCTGATGCTTAAATCAGCTTAAAGAGGGAGAATAATGAAAAAAAATGGAAAGAGAGTATGATTTCGAAAATGGAAAGAGGGAGAATAACCTTTTATAGATGTTTAAGGTCAAGTTGATTAGGCGGTTATAACATTTGTAAGGTGGTTATACTATTAAGAAAGTTATTAAGTCGGTTAGGCTATTAAAAGGTTAGTTTGTGAAGTGGTCCGTTACACTCACTACAAAAAAACTGAGCTACACCAACGTGGAAAATACGTGGATAAAAGCTTAAAAAACGTGGATAAAAGCTTAAAAAACGTGGATATATGCCTACATCCATGTTGGTATACACGTTTGGTTAAACGTGGATATGTCCGGCGTGGGTGTAGCTTATAGCCATGTTTTCTTTTTCCGTGTGTGTAGACATATTTTATCCATGTAATATCTAACATATGTAAGATTGTATACATGGGTATGAATCTAGTCTATACCCTCCTTTATAAAATGTGGGTAATTAAATATGCATGAATTAGAATTAGTTAGAATTAACAAAACGTGGGTATAAATGAACCTGTACTATCAATAATAAAACATGGGTATATAATTAAATATAGTCATGCTCAATCCAATTTCAAAATATGGATCACTTGTAATAACAAATAAAAATAGAAAGACAAAATAACTACAAACAAGACAATTTTTATCATTATATTAAATATAGCTGAACATACATAGTGATAGTCTCACAAAAATATCGTCTCAACAATTTTGTTAATTTTATCAAAATCTAAAGAATAAGAAACAAAACATAGTACTGATTTCAAAAGAAAGTAAATACTAGAATTTAAAATATATCATAAAACAAGTTCCAACTATTTTGCTACACCATAAAGAGAATAAAGATAAAATAAAGTTTGCAAAATCTCCATATATTTCTTTACACCTTCCATTATATCACTTGAATCTGCAAAAAAAAAAAAGAATCATATAAATATGCATCATTTCAGAGCTAGCATAAATCATTATTAAACAAATAATATACACAAATACATACATAATCTTTTTACCAAATAATGTGAGCACCCACAACATATTTCATTAAAGATCAACTTTATCCTTTACAAGAAATAGAGCATCGGGCTCAATTGCATAAAAAACAGAAACCTCACAAAACACATCTCCCAAACTTTTATCCATCAACATCTTGTCTTTATCATCAGAAATAAATGTTCCTTTGCCTACTTTTGATGAGATATCCAATAAAATTACTTCTTCACCCTACAAGTACTGATTTCATATAATATAATAAATAAATCCTGATGATTTACCACTTAATAACATTGAACAATTTTATTAAAATCTGTAAATTTTTTAAAATAAATTCTACTTATAATTTTAGATGATTCAAGAATGGGTGATATGTTTACTTGAGATGAGTTTAGTTCAACTCTATCACCATTCTAGAAATAATAGAAAGTTAGCAAACTTTCTTAAAAAATATTAAATTACAAGTATTGCATAAAATAATGATATCATGGATACTTCTGGATTATGTTTGCTACTAATAAATGACAGTTTATCTATCTTTGATGAATGATCATCAGTTTCTTTCATGTTGGCAATACCCTATTAATAAATAAGTACAATAACATGTTAAATTCATCAATCAAATAGCAAGTAAAATGAATGGTCATCGAATTCTTCCATGACATTTTCATATTTCCAAAAAAGTCAGAACAATTTTGAAAACAAAGATTAAGTTATTCAATCTCATTCATAGACAAATAAAAAAAAATCATACATTTAACAAAAGTACTCATCGAAACTGTTGAACCATAAATATTTGCTGCTTGGACTTGGAGAGTTCCAGCTTGACTTGTCAAGTCATTAACCATTTTATGCAAACTCTCATTTTCCTTTTTCAAGACTTCATTTGTTGCTTTAGAGCCCCACAATGAACTAGGAGTTAATCCTATCCCTAAGCAATGGATCATGTCTGATCTTTCTTTGCTAAACTGTTTAAAAAATACTTCATCCTCTTCTACATCTTTAAATATTTTCTTTTGATTCCAGTAAACGTGTATGTATTAATTACAAGAAATAAATATTATAATAAAAAATAAGATAGATTTATAGTTTAATTGACTAATAAAGGATATTTACAACTAGTCTAGTAGCAGCATCATTTACAGGTTTACCATTTTTTCTAGTACGATTCTTCATCCACATGCAGGGATGGCTCAATTTTTTTCCTATCCTTTTGAACTGAGTATACAATATAAGAAAAATTTAGTCGAACATAACACACATATTTCTCAAAGCAAGTACTTAAAGAAATTTGGATGGATTTCACATATAGGTGATTGATTTGCATGAAGCTCTTTGTTCTTGCACAATGGGGATACTTGTACTTCTTCTTGTAGTCAATGTTGATATCTATCCTTTTCTGTCATTGTTCCATATATTCCAAAATTTAAAACCGACATTAACTATTATAAAAAATTAATCTCAACCAATAAAAAATAACAATTTTTATATACTAGCCATTGTAGAGTAGACCAATTATCTATAGCTTCCTTCCATTGAGCCTCTAGGATATTCTTAGATACTTTACCTTGACTTTTCCTATTCTTATTACAATTTCTTATTAAGTACTTTTTTTCTTAAATGGTACTTCATTCTTCTCCATTTTTCTACCAAATTTTTTCATTGCAAAATTATAATACTCATCTCCCACATCATACTTTTTCTGAAATAAAAAAATATTATTAATACATCATAAAAATAAGTACTAAATCATAGATGAAATAGAAATCAATATTACCTTCGTGTATTTCCAAAGTTTAAGTTTAGTGGTCTTAGATATCTTTCGCCAATCATTCATACTAATTGGTAGCTGCTCATAAAATTTTGTTATGCTAGTCAAAAAGCTCATAAATGATTGCCAACCATTCCCAATTGGCTTTCCATACTCATTCCACTCTACATGAATCATCTTATCAGAATCTATCGTATGCACATCTTTCATTTGTGTCTCACCATGATACTTTTTAGGAAGTGGCTCTTCAGGTTGGAATATCTCTTTCTCTTTTGAGACTACACCAGTATCATCTTCATGTACAATGCATACATCAAAACATAATTCTAGCAACATAACATATGATATAAGGTAAAGCATTTTAGATTTCACTCGACCCAAGCTAGAACTTAAATATTTGTTCCATTAATCATACACTGACCAATAAGAAAAAAGCATAAAGAGCTAATATTTAGTACTAATTTGTTAGTTGACAATAAGAAAAATCCTACAATTGATAAGCACAAACTGTTAAGCTTTTTGTCTCAAGCAAGATTCAAGAATGACCATCAACTTCACTTATCAATTACCTGTTATATATCAATTACCTGTTATATTACAAGCCTAACATATAGATCTTCAACTTTGTGTTTCAAGATTTTAGCTGGAAAGGTAACTAGAAAAGCAAAGTATGTGATAGATATGTAAAATATGGGCCTGGGCTGAAGTCGGCAGACCCAGCCGACTTCAATCCAAACGGGAAAAAAAAAAAAAAAAAGGGGTGGAATCGGGGAAGAGATGGAACAAGGGGGGGACTTCGCCAGATTTTTCGCCGGAGGACTCGGAGGGAGGAGTCGTGAGAGGCGAGGGAGGAGGTCGGCGGAAGACCCGTAAGGGTTTGGGACGGGTGGTATTTTTTAACGACGAGGGGATCTCATTGTTTTGTTTTCATTTTAAACCCTTCACCGCCGCCCCTAGAACCACCATCCCGCTATCTCTCCCTCTCCGACGAACAACCGGAAGCTTCCCCAACGCCGCCGGTGAGGTCCTTTCTTTTATTGCAAATTTTTGGGAGGTTTTTTTGTTAATTTGGATGGATTTTTTTGTTTCGGTTCGTTGGGATCGGCCGCCGCCGTCGTCGTCGCCACCGCTGCCATCGTCGTCGCCACCGCCGCCATCGTCGTCGCCACCGCCACCGTCGTCGTCGCCGCCCTGCGCAAGGTCTGTGAGAGCCCCTGCGACTTGCTGGCAGGTGGAGGGGGGGTGGGACGCCGGATCGGCCGAAGAAGAAAAAAACGAGGAGGGGTGTTCGGGAGAAAGAAAAGAGAAGAGAAAGAAAGAAAGAAGAAGGAAAAAAAAAAGAGAAAAGAAAAGAAAAAAAAATTCTGTACGGCCAGAAAGAAAAAAAATTAATTAAAAATAAAAATAAAAATAAAATATATATAAATATATGATAAGAGGAGAGAGAAAGAGGAGAGAGAAGGAGGAGAGAGAAAGAGGAGAGAGGAGGAGGAGAGAGAAGGAGGAGAGAGGAGGAGGAGAGAGAAGGAGGAGAGAGAAAGAGGAGAGAGAAGGAGGAGAGAGAAAGAGGAGAGAGAGAAAATCAGGGATTTTTTTTAAAGATTCGTGAAAAATTAAGAATTTAGTTTTAATTTAAAATTATTTATTTATGTAGAGAATCAGTCTCCTGAGTGGGGAGGCGTCGCGCCGATTTCGGGTACAGAGTAGTTCAGGTATGGATAGTTGGTTTTGAGAGGTAAGAACTTCTAAACTTGATCACCGTATTATTAATATATTTTATATGACCTGATTTGATTCGAGCATAAATTAAATATTTTTCATGCATAGTAGTTTTCGGATAGCATGATTTGATTTCCGGGTTACGGAACGAGTTTGTTGTTAGTGTTGTTTGCATTTGCCAAGTGATCTTGAAATGTGTTTGATCGTGATAGCGATCGTTGGAAAGTGATATGATCCAACTATGTGAAAAGAAATGATAAAGTGTTAAGTGAACTGGTGTTTGGACTAGCCATGCCACGGCGGTACCGTGGTTTCTTAGTGTGCCCGTTACAGGCTGGAGTGTGACAATTTGTGTGCCAGTCACAAGCTGGAGTGTGACCGTGGTTAGTCCAGAACCCTAAAGATAATGGTTAAATAATTGGAAATTCTAAAAGAAACAAATGTGAAAAAAAAAAAAATTCCAAAGTTTTTGGTTAAACATGAAATCTGAATTGTTGATTTCGTCATATGTTATGCTAATGTTTTGCTGTTTTCATATACATGTAAATTATTATTGGTGATCTTTTGGAACCCTTACTGGGCTATGTAGCTCACTTCCTATCATTTGTTTTCTTTCAGAGAACCAGGATACTTAAAGAAGATCTGGGTTGGGCATGAGACGGAGCTTCTTAATTGTTGAGCTTGTTAGTTAGTTAGTTCAGTTACTGACGTTTGTGAGTCAGTAGACCAATTTATGATCATCGAGTTGAATACTGAATTGTACATTGTTAATGGATTATTAATATTATATTAATTTAACTTGAATATGTTTGAATTGTTGTGTACCTAGGCCTTGTATAATCTCTAGGGTAAAACCTAGGGTTTGTGCGGCCGGTCACGTAGCCGATTCCGGTATTAGATTCGGGGCATGACAGAGTGGTATCAGAGCAAGCCAGGTTCTAGGATCTTAGGATATAAGCTCAACGAGAGAGAGTATGGGTTGATCCATATGTGGGGTAGATATTATGTCATGATTGTTTTGACTTCTAAACAGTTAGAGCAAGCATTTCAGCTTACCATGAAATGACTTGATTGGAAAATAGTGCCCCTGAAACGTTCCACTTGAAATTCCAAATCTCCATTTCACTGCAAAATTCATAATAATCCATGCTTAATCAAATCAACCAGAATTACTAATTTACAATATGGATGAACAAAAGGATGGGAAAAAATAATTTTTTCTATCACTTCTAATTACAAAGCAAAGCAGGGAACCCAAGGCACATATTTCAGAATTTCCATCCACCAAAACATGAGAAGAATTGTAAATCCCCGCAACAAACCGGCGACAAGAACCCTCAAGCTACAGGAAAAACGAAACAGGGATAAGAATCCTTCGAATCGGAGAAAAGACAATATTAGAAAGTGAAAAAGAAGGCAAGATCTCTCATAGAAGAGATTGATGATTCCTTAAGGAGTGGGAGCTTGGATCTTAGAATCCCCCTAGTGTGCCAGAAGGCAAGCCTGGCGCTAGCGGGCCGCATCGTCGATGCAGAACTCTCGATCACACCTCGATTTCGTGGGATATCTCCATTATCAAGGTTCGAGAAGAGGAGTTGGAAGCCGAGTTCTTAGGAGGAGCAGGAGCGACTATGGACGCGGGTTAAAGGAGGAGACGCTTTTTATGATGGTGGGGTAGGGCGGACCGGAGAAGGGGAGGCTCTCAAGGGGGGCAAATTAGGGCACGTTGGCGAACTATGGGGGAGTCATCTGCTTTTTTTTTTTATGGGTCTAGATGAGCGTAGAGACTTCTAGAAATTATAATATAGTATAATATTTTTAATATTAAAAAATATAAAATATAAAATATTATATTATATTAAATTATAAAATATATTATATTACATCATATTATATTATGTTATGTTATGTTATGTTATTTTATATTATATATTTTTTATCATGCAAAATTATATAAAATCATGCAAAATCAAATTAAATTATATAAAACTATATTATATTAAATATATTTTAATATAACTAAAATCAATATTTGGCATTATATTAAATATAATAGAATATAAAAAAATATGATATATTTTAATATATTATGATAAATTATAATATAGTGTAATTATATTTTTAATATTTAAAATTTAAAATTTAAAATAATATATTAAATAAATTATAAAATATATTATATTACATTACATTATATTATATTATATTATTTAAATATATATTATATTATATTTTTAGTCGGGTCTCGGGTCTGTATATTAAATATCAAGATCTAATCTATTTATGTTAAAGTTAATTGGATCCGAGTTTAGAAAAACTTTAGACTTAGGATCAGTATTAATTTTTTTGGATACTCTTTTCTTGGCATACCAACATTTATCCATTATATTTGATTTACTCATGTTTAATAGTTGAAATATAAGTTACAAATTGATTATAGCATTTTCACGTTTGCCAAACGTGAATATATATAATCCTTTTTTTTAGAATTTGAACTTTTACTCACGTATGTATTTTACGTGTCTAAAAAGTGTGGATGTATGTGACTTTTTTTGTAGTGACTTTTTGATAACGACTTTACCAATCTTATCATAATGGCTCTAACGACTTTAAAATATATGCTTCATATTAAATGAAGTCATGAAACTTTGTACCTAATTCAGGTACGTGGTCAATACATGTCCGACGAGTAGTTGAGCAACCTTTGTCCCAAATAAGTGATAGCTCTTAGCCGTTAGACACCCTTTGTCTTAAATAAGTGATCAACTTCTAGCCTTCAGATATTCTATGCCTCAAATAAATGATTGGCTCATGGTCGTCAAGCATCCTGTACATCAAATAAGTGATCAGCTCCTAGTCATCAAGTATCATGTATTTCAAATAAGTAATCGACTCCTAGTTGAATACTTTTCTGATAGCATTGGCCATGAGCAAGAGGCTATAGAACACTTGTCCCAAGCTTAATAAGAGATCGATGGTCTGATAGAAAGCCTAGAAGGCACAAGCACTGCTTGTCCAGAAGATTACCAGGATCCCCATCTCTCTACCACTTCTTATGAAAGCGGTAGGCTCCTGCCAACCACCACATACATTACTGATGGCCATTCATCAAGATCCCCATCAGCTAGGTCCAACAAATCCCTGTATGCCTCCCTGGTTCGAGTGCAGATGGGTTCCTCAAGCTCTTGCAATGGGACAGAGGTTTGAGATCATCTTCTAGAATACTGTTTGGCATGATCCAAAACTGGAACTTGGGGAGTCCAGCGCACCATGTGAGGGTGCGGGGGAGTTGAAGAAAAGCTAGTGGTGGATGTGTTTGGTGTTGATAAAAGTGACTCGAACACAATAGCCGGCATTAACAACCTTGCTCGAAGAAGGGGAGTGGACATTATAGTAGCTAGTCCTCTAGAATGGGACTCGACCCGATGGATATGGGCGGCATCCTTTGGAAGGAGGTCGAAGACTGGCTTCTTAAGAGTGTTAGAAGGACTATCAAGGTTCTCGTCAATAGAAAGGAAGTAGAGGATGTCTATTGTGCAAAGCTTCCTGGCAATTAGTTTTGTCTCCAGCAAGGAGCGATCGGCGATGGATATAGCAAGGTAGGTGTCTCCTCTCTTCTTGAAGGTGTGAAAGGTGTTGTCATGCCGCGAATCCAATATCGAAATCGACTACGTGACCGGCCATAACTCGAGATTTTATCCTAGGAATTATGCAAGGCCTAGGTACACAAGAGTCACTTCATTTAAAATCACAACAACTAAATCGACATTATTTAAATAATTTAGTAATAACCAAAAAAAAATTCATTTATTCAAGTTAAAGCCACTAAATGATCCACTGAGTTTTACATAAGTATCAACAATAGATCTAACAAAACAAAACTAACTAAGCCATCTAAAAAAAATTTATGTTCAGTCTCATGCCCAACCCGATCCTTGCTACGCATTACTTCACCACGAGTCCAATCTACTACCAAGCTCATATTCCTGCACAACTCTGAGAAGGAAGAAAGTAGGGGTATGAGCTTTACAGCTTAGTAAGGTCTCCAAACAGTCACATCAATAATAATATAATTTAAAAATAACTGAAAAGTTTATCAGATCATGCAACCAAAATAACTCGAATATCCAGTATAACAAAACCTTGAAAATATTATATTTTTTTTAGGGTTTCCATTAATTAACCTTTAATTTTAGGGTTATGGACTAGCTACAATCACACTCCAGCCTGTGACTGGCATACTATTGTCATACTCCAGCCTATGACTGGCATACTGTTATCACAATCCTGCCTGTGACTGGCACATAATTTGCCACAATCCCGCCTGTGACTCGCACACAAGTTATCACACTCCAGTCTATGACTCAACACTCCAACTCAAACTTCAAGAGAAACACTTAAAATACGAAGGAAAACTCATGAACTTGGCAAAGTGGAAGAGAACAAAACTAGCAATCTTTCATTCAACTTAAGTAATTCATGCCTTACAAGAGGAGGCCTTGGTCCTATTTATAGGCCAAGGGCAGCTATAATGGATGGCAAAAGGGTAGGTTAAGGAGTCAACTAATTCAGATTTAGTTGGTAATTAATTACATGATTAGTTCCTAGTCTAACAAATCCTAATAAGAGAAAGTCCTAGAAGCTTCATGTGGTGCCATCTCCTTGAAACATTTGTCTTCATCCAATCCTTCCACATGTCCTTTTAAATTTGGTCTTTCAATAGGCTCCAAAGTAGATGAATGCTTCATAGCTTGGCTGGTCCAAGATGGGCTTCAATGTAGATGATTTTGGCCGGCTCATGGACTTGGAAAATAAAGGGTCTTCACTAGTTTTATTTGTGGACTTGAACACTTCATACTTGCTTCATTCAAATGGAATTAGGAGTCTTTAAGAGGTGCTTCATAAAGTTAGATTTTTTCTTCATAGATTTGTAGGATCTTAAAAAAGATTGGACTAAAACCAAAAATAACATTATAGTTTCTTCCTCTTGCCAATATCCTCATTACTTACTTTCTTCTTTCTTTTTTTTCTCTCCTCCCCGAACCGAGGTCTCCTCCCCCCTTCTCTCTTCTTCCTTGCCCACGATGATTGGGAGAGCCTCGGGTGAGCCACCGTCGACAGCTTCAGCAACCGAAAATCACCCCGGTGATGCAACTCTCAGGTAGGTATTTTTTTTCTTTCTTTCCTTCTTCCCTGATCCTCTTCTTCTCTTGGTCTATGCTCGCCTCCCTTACTTCGATGAGCCAGAAGAGGGCGGCGGCCATCGGGGTTCCCTGACGGAGTAGGGGATGGGAATCGGCCAATGCATTCCGACCGTCCTAGCTATGGAAGAAGACTCAAAATAGGATAAATCTTCCTCTCAAATACACTAGTTAACCTTTAGATTAAACTTAGGATGAAGAGAACTTACCGGCGATACTCCATGAATGATCGGCCACCGGAGAAGAGGAAGGAGATTTGGAAAAAAAACTCGACGATAGGGTGGGGTTTTTAAAAAGAAGAACGAGGGCTTTCCCTCGCCGTACGGGGTGGAACCTCGATCGATCGAGGCCTTCTCCCCTCCACGACTCCCACTAGCCAACTCCAAGCCCTACACAGCCCTCCCTTCAGGCTTCTCCGGCGAAAACTCCGGTGGGATAAATTGGGATTCTGTCCCCTGTTTTCCTTTCCCATGATTGTTCTCTTTTTTTTTTTTTCTACTGGATTGAAATCGGCTGGATCGATCAAATTTGATCCAAAAACCTGGGTTTCACGGGTGTCATCACATCTAGCTCATCTTCATCATGCCTGGTTCCTAATAAGTGGTTCAGTCTCTCGTTTGCCATTGCTATTTTTTTCGGTGTCCATTTCAGACAGAGCTAAAGGGTTAGAAGGGAGTGCCGTATCTCAAATGTATAACTTTAAAGGGTTGTTATCGATTAGCATCATCCTAGTTTCAAAAGTCAACATTGGTTGTCAAGTCATGACTACCTTTTGTCGGTGAACTACAATAAAAGGCAAGATTTTCCAACCCTGTCTTGGGTCATAGAAACTGGAATGACACGTAAGCCTTTTTCTTCGAAATTACATCCGTCCTGTATCAAAATTGGTCATTGCCGGCAATTGAGTCTGGAATATTGGAACTCGTTTGAAAAAGATGCCATTAAATGCCAGCTACAGCGAGCATAAGAATGGTGGAAAGGAATATGCTCTCTATCCTCATGGAGTTCCGAACAAATTAAAGATCACGGCATAGCCGATCAAAGAGGATCACACCACAGCAATAATTCATCTCTTGAAAAGAACACCAAAATTAAAGGTGATCAGACGGTCATCGAGGAAGAGAAGAGGGGCACTTCGTGGTAAATAATTGACAGCTATTTGCAGTATCTTGTTCTGTAGTTTTTAACGAGATATTTTCATGTTAAATTTGGTTTTTTGGTAACCGTTGGATCTTACCATATTAACATCCGAGGGCTTCACTGATCTGACGCCATAAGCGAAGTTTCGGAGTACTCGAGCCATCGTGGATCAGCCGTGTGATACCTGAAGCGCCCTATTCCGAACAAGTAATGGGTGGCCGGGATTGGAGAAATTGTTAGATAGACGATATAGACAACGTCTATAAAAAGATCATATATCAACAATTCCTGGTTCTCCTATTGAATACTAGCTAACCATCATCCATTAAAAGTTATTCATGGCTGGTCATGAATTATTAGAGAGAAAAAAAAAAAATCACAGATGAATCATTCCTGTTCCTTATTAAATGCCAACCATGTCTAACCATGGTTCAAAAGAGAAAAAAAAAATCCATAATGGACTTCTTATTTTCTATTAAACCGTGTGGTTAACTATAATTAGTATTTTTTTATTTTCTACTAAAGGTTAATCATGGTTTAGTAGAGAGAAAAAAGAAAGTCACCAAGGACTTTTTATTTTTTCACTAAATCATGGTTAACCTTGTTTACTTTTTTTTTATTTCCTACTAAACATGGTTAACCATGATTATTATTTTTTGTTTCCTACTAAATGATGGTTAGTTAGGGATTTTTTTCTTCTCTACTAAACCATGGCTAGCCATGATTAGCATTTGATGAGAAATGGATTTCCTACTAAATCATAGTTAGTCATAATTATCACTTTTTATTTCCTACTAAATTAGGATTAGCTATAATTAGTATTTAATGGAGAACTAGAAATGACTAAGGTGTGACTTTTTTTCTCCTGAGAGAACCATTAAATATAAGTAGCTTACATATGACTTTTTTTCCCTAGCAAACTATGGTTAGTCATTAAAAGCTTCTTCTTCTTCTTTTTTTGATAAAAAAAAAAACATTTAATTTGTTCCTCATTAAAGAATGTTTAGCTGCCATTTAATGCAAAATTCAGGAATTGCTAATTTATATATATATATTTGATAGAATAAAAGGGTAGGGAGGAATTACTCCAGTGTAGCGTCCCATTCTAACTTCCAGCCCGCTAGGTCATGTTCGATATGGATCATAATTTTTTTGCATACCCTCTTCATCTTCCAGGATTTATTCGAACGGGTGAGTAAGTATCGGCTAGTCCGTCCTCCAGTTATGTACATCTAAAAAATTAAAATTTTAATCAAGTCATCCATGAAATTATTTTTTAAATTCATGATAACGAATCAAATTCTTATCAACCGCATTATCCGTGGAAGTAAAAATTTTTTTTTTTAGACTTTGCTTGTATCAAATATGGTAGAATGAATCGACCACATAATTTGTTCCGGGATTTGCTGTTTTCCACTATCACCGTCCGGTGGGCCTACCTTGATTAGGTTGACTTTCCAAAACTTTATCGTTCAATGCTTTTTCCCGGAAAGTTTCATGTACCCTACCGAACCATGTACAAGCAGGTGCTCTTGTCCTATCATAATTTCTTGCTTTTAATTCCATTGTATCTAATAAAGACTCGTTCTTTTATAAATAAAAAAAATAATTTAAAATTTATATTTTTTAAATAAATATTTTTTAAATAATATTTAAATAAAAAATGATTTATTCATATTATTTTATATAAAAAAATGGTTTCAAAATTTATTATTTATATTTTTTGCATCACTATTTTATGGATAAGTCGTTAAAATTTATTTATATTTTTTGAAATATTTTTTATAAATATAAATGGTATAAATGATAGGAGATAAATTAAGTTATTGCATTTAAAATAATAATGAGGGTATTTTTAAAATAAAATAAAATATTTATTTTTTAATCGGTAAGAAAATGATTTAATCATCTTTTGGATGAATAAAATTTCTTTTCCTTTCATAAGTAAATATTTTTTAAGAAATAATTTTTTTATTTTTAAAATATAAAAATATGAATAAATTGGTCAATAGGAATATTGGTTAACTTTTTTATGATTTTTTTTCTTTTGGTCAAATGGGGCATTCACGTAAGAGTCTACCGTGAACATGTCCAAGAAAGTCTGAAAGAACAATATACTACAAGGGGCCCGGGGCATCCCCAAGTTAGTTCACAAGACTTCACTAGAATGGTTCGCCATATAGAAAGCCATCCAGTTCACTGTCGGCTAGTCTCCCGATAGACATGCCTCACAAAACAAATGGAGCAACTATGTAAGAAGAATACAATATTCCTAAGAAGAGGGTAAAGCTGGTACCGAACACTGAGCCTCCTGGATCCACGTGATAATAGTAGCCGAGTCTCCCTCAATGATCAGATGATCCAGATAAAGACATCTCCTGGCATAGTGCATGCTTGCCTAAGCGGTCCGGAGCTCTGCAGCAGGGACAATAGGCTCGATCAGGTGGCACCCAGGGGCGGACCACACCAAGTTTTCCGGGGGCCAAAAAATATGATACAATATCATAGAAAGTTAGGAAACATACTATGATACCTACCAAGCCAAATATAGATAAAACGAGTGGAGATATGGAGCTCTAGTATTGGGCCATGGGTAGGAGTTCTGGATAGAAAAGAAGCCGGCGGCCGATGGCGGGTAGCCGGATAGGAGCAGTGGTTGCTAGTTGGGGAAGAGATGAGGAGTTGACTGTAAAAGAGGTGAAGCCGCGAAGGAGACGACGGGTGGGGTTAGCCATCGGTGGCGGGTGGCCTGTCGGGGGTAGCGGCGGGTGGAGGTAGCGTCGCGATGGTTGCCAGTTAGGAAAGAGAGGAGTTGGTGACTCGGCGAGGAAGAGAAGTGAAGGAGACGGTGTGAAGAGGTTGGCGGTTGGGGAAGAGAGGAATAGTTGGCGGTAGCCGACGGGTGGGGTTTGGAGATTGGAAAAGGTTTCAGTGCAAGAGCACGACGGATGGGATTTGGGATTGGGTTGCTGCAGGTGAGTTCTTCACCGATTTTTTTTTTTTTAACGATTTTTTGGGATTGATTTTTTTATAAGATTCATGGGATTCAATTTCTTTTTTAAAATTTTTTTTATCAAAATTTTAAGATTTTTTTTGAGATGAAAAGAAAAATTTTAGGAGGGCCAAATATCTAATTTTTTTTAAAAAAAATTAAAAAAATTATTAAAAAAATTAAAAAAAATTAAAAAAACCAAAAAATTGGGGGCGCCAAGGCCCTCCCTTGCCCCACCCCCCACCGGCGGTCCGTCCCTGATGGCACCCCCAACCACCAAAAGACGAAGATTAGGATCATGAATAACAAAAGCCGCATCACCCCGGATGCCCCGATACATTCACCAAAACTAATAGCGGCAAATCTTGAAGGAGGGGCTCCCAAAAAAATATATAATAATATTATTATCAGACCATTCTTTCTTTTGCACCAAAGATATAACCTGAGATGCTGGACAATAACCGCTTTTTTTAACAAAAATAGATCCAAGCCTTCTACTTCCGTTTGTTTAAGTCTTCAACACGCAACACATTCATTGATTTTTCTTCTTATAGGACCTATAAGCAGTCAGGCTCCATACGGAAACTCACCAGATTGCGTTACGCTTCCGAAATGACTCTCGACTCTTGTCCTGCTTCAGAATATTACATGTCCTATTTCGAAGAGTTTTTTTATGCTGCATCTCTTTCAGGTTATACATGACACTTATTCGAAGGACTGATGCCAGTCTTTGGTACGCTTTTTCTGCTGCTTTTTTAATATTCTTGGTGCTTTTGGTGATTCTTACAGGATTAGGTGGCATGAATTTCCTTCATTGATTCTCAGTGAGCCATTGTCAGTTGCATATTTTCTTGTGTATATCCTTTTATTTGCTAGTATTATATGGCAAAATACTTGAAGCAACTATGGTGGGATGCTTTTATTCAGTTTTCCTTCTCATCACATGATAGTAACCTGAAGGGGAAATACCAGGATGAGAGAGAAAAAACAGGAAAAAAAAAATACTTCTATGTTTTTGCTGCGCTTCATTCAAAAATAAATAAGTTTTTATAACTTCGATTTTTTAGAAATCGGTTTATCAAGACGAAATAGAAAACAACAAAAGCTAATCTCCGCGTGATGTGATAAGCCATGCAAACCACGTAACAACTGCGCAGTGAACGCGTCTTCTCTCCGCACGACTCGGGCAAATCCCATGTCAGGATTATCTCCAACATACTCTCCCTTAATCCTGATGTGGGTCAAAATCATAAACGCCCAGTAATAATTTCTTCGCTGCAAACTTCACGCCTGACAAAGCTTTTGTGAGTGGATAGGCTCGCTGCTCTTCCGTGCGGACGAACTTGACCACGATCTTACCACCTTCAACACATTCTCGGATGAAATGAAATCTCATGTCAATGTGCTTGCTGCGGCCATGAAATACGGGATTTTTCATTTCATCCAAGAATGTGTTGAAGATGGTTAGATCGTGGTCAAGTTCGTTCGCACGGAAGAGCAGCGAGCCGATCCACTCACAAAAGCTTTGTCAGGCGTGAAGTTTGCAGCGAAGAAATTATTACCGGGCGTTTATGATTTTGACCCACATCAGGATTAAGGGGGAGTATGTTGGAGATAATCCTGACATGGGATTTGCCCGAGTCACGCGGAGAGAAGACGCGTTCACTGCGCGATTGTTACGTGGTTTGCATGGCTTATCACATCACCGGCTGAGTTTTTCTTCACCTTGTACACCCATTTCAGACCTATGGGTCTTTGTCCTGGAGGTAGGTTGGTGAGCTCCCACGTTGAATTTCTTTCAATGGACTCGATCTCCTGCTGCATCGCTTTTTCCCAAGCGTTTTCTCCGGCAGCTTCTCGGTAGCAAGATGGCTCCTCCATCTCGACTAGCAGCGCCTCTTCTTCGAGCTCTTCCTGATGTAAGTCCACTCGCACCGCATCTCGCATAATATCATCGATGTGCCTGTAACGAACCACTCCATCATTGGTGCTGCTGCTGCTTGAAGTCGGAGAGGCCATGGCAGGTACAGCCGGTGCACCCGCCAATGAATCCGCTGTGGGAGACTCTGTGGCCTATGCGGTATCCTCCATTGGTGATGACGCCGTTGCTGTTACAGACGGGACTCCAACAGGGTGGGCCGAAGGAGTCCCGGAGTCACTCGAGTCCGTCTCGGGAGAGTAGTTCTCCCTCACAACCAGGACTGACGCATCTACAACGTTTTCACCTGCGTTCCAACTCCATTCTAGGTGTTCTTCGAACTTCACGTCTCTACTTACATGAAGTTTGCCGCGCCGAGGGTCGTAGAGTCGGTGCACCTTGCAGCCCTGCTCGACGCCGAGGTACACCATCGCCTGACTTCTGTCATCAAGCTTCTTCTGGTGCGGCAACACCACCTTCGCATGGGCAGTGCAGCCGAACACCCTCAAATGGCCGAGGTGTGGCTTCCTCCCAGTCCAAGCTTCGAATGGGGTGCGCTCTCCTAGCGCCTTTGTCGGCAAGCGGTTCAGCAGATGTACTGCATGCCTTACGGCCTCCCCCCAGAATATGTTGGGAACGTGCATGCTCTTGAGAAGTGATCTCGCCATCGACATCACCGTCCGATTTCTTCGTTCCACCACGCCATTCTGCTGCGGAGTGTAGGGTGCAGTCAGGTGCCTCACGATGCCTGCCTCTTCGCAGAGTTTGTTGAACTTAGTGGAGAGGAACTCTCCGCCCCGGTCCGTCCTCAAGGTCTTCACTCGGTGTCCGGTGGTATTCTCCACCTGTTGCTTAAACTTTTTGAACATCGAGCAGGCTTCATCCTTCGTCTTGATCACGTACACCCACATCCATCGAGTGTAGTCGTCGACGATCAACATAAAGTAGCTATTGCCGGCGATAGTCGAAGGGGTGATCGGTCCGCAGAGATCGGCGTGCAGCAGCTCGAGTGGCTCCTCCGCTCGACAGGTGGCTGCCTTTGGGAAAGGGTGTCTTGCATGCTTTGCTATTGTACACCCTTGGCACAGCTTGTCGGGGTGCTTAATGAGCGGCACACCTGCCACCATATTCTTCTCTGCCAGCATCTTCAAGGAGTGGAAGTTGACATGCCCAAGTTGGGCGTGCCATAGCCAAGCCTCGTCCGATATGTTGGTGAGCAAACACACCGAATCGTTGGTCTTCATCTCGGCCTTGTAAACATGATTGGAGGAACTTCTGATTTTGATGAGCAATCTGCCACTGGGATCATACATCCATAGAAATTCTCCTAGCATAACAAACTTGTTTCCTTTCTTGGCCAACTGTCCACAGCTAATGATATTGCTTTGTAAGGTCGGGATGTAGTATACCTCGGTGAGAAGTCGTTGTTCCCCATTCTTGAACTGGAAGAACACCGAACCCTTTCCCTTGATCTGCACAGTGGAGCCATTGTCGAATCTCACATGCCCCTGGACTGTCTCGTCCAGCTCGTGGAATTTCTTCCTTTCACCCGACATATGGTTACTTGCACCATTGTGAAAATACCATGTGCTGGAGACTTCCTCGCTTCCAGCTCGCAGCTGCGGATCCATCGTCTCCTCATTCAACAAAGCAAGATCCTTTGATTCAACACTCGTAGACAGCAGTAACACCGGTTTCTCCTCCTCCGTGCATGAGAGGTTTGCTTCTTCTTTGCACGGTTTACTCCAGCATTCAGACGCATAATGGCCCATTTTGCTACAATTGTAGCACTTGATGTGGCTCTTGTCGCATCTACTGCCGCCAGAGCCACCTGAACTAGCCTTGCGCGGCGATCCGCTGCGTCTGCCTCTGCCGCGACCCCTGCCGCGACTGCGTCCACCCCGGCTCCGGCTGCTGCCTTCTGCAGGGGCGATGTACTTACCCCTGTTGCTCAAGGATGAGTCCCTGCCGACTTTGTCCTGCCGCGCATGCCATTCGGTTTGGGTGAGCAGGAGCTGCCCATCGTCGTTGCTGCTGGGGTTGCGCAAACGTGTGCGCTCCCCGTATGCCGTCAAACGCCTGACTGCTTCCTCGAATGGCATTATGTCGAGGTTGCAGAACTGCTCAATGCCGGCGACCACCTGGTAGTACCTATCGGGTACTGTATTGAGGAGCTTCTTTACCAGCGTCGCATCGTCGAGCGTCTCCCTCAGATTTGCATACTTCGCGGACATCCCACTGAGTCTGCCGGCGTAGTCGTCCAGCATCTCCCCTTCCTTCATTCGCATGACGTCGAAGTCACTCTTCAACGTCTGCAACCGAGCGGTCTTGACACGATCTGCCCCGACAAACCTTGTTTTGAGGCTGTCTCAGACCTCCTTTGCAGTCGTCTTCTTCGCCACCTGCAACAGGATGTCTTCCGGAAGTGCTTGGAAGAGAAACGCCCTCGCCATCTTATCCTTCCTCTCGTCCACGTCCGCACCGTCCGTTGCTTCCACTGCATCCCAAATGTCTTGGGCCTGCATCAGTGCTTCCACCTTAATCGCCCAGGTGGTGTAGCTCGTCGTCGTTAGCTGCGGGTAGTTGAGAGATACGCCGCCACCGACCCTTGTTGTCGCAGCTTGAGGGACGATCGCCATTTGCTTGAGACGAAGGCGCCTTGGTGTGCTAACCTGACGCTCTGATACCAGGTGAAGGGGAAATACGAGGATGAGAGAGAGAAGACAGGAAAAAAAAAACACTTCTACGTTTTTGCTACGCTTCATTCGAAAATAAATAAGTTTTTACAACTCCGACTTTTTAGGAACCGGTTTATCAAGACGAAACAGAAAACAACAAAAACTAATCCCCGCGTGATGTGATAAGCCATGCAAACCACGTAACAACCGCGTAGTGAACGCATCTTCTCTCCGCGCGACTCGGGCAAATCCCGTGTCAGGATTATCTCCAACATAACCTAGCTTGCAGCGTCCTCCACTACTCAATTATTATATTGCAAGATCGTTCACTTTTATGCTTCATTCATTGGCAGTGATGTTTCACAGGGTTTGCTTTAATTTTCTTGATTATCTTCATGGTTACCATTACCTCCCGCAGGATGTCATTTCCTTACGGACACTGCATTCATTCTCCTCATTCAGGCTTGGAATGCCAGGCTTAGATGGGAATTTCTTCATTGTACATATACACAGCTTTTGTACTTTTGATTACATGTAACCATTTTTTATCTTTGACCCTTTTCAATATCCTTTTGGATGCTGACTTCTGTTGAACAGTTGATTTTTTTTTTTTTTTTCTTTCTTTTTGAGATTGACCCTTATTCTTTTTTGACGGTATTTAGATATAAAAAATTTATTCCTGAAATAAAAATATCAAATTTTAAAAAATAACTATTCATTCAAAATATTCAAAATTTCTGTTTGATTGAAAATCTAGTATAACAACTTTATTCCAGTATAACTGAGCCTATCATATAAAAACAAAATAATTTGGAATAAACTACTTTATCATCCACTATGTAATAACTATTCTAAAATATGAAAGATTACCTGGAATAGTTTATTTCAAGCAGTCCATTTCAATTTTCGTAGCTGTCGGAAGAAATAACATGAAATAAAGATCTATTATAGATGGGAATGGCTGAATTAAATACTCTCTTTGTAATTCCGCTTGTTTCACTTAATAAAGATCTCACCTTCATAACCCTCTCAAAAAAAAAAAAAACTTTAATGCTTTCCTCAGTGCAATATCACATCGAATCTCAGTGTGAAAATTACCGACCATTGCTTCTGAATGCAATAAGATTCATGAGCATGAATCTCAAGGCAATGATTGAAATGGTGGATGTGGGAGCTGGTGTTGAGCTTGGGGGTGAAGAAAGTTGGTGGTGGTGGTAGTGCTGTGGGGGCTTCTTCCAGGTCATCTTCCATCTCCTCCATTTCCTCCATTACTTTGGGTGGTGAAGAGGACAATGACACTGCAGGGACTAAGAGGGCAGCGTTGGACTCCATTTATTTGTAATCCCTCTCTCGTTCAAGTATTGTAACCTATGGTGGCAGGTTGCTATAGCCAAGTTGTTATGCTAGGTCTCGAATATAATTTTTTGGGACTCATTTTTTGATAGCTTAATATCATGCAAAAGTTGGTATGACCGGCTTGTCCATGTTATCATGGTAAGTTATTTTTTCACAATTAGTATTTAGTTATGAAACAGGAAGGAAGTTTTATTTACCTGAAAGTTGGGTAAATTATTTTCTTATCAATCATTTTTTTTATTTTATTCCTAAATTATTTTTAATGATATAATAATAATAATATAATATGATCTATTATTATTGTATAATATATTATATAAAAAAAGTTATTATATAATAATATGTTATTATTATAACATAACATATCATTATTAGAATATCATAATGTATTATTCCTAATATAATATAATATAATATAATATAATATTATTATTATTATCATATAATATCATAATAAAATATATTATTTTATGATATATTATAATATATTATATATAATAAAGAGTATTGATATGGCAAGATCACTGACGTGGAGTCTCTGTCAAATCCAATCGGATGCCATATTGGTAGAAGTTGCCATGTCAGACCCTCTCTTTGAGCTCCTTCGCCGGACGGTTCCCTCGAGGTCAAGTCCACCTCGGCCAAAGTCGAGCTCCTGCTCTCTTTGAGCTCCTTCACCGGGCGGCTTTCTCGAGGTCAAGTCCATCCCGGCCGAAGTCGAGCTCCCGCTCTCTTCGAGCTCCTTCGCCGGGTGGGTCCCTCGAAATCGAGCCCATCCCGGTCGAAGTCGAGCTCCCGCTCTCTTCGAGCTCCTTCGCCAGGCGGCTCCCACGAGGTCAAGTCCACCTCGGCCGAAGTCGAGCTCCCGCTCTCTTCGAGCTCCTTCGTCGGACGGCTCCCATGAAGTCGAGCCCACCTCGGCCGAAGTCGAGCTCCCGCTCTCTTCGGGCACCTTCGCTAGGCGGCTCCCACGAGGTCGAGCCAGCCTCGGCCGAAGTCGAGCTCCTTCTCCTCGGACCAAGCTCTCTTCAGATGAGAGGTCCAGCAACCAGAAGCCGTCTCCGTGGCCAAGGCGCACGATGCTTCGGGAGGTTTAGAAGCAGGAGGAGGGGGATGGCGCCACCTCCCTTGGGCGGTGGACCGCCGTCCAAGGACTACGGAGGGGCGCCCCCAAGGATGCCATGATTACTCTCGCTGCTACTTACACCAAATAGGAAAGGGCATCCTGGCCAAGGCACTGCACTTCCTAATCAACTGTTTGCACCACCCGAAAGAGAAAATCATCCCATAAGATTCAAATCAGGAAGCGGCTGCTCTCCAATCGAGGTCTTGTCAAATTTTTCAAAGTAGAGCGACCAGATGGGAGGTCAGAGCCTGCGACATAACTCCCTATCATGGATGGAGAAGGTACCTGGATGCACGGCACGGAACGCTGCCGAACATTGACCTTCCGATGCTTGTAAAGGGGGAAGAACCCGAGGTAGGTCGCTGGAAAGGTCCATAGCCTAAAAGAAGGTTCAGAAGGTTTTCAAACGAGGTAAGCAAACAAAGGCAAGCGAATGGGAGAGCAAGCAAGGGGCAGAGCATTCTGAGGCTACCGGAGTACTCGTCGAAAGAGTCTCAACGGACACAGTCGTCATAGCTCGTGCTCTCCTCCACCGCTGCCACTCTCACTCTACTCCTTTCTAAAGTAAAATCTCCTCCTCCAAGCATGGAGTTTGATTGAAGGGGCCCACAGGAAAGGATCTATTCTCCTAGATCGCCACTGACTTGATCGTTGGAGTGCCCCCACTAGGATCCCCGGCTCGGGTCTCCCCTTTTTTGCAGGTCCGGGTGTGCGAGCTAGTTTCCGGGCGATGAGGTCGGCATCCGAGGTCATCCCCAAGCTATAGCCATGGTGGTGTCAGCGGCAACAGATTGGTGCACCAGGTAGGGGGGTAGGATAAAGTTTGATTCAAGCCAATCCCCTTTACGTGCAACTCCACCCGAAGCATAGTGGTAACGCGCGCGCGTTAGATCTCCACCAGCCATGCGGGAGACCCTCCTCACGGGGGCCCGCACAATCCAGAGAGGGAGCCCCCCACTCTAACATAACCACCTCCGACGGATTTCCAGTTGGTCGTGCTCGCCCAGCAGATGCAGGTTCTAAATGCGGTGGTGTAACAGTTGCAGCATCAATAACGATCCCTGGCCACCCACCAACAACCAGGGACCCCAGCAACCCAAGCCGCCGCACCCCGTGATAGCCTGCGTTCCTTCCAAGGAAGGCCATCGCTTTCGTTAGCCATGACAGATCCCCGGGGAAGCCACCGGATCCTGGAGAAAAGATAGTGGACCGGGTCAGTCGACCGGGAGAGCTGGTCTCCAGCCATCGAGCAGGCTGCTGCTAAGCAGCACCAAGGCCGTCGAGGCAAGGCCCCCTGTCGTGACCCCCATTAGCTGTCATCTTCATCTCCTCCGTCGGCCTTGGTGGAAGGCTCCACCAATAAGGCTATCAGGTGCATGGCCGAAAAGTGCTTGGAGAAGCAGGAGCACAAGCTGGCAGAACTATCTCACCAGTTTGCAAACTTGCAAGGCTCCTTTTATGAGCCTACGGGCCATGACGCCCGTCCCCCTTTCTCCCGAGAAATCCAAGATGAGCCGATCCTGAGTGTTTCGCATGCCATAGGTGGATCCCTACGATGGGTCCACCGATCCTTTGGATCACCTTAAGAGCTACAAGGCTCTCATGAGAGTCCAAGGGATGATCGACACCCTCTTCTGCATCGCCTTTCCAGCCACTCTTTAGAAGGCAGCTCGAGTCTGGTTTACCTGCCTCGAGTCTGAAAGTATCAACTCCTTTATACAGCTAGAAAGAAAGTTTGTGGCCCACTTTGATGCCTTCCAGAAGGTGTCACGAGAAGTAAACAGACTCTTCTCCATCAGGCAATAGGACCATGAACCCTTGTGAGACTATATGACCCGCTTCAAAGTTGCTGCACTGGAGATCTATAATTTGGATGAACCAGTCGCCATGTTGGTGCTGAAGAGGGGACTCAAGACCTCCCGTCTTACCTACTCCCTGGATAAAAAGCCACTGAAGATGTACTCTGACTGTTGGGAATTGTTCCAAAGCCAATCGTCTAGGCTGTAGATGGTTGTGCTATCTTTTGTATATGAATTTTTAATGAATAAAAGGTTATTCTTTTTTGGCTGTTCATCACATGTTCATTTTCTTGTAGAGAACTCTTGTGTGTGATGGAGTCCTTAGAACTACATTGTTTTGATATAGAGAGGATATATCATGTAGTTCTTAAAGTGGTTCACAACCAAAGGATACATTCTTATAGGATGACAATGTATCAAGTGTAGGTTGTTGTATATCGTATTTGTTGGTTGCCCTCTTAACCAAAAAGTGTGGAGACATTGGTGTGACATGCAAGTGAAATGTATGACATCTCATTGAACGTGACCATCTGCAGAGCTCTCTTATGCCAAAGGATTGCTCGCAAAGGGATATGGGTATATGTGTCCCTCAGACCTAAGGTCACCATGGCAGCTTGTATGCAACTCACTGTACTTTGGTGCCGGACTACCTGGATTTCTAATCCAGTGATGGAAGGTTTCTGGGTATAGTCAAGTATTTGTGGAGCGATGGTGGATCAAGATGGAATTGACCTCTCCAAATAGTTTGGAGTGAACGACTCACTATATATCAATTTAGCAAAACCTTGGTCAGGGTAGTTCTTGTGAGGAGTCACAGAACTTGTGAGGTTGAGACATAATCTGGATAAACCAAATTAGGGTTGGCAGTCGAATCCTAGGTCATCCTGAGCATTATGAGGTCAAAGGGATAAATTATGCGGCAACTATATGTCAGAGGTTCTTGTGAGGTGCTCTGCATCTTCGATTTATCCGGACATCAGGTATCATTGCTAAATGAGGACTTTGACTGGTACTGAAAATGTTCCAGTGCTACCGGCTTAGTGTTCGAACCTATGGGGTCGCACACCATAGAGGATTTCTATCTGATCTTAAGGCTAATCAATGATCGAGAATCATTTGCCGTCATCTGAAGTCAATATGATTGACTTTGTTTCAAGTGTTGACACTTGGATTTTTACAGGTGTCGACACTTGGTGAAGTATTGACACTTGGCAATTTTCGTGTGTCGACACTTTCTATGATAAGCAAAATTTTGGGAAGATTTTTTGGAAGGATCTTAGGCAAGTTTTGACCTGGTTTGAATTTCGAATTCAAACCAGTTTTGGCTCCAAGATTTTTTGGTATGATAGTCATACTTACCTTCTTGGGTTGGACCAATTTGGTATGACCTTGATCCTCTCCCCCATTCTCTCATCTCATCTCTCCTCCTTCTTTCTTCTCCCTCCCATGGCTGTCCCTATAAATGAAGGTCATTGTAGTGGCTGCTAATGGTTACAACAAGAACAGTAAGAGAGAAAAGAAAGAAAAAGGGCTTAGTGAGAACTTGGGATTGGGTGTGAGAATCCTAGCATTCTAGCTAGGTCTTGGAAAGAGAGTTCTCCTGGAAAGGGGTTCCAGCTCTCCTCTTAGTCTTCTGGAAGAAGAAGATCGGCCCAAGGATCCCAAAGAGCTAGCACTCTGAGGGAGTTGATCAGAGTCGAGCCTAGGATGGATTACCCGTAGAGGCTAGACACGTGTGTGGCTTGAGTGCCCTCCTCCTTCTACAGCTCTTCTCTCAATATAAAGGTATGGTACTTTTATATTTGTGTTATTCTCTTGCTTTGATGTTAGCTTGCATGCTAGTTCATTTTGCTAGATCCTATTGCGGGCGGATCAGTAGATCATTCAGATCTATCTACCGAGCCTTCCGCTGTGCATGCTTTAAAATTATTTTAAAATGCATTCCTTTTGCCCTGTTTTTCTTGCATATTATATGCTTAGTGTAGGTGCTTTTCACCTTCAATAGTATCAGAGCAATAGGTTCCTTTTTGTAGTATAATGATTCTAGCATTCTAATAGCATCATCTCTTCTTAAGTACTTGGATTGAGTGCTTCACTACGGCCGTCCGATCATAGGAGAGAAGAAGGGATGCAAGACCCTCTCTTCCCATTCCATGGGGCCTCCTATGGCGTGTCGGGATGTCGATGTGATTGACTCTTGAAAAGAAAAATAAGAATCAAGAAGATGTAGATTAAAAATTATTTTAATCTAATAACATGATCATAAAACATCTTTGGATAAGATCTAAAATGATTGTTTTGATCATTTTTGTTGAATATTTAGAGAAACATTGGATTTGAAGTCACTGTTTTTCCCTGTCTCAGGCGAAGTGTCAACACTAGAATAGGAAGTGTCGACACTTGGATTTCATGAGCCGACACTTGGCCTTGTAAGTGTCGACTCACGGGTCTATGCCAGATTCTGGCATTCTGTTTTTCCTGTCTCAGGCTAAGTGTCGATACTTGACCTGGAAGTGTCGACAGTTGGCAGCAGAATGCAGAAAACAGTGAATTCAGATTTTAAAATTTTTTGTAAAATTGTTTTACACTTGTAAATTAAAATTGTTTTAATTTAATTTAAGGCTATTGAACTTAATTGAGAATTAAGAAAGACTAAGAACTCTAGGAATATGATTCAAAGATTTTAAGTCATTTCAATAAGCCTTAAGGGTCATGGGTTAGCTTCTATTAGGTCCTTGATTGGATTAGACCTAAGTTTAGATGTATTGAACAAATTAAAGAACTAATCTAATCAAATATTGAGTTAGGATTTCTTCTCTAGATCTCTCTAATAGTTAGATTGATTAGTCCATAATCTAAATGGACCTAATTTATGGCTCAGTGAAAAGCCCGAGTCTTTAGGCTAGTCTAATCGAGTCTGATGAATCGATTGGTGTCGAGGTAAGTTTGGCATTGTGATCATGGTTCTTTGGGGCTACCTCTTACCTGGCCAACTCTGTTGGTGTCTAAGGCAAGACGGTTAATGGCGGAACCCAACCCATGATCTTACTTACCTGGTCAATGTAGTCGATCAGAATTGATTGGATAGCTCATTGACTTGTGTTAACCCTTGTCACCCAGGGTTAATCAGTCTTGACTGATTTTAGGTACCCATGGATCTTTTGTTATGTGTAACCCTCCTTGTTTGCTGATTTGGTCAGTGGGAGGTTAATCCATGTCTTCTTATCTCTTCATCTGTCATAATAAAATTAAACCCTCTAAATTATTAGGTCCTTAAAATGATAAAGTTATAGGGATAACTTAGTCCTAGCCTCCCATTAAGTGGGATGGTAATAGGTCCAATAGTTGGGTGTTCATCGACATATCCAAAGATTGGGTGTTCATCGGGCTATTGGAATTGCTGTTCCTAAAATGATGGCTCATGCGACTCTCTTAACGGTGATCAGGTGGGCTGGTTAAAGTCGGGCTTGACTATTTGTTAGTTAGAAGCATTAAATTTTATCATGTTAATAGTTGAACCTAACCAGGACCTTCAATAGGAGGCCCAAAGGCCGATTGAAGTGCTCCTTGGGACAAAACCCAAATATTAGAGGTTATTTGGAGAAGTAATCGGTTAAAGAACCTACCTTTAGATATGCATGGGTGGGCCGACCAAAGTCGGGCTCATGTGTTGTCTATTGGACTCTGGTACCCATTAAAAAATTAAAGTAATTCCTCGTATTGAAGGTAGAGGCTACCAATCTGAGCAAAATAATGGGAGGGACCTTTAGACTAAAGTCCATGTCTTTAGGTTAATAATTCATATACACTAATTAGCTTTGGTTTTTCTTTCAGATGTCTTCCAACCTCTCACTTCGGTCTCTTCTCGATAATGAAAAACTCGACCCAACTTCGATAGCTGGTATCGAAGGCTCAGGATTGTCCTGGAGCATGAACGGATCCTATATGTGATATCGAATCCGGCACCGAGATCCTTGCTGCCAATACTCAAAGTTTGGTCAGGGATACTTATCAGAAGTGGCTCTTTGACAGGATCACTGTCCGATGCATCATGTTGGCTACGATGAATGACGAGTTCAGTCACAAGTTTGAGGAAGCCTAGCCGGAAGAAATCTTTCAAAGATTGAAGGAGTCTTTCGGAACACCAGATGATGTTGAGAGGTACAAGGTCTCCTATGCTATCTACAACGTGAAGATACATGATGGGGCCTCGGTCACTGATCATGTATTGTATATGATCGAGATGATTGAGCACCTAGGCAAGCTCGGTTGTTCCTTGCATGAACAGCTTGGAAAAGATGCGATACTGAATTCCCTCCCTTCTTCCTATCTAGATTTTCTCGATCATTACAGAATGAATAAGCCTGCAGTTAACTACCACGATCTGTTGGGGTTGCTGCAGACTTATGAGAAAGAGCACCAATTGAATAAAGGGGTGGTGAATCTAGTAGGAGGATCTTCGGAAGGGTGTCGTCCCATTAAGAAAGGGAAGAAGAAAAATAAAGGGAAAAGGTACTAAGTGCTTCTAGGCCCAGTCAGGCCAAGAAAGTGAAGGCTGATCAAAGTCGTGCAGAGTTTTTCTTCTGCAAGAAGCAGGGTCACTGGAAGAGGAACTGTCCTCTTTATATTGCGTCCTTGACCCGAACAGGTCCAAGAAGAGAAAGCTGCAGGATTGTCCTGGATAAGGTATTTATATGATAACACCTTGTAGTTTCTCTGTTTGCGATACTACTAACTGTGTATTGGATACAGGAAGTCCAATTCATATTTGCAATTCTTTGCAGGAACTTCAAGTTAGTAGAAGATTCGAGGACGGCGAGAGATTTTTGAACGTGGGAAATGGAAGTCGAGTTCTAGTCCTGGTGTTGGGAGTCCTCAAACTTATTTTTGAGTCCTGTACTGTCATTTTGAACGAGTATCATTTTTGTCTATCTTTCATTTTGAATGTCATTTCTGTAGGCCAATTGGCCATGTATGGTTATGAACTATCAATAAAGAATGACGTTTGCAAAATCATTTGGAATGGTTCTGTAATTTTGACTGGATAAATGCGTGATGGCATCTATGTACTATCGCGACCTGTTAGTGTAGTGTACATGTCTAGCAAACGCCCTAGGATAGATAATGTCAGCAAAGCATACCTATAGCATTGTAGGCTAGGTCATATCAACAGGAATAGGATAAACAGGTTGAAAACCGAGGGTCACCTCGATTTTAGTGAAGATAGCTCACTTCCAACCGTGAGTCCTGTTTTCTTGGAAAAATGACTAAGTCACCTTTTACTGGAAAAGGTGAACAAGCCAAAGAGATTCTAAGTCTGATATATACTGATGTATACGGATCCATGAATGTTAGTGCCAGGGGTGGATACGGTTTATTCATTATATTTACAGATGACCTTTCGAGGTACGGTTATGTCTTTTTGATGAGATATAAATCTGAGTCATTTGAAATGTTCAAACGATATCGCAGTGAAGTAGAAAAATAAACTGGAAAGTGTATCAAAACCCTTCGATCCGATCGAGGCGGTGAATACCTTTTGGGTGAGTTTCTGACATATCTCGAGGAGAATGGGATTCTCTCTCAGTGGACACCTCCAGGGACACCTCAATTAAATGGAGTGTCTAAGAGGAGGAATCGAACCCTGTTAGACATGGTTCAGTCCATGATGGGCTTTGCTTCTCTGCCGGTATCCTTTTGGGGATATGCTTTAGAATCAGCCTATTACCTTCTGAATAGGGCTCCAAGTAAATCCGTTAATAAAACACCATATGAGATATGGACTGGATGTAAGCCGACACTATCACACCTTCGGGTCTGGGGATGCCCGGCTTATGTAAAATGTTTGGAAACGGATAAACTTGGACCTAGATCTGACCGGTGCCTATTTGTTGGGTATCCAAAAGAGTCTAAAGGGTATTACTTCTACATAGCTAAGGAACAAAAGTTGTTTATCAGTCTTAGGGCTATCTTTATGGAAAAGGAGTTCCTTGGTGAAGAGACTGTAGCCGCTAAAATTGATCTTAGTGAAGTTCAACAAGTAGAAGAACCGACACACTTAAGGGACAACATAGAAATGGCTGTGATTAGATTACACCCAAAGCCAACTCAGGAACCATTAAGGAGATCCAGTAGAGTACCGAACCGACCAGACAGATACTATGGTTTCTTGATCCGGGATGGTGATCCCATTGAACTCGATGAGAACAATGAGGATCCGATTACCTATATAGATGCAATGTAGAGGTCCGACTCTGAGAAATGGCTAGGAACCATGAAATCCGAAATGGAGTCCATGGAGATAACAATGTATGGACATTGGTTGATGCACCTAAAGGGAGAAAACCCATTGGGTACAAATGGATTTTCAACAGGAAAAGGGGTGCAAACGGGCAGGTGGAGACCTATAAAGCCCATCTGGTTGCCAAGGGGTATCGTCAATGTTATGGTATTAACTATGACGAGACGTTCTCTCCTGTGGCAATGCTCAAATCCATTTGGATTATACTTGCTTTAGCAGCACACTTTGACTATGAAATCTGGCAAATGGATGTCCGAACAGCTTTCTTGAATGGTGAGTTGGAAGAGGAGGTGGTTATGATACAACCTGAAGGGTTCACATCCATAGATGAGTCAAAGGTATGCAGGCTTCAAAAGTCCATCTATGGACTGAAGCAAGCATCAAGGAGTTGGAACATGCGATTTGATAAATGTATCAAGTCGTATGGCTTTGTTAGGAACGGAGAAGAACCTTGCATTTATAAATGGGCTAATGATTATGTGATTGTATTTCTTGTGTTGTATATGGATGACATTCTTTTAATCGAGTATGGCATCCCAGCATTACAAGAAATAAAGGCCTGGTTGTCATCTCAGTTCTCTATGAAGGACTTAGATGAACCTCTTACATACTGGGTATGGAGATCTATAGAGATAGATCTAAAAGGCTTCTAGGACTGTCCCAGTCTACGTACATCGATACCGTGCTGAAACGGTTTAATATGAAAAATTCCAAGAAGAGCTATCTCCTGATTGGCACTGGAATTGATCTCTCCAAAAGAAATTATGCGACAACTCCTGAAGAGAGAGAGCGTATAAGTAGAATCCCATATACTTCGGTAGTGGGTTCTAACATGTACGCCATGACATGTACTAGACCAGACGTGGCATACTCACTAGACATAGTGAACAGATACCAATCTGACCCAGGTGAAGCTCATTGAAAAGTGGTAAAGACTATCCTTAAGTATTTACGAAATACTAAGGATCAATGGCTAATTTATGGAGAATCTGACTTGAAACTTGTAGGGTATATTGACTCCAGTTTCCAGTCAGATAAGGATGATAGCAAAGGTGTGTCAGGATTTATCTTTACCCTGAACGGAGGAGATGTCTACTGGAAAAGTTTCAAGCAGCCTACTATGGCGGACTCAGTATACGAAGCAGAGTACATTGCATTGCAGCATCTGATGCAGCGAAGGTAGCTGTGTGGTTACGGAAGTTTCTTGGCGAGCTGGGAGTGGCACCTTCCCTAGATGGTCCTATTTTGATGTACTGTGACAACACTGGAGCCATTGCTCAAGCCAAAGAGCTGAAGTCTCATCACCGCACAAAGCATATTCTGTGGTGCTATCACCTTGTACGAGAGATCATGGAACGAGGAGATATTGACCTTCTGAAAATTGATGGAAAGGAAAACCTGACTGACCCCTTCATTAAAACCGTCGGAGTTCAAGAGTTCGACTATTGTAAACAAAAAGTGGGAATGAGATTCTATACTGATTGTCTTTAGTCCAAGTGGGAGTTGTTGGGAATTGTGTCCCAAAGCCAATCGTATAGGCTGTAGATGGTTGTGCTATCTTTTGTATATAAATTTTTAATGAATAAAAGGTTATTCTTTTTTGGTTGTTCATTACATGTTCATTTTCCTATAGAGAACTCTTGTGTGTGATAGAGTCCATAGAACTACATTGTTTTAATATAGAGAGGATATATCATGTAGTTCTTAAGTGGTTCGCAACCAAAGGATACATTGTTATAGGACGACAATGTATCAAGTGTAGGTTGTTGTATGTCGCATTTGTTGCTTGTCCTCTTAACCAAGGAGTGTAGAGACACTGGTGTGACATGCAAGTAAAATATATGACATCTCATTGAATGTGACCATCTGCAGAGCTCCCTTCTGTCAAAGGGTTGCTCGTGAAAGGATATGGGTATATGCGTCCCTCAGACCTGAGGTCACCATGGCAGCTTGCAGGCAACTCACTGTACTTTGGTGCCGGACTACCTGGATTTCTAATCCAGTGATGGAAGGTTTCTAGGTGCAGTCAAATACTTGTAGAGTGATAGTGGATCAAGATGGAATTGACCTTTCCGAATAGTTTAGAGTGAATGACTCACTATGTCTCAATTTAGTAAAACCTTGGTCAGGGTAGTTCTTGTGAGGAGTCACAGAACTTGTGAGGTTTAGACATGATCTGGATAAACCAAATTAGGGTTGGCAGTCGAATCCTAGGTCATCCTGAGTATTATGAGGTCAAAGGGATGAATTATGCGGCATCCATATGCTAGAGGTTCTTGTGAGGTGCTCTGTATCTTTGACCTATCCGGACGTCGGGTATCATTACTGGATGAGGACTTTAACTGGTAGTGGAAATGTTCCAGTGCTACCGGCTTAGTGTTCGAACCTATGGGGTCACACACCATAAAGGATTTCTATCTGATCTTAAGGCTAATCAACGATTAAGAATCGTTTGCTGTCATCTGAAGTCAATATGATTGACTTTGTTCCAAGTGTTGATACTTAGATTTTTGCAGGTGTCGACACTTTGTGAAGTATCGTTACTTGGCAATTTTCGTGTGTCGACACTTCCTGTGACGAGCAGAATTCTGGAAAGATTTTTTGGGAGGATTTTGGGCAAGTTTTGACCTGGTTTGAATTTCGAATTCAAACTAGTTTTGGCTCCAAGATTTTTTGGTATGATAGTGATACTTACCTTCTTGGATTGGACCCATTTGGTATGACCTTGATCCTCTCCCCCATTCTCTCCTCTCATCTCTCCTCCTTCCTTCTTCTCCCTCTCATGGCTGCCCCTATATATGAAGGTCATTGTAGTGGCTGCTAACGGTTACAACAAGAACCGCAAGAGAGAAAAGAAAGAAGAAGGACTTAGTGAGAACTTGGGATTGGATGTGAGAATCCTAGCATTCTAGCTAGGTCTTGGAAAGAGGTTCTCTTGGGAAGGGGTTCCAGCTCTCCTCCTAGTCTTCCAGAAGAAGAAGATCGGCCCAAGGATCCCGAAAAGTTAGCACTCCGAGAGAGTTGATCAGAGTCGAGCCCAGGTGTGGATTACCCTAGAGGCCAGACACGTGTGTGGCTCGAGCATCCTCCTCCTTCTACAGCTCTTCTCTCAGTATAAAGGTATGGTACTTTTATATTTATGTTCTTCTCTTGCTTTGATGTTAGCTTGCATGCTAGGTCATTTTGCTAGATCCTATTGCGGGAAAATCGGTAGATCGTTTAGATCTATCTACCAAGCCTTCTGCTATGTATACTTTAAAATTATTTTAAAATGCATTCCTTCTACCCCGTTTTTCTTGCATATTATATGCTTAATATAGGTGCTTTTCACCTTCATCGACCTCCTTCTTTGCGTTGATGAGTACATCCGTGCCGAGGAGGCAGACCGTATGAGGAGGGAGCTGGACGGGAAACCACTAAAGAAGCAACCTCCGGGGGAGACGTCCGAGATGTGAAAGCCCGGACCGACCACCCTGAACTTCCTTCCCGGGTCGAAGCCGAAGAGAGGCCCCATCCCAAAAGAAAGATACACACCTCTCCTCGTCCCGAGATTGAAGATCCTCATGGAGATTGAGGACGAGCATTACTTGCACCACCCTTTTCTGCTGAGGCCATCCAACGGTCGTGATAAGATAAAGTATTGCCAGTTCCATCATGATCACGGCCATGACACCGAGGAGTACCACCATCGCAAGAGAGAAATTGAAGACCTAACAAGGAGGGGCTACCTTGAAAAATTTATGGGGGACAAGACCCTGGCAGAACCTCAGGCACTTGTTGCTCTTCACCCTGTCCCTGCAGTCGACAATCGATTCACCGAGAAGCCTGTGGGTATGATATGTTGGGGAATAGAGCACGCCCCCAAGAGGAACCGGGAGGGAGAGAGTTTAGAAAATATACTCCCCTTTATGAGGGAGGAGGGATCTGGAAATCAAAATATAAATAACGATGCTATGGTTATCGAGATGACGATTGCCAGGCATCCTGTAAAGCAGATTATGCTCGATAGTGGAAGTTCGATTGATGTCTTTTTTTATGATGCTTTCTCCAAGATGAACTTATCCTCTATTCAATTGAAGCCCGTGCACACTCCCCTTGTTGGTTTTACTGGGAACTCTATGGGAGTTGAAGGGGAGATCACTCTTTCCATTACTGCCAGGTCACCATCTTGGCAGAGCATTGCCATGATGATTTTCATGGTTGTTAGGCTTCCTTTGACCTACAATGTGATCCTTGGCCGCCCTGGGCTCAATCTACTCGATGCGGTCATCTCCACCAGGTGGCTATTGGTTCAGTTTTCCACTCCTTATGGCATAGGGGAAATGAGGGGGGTACCTCAACCGATTTAACATTGTCTTCAAGCTGTCCTAGGGGCCAAAAGTTTCAAGGAAGACCCCAGCATCGACGACTTTGACCAAAAGGCATAGGATCCCAGGGGTGGCCCAGTTGAGTGCTTGTTGATGTATCTGCTCGGAGCAGACCCAACAAAGATAGTACAGATTGGGGCCAGCTGCAAGAAGAGGAACGAACCCACTTGCTGGGTTTCCTCCAGGCGAATACGGACGTGTTTGCCTAGACAGCAGCAGGCATGCTTAGGATTCCTCCCAACATCATCACTCATAAGTTGAGCATCGATCCAAAGTATTGTCATGTCCGGTAGAAGAAGAGGTGCTTCACCCCGGAGAGGTAACGGGCGATCAACGAGGAGGTGAAGAAGCTTCTCGTAGCTGGCTTTATTCACGAAGTGCAGTATCCTAGCTGGCTGGCGAACGTGGTCATGGTCAAGAAGAACAATGAAAAGTGGAATATCTGCGTGGACTACACCGACCTCAATTGAGCCTGCCCGAAGGATAGCTTTCCATTGCCGAAGATCGACCAACTGGTAGATGCCACCTTGGGGCACTGCTTACTCTCCTTCATGGATGCATTCTCCAGGTACAATTAGATCCGGATGCATCCAGAGGATGAGAAGCACACTGCATTCAACATAAATTGAGGAATGTACTGCTACCAGATGATGCCTTTCAACCTGAAGAATGCTGGCGTCACATACCAATGGCTGGTAAATCGAGTCTTCAAGGATCAGATCAGCTGGAACAAACAAGTTTATGTGGACGACATGCTCGTCATAAGCAAGTCGAGATCATACCACATCACCGACTTAGCAGAAGCCTTCCAAAATCTTCACCTATATTAGATGAAGCTGAATCCAGTAAAGTATGCTTTTGGTATGGCAGCAGAAAAGTTATTGGGCTTCATGGTCACCTAGAGGGGAACAGAAACCAACACTGAGAAGGTTCAGACAATGGTCGACATAGAGCACCCCACCTCGAAGAAGCAGGTCCAGCGCCTCATGGGCTGGATCGCTGCCCTAAGTTGATTCATCTCATGATCTGTTGATCACTGCTTGCCTTTCTTCAAGGCACTATGTAAAGTGCATGACTTCACCTGGACAAAAGAGTGCAGGGAAGCTTTTGAGGAGCTAAAAAAGTTCTTGGCATCACCACTGCTGCTCTCTAGATCAGAAGATGAAGAGAAACTTTTGTTGTACCTGGCGGTTATCCCAGGGGCTGTCAATTCGGTCCTTGTCCGTATAGACGAGGGCAGAGCTCAGAAACTGATGTATTATGTCAGCAAACTCCTCCAAGATGTGGAGATCAGGTACACCCATTTCGAGAAGTTAATTTTTGTCCTTATAATGTTTGCTCAGCGGCTCAGGCCTTACTTCCAAGCGCATCCGATTGTGGTCCTAACAGACCAACCATTGAGAGCCATAATCAGTCGAACGATTGGCCAAGTGGGCTCTGACATTTAGCGAGTTCGACATTGCATACCGATCGAGACCATCTCAAAAGGCCCAGATGTTGGCTGACTTCTGGTCGAGTACGCGGGCATGGGCAAAGAGTCGGAAGAGACCACCCCGGAGTGCCAGACGGAGCCTGGAACTGAGAAGGAGGTCTGGGTCCATCACGTGGATGGTGCATCCAACTCAGGAGGGAGTGGAGCAGGCCTCATCCTCGCCAATGGCGATGGGGTTATGGCTGAGTGCGCGCTCCACTTCCGGTTTGCAATAACCAATAATTAGGCAGAGTACGAGGCACTCCTCGTGGGACTGAGGGTCTCCCGTGAACTGGTGTCCCCAACCTGAAGGTCTTCACCGACTCCCAGTTGGTGGCTGGACATGTCTGAGGAGAATTCGAGGCAAGAGATCCCTAGACAATGAAGTACTTGGAATAGGTACCCTCGAGCACGACAGGCTTTCGGCGCTTCAGCATCTCCCACATCCCTCGTGGGAAGAATACTCGCGTCGACACCCTCTCAAGGCTTGTGACCCTACTAGACTCATCACTGGGGTGTGCCCACATCAAATACTTAGAAACTCCAGGTTATGAGGCTCCCGAGGAGGTCCAATAGGTCACCCCGGAGCCCAGCTTGATAGACCAGTATATCAGGTACATCATCGATGGTATCCTGCCAGAAGACCGTGCGGAGGCTAGCCTCGTCAAGAAGAAGGCTGCACGCTTCATCTTGATGAATAGGCAACTATACCGCAGGTCCTACTTTTATCCACTCCTGAAGTGCCTGAGACCCACAGAGACGGTCTTTGTGCTCCAAGAGATACACGAAGGCCTCTGTGGGAATCACGTGGGGGGTAGGATGCTAGCATACAAGGCTCTCCATCAGGAGTATTACTAGGAGACTACGAGGGAGGATGCTGCTGACTTCATGAAGAAGTGCGATCGCTACCAGCACCATGGCTGCATACAGCATCAACCAGCAGCACACTCTCCCAGCTCTCCGTTCCTGGCCATTCATCCAGTGGGGGATGGATATCCTTGGTCCATTTCCTTCCACGTCTGGACAGCACAGGTTCCTGATAGTGGCCATTGACTACTTCACCAAATGGGTAGAGGCAGAGCCGCTAGCATAGATCACCGAAGCTAAGGTCAGTCATTCTTCTGGAAGTCGATCATCTACTGCTTCGGACTCCTCCACACCATCATCACCGATAACGGATGATAGTTAGACAATCAGGGCTTTGAAGAGTTTTGTGCCGACCTCAATATCCATTATCGCTTCACCTTAATGGCTCATCCTCAAACCAACGGAGAGGCCGAGGTGACCAACCGAACCATCCTCCAAGGACTTTGAACCAGGCTGGACCAAGTCAAGGGTAGATGGGCTGAAGAACTCCTTAGTGTTCGTTGGGCCTACAACACAACACCCTGGACGACCATAGATAAGACACCTTTCAACCTCGTCTTCGGTGCCGAAGCCATAGTCTCGGTGGAACTTGGTGTGCCCACGCTACGGATGGAGCAATATGATGAAGCTGAAAACCCGGCTTGCCTTCCACTCAACTTAGACCTCCATGAGAAAATGAGAGTGATGCGGGATGACTCTAAGACTCCTAAACATGAAAGGAAAGTAGAAAAATATTTTTTTATGATTTTTATAATTTTATTTGCAGGCTAGATTCCCAAAACAAAGTAAGAACTAGTGGAAAGACTAGCAGTGCAAAGAATCATCGGATCGCAGGCGAACTCATGCAAACTAATGAAATAGCCAGGACCCGAGAGTTGAGAAACTCCTGGTTTAGGATAGTTTATCTTCATCAAATCAGATAATAAGAGAAGGAAAGGTTTCTTACCAGTCAGAGATTAAAATTCAACAACAGAAGGAATCACTCGCACTCTGATTGAAGCCTGGAAGAAGAAGCCTTGTTTCCCTTAAATCTGATGGTGGATCTGGGTGGTCCAAGTTGCAACAAAGGCATCCTTAAGGGAGGGGAAGCACCTCGGGGAACCTGCAAGTGTCAGGGTTAATCAAAACAGCAATTAAAAATTAAGAAAAGGAATTATGAATTGAAAGGATTCGGGATTAGGGTTAGAAGATGGCAGCCAGGGAAGAAGAAGCTCCTAGGCTTGGACGGCAGCTAGGGCTTCCAATTCTTGGACATGGCTGATCTCTAAGGATGCAAGAGGGTGCTAGGGGAGCAGGGTTTCAATCTAGGAACACAAGAAGAGCACTCAAAGTAAGAACCAAAACTCAAACACAAGGCAATTGATCATAATTTCAACAAGGTTTATTCATAAGAAAAAGATCCTATAAGAGGGGGAGGGGGTGGGGTATTTATAGAGTTTCCATGCCCTCTTCTAAAGGGATTACAAGTCTTCTCCTAGTTATAATAGGTTTACATAATTTAAGTGAGAGAAAGACTATAAAATAAACCTAGAACTAGGAGTATACAAGTTGAATGAAATAAAAACTCAAACTCCTTGTATTTGAACTCTTTCATCATGTTGGACTTGGTCAACTCATAGAGGATGCCTATCCTAGGTGTGTTGGGCTTCAAGGGGCAGCAAGGGGTCGTCCTCCTTTGGATTGGTGCATGGGCTTTGGGCCCTGAAAGCTGGGGTGCCCTAGTATTAGCATATTCTTTGGAATCTTGGTTCTTCTTGCTTGGGCTTGCTTCCTGAGCTTGAATTTGAAGGCCTGGAGTGATGGGGTAACCTGAGAAACATGGGCTCCTGGTATATGAAATATTCCAGAAGCATCTGGAGGAAATCTGGTATCTGAAATAGTATTTGGAGGGAATTAGGACACCTGGAGGGCATTTAAGGCTCCTAGGTGTCAATTGAGCTCCCATAAGCTAATGTAATTGCTTCTGGCTTCTGAATGAGAACTGTTAGAACTCCAAAATAGGGTAACCTCTTCTCTTGTATAAAATTTGGACTCATACTAGACTCATACTGATGTACAGGACTTAATATAATGGACTAGGTCGAGACAAATCAATTAGTCTCATCTTATTACAATTCAATCTTACTTTTTTACAAAATTGTGACACATGACTAAGTAAACCAAATAGGGCCTAGTAATCTGTATCTGATCCTGGTGCCCCCACCATTTCTCCCGGGGCGGAAGGAACTCGACCCCGTCGAGTGTGGGATAACTTGGCTCTCATAGTGCTCGAGTAGGTCTGGGTTGAGGCACTGCAGATCCTCACAAGTGATCCACAAGTCCTCAGATTCTGGCTGACCTTGCCACCGGACCAAATATCTCTGATAGCCTCTATTCCGAGTATATATAGCTTGATCGTCCTGGATTCTCTCAATCTTTCCCTCACTATTTGGCTAATTGATTGGTGGACACTCTGGGATGGGTTCTCTCTCAAAGGGAGGGATAGGCTCAAGGTGCTCGCTAGGTATCACTGCTGGCTCCTAGACTCTATAAGATTTGAGATGATGAAGGTGGAGCTAATACCTAAATCAAATAGTATCTTGTGTACATAGGCATTGGGTCCACCGATATTCATTATCTTGGATGGGCCAGCTTCGCGAGCAGAAAATTCTTTATAATTACAAAATCTCCTGCAAAATTCTTTCTCTCATTTGGGAATTAGACAAGTTTAGCTCATTAGTTATGTTTAGCTTTTGACTAATTTTCATATGCATATGTTGTACAGAGGGCAGTGCAGGTGCAGACATGTAAATCAAGTTGTGCATTTATTGGACTCAGCTAATACTGATGCAGAATGAAAGAGATGATACGATACGGAAGTAAATTAAGACTAATTCTTTTTTGTTATTTTTTTTTAATATTTTCAGAAGTCGGCTTTGACTCAAAGGAAAGTTAAACTAAATTGACAGAAACTATGTAATAATTGAAAGCACAATTTAAAGAAACTAGGTTATCAGAGTAGTTCAGAAGTAAAGGATCGCTGGGGGTTGAGAAACTCCCAGACCTAGGGTTTTGCTCTGAACTTTCAATAGGACAGAAGTAAAGAGAAGAGAAGGGTTACAGACCAGGCAGTGATCTTCACAAAGTTTAGTGGAAGGACTCTCTTGAACAGATTGTTGGATCCCCGGATTCAGATATCTTTGCAATGGATCCTCCAATACTGGTCCTTTGGCAGAGTTGGCTTCTCCTGAACTCAAGATCTGGGAAAGAAGAAGAACAATTTATGGAACCAGATACTCAAGGAAGGATTTACCAGATAGAAGAACTTGAAAGTTGACGTTGCTGAAGTCCTGATTCTCCTGGATGCTGATCTGGCTTCCTCTGGGATTTGCTCTGTATTCGAAGCAGCCGAACTAGACCTGGATGCTGGTGGTCGGCCACTACTTGGAGAGAGGGGCCGTGAGAGATGGGATAGGCTAGGGTTTGGTGGAATGAAGAGGATGATGGGCGGCTAGGGTTTGGAAGTGAAGTGGCTAACCTAGGGTTTTGGGGTTGGAGATCTCACACCTCCTCAAGGTTCCTGGGGAACCAGGATTTACTTCCTCACGGAGCTCAACACCTGGATGCAAGTGCGGAAGAGAGAAACATAAAGTTGCTCACAAAAAATTTGAATTCATTCATCAGTTGTTTTCAAAACTTACAAGAGGGGTTTATTTTATAGGTCTTTACAAGAGGTCAGGGTTTTACATCTTCCCATGTGGGACTAATAGGGTGGATCTTCAAATTAGATTTGTAGAATCAATTCCTCCTCATATGGCCGGCCAAGAGGTTCCATAAGTGTTGATTGATGGCTCCAAATGGTAAGTAGGTGGTGCCTCCTAGCCTTGCTCTTCAAGAAAAAATTTTTTCCTTCCGTGGCTCAACTCTTTTGGACACCTCCTTTTCTTTCTCCCCAAGTCATGGCTCTTCCCAACTTTTCTTTGGGCTTTTTAGGCATGGATTGGGCGCTCCCTTGAAGTGCTCCCCAAGAAATGCCTCTTTCCTCCTTTAGCTTGGCCTTTTAAGGTACATGTGGGGCGCCTCCTTGATTTTGGCTTCAAGAAAAATTCTTGCTCCCTTGGGTATGGGGACCAAGACACTGGGATGGAGATGTGGTGCCTCCTGGACTCTGGCGTGTGGCTGGGAGTGTGACGCCCACTTGCTTGGGCTTGGGAGAAAATGTGGCACCCTGGAGAAGACCTAGACCACTCACTAGGACTTGTACTGAGTCAACATGACTCAACAAAATTTAAATTGCAGGGAAATACAGAGTCAAAAAAATTGAGTTGACCAAGTCAATTTTTATTACAAAACCAGAAAACTCTAATTCTTCGGGCAAGGTCAATCAGAGATCCAGATGGAGCCCTGAAGTCTTCTTCTGAGTCTGGTGCCCGCACCAAATACCTAATAGACTCGACTAGGCTTCATTATCGAAGGAAACTTATTGGACTCTTCGGGTCTAAAATCTAAGAAACTATAGACTCTCTAGGTTTTATCCTATCATGGCATGCACATGAAAATTTATTATGTACTCCTAGCAAATGCCACAAAGTATACCAAAAATAATATGCAAACCTAACATGGGCAATAAATGAATGCAACATGCAAACCTCTACATGATGCAGGTAAATGGTTAAAGAAATACAAGAAAACTCAAGAAAAGGCAAAAAACATGAGGTGGACTTGGGGTTAGTCTGATAGGATAGAAAGTAAGAAGAAGGTTCTGGGTTAATCGGGTAGAATAGCAGATAAGAAGGGATTTCAGGGATGAGGCCTATACTAATGAGATTGACCTTATGGGTTTGAGGTAGTCTGATAGGGTTTATAGTATGGAAGAGTGAGTCACTAATCTCAGGAAAGATATCATTAATGGAAACTATAGGATGGGATTTTTCCTGAGGGTACTGATAAGCCAAATCCTTAATAAAGTTGTCGGGTTCAAGAAATTTCGGACTGGGCTCTCTAATTGGGCTTTCTTCTAGTGGCTCCTCAGGTAGGATTCTAACAGTAGGATTGGGTTCCTCATGGTCTTCTTCCTTTTAGGGTTCTTTCACTACATGGTCATCTAACTCTATGTTGGTTACTATTTGGGTATGGCTAGGGTTGGCTAAATCTAGATCGGCTCCTACTTGGGTATGGCCAGGTTCAACTAATGTTGGGTGGTCTTCTACCTGGTAATCTAATGGTTCAATCCAATAGGTCATTTGGTTAAACATTTTATTCCTTTGGTCAAACCTGTGTTCCAACTGGTCAAACTGTTCCATCATGCCCTTAAAGAGGGTTTCTAGATTGGACTCCATGGTTGAACTAGGTTGGTTACACTGGACTTCTGGTTCAACTAATTCTGGGTTGGTTTCTATCTGGGTTTGGTCATAGTCCACTAATTCTAAGTCTTCTATAGGTGGGTCTTCTTCTAATTCTTCTATGGACTCATCATCTTCATACTCCTCTACCAAACTTGGGTCAGCCTCATATATTTCTTCTTCTAAGTCATCTTGGTGAACCAATGGGGTGGTAAGAAGGGTTTGACTAATGAAAAATTGACTAGGGTCTGGGGTAACAGGGGTGGTTAAACTAAGGGTTATGGGTTCACAGGCTATGGGTTTAAAGGTTATGGGTTCAAATCTAGGGGTATCAATCCTATAGGGTTCAGGTTGACTAAGGGATAGTGGGTTACTACTAGGTTCATATCTAGGGACTATGGGTTCCTGGGGTTTAGCTCTATGGGTCTTGTCTAGGGTTCCTACTTGGTTGAATCTTTGGGTCATTTGGCTTTGGGATTGGATCAATTGGGTTAACTGATCTTGGGTTTGGTCAAGTTTAGCATTAATTTGGACATCGGATTGGTCAAACCTACGGTCCATTCGGGCAAGCTGGGCCAGGATGGCCTCCAAAGTGGAATCCATGGATGAATTGGGTTGAGGTTTGGACTTTTGATATTGGATTCCTAATCTAGTGGTCATGCAACAAATCCAACAATCAAAATGAAGTGATTCAACCAAGCATGCAAAAGAAAAATAAAAGGCTAGTATAATCTAGGGTTTCCTAGACCTAGAGCCAGAAATTGGGTGGGTCAGCTCAACTTACACCTAACCCAATAGCTAGTCCTTCCACTGGCTAGGTAGGGGATGAGAGTGTGGGAGGCCCTCCCTGCTTTCATAGGGACCAAATTAAAAACCACAACACCACTTAGGTCGTTTAACTCTGGACACCCAGCCTTAGATACCAGCTTTCAGCAATAGCTAAAAGGTTAAATGCACTAGTTGGCCCACACAGCTCGAACCCGACCTGTTGATGTCTCCTAGCCCACTAGGAAAAATTAGGTTTAATTTATTTTAATTAGGTTTGGGTTAGTATGATGATGGTGGTTTTGGGCCCAGGACAGGTGATGAAATCCTATCCTGATCTGAGATAGAGAATTGCCCTTAAGATTAGGTTAAGAATGATGGCAATCGATGGCCCTAATGCAATCTAAAACAATCAGAAAATAAAATATATTTTTAATGATTTATGATGTGTTAAGTTAGGTTTAAGTTAACTGGGGTTATCAAACAAAGTTTGGCTTGGGATTGGGGTTTTGGAAGTTGATTAGGTTAGGTTGAGTTAAGTATGCAGAAATAGCAGAAACTAGAAAAACTAGGGTTCAGATGATGCATAATTTGACATGGTTCCTGATGCATAAAAAAATCAAAAAAAATCTAGAACAGAGGATGGACAGTGATGATGAAGTCTACTAAATTTCATATAGAAAAAAAATCAGATGATGATGCAAATCCTAAGGTTTTTGGACTGCTACAGAAATTATCAGGATTCTGTTAGGGTTTCTAATATACCAAATTTTAGAGATTTAGGATTTCAGTAAAATTAATTAAAAACTTTGATAATTATTAGGACAGAAATAAAGGCATGCAGTGCAAATTTTATAGAAAAATAAAATATTTAAGATACCAAAATCAGATGAAACCTAGACACCTAATGCAATGGACAGGATGCTGAAATTAGGGCTTGTAAATGCAAAGCAGATAAAAACTATCCTAAACCTACTTTGATACCAAACTGATGCAGGATGATTCTAAGACTACTAAGCATGAAAGAAAAGTAAAAAAATAATTTTTTTGTGATTTTTATAATTTTATTTGCAGGCTAGATTCCCAAAACAAAGTAAGAACTAGCGGAAAGACTAACAGTGTAAAGAATCATCGGATCACAGGCGAACTCATACAAACTAATAAAATAGCCAGGACTCGAGAGTTGAGAAACTCTTAGTTTATGATAGTTTATCTTCATCAAATCAGATAATAAGAGAAGGAAAGGTTTCTTACCAGTCAGAGATTAAAATTCAACAACAGAAGGAATCACTCGCACTCTGATCGGAGCCTGGAAGAAGAAGCCTTGTTTTCCTTGAATCTGATAGCAGATCTGGGTAGTCTGGGCAGTAAAGAAGGCCTCCTCAAGGGAGGAGAAGCCTCGGGGAACCTGCAAGCATCAGGGTTAATCAAAACAGCAATTAAAAATTAAGAAAAGGAACTATGAATTGAAAGGATTCGGGATTAGGGTTAGAAGATGGCAGCCGGGAAAGAAGAAGCTCCTAGGCTTGGACAGTAGCTAGGGCTTCCAATTCTTGGGCATGGCTGATCTCCAAGGATACAAGAGGGTGCTAGGGCAGTAGGGTTTCAATCCAGGAACACAAGGAGAGCACTCAAAGTAAGAACCAAAACTCAAACACAAGGCAATTGATCATAATTTCAACAATGTTTATTCATAAGGAAAAGATCCTACAAGAGGAGGAGGGGGTGGGGTATTTATAGAGTTTCCATGCTCTCTCCTAAAGGGATTACAAGTCTTCTCCTAGTTAGAAGAGGTTTTCATAATTTAAGTAGGAGAAAGACTATAAAATAAACCTAGAACTAGGAGTATACTAGTTGAATGAAATAAAAACTCAAACTCCTTGTATTTGAACTCTTCCACCATGTTGGACTTGGTCAACTCATGAAGGATGCCTATCCTAGGTGTGTTGGGCTTCAAGGGGCAGCAAGGGGTCGTCCTCCTTTGGATTGGTGCATGGGCTTTGGGCCCTGGAAGCTGGGGTGCCCTGATATTAGCATATTCCTTAGAATCTTGGTTCTTCTTGCTTGGGCTTGCTTCTTGGGCTTGAATTTGAAGGCCTGGAGTGCTGGGATAACCTGGGAAACATGGACTCCTGGCATATGAAATATTCCAGAAGCATCTAGAGGGAATCTGGCATCTGAAATGGCATTTGAAGGGAATCAGGGCACCTGGAGGGCATTTAAGGCTCCTAGGTGTCAATTGAGCTCCCATAAGCTGATGTAATTGCTTCTGGCTTCTGAATGAGGCATGGTGGAACTCCAAAATAGGGTAATCTCTTCTCTTGTATAAAATTTAGACTCATACTGATGTATAGGACTCAATATATTGGACTAGGTCGAGACAAATCAACTAGTCTCACCTTATTACAATTCAATCTTACTTTTTTACAAAATTGTGACACATGACTAAGTAAACCAAATAGGGCCCAGTAATCTATGTCTGATCCTAGTGCTCCTACCAAAGAGACAAGGCTTGACTCTGGATGGCGGCCTACTACATGCGAGTAAGGCTAAAGATCTTTCGCCCGGGCAATTTGGTGCTGCGGCGGGCTGAAGCCTCTCAACCTCGAGACTACGGCAAACTCTTCCCGAACTGGGAAGGCCCCTACAAGGTGGTCAAGGCTCTCTCCCATTGAGCTTATTACCTTATCGAGCTCGATGGTGCTCGGTTCCTACGAACTTGGAATGTCAACAATTTGAAGATATACTACCAATGATGTAAGGCTTTCTCCCATCAATGAAAGAATTCCTTTTGGTACAAACTATTTTTACCTTACAGGAATATTGCTGCCCAACCCCAGGTCCAGCAGATCAAGCTGGGAAACTCCTAAAGCCCCGTACCTCGAAGTCGGAAAACTCTAGAAGCCCCGCACCTCGAAGCCTGGAAACTTCTAAAGCCCCGCATCTCGAAGCTGGAAAACTCCAGAAGCCCCGCACCTCGAAGACGGGAAACTCTTGAAGCCTCACACCTTAAGCCGGGAAACTCCAGAAGCCCCGTACCTCGAAGCCGGGAAACTCTAGAAGCCCCACACCTCAAACCGAGAAACTCCTGAAGTCCCTCACCTCAAGCCAGGAAACTCCAGAAGCCTTGCACCTCAAAGTCAGGAAACTTCAAATTATCCACACCTCGAAGCCGGGAGACTCCAGAAGCCCCGTACTCTGTATATCCAAGTCCCAGCCTGGTGGGAGCACCTTACGGACTCCCCGAGTTTAGCCTCCTAGCTTGGTTGCATTCCAGGCACTTGGAGATAGTTTCACCTGAGGTCACTCAGGCCTCCTTCAAGGAGATGTATGAAGTCCCACTATCCCATTTCCAACATGGTAGGGACAACTCAACAACTCAGGATCTTCCTTCCTAACCACCCTCTGTACTTGGAGCTCTGCTAGAAAGAGCCAAAGGACTTGGTACCTCGAGGCAAGGCACCACAATAAGAACCTGTACATGGGCAGCCAAAAAAAAAGAGAGAAAAAGAAAGAAAAGAAGAAAAGAGAAGGAAGAAGGAAGAGGGATTATTGAAGTAATCAAGAACATAAAGGAGAATAAATGAGGAATTCTGTGAGCTCAGTTAATAAAAAAGATATTTCATGCAAATTTAAAAAAGGATTACACTATCCCAGGACCCCCGACAGGCCGGGCAGTCCAGAAAGAAGCAAAAAATACAAGAAGCAAAAAGAAAAGTTCCTATTCACCCGGCTCCTTCCCGGGACGGGGCTGAGGCAAGACAGCATCTTCTCGGACCTCCATCGATGGAGCTGCTTCGACAGCGGCTGTAGGCTCCTCTGCTTCGGTCATGGTCTTAACTGGGTCCCCGCACAGAATAGCTGGGAAGGCAAGCACCTCCAGGTCCAGCTATGGAAAGAGAGTGCCACCATGGACTGGCGGAACTCGTAGCCTTTGAGGAACGAGTCCGTGGCCACCTCCTGGACCTCGTCAATGTATTCCGCCAAGGCCTTGAAGTTTGGCGCTGCCTAGACGGCCTCCTTCTTTGCGGCCTCCATCAAGGCCACCGCCGCCATGGCCTTTTCTTCAGCGGCAGTAGCTAGTGGCTGCGCTGCCTCTAACTAAGCCTGGAGAGCCTGAGCCTGTGCCGTTGCCCGGGCTGCTTCAACCTTGAGCTCTTCTATCCGAGCCACCCCGGCCTTGAGCTCCTCGACCCGATGCTTGACCCGGTCCTTCTCCTGGGCCAGGGATGCCTCGAGGTCCTTGATGTGCCTCTCAACACTCGCCACCTAGGCCCTTAGTTCCCTATTTTTTTCCTTCGCTTCTTGGGCCCTATTAGCCTTCTCTCTGGCCTCGGCCACCAATGATGCCATCTCCTGCTCCTTCAACTTCTTCCTTTTGGCCCAGTGGGAGCAATAGTCATGGATGAGCAGGAGGTCCATCCCGAGCTGCACCAAAAAAGGCATCAGCTATGCAAAAAAAAATGAATGAATAAATGAAAATGAAAAATGAGGAGGAAGGGGCCCTACTATGAAGAGATGGGGGAAGGTGCCGAGAATGGCATCTGGCAAGTGCCTTCATTCCCTTTCCCGCCAGTCGTGTGATTGGATGGCAAAGTTCATCATACGCTCGGCCAGGGATCAATCCTAGATCACCCAGGAGTTTGGCACCACCTCGACGGGCACCCTTCGGGAGCTAGTCTTCTTCCTTGTCGAGGTTGCCACCGTGCCCTCAGGGGTGGCTGAAGATGTCTCTGAGCCCCTGTTGGAGCTCGCCGCCACACCAAACGATGTCGTCGACGGCTTCTCCCTCCTCTCCTCCAGCTTTGACTTTAATGACTTCAGGAGGTGGGGGCGCAGCAACGACTGCAGTAGCGGGCCGAGCCCGCATGATCACGCCAGACTCACGGACCAGAGGTAGAATCTATTACCTTGGCAGTTCGGGGGCTGGTTCGGCCATCCTTCTGCCTGGACTGGAGGTTGCAACAGGCCCGGGTCTCGGGCTGGGCTCATTCCAGGCCCTCTTCAATGGGGACTCCCTAAGTCCCGCCGATGCACTCCTCTTCCGGGAGGACTGGATGAGTTGCTCTACCGAGAACTTCATGCCTGCAAGAAGGAAAGAAACAAGATCAACCTCGAGCTCGAACAGACTTGCAGAAGAAGAAAGGAAGGTTTATGCCGAACTTACCCAACTCCCAGATTGGGCTGACCTCGGCTTCAAATAGGTTCTGCTCCGATAGTAGAACCTCAAGGGAAGGGATTTGGTCGGTGACGAACTAGTCGTAAACCTCCCGATCAGCCGCTTCGACCTTGGAGTTCCGATTCGGAGACCGGTCTGGATCACTCCAGACCCAGTCGACTCCTTCAACGAAGGCAAAGAAATACTTGCTCTTTCATCCTTTGATGGAAGAGGGGAGTTCAAATTTAATGCCCTTCGGACGAGAATAGATGAACCACCACCCATCCTCGGTCGGGTGGCATTTTAGGATGAAAAAGGCCCTGAACAAGAAAAAATGGGCTACAATCCCATGGAAGTGGCAGAGGACAATGAAACAGAAGATGGTCCTAACCGTATTCGGAACCAGCTGAGCAGGGATGAGGTGGTAATTGCTAAGCACAGAGAAGAAAAAAGGATGAAAAGAAAAATGAAGACCCCCTGCAAGGGATTCCTTATAGAGGGTAATCCGGCCTGGGCCACTGGAGGTGACCCATTCCCCTTGCCTTGGGACTGAGAGCCGGATAGAGTTCGGGATACCGAAGGTTTCCCAGATTATCGAAAGGTCCTCCCCGGTCATCACCGAAGCGACGCCACCGGGACCAGTCAAACGGGAAGGGTTAGAGGGGACTTCCGAAGCAGGGGGAGGAGGAAGATGAGCCCTAGGCTCCCCATTACTATCCTGGTGGGGCGAAGGCTTCTGCGAACCTGGAGAGGAACTTCCTCCTCCTCATCAGAGGATGGAGTCCTCGGTCGAGAAGGCCCTACCTCATTGGGATTGCTCGAAGGACGGTGGCTACGACCTGAGGGGGCCATCTCAAGGAAGAACAAGGAAGGAATGAGGAAGAATGAAGTCGGAGGAGCCCTAGGGACGAACTCTACCTAGCCAGAGAAGAGGAAGGACTGAGAAAGACGAACCTGGTGACCTTGAAGGGAAAGGACAGCCTGGGGAGAGAAGAAGGAAGGCTCTGGTCCGTTAGTAGGCATGAAGAATTTAAAAGAAAAGATGTTTTCAGGAAATTTTCCTTCTTTTCGAAATGGCCAGATAGCAACCGTACCCCTTCCGGAATCGCCTTTGTCGGATTGGTGCCACATGTCGAGATCAACAAAAAGCGATGCTTCAGTTTACTTGAAACCATTTTGAGTTCTGCGTCGATCATTATGGTTCCTCGGACAAGCTGACGTGTCACCCCCGCATTGGTCTCAAGGCCCGTTCTGCGAGGCGCTGGCAATCGCGGTATTAATGGTGCCCGATTTTCATCTTTCCATGTCAGCTTCGCATTTACTGACTTCGCCCCGAGCACCGCGTGCCAACAAGACTTGGGAGTGGGGGGCAAATGATATGGCAAGATCGCTGACATGGAATCTCTGTCAGATCTAGTCGGATGCCATATTAGCAGAAGTTGCCATGTCAGACCCTCTCTTCGAGCTCCTTCGCCGGGCAGCTCCCTCAAGGTCGAGTCCACCCCGGTCAAAGTGGAGCTCCTGCTCTCTTCGAGCTCCTTCACCAAGCTACTCCCTCGAGGTCGAGTCCACCCCGGTCAAAGTCGAGCTCCCGCTCTCTTCGAGCTCCTTTGCCGGGTGGATCCCTCGAGGTCAAGTCCACCCTGGTCGAAGTCGAGCTCCCGCTCTCTTCGAGCTCCTTCGCCAGGCGGCTTTCTTGAGGTCAAGCCCACCCTAGCAGAAGTCGAGCTCCCGCTCTCTTCAAGCTTCTTCGCTGAGTGGCTCCCACGAGATCAAGTCCACCTCGGCTGAAGTCGAGCTCCCGTTCTTTTTGAGCTCCTTCGCCGAGCGGCTCTCTCGAGGTATAGCCCATCTCGACCGAAGTCAAGCTCCTGCTCTCTTCAAGCTCCTTCGTCGGTGCAGCTACCACGAGATTGAGCCCACTTTGATCGAAGTCGAGCTCCCGCTCTTTTCGGGCTCCTTCACCAGGCGGCTCCTATGAGGTCGAGCCAGCCTCGACCGAAGTCGAGCTTCTTCTCCTCAGACCAAGCTCTCTTCAGACGAGAGGTCTAATAGCCGGAAGCCATCCCCGTAGCCAAGGCCCATGGTGCTTCGGGAGGTTCAGAAGCAGGAGGGGGACGGCGCTACCTCCATTAGGCGACGGACCGCTGCCCAAGGACCATGGAGGGGCGCCCCCCAGGATGCCATGATTACTCATGCTGCTATTTACACCAAATAGGAAAGGGCGCCCTGGCCAAGGCATTGCACTCCCCAACCGACCGTTTGTATCACCCGAAAGAAAAAATCATCCAAGAAGATTCAAATCAAGGGGGCGACTGCTCCCCGATTGAGGTCCTGTCAAATTTTCCAAAGTAGAGTAACCATATGGGAGGTCAGAGCTTGCGACATAACTCCCTATCACGGATGAGGAAGGCACCTGGATGCATGGCACGGAGCGCTGCTGAACGTTGACCTTCTGGCACCTACAGAGGGAGAAGAACCCGAGGTAAGTCGCTAGAAGGGTCCATAGCCTAAAAGAAGGTTCAGAAGGTCTTCGAACGAGGTAAGCAAACAAAAGTAAGCGAATGGGAGAGCAAGCAAGGGGCAGAGCATTTTGAGGCTACCGGAGTACTCGTCGAAAGAGTCTTAACGGACATAGTCGTCATAGCTCGTGCTCTCCTCTATCGCTGCAACTCTCACTCTACTCCTTTCTAAAGTAAAATCTTCTCCTCCAAGCGTGGAGTCCGATCGAAGGGGTCCACAGGAAAGGATATATTCTCCTAGATCGCCACTGACTTGATCGTCGGAATGCTCCCGCCGGGATTCCCGGCCTGGATCTCCTCTTTTGCAGGGCACGCGAGCTGGTTTCCAGGCGACGAGGTCGGCATCCGAGGTTATTCCCAAACTACAGGCCACGGTGATGTAGACAGTAACAAGTATTATTGAAAATATACATAGATTTTAGTACTTTATCAAAAAAGTAGTAATGAAAAAAAGGATAGGAGCAATAGATTTCCTGACCATTTTTCAATATATACACGGACAATGAATTATTATTCTATCATATTTTAAAAAATATTTATTTAAAAAATATTTATTTAAAAACATAAAATTTTAAATATTTTTTTTTTTGTTAAAAAAAGCGGCTATTGTCCAGCATCTCAGGTTATATCTTTGGTGCAAAAGAAAGAATGGTTGATATTCTTTCCCGGCATGAATTAATGGAAGAAGATCGATCGTTTTGTACAAATTTTATAGTACTTTAAATTATTTTCTTCATTTACATAGATTATGACATAAATATTATATTTTAAAAGTTATGTAATATATAATCCAACGATTAATGGAAGAAGATCGATCGTTCTTCCTTGCAAAAGATAACCTGCTCCCGAAAAAGGTATGCCATTTGTGAAGGACCAACGGGACCCGCTTCCACGATCATGGAACGCGGAGGCGGGGAAAGCAATGGGTTCATGATCTCCGGGGCTCCACCCCCGCGAGGGCAATCCCGGCACGATTCAGTCGATTCAGTTTTATAATTTTTTTATAATCAAATTAACTTTTAAATTTAAAATTTTTTTAAATTTAAATATTTTATTAAATATAATTATTTTTTAATTTAATTTTGTATTTTTTTTTGATAAAGCAAAAGGACAAGAGATGATAAATTCTGGTATAGCTAGCCTGCAAGCTCTCAACCTGTCAGAAAATGTTCGAGACAAGCTGTTCGGATTTGTACAAGTATTTTTCATCTAAAGATGTGTAGATCAACCTGGCACAATTAAAGCAAAGGAAAATATCATGACCTCTCATTCATACCAACAATCGCGGGTTCCAGGATAAATTCTGAATTTAATCAAGTCACTGTAAGGATTCTTCCTCGAACCAGTGAATAAATCTGGATTTTATATTTATTTGATTTATTTATATAGTTACTTTAGCTATTTGAATAGTTTGGATGATTTTTTAACTTAAAGTGGTTGGTTTTGTTTTTAAAAAAATATTAAAAAATGAGAAAAGGAAAAAGATCATGAAAAATGAAAATAATAGACTTGCATGACATTTTGAAGGATGAGAATATAAAATGTGTAATATGGATAGGGATGAAAATGGGTCGGATCGAACCGGTCCCGATCTGACTCGATTCTTCGATTGGATTCTATTATTAGATGTATATCTAAGTCGATAGAAGATTCGATCAGTTCAGATCGGATCCATGATCAAATCTTCAACCCAACAGGTCATTCAACTTGGATTAAGTTCATATATAACCAAATCATAATAAAAAAAATTTAGATCTCGATATGGTCTATGTTGCCGCCAAGACCGTCGTGGCCCGTAGCTGTCGCGCCGGAGTGCGCTTCTCTCGTTGCCTGCCGGTCCTTTACTCCTGGACCTGCGAAATAGGGGTTAGTGACCCGAGCCGGGGTTTCCAGCGAGGGCACTCCGATGGTCAAGTCAGTGACGATCCAGGGGAACAGATCCTCCTGGTCGGGCCCCTCTTGTTGGACTCCGCACTAGGAGGAGTGAACAGGTATGTTGGTGAAGGAGAAAAGCAGTAGGGGAAGAGTGATAGCGGGGACAGAGGGGTTCCCTGTTCCTCCGTTTCTCCTTGTTTCTCGGTGACTTTCCTTCTACCGTGGTGTTGGTGGTGGCGCTCTGCTCTCTCGGTTGAGCTTGCGCTTGTATTTTTTTTGTTGTTGTTTTGCTGTTTGTTTTTTTGTTACCTCCCCCCTTCCGAGGGTACCAATCATTCTTTGTAGTTGAAAACTGGCCGTTGGGAGCCTGCCTCGAGATCCTCGCTGGATTGGCAGGTGCATGGGGCAAGATTCTGTGCCATGGATGGGACGCCTTTCCTGACAGGTGGTAGGGGAAGCTTCCATTCCTTCTGATATCCTCTCTGGTTGCCCTATTTCGGGAAGTCTGGCAGAGTCTTGATCCGGGGGTCGCCGTCCTAGGGGTGCGTGCTCTCTGGCTGGCCCATCCCTTGGAAGTACGGCCGGACAGGTAGTTATGGCAGCATGGGGGGCGTCGTTCCGTGGTCCTCGGGCGGCTCGCCGGTGTCCTGGGACGGCAGGGTCTGCTCCGGTCTGGGCGCTCCAAGCTCGTGCGGTCACCTTGGTGGAGAAAGGAAGAGTGCGGGCCCGGTCCAGAGGGCGTGCGCTCGGAGAGGCTCCACATCGGCGGGCAAGCTCTTGGCTCGACCTCGACCGCAGGGCACTAACCTCTGAGGGTCTCACTCTGGAGGGCGGAGGATGGACCCGGTCCAGAGGACGCGCGCTCGGAGAGGCTCCACATCGGCGGGCGAGCTCTTGGCTCAACCTTGACCGTAGGGCACCAGTCTCCGAGGGTCTCCTCTGGAGGGCGAGAGGCAAACCCGGTCTAGAGGGTGCGCGCTCGGAGAGGCTCCACTTCGGCCGGCGAGCTCTTGGCTCGACCTCGACCGCAAGGTACTAACCTCCGAGGGTCTCGCTCTGGGAGGCGGAGGACGGACCCGGTCCAGAGGGCGCGCACTCGGAGAGGCTCCATATCGGCGGGCGAGCTCTTGGCTCGACCTCGACCGCAGGGCACTAACCTCCGAGGGTCTCGCTCTGGAGGGCGGAGGACGGCTCCGACCTAGGCGTCGAGCTCACGAGCTCGACTTGCTGTCCTGGGGAAACTCGACTCAGCTCGGCGAAGTGCCCCGAACTGAGGCGTCGCCTTGGCGCCCGCCGTGGCGGTCTCCTTTAACGTGGCGCTCGTCAGCTACCAATATCAGCGGTCTTGCCACATCAGTCTAGATTAAATATAGGTAACATATTTTAATTATTATATAGTCAACTAAAATTAATCACATAAATTATATAAGGAACAATATTTTTAAAATAAATTAAGATATAAAAATAATTATAAATATATCTTTATATTAAAAATAAGATTCATTCAAGATTTAAATTATAATATAAAGATTTAAATAAATTTGGATTATAATGATATTACCAAATTTAGGTGGGATTAGGTCGAATCAAATCTAAATTTAATAAATATAGATCTAATCTAAAAAAAAAAGAATGAATTTAATTTTAGGGCCAACCCGGATCCATATGTCTTTGAAAATAGATTGGATCGGATCTAAGTAGATTGATCGGATCATGGATCAACTCGATTCATTTATAACTCTAAATATGATACATCCTTGTATATCGATATTCAAACTAATATTTTATTTATTTTATTTTATTTTAATGAATTAATTAAATTATCAAATTATCATATTTGGTCCTATATGAATTGGGGTTGGACGGTTGAGACGGTTTGATGGGGATTGTTTACACCCCTGGTTGAAACATTCCGCGGCCATGGGGAAGTCAAATATGGATTTCTTCCGACCCGAGGGCAATATCGTAATTACACATTCTGTGGCCGTCAGTTCTTCCGCTACAAATACCCGGCCCAGGCGAGGCTCGCCTTCTCGCCGCTGCTGTGCCTCCCCCACCCTTCCCTCTTTCTTTGCTAGGGAATTATTCGAGGGTTTCGGATATTCGGTTTCAATCTCTATATTTTTTAAAAAATCTTTAAATCTCGATCGGTAGTGGAATCGGAAGAACCACGCTATCGCACTTATTTTTCTTAAATTTTTTAAATCTCGATCGGTAGTGGAATCGGAAGAGCCACGCGATCGCATTTATATCTATGGAATGATCGATCGGGGGATGACTTCACTTGAGGTGAGGAGGACGGAGGGATTGTAGGGTTTCGCTGCGGTGGATTTTTGTGGGTTTTGATTAACTTAGGAGGGCTTAGTTTGGGGAAGGAGGAGAAGGGTTGGAGTTGGGGGCGGGCTTATGAGGTTGAACGGGGAGATTTCCTACTGGAATGAGGAGGAGAAGGAGAACGAGATGGGTTCGGTTCTGCCGCCTCCGCTGCCGCAGCAGAAGATTGTCGTGGGGTACGCCCTGACGTCGAAGAAGGTCAAGAGCTTTTTGCAACCGAAGCTGGAAGGTTTTGCTAGGTAAAATCTTTGGCAAAAGGGGAATCATTTCGGAAAGTTTTGATTTTGGAGGCGTCTTAGAGATATTGGCACATCGCATGTTATGTTTTTAGCCGCAGTGGAAGCAAGATTGGATTTTTAATTAATCTGTTGTAATACTAGGAAGCCAGTTTTTCTTTTTCCGTAGGTAAAACTTTTTTTTTTTTTAAAGTTCGATTTGTTTGGTTTCCCACTCAAAATCTTCTTGAAACGGTAAACTTGAGATTGTAGTTTTCTTGAAAAATTTCCTTTTTCAACATGTCGTCTCATCTTTTAGTCTGTTTTTGAGAGTTCTTCCCTTGTCACTGCAAGATTAGATCTATTTACATCCCTGGGAATTGGTTTTGTATTTCTTTGAAAGGAAAATATAATTTATTCTTTCTATAAGAATCATAGCATGTTCACATGCTTGATACATAGAACATCTTCAATTGGACAGCTTTTGCTCACTTCATATGTTTGAAACTAAGTTGCTTACTGTTCATGACACCTGCTCAATTTGTTCTCACAGTTCAGAAGTAAAACAGTTTCTATCAATTGTCAAATACTTCCGCAGGAAAGAAAAGGGAAATTTCCTTTAAGTCAATATGAAGTGGTGGGTTTATATAAGCTATTCGTTTAAGTGACAGCTGGCAGGGGATGGTTGTTAGCGTGTCATGTATTGTAAACAGCAACCTTTGATATGAGCTGCTTACGCATTGCCTTTGTCCTTGACAATTGCTTTTAGTAATGTTCTTTGTCGACTCTGGGTGAAAGGGTATTTCTATGAATTGATAGTGACAACTTACCAGTTATTTATGTTTGGGATGAATTCTGCTGTCTCTAGAATATTGGGTTTTTTGAATCGGAATATTCTGTTCTATATACGGCATTGGTTTCAGGACATCGATGTAGTTTAAAAATCATCATTTAATTCTGTGGTCCATGAGGGAAGAATTTTTAGAATGACCTACTGCATGCTGTGCCATTAGAGAAAGTACTGTAGCCATTTGTTTTATGGATGCTAATATTTTCAATCAACTGGCTCATGTTTTTCTGTAATGCTTGGAAATTAGTTCAGGTATCAACAATTTGCATAGGCTTTTACAATCTTGTAACCAGCCTTATGCATTTCTTGGTTTAAAAGCTTTATCTGATCATTCTGTATCATGTAGAACACGGTTTTTATTATTTATTGCACTACTTCAAACATATTCTATTATGTTTTGGGGTTTTTATACATTGGTTTTTTATTAAATAATTTCCAATGTTTTGAGATTTTCTATACAATGGTGATAATTCTTTCATGATAATTTTGATGTTCCTAATGTTCTTTTACTTTTGTTTATTTGATTTTGCTTTTTTGCTTTTTTTTTTAATTGAATTTTGCCCAGATTAAAATCTTCTAGCATATCTTGCCCAAATTAAAATCTTCTAGCATAAGCTGGACAATGTGAAATTCTTGAAAGAATAAAAAAACTTGATTTGGTATTGAATAAAAAAGTAATTTATATACTCATGCATTGTGGATGAGTTCTAGAACTCTTTTACAATATCGATTACTTCATGGACAGTGTCTCATGTATGATGAGAATTTGCTGATTTATATATTTTATCCTTACTGATGCTATTTTGTCTTTTTCCTAATGTACTTGCACAATCCAATTTTATATTCTAATGTTTACTAATTTTGGCCTTATATTTTGTGGAAATACCTGGGTTTCAGAGTTAGTAATTCTTTCTATGTTCTCCCACATTATAAAAATTATTCCTGAACTTCCCCTCCTCTATAGATGAAAGCAGAAAAGGAAAGTCTTGAAAAAATAATTCATGGTTTCTTTCTATGCAAACTGTGAGCAATCAGGTCTGCTATTCAGTTAGACATGTCACATTTATAGGGCTAAATTTCGATCCTGCAGCTCCTGCCTCCTTTGAGCAATTAAATTTATTTGTTCTATTCTGAACTCTAGGTTGTATTGTGTTGTTTCTTCCATTTATATATTCTGGTTGAGTAGCAAAGACTCTGTCAGTTTCAAAGTGGACTTAAATTATAAATTCAGCTGAACTCCTTGCTTGCTTTTTGAGCCCTAAATACTGAACTTAAATATTAGATGACACTCCCAACTTATTTTTTAACCAATTCTTTTTAAATAAGTATGTTTTCACTGATTTATGACTTTTTTTGTATGGTTTTTAGAGTGAAAAGATTTTTTTTTTGGCTCAGAATTGAACTTATGTTCAATATACTGGTTAGTCCTTTTTGTTTTTTTAGTTCTTGGATATTATGTGATAATTTTGTCAAACATTGAGCTGACTTTACTGAATATGCCCTTTAAAATGTGGTGCAGGAAGAAGGGGATTTTATTTGTTGCAATTGACCAAAGTAGGCCTCTTTCAGAGCAAGGTCCTTTTGATATTATTCTACACAAGGTCAGTCATTGTTTTCAAACTTCTGGTAGTTTCATGGATTAAAAAGGGGTTATTAGTCTAAGTATAATTGCACATATCAGTTTTTTTTGGACTGTTTGACACTCGTTGAATGGGGCTTCCTGCAGTTTTCTTAAGCTAACAATTCAATTCTTCTGTATAATACATAGGTATATTGAAGAAATGAATTTCCTAATGTTTTAAAATAATCTTTAGACCATTGCTGATTGACAAGCTTTGTTCTTTAAATGTTTTCTCCAGTTGACTGGAAAAGAATGGCAACAAGTTCTGGAGGTTAGTAAGCTCTTAATCACCCTAAAAGAAATACTTCATCTTTTCAAGGTTTTTTTTTTAAAAAAAATATTAAAATGTCTGTTGCCTCCTATTCTGATATATGATGTGGTTTTTCTGCATTTTGTCATCATAGTGGTGCCAATTTGAATGGATCATCAAATGTGAACTAACACTGCCTGGTACACAGAAATCTGTTAAGAGTTTAAAACTTATTTTTGTCTGGAATAATTTGCAGAGAGCATGCTCTTTCCTGCGTCATGAATCATGATCAGATAGTTAAAAGTTGAAGCTTCAAGAATTCCAACGTCTGAGGGTTGTACCTTCTGTGACCAGCTAATCTAAGTCTCTGATACATATGCTAGGTGATTGCAGGTGTTGCTAATTGTAGTTGTATTAAATGTTGGATTTTACACAGACATGCAAAGATGGTGTTCTCTGGTGGTTGATTACATTTTGTTGCTTGTGAAATCAATTTTCTCAGACACTATCCGATTGACTGTCATAGTTGTAACTTTACTCCAATTATGGAATTATAGTTGAATCCAGAGTTAACTTTTCCTATTTTAAGCAGACATCATATTTTTTATGCAATATGTATTTGTCTGCTGTAATTTGAATTTTTGACTTGTCAAGTCAGTTGTTGCACATGTGCATCTAATCTTGTAAACTTCATGTGTAAATTATCCATTGAGTTGCAATTAAAATCACTGATACTGAAACTGTTATATTTGCCTATATACAAAAGATCAGATTTTAGAAAAAAAAGATCAGAAATACATATTAATTCACTGCATGCAATGATTTCAGCATTTATCAATACTTCTTATTCATATTATTTATAATTTAATGATCTGAAACATGGTGCCATTTTACTTTCTGATTATGTGATTTTTGGGTGCATATACTAGCTGCCCAAAACCTTGCTTTCTAAAGGAACAATTTAGTTGAAATAATCCAAACTCAGGTAATTTTTTTGTAAGAGAAGGTAAAACAAAATTTGTTGAGAAATTCAGTAAAAACAGATGATTAAAGCTAAGTTTAGGATTTTTTAATTAAAATTTTTGTATTCCTTAATTACAATTGCTGGTTAGTTCTTTCATTTACATTTTTGCTCCATTTATACCTGCTCGTTGACTGACATATTCTATATTTTCAAGCATGTGAGGTCTCCACCCAGTAAAGAGCCTAAATTTTCATCTGCATGTGCGTATACTGTTATTTCATTCTGTCTATTATGCAAACGCATGTGGAAGAACAAGCATAGAAAGCACAGCAATGGAAAGGAAAACTATTAAGAGTATCCAAACATTAATCTGTGAATGTGTAGATTATTTTTGGTCAATGATTAAATTTTTGGGATGTTTTTTCTGAACAATTGGCCACTTAGATGTGCTCCCCTAATTGAAGAATATAAGGGCAATAAACAGAATATTCTAACTGCTAGACTCGCAGTTGCTTGCTGTGTCAGGGAAAATAAGTGGATTTCATACAAAGGTTAGTAACCCACATTATAGTGTTGCAGTAGAATTGGTTGAGTGCTTGAAATGAAAAGGGGGGGGGGGATGCTAGTGCTTGGTATTCCTTTGGTATTCTTTGTTTCCCCTTTGTTTCCTCCCAAAATCAAGCCCTTAGGAGAGGGATATCAACTATAAGTCTGGTTGGCCATTTGCTACTCCTTTTTGAGTATGTATTACTGGATAAGATATGTTGTAGCATACATCAATATTTTTTTATTCTTGTTTTATGAATGAGGATATCTATGTTGATGCTAAGAGAGATGTTGCATTTCTTGTATGATCCATATGATTTTGTAACCATGTTCTAAACATTAGAATTTTTTCTTTTTATTATTGTACTTGCATAGAGGATGGATATCTATGTGCAGATCTTTATTTCTATCTCTTACCTTTTATGCTTAAGTTATCACTTTCATATTCATTTTTGGCTAAATCCTTTGTTGCAATGCATTGTGCACATAACATGCTAGGTAATTTGGTAATTAGACTTCTGAATATTGATATTTTTAGATATATTGGCATGTGTTTTTTATGAAGTTTTTATGTTTAGGGCTGGAAGTGGGTCAGACCGGGCCGGGCCACACCCCTACCCGAGCCCTGTCCAAAAAAAATTTCGGGCTTCGCACCGGGCTTAGGCCTGAAAAATTTTCAAAATACTAGGCCTGAGCCTGACCCCGAGCTCAATGGGCCGGCCCGAACCGAAGATGGCCCTTAGATCATCGAAAGATCGGAACCCCCCCCCAAAAAAAAGGTAGGTGGAGCTAGAGCCGGAGCTGAGAGGAGATTGGAGCAAGGGGGCTCGGGGTTGCATGGGGGGTAGGGGCATCTCGCGTTGCCGGCGTTGGGTGTGGGCGCCGAGGCCAAGGAAGGAGATTGGAGCCAAGGGGGGCTGCGGGGTCATGCAGGGGTGGAGGGGGCGTCGGGCGAAGCCGGGGGATCTCATGGGTGAAGGGCCGGGGTGGCGGCGGGGTTGCACAGAGGGGGCGTCGGGCGAAGCCGGGGGATCTCATGGGTGAAGGGCCGGGGTGGCGGCGGGGTTGCACAGAGGGGGCGTCGAGCGGGCGGAGGGGGTGCATGGAGGGGTCGGGGAGGGAGATCGAAGCCGGGGGGGTCGCGTGGACAGAGGGGGCGTCGGACTCATGCACCGAAGCTGAGGGAGAAAGCCGGAGCTCGGGGTGGCAACGGGGTTGCACGGAGCCGGGGGTGGCGGCGGGGTCGCACGGACCAGGAACGGCAGCGGGGTTGCACGGAGTCAGGCTCAAGTGGGTGACCGAGAGGGCGAGAGCCTGGGAGGGATTGACGAGACGATGATCTCACGATTGTGAGCTTAATTGATTGGGCTCGGGCCAGTCTAGCGGGCCTATTTTTGGGCTGGGTTCGGGCCAAAGGGATGCCCGAGCTTTGCCTGAAATTGAATGGGCTCTATAATAAAGCCCGAAGCCCAGCCCGAATTACTTAGAGCCTGGCTCGAAGCCCATTGAGCTAGCCCGGCCCACTTCCAGCCTTACTTATGCTTGATTTTCTTTTAAACTTTTAGTGCATGGTGGTAGGCATGGTCTTTTACTTACCCCAAAAAAAACAAAAAAAAAACAACTCAGGCATTGTTAATTTTGCCATATTTGATTATCCTGTTTTGCCAATATAAGTTCCTAAGATGTACATCAAACTCTTTTTGCTTGGTCAAAAGATTGATTTTCTGGTGCTGTATTGACATTTAAGATTATCAGGCTTCTAATGAAAGTGCTAATAAGCAACTGTTGTCTATGGTCCACATATAACCTTTGACAAAATGTTCTTTATTCAATCTGAAGTACACTTCAATAATTCAGTTTGGTTGAACCTGCATAGAACCCCTAGGCCAGTGTCTTCTTCGAGGAATACCTTGATTTATCGGTTCTTTCTTGTTGAATTTATATGGCTCACTCTAAATTGCGCATATATGCTGCTTGTCTTGGAATCAATGTATTCACATCTTTAATATTTCTTTACGTTGATCCTTTGTTCTTGAAGGATTATGGGAGAAAACATCCAGAAGTGACTGTGCTAGACCCACCGGATGCCATACAACACTTGCGCAATCGGCAGTCGATGCTTGAGGGTGTAGCCGATTTGAATCTATCAGACTGCTATGGTAATTCTTAAAGTTGCTTACCTACAAGAACTTGTTATTACTGTTCTTTTTATGATTTGATTTAGTGAAAGGAGTAATGGATACTTACTAGTGAGGCTGTCGGCTACTCACACTCCAGAATTATACACAAGACCTTCTATCTTTCCTGATAAGCCAATTGAAAGGGTCAATGACAGCGTTGACCCATGGCACAATGGAAGTTCTTATTTGGTGTTCATTGATGGGCCTTTATTTGCTAAAGTTCATCAACCTATCAGGCGAGATGTCATAATTGTGCATATAGTAAGCTGAATGTTACCTTCAGCAACAATTGACATCTCTCACCTTCTAAAAGGTTATTCATTTAGTGGTTTTTGTTCAAAGCTAACAATGATAGCTTTTAGTATTTCTATTCCTCCTTGATAGGATCACACTACAATGGGTTGTTTGTTGTGATTTTCACTATCTTTAAAGCTATCAATATTCAGTTTCCGATTGTATCATCACTGTGCAATTGAATCTTTGCAGGTAATGTTGGTGTTCCTAGGCAAGTTGTAATTACAAAAGACCCCTCATCAATCCTAGATGCAGTAACCAAGGCTGGATTAACACTACCTTTAGGTAAATCTGCTGTTAAGTATTTATTATTTTTATTGCTGTCCCATATATGCAAAGCACGCTAAACTGATGCTGGTCAGAATAGATATTAACCAAAGGAGGCCTTGGCAATCACCAGTTGGCCCATAACCAATTCCAGGCCATTATGGTCTGAGCTCAGATACAAGTTTGGGAATCCTCATTGCTTAGTCTAGTTTGTAGAGATTGCCCAAGGTCCTGCAGCACATGCCCTAGATTTTGAAAAGCTGATCTTGTTATGATCAAAGGTTCTCCCTGGTTTTATTCATTTAATGAGGACTTTGTTTTATTATTAGTTTAGAACAGCAATAGGTTGTGATCTACGATGGTAATGTATGTAGGCCTCAGTTTTCATCTTCCAAAGAAACTTGTAGGAACATCAGGAGCATAAAGCCGAACCTTGTCTAGTGCTATATTATTGCTAACCACAAATCTTGAACTCTATCTTGCTTTCAGTTGCTATTCAATTTGGTTTATATCTTGGTCTGGTCTATGTGCTTTGTTAGCTTTGGTATTTTCACATCTATGCTATGCTCACATATTGGACTCTAACCTTATGTGGATACTTTTTGAGCGGTCTTGTAGTGTACTAGAATGTAGAAGTGTATTTTACCCCATCCTGCAAAAATTATTCATATGTCATTCCATCTATAATGTTGGTGATATGGCAGGGTATTTTTGGTATAGGTCTTGTCTTCTATTCTTAGCATTCCTTTTTATTAGGGATGAAAATGGGTTGGGTCAGACTAAGTCATAAGTGACCATGATCTGATCCGATTTTTTGATCGGGTCCTATAATTAGATCCGGATTCAACCTGATAGACGATTGGGTCGGTTCGGGTCTATGATCATAATTTTTGATCTAATAGATTATTCGGGTTATATTGGATCCACGCATAACTTACTTAGCCCCAATCTAAAAAATTCGGGCCTGGATCGGGTCTAGATCAAGTATAAACAACCATGTTTTAATTATTACATAGTCAACTATTATTAATCACACAAAACAAACAAGAAATAATACATTCAAAATAAATTAGGATATAAAAATAATTATAAACCTATCTTTATATTAAAAAGATGGTCCATAAAAATCTTAAATTATAACTTAGAGGTCCAAATAAGTTTGGATTATAACGGTATTATCAAGGTCAGGTTGGGTCAGGTTCGATCGGATCCAAATTCAATAAACTCAACCTGACCTGGAAAAAGGAATAGGTTCAATTTTAGGACCCGACCCGGATCCATGGATCCATAAAAATGGATTGGATTGGGTCTAGTCCGGTTGGGTTGGGTCGAGTCATGGGTCAACCCGATCTATTTGCAGCCTTACTTTTTACTATAAAAGATACTATTTTTTGCTTGAGCTAAAAGTAGAGGTGCCATATTTAACAAATGAAAGGATTTTAATGAAACTAATGGAGTTTTTTTTAATAATGTTTTATCACCTTATAAAAAATAGGCATTTGTAAGTTTTCAGTTTAAACACATGCACCTTATATTGAATCTATTCCATAATAATAAATCAGCAGGCTTTAGTGTTTTTGAACCAACTTGTGCAGGATTCAAGTATTCGCTAAATTTATAAAATTTAATGGCGGTGAGTTTGGAGGAGCTGTGAGCTAGATGTCTGGTTGTTAATTTGAATATGTGAAACTTGTAAACATATGTTTGCCCTTGTTTCTTGTGCAGTTGTGAAGCCATTGGTAGTTGATGGAAGTGCAAAGTCACATGAACTATCTCTTGTTTATGATAAATTCTCCTTGTCAAAGCTTGATCCACCCTTGGTTTTACAGGAATTCGTCAATCATGGTAGGTAGTTATTACTGTCACAAGACCTCATTTGCTTAGCTAAAGTTATATATATATATATATATATATATATATATATATATATATATGCGGCTGATTTTCTTCTCCAATCATAGGTGGTGTTCTCTTTAAGGTCTATATTGTCGGGGAAACAATGAAAGTCATGCGGCGGTTTTCCCTTCCTGATGTTAATAAATGCGAACTATTAAACAATGCTGGTGTCTTTCAATTTCCCAGGGTTTCTTGTGCTGCAGCCTCTGCAGATGATGCTGACCTGGACCCTGTTGTTGCTGGTAAAGCTTCTGACATACTTTTGAAGTTTTTGATTTCTTAGTTGTTGTGCAATCATCAAACTTGGGACAGGTATATCCTTCTGCAAATTGAGAAGATTCTTATTTTTATTCCTGACCTCGAACAGAACTTCCTCCTCGACCATTGCTTGAGAGGCTTGCTAGAGAGCTCCGTCGTAGACTGGTACAATTGTCTCTTATATTTTTGGAGAACTCAAGTTCTCATTTGTTTATTTATATATTTATACCTTCCTTCATCCATTCATTTGCACTTTATATGTGATGCATAGGGCCTTCGGCTATTCAACATAGATATGATCAGGGAGCATGGGACAAGAGACCAATTTTATGTCATTGATATCAACTATTTTCCTGGCAAGTGAAACTACTTAATTGTCTAATAAGCATATCCTTTCTATATTATTCCATTTCTTCTGAATATTGTTCATATATGTTTGGATTACATGGCTTTTACCCCCTCAAAGCAGATAGTTGTGCTATAGGTGCACTAAATATTCCCAGGAATAATTGTATTTTGATCAATATATATTTTAAAGACAATCTGTGAATATGCATGGATTAAGATTTCTTTTTGTAGAACTCTCTGATTATATTTTTTTAGTAATACAAATATTATGTTGCATATTGTCACTGCAATTGAAAGTTTGTAAGTGAACATTTTTTTGGCATTATCATAGTTTCAAGTTAATTGTCCATAGCGGGTTGACTGCACATATATTTCCCACAAGTTTTAAATTCATGATTAATTTGTTTATTAACATTCCCATAAATTTGACCTGTGTAATTGGCTTTTCAGAAATTTAAATTTGTTGAATTATCTAGACTGTTCATTTAAGTGTTTACCAACATAGAAGTTCATGGTAGGAACTAGTAAATGACTTCATTTTCAGGCAGACTTTGTTCCCTTGGTTTTGTTGCATGTTGATGCAATAAGGGTGCACAAATTGTTATATTGAAAGAAAGCGTAAGAATATGCTTTACAAAATGATTTTGGTTGTTGTGGAGGTGAACAGCTTTGTCCATTGTTTTCTAGTAGGGCACATTTTTTTTAGAAAAAAATGCTGGATATATGGATGCTTTATATGTTTGGTGGGAATTGTGAGTTTAGTGTGAGGTACTCACCAGAATGCTAAGAGTCGGAGATAATTGATACCTGAATTTTATATGAAAGTGGATTTTGAAGAGAAACTAAACTTCAATAAGAAAATGAATAAACTATTCAGAGATTTTGGTTAGGGATGGCAATTCTGGCCCAACTTGCTTATGCAACACGAACCAATCCCTCCTAACCTGGCCCTTCAGGTTCACTGGTTGGGTATGGTTCAGTCAATCGTGACTGGCTAGCAGATTGTGTTGGGTTCAGGTTAGCGTCCCTCAATCCATTAAGTCATAGAAGGGATTATAATATATATATATATATATATATATCGATATTTGTATATATTTTAGAAAGTTTTGTGATATATGAGCTATTGGACTATGGATTCAATGACTTTGAATTAAAAGGAGAGATGATTTGTAGTATAAATGGTCTAGAAGCTATTAATCAATAGCTTAGCTATTTAATATAAAGCTCGAGACTAAATGTGCTTGGGCCTTGAAGTGGTTAGTAGGTTGGTTGCAGGGTGGATTTGGGTCAAACATTCCTGCCCCACTGGCAATTTAGTCAGGTTTGTATGTGAGGCAAACCTGACCTGACCTTCTGATTTCCATCCCTAATTTTGTTTCAACAATTAAGGTGAAAATTGTATGGAAGGTTCAGTCCATTAAATTGTATCTTCTGATAAGATAGCAACCCTTATGCCCCATACTGTCTTTAAATGTTCTTATGTGTCCTAATCAGACAATAAGCAGTCTCAAGCCCTTATGCTCCTTGTAACTTCTTCTAAATGATCACATTGCTTAGTCTTCCCTTTAAAGACTTCTGTAATTTGATTTGTTGCTTTCTCCTGACTATATTATTCTTTAAAAAAAATTGAAGAGGTTTGCATCATGTCTAAAGAATTCCCGTACATTCTTTACTCATCTTATGGTTTGTATATCCCCCACACTGTCTTGATAATTTTGGACCAAATTACCATTAGAGGACAATCGATAGATTTTATCATCATGTGTTCCTTGATCATGTATAGTCCTTGCTTCAAAGTGATGAAAGAAATGGCAGGTGATTGCATCTTCGAAGTCTTCAATTTGATCCATGAAAAGCTTCAACATCTATGATTATGTTGACAATTTTCTGTCTCGCTTATGCATATTCCCTGGACTTGTTTCCATTGGTGGATCTTGGTTGGCATAAGGTCTATTGGGTTGAAAACTACATAGCCTTTGTTTGATGTAGGTTCTTTCTGCTTCATTGTTAGGTGAGAGGGCGATACAAGTTGGATCAAGACCCTGTTATGGGACTGTATGTTGGCTGTCAGCAGTTTCAGTTACTGCAAAGAAAAACCTAGATAACGAGATAGAAGTGCAAGTAATAAAGAATGATGTATAACAAGGTAAAAGTACAAGTAATAAAAAATGATGTTATTGGGTGGTTTGAGTCACCACGAAGAGAACTGGATTTTTTAGTCAGAAAATAAGGCTAGGCTTGACATTTAATACATTTTAAATTAGTATAGTGGGTAAAAGGCAGAGCCAAGGTTTGCTATGCCGGTATCGAGACCCCTGTCAGTGCCGGGGCTTATACTGGTTGGCCAGTGTTATGGTTTGGTATGTCTTTGTGCCTTTTTCATGTTGGGCTTGAACTAACCCAACAAAGAGAGTGGGGGAGAGGGAGAACCATGGAGAGAGAGTGAGAGATAGCAGGGAGCAAGGGAAGGAGAGATATGGCGGAGATGCCAGCAGTGGCAGCTGAATGACCGGAAGAGTGGCTTTGCTTTTCTTTGGATCGAAATAGGGCCGATTGTCCTTGTTTTATTTATTTATTTTTTATCTTGCCAAGTCACAGTGAAATCAGCAATCCTAAAGCCAAGTTTATGTGAGTCAGCAAAATTTAAAAAAAATACAAAACAATGGGTGATCATCCTTGTTTTGATCAGGAACAGGCAGTCCTCTGTTGGCCTCCTTGTTCTTTCCCTTGTTTCCGCCCCCCCCCCCCCCCCCCCCCTCTCTCTCTCTTCCTCAGTTTCCTTCTCCCTGCCCGTCCTTGCCGGTTTCTTGTTCGAAGGTTGGAAGTCTTAATATGCCACTGGGATGGTTTGGTATGCCCCCAAACTGGACGGTTCGGAATTGTTCTACCAATCGTGGGTAGAGCAATGTTGTAGGCGATCTAAACCTAGTGGACAATTGAGAGTTCATGCCATGTCAGTTGTGTGCGAATTTTGAAATAACTAGTTATATTTCACCATATGAAATCTGAACTTCTAAGTTGAAAGCACCATGATAGCATTTTGGTGGGGGAGGTAAGGTGATGCTTAGTATATAATTGTCACTAAAGGTAATATTACTGCTTTACATAACCATACTTCTGCTATGAGAAGCAAAAGTTGATAACTTATATTCTAGTAGTTATTCTTGTGGTTGGAGATGCTGTTTATGGGTAATCTTAAAATGTTATGAAAGGACCATCTAGTGGAGGGTGTAGTGTACGAAAGAGTGCATTGAGGTTTTATGGTTTGTGTGATGTATGTGATGTGATGTGCAAAGTCGGAGTAATGAATGGTAAATTGATGGCTTAGTTTTTATCTCAGAAATCTCAATTGGAAATATTGGTATTTTCAAATAGAAGTTGGTTCCATTATGTATGCACGCATGCCCCTATATATATATATATATATATACACATATATATATATATATATATATATATATATATACACACACATATATATATATACACACACATATATATATATATACACACACATATATATATATACACACACATATATATATATATACACACACATATATATATATATACACACACATATATATATTATATACACACACATATATATATATATACACACACATATATATATATATACACACATATATATATATATACACACACATATATATATATATATATATATATATATATATATATATATATAATCTCCAGTTCATTTTCATTTTCTTTTTCCTTTCCTTTTCCTTGTTTTTGCTTTTCTGGTAAGCTGTCCTGTTCTTCTTTGGTTGCTTTTAGTGAAGCTGTGATAAACAACAGTGCATTGAGGTTTTATGGTTTGTGTGATGTATGTGATGTGATGTGCAAAGTCTGGACCAATGAATGGTAAATTAATGGCTTAGTTTTCATCTCAGAAATCTCAATTGGAAATATTGGTATTTTCAAATGGAAGTTGGTTCCATTAATTATGTATGCGCTTGCCCCTATATATATATATATATAATCTCCGATTCATTTTCATTTTCTTTTCCTTTTCTATTTTTTGCTTTTCTGGTAAGCTGTCCTGTTCTTCTTTGGTTGCTTTTAGTGGAAGCTGTGATAAACAAGATGTTGCCCATTCAGCATGTTTAAAATGACATACAAAATTAGTCCTATTAATTGAACATAGTTGATTTTTGCAGGATATGGCAAAATGCCAGGCTATGAACACATTTTCACTGACTTCCTTCTAAGCCTGGTGCAATGCAAGTTTAAAAGGCGATTAACAGCTAAAGCTACTGGCGGGGAAATGTTCTTCGATCTGCAACCATCAGGTGGATGTTCCACGTCTCCAACATCCCCTCTAAATTGCCCATGTACATAGCTGATATCGGTCATGCGAAGCTGGAGACTGACAAATTGTTAGACAGTGGTCTGGATCAGCAAAGATGCTCCAGAATTGCTAACTGATGTTGCTACATGCCTTTCCAAATGCTTTCACCATTAATGTCTGCAAGTTCTCTGACAGCAAGCTTTCTTGTTCATTGGCTATATTTTTCTGTTAATTTTCTGCAAATCCAATTTCGGAGTAGAAAATTTCTGAATAAAATTACTAAAAATTAGATTTCTTATATTGATGTTGTGCAAGTACTAAGCAAAGTTTAGATGGCCGACTTTAAACTTTCGTGGAAAAAACGTTGAGGTTGTCAGTTTTGAGTCTCGATCCCTCATAATTAGTTCAATGAGCTCAGAGTAGAGCACTGAGTATGGTCGTCGGTGCATTTTTCCAAGTGCTTACCGTTGTTTGAGTTGCCACCGAGTTTCTAGAGCGTTTCTATGGTCATGCTTCCACTCATACCCAAATGGAAGCATGGCAATGGATAACAAAAGGGCTGGTGATGGGATTTCCTAATGGACTTCAGTCGCAATGGTAGTTGAAAATGGTTTTGCTGATGATTTAGAAAAGCTGTGTTTGGCTAGGGAATTTGAAAACATGGAGTACGATCACTTATGGCTATTAAAATAGTTTTCCCAACCATTCCTTGTGTGTTTATGTTTTGGCTGACGATTTAGAAAAGCTGTGCTTGGCTTGGGAATTAGAAAACATGGAGTAGGATCGGTCATGGCTATTAGAATATTTTTCCCAACCATTCCGTGTGTGTTTGAGCTACGACTTTTCTGACATGAAAGGTCTTGGGGATGTTTTTGTGTACATTAGTTGATGCGATCCCTGGTGCATTTGTTGAACCGTGACTTGCTGCTTGTATTGATTGTTGAGTTGTATTAGAAACCTCAATTTAAGTCTCACTTTTACTGAGGTTTAGGAAGAAATTTCGTTTAGCAATTTGGTTCTTATGCTTCCCCTCACTCTGTACGGGAAGCAAGTTCGTTGGAAAAGCAAACAAGCAAGATGGACCGAGGGTTCCCCACAACCTTTCTCCAGAGTTTTTTTCAAAGTTGCTCTACGAGGCAGCATTTGTGAATACGAGATAATTATGTACAAAATAAGCAACGAAAACACAAAAAACGGGGATCCTTAATGCAGAGTTCAGACAAAGTACTCCAAAAACAAACCACACCTGAGACCGCTTGGGATTAAAAGGATTCTCCTCGGTAACAACTCTTAAGGCTCATCTCATAATGGCAGAAGATCCAGGTGGTTGTCCTCAAGATTGCATTTGGTTCAGGAGCAAAGCAGGAATAAGCCCTGTTTTTTATTCCTGCCAAAGAGATCTCAAGGAACGGCTATTTGATTTGTGACTATTCTTTCTAGACCTGTGAATTCTTTTGGCCCAGAAATGAGACATTGGAAGAATGTTTCGGTCTTTCAATTCCTCTCCTATATCTTCCAAAAGAGAAGGATTTCTGAGAGTTTTTTCATGGTTCCACAAGAATACCCGCCTCTATCGCTGTTCCTTTAGATTAGTTTGGCAGGAATTACTGTACTTGTTCTTGCTTTGCTCCTGAGCCTAATGAAGTCATCATATTGGCGGAACATCTAGGTGGTAGTCCTCAAGATTAGTTTGTAAGGGATAGACAGGAGTAAACCAACCCTCTCATTCTCAGAATTCAATGCGAAACTCATCAACAATCTCTAACTACGGTATGGAGCATGATACCAGCAAGAAAACTACGATATGGACAATGGCAATTACAATCAACATGACGAGAACCTTGTTACACGGGCAAAACATCAAACATCTCTCATAGCATATAAACACTATACGAAGGAGAACCGAGAAATTATGAAGGGAATCCGTCCTTCCATCTTTTAGGAGGCCGAAGGAGCGGTGGAGAGTCCTCCGGCGTCCTGCGGTGGCTGGGGGACGGGCTGGTCCTCGGTGACGAGAGTCCAGTCGGGAGGAAGCGGCGGAAGGGGAGGGTAGACGGTGGGGCCCTTGCGGCGGATGTCCCAAGGCTGCGTCTTCTTTGGTCGTGTCTTCATGTGGTGCGCCGTCGCCTTCTTCTTCGGCCGCGACGAGCACTCCACCACCAACCCACCATTTCCTCCGCCACCACCCAGTCTCGGAGGCGATGGCCGCCACGGCCTCGGTTTGGAGACGGGGATGGTGGTGGTCGCGAGCATCCCTGAAATCGACGCCATCGCGGCTCCTATTTTCTGACCCTTATCTCTATATCCGTCCGAGGGTAATGGGTACGTGTTTGAGGATAAAAGGGGTGAAGGAATAATGGGCTCTCTGGTTCTGGTGCACCTTATGGTTTATCTGGTGTCAGCTGACAAGATAGAATACCCTGAAACTTCATTCAACAGTACTAATTAAGAGGGTTTTTTTTTTAAAATTTTTTTTTTAAGGGGGGCAGTAAAAGATAAAGTATGGCTTATGAGACATATTTAACATTAAAAAAAATCATTAGATATATTTGTGCCTTATAAATTACCCGTCCAATAATGCTAGTTTAAATTCTCATAATACGATAATGCTATCAAGAATCATGGCAATAATATTAAAAAAGTTAATCAAATAAGGCAACAATGTTGTTACTGAACATGATAGTTGATGTGGCACTTTCGTTGACGTGGAGTCCTTACTGACGGCCACGATGGCAAGGGACCCGTCGCCTGGACACGGCAACCTAATGAAGAGCCAACGCGAGCCCTCCTGCCAAGGTCAGCTTCCGACCGGGATTATGCTCATGCTGCCAAGACGAGCCCTCCTGTCGAGGTCAGCTCCCAGTCGGGATCATGCTCATAGGACGAGCCCCCCGCCTGAGGCCAGCTCTCGACCGTGGTTGTGCTCATGCTACCAAGGCGAGCCCTCTTGCTGAGGTCAGCTCCCAGCCGGAGTCGTGCTCATAGGATGAGCTCCCCGCTTGAGGCCAGCTCCCGGTCGGGGTCGTGCTTATGTTGCCAAGGCGAGCTCTCCTGCCGAGATTAGCTCCCAATCGAGGTCGTGCTCATAGGGCGAGCCCCCCGCCTGAGGCCAGCTCCCAACCGGGATCGTTTTCATGCTGCCAAGGCGAGCCTTCCTGCCGAGGTCAGCTCCCAACCAGGGTCATGCTCATAAGGCGAGCCCCCTGCCCGAGGCCAACTCCCGGCTGGGGTCGTGCTCATGCTGTTAAGGCGAGCCCTCCTTCGAGGTCAGCTCCCAGCCAGGATCGTGCTCATAGGACGAGCCCCCCGCTTAAGGCCAGCTCCTGACCGGGATCGCGCTCATGCTGCCAAGGCGAGACTCTCCCCCTTCTGTTTGCCTTACGGGGGCCAAGAAGTTTCCGCTTGTGGTAAAGGAGGGGTCAACAAGAATTCAAACCATGGCAAGGAGGTTGCCGGTCTCCTGCAACCTCCGGAGGGTGGCGCATGTCCTGCCAAAAACTTAAACTCTGCAACACACTATTCCCATGCCCTGAGCGGCATGCGGCCCGCTATGTTTCGGGCCTTATAACGTGCTGCCACATCGACGACCGTGCAACCGGAGGCTTCAAATCTGGCGACATGATACCTGAACCTCCCTTGAGAGGAGTGCTCCATTAAGGCCCCATGGCCCTGTGACGCTCGAACGATCTCTCTAAGAATGGAAACGCCTCACTGTGGTAGGGGGCTCAGCCGCACGGCGCCCGTCCCTTTCACAGGGAACCGTACCACCAGAAGGACAGGATCTGGCCATGCTGGCGTATACCCACAATGGAAGGATCTCCTCCTAAGGGACCGGTTTGACAAGAGAGAGGTCACAAGCAACGGTAAGCCCCACCCAGAGAGGGCAGACATAAAGGAATACCTGGACAAAGCCCCAAATCTGCTCTGGGCCATCCTACATCATAAGGTCAGAGAGAGGAAAAGCAGCAGGTAAGAAGAAACAAACAGGCGATAAAGAGAGAAGGAGCGAGCAAGGGACCTACAGCAGACCCTTCCAAGCTCTCGACTCCCACCTCCATTCATTCTTTCCACCTCAATTCTACTTTTCACCCTCTACGCAGAGAGCCCTCAAGCTCTCTGCCATAGAGGTTATGTTCTCCTTGATCGTCTTGTCTAACTTGATCATCGGAATGTCCTCGTCGGAATCCTCAGCCCAGGTCTCCTCTTTTTTGTAGGGCGATCGGACCAAGGAGCCAGCCAGGAAAAGGAGGGATGAGCGCCCCATGGGAACCCAATGCATTCACGACGCATAAGGGTTACAGGCTACGGTGATCTTAGCGGCAACAGATTGGTGCATCGGATAGAGGTGAGAGAAGCTAGTTTGATACCAAGTTCCCCACTACAAAGGAGAGACCGTGGAAGCCCATGGTCCAATGGTGACCATGCGGGCCCGTGAAGCCTCCGCTAGCTGAGCGGGAGATCCCTCTCACCACGGCGACCAAAGCCTGGAAAGGGAACTCCTCACTCCACTATCGCCACCTCCAACAGACCCTCGGATCATTGCACTAGCCCAGCAGGTCCAGGCCTTGGCTGTAGCAGTGTGCCAGCTCCATCAGAGGCACTGATCCCTAGAAACTCAATAGCAACTAGGGACATTGACGGCCCATGCCGCTGATCCCGTACCAGCCTACGGTCCTTCCGGGAGGGGTCGTTGCAAGCGGCTTCCCGCCTGTGGGGGGACCACTAGACGGTCGGAAAGAAGCCGCAGTGTGATCCGATCGGCCGGGGGAGCCGATTCCCGGTCTCGGACCACGACGCGTGCTCACACCAGCAACACCGGCATGGTTGGGAACTCAAATGGGAGTTCCTCCACTCCGACTGCCCTTCACCCCCACGGTCTCTATCGAGGGGTCCACAGACGAGATGATCCACCGTCAGGCGGAGAGGCACCTCGAGGAGCAGGAATGCAAGCCAGCGGATTTATCTCGCTAGTTTGCAGAGATTTAGGGCTCTCCCAGCGAGCTCGTGGGTTATGACACCTGTCCCCCTTTCTCCCGCAGGATCCAAGAGAAACTGATCCTCAGCCGGTTCCATATATCGCAGGTTGATCCCTACGATGGAACGACTGACACCCTGGACTATCTGAAAAGCTATAAGGCAACTTCTACAACCACCATGTAATAATGGATAGTCTAAATTACACCTACATTATTCTCATCCCCAAGAAGATGGAGAAATATACACTAGAAACTTTAGGCCAATCAATTTCATGAATAGAATAGTTAAGATAATCTCAAAAGTCCTATCTTGAAGGCTCGCAAAAAAACTTGATAGTTTGATCACACCTATACAATTAGCTTTCATTCAGGATAGAATATAGTTGACAACTTTATAGCAGTAAATGAGGTCATCACCTAGGCCAGCAAAGGAAAGCATAGAGGGATCATCTACAAATTAAACTTTAAGAAGGCATTTGATCACATGGAATGGTCATTTCAACAATGTCATACCCTGAATCCAGTACCGGAATCGGCTACGTGACCGACCGCATAACTCTAAATTTTATCCTAAAGATCATGCAAGACCTAGGTACACAAGAATCACTTCATTTAAGATCACAACTAAACCAACATTACTTAAACAATTTAATAATAACTAAAAAAATCTATTTATTCAAGTTAAAACCATTAAATGATCCATTAAGTTATTACATAAGTATCAACAACCGAACTAACTGAACAAAACTAACTAAAAATCTACAATCATGATATTTGAACTATGTCCTGCCCGATCCTTGCTATGTATCATTTTATCATGAATCTAATCCACTACCAATTTCGAGTACTTATACTCTGAGAAGGAAGAAAGTAGGGGGTTATGAGCTTTACACCCAGTAAGGTCTCTAAACAGTCATACCAATAATAGTATAACTTGAAAATAACAAGAAAATAAGAGTATATCATGTCATGCAACCAAACAACTCAAATGTCATATATGATAAAACCTTTTGTAAAATCATGTTTTTTTATGTTTCAATTTAATCATCCTTTTTCTTTAGGGTTCTAGACTAACCATGATCATATTCCAGCCTATGATTGGCAACCTCATAGTCGACCATATACTATCTGTCCGTGGCCAGGCTAGCCCACGTACTAAGCCCGTGGCTCAAGTTATCTCATATACTATCTGCGCGTGTCCTACTATTCCACGTACAAAGCCCGTGGCTCAGGCTATCCCACATACTATTCGTTTGTGACCTGGCTATTCTACGTACAAAGCCCGTGGCTTGAGAATCTCAATAACCATGATCCCGTGGCATGGCCAGTTCAAATACCGTATTCTCTTAATTAACACTTCATTAACTCACTTCATGTAATTAAATCATGTCATTTACAGTTTTTCAATAATCGATATCATAGTCTAACCCATCCAAAGATAACTTTACTCGTTAAATTATGGTATACAGGAACATAAATAATAATAACATTTATCATACTATCTATCACAAGAAGTCAAAATATACTATGCGAAAATAACGATGCATACCAATGCTTATGCACTTGGATCAAAACATGTCATATACAATATATATATATATATATATATATATAACTGGTGATTAAGTCCAAAAATCCTTACCTTCAAGAGCTAATCTAAAATTATCCGATATCAATCTATACCCAGAGCTTGCCCAACACCTTTCTGCTTAGAAGGCCGCCCCCTACATAATAATTTTTTTAGGTAAATAATCCTAGGATAATTGTAAAACCCAAAACTTTTTTACCAGAATTTTATCAGTGATCCTCCCATTGAAACCCTCACTCCCCAAATTTTTAGAGAAAGAGACTTTTCAATCTCTCCCTCGCTTTTTTATTTATTTATTTTTCATCTTTCTCTCTCTTCTTTCTCTCCTCTTTCTCTCTCCTCTTCCTCCTATTCTCTCTCTCTTTTTTTTTTCTCTTTCCTCCTCTTTTTCCCTTTTTCTTTTCTTTTCTTCTTTCCTCTTCTTTCTCTTTTTCTCTTTTTTTTTTCCGTTTCCTTTTTTCTTCTTTCCTCTTTTCTTTTCCTTTTTTCTTCTCCATCGAACCGAGATCTTCTCCATCTCTCCCTCCTTTTTTTTTTCTTTTCTTTTCCTCTCCCTTCTCTTCTTCCTCTTCTTCTTCTTCTTTATTCTCCCACACACCCAAAATAGGGAAACCCCCCAATTTTTTCTCTCGATCTCCCATCCCCCCTCCTTTCTTCTCCATGAGATCCCACGAGCCTCCTACCCTCCCTTTAGAGGTCCGAACATGTGCGAAGAGATCGGGTCATCACCATCTCAGTGACGGCGATGGAGGACCCAAACATGATCCCCATGCCGAGCTCTAACTCGATATATCAATAGGACAGGGTTTTGCCATGGCTACTGGGAGAGAGCTAGAGGAGGAAGAAGGCGGTGGGAGCAGTAATCATGGCTAGGTTGGAGGGTTTGCCTTCAACCATGGAGGGGTTATTAGCATGACCAGCAACGGAGAACCGAGGTAAGGATTTTCTCCCCTCTCCCTCTCTTCCGATTGTGCTTGCTATGATAATGGTGGTGGTGGTGGTGCTTCCGATGCTTCGATGACTCCTCCAATCCTTGGTCATCCATCGACCTCCGGTGCTTACTGGTAAAGGCAGAAACGATGGCTCATCGGGATACTCAACTTCATCGATGCCATCTCTCCCTCTCCTCTGTTCTCTTTTTTTTCTTTTTTTTATTTGGCTTAATCTCTTTAGTGATGAGGGTTTATGGAGAGAAGGGGATCCCTCTTTATAATCGGGGAATCCCTTTTCCACTCCCTTCCGGACTCTTCCCGGAGAAAGAATAGGAAAAAACTCCTGATTCTCTATTTTTTTTCCAGGATCGTGCATTATATTCTCTCCTTCTTAAAATAATTTTATCCTCAAAATTAGGTTGATTAAGATTTTAAACCTTAAAAAAAATAACCAATCCTCATGTCATTTTCAAACTCCCAATTTGTCCGCCTCTTAAAGTATTTGCTTCTCAAGTCTTGACGTAACGAAATTATATAATATTTAAAACTTGATCTTTTTTATTTATAATACATATCGAATTTTCTTGAGCTCTTCCAAATGAATACTAACCTTTTGATACAATTAATTATCCTTAATTAACTTTACAAGAATATCACGATAATCCAAATTTAGAAATACACAACCTTAACATCATCCTCAAGCTTTCAATATTTCCTCTTTTAGAATGTTTTTTTTCATATGGCCTTTTCATAACAACAAGACATAACAATTTCATTTTGATCATCACCATCAATCTTCGTAGTGGATTTCTTCAATTTTCTTCAAATGAACATTAGCGCCTCAACCTCGAATTTAATACACAATTCTTTGCCCCTAAGATTTATTTATCTTGATTAACTCTACTAAAAATCATAATCGGTCCACTCTATTCTTAACCAAAAATTTGAAGGAGGCTTAAGCATTAGATACTTACCATGATCTTTAGCATTCTTTCTTCACTTAATCCATGATTTTATAATTAACCTCGAGCACTCCTTAAATAGAGAAATTATAATGTCATAACTAAAGAAGCTTGGTGACACAAATATTCCCAATCCTAGCCGGGTAAGGATCAGCACTTCTTTATTCTAGATTTAAAAATGTCCAGAATTTTTACTAGAGTTCTCTATATTAGGAAACCTATTGCTGAAAATTGCCTGGCAACACATATAGACTAGTCCAAGGATCAATAACATTATCTTTTCATTTATTACTAAAATCTTGTTATTAAAATTTCAATCAGTTCTCCCATCATAACATTTCTAAAGTTAGAGTTAACATTCTTTATTGATTTCAGGATAACTTAAACCACTACACTTTTACTGCGCACCCTGATATAATTTACTAAACTATCTAGGTTTACTAAATGAATCCCTCCAAAAATTTATCTTACTTGGTACCAGAAAGATCTAAAATTATTAAAGTAAAGTTGTTGAGTATCTTTATCTCGTTCACATCTTAGGTATATCATATCAAGATTTATCCTGACCCGATTTTTATATTAAAAATCCTTGCATATATTTCATCATCCTTTTAAGACACCAATAACTCTAGTTCAAGCTAGATTAATCATACATTCCTTGACAATTCAATTATACAATCTATATCAACTTTTCTGTTGAAAAGTTATCATTAACTCTAACAAAATAAGAGACTTCCAATTAATGTTCTTATGAATTGAATCAATCATATTATCGCTCATAGGACTATCTTACCCCACTCTTAGCATCAATTAACAAACTACCTAAAATTTTGTTCCTCATAGGTTGAACCCATAAAAGTGTTTCAATATCAATTTCTTCACTCAATACCACATTAGTAGTAGGGTAACTTAAGCCTTCTCATAGATATTAAATTTGACTTAGAGTTTAACATACCAATAATCTCCAACAAATATAATGAGGATCAAGTATTCAATCCTAAGCTACTAACCTAAGCCATCAAGGATTCTATCAAGATGTGCATGACATGTTCACATAATATAATTTAATCTGCTGATAATAATTTACCAATCTATTATTTATTCCAAATATATTCTTCATTACATATTTTTTCAATAATTAACAACAGAACTAGCATGTTATCATAATCTACATTCATATCAAATTTAGGATTCCCAAATTATTCAATTAATAATTTAACATACATATTCAGCATGATCCGTTAACATAATATATTATACTTTCAGCTAGTACTATTGATGCTTGGGTCAACCCACTTATCAAAGGCAAAGATACATCTTACTCAGTTTCTTAATATCCATCATGTGCTTATTTATCATGATCGAATAGTATAAATCATCTAGCCCTTTACATTTATCCTAGATCAATCTCATTATTTATATCATAAATAAAAAAAAATTCTATTCCTCTTTGGTACTAATCATATGTCAGATCTTATGTATAATATTCAAAGATTAGAAATCCAACTTCAAATTCATTCTTGTAACTTTTATCATTCATGACTGATTATAACACTAAATTCAAATACCTCTTAAGTCAAAGTCCATAATGATCATAATCCAAATTTTGATATCACTCAAATCATATTCTAATCACTTATGTTATAGTCCCAAGTGATCATAAACTAAGCTTCAATATCATTCATGTCATATCTCAATTACTTATGTCATAGTCCTAAGTAATCATAGCCTAAGTTTTGATATCATTATATTATGTCCTAATAACCACCATATGATTTCCAATCATTTTTGTCCCAGTCTCGAACAATAATGACCTGAATTCCGATATCACTTATATCTATCATAATCACTTATGCCACAGTCCCAAATCATCATAATCTAAACTTTGATATTATTTTGTCATGCCCCAAATCTAGCATTGGAATCGGCTATGTGACCGGTCGTACAACTCTAGATTTTATCCTAAAAATTATACATGATCTAGGTACACAAGAGTCACTTCATTTAAGATCATAGCAACTAAACCAACATTACTTAAACAATTTAACAATAGCTAAAAAATTATTTATTCAAGTTAAAGCCACTAAATGATCTACTAAGTTATTACATAAGTATCAATAATCGAACTAACTAAAAAAATTAACTAAAAATCTATAATTCTAGTGTTTGATCTCATGCCCTGCCCGATCCTTGCTATGCATCATTTCACCATGAATCTAATCCACTACAAAGCTCGAGTATCTACACTCTGAGAAAGAAGAAAGTAAGGGATTGTGAGCTTTACAGCCCAGTAAGGTCTCCAAACAGTCACACTAATATAGTATAACTTGAAAATAATAAGAAGATAAGAGTATATCATGTCATGCAACCAAACAACTCAAATATTATATTTGACAAAATCTTTTGTAAAATTATTTTCTTTTTATATTTCAATTTAATCATCCATCTTCTTTAGGATTTTGAACTAACCATGGTCATGCTCCAGCCCATGACTGGCAACCTCATAATCGACCATGTACTATCCGCCCGTGGCCAGGCTAGTCCACGTACTAAGCTGTGGCTCAGGTTGTCCCATGTACTATCCCCTATGGCCGGCTATTCCACATACAAAGCTCGTGGTTCAAGCTATCCCACATACTATCCATCCGTGATTCGGCTATTCTACGTACAAAGCCCGTGGCTCAGGCAATCTCAGTAACCACGATCCTATGGCATGGCTAGTCCAAATACCATATTATCTTAATTAACACTTCATCAACTCATTTCATGTAGTCAAATCATGTCATTTATAATTATTCAATAATCGATGCCATGCGAAAATAACCATGCATGCTAATGCTCATGCACTCGGATCAAAATATGCCATATAAAATACATATATTCAACTGGTGATCAAGTCCAAAAATTCTTACTTTCAAGAGCTAATCCAAAAGTACCCGACATCAATCTATACCCGGAGCTTGCCCAATACATTTCTACTTAGAAGGCTGCCCCCTATCATAACAAATTTTTTTTTGGTAAATAATCCTAGGATAATTATAAAATTCAAAACCTTTTTACCAGAATTTTATCAGTGATCCTCCCATTGAAACCCTCACTCCTCAAATTTTCAAAGAAAGAGACTTTTCATTCTCCCCCCTCACTATTTTATTTATTTATTTTTTTCTTTCTCTCTCATCTTTTTCTTTCCTCTTTCAATCTCTTCTTTCTCTCTCCTCTTCCTCTTCTCTCTCTTCTTTTTTTTCTTTTTTCTTCTTTTTTTCTTTTTCTTTTCTTTTTCTTTTTTTTCTTTTTCTTCCTCTTTTTCCCTTTTTCTTTTCTTTCCTTCTTTCCTCTTATTCCTCTTATTCTCTTTTTTTTCGTTCCCCTTTCTTCTTCTCCACCGAATCGAGATCTCCCCCCTCTCTCCCTTCTTTTTTTTCCTTTTCTTTTCCCCTCTTCCTTTCTTCTCTTCTCCTCCTCTCCCCTCTTCTTCCTCTTCTTCTTCTTCTTTATTCTCCCGCACAGCCCAAAACAAAGAAACCCCCCTATTTCCTCTCTCAATCTCCCATCCCCCCTCCCTTCTTCTCCATGAGATCCCACGAGCCTCCTACCCCCCCTTTGGAGATCCGAACATGCACGAAGGGATCGGGCCATCACCGTCTCAGTGATGGTGGTGGATGACCCGAACGTGATCCCCATGCCAAGCTCTGACTTGATGCATCAATAGGACAGGGTTTCACCATGGTTGCTGGGAGAGAGCTAGAGCAGGAAGACAATGGTGGGAGCAGCAATCACGGCTAGATCAGAGGGTTTGCCTTCAACCACGAAGGGGTTGTTAGCATGACCGGTGGTGGAGAACCGAGATAAGGTTTTTCTCCCCTCTCCCTCTCTTCCGGTCATGCTTGCTATGATGGTGGTGGTGGTAGTGGTGCTTAGGCGCTTCGATGACTCCTCTAGTCCTTGGTCATCCGCTGACCTCCGATGCTTGCTGGTAAAGGTAGAGATGATGGCTTGTCGGGATACTCAACTTCACCGACGCCATCTCTCCCCCTCCTCTGTTCTCTTTTTTTTTCTTTTTTTTCTTTGGCTTAATTTCTTCGGTGATGGAGGTTTATGGAGAGGAGGGGATCCCTCCTAAAGATGGCAATAAAACCCAACCCATGGGTACCCAACCCGACCCGACCTGATTGGACCAGGTAGTCAACGCTTTGACTGGGTTTGGGCCGGGTTTGGGTAAAACCCGAATGCTTAACTTTGGGTTTGGGCCGGGCCTGGGTAGATATACACCCGACCCGAACCCGGCTCGAATTATTTTAATATTTAAATATATATAATTAATATATATTTTATTAATTATAATTATTAGTTATTAAATTTTAAAATACTTGAACCATATACCCTAATCATTATATATATATATTGGAAATTTTTTTTCATCCTATTCTATTCAGGGTGAATTCAAAACAAGATCACAATTAATTGTTTACCAACTTTATAATATAAATTTTGATTGAATATGAAATTAACTGCTGTTGAACTAAAAATGTAGTTAAATTTATTTGTTTAATGTATGTATAATTTATAAAATTGTAGATGATTTTAAAGTTGATAAAAATAAAAAAATATTTAATATGACTCAGTTGGGTTCGGGTCGGGTAAACCCGATTACTCGATACCCAATTGAGATGGGTTTGGATAAAAAAAATCCAGTCCCGATAGTATTTGGGCCGGATTTGGGTAGTGTATTAAATATTTGGATTTGGGTTTGAGTAGTTATACACCCGGCCCGAACCCGGCCCATTGCCATCCCTAATCCCTCCTTATAATCGAAGAATCCCTTTTCCACTCCCTTCCGGACTCTTCCCGAAGAAAGAATAGGAGAAGACTCCCGATGGGAGTCTTTTTCTCTATTTTTTTTTTTCAGGACTAGGTATTACAAGCAAGAGGATTCAGTGATAGATATTGGATATTTTCTCTACTGCAAAATCATTGATCATTATCAATGGCACACTGGGCAAGTCTTTTAAGCATCAAAGAGGTTTGTGACAAGGGGATCCTCTATCTCCTCAATTGTTTATCCTTATAATAAATACATTGGACCGAATACTTTAAGTAGCTTCCAACAACTAACTGATCATAGGAATAGGCACCGAAGAGATCATCAAGAAATTTTAAAATTTTTAATTTATGGATGATACACTCATTTTCTATGGTGCAAGTAGAAGGCACATTTACAATACTCAAGTTCATTCTCTACTCCTTTAGATTACTATTAGGATTAAAAATCAACTTTGATAAATTGTCAATGTTAGGCTTGGGCATCTTGCCAATAGAAAGGAATCATTTGTAGCTATACTTGGAAGAAAAACTATAGAGTTCCCTCTCAATTACCCAGAAATGCCCCTTCATTATAGAAGATTGAAGATTTATGACTGGACACCACTCGAGAAAGTATCAAAGAAGCTTGCAGGTTGGAAAGGTGTTGCTCTCCATAACAAGAAGAATAATGCTGATCAATACCGTTATCACACCAATCATTACTTATTGGATGTCTTGCTTTATTCTACCATCTACAATCATTCGAAGGATTGATAGATTCCATCAAGCATTCCTATGGAGGGGTGATGATCAAAGTGTAGTCAGAAGATCACTACAGCAAAAAGGAGAAACAGCAACCCTTTTATCCCGATGCTTTTGGTGAGTGTTGGGAGATTCCGCAAACCCGCCGATACTTTTAGAAAGTGTTGGTATCCTCCGATGCTTTAAAGCATTGCTAAAGATCGACGCTTATAAGCATCGCTAAGTTTATCGTGTCTCAATGCTTTTAAGCATCGACGGGTTTTTCATTTACCCGTGCCTTAAACCCCAATTTTTCCCCATGATTCTTTTCCCGACTGCCATTTCTTTTTCCCTTCTCCTCTCCTCTCCTCTCCTCTCTAGTGCGATCTTCATCTCTGGCACAATCTTCATCGGCACAAATTTCATCTTCACCGGCTTCCATATCTTTGGTAAATCTTCACTTCCCCTTTTTTTTATTGGGTGGCTGGGGGTGTTGGCAGCGATGGTCCAAGGGGGGAGGGTGGGGGGCTTGTTGAGAGAGGAGGGGCACGGGGGCGAGGGTGGGGGGGGGGGGGGGGGGGGGGGGGGTGGGGATGTCCCATTGCTGAAGTAATGGGAGCCCTGTCAGGGAGTATGATCCTATCAGTAAAGGGACGGAAGACCATGGATCACTCATTGTCTCTTTCATTAAAGATGGTCAAGGGTTGGTCTTATAATCGGCCTCCTACTAGCCTATGGAGGTGGGATTTGGGAGAGGTGGCAATCCATCATATGGTTTTTCCGGCAGCCACCAACAGATTTTTCGAGAGGAGCATCGATTTTGGGCTCCACCTTCTCCACCGGTCAAGTCATTAAACTTGCCATTTTCTTGGTTGTCGATAATCGAAAGATGGCTGTTGGAGGTTTGGATGGGCTGGTGACTTTCAGTGAGGGTGGTGTCGATCTTCAAAGCACAAATAATGACATTTTGGGAGCAACGATGAAGAGAGAAAAACGATGGAAAGATGTTGGGTTCTGGATTTTTTGGGTTTTAGATTTTAACCCAAAAACCCAGTTCCAATAATCCAAACTTGAATCAATTGGCTAAACCAAACCAAATTCAACCAACCTAATTAGAGTTTGGGACATTTTGCAATCTAGTCCTTGAGATATTTAAAATTACATATAGGTCACATTACATTTACATCCCTATTATAAAGTTTATTGCATAAAAATTCCTAGATTATATTTATCATAATAAACTTTTATTACATAAAAATTCTCTTATAATTTATTTATAGTTTTGTTAAATAACTTCATTGCATTAAAGTTCATAAACTTATACATGAATATTTTTTTAGTGCAAATAAAGAATTATGGCTTATTTTCATGCTTTTAATGATAAATTCATGTTATGTTTTGCATGTAAATTTTATAGACACTATATATAAAGAAGAAAAAGTTTTGGTTTGATTAATTCTATGTGATCACCAAAGTGATCATGAACTTGAAATATTAGAAATTTTTATAAAGTATTAGTATCATAATTGCATTTATGCTACTAAAGTATTGCATTGCTTCAAACTTGAGATCAATATCTAACTTGTTGGTCTTTGACAGGATTAAAGAAAACATGCATTTCTCCATTGGAATAGTGTTTTCAACCCATAATGCAAATAAACACGTTTATCCATCTGCATTTGCATCAAATACATATATTTGAAAATATAATAATCCAACAAAGAAGTTTAACTTGGTCTTATATTTTGCCAAAGTGAAAACTGTATGTACATGAATGAAAATAGTACGTGCTTCATGTATTAGTTTGTCAGACAATATGTAAGATCTATCCACATCCATAGCCCTACTAGATCGCATACGAACAAAGTAGCACGTCACAGGTTTTGTACTTCACTATGTTATTCTGTTCTTACATCAGGTTTGAGTTTAGGTCTTCAAAAAGTCATCTTGATTCTTCTAAAGTCATATATTATATTAGTCCAAGTACAGGAGCCAAGGTTCAGGCTTAAATAACTTGGTAATTCATACCACTAAAAAAATATGCTCTACCTATTTTGTTGCCTTTTTGTTATCAGGTGCTTGATTGCTTCGAGGATAAAGAAGCTTTCTAACCTATTTTGAAATTGGTTTAAGATTTGTATATGGAGGCTATGATAATTTTGGGATGTATGTTTTGCTGGTTCAACTATTTCTAATGGCAACAATCTTGGATAGCCTTCTTTTGTAGGCAACGGATTGTACTTGTTTTGATTTAGTTGCAGATTAAATAGTAAATCTGAGCCTCCTCGTTATTTTTCTTTATTTATTGTTCTTTTTTTTGGTAGATTATTTCTGTTTCTTACTCAACATGTTATGCTTTAAGATTTGTCTATTATTGCAAATCCTTCATTTTGAATACTATATATAGTTTTGCTATGATCAATAATGGTTTTTTAAATATTTTTTATAAAACTTGCATTACATAGAAATATAGACCCGTCAATTGAGTAATATACATATTCTACAGCATCTATATATTTATTTTATTTTTGTATGGATAGGAGAAATATGTAAAGTGGCCAATTGATTATCTATGTCGGACAGTTCAAAAATTATATTAATTATATGTTATCAATTAAAGTAATCAAACGATGTGTAACAAGGTTTGAAAGCAATTTTGGACAGTATTTTCTTTTAATTCTCCTCACATACAAATATTTATGTAGAGAGAACTAAGAAAAAATACTGTCAAAATTTTTTTCAACCCCTATTGCATAACGTTTGATTACCGTATTGATAACATATAATTAATATAATTTTTGAATGGGATAAGACCTATCTTTACCTACTAGTTGATCATAGGATGCATTTAATAATACTGTAATTGAACTATTGAATAAACTCATTTTTAATTTATTTTATTTTTATAAATATTTATTTATTTCAGTTAGTTTTATCTTATAATGGATAAGAATTGGATAACTAAATCAAGGAATAGCAAAGAATATTTAGATGGAGTTCAGAATTTCATTAAATTTGGTATGGAGAGAAGTAGTATCAACGGAAAGATTCTATGTCCATAATGAAAATGTGTAAATTCCAGTTCTTTATATCCAAATATTGTTGAAGAATATTTGGTATGGAATGGTTTTTTAAGAGGTTATACAGAGTAATTTTTTTATGGAGAGTCAATGTTACCATCTACATGTAACCAAATCTTTAACATGGAACATATACCTGATTTTGGATCTAGTAACCAATAGGAAAATCTTGTAAGAGATGATGATATGAGGGGTTTGCTCAGAAATACTTTTGAATATGGTGCTCAAAATCCTGAAGATTTCAGTAGAGGACAAGTAGCAGTTGGGCTACCTGAGGGTCCTATATTTACTGAATCTATACATAATAGGGAGCCGATACCCCCAACTAATATTGAAATAGATCATTATCAGAAGCTGATAAGAGATGTAGATCAAGAATTATTGCTGATTGCAAGAACTTTTTAAAAATTTCTTTTCTTGTACATTTATTTCATATAAAATATTTGAATGGATGGTCTGTCAAGAATTTTACTATGTTGCTCAAGTTGTTAAATGATGCATTTCCTGAAGGTACTAGTTTACCAACATCTTGTTATGAAGCCAAAAAATTAGTAAAGGAATTGAATGTTGGATATGAAAAGATTCATAGCTGTCTAAATGATTGTATATTATATCGGGAAGAACATGCCGATCAAGTGTCGTGCCATGTGTGTGGGTCTTTACGATGGATGAAGAAAAAAAAATGAGAGTGAGGGATTAAATGAATTAGGTGCAACACAAATTAAATAAAAACCGATCAAGGTATTACGTTATTTCCCTCTTATACCTAGATTAAAAAGGATCTATGCATCATCAAAGATAGCTTCGTCAATGAGATAGCATGATGAAGGCGTACAAAAGATGGAATGTTGAGACACCCAACGGATAGTTTAGCGTGGAAAGTATTTGATGACAGACATCCTGATTTTATCTCTGATGCTCGTAATGTCAGGTTGGGTTTAGCCAGTGATGGGTTCAATCCATTTAGGACTTTAAGTTCTATCTTTAGCACTTGGCTAGTTATTCTAATTCCTTATAATTTGCTATCATGGATATGCATGAAACAGTCTTCACTTATTTTATCAGTGGTCATTTCAGGTGATAAGGATTCAGGCAATGATATTGATATTTCTTACAACCTTTAATAGATGAATTGAAATAATTATGGGAGGGTATCAATGCAATTGATGCTTCAAATGGTCAAACATTAAAACTGCGGGCAGCTCTATTATAGACTATTAATGATTTTCCTGCATATGCTAATTTATCTGGCTGGAGCACTAAGGGACGAGTTGCATATCCTTCTTATGGTGAATCAATCTATTCAATTTGGTTAAAACATGGAGTAAAGTTTTGTTATATGGGACATCGTCGATGGTTGGAAGCAAATCATCCATTTTGATTTCAGAAGGATTTATTTGATGGTACTATAGAGTTGGGATCTACTTCAAATCCACCTTATAGTTCTGATATTCATAGACAAATATTTGGTATCAGACATAGTTACGGTAAGATGACAAAGTCCTCTAAAAAGTGAGAAAGAGATGATGTTGAGACTTCAGCATAAGAAGTATCAGAGGAAGTCAATACTTGCACTTTAGATATAGTAGTGTTCGAGGATTCGGATAACTTCTTTGAAGTTGAAAATGATAAGATATAATGACAGCATCTACCCATCGGCATACTAAACAATTATGGAAGAAAGAATCATATTCTTTGACTTACCTTATTGAGAGCATAATATACTCCGGCATAATCTTGATGTTATGTATATTGAAAAGAATATTTATGATAATTTATTGGAACAATATTAAATCTTGATGGAAAGACTAAAGATAACATGAATGCGCATCTTGATTTAAAAAGAAATGAGCATCCGACATGAACTTCATCCACAAGTGCTTGCAAATGATAGAACTTATATCCCTTATGCATGTTATACAATGTCTAGTCAAGAAAAAGATCTTTTCCTGATAGTTTTAAAAAATATCAAGATTCCTGATGGATATGCATCAAATATTTCACGATGTGTGAATCTGAAAAAGCAAAAAATTTCAAATATTAAAAGTCATGATGGTCATATACTAATGCAAGATATTCTTCCATTGGCTTTAAGATCGTCAATACTGAAACAAGTTATTACGGTTGTTTTTCAATTATCATCATTCTTTAAGGCATTATGTTCTAAGGTTCTTGATTCTCAGGAGCTTGATCAGTTGCAGTCTCAAGTCATACTTACATTATGTCAGATGGAAAAGATTTTTTCTCCTGGATTTTTTATGATTATGGTTCATCTACTCATTCACCTAGCTTCGGAAGCTAAACTTGGTAGACCGGTACAGCACAGATGGATGTACCCTATCAAGAGGTAATACTGTAAAACTAAAATTTCATAATTTAGATATATTTATTATATTTAATATGATATTAATATTAAAATTATAATAAATATCATACTTTTTGAAGGTATCTTGTACGTTTGAAGGATTATGTATGAAATAAAGCCCATCTTGAGGGCTCAATAGCAGAGGGATATATTACTGAAGAGTGTTTGACATTTTGTTTAATATATCTCGAAGGTGTTAAGACTGTATTCAATTAACCTCAACGTCATGGCGATACCATGGAGAATACAAATCTATACAAGTTTGCATCTACCGAAAGATTTATAGGAAAAGCTGAAAGTATTATTTTTGACCATAAATCCTTGTCACAAGCACACCATTATGTATTGCTATATAGTGACATAATATCTGACTATCGCAGGTTAGTATATTTATACATGGATAATACTAAATATTAGACATATTGTTGTTAAACTTATATTTGATTATCATGCAGTGAATTTTTAGCTGTACAACGACAAGCCAATCAATCCACTTGTCCTAATCTAAGGATTGAACAAAGATGGTTGTTAAGTTTTTCCTTAATTGGCTTTCCAATCAGGTTAGTATATATAAGTCATATAATAATTTTACATACATTTTGTTACAGTAGTAAACAAGATCCATTCGGCCCTGACACGCATCCTCCTTTGAGGCTGGCGCGGCACGTACTTCTCCACCTCGGTCAGGCACCTCTCCACCACGGCCTCACCACGGCCCCACTTCGGCCATGTGGCGATTCAGCCCAGCTCGGCTCGGCCCCACTTCGGCCATGTGGCGGTTCAGCCCAGCTCGACTCGGTCCCACTTCGGCCATGTGGCAGTTCAGCCTAGCTCGGCTCGGCCCCACCTCGGTGGTGAACCAGTACCTCGACCTCACTTTGGCCATGAGAAGTCCAGCTTTGGTAGTTCAGTTCAGCTCGACAGCCTGGCCTGGAGCCCAGCCAGGCATGAAAGGTAGCCAACTTCGGCCTACGAAGCTCTCCGGGTCGGCCCGGCTTCACTCCGCTCGGTCCAAGTATCATCAGGAAGAAGCCATGCCCGGATCAGTGCCTCCGCATGCTCCTACCTAGCACAGCACAGCATACCTGCGCCAAGGTACCGCGCACTTGCCAGATACCGCGCCAAGGTACCGCATCCCTTCGAACGTGGCATCCACGACTCAACTCCACCCAACTTCACCCGCACGACGCGCCCACCGCGACAGGTCGGTGGTCCCGCGTGGCTCCGGCTCTTCCCGGCGGTTCTCCGACGAGCGAACCCCCCCTCTGGCTCCGGCACAGCTCGGCGCGCCCGCGGGACCCCAGCTCAGCCCGCACGCCTCTGCCCTGCGAGCACCCATAGGCGCGCGCCTCAGTTCGCGCGCGTGGGAGATGCACTCACCCCCTCCGACTCTGCGTGCTCCTGCCCGGCACTGCGCGAACCCCGGCGCCTCCAAGCTTGGCACCGACGCTTATGTTCCTCTCCGGCTCCGTCCGTGGTCCGCCTCCGGCTCCAAGCTCGCCACCGCCCAGGCCGGCACATCGGCAGCACCCCGTAAGGCTCCGCCCAACCTCGCTTGCGCCCCAAGTATGCTCTGCGTGGTGTCTCACCTGGCTCCGACTCCGCCTGCGGGAGGCCGGTGCCTCCGAGCCCGGCGCGGAACGCCCGGCTCCTCCGAGCTCGGGGCAGCATGCCTGACGCCGCGGGACCCCAGCTCCTCCGGCATTCGGTCGACCTCGGCAGCGCCCTGCAAGGCTCCTCCCGGCATGCCCGCATCCGGCTTCGGCCCGGCGCGCGGGACCCCAGCTCCTCCGGCATTCGGCCGATCTCGGAAGTGCCCCGCAAGGCTCCGCCCGGCATGCCCGCATCCGGTTTCCGCCTGAGCTCCTCCGGCATTCGGCCGACCTCGGCAACGCCCCGCAAGGCTCCGCCCGGCATGCCCGCGTCCGGCTCCAGCCACCCCAGCTCCTCCAGCGTTCGGCCGACCTCGGTAGCGCCCCGCAAGGCTCCGCCCGGCATGCTCGCATCCGGCTTCCGCCCGAGCTCCTCCGGCGTTCGGTCGACCTCGGCAGCGCCCCCAAGGCTCCGCCCGGCATGCCCGCGTCCGGCTCCAGCCACCCCAGCTCCTCTGGCGTTCGGCCGACCTCGGCAGCGCCCCGCAAGGCTCTGCCTAGGCTGGCGCCCGGTCCGCCCGTGGGATCTCGCGGGAGGCTTCCGCCCGAGCTGGCACCAAGTTCGCCCGCAGGAGGCTTGCCTCCGGGCTCTGGCACCTCCGGCTCCTCCCGACCTCGCCAACGGTGCGACGGTCGGCCCCAGCTCACCCCCACTAGCTCCGGCACCGGCTCAGCCAGGCAAGCCCGCGGTTGCCCCGTGCCAGCCCGGCTCCGCCCATGCTTGCGACCGTCCCAGTTCGGTGCACCCAGCTCTGCCTCCGCCCGTGGGAAACCCATATTGGCATCGACTCCGCTCGCAGCTCCGGTCCTGCCCTGCTCGAGTCCGGCGATCGGTGCCCCGGTCCGGTCCTCCCGGTTCGGCTCCTAGCTCGGCCTGGCCGCACCCTCGCGGGCCCGCAGCTCCGCAACCGCGCCAGGGCACGCCTCAGCGCCGGTGCATCTCGGTGCCACCTGCCCCCGCGTCGGTCCACTCCGGCTCCGCCAGCTCCCGCGCCCGGTCGCCCGCAGGGGATCGCACCACCTCGCCTCTATGCCTTGGAACGCCCCTGCTCCATGCAGCACCTCGGCTTCGGCCCCCGCCAGATCGGCGGTCTTTCGTCCGGTTTGGCCCAGTCCGGCAGGACGCCCGTGCCGGTCCGCTCCGACTCCTGAGTCCGCCGCCAAGGTCGGCACCTCGGCTCCGCCTGTGCCAAGCTCGTGCCAGCACACGTCCACGGCAAGCCCGCGCTAGTCCACTCCGGCTCCACCCGCTCCGGCGCCCGGCTCACCTCCGCGCCTAGTCCAGAACACCCGGTCGACTTTGGCTCCGCCCGGTGCACCCCCGCACCGGTACGGCATGCCCCGGCTCCGCCCGCACCTAGTCCGACTCTGCCCGCGGGATTGCATCTCATTTTCGCCTGCTCCGATGCCCAGAACCACATGCATGGGGGAGACCCTGCATGCCATGCCTCGATCCGCGCGACTACCCCGCGCACCTCGACCCGTGTGCGTGGAGGACTTTGCAGACCTCGCCATGCATGGAGAGGCTACGCGGCCTAGCCTTGCAGACCTCGCCATGCATGGAGAAGCCATGAGGCCTAGCCTCACGACGGGACACCTCGAACCATGCGCACGAAGAGCCTCGCCTGCCTCATCTCGAAGCATGTGCCATGATTTATTTGATTCCATTCCAGGTATGCTTTTGAAAATATAGGTACGGAGGAAGGCTAGATGGCAGCCCGACACGTCACCATCTCTACCAAACTGAACCCGCCATCTACGAAGGAGGGCTATATTAAAAGCCCCCATCACAGCTTACGCCAATCAAGAAGGAGTGCCACATCCAAGGCGCTGTGCTCCTCCACCAACCTCCTGAACCATCAAGAAGGAGGAAGTTGACCAACCTACCTAAGCCTCCCAGGCCTGCAGAAGCTTCACAAGCCTATACCAAGAAGAACGTGCCTCTCTGAACACCAAGAGCCGCTTGTCTACATAAGAGCAGCGGGAAGAGGTAAGAGAGGTAAGAGACAACACACTCTCTTCATTCTTACATTGTCTATCACCCTCTGGCAGCGGAGAGTCCTCCAAGCTCTCCATCTCAGAGGTCCCTTATTTCCTTCGATCGTCCCGCTGACTTGATCGTCGGAGTGTCTTTGCCGGAATCCCCGGTGCAGGTCTTCCCTATTTTGCAGGTATCGCCCAACGGAGGAACAATAAGGAGGAAGATTACTCCTCACCGGAGAGGCCCACAGGAGGGCCACTATAGTACCAAGCCCCTTTCATCCCAACTACGACTATGTTCCCCTTGATCATCTCCGACCAACGAGTCCGGTGACGCTGGCACGGAGCCCACTCACCTAGGCCATGTAAGAGCTACCGGCCATGGCGATCTAGGCGGCAACACATTTAATATCGAATAAGTGATCGATAATTGATATTATATTTTCTAGGTACCAATATTGATGGAGAAAAATTGTTCAGCGAAACTAATAGCACTTGCTAGAGGTCCTAATATATTGTGAACAAATATAATAATTTTATTATAAATAGCTTTAGATTTCATATTAAGAAGTGCGAGAAATTTAAAAAAACTCAGAACAATGGTATTCTGGTAGAAGCATATAGAAAATCTTATTATTGTATATTTAAAGATATTTTTGAGTTTGATTATTGTAAAATTTTAAAGTTGTATTATTTCAAAGCGATTGGATGGATATAAATATACCAAGAGGTTTGACAAAGGACTCAAACGAATTTATACTTATCAATTTTTTAAAATTGATACATACCGATATGTTATTGAAGGACGATCCATTTATTTTTCATCTCAAGCTCGACAAGTTTTTTATGTACAAGACTCGAAAGATAAAGAATGGGCTACTGTTATTAAGACAAAACCTAGAGACTTGCATGACATGGAAAAAAGGGTGGAAGAAGATGTGATGATACTTATACTCAGTGTATGCCTTATAATATTATGCCGAATGATCATATAAATGATACAACCATTTTGGTTAGGTTGGATTTCAAAGAATGTACAACCGGTTGATTATAATATATAAGTAGTTTATAAGATGGTTTACATTTTTGCATGAATAATTATCCTATCTTTTAAATAGCAATTTATTTCCGTTATAATTTGGTTATAATGTTGATTGACTTGGTTTTTAATAATGCATGTTAGGTATACCATGCCTCGAAGGAAGCAATTATCAGATGTATAGTTTTAGTTTTCCCAGACCGAGGCTGGTACTTCTTCAGCATAGCAGCCCGAGGGCAGTCGATCATTTTCACATCGATCTGATACTAGTCCCTCTATTTTTGCACATCCAGCCGAGGCTAATACCTCTCATGCACATCAAGTCGAGGCCAGTCCCTCTGATTCAGCACACCACGATCCTCCTATGGATCATCCAGATGACGAGCCTATCATCGATGATATACATATACATGGTAATTTAATAATTTCATCTCATTTCAATTCATACATATGCAATAGTTTTGATATATACTTTTCTGTATTTTTTTGTAGATGAATCCGGGAGACTTAGACGGAGGCAAGGACCCACACTAGTCCATGATGTATGGCAATTATGTGAGGGTGAGAGAATAGTCATTGAGTGCAACAATCTAGGCCAGCCTATTAAGAAATCTGCCAGCTTGTTGACCAGCTTTTTGGGGACAGTAGCATATCGGGGTCAGCTATGTTCCCTAAATTATGCAAAGTGGAATGACATGCTTCCTACTTACAAAGTAGAGCACCTACGACTTGTGCAGGTAAAAAAATCTGCCAATCCGATCACCGATCCAGCCACCAGTCCGGGCTGGCAACTAGACTGGTATCGACTTAGTGACTGGACTGGCAGTCGGATTAGCACTGGGCTGACGGTTGGACTGGTATCGACTTGACAAGTGAATTGGCGATCGACCTGATGACTGGACCAGCGACTAAACTAGCATCAACTAAATTATAAATTTTATATTATATTATAAAATATTTATTATATTTTATATAATATAATTTAATATAATATAATATATTTATTATATTTATTATAATATTTATATTTTTATTATATATTATAATAAATTTAATTTTATAATTTTAATATTTTATATTCTTATTGAGTAACAATTTATGACTTGGCTTATATATGTTTTAATTTTTTTAATTTTTTAATTTTTTATTCTAAAAATGGAGGTGCATGAATAAAATGAAATTGCAGGTACGACCTGTGGCTTCACTAAAGATAAAGCTATAGGTTATACCTGCAACTTTTTTATTTTTTATCTTTTTAAAACTTTTAAATTTACTATGTTATTTTAAATATTTTAAATATTATTATTTTGAATTTAAAGTCACAGGTTCAACCCATAGCTTCTAATATGGCTGCCACCCATACCAAACTACACCAGTTTGGTAAATTTATTTCAACCCATCCCAGTTTAATAAATATTTATTAAAAAAAAATTATTTAAAAAAATCCTTGTAGCGATGATACTTGATGCAGCATCGTGGCCGCCATGATCAGTATATATCAACAAATATACTATATTATAATATATAATATATAATTTAATATTATAATATATTTCTTATATTTTAGAATATAAAATATTTATTTTAATATAAAATATATCATAATATATTATTATATTATTATAATATTTTTTTATTATTTTTAAATATTTTTATTATTATTTATTTTTTATTAAATATTGAAACAGGTTTACGCTCATAGATGTTGCCTTAAAGATCTTAATCATTGTCCATTCTTTCCAATAATCACAAGATAATAGTATAATCATGATTGCAAAATATTATAATATTATTATAATTCTTGTTATAATTATTTTAGTACAAACTAATAATTAACATCATAATATATTATATTTAATAATAATATAATTATTATATAAAATATATAAATGTAATGATTATTACATTAATATGATATTAATTATTTAATATATTATATTATCAATACTAATTAATAATTAAAGCAAGATAATATGATAATTGCATGAGTTGATATTACATTATAATGGTTATTATCTTACAAATTTTGATATATCATATTACATTATGTTATATTACATATCACTTATTTTATAAGAAAATATTACACGATGCTATATTATATTGCATGATTATTTTATTACATTACATTATATTATATTATACTATCTTATGTTATAATATATTATCTTATAGAGTAAAAAAATATTATATTATTATATTGTTTAATATAATGTACTATACTATATTATAAAATATTTTATGTTACGGTATAATGTAATATTATAAGGTAACTTTGAATTGTAATTCACTGCATTATTATTATATGATAATGTTGCTGCTAAATCTTCCGGACCGGGCTTGCTGGAGTGCGCGTCTCCCGGTTCTTGCAAAAATGGTCCCACGGGCCGGTGGTGTTCCGGTGGGGGACACTTCGATGGCTAAGTCAGTGGAAGACTTGGAGCAACAAAATGGAGGGATCACAAAGGAGATAGCTCTGTGGCAGAAGAGCCTTCTTACCTCGGGGTCCCTCTTTTACCTTATATAGACGCAGATCTTTACTAGAATCTGTTAGGGGCTAGGCTGAAAATGACCGTTTTGCCCTTAGAGGAATCTTGGTAGTGGCTAGGTGGCACCAGGAGGGAGTGGCACCGTGGGATATGTAGAGTAGTGGCGCTCAGATGTCAAGAATCTGTTGTAACAGAATTCTAGTACCACCTGAAAGGGAACTCTGGGACCTTCGGGCCATCCTTGAAACGGCCCGTTTTAGATCGATATGGGCCTGGCTAAAATGGATCGGTCGGACCTAGCTGGTGGGTCGGTTGGACTTCTGATGGGTCGGTCGGACCTCTGGTGGATTCGGAAGGAGACCGGTTGTATATAACAGATAATATATATTATTATATCAAATAATATAATATAATATAATATATAATATGTTATATTATATATATTTGTAAATATTTATGATATAATATTATCATAATCATACAGCGTGATAATATATTAGTGATATAATAACATCAATGAAGATATTTTATCATTGCAAGTAAACCGTAAACGCACTCTTTACAGATTCAGCAAACTAAACACAAAAATTACAGGCAGAGTCTTCATATGCAAGATTTCAAGTAGACTAATAGAAACTTGCAAATATAAATACAGAATTATAATTGCCGTGTTTAAAACAATGCAGACAATCAAACAAAACCAAAAAGATTCCAAAGCTAATGCCGACCATCCATCAAATGCCCCTTACAAAGGTACAGCAGAGAATCAAAACACGGCTTTTAAAACGATCCCGAACAGTTTGATTCGAAATGTATCAAACTATGTTGACCAAGAATCGGTACAGTTTCATTTTAAAAAATAATTTAAAAATATTGGATAATTCAAAAATATTTAAATTGGATCGGTTCGGTATGATATGTATCGATATATATCGGTTCAATCTGGTATGCACCGGTTCAGTTCGGTTTAGGCTCGATTCGGTCTGGTTCTGTTTAGATAATATATTCATGGAAAAGGAAGAATTTTTTTTTACATTTACTAAGATCGAAACATGTACCTAAAGGCTGCAAAAGGGTCGGGTTGATCTTGAGCCAATCCGACCCAATCCGTTTAGATCTGATCCAACCAGTTTTTAATATCCTATAAATCTGGATCGGGTTCTAAAATTAGATCCATTCTATTTTCCGGGTCAAATCTGAGTTTACTGAGTTCGGACCGGACTCGATCTGATCCAACTCGAACATACTAATACAATTAGCATCGTGTATATTTGGACATTTAAATTATAATTTAAAACTTTTATATAACTTATTTTTATCGTAGTGATATAGTTAAAATTATTTTTATATTTTAATTTATTTTTAAAATAATATTATTTGTTACATATTTTATGATTAATAATAGTTTGTTATGTAATAATTAAAATATAATTATCTATATTTTATCCGGATCATATCTAGATCTAACTTTTTTAGATTAGAATTAAGTTATTTATAGACCCGATCCAACCCGAATGATCCGTTAGGTTGAAAATTGTAATAGTAGAACCGATCCGACCCGATCTGATTTTTAGTGGATTAGATCTGAATCTAATATTAGAACCCGATCAAAGAACCGGATCGGATTAAAGTCATTTATGATCCGATCCGATCCAACCCATTTGTACCTCTACATGTACCAGTACGGTATGGTACTGGTATAATATCCGTCACTAACCGATATAAATGTTGATACTAATTCACTTATTCTTATTTAGAAATATATATATATATATATATGTATTTGATGAATAAATGGGGGGAGGAGTTAGACCCCGGGCATGGCCATCCTAGACGGTCCTCCAATCCCAGCCAGGGAATGTTCGATACACAATGCATATTAATTTTCCGTAGCCGTTCCCCACCCGAAGATGAGTACGTCAACCTGACTATCACTGGCGTCAGCCGAGTGAATGGGATTTATTATATATATCCCTAACTTTTTCACTATCATCGGCCAAAAGGGACTACCACTGACGTCAGACGAGTGAATGGAATTTATTATATATATCCCTAACTTTTTCACTATCACCAGCCAAAAGGAGCTCCATGATTAATTTATTAATTTTTCTTTTTGTTTTAAATTTTATTTCGGACTATTTTTTTTTTTTTATTTTATTCTTGAATTTTTTTATCGAAATATGTCCAAATCTAGGTTCGAATTTCTGCCAGCTGGTCGTGAGAAAATATATAATTTATTTATAATATATATTTTTTTATAAGTAGGATGAGATATTATGAATATATCAAAAATAAATAAATAAATATAATATTGCGGAGATAGGCCGCGCCTTGCTCGTCTCGGTCCACAACAAATTAGGGCACGCTTCGGGCCGCTACATAATGACCGGGAGCAGAAGGGTTTTAGAGCCCTCCCTCCTTTCCGCCGAGAACAGAGAACAGCAGTCGAATACATCGCGCTCCCTCTCTCGTTCCTTCCACCCCAGAACATGGTGATGGATCTATTCCTCCTATGTCTCTCCCTTCTCCTCTCCGTGTCTCTTGCTTTCTTTCCATTTTTTAGTGTTTCTATTCATATTTTTCTTCCTAAAGTACTCCTTTAATCTTCTTTAATTCTTGGTTTATTTGTTTTGTATTGGTATTTATATGTGTCGTCGCTTCTCTTCGTACATTGATTGATATGCTTTGTTCTAACCCTTCATCGTTTCACTCTCTTTAGTCCACCGAAGTCGTGAATCCAAAGGCGTATCCTTTGGCCGATGCTCAACTGACGATAACCATATTGGATCTCGTCCAGCAAGCGGCCAACTACAAGCAGCTTAAGAAGGGAGCTAATGAAGGTTGCCTATCTCCCTCATCAATATTCCTTTGCTTTCGTTTCTCTTTTTGTTGCTTTTCTTTTAAAAAGTTTGGATTTTGATGCAACAAAAAGAAAAAAAAGTTTGGATTTTAACGCATTAAAATGAAAAAAATCGATTTCGAGCGTTTTTTCTCCACTAATATGTATTGTTTAATATCTGTATTTGGATTTTGGTTCTTTGATTGCACAGCGACGAAGACCCTGAACAGGGGCATCTCCGAGTTTGTTGTGATGGCGGCGGATACGGAGCCACTTGAAATTCTTCTCCATCTTCCCTTGCTTGCAGAGGATAAGGTATATATTTTCTCTGATACTTTTTTAATCGAATATTATTGTTATCGCTGCTGCTGTTATTTTTAATTCTGGGCTGTATGTGGGAGTTGAGATGACTACTAAAAGGGTGCAAACACTGGTGACTGCCTATATTTTTATAAGATAAGTAAGTTTCCACCCACCCTCCAAGTAACTTCAAGTGGTTGGTAGTGAAAAGGCTCCTAGTTTGGTGTCCTCTATGGAAAATCCCCATGACAGATGTTTATATGTAGAAAAAAAAAGTTCATCGAGTATTCACTTGTGAGTTGTGAATCAGAATAATCAATTTTGGAAGCCTTACAATCTTTTCACTTGTTACTCCAATCTTTTTTTGATGATCTTGGCCTTCTGTAACATATTTTTGTAGGGCTTGGATTTTCATGGAGGACAGGTGAGGACTCCAACAAATTGTATAACTGTGCATGCATAAGACCATTAGATCCTGCATAATATGTTATGACCTTACAGTTAAAAGTGAAATATATAGTCTCCATTTTACCGATTGAATACATTTGCAATTGAATCTATTTTGTAATACTTAGATGGTTGGGAGTGCAAAGAGTGCAGTCTGTTGGTTAAGTTGATGTATGTCAGATGAAAAGCATCATAATTCGTTGGGGAGGTTGGAGCAGTATAGAATTACATGGTCAAAAGTTTTAATCAGAGAGCATGGTTTGTCTCCAAATAGATGGTACGCCCAAACTTTTTGACACAAAATCTTTTCAAGCACTTTCTGTATCATCCACTTAGTACTCAGATGACATCACCAAACATATCCAAGAGCCTACATTTATGATTGTATTAATATTTGTGTGTATAGTTGAATGACACATGGCAGACTATTCTCTCCCAGGCTAAAGTAAATTTCACAGGTATCACATATGATACTTGTTCAATTTGGTATCAACAGTTAAAGTTGATCTGTAAATCCAGATTTTAAGCTCTTTAGAGCTTGGTTCACCTATACAATCTGAATTGGCTTGGCTGATGATATATGTTATGAAGTTTGGAGGATTCTTCAGGTTATTGGTGTATGATTACTTTCTTGTCCTGACATCTAATACCATATGTTCTTAACAAGTTCACATTAGAACACTGTCACTTTCCACATAACTTAGTTATGCATGTTTATTCGTCTTCACATCACAAATTTATGAAAATTAATGGCAGACATGCTAGACATGCACTTGGTTCAGAGGTGGTTGTATGTCTTTGTATAAGGATTTCAATGATAAAAGAAATCAATAGTTTCAAGAAATTTTAAAACATGAACTTATGATAAAAAGTAATGTTGATAAATGCTAGAAATCGGCAATGTATTTAATGGATAGATTACTCAATGATTGGGCACATTGTGACATGCTTGTTTAGTTTGTATTGATGCTAGTGGAAGAGATGTTTTTGAACAGTGAAAGAAAATGGATGCCTCTATTGTGCCGTGTAGCATTTTTTCATGTTTGTATTGGAATTTTGAACAATGAGTCTCAAAAATATTAGTGAGGACCGAGGATGCTATTTTAACGTATTCTAATTTTTAAGTGGAATCCCAACTTAGAAGTGAGCCAGCCTGTGCGTAGAACTGTTGTCATTTAAAATCTTAAATTCTTTGCTGCATTTTCTCGCTTAAAATCTGCCCATCTGAAATAGCACCTAAATTTGTTAGTTATGCCTTATCATATGCTTATTATTTCTTTGTTGGGCATCTATTTAATGAAAATTGCTGGTGTGAGTCCTTCTCTGTTGATTAGTAATCATTCGTGTGTCTATTATTAGAACAGATATCTTGTAACACTGGCAACTGCCGGCTGAGCAAGTTATTCTACTCTGCCACCTTGTCTTATCCGTTGTTTTGTAGGATCTCCAACCACCATGCCAAGACACATCAGTAGTTAGTTGCTATGCACTTTGTAGCTCACTCAATAGCGTGTAGTTTTTAATGTGTCAATGAAAATTGGAATACACAATTTCATTTTTGGTGGAACTGTAATATCAGCCGTGAACTTTGTTTTTACAAAAATATGCTGCTATGATAACTAAATTACCTCATTTTTATCATGCCAGAATGTGCCCTACGTGTTTGTTCCTTCCAAACAGGCACTTGGCAGAGCCTGTGGAGTTACCAGACCTGTGATCGCTTGCTCGGTGACTAGCAATGAAGGTAGCCAGTTGAAATCTCAGATACAACAACTCAAGGTGAGGTTCTAATCATATCCTCATTTAATTTGTAACATTTCTTTGTGATATTTGCTTAGTAATCACCTACCTTGATGTATCGCAGGATGCCATTGAGAAGCTTCTCATCTAAATGTCAGAACCTTCAGCATGATAGGCCTCCTAAGAACTTGACTTTCTGGAGGCTTGGACGGATAACAGTGTCATGTTTCTTGAGAAGCGTTGTTTACTTATATTAGGTTCCCCATGTTTTGCATATCTTGGGTGCAAAATATCACCTTTATTTTGATAAAGATGGGATAGAACTACTTTATTATTGGAAGTCATGTTAATGGTAGTGAATAGGAATTTGGAGAGAAATTTCTGCTAGTTGTATCGTCCATTACGGGGCTTCCTTAAAGACTTGATTATGTAATTTTCTAGTTTATTGTCATTTTGTAGCTCTCGTTGCATGTCCATTTCATTGGTAAGGTTTATTATGCATGTTATTTAGGCCTTGGGGGATCATTTGGTTGGTGTAATGTTTGGATGCTGCGCATTGCTGATGCTGGATAGAAGGTTTAGCATCAGGCATGACAACACATTACCAGGCTGATCTATGTAGCAGAATATCATGGTCATGCTGTCCGCGCGTGTTTCTTGCTATCTGCAAGTTTTAGATGTCAGGTTCGTGATTCCAACTGCTGTTTCCCTTTTTTTTTTTTTTTTTTTTAAGGTAAAAAGAAAGGGACGAGGGGAGGTGTTCACGGATGCTTGGATAATGTTCGATAAAGGATACGGGATGATAACAAAGACAGTTCAATCGTGGAGTCCAAAATGGAAAAGTGAAGTTTGACAAATTTATATTAAATTTTTTTTAATCTTTTATCTCTGGAGCATGTTTTATATATATATGCAAAATTATAATTATGGAAAATATATTTTAAATCATTGTATCGATACGTAGATCGTTCAATTCTTGAGATGTTCCTCGTATAGATTTTGAGATGTCTCTTTCTTCTCTGCGAGGTAATTGATCTTCTCTTTCTTCACTCTCTTTTTTTTATGTGGATGATCAATGGGTTCTTTTTATGTAGATAATCGATGGAGAATCATGAGCTATTATGAGTGTTGGAGAAAAGGGACAAGGTAGTATTTTATCATGTGTGTTAGAGTTTTATTCAAATCCTGGTTATTCAATTTTATTGGAAATAATTTTTTTATCTAGTATTTATGATCGAGTCAAAAGTTGTTGATCATAATAAGATGATAATTGAAAGACTAAAATTTTAGTTAGAGTTTTACTCAAATCCTGGTTATTCAATTTTATTGGGAATAGTTCTCTTCATCCAGTACTTATCATTGAGTCAAAAGTTGATTATGATAAGATGATAATTAGGCCACATATCAGATTTTAAATCTAACATTCTCTCACTTGGTTTATATTATTATTCAAAATAATTTTTGATTCTATCAAAAATATTTTACTTTAAAAATAAATAAAATATTTTAATTTTCCAGAACAAAAAATAATAGTATTTAATCAAATTTTGAAATTGATTTAACTAGTGCATTTATTTATATTTTTAAAAAATTGTCCAATTATCTATTTCTCAACAAATCTTTTATATTTTGATTAAGTAGAAAATTATTGATATAGATCATGGATGTCATATATCTTGATTGACATACTCCCTTCCATGTATCATGACATCAATAATTTTTACTTAGTCTTATATACTGGAGTACATAGGCTATCAAAATTATAATGCCTATCATAATGGCTCCATTATAATGTCATCTTTTTGTTTAATTTAATTTTGACAAAAGTCAACCATAATATATACAAACAATAATTGAACAGAAGTAATAGTAGTCAATAAACTATTAAGAGATTTTAAATAAGTATCTATTACAAATTAAATATCTCAATGACAAATACTCATAAGCTTTACATGCTCTTTAAAAATTTTAGGTATTAATCCTTTAATCAATGGATTAGCCAACATACAAGCAATACCAATAAAATTAATAGACACTTGATGACTACTAATTCTCTCATTTACTGCAAGATATTTAACATCAATATGCTTGCTTGCATTGATAATCTTGCCACTATTGGAGAACGAAATTGCAGCAGAATTGTCATAATAAATTCTTAGTGGCTTGGAAATAGAATCCATAACTCATAGTCTCGAGATAAATTTTCTCAACCATAAAACATGTGAAGAAGCCTCATAGCAGCTTATATATTCAGTTTTCATAGTAGAGCAGGCAGTAATGCGCTGTTTTGCACTCTTTCATGAGATTGCTCCACCAGCTAACAGAAAAATACAGTCTAATGTAGACTTCTTGCTATCAAGGCAACCAGCATAATCAGCATCTAAATAATCGATCACCTCTATCTGATCGGTTATTTTATAAGTGAGCATGCAGTTTTTAATTCCTTAAAGATATTGCATCACTTTCTTGGCAGCCTTCCAATGATCCACACTTGAATCACTTTGATATCTACCGAGCATTCCCAGAGCAGGATGAGTATATACTTAAGCATACATCAGACTACCCATTGCAGATGTATAGGATATATCCTTCATTTGATTTCTCTCAATCTCATTCTTGGGATACTGAAATTTACTGAATTTATCATATTTAATAATTGGCACTTTACCTGATGAGCAGCTTGACATTTCAAACCTTTCTAAGATCATAGTAATATAATTTTTTTGGAATAAACCATGTAACCTTTTATTTCTGTTAGGATGGATTTATATACCAAGAATATAAATCTTTCATATCAAAATATTCGAAAAGAAACCTTTTAGTTTCATACAAAAGATCTAAATCACTGCTGACTAGTAAAATATCATTAACATATAAAACAAAAAATATAAACTTACTTCCACTCACATTCAGATATATACATTGATCAGCAATGTTTTCCTTAAATCCAAAGGATGCAATGACATCATTAAATTTTAAGTACCATTGCCTGGAAGCTTGTTTAAGACCATAAATGGATTTCTTTAATTTACATATTAGTCTTTTATTTTCTTGCATTGAAAACCCTTCTGACTGTTCCATATACACCTTTTCTTCTAAATCTCCATTTAAGAATGCAGTCTTGACATTCATTTGATATAGCTCTAAATCAAAATAAGCTACTAATGCCATAATAATTCTGAATGAATCCTTTCCAAAAATAGGAGAAAATATTTTAAAATAATCAATGCCTTCCTTTTGAGTAAATCTCTTTGCTATAAGCCTAGTTTTATATTTTTCGATATTACCTTTAGAGTCTCGTTTGATTTTAAAAATCCACTTATAACCAACGAGCTTAAACGTTTTAGGTAATTCAACAAGTTCACATACTTGATTTTTATTCATGGATTTCATCTCATATTTCATGGCATTTAACTAAAGTTCAGAATCATCACTATTCATGGCATCTTTAAATGAAACTAGATCATTCTTAATTCTAATATCAAAATCACATTATTGTAGGTAAACAATATAATCATCTAGAATAGCGGATCTCCTAATATTAGCAGATCTTTGTAATACTCCAGGTTTAGTGTTATTATAATTATTTTCAATTAAGTCAGGTTCATTGATAGCCTGTTCAAGAGGTGTGTATCAGCCTCTTGTTGATGTTCCACAGCCTTAGGATTAATAATTTCATATGGAACATCTCTAGGTGTTGCTGTAATAGAAAAAGATTATCTTATTTCCTCTAACACTATATTGCGTGATTTATCACTCACATTATTATCACCATCTTCAATGAACCTAGTTGTTCTAGTTTCAATAATTATGGTGGTGTGTGATGGATAATAAAACTTAAAACCTTTTGACCTTTCTGGATATCTAATAAAATAACAACTTATAGTTATGGGATCCAATTTCTTTTCTTGTGGATTATATAATCGAGCCTCTGCAGGACAATCCCAAACATGTATATGCGCTAAATATGGTTTCTTACCCGTCCATAACTCAAAAGAAGTTTTAGGAATGACCTTCCTAGGAATACGATTTAGGATATACATAGTAGTTTTTAAGGCTTCTCCCCATAAATATAAATGTAATGATGAATTATTAATTATATTCCTCACCATGTCCATCAATGTGCGATTATGCTTTTCAGCCATACCATTTTATTGGAGATTTCCTGCCTTTCAGCCATACCATTTTATTGGAGATTTCCTGGCATAGTATACTATGCTACAATGCTACACTGTTCTAGCAATTTGACAAAAGGTCCAGGATTATGGCCAGATTTATCATATCTACCATAGTATTTACCCCTTATCAGATCTCACAATCTTAATTTTCCTATCAAGTTGATTTTCTACTTCAGCTTTGTATACCTTAAAGGCTTCCAAAGCTTCAGACTTTTTGTGTAATAGAAAAACATAACCATAACGTAAGAAATCATCAATAAATGTGATGAAATACCTTTTCCCTCTAAAACAAAGTAAAAAATAGCCATAAATATTGGTATATATCAATTCTAAGAGTCCTTGACTTCTAGTGGCATGATTTTTATTACTTTTAATTTATTTTTCTTTAATATAATTGATACACATACCAAAATCATTAAAATCTAAATTTGTAAAACACATTCCTTAATCAATCTAGTTATCCTTTATTTTGATATGTGACTTAATCGTCTATACCACAACATCGAAGAACTCTCATTTACAATACCACGTTTTATTCCGATATTAACATTTAAAACAAGTAGAGACTATGCAAAAGAAGAATTCAAATTTATTTTATATAAATCATTGCACAATGTTCTAGTACCAACTAAAATAAAATTTTTCATTAATTTAAAACTTGAATTTATAAAAGTAAATGAAAAACCTTTTAATTCAAGTTTTGCTAATGACACTAAATTCCTAGATACCGAAGGAACATAAAAGATATCATATAGATCTAATTGAAAACCAGTGTCAGTAATAAGTCTGTAGGTCCTAACTGAAATAAACTTGGACTTCATTCGGTTTTCCATAAAAATCCACCGCTCTCTATCATTTAGTTTCCGGCTTGAAAAGAATCCCTGTAATAAATTAGAAACATAAATTGCAGCACCCGAATCAATCCATGAAGTATTAGAAGGAACATCAATAAAATTGGTTTCATAACAAACAAGTGATAAGGAAATATCCTTTTTTTCAAATCATTTCCTTCTTTTTTCACAATCCTTCTTGACATGTCCCTCCTTGTTACAGAAGAAACATTTCACTTTATGTGAACCTTTCTTTGGTGGATTGTTCTGCCCTTTATTTCTCTTTTTTGCCTTCTTTCTTGTAGACTACTTCTCAGAAATCATGTGAATAACTGGAATCCCTTCTTGTCTCAATTTTTCTTCCTCTTGTATATATTGTGATATAAGTTCATTTATTGATCAGGATTATTTATGTGTTTTATAGTAGATTTTAAACTGAATAAACTGTGATGGAAGAGAATTGAGAACAAACTGGACAAGAAAGTTTTTAAATACTATCATTTACAGGTCATTTAATTTTTCAAATATATCACGCATTTCCATAATATGCTTTCGCACTCCAAAAATTCTATCATACTTTATAGAAGTTAACTTGTTCATCAGGGTACTAGCCAGGGCTTTATTTGATTTGATGAATTGTTGCTCTACAGAAGAAAGGTACCCATAAGCTAATTTATTATCAGGAATAGATCTGATTAGGTCTCTCGCTATAGAGCTCTTTATTATCATGAGAAACAATCTATTAGAATGCTTCCACTTTTCATGTAATTCCTTTTGATCAAGAGAACTAGTGGGAGTTAGATGATCAGGCTAAGATTTACATAGAGCCAAATCTAATAAGTCTAGGCATCCTAGAATAATAAGAAGCTACTCATGCCAATTAGAGTAATTTGATCCATTCATTATGGGAATATTTGTTAGATGCGATGAAAGTGAAGTAGGGATCATAACTATAAATAAAGAAATATCCATACAGTTACTTTCATGATACAGATTCTAAAAATAATAATTCTGTCAACAACACTACTATATAACCATAAAACACCTTTGGACAAAAATTATACCATACAATAAGTGCTGTAACTAATTCAATCACAAATTAACCATAATAATGCTAAGATATGCATTACATAAATCACAAACAACAATAATATGAAATATACAAGTAACAACAGTAATTATGGCATAAACATATAATTATATTTAAATTATGATCCTTTATATTAGTTACAGTTTCAGTAGTTTACCCAATTATGATTATAAAAATTCGAGGGTATTCCCACCTTGGGGTGTAGAACTCCTCGTATTTATGTAATTCAAGTTGGTCAAACTATAATTGTCAATTTTGTATCTTATTATAGTCACATTTGGGTCAACTGTAATAGACACACATTTATATAATTTTAAAATATAATGAAAGAGAAAATCATTAGCTCTCAAGAACTCATCTATCCACAATCTATAAAGTGCTCCGGCCCCTTTAGGGCTACGCGAAAATATCCTTGAATAATATAATAATGAATAAAATTATTAATAAATAATTTTAAAAATACTTAAATATTTTATTCTTTATGAAGAACTCAACCAAAATGTTCTTCAAGTTATTACGAGTCCAACAGCTCAAAAATCGCTCAAATCGAATGTAAAACGAGCAAGTTATAACTATTATAATAAAATTCAATAAAGAAGGACTAAACTATAAATAATAGAGGACCAAATAGTAAATAGCAAACAATACAGGGGCTTACCATAAAATAGAATTAAAAAACTAATAGGGACTTAAATGTAAATTTTAATTTGGACTTGTATATGATTTAAACTTTACAGGGGCTAAAATGCAAAAATCTCCTTAATCCAAATTAAAATTGACTCAATCTGATTGGGCTCGATCATATCTCTGATTGGACTAACTTTTATTAAAAGATTTCAGTTTTAAAACTGAAACCCGTTAACCCAACAACTCGAAACCCATTAAATCCCTCTTTTCCTCCCCTCTTTCTCCTGTTTCTTCTCCTTCCACCGAGCTTCCAAAACCTCCATTAATGGCGGGTGGGAGCTTGGGATTGAACCTGTGTTGCCCAGCAAGTAACCCAAGAGGGGGGTGAATTGGGTTTCAAAAAAAAACTTTTTACAATAATGTAAATCAGGTACTAGTATGTTTTCAAATGTTTGTGTGCTATTCAAGAGTACGCAATGAAAATAAATAAGTAAATGCAAAGTAAATAAGTGCAAATAAAGAGAGAGCAAGTAATCACAAATATAATGATATATAGTGGTTCGGTGCATACCAAAGCACGTAAATCTACTCTCCAAGTTCTTGAAAATTTTACTATAATCACCAAGATTACAGCCAACTTATTTTCACCGGGCTCACAAGTCAAACCCCTGTTGGTTTTATCACTTAGGCTCACCAATAACCTTTACAACTTGTTTTAACGGGCTCATAAGTCAAACCCCTTGATTTTCACAAGGCTAACAAAAAATCTCTTGATTTTTTGGGATAACCAAAAATCTTGTTGGTTTTGCGGGCTAACCAACAACCTAGTTGGTTTTATGGGTTCACCAACAACTCAGTTGGTTTTACGAGCTCACCAACAACTTTATTGGTTTTTATACAAAGGCTAACCAATAACCTCAAGTTAGTTTTTCACAAAGACTCACCAACAACCTTAATAAAACAAGTTAAGCACAAGTAAGAGAACACAAATGAAGCTTTCTAAATAAAAGCAAATATGTCAATGAAGCTCTTGAATATTGATGAAGAACTTGTCTTCAAGTTGTTGGAGCCTCTCTTGATGCTTGAAGATGTGGACTTGAAGCTTTTCTTGAATCTTGAAAGCTTGAAGGCTTAACACTCAAAATATGAATCTTCAAAGAACTTTCATTTGAATCTTCAAAGAAATTATCAATCAATCCAAAAAATCACTTTCCCTTGAGTTTTGTGGTGTTTAAATAGCCTTCCAACCCTTAAAAAACCGTTTATAGCTGTTGGAGAGGAAAAACTAGCCGTTAGAAATAAATTAGAAAAGTTCAAGTTCTGCACTTCAAAAAACTAACCGTTATTATGCTGTCAAACCTGCAAGAGTCGACACTTCAGATCATGAGTCGATACCTTGAGTTGATACTTCATCTCCAAGTGTCGACACTTGACCAGAATCTTGAAATCAATATGTTCTATCTTCTATTTGGTCTCAGGCCTTGAGTCGACCATGAGTCGACACCTTGAGTCGACACATGACTTCCATGAGTCGATATTTCAGTGTGCCAACTAAAATTCTATGCGTAACAGTCCAGACTTCTATAAGTCAACATCTTGAGTCGACATTTGACCTGACTAGTGCTAAAACTTGTCCAAATTGTAATTTTGAGCTCTTCAAGATCTTCCTTATATTCCAAAGCCCATATAACTTAAAAATCCAATAATTTAAATGACTTCTTCAACAAGATGGCAATCTTTCAACACTGATGAGTACCTGAATCTGATAAACACTTTTAACACACATTAGTACTCATATATACTTAAGTGTTTTGTTATTCATCAAAATCAAAACCAGAATCAATAAAACCCAAACAAGGACCACCTGCCAAATCGAAGGTCTGGTGATCCTCTCACAGTCACCGGCGACAAGGTCGCCGACCTCACGGTAATCATAACCATCAGGAAATGAAGAACAAAATCACGATTTTCCTTCCAAAAATTCTGGCCGGTGGTCGATTTTCTTACTTGGCTAGCCTTTGCCGGTGGATCACTGGTTCATCCCACTGCCGGCGGCCTTCTCTCGATCACTTGAGAACCCAAACGATGATCCTTTTTGCCATTTAGACATGGAAGAAAATGGACCACCAGTGAACCCAAGTTCGGCACCGGTGGTTCACCAATTATTCCAGCCACTGAGAGACATTCGACGGCCACCGTTGATTTCCAGTGGTCCAAAATGAGAAATAAGAGGAAAAGAAAAAATGATTCGACACCGATCTTGGCCTTAATTTGTTTATTTATTTAAATATATATATTATTTATTTATTTATTTAAACTATAATTAAATAAATAATAAAATATAATAATTTTTATTTCTTTTCCTGTTGTTTGCTATTCACTTCTCGGTGATCTGCTGGCCGATGGAATACTTTCATGATCCGGAATATGATAGGTTCCAGAACCTCCCGCTGGTTTTTAAGTTTTCCTGGAACCGGGCACTTAACATCGATTTCTAGGTTGTTCGGTTCTAAATAGTAGGGAAAGAATTATGAACATAATTTATTTTAAATTCTTGCATGAACATAAAGCATGAAACCAGTGCTCTGATACCACATGTTAGAAAACTTTTAATCTTTATGCCTGGATCGTAAAACTATAATTGCAGAAGACATACCTTGATCGGTCTATAGATCGCTTGTCCTTGAGATATCCCTCGTACAGATCTTGAGATATCCCTTTCTTTTCTACGAGGTGACTGCTCTTCTCTCTCCTCACTCTCTTCTCCTTATGTGAATGATTGATGAAAAATCGTACACTGCTATTACGAGAGTTAGAGAAAAGAAACCAGATAGCCTTTTATTTATAGCTGTATGAGTCTTTCCCATTAGAAGACTAATGAAAGACCAAAATTTCTGTTAGAGTTTTACTCCAGTCCTAGTTATTCAATTTTATTGAAAATAATTTTCTTTAATCAGTTGGATTGTGGTCCAGTACTTATTATCGAGTCAAAAATTGATCATAATAAGATGATAATTAAACCACATATCAAATTTTAAATCTAATAGTTTATACCTTAAAGTGGGTGTTTGCTTCTGTAAGCAGCTGAGCTTTTTAAAGTTGAGCGCCAAAATACCAGGCATAATAAAGCTACCATTCTGTTAAGATAAACAATTGTTTAAAAAATGATATGCTGTTGTAAGGGAAGCATCGGTTGGCAATCGGTTCGGGTATGAATTCGTAACATGTTATTCAAGTGCATACAGATACAGTAGAGAGAGAGAGAGAGAGAGAGAGAGAGAGAGAGAGAGAGAGAGAGAGAGAGAGAGAGAGAGGAAGGAGAGTGAGGGGGAGAGCAAGGAGGGGGTGTTTGCGTGTGTGTGAGTGTGTTTTTTTTTTTTTTTTTTTTTTTTAATTGGGGGGGGGGGGGGGGGGAGGGGGAGGTTTCCTATCACAGCCTCACAGGGATGACTTCATGAGGACTTGCAGCAGTCTTGAGGCTTCATGATCGGTATCTGAATCTGGCACACAAGAGGAGGGGAGAGAGAGAGGGGGATGTAAAATTTTTGATACCCCGAACATTGAAATGGAGACGTCCCAGGTTCGGCAAGTCTTGCACTGTTGCATTAACCAGCTCCCGATTCGTTGCACTGAATTTTTTGCATGAAGCCCAGCAGGTCTGAAGACTGAATTAAAAATGACAACAGAGTTAGTTTAGCCTTTACAAAAGTGTCTAACCAGACCCAGATGAACATATTCTTTAAAGGCAGAAATTGCATTAATTGCTGATTTTTTTTAAAATGAAGATAAATACGAATCTTCCGAGTGACAAGGATAATCTGGACAAACCACACCATCAATCACACATCGGCACTAGCACAAGAATTTGCCCCGTTCATAATAAATCTAGCCTTGGATACTCAAATTGTTAATGCCGACAAACTATTTCAGATGTGCATGAGTAACATTCATATCATTTCTTTATCAACCTAATTGAACTACTGCCTCCACTTGGGAAAGAGAAATTGTAGTCAGAAACATCTTGAGTGGAAGATCTTGAATTTGAGCCCAGATCTATATTCATCATATGCTTCAATGAACCGCAGCAGAAATATTTACATTTAGTTACAAGTTGTCACCATTTCCTTGCACAACTATTACATATAGCAAGAAAGGAATTACCCTTTAAGGTTTAAAGGATTTTGAAATTTTTTCTGAGATGAATCACTAAAGAAGGAAATAATACTTTCACATTCATGGGCTTCATAACAAGCATTCACACCCATAAACACCACCGTTTCTGTAATTCTGATGGAGCTGTTATATGAAGAATGCACATAAACTGCAGATCATCCAAGAAATGCATTGACAAGAAAATATGGGCAAACATAAACATAACACCGACATAGCAATCTATGTTGTAATGGCTTCATGAACTTTGACATGTGACTGCCTCTGATCCAAAAGACAATAATTCAGGGTGATGAAGTGTCCATCAATCCAGCCCGATCAATCATATAACCTAAAAAAGAGTGATAGAATAGTTGTAAAAATACATATGCATTTGACTGTAGAATATGTTATCTATCTAGGATATTAGGCAACATTCACTATCTCGGCACTAGATTACATACCAGTATCATGCTATTATAGTGTTAGAATGCGATTTAGTATAGTGCAACTAGACATAATGAGTGTAGGTATAGTATGGTACAGTATATCAGTTCGAAACGGATATGGTATGGTACCTCTAATACAATATGGCACCAACTGGTACGGTGCTAACCGGCAAACCTTGATATCAAGTGTCCAATGTTTCTCTTCTACTTTTCTTTTCAAATTAAGCTATCTTTAACAGATTATTATATAAATCCATATAATAATAGGCATTTCTAGAATGGTCAAACAGGAAGAGATGAAATATGAGTCTAAATGCCTAGGAGTCAAAACAAATGCCATGCCTGATATCCTTGTGCGTTTATGCATAGTGATGCTCCCTTCAGTTTAATCTTATCAAGCTTCGTTCCATCTATTGGTTGACAAAATTAATAAGAGGCAGTAATGTCCATATACCAATACAAGCATGTGAATATGTTCCCGTTATCAATATATTGCTCTTCTGATTTTCAGTAGATCAGAAACAAATGCAAACTTCCACATAGGGTGAGAAGACTGAAGATATTACCATTTCATTCGTTAGGTAGTTGATTTTGAGATTGTGAGAAAAAGTGCTTGGCTTTGCATGCAACCTCTGCTTCCAGTATTGCTTCTAACATGATATCAGATCCTTTAGCTTCCTCTGATTTTACATAAACAAAAGGGATTCCATAGAAGAGAGATTTTAAATGCACTTGCACACATGAGAGGCCATTAGTGCACTCTCAAAAAAAAAAAAGTCGTGCACATTTAATACATCTGGAAATTAGATATGCCAACAACAATTGAAACAACAAACCTCCATGAATAACAATCAATTGCAAAGTATGAAAGCATTCTTCAAGTAAATTTATGTCTGACAGAAGCTCGAAAACAATAAGCCAATATCAAGTATGGAACCAGCAAGTGAAATGAGAAGTCAAAGTTCTCCATCAAAAACAAAGACCAGAATAAATTATAACAGGAGTCTGTTTCATTAATGGAGTGTAATTTATGACCCCTTACAGCAGACCAGAATACATCATGCTCATTTATGTTAAAATGTTGACAATCATGGAAGAGCATAAGTGAGCACATCATATGGAACAAACCGAGCAAAATATTCTAAAGGAATGTACCAAGAAACCCACAACTAATATTTGGAATGTGGTACATATTTAAAATGCCTCCAAAATAACAAACAATCATCCTATTATTTGCTGAATAGAGGGAGCGACTAGGTATCATATGTATGAGATGCAGAAGACTTGATTTCGGTCTTCTAGGTATGACAGAGGTTTAGTTCTCCCTGAATAAAATTGATAGCCGCCCTATTTCAACAAAACCGCCATTGGGAAGGGTGGACACCTTCAATTACTATCAAAGCAATGAAAATTTACTCAATGATACCTGACTCATAATCTAAAACCTAATGAATTATAACCTTAAAATTTAGGGAATAAGAAAACAAGTACTCAAAGTTCTTGACCATGGCATGCTCACTAACAAGTCCATAAAAACAATAGTTACAAGTATCACCCCTTCTCCCACTATTGGGAGCTCAGTTTTACAAATCCTTCTTCGCATACATGATAGTTTTTTGGCATTCCATACATGATAGTTTAATGCTGTTTTTCTTCAAATAAATTGAACTGTTCTTGAGATAATACATGAATATTCAAAGTGGACTTCAAGTTAGGATTTGAGGTGAGACAGAGGTCTCTCCAAGAGAGATAAACAAGCAGCTGCTTTTGACATGTTATAGTCAACTAAAAACAATTTCGTTGGGAAAACAATTCATACCATGACACTTCTGGGTGTTAATGACACTGACATAGAATGTGCTTTGTCATTGGCTATAGAGGATGAGTCCATGCAGTCATACAAGCTGGCAGCAGCCCAGCTTCAAATTCATACAATGTGTCCTATGTCGACTAAGAAGGGAGCTTTCTAAAAGTGCCAAGGCAAATAGGACTCAATTTTGTAATTGTATTTTCCCTCCAGCTTGTTTGATTCAATAGGAAGGCATCTAGTAGATCAATTATTTTGCTAATTTCTTCTAAAAGTCAGGGTTGTAATAACGTTGGAAGGTCTTAGATGTATGAAGTTTCTGCATGACCAACACTTTTTTTTTCCTTTCTAAAATTTCGTTGCATGAAAATCAATTGTAGATGAACTACAAAACAGGCTAGGCCTTACTGCTGCTGATTTTTTAGTCTTTCGATTAATTGTGTGCTTTCTCAACTAGATTCAATTTATGTTTCTAAATTAATATTCCAGCTTCTTCACAGATTTTGACAGAAACCAACTTGTTCTAGTCCATTAATCGCATGAAGCATTGTATCCTGACAATGATTGAAGTAATAGGATGATATCTTTACCACTGCGCTTTGGAAGTAGACCTGCACTCTCAGCAGAGACAGGCAGAATAGTGAGATGACCATCGTCAGCATTTAGTTTCTCTGCATGTCCACTGCTTGCAGAATAAGCTGATTTAATAGATGGGGATTCAGCTAACCTAGCATATGCCGTTGCTTGACTTTGCAGACTAGAAGAAACTGTACTCGAATGAAGATCCTGAAGAGAAGTGGAATGGTTGTTTTGAATTGCATAAAGGTTCTGAATTGTAATGATTATTCTTAATAAAGGATAATCAGATGACTTTATGTACCTTAGGGATTGTCATGGCAGGCTTGTGATCTCCTTCAGGTTTCACAGCAATGTCATTTCCTGGTAGTATTTCAGAAAAGGCCTTCACAAAGCTATATGATGAAGAGTAACAGAGGGAGAGGGAAAATTCCCAATCAGCTAAACATTGAATTATTGCAGCATACCATTGCTTTGTGCAGGGCCCACACCATCTAACCTTCGAGTGAATGGACCTGGATTCATGATTGAAATGCTTCGGATTTCATAACGAATAGCTTCTAATTGAGCAATTGTGTCTTGAAGTTCTTTGTGCACCTAAAAGGTTAAAAAAGATATATTTACACCCAACGACTGTTAGCATACGACAAATTTTCCTTTAAAAAAAAATACAGTTCAATTCTTCCTGCTGGGTTCTGTGTCTGCCCATTGCTCTTCCCTCTTCCCCATATAGTGTATCAAAATATTGAATTAAAATGATCAGACATATATAGCACTTGGATTCTTAAAATATTAAATGGTTTGGGGTCAAATTTTGCATCTAATTTGAAAGTTCAATAATTTTAACATTCAAAACAATCCATCAAGCTAATAACCAAGGTACAAAGTAACATTGTTTAAACTTGTAGCTTGAAACTAATTTAACTTAATAGCTGTTCATATTTGAAGCAACATGTTCAATATGTCATGAAGTGACTCTTATCTCTAGATTAAAATTCAATCCGCACACTGACTGATATATGTAAAAAACCAACTAAATTTTCTAGCAAATTATCTCAAAGAATAGAAAACAAATATTGAAACTATGAAATATTTGATCTATTACTTGGCCTTTCAAGTCATAAGCTACAAATACAGTTTGGATACAGCTTATTTCCTTTGGTCTTTCACTTTATGACTCATATTGGTGGTGCTGGTGATAAATTATGAATATCATTCTAAGTTCCCAAAAGGCCATACATTTAAAGAAAGCTGGAACCACAAGCAGAGACAAAATTAGCACCTTGTTAGCTTGAGATTGCTGCAGAACAGTTTCCAACTGCCCACGGGCCAATTGAACATACCCTATTGCCTTCCCTGCCAGTCTCCCAGCTGTTTTGCAATAATAGGAAGGTCTTTGGGCCCTAGCCAAATGAAAAGAAATAACAACACTCTAAGAACATTTAACAACTTGGTGATACTTGCAGAGAACAGTACACACATAAGAAAAAAAAAAAAATGATGACAGATCCAAAGAAATCAGATTATCAAGTCAAATTAAATGCATGCCGTATAAGAAAGAATAATAGTTTCATGTGTGTATGTGTGTGTGGGCCAGAGAGAGAGAGAGAGAGACTCCAAGTACCTATGAGAGCCGCAGTGGCTCCAAGTATGAGAAACAGTTCACCATATGAAATTCCAAACACCATATCAAGATAACTGATAGAAAGCTAGAAACCTTCCTGCATTTAAATTGTGAGAGATGAGATAATATATCTCTGATCCATCGACAGAGAATGAACTAATGTGACCATTGCTCTTTAGAAACCAAGTGCAGTAAGAAGATTTCCTATCTAGAATGATAATTAGTGTGTTAGTTGTGTAAATAAAAAGTTCATTGCTGCAATTTGATAAAAATAAGTAAGTAAATGCCATTTGAATGTCTAAGGAGGTTTTCTTTTCTTTCCTTTTTTTTCTTTGGGTGAAAGCACGATAGCATAGATTTACAGGATCCTACTCGGTCACAAAGGTTCCTCCCATTTTGAAACTTTTTACTCAACAAAGAAATTTCATTCAAAGCCTCTTTAAGAAGGATAATCTTATCAGTTTGGCATAAATAGATAAAAAAGCCTTTCATACAGAATGAAAAGTGAGATAAAAAACATTTATGCTATAAGGCTGATGAACATCATCCAAAGTAAACATAAAATGTTTCAGAAGAAACCCAATAACCAAAAATGATCACCATCATAATAATTATTTAATTCTAGAATTCAGCTGTTCAAATCTACAAGATGCAATTTAAGAGTAGAAATAATGCTGTCTCTTGAGAACTTTTGGGATGATTGGAGGAAGAAATTTACATGAAAAAGGACGAACATGGGATGTGGGACATTCTAACGGCAGCAACCACATGCAGCACTTGTCACAAAAGAAACAACAGGATCTGCAATAGGGTGGTAGCCATAGCATTGAGGTGGTCAAGGAGCCATAAGTTAGAGCCGATAAGAGCACACCAATATAGTGGTCAGCCTTTGAGTGGTTCTCTGCATGGGAACCCCTTCTCTCAACTAAACCAGACAAGACTCCAGCTCCTGAATGATACTCCCAGGATGCCTTGACCTAAGGAGAGGTGTTCTATTCTGTTCTCCTGGGCCAATCTTGGCGCACTTAATCAGTTTCTACTATTATTTTTTTCAGCTCTCCACTTTTTGTTAGGTCACAGACCTTTGGCTTGTCTCATTTTGATCTAATCACCTTCATTTCCTTAATGGAAGGATGGTTTAACCATTGTTTACCCCAAAAAGTTAAAAACCTACAAATTATTTAAGAATCATGCAAGTATGTGAATCAAGTAAAACTAAGAAAAAGATTCAACAAGGTGATATTTTTTTATTAAGGATTATAGAGACGAAAATTCAAAATAGCTAAATTTGTTCAGTCAATCATGATAAACTTTAATATATAAAAGTTGTATTTCCATTTTTTCTACCATAACAGTAAATCTGTAGTATATATGAAAGGCAGCACTACGTATTACAAAGCCAAATGGTGGCACTGCAAGACCATCTTTTGAACTACTCATTTTTTAGAGTATTGTCCTGTCATGCCAAGGTTGTCTAACAGCAATTCTTCTACTACAACTAGTCCTATAACAGTAGCAGCAAACTATTGCGCATGCTGTCTTCGCTACAACAATTAGCACGCCAAATTTTCTATGGACATTTAACAGAAGCAAATTAACAAGCATCTGATGCGCCGACAAGGAACCAATACAACTATCCGTAAATCCGGTAGTACCAATGAACAATATAACCAAATAAGCATCGGGTTCGATCCAACTTCCATTCAAATGAAATCGAAGCGGTGAAAATGAGGAAAACATCAGAGGCAAATTCCGGGATTCCTTTTGCATCTGATTAACAAAAATTTACAAAACAACGGCATCTCGATTGTAGAGACCTACCTGAAAGTTAGCTCTTGGGAAGTACGAGAGTCGCTGGGAATCGGCGACGGGAAGAGAGACGGCGGGAGGTGGCGGTGGGGAAAGGTGGGGAGAGAGAGGAGGTGAAGTGAAAAAAAGAAGCTTTGCCTGGAGTCCAACACTCCCAACTCGCCGCGGGAGTCCAACACTCCCAACTCGAAACGTGTCAATCCGCGTGGATTTTTGGCCCCCCGGTCTTTCTCTTATTTTTTTCAGCCCTCTGGAGCCTCAATCCGGTAGGAGGCTTGGAGCGGCAGAAGAGTAAGCTAAGCGGTCGAGCGGATTAGTGCTAGGTATTTAGATATAAGAGCTTAAAGGGTATAAAGATGTTATCTTCTTATTAAAAAAAAAAAAAAAAAAGGTTATCTTGCCTTCCTTTTTGTGCCTGAATCGAGTGGGAGGTTTTGTTTTTGTTTTTATTATTTTTTTTCCTTGAAAAATCGGGTGGGAGGCCTTGGGGCGGCTGAATTGGAACGCTTAGACCGTATGTACTATTTTATGTTAAATATATATAATTTAAAAATTTTAAAAAGTATTTTTATAAAAATAAAAAAATATTGGATAAGAATATAATTAGATTGGATATTTTTTTCATTATATACATATATTTTTATAAAAATTATATATATATATATATATATATATAATTGGATTTGAGTTCCAAACAAACCAGATATTCGAGAAATTCGTAAGTTTATTGTAACATTTGATCTGGAATTGCCAGTTACATTCCAATGTTAATTTTTAAAATAATTTTTTTAAAAATCTTTTATATAAATTTTAAGAATTTATATCCAAGCATATAGCATATCTAAATATTATGTACATACAAAAAAATTTATAATATACAAAAATATTTAAAAATATTATATATGGTCCGAAAAATATCCAAAGATTAGCATCAATAAAGTTAATAGTTTAGGTTGTCTAAAATTATAATATGTATGTATGTATATATATATGTATGTATGTATGTATATATATATGTATGTATGTATGTATATATGTATGTATGTATGTATATATATATGTATGTATGTATGTATATATATATGTATGTATGTATGTATATATATATGTATGTATGTATGTATATGTGTATGTATGTATGTATATGTATGTATATGTGTATGTATGTATGTATATGTATGTATGTATGTATGTATGTGTATATATATATATATATATATATATATATATATATATATATATATATATATATATATATACCAATGTATCACCATGTTTATATATATATATATATTTGGTTTAAAAAATTAATAATTAAAAAATTAAAAAAATCATAGATTATATTTATTGATTGATTTTAAAATTTAATATTTAATAAAAAATAATCAGTTTATAGGCATGAAACTTTTTAAGATATGTTAGATCATATCATTTTAATATTATCTTATAGATTGGGTTCAAAAAATTAATAGCCAAGGTTGGATTAACATATGGTATTCATTTTTTTTAAAATTATATTTTAGTATATTGTTGGTTCAACTAAAGGTTAGTTTGGAGTTAGTTTCATAATATTTTGGATGATGAATAATGCTTAATTATATCCAATAACTTACATGAGAAAAATATTTTAAATATTTAATTTTTAGTGGTAAAATTTATATGCAAGATAAATTTAAAATCAATCGATATCTTCAATATAAAACATATTATATGGTGTTATAAAGATTTATAGTAATACTTTTTAATATAATCAATACTGTGAAAATTATCAATCCCCTATACTATGATAAAGTTGCAATATAGTTTTTAATGCTATATTCTATTTACTAAAAATAACTACATTATTTTTTTATAAAGAATAAATTTAATATGTTTATCATCTTAAAGGTATAAATTAAATAATACTATCAATCATGAATCTGATATAGCAGTATTTATAATTTTTTGAAGATTAACCTTATGATTAATTGGTGTCCCGATACTTAATCTTATAATTGATATAAAATATGATGAATTTAGTATACCAATTATAAAAAATATCTTTAATCATACTTATATATTTTAAATTATATTTGGTTTATAAAGTTTTAATGATAGCTTGTATAATTTTAAAGTAACTAATATATTTTCAAAAAGTGAATATTATTTTGATAATTTACTTAAAAAGTTCTAACTCCAAATCTTTTCCATGTTAGATTAAGCAATAATTTATTATTTCAAATCCTGGTAAATAAATTTATACCAAACATTTTCAAAAAATATTCGAAAAAATTGTCAATCATAACCTAGTGACATACCTTAATTATTAATTTTTTTTTTCATTCTACTGGAAATAATTTAATTTTAAATATTATAGTTTATTTCTTCATCTATTTTGAATTATATTTTATTGTAAAACTCAATTTAGTAATACTTTGATAAAATTTTTTAATATTCATATTTGCCATTTAAATGAATATATTATGATAAATGAAGATTAGCATGGATGCAAGTTAATTGATTGATAAAAATACTATATGTTATATTGTATATAAAATCTATATATTAACAAAATATTTATTTTTTTAATTCTAAACTAAATCCTGTAGCGAAACACGGTTTCGTACTATTGCATTCATTCAAATATATAAAGCGTAAAAATAATAGACTTTAAGAATATTCAGGAACCTCAAAAATATTTTAGATATAAATGATCTTTATTAAAATCAAATATTTTGGATAGTATTGCCGCCTGGATCGTCGTGGTCCGTAGCTGCTGATGGTGTCGGGTGGTCCGCGTCCGCCCGTCGGGGATGCCTCCGGTGCCTCGGGACCTGCAAGACAGCCAATGTCAGTGACCCGGGCCGGGGATTCCAGCGGGGGCACTTCGACGGTCAAGTCAGTGATGATCCAGGGGAACAGATCCTCCTGGTCGAGCCCCTCTGGATGAGCTCCACGCTAGGAGGAGTGAGTGGAGTGTATGAGAATGTGAGTGAGCTGGGAGATGTGGTGGCCGAGGTGGTCTTGCCCTCCTGTATGGCCTCTCCCCCTTCTCCTCTTTCTTCTTGTGGAGGTTGTGTTGTTCTTGCTTGGAAGAAGGAAAAAAAATATCCATGAGTGTTGTTGTTACTCCCTTCTTGTTTACTCTGGCTGAGTCTTCTACTTTATCTCGCTTAGGGGTTCTCCCATGCTGTCAGACGGGTACAACAAGGTACCGTGCCGTAGACGGGACGCCTTCTTCATTGGGTAGCTGGGAAAGCTTCTGCATGCCTCTGACATTCCTTTTATTTGCCCTTCCTGGAAGCCTCCACTGTTGCACCGTCGCTCTCGGGAACCGTGCTCCCTGGTGAGGTCTTTTCTCTGATCGTACAGTAGATTGGTGGAAGGCATGGTGCCTTGATGTGAGCTTCCTTTCTTTCTGGTATGAATGGCGACCGTGCACATTAATGGCGATGTGGCGGGTGCTGTCGTACGGTCCTCGGGGAGCCTGCCACCATCTTCGGAGGGGAGGTGCTGCTCCCGTGGTGGTTGGTGTCTCAATCTGAGCTGAGGGCCGAGCTGGGAAGATGGGGCCCACTCGTAGGGGACCCGTCTCGCGGTGGCTCGGCTGTGCAGAGGAGAGCCGAGCTCGACACCAGGCCAGGGGGGCCCAGCTTTTACTGAGCTTGGATTGGCAAAGGTGGATGAGGTGCGCCCAGCCCAGGGGATCCGGCCTCGAAGGGGTTCCTTGTGGCGGAGGAGGCTTGAGCTCGACTCCAGGACACGGGACCTGACCTCGGGCTCAAAAGGTCTGCCTCTGGCAGGGTTTGAGCTCGGCTCCGAACTAGGCATCCCGACCTGGCGGGGACCGACCTGACGGAGGATGGAGTCCGGCTTCGACGGGCGGCCCCGTTGACATCGTGGAGCTCAGCCTGGTGAAGGGGCTTGTGGTGGTAATCCCGCGTGGTGTCCGATGAGGGCTCCATGTCAGGCTCCTTGCCCCACGTCAGCGAACCGGTCACATCATTTGCCCCCCACTCCCGAGGCCCGTTGTCGCGTGGCGCTCGTGACGAAGGGAGTAATTGCAGTGCTGACGTGGAAAGGTAGAAAATCTGGTGCAGTAATGACTGATATCGGCGGCGTCTCACCCGGCGGGCCCTTGAGCCTGTGCGGGGGTGCCATGTGGCCACGTCTTGGGAGCGGTTATGGCGGGCACGGAAGTTGGAGCGGCCACGATCGGATGGGGGTGCTGGCCCCGTTGATCAGCGACACGTGGCGTGACTTTTGGTGAAGCCATAACGGTACGGTCGGATGCAGGTTGTCTCGAATGGATGGGTGAGTCCTTTCGAAACATACCTTTTTCAAACTCTTCACGCCCGGAGTCGTACAGGAGCCTTCCTCTTCTTCTTCTCCGGCCGTCGGTGTCTTCCTTAAGCTTTAGCATGTTAGCTCTCCCTTTTCGCCCGTTAGAAGTCGCCGTAGGTCTTTCTTCGCTCGCCTCCTCCTTCTCGTCATCTAGGAGTTGTTCTATTCTTCTTTCTCTTCCATGGATCGCTTCGGTCCCAACTTCCGTCCCTCGTGCCAAGCTGAGGCCGGACCTTCCCTGTCGAAGACTCTCTCTTCTTCCGACGAGGAGACGGAGGCGACGAGGTACGAGTTCAGTAGAAGGCCTTACCATGGCCCGGTGTCCATTAGGGAACCCGGGTCTTCTCCTCCTCCCCGCTTGTCTCTCCTTTCTGCTCCTGCTCCTGCTCCTACTTCCCTTCCTGAGCCTGAGCCTTCTCGGTCGACAGGTCCCGGAGGGATTGCTTTGGTGATCACCGCCGAGGATCTGGTGGCCATCTGGGGTGCTTATGACATCCCTGAGTCTGTCCGGCTCTCCGTTCCTCATCCCGGGGAGCGGGTCACGTCCAGTGGCCCTCAGCGGATTGCCTTCTACGAGGAGACCTTCGCCGGGGGCCTTCGGTTTCCTGTCCATCCCTTCTTCCTCTTTTTTTTGGCCAACTACCAACTTGTTCCTGCCCAGTTGGTCCCTAACGCCGTCAGAACGATATTTTGTTTCATCGTTTTGTGCCATTTCCATGGGATTGTTGCCCGTTTTTCTTTGTTCAGGGCCTTTTTTATCCTGAAACGCCACCCCACCGAGGAGGGGTGGTGGTCCCTTTCTTCTCGCCCCCGGGGCATTCGTTTTGAGCTCCCCTCTTCCATTAAAGGATGGAAGAGCAAGTACTTCTTTGCCTCGGTTGAGGGGATCGACTGGGTTTGGAACGACCCAGATCGGTCTCCAAACAGGAACTCCTCTGTCGAAGCTGCCGACCTCGACATGTATGACCTGCTCAGATTGGCCGAGATCCCATCACTGGAGGTCTTGTTGTCGGAGCAGAATCTTCGTGAGGCCGGGGTCAGCTCAGCACGGGAGTCGGGTGAGTTCGACTTGGCCACCCCCCTTTCGTTTCTTACTTATTTTCCTTTATTTCATTTCTTCTTCTTCTTTTTTTTTTTTTTGGGGGGGGGGGCTGACCTCGTCCTTCCCGGTGCAGAAATGAAGTTTTCGATGGATGAGCTGCTCTCGTTTACTAAGGAACGAGAGGAGGCTGCCGAGGCAGGCGAGCCTGCTTCGAAGAGGGCTCGGACTGAAGATGGTGCAGGGTCGATGCAGGCCGAGCCGGATGCACCGGTTGCAGAGCGGAGGCGGAAGAGGGCTGCTGAGCCCGCTTGCGAGCCTTCGGGGTAGCGAGAGTTGGTGCCATGCCCGAGCCCGAGGTGGTCGCCCGCGCCAGATCCGCTGCTGCCGCCGCCAAGATAGAGGCCCCTCCTTCGGAGATTGTCGACGTCGAGGAGGAGGGAAGATCGAGGGAGACGAGATCGGTGCCTCCAGCACAGACCGAGGTGGCGCCGAGATCACAACCGGCACCGAGTGGGCCTCCCACCATCGAGGGATCCGAGCTGGCAGAGAAGCAGGACAGGGACTATCACCGAGTCCCCTTTCGACTGGGTCCCAATGTCTCCCTAGTGAAGGATCCAAAGCTTGCCGAGTGGATGATGGACTTCTCGGTCCAGTCCATCGACGAGAGGGGAGTGGGAGGCTTCTGAGCGACATCGTCAGCTCGACGTTCGCCAATCTGTACGCCGTAAGTCTTCTTTTGCCTTCATACTTTCTGACTTCCTTTTAGTACTACAGCTAACATGTCTCCTTTGGTGCAGCATAGCAGGGAGTTGATCCTCATCCGGGACTACTGCCGCAACTGGGCGAGGAGGGATAAGGAGTAGCAAGCGGAGCTCACGTCCTTGAAGACTGAGATAGGCCAGAAGGACGTCGAGATACGGAAGGCCAATTCAAAGGCTAAGGGCCTCCAGGCTGAGCTTGCTGACGCCATCCGGACGAAGAAGGAGCTCGAGGGGGAGCTCGAGTCGAAGAGGACTCGGCTGAAAGAGCTCCGCACTGAGATAGAGGCAGCCAAGGACAGGGCTGCTTCTGCATAGAAAAGGGTGGCGGTCGCGGAGGAGAGAGCCATCACCGCTAGCCGTGCCACTGCAATTGCCGAGAAGATGACGACGATTGCACTCCGACAGCAAGAGTGCATCCAGAAGCAGTTGGAGGAATCGAGGCAACGGGAGGAGGCTGTGAGGAAGTCGGCCGCTGATGCCGTGGCCGCCTTCAAGGAGACCCCAGAGTATATTAAGGATTTCAAGGAGGTGGCGACGGACTCCTTCGCCAAGGGATTCGCGTACTGCCGCCAACAGCTACGGGGAATCCTGTCCGAGGAGCGGTTGGCCGTGCTCTGAATCCCGAGGAAGAAGGCTCCTGCTCCGAAGGCGGTCGCAGGAGGGCAAGGGGCCGCTCCGGTCAGGGCATCTCCGCTAGTGGCCCCGGAGGCTGCCGAGCTAACCTCGGTCGTGGCAGCAGCTGAGGCAGCACCGCAGGAGAAGGCAGTCGAGCCGACCTCCTCGACGGCCACAGCTGACCCTTCCCCTCTAGCGGAGCCCGCTCAGGTGCGCGACCCCATTCCATAGGTAGAAGAAGGGGAAGTCCCGGCCGTGCACCGCCTAGGGAAGGAGCCGGCCTCATAGGATAGAACTTCTCATGTACCCCTTTTTCCTTCTTTTTGTATTCTTTGCTACTTGCTTTTTCTTTGAATCGGGCTATCTGGCCTGTCGGGGCCCGGGACATGATGTAGATCCTTCCTTCAAAGTAATGGAAATTTATTTCGTAAATGTAGTCTTTCTTCTTTCTGTGATGTGAGTGCCTCTTTCCCTCTTCCTTCCTCCTTTCTCTTTTCTGTCAGTGCGAGGAGGTCGTAAAGAGGAATTTCGGACCTCGGCACCTAAGGGCGATTCACATCTTGAATGCCTCGGAGCTAGGCTCGGGGCTTGATTTTCAGGAGTTGGGCCTAGGGAACATCGCCTCAGAGCTGGGCCCGGGGATGCACTGGCCGAAGAGCTACTTGGCTCGGAGGTTCCCTTGGCTGGAGATCTGAGCTCCGGTCTTGGGCTGGCATCCTGGAGCTAGGCTCGGGGATGTTGAGTGCCTGGGGGCTTTCCAGGTCCTTTGTGGGGAGCTGGGCTCACCGGTGCCAGAGGGTCATCCGGTGTTTGGTGCCAGAGGGTCATCCGGTCTTGGATGCCGGGGAGCTAGGCTCGCCGGTGCCTGGGGGCTTCCCAGGTCTTCGTGCTGGAGGACTTTTCTCCGGGCTTTGTTGCCGAGGAGCTAGGCTTGCCGGTGCCTGGGGGCTTCCCAGGTCTTCATGCCGGAGGACTTTTCTCCGGGCTTTGTTGCCGACGAGCTAGGCTCGCCGGTGCCTGGGGGCTTCCCAGGTCTTCGTGCTGGAGGATTTTTTTCCGGGCTTTGGTTGGCGACAACGCCGCCCAACCCAGGGGACCTGAGCTCGACTCTTGGCCACGGGTCCCGATCTCGAGGGGTCCGCCTTGGGTGGGAGCTCGTGCTCAGCTCCAGCCTAGGCATCCCGGGCTTGCGGGAGCTAACCTGGTGGAGGACGGGGCCCAGCTTCGGCCATCGTTGTGGAGCTGGGTTCGGGGACGTTGATGACTTGAGATGGTGCCTTGGAGCTAAGCTCGGAGACGCGTTGGTTGAGAGGATTCCCTTGGCCGGAGATCTGAGCTCCGGTCTTGGGCAAGCGTCCTGGAGCTAGGCTCGGGGTCGCGAGAACTTGATGGTCTGAGGGCGTGGTTCAGAAGATATCGCCTCGGAGCTGAGCTCGGAGATGTTGATTGCCTGGGGGCTTCCCAGGTCCTTTGCCGGGGAGCTGGGCTCGCCGGTGCCGAAGGATCATCCAGTCTTTGATGCCGGTGGGTCATCCGATCTTTGATGCCGGGAAGCTGGGCTCGCCGGTGCCTTGGGGCTTCCCAGGTCTTTGTGCCAGAGGACTCTTCTCTGGGCTTTGGTGCCAAGGGGCTAGGTTCATGGCTTGCTTGTTGGAGAGCTGCTTGGCTCGAATGTTCCCTTTGGCCGGAGATCCGAGCTCCGGTCTTGAGTTGGTGTCTTGGAGCTGGGCTCGGGGATGCGAGAACTTGACGACCTGGAGTGCGGGCATAGGAGATGTCGCCTCGGAGCTGGGCTCCGAGACGTTGACTGCCTTGGGGCTTCCCAGGTCCTTTGTCGGGGAGCTGGGCTCGATGGTGCCGGAGGGTCATCCGGTCTTTGGTGCCGGAGGGTCATCCGGTCTTTGGTGCCGGAGGGTCATCCGGTCTTTGGTGCCGGGGAGCTGGGCTCGCCGGTGCCGAAGGGTCATCCGGTCTTTGGTGCCAGAGGGTCATCCGGTCTTTGGTGCCGAAGAGCTGGGCTCGACGGTGCCTGAGGGCTTCCCAGGTCTTCGTGCCGGAGGACTTTTCTCCGGGCTTTGTGGCCGAGGAGCTAGGCTCGCGGCTTGAGTTTCCTGCAAGGCAGATAGATCGTGTTGCAGAAAGAAATCTTTATTTTTCATGGAGGGAATACTTACATTACTGATAGTATCTCTTCAAATTACAAGCATTTCAAGTTCGGGAGAACCTGGCACCATCCAAATCTTCTAGGGAGTAGGCCCCCTGCGACAGGGCCTCGGCCACTTTGTAAGGGCCCTCCCAGTTTGGTGAGAGTTTGCTGCACTCTCGGGACTGGGATGCTTCTGCTCGGCGCAGCACCAGGTCGCTAGGTTGGAAAGCCTTCTGCCTTATCCATGCATTGTAGTATTGAGCGACCCGTTGTCGGTATGCTGCCATCTGGAGTCGGGCTTTGTCCCTTATTTCTTCGAGGAGGTCCGGGTTGAGGAGAAGGTGTGCCGAGTTCTGTGCTTCGTCATACTGCTGTACGTGGAGCATGGGCACATCGAGCTCAACTGGAACTACCGCTTCTGACACGAAGACGAGGTTAAAAGGTGTTTCGTTCGTCGCCGTTCTGGGCGTTGTGTGGTAGGCCCATAGGATGCTTGGAAGTTCTTCTGTCCATCTGCCCTTCGCCTGATCCAACCTGGTGTGGAGTCCTTGAAGAATGGTTCGGTTGGTGACCTCGGCTTCCCCATTTGTTTGGGGATGGATGACCGAGGTGAACCGATGCTGGATCCCGTGCTCGGCGCAGAATCTCTTGAACTCTCGGTTGTCAAACTGTCGTCTATTGTCGGTGATGATGCAATTGGGGATCCGAAATGGCAGATGATAGACTTCCAGAAGAATTGTCAGACATTGACCTCTGTGATCCGAGCTAGCGGCTCTGCTTCGACCCATTTGGTGAAGTAGTCGATCGCCACCAGCAGGAACTTTCACTGCCCTGGTGCGGTGGGGAACGGTCCCAGAATGTCCATCCCCCATTATGCGAAGGGCCAGGGGGATGACAGTTGGGAGATCGGTGCGGCCGGAAAGCGCTGGATATGGGAATGGCACTTGTCACATTTATTAACGAAGTCGGTGGCGTCCTCCCTCATCGTTTCCCATAGAGGCCTCGGGCGGTGTGCCTTGTACGCCAGAGTCCTCCCTCCTACATGATTCCCACAGAGGCCTTCGTGTACCTCCTAGAGCACGAAGGCTGCCTCTGTGGGCCTGAGACACTTCAGGAGAGGGTAGGAATAAGATCAGCGGTAGAGCTGGCCGTCCATCAAGATGAAGCGGGCATCTTTCCTTCTGATAAGGCCAGTTTCTTTGTGGTCTTCTAGCAGTAGGCCGTCCTAGATGTACTTGACATACTTGTCCATCCAGCTCAGCTCGGGGTCTACTTGTTGCACCTCCTCGGGGCTATCGTAGCTTGGATTCTTGAGATATTCAACGTAGGCGCACCCCAGGGATGAGCCCAGTAGGGTTGCGAGCCTTGACAGTGCATCCACACGAGCATTTTCTCCACGGAAAATGTGGGAAACATGGACGTAATGGAAGCCTGCCGTGCTCGAACGGACCCTCTATAGGTACTTTATCATCTGGGGATCTCGGGCCTCGTACTCTCCAGAGACTTGTCCGGCAACCAGCTGGGAGTCAGTGAAGACCTTGAGGTTCTGTACGCTCAGCTCACGGGAGACCTTCAGGCCCACAAGGAGCGCCTCGTACTCCGCTTGGTTATTTGTGGTGGGGAACTTGAAGTGAAGTGCACACTCCGTCACCACTCCATCGAAATTGGCGAGGATGAGGCCTGCTCCGCTCCTGCAAGAATTGGAGGCGCCATCCACGTGGAGGATCCAAGGGTCCTCTAGCAGGCCGGGCCCGTCTTGGCTCTCCGGGACCATCCGCTCTGGTTCCTCAGAAAGCCCAGTACATTCGACCATGAAGTCGATTAGGACTTGGGCCTTCTGCGATGACCTCGGCTGATATGCGATGTCATACTCACTCAGCGTCAGGGACCATTTGGCTAACCTTCCATAAGTCTCGTGATGGCTTAGCATGGTCCTCAGCAGCTGATCAGTCATAACCATGATGGGATGTGCTTGAAAATAGGGCCTGAGGCGCTTAGCAGACATTATTAGTGCAAAAATGAGTTTTTCGAAGCTGGTATACCTGATCTCCGCATAATGGAGTATTTTGCTGGTGTAGTACACCAGCTTCTGTGACCCATCCCGGTCTGTACGGACAAGGACCGAGCTGACGGCCCCTGGTGTGACCGCCAGGTAGAGCAGGAGCTCTTCTCCATCTTCGGGTCTGGACAGCAGAGGTGGGGAGATCAGGAACTCCTTCAGCTCTCCGAAAGCCGTCTGGCACTCTTCGGTCCAGGTGAAGTCATGCATCTTGCGTAGTGCTTTGAAGAAAGGGAGGCAGCGGTCAGCCGACCTCGAGATGAACCAGCTTAGGGCTGTGATTCTTCCTGTCAGGCGCTGAACCTGCTTCTTGGATGTTGGGTGCTCCATGTCCAGGATTGCTTGGACCTTCTTCGGATTTGCCTCGATGCCTCTCTGGGTGACCATGAAGCCGAGGAATTTCCCGGCCGCCACTCCGAAGGCGCACTTCGCCGGGTTGAGCTTCATCTGGTGCTTTCGGAGACAGTGAAAGGCTTTGGTGAGATTGGCAATATGGTTCGAGCTCGGCTTGCTCATGACGAGCATGTCATCCACGTACACTTGCACATTCCTGCCAATCTGGTCCTTGAAGACCTTGTTGACCAGATATTGGTACGTGGCCCCAGCATTCTTCAGGCCAAAGGGCATCATTCTGTACCAGTATATCCCTCAGTCAGTGATGAAGGCGGTGTGCTCCTCGTCCTTCGGGTGCATCTGGATCTGGTTGTACCTGGATAATGCATCCATGAAGGAGAGCAGTATGTGCCCTGAAGTGGCATCCACCAACTGGTCTATCCTCGGTAGAGGGAAGCTGTCCTTCGGGTATGCTTTATTGAGGTCGGTATAGTCCACACAGATCCTTCACTTGCCATTATTCTTCTTTACCATCACTATATTCGCCAGCCAGCTCGGATACTGTACTTCTCGAATGAAGCCGGCGGCGAGGAGTTTCTTAACTTCCTCGTTGATGGCCGCCTGCCTTTCTGGGACGAAGCTTCTCTTCTTTTGTTTAACCGGCCTGTACTTCGGATCAACATTGATTTTATGGGTGATGAATTCAGGGGGAATACCTGACATGTCGACCGCCGTCCAGGCGAACATGTCCGCATTTGCCCTTAAGAACTCTAGCAGCAGAGCTTTCTCCTCCTCGGGCAGCTGGGCTCCGATCTGCACGGTCTTCGTCTGGTCGGTCCCGAGCTAGTAGGGAAGCAGGCCCTCGACCGGGCCTCCCCTGGGGTCCTGAACCCTTTGATCGAGCTCGTTTACTCTAGAGTCCTCCTTGGGCACTCGAGCCCCGGGGAGTGTCTGGAAGTAGTGCTGCACTGGCTGGGGTGTTCCCCTCATCTCCCCCACACCACAAGGGGTTGGGAATTGCACAAGCAGTCTTTTGGTAGAGACGACGGTGTCGAGGAGATTGAGTCCAGGTCGGCCCAGAATCATGTTGTAAGACAAAGGAAGCCTGACAACTGTGAATGTCATCATGACGGTGCTCTGCTGAGGTGGGGTCCCGGCAGTAACCGGGAGAGTAATTTCTCCCTCCATCCTCGTGGAGTCTCCTGTGAAACTGACAAGGAGAGTATATACTGGCTTGAGCTGAGTAGAGGAGAGACTCATCCTAGAGAAAGTATCGTAGAAAAGTACATCTATAGAGCTTCCACTATCTACCATGATGCGCTTTATAGGATGCTTTGCGATTGTCATCTCGACGACCACAGCATCATTATTTACATTTTTCTCTCCATTTTCTCCTTCCCTCATAAAGGGGAGTACATTCTCAGAGTTCCCTGCCCCCCGGGTCCTCTTGGATGCGCGCTCGGGTCCCCCGGAGATCATGCCCATCGGCTTCTTGGTGGGGCGGTTGTCAATGGCTGGAGCTGACGGGAGAGCAATGAGCGCCTGGGACTCTGGTCGATTTCTGTCCCCCACATATTTTTCGAGGTAGCCTCTCTTGATAAGCTCTTCAATCTCGTACTTGAGATTACGGCATTCCTCGGTGTCGTGCCCGTGGTCACGGTGGAAGCGGCAGTACTTCATCTTGTCACGGGTGAAGGATGGCTTCAATGGTGGTGGACATCTCAGATAAGTCTCGCCCTCGATCTCCATGAGGATCTTCGTTCTCGGGACGAGAAGGCGAGTGAAATTTCCTTGAGGGACGGGAGCATTCCTTGGCCTTGGCACTGGTTGGGAGCTCTGAGCTGGCAGTCTCGGCCTCCGTGCTTCAGGCTTCTCGGTGGGCACCGGCCCCTTCAGCGGCTTCCCGTCAAGCTCCTGCCTCATACGATCCGCCTCCTCGACGCAGATGTACTTCTGAGCCCGGAAGAGTAGCTCGGCGTAGGTCTTCGGGGGCTTCTTGTCGAGCGAGTAGGTCAGGCAGGAAGTCCTGAGCCCTCGCTTTAGAGCCAGCATCGCCACCGGCTCCTCCAAGCTATAGATCTCCAGTGCGGCGGCCTTGAAATGAGCCATGTAGTCTTGCAACGGCTCACGGTCTTGCTGCCTGATGGAGAAGAGGCTGTCTGCCTCGTGCGGCATCTTCCGACAGGCATCGAAATGAGTCACGAACTTCTGCCTTAGCTGGGCAAAGGAGTTGATACTTTCTGGCTTGAGGCAGGTAAACCACACCCGAGCTGCCTTCCGAAGAGTAGCAGGGAAGGCGATGCATAGAAGAGCGTCGGTGGTCCCCTGGACCCTCATGAGGGCCCTATAACTTTCTAGGTGGTCCAGGGGGTCGGTGGTCCCATCGCAGGGATCCACCTGCGGCATGCGGAACCGATGGGGAATCGTCTCCGCCTGGATCTCCTGGGCAAAGGAGGGCGGGCGTCATAGCCCGCTGGCTCACTAGCGGAGCCGGGCAAGTTGGCGAACCGGCGGGCAAACTCTGCCAGCTTGCGGTCATGCTCTTTCAGGTGCTTCTCCGCCATGCGCCTGACGACTTCATCTGTAGACCCCTCCGCTGAGGAGGGCGGTGAAGGTGACGCGGACACGCGGCGCCCGTGGCAAGGAGCCTTGCCCTTCCGGCCCTGACGGGATTTAGGTGCCCCCCGGTCAAGGTGCGGCGAGCAACTTTCTTCGTCAGTGGAGTTGGCCCGTCGTCGCTTCATTGGGGCTTGATGGGTACCCCTAAGGTCTGTAGCTGCCCGCGGCTACGAAGGCCTCCCGTGGAAGGAACACAGGCTGTCGCGGGGTGCTACGGCGTGGGCCTCAGGGGTCTCTGGCTGCTGGTGGGTGGCCAGGGATCGATGCTGATGCTGGTGCTGGAGCTGGCGCACCGCCACAGTGAGAGTGTGCATCTGCTGGGCGAGTGCGGTCAGCTGGGTCTCCAGTGGGAGCGGTTGAACCGGGGCAGGTACTTCCATCTACGGTCCGTGCAGGTTCCCGTGAGAAGGGGATGCCTCCGCACGGCTGGGAGAAGCTCCCCTTGCCCTGGTGGTCACCATCCTATCGATGGACTGGCTAAGCGGGGCTTGAACTGGATCAAGTGTCATTCCGCCCCCCTTCATGGCGTGCCAATTTGTTGCCGCCTGGATCGTCGTGGCTCGTAGCTGCTGATGGTGTCGGGTGGTCCGCGTCTGCCCGCCGGGAATGCCTCCGGTGCCTCGGGACCTGCAAGATAGCCAATGTCAGTGACCCGGGCCAGGGATTCCGGCGGGAGCACTCCGACGGTCAAGTCAGTGATAATCCAGGGGAACAGATTCTCCTGGTCGAGCCCCTCTGGATGAGCTCCACGCTAGGAGGAGTGAGTGGAGTGTATGAAAGTGTAAGTGAGCTGGGAGATGTGGTGGCCGAGGTGGTCTTGCCCTCCTGTCTGGCCTCTCCCCCTTCTCCTCTTTCTCCTTGTGGAGGTTGTGTTGTTCTTGCTTGGAAGAAGGAAAAAAAAATATCCATGAGTGTTGTTGTTATCCCCTTCTTGTTTACTCTGGCTGAGTCTTCTACTTTAGCTCGCCTAGGGGTTCTCCCATGCTGTCAGACGGGTACAACAAGATACCGTGCCGTAGATGGAATGCCTTCTTCATTGGATAGCTAGGAAAGCTTCTGCATGCCTCTCACATTCCTTTTATTTGCCCTTCCTGGAAGCCTCAACTGTTGCACCGCCGCTCTCGGGAACCGTGCTCCCTGGTGGGGTCTTTTCTCCGGTCGTATGGTAGGTTGGTGGAGGGCATGGTACCTTGATGTGAGCTTCCTTTCTTTCTGGTGTGAATGACAGCCGTGGGCATTAATGGCGACGTGGCGGGTGCTGTCGTACGGTCCTCGGGGAGCCCGCCACCGTCTTCGGAAGGGAGGTGCTGCTCCCGTGGTGGTTGGTGTCTCGATCTGAGTTGAGGGCCGAGCTGGGAAGATGGGGTCCACTCGTAGGGGACCCGCCTTGTGGTGGCTCGGTTGTGCGGAGGAGAGCCGAGCTCGGCACCAGGCCAGGGGGGCCCAGCTTTTACCGAGCTCGGGCTGGCAGAGGTGGATGAGATGCGCCCAGCCCATGGGACTCGACCTCGGAGGGGTTCCTTGTGGCGGAGGAGGCTTGAGCTCGACTCCGGGACACGGGACCCGACCTCGAGCTCAAAAGGTCTGCCTCTGGAAGGGTTTGAGCTCGGCTCCGACCTAGGCGTCCCGACCTGGCGGGGACCGACCTGGCAGAGGACGGAGCCCGGCTTCGACGGGCGGCCCCATTGACATCGGGGAGCTCAGCCCGGTGAAGGGGCCTATGGTGGTAATCCCGCGTGGCGTCCAATGAGGGCTCCATGTCAGGCTCCTTGTCCCACGTCAGCGATCTGATCACATCAGATAGATTATTTTAGAAAAAAAAATTATTTTGCATGGAAAGGGTTTCTATCCGTTCACTTGCCACCAAGCTCCAACGATGGAGTAAGAGTATACTAGTCTTTCCTGGCAGGGACCGAGGATCTTATGGGACTGTTTTGATTCGATGATCTATAAAAGATTTCTGGATCAGGCTATCAATAAGAACATTCTTATGTTCAAGTTAGTAATAAAGAAATGTAAAGTTACAGCAGCCAAATTCAAAAGCCTACGTGATCTGATGAGTGAGAGCAAGAGTATATGAAAATATATGAGTATGTATCTTGATCGGAAGTCCCTTCTACTGTATGATGTAACGAAATGTTGTTGAAAAAGGTGTTTATCTCTTACAAACATAACAATTTTAGTTGAGATTGTAGGAACTTGTTTCCTTGGATTTCTATCATTAGATTTTTTTTGTTACAATGCCAAAAGTTGTTAGGATTTTGTCTACTATTACCCGTACTTGAATCAGCTTAGCTATGATGGGATGGACCTACAGCTTCCAAGATATTATGCGGTCCAAATAGGAAATGGATTTAGTTGTTTAACGTATAATATCAAGTCGCCCGGCTGACTAGTCGATCCAAATTAAAATTTGATCCAAAAGATACAGAGCAGGATGTATTAGAAAATAGAGTCGGCACATATCCGTAACCGATCTTTAAAGCCGTTAATCAGTCTAAGTAATAAGGGGACCTAATCGGCGGGATACACTCGCAATTTTATTTTTTTATTTTTAATTTTTTTGATAGAAAAAAGGGTAGGGGACCTAATCGGCAGGATACACACCGGTTCTATCCCAGTGTAGTATCCTGTTCTAGCTCCCAGTCTGCTAGGTCTTTGTTTGATGCAGACCGTAATTTTCTGTGTACCTTTCTCACCTTTCGAGGTTTATTCGAATGGATGAGTACATCAGTCTAGTCTCTCTACGACGTTGGAGTTACAGCTGATCCATTTTTCAGTCACGTGCATCCAAAAATTCTGAAATTTTAATTGAATCATTCACGAGATCATTTCTTGAATCCATGATCAGACAAGAATGAGACAAATTTTAACCAATCGCACTGTTCCATAGAGATACTCACAACTTTCTTTAGGTGTGCATGGATCCGTTACTACTGGTGGTAGTGTACGTGGCGAACCATGATATTATTATTTTTTTATCAAAAAAATTTTAAAAAAAAATAATGGTTGTATCATAAGTCATTGATATTATTTTTTGAATAATCTTTATAAAAAACCGGGGTATACACTAATACAAGAGTGACGCGATATATGGAGTCATAAAGCTGACACATAAGTTGTGTACGGAGGATAGAGCGGTGCACTGAAACATTTTTTTTTTATAAGTAATGCTTTATTAGTTTGCAACGCACGCGAAAGCGGATAAAGTCTAATTAGATTCATGGCCTGGCACCGGCGCCGAGTCATTCCAAAATAGCGTTTCCTGGACAAATTTTTAATTTTCTATGTATATAATATAATCTGTCCTCAGGCTTTTATGGAGCATTTTCTTTGACACCAAACTCTCACCCAGTTCAACTCGAGCGGACTCCACAGCGTAGGAACCGCGGGTCACTGAAAGGGTCAATCGGTGTCTGAAAAGTGGGTGCATGATGCTCCTCTCTCTCTACTCCGAAATCCCATCACCGGCTGCCATCTTCAACATGATGCGAGTGCCCTCGCCCCCACCTGTCCCCATCGTTGACTTTTTGCCTTACCGGCGAGTGACCGTAACCACGAGACCGTAATCTTCTCTAAAATACGACAACTAGTCGAACACTCAGAGCAGATTGAGGGATATAATTGTAATTATGGTAGGAAACGGTAAGGCCTACTCCCTCGTCTCCCTCCCCGCCTCTCTCCGAGACAAGCCACGCGTCTCCGATAAGGAGACCATCGCATGCCGACCTTTTCTTTAAATCCACCCCTCACCGGTTCCCTTCGAAGATACCTAGGTTTGGTGGTTGGTTGTTCTCCCTAATTGGGTTCCATGACGACGGTGGAGGGCATCGGCGGCGGCGATCCTAAGCGGCGAGTATGCTTCTCCTTGGCGGCCTACGCCAAGGCGGTGATTGACAACCTCCAGGCGTCGGGCGTCGCGGTCGACGGTGGGCTGGACGATTTGGAGTTCGCCGCGATCGAGGCGACGTACGGCTTTGCTTTCCCTCCCGATCTCCGATTAATTCTTCGGGAGGGGCTCCCGGTCGGGAGCGGCTTCCCGAACTGGCGCTCCGCCTCGCCGCAGCAGCTCGAGATCCTCCTCCACCTCCCCGTCTCCAGCATCCTTCACGACGTCTCCCGCAAGGGCTTCTGGTGCGCTGCTTGGGGATCCAAGCCCATTTCCGGCGGGGATGAGTCGGCGGCAGCGGCGAGGGGGATCATGAAGAGGGCCCCGGCTCTCGTCCCGATTTATCGGCATTTTTACATCCCGTCGGTCCCTAATCTCGCCGGGAACCCGGTGTTCTATGTTCGTGGCTGCGATGTGCGGTGCGCCGGGTTCGACCTCCCAGATTTTTTTCAGCGCGAAGAGGGCCAGTTCCGGCTCGGAGGAGGAGCGCCGCCGGCGCCGGCATGGGCGGCGAAGGAGGCGAGGCGGGTGGAGGTCTGGACGGAGCTGGCGGCGAAGAGGGACACGTGGCGGGGAGCGGAGATACTGGAGGGATGGCTAGGGGAGATGGGGTGGCGGCTGAGGGAAGCGGGTTGGGGGGAGGAGGAGGTGAGGGAGACGCTGATGATGGGACCAGGCGGCAAGGACGACGGGGGAAGGGGGAATCGGACGGTGGTGAGGAACCGGGACGGCCTAATCCGGCATCTGTGGCTGCTGTCGCTGGCGCTCCTCCAGGGAGGGTGGAGCGCGGAAGACGTGGCCGACATGATGGGTGACGATGACCGCCGGAAGGTGACGTGATTGATGGACGAAATTTCCATGCAGTAATAGTTTAAAAATTCCGATTGATAAAATAATTTCTTTTTTTAGGAAAAAACAATTTCTTCTTAATATTCTGTACACAAAAAAAGAAATAGAGACGAAAAAGAGTATTTAGTTAGCTCGTGATGAATATATTTTTTGTTAGTTTATTTAGTTAAATCATTCATTTGCTTCCAAGGAATTAAAATTGCTCGTGGCCGCTGGGGTGCCGCATCGATGATAAGATTGATGGATGTGGAAAGTTTTGCGGTCGAGATCATCAGAATGGCGTGATTTGGGGTGCGTGCGTGTGTGTGTGGGGGTGGGGGGGGGGGGGGGGGGGAAGGTCCGAGGGCGCTCCACCGCTAAAAATAGGACAATACATGATGGACAGGGTTTCTGGCTGCTGGTTGTGATCACTCTCAAGAGATTAATGGAGGGACTAACGGTGATGTTGGAAGGGGCTTGGCCCATGGGGTAAACTGCCTTCCTCTCATGAATAATGAAAATTTTGTTGTAGAACCATAGGGGCGTTAAATCTTTTCTTTTCTTTTCTTTTACGAGAAATTCTCAATTGCATGATCATGAGATTTGTAATTATCGTTTATGGAAACTTGATTTTCATGTCAAAGCCGATCTCCTTTTCTGCGTTGTTTCTTAAACACGTGGAATTTCCATGCTATGGAATCTCCGCATGCTATTGTCATATGGTGAATGGGTGCCACCACATATGGTTATGTAATGCCTAGGTGTAGTGTAATGTTGAAGATTGTTATTATGGAAGGAGACGGCTAGTGTCATCAGTCAGGCATCCCTACATTAGTTGCAGAGATTATAATTGCATTGGAGACTCAAGTGATAAAAGAGGTGGCAAACCTTGTGCTGATAAGACTCATCCCATGAGTTCCGTGATTTTATTACCAGTAATAGGTTGCATGACTTGAATTTTTAGGACCTCACTTCGCATGGTGCAGTAATAGATAGGTCTAAGCAGAATTTGGAAGCATGTTAACAGAATCGTAGTGGTAACTAATTGAATCCAACATCTCCCAGATTATAAGATAGTCATCTTTCGCCAATTTCTTTTGATCTTATTTCCATTCTAGAATGCACCTTGGTCTGGTTCCTGTAACTTTTCTTTTGTTATGAGAAATTTTGGCTAATATTATTGCTGTTCCCATTGATGCATCGAAGGTGGCTAGAGAGGTGGAGCTCATAAGCTGTACTTGTAAGAAAGCCATGGCTAGAGATGGGTCCGGTGAGGATCCTCTGATGCTTAAGTTAAGTAACTGGTAACAAAAGGAATAGAGGAGTGGAGCAAAGAGATGTTATATAATGTAAAAAACATACGTTAGGGCTTCTCAAAGAACTTCCTTCTATAGGCCAAAGTCAAGGACATTTTTAGAAGAGAAAAATTTATTAGTAGGTATGGCAAGAAGTGACAGGTCTAAAGATTCCATCCTGTAGGGTATCAGAGGATCATTCCATCCATTTAGAATATCCACTTTTCATTAATTAAGATTTTGTTTCTTGTATGTTGCTAGCCATACTTCTTAATGATAACATGAACCATTGTCAAGAATGGATCACGTTCTTCTTAATTGAGAGAATTTGCCGGAGATTGTAGGATATGGCTCCCTGATCATGCTACTAAGCGTATGAAAATGGGCATTGGTTAATCCTCCCATGGTTGCCCTGATAAGGATTGCTAGAGAGCTCTATCTATCCTTAGACACAAGGATCCAAGATCAGCCTCAGTCCCCTTGCAGTAGCCCACGGTCAACAAGGGCCAAGGGTCTCAAGGCACTGTTTTGACCCATCTGAAGGGTGCCAGAGTTGGTTATCGAAAGTGAAGTGAACCCTTGCTGGGACAAAGGGTAGGCCAGAACGAAAGATATCTAATGGTGCAGTCCTGCTCCATCCGAGAGATGACGGATGGCCATTAGAGATGAAGTCCGATCCACGAACCCTCGGGATGTCGAGGGTGGAGGGTTAGCCCTCACATCAGCTAACTTATCCTAAATCATATAGGATATATTACAAGGTACATGGTGCATTCTGGTTAGGGATGACTTGATGTATCGAGTTTTGTTGAAGTTGGAACTTAAAAAAAAGCTCAAAAGGTGAAACCATGAAAGTATTAGGAACATTTTCAAATGGCTTGAAGATGTGGAATCCATATTTTTAATGTTAGCATAATGCTTAAAAATCATAGATATGATGTAGGCTCAGGTAGGCAACCCAAGAGGGGGGGGTGAATCGGACTTTTAAAACTTTTTTGCGATTCGAACAATATGTGCCAATTCAAAATATGTGTTTGTAAGATAAATATAATATGCAGTGGAAATTATAAAGTAAATGCAATAATAAAAACAATCGTAAACATAAAATAATTTATAGTAGTTCGGTGCACTCCAAGGCACCTACATCCACTCCCCAAGATCCCGTTGGGAATTCACTATAATCTCAACTGATTACAGTCAACTTGTTTTCTGGGCTCACAAGTCAAACCCCTTGGTTTTTATGGGCTAACCAATAATCCCTTGGTTTTCCAGGTTAACCAAAAATCTTGATGGTTTTGCGGGCTCACCAACTACCTACCTTGGTTTTGCGGGCTAACCAAGAACCTAATTGGTTTTACGGGCTAACCAACAACCCAACTTGTTTTGTCTTCGGGCTCACAAGTCAAAATCCTAGTTGGTTTTTACCACATAGGCTCACCAACAATCTTTGATGGCTTTCACTAGGCTCACCACCAACCTAGATACGAGAATTGAAGAATGAAAATATAAAGCTTTCTTACAAAGCAAAGCAGATTTTTTATTGAAGCACATTGATTATTGATGTTGAGCTTATCTCCATGTTGTAGAAGCTTTAATGGATGCTTGATCATGTTGCTCTTGGAAGCTCCCTCTCCTCTTTGAATTCTTGGAGGCTCAACACTCAACAAATTGGATCCTCAAAATATCCTTCACATATTTTTACTTGGAAATCAAAGGATTTATCTTTCAAACCATGGATCCTCTTTCCTCTTCTTCTCTCTTGCTTCTCCAAGTGTTTAAATAGCCCTCCAAACCTTATTTGACCGTTTATGACCGTTGGGGATAAAAATATGGCCGTTTGAAGCAAGTTGGAGAAGTTTTGTAGCTTTTAAAAAACTAGCCGTTACAGCAAGTGTCGACACTTCACCTTCAGGTGTCGACACTTCAGTTTCAAGTGTCGACACTTCATTCTCCAAGTAATAACACTTCACTTCCAAGTGTCGACACTTCAGCTTCAGGTGTCGACACTTGACTGAAAGTGCTTTCTGAAGTTTTCTGTTTGTCTCAGGCCTTGAGTCGACACTTCACTCTTCAAGTGTCGACACTTGATCCTCAGGTGTCGACACTTTCTTCCCAGGTATCGACACTTCATCTATGCCAGGCTGAATTTTTTTTAAATTTCACTTCTTTGAGTACCTATAACTGATTTATACACTTAACGCACAATTAGTAATCAAATATACTTAAGTATTTTATCATAATCAAAATCAGAGTCAACAATCTTCCCCTTTTTGATGATGACAAAACTTTTAAGTATATAAACAAGGTAAGCTCAAAAATAAATATAACATGCTCCAAAAGATAAATAATAAGAATAGAGCAATGAAGCAATGAAAAACATCGAGCTCCCCATCAAAATATGATCCAAAAATAAATTTCAAAAGCTCCCCCTCAACATATGATTTCTAAATTATTTTTCAAAGTTTTTCAAAATATTCGAACTTTCAAATTTTCAAATTTGGGCTGCCATGATCTTTAGCTCAAAATTGTTAGATTTTCAAACAGAGCACCGAGCTCTGATACCAATTGTAGGCTCAGGTAGGCAACCCAAGAGGGGGGGTGAATTGGACTTTTAAAACTTTTTGCGATTCGAACAATATGTGCCAATTCAAAACATGTGTTTGTAAGATAAATATAATATGCAGTGGAAATTATAAAGTAAATGCAATAATAAAAACAATCACAAACATAAAATAATTTATAGTGGTTCGGTGCACTCCAAGGCACCTACATCCACTCCTCAAGATCCCCTTGGAAATTCACTAGAATCTCAATCGATTATAGTCAGCTTGTTTTCCGGGCTCGCAAGTCAAACCCCTTGGTTTTCACGGGCTAACCAATAACCCCTTGATTTTCCAGGCTAACCAAAAATCTTGATGATTTTGCGGGCTCACCAATAACCTACCTTGGTTTTACGAGCTAACCAAAAATCTAGTTGATTTTACGGGCTAACCAACAACCCAACTTGTTTTGTCTTCGGGCTCACAAGTCAAAATCCTAGTTGGTTTTTACCACATAGCTCACCAACAACCTTTGATGGCTTTCACTAGGCTCACTACCAACCTAGATCCAAGAATTGAAGAATGAAAATAAAAAGCTTTCTTGCAAAGCAGATTTTTCGTTGAAGCACATTGATTGTTGATGTTGAGCTTGTCTCAATATTGTAGAAGCTTTAATGGATGCTTGATCATGTTGCTCTTGGAAGCTCCCTCCCCTCTTTGAATTCTTGGAGGCTCAATACTCAACAAATTGGATCCTCAAAATATCCTTCACATATTTTTACTTGGAAATCAAAGGATTTATCTTTCAAACCATGGATCCTCTTTCCTCTTCTTCTCTCTTGCTTTTCCAAGTATTTAAATAGCCTTCCAAATCTTATTTGACCGTTTATGACCGTTAGGGATGAAAATATGGCCATTTGAAGCAAGTTGAAGAAGTTCTGCAGCTTTTAAAAAACTAGCCATTACAACAAGTATCGACACTTCACCTCCAGGTGTCGACACTTCAGTTTCAAGTGTCGACACTTCAGTTTTAAGTGTCGACACTTCATTCTTCAGGTGTCAACACTTCACTTACAAGTGTCGACACTTCAGCTCCAGGTGTCGACACTTGACTGAAAGTACTTTCTGAAGTTTTCTGTTTGTCTCAGGCCTTGAGTCGACACTTCACTCTTCAAGTATCGACACTTGATCCTCAGGTGTCGACACTTGCTTCCCAGGTGTCGACACTTCATCTGTGCCAGGCTGAATTTTCTTCAAATCTCACTTCTTTGACTACCTATAACTGATTTATATACTTAACGCATAATTAGTACTCAAATATACTTAAGTGTTTTGTCATAATCAAAACCAGAGTCAACATATGATTAAATAAAACTAACAAACTTTTTTTAGTGTAGAAAATTTAAAACAAATCCAAAAATATATGAGGCAATGTTCTAAGACACTCATGCGGGAATAATTGGAGAAACTACTCCAATATACGATCGGATTTCTTCGCTTGTGAGCATGACCATTGTGGAGATTGATGAAGATTCTTTCAGTACTATGTACACGAAAGAATATATTTTGTAACTAGAAAAATTAGAAGATAAAAAATGGGAAGAGAAGGATGAGTGAAAAATAGCTTTTTAATAGCTTACAAAACTAGATCCCAAGAGAGTTTTTTATGGTCATCAATATGGCTATCTAGATTTTTACTTGCCTATTAAAGCCTATAATTAGATGCTCAATGATCAGAAAATTAAACATGATAATAAAGTCCAAATGTTAGAACTGATTGAAGAAAATTTTGGATATTTTTAATAATCCCCTTCAAAACTCAAATTTTTTAAAAAACAGTAAAATAAAAAATATAAATTTCTAAGTGTTTATACTATGCAATGGGTATGGTGACTTAACTTTACTTAGTATAAATATTTTTATATAAAAAAATCAAAATAAACCAAATCTTGAACTACATTCCTTTGATTTAGACTTCAATTACCATATACATAATATAAAATTCTCTATCACGAGTTTATACGTTAGTGGCCTTGTACATGTATCTTGATTTTTCATCAAAGTTTCTAAAGATTGCTTATACCTCTAATGGCGATCATGTATGAATACTCTCATGTAGGTGAGCCTACCCCTTTAGAGATATGTATAGTATCACATTTTAAGGAATATCTCTTGGATCTCATTTAAAGATAAGCGCTTTCTAACCACTACAAAAATATAGTAATCACTATAGAAATAGGATGGAATCTATAACTCTTATATTAAATAACCATATATGCTTCATGACTAACCAATCAGATTGTTATTATCATATTGAACATCTTGTAAGGGATATCATTGCTAGAAGATTCTTTAGAGGCTAAGCTCCATCTCCCTCGATGATTTCAAGATCTTAGTCCTGTTTAAGCTTTTAATAAGATAGACTGATATAAGAACTTCTCTCCCACAAGTTTTGGGGTATATTAGAATTAAGCTCTTATAATAAAGTTGATTCCAAATATTATTGATGTATTTGAGTCGTAGTAAATAAACTAACACTTGCAACTCTAAATAGTGCAAACCAAGAGAGTTGCAAGAAACCACATAGGGTTATACATATTCATATATGATATAGACAGTTTTGAATCAATATGGTAGACAATGAACTAATATGAAGCTTAACATAGATGAACTTATATGAAGCTTAACATGAAAGATTCTATAGGAGATAATGCAATAAAACTAAGTAGAAAAACTAAAAGCTTTTATAATATTATACTAGAACTAGAAAGTGCACTCATAAAGTCTTATAAAAGGCTAGTCATTATTCTCAAGTATGAATATTTTGCCATATAATAGCCATAGCTAGCACATATAATTCAAACATAAGATTGTTTGTGGATTTCTTGATTTATAATACTATAAACTATCACATGTTGTACAAACTACTATATAAAAATATACTGCAGCATGTCAATCAAAAATAGTTTAAAAAACTTGCATATCCTTTGGTGCCAGTGTATACCAAGAGTTGATATGGCAAACTGTGCTACATGTATTTTGCATTTTATAGACATCGGTGCACACATAACATATTCAATTCAAAAGAAGTTTTTGGTGTCATAAAGAATATTTGATTAAGTAAAAATTCTTTTACCTAATTCACATAAATCTCTAGTTATATATTATATGTTTGACACATTCATTTATTAATTTCATTTATCAAAAATTGCACAACTATCTTTAGACACATATAGCTTAAAATTCATGATAATATATATATATATATATAACCATGTGCTCGCCGTAGAAAGTAGCATATGCCAATTTTTGGAGGATCTTCTTTTAGGAGATTGAAGGTGAAACTTGTTTCAAACATCATTTTGGCATACAAGTTAATATGCTTTCTTGGTTTCCAAAGCTACTCGCTTATGAAACAATATACATCACACAACCAAAGGAATTGTAGATACTGGCACTAGGGATGGCAACGAGTCGGGTTTGGATCGGGTCATCCAAAATCTATGCCCGTCCCGCTAAAAAATTATTCGTCCTATACCCATCCCATACCCGTCTCGGGTCGGTATAAAAAAATCATGTTTGGATCGGGTCAGGTCGGGTATACCTGGTCTCATAAAACCTAGTTTACTTAAAATCTAAATGGGTAGGGTCGGGTATATCCATCTCATATCCAATTTATTTAAATATTTTATAAACATAATTTTTTTATATATAAACAGGTTGGGTTCGGGTCGGGGCATACTACTACCCGTACCCGACCTGAACCCGAGTCAAATTTTTTGTATATAATCTATATCCATTTATAAATTAGGCAGGTCAGGTTTTATCTACCCCATTAGGATCAGGTTAGGTCGGATATCCATCGGGTTGGTAAAAATTGCCATCCCTAACTGGCACTAGCATTAAAAAAATAGAAATGCCCCTTAACCACAATCCAGGAAATTATGCCTTAGAGTGTTAGCACAATACTTAAAAATTATGGATTTGATTAAATAAAACTAAAAATATTTTTTTAGTGTAAAAAAAATATAAAAGATTTACAAGAAACTATAAAAATTAAAAACAAAGTTAGAAGCATGCGACTATCGTAAAATGTTGTTGCCCAAGTGGCTACCCAAGTGGGAGGTGAATTGGAAATTTAAAAATTTAAAGCAGATAATGTGCAATTAAAATTCCTTTTCAAAGTGTTGTGTGTTGTAATCAAAAATTAAATGCAGAAGCTAAAGGAAATCAGAGAATCACAATACAAACACACAAGATTTATAGTGGCTCGGAGCAACCCAGCTCCTACGTCCACTATCCAAGATACCACTTAGAATTTTCACTATATTCACACCCGAATATAGTCGGATTGTTTTGCTGGATCACAATCCAAAACCTCTATACTTTGATTTTAACGGGATCACCAAAGAAAATCCAACACCCTTTGGTTTTAAACAGGCTCACCAGAAAAACCTAACTTGGTTTTACCAGGATCACCAAGAATCCAACACTTGATTTTTATCAAGGCTTACCAAGAACCTATTTGGTTTTTCAACCGGGCTCACCAATAACCCAACAACAATTCAGAAAAACAATTGAAGTAAATGCAACAATAAATGACAAACTTAATTTGTCGGATAGTTGCCGGTGCAGCTTAATAGAAATCCACTTGACTTGCACTTGAATGAACTTTAATTGTTTCAGTGGCTTCTTCTAAAATTGCTTCAAGCTTCAAATCAAAATTGGTGAAGACTTGAAAGCTTGCTTGAATGCTCTTGTGCTCTTTTTCTTTTTGGTAGATAGGATATTCAATGTAGCACTCTAAACTTTTAAGAACTTTTTCAATCTCTTTTTTCAAGGAAGTTCAAATCCTTCAAATATAAGGTCTTCCATCACTTCAAGGTAATTCTAGCCATTGTAGACTGTTGGGAAGTGGTTTGTGACCGTTGGAGCACTTTTTGGCATTTAAAAATAAATTCTGGAACTAGCCGTTGGATACCTGAAAGTGGCATTCGAGTCAGCTCGGATTTTTTCGAGTTGGCTCGGATCCTTCGAGTTGATAGGTCGAGTCGTCAAATTTTTAGTGCAGTCGGCTCTGTCTCAGGATGTAAAACTTCACTTTATCTGAGTCGGCTCTTTGTAGCACGGGTCGGCTCAAACTTATATTTTAGAAAACCTTGAACTCGAGGAGTCGGCTCTTTTGATTTTTGGTTGGCTCTTCTTCTCAGGTTCTGAAATCATCACTCTAGAAGAGTTGGCTCGATGCAGTTCGGGTAGACTCGCTTTCTCAGGTCTTCAAAATTAGGTCTGGCAGAGTCGGCTCTTTCTGGTTCGGATCGGCTCGCCTGGCTATTCTCAGAAATATTCAAAAACTAGACTCTGGAGGAGTCGGCTCGGACAAATTTCAGTCGACTCAGATTCAATGGGGTCGGCTCGGTTATCTTTAAGTCAGCTCGGATTGCTGCACACTAGAATCCTTGCTGGATGCCATGGAGTAGAGTTGGCTCTTCAACATGCTGGGTCGGCTTGAGTATTTTTCTTCAAGACTTTTACAATTGAACTCAAAGAAAACTCTCACCAGCTCTCTTACATTTTTCATGCAAACCAACTCAAAATAATTTTAAGGCTCACACACACAGAAGTAACCCTTTTTACATGATTTTTTCTTAGCTTTTTCATTGGGTTCTTTACAAAAATAAGTTACAACACAACTCAAACAAGAAACAAAGGTGTAGGAGTTGAAGTTTGAACAATTAACTCATCCTACAAAAACTTGTAAAACACTTGAAGAGTTGTTAGAAATAAATGTACATGCTCCAATGTTTGGTTATCATCAAAATCACTTATGGGGTCAACAATTTCTTCCTTTTTAATGATGACAAAATACTGGGCATGAAAAACTCTTTACGCTTTACATGTATAAAAGTATTTGAAAGTTAAATATTCATATGTATCAGAGCTAATTAAATTTGTAAATAAGTATCAGAGCTCAAGAGATAATATTATTGTATATCATCAAGGTATCAAACTTTTCATACTTTATAATATTATAATTAGTACAAAACATGGAGTATCAGAGTTTGAAAAAAAATTGACAGAATTAAGATCAATTTGTAGAGCAATAGCAATCAGAGCATTAAGATTAAGTAGCAATCAGAGCAAAATCATTCAAGAGAATCTCTTCCTTTCTCGAGGTTTTAAAGTAATTAAGCATTAGGTTCGTTTGAATACTATCACTTTTGTGCTCCCCCTTTTTCATTCTTTTTAAGTACTTTAAGAACAATTTGTAGGAAGCTCAACATACATAAGAGAATTTTCATGACAACACATTTCTCTAACACATTTCTCCCTTTTTTTGTCAATCAATAAAAAAGGTGATTTCAAATAAAGCTCATATTTTGAAATAAATTGAAAGAGTCTTTAATATTTGTTTGAGATAATTTCACTTTCTTAAATTGAAGATTCTAATTAAAATTCATCACACTTGTTTCAAAGAATTGTATCAGATAGTATATGACAACAAAGAAAATTGCTAAAAGATCTTTCATTTCATTGAGAATATTGCGATACAAAGTGAGAAGGACAGTACATTCATATTGTAAAAGATATAAAGTAAAATATTGACAAAGTCAGAATTACAACCAAAAGACTAGTTAAATAAACTATTCTTCTTCTTCTCTACTAGAAGAAGAGGAGCCTACCTCTATAACCTTATCAGAGGTCTTAGTTTTCAGGGGTTTAAATCTTAAATCCCTGAACCTAGTTTTAACAGGGGCTCTAAAAGTCTTAGTCTTCTTGGTTTTGAGTTTATTCTTGGTCTCAACAGGTTTAGGTTCAATTAAGGGAAGATCAGATGAAGGAATAGAAGCAGGAGTTTCAAGTGACTCCTTGAAGATCTGTTCAGAAGCATCTTCAGTAGTGATTGTTTCCTTTTGTGATTACAGCATGATGCTTCTGATCTCTTCTTTAAAATCTTCCATTTCCTTTTCAATTTTTTCTTGGTGAAGCTTCTGTTCAGATCTCATTTCCTGCAAGCTTGCATTAACTGTATTTTTCTTTTCATTAATTTCATTGTTTATGTGATCTGTCAATGAACTTGAAATTGTTTCCATCTTCTGAAATATTAGCTTTTTGAGATCAGATGGAGTAATCACTGTACCTTCAGATCTTTCTTCGATAGCAATAGCTTCATCATCCTCTGAATAAGTAGCAGCAACGTGACTAGACACTTTCTTTGTCCAAATTCCTTCCTATAGCTTATAACCCATTCTTTTCAGTGAATTGAAGGAGTAAGTGTCAAAGTGATGTAGTGGCTTGCCTATCTCATTAGTTAAGTCAACTCCAGTTTCTTCAATCAGTAGAGTAAAGACCATACCGTAGGGTAGGCAGGCTTTGATTTTCCTGGCTACTTCAGTCATTTGAATCATCATTATATAGGGAAGATTGAGAGGCTTTTCTTCTATTAGATGTCCCATAAAGGTCATGTCTTTCTCGCTGACCTAGTCAAAGCGACCGGTCCTAGGAAGAAAAATTTTACTGACAATATTATGTAGAAGCCTCATTTCCTTTGACAGTAAGTTGGCCTGAACATGCTGAACGGAGCTCACATTTTCTTTCTCCAAAATGAGCTTTAATATCTGTTCTTTGTTCGGTAAAGTAAGCTCAGTGGCACCATCCATAGGCATTTACAGCAAATTGCCCAACTTCTCTTCATCCACGATGATCTTGATTCTCTTAACTATTGATTCCAAATGAAATTCTTGAAGAATAATATTTTCATAGAAGATTCGTACTAGTGAGGGATAGGTTAAGATGTCCAAAGAACAGAAATGTTTCTAGCCCTGACTTTCTATCCATCTTCCGATCTTCATTTCCATCTCTTCTAGGAAGGAGAAATCTATTCTTCTTCCGCAAGTGACAGGCCGGTTGGCCATTGAGACAATCTGTCCGGGAGGAGGAGTTTCTTCTTCTTCTTGCACAAGAGCAGACCTTTTCCTCTTTTCTCTTTTCCCTTTTGCATCTTCACTGCTTGTGCTTGATTCACCAACTTGAAGAATATTCCTTGGAGATCTTCTAGAAGCCATTGCAGTGGAATTTAGAAAATTTAGGTTATAGGGAATGAATTTTGGGAGTTTGGTAAAGTTTCCGAGAGGAGTAGAATGTGTTTGAAGTAAAATAAAAAGAGTGAAGTATAGGAAAATATAGCTCAGAACTATTTAAATAGCGATTTCCCGACTTTCGATTCGGCTCGCCCAACCCTAGAAATATCTGAGTAGGCTCGACCAGAGTGAACTCAGAAAAAAAAATAGAACATCGAGTCGGCTAGGCAAAGACTTAGTCGGCCCGACCAGAGTAATTGGCAGAGAACTCATACATTTGAGCCGGCTCGACTAGAGCAAGATTGCTCGAGTCGACTCGAACAAAAACTTTCTATATAAAAATGAAATGATTCAAAAATTGAATTTGATAAAATGAAAGTCCAAGGAAAGTTGCTCAACAATCATAAATAAATGTAAGAGATTTTCTAGATAATTCATCCTTAGTTTTAAAGGAAATCAGGTTATTTAAATCTAGAAAGGATCATAAAGCCCTAATTCTTCTCTAAGTAATTCAAATCTATCATGATTTAGTGGCTTAGTAAAAATATCAGCTAATTATTTTTCAGTAGGAATAAATTCTAGTTCAATGTCACCATTCAAAACATGGTCTCTAATAAAATGATGTCTAATCTCTATGTGCTTAGTTCTAGAATGCTAAATAGAATTTTTGGTTAAATTTATAGCACTTGTGTTATCACACTTGATATGAATTTTGCATTGTGTAACACTAAAGTCTTCTAGTTGTTGTTTAATCCATAACACTTGTACACAATAATTTCGTGCAGCAACATACTCTGCCTCAGCAATAGAAAGTGCTACCGAGTTTTATTTTTTGCAGTGCCATGAGATTAACTTCAACCCTAGAAATTGACATGTACTACTAGTGCTCTTTCTATCAACTTTACAACCAGCATAATCAGCATCAAAAAATTCAATTAAATTTAAAGATGATTCTTTTGAAAACCAAAGACCTAGATTATTTGTACCTTTCAAATATCTCAATATTCTTTTAACAGCAAGCATATGTATTTCTTTAGGATTACATTGAAATCTAGCACATACACATACACTATATAAGATATCCGGTCTACTTGTAGTTAAATATAATAAGTATCTGATCATACCTCTATATAGCTTTTAGTCAACATTGGATTTGTTTTCATCTTTGTCCAACTTGCAAGATGGGCTCATGGGTGTGCTCATTTGTTTGCTCCATACCAAACTTCTTGATTATTTTTTTGGTGTATTTGGCTTGGTTAATGAATATCTATTCCTTTGTTTGCTTTACTTGAAGTCCGAGGAAGTAATTAAGTTCACCTATTAGGTTCATTTCAAATTCTCCCTGCATTAGCATTGCAAATTCTTCACAAAAATTTTCATTAGTTACACCAAATATAATATCATTCATAAAAATTTGTACAACTAATATATCATTATTTTTTTTTGATAAAAAGGGTTTTATCAACATTTCTTCTTGAAAAATTATTTTCAATTAAGAAAGTGCTAAGTCTATCATACCAGGCTCTAGGGACTTATTTCAAATCATATAAAGCTTTATTGAGTTTAAACACATGGTTTGGAAAAGCATGATTTTCAAAACCCGGTGGTTGTTTTACAAAAACTTGTTCAGTGATAAAACCATTTAAAAATATACTTTTTACATCCATTTAAAAAAGTTTAAAATTTATGTAGCAAGCAAATGCAAGAAGTAATCTAATGGCTTCTAGTCTTGCTACGGGTACATAGGTTTCATCAAAATCAATACCTTCTTCTTGACTATATCCCTTAGCCACTAATCTAGCTTTGTTTTTTATGACATTTTCTTGTTCATCTAATTTATTCCTATAGACCCATTTGGTTCCTATGATTGGGTGGTCTTTAGGTCTATCAACTAGTGTCCAAACCTTATTTCTTTCAAACTGGTTCAATTCTTCATGCATAGCTAACATCCAGTTTGGATCATTTTCTGCTTCTTCTAAAGTGTGAGGCTCTATTTGTGATACAAAGGCTAGGTAGTCATGTGCAGTCCTATATGCAGACCTAGTCCTAATACCTTGAGAAGGATTACCAATAATTAATTATTTAGGATGGGAAGTAGCGTACCTCTATTCAGTTGGCAGATCGGTATGATCCTTACTTACCATTTCTTCTCCTTCTTTAATTGGTCTTTCTTGAATACTCATGTCTTCCATTTCTTTTTGAATAGTACCTGCATCATTGTCAATACACTCATCTTTTCTAGATAGTGAAGGGTTAGTTTCATCAAAGATAACATGCACTGACTCTTCAACAGTAAGAGTCCTTTTATTAAATATCCTATATGCTTTGCTATGTAGTGAATAACTAAGGAAAATTGCTTCATCAAATTTAGCGTCAAGTTTTTCTAGATTATCCTTTCCATTATCAAGCACAAAGCATTTGCATCCAAACACATGAAAATAATTTATGTTGGGTTTCTTTTCATTCCAAAGCTTATAGGGGTTTTCTTTAAAATAGGACGGATCAAAATACGGTTTAAAATATAACAAGCAGTGTTCACCACTTCTGTCCAAAAGTACCTTGGAAGATTACCTTCACATAACATTGTTCTGGCCATTTTTTTCAAAGTCTTATTTTTCCTCTCTACAACACCATTTTGTTGTGGTGTTCTAGGAGCGGAGAAGTTGTGATCAATGCCATTTTCAATACAATAATCATCAAAAAATTGATTTTCAAATTTAGTACCGTGATCACTCCTAATTGAAATTATTGAAAGAATTTTCTGATTTGAAACCTTTTTGTAAAATTTTTTAAATATTTTGAAAGTTTCATCTTTGTGAGCAATAAACAAGATTCATGTAAATCTGAAAAAATTATCTACAATCACAAGGGCATATTTCATACCTCCCAGGCTTGTGATCCTAGTTGATCCAAATAAGTCCATGTGAAGTAGTTCTTGAGGTCTAGAAGTTGAAATCATATTTTTGAATTTAAATCTCTCCGTAGTTTGTTTACCCATTTGGCATGCATCACAAACATGATCAAAATCAACTTTAAACTTAGGCATGCCTCTAACAAGATTTTTGGAAATTAACTTGGTAATAGTATGCATGCTAGCATGACCTAATTCTCTATGCCATAATAAACAAGACTCTTTGGTTTTAGCATTCATTGCAACTAAACTGGAACTACTAGTCATGGCTAGATCATTTAGATCTATCACAGATATTTTCAAGTCTATGTCCAATGAATTTACTACTAGAATCAAGAGAGTTTGTTACTATACATATAGATGATTCAAAGATAACTTTGAAACATTTATCATATAATTGACAAATACTTAACAAATTATGCTTCAACTTATCTACTAGCAATACATTTTCAATGAAAGTACAAGGGGTTATTATGATCTTATCAAATTCAATTATTTTTCCTTTGTCATTGTCTCCAAAAGTAACCATACCTCCTTTCATTTCCAGGATGATGAACTGATCCTTGTCACTCGTCATATACCTTGAACAGCCACTATCGAGATACTATTTTTTCTTCAATTTTTGGGCTGCAAGACATTCCTCATCATCGAGACCCATTGACATAAGTTAGCTATTTTCGTGGTCTCTTCTTCTTCAGTTGAAGTGGAGTCTTCACTATCACTCCACGTGGCAACCATCGCTTTCATTTTTTTCTTTTTAAATTTTTTTTTAAGAAGTGGATAGTCCGGATGAATGTGCCCCAATTTCTTACATTCATAGCAGGTGGGGACTTGTTCCTTATCTTTCTCTTTGTCCTTGTCCTTTTCTTTTGAATATTCTTCTCGTTTATAGAATTTTCTGTTGTATCCACCTTTCTTCTTTTTCATAAACTTTTTGAATCTCCTCACGACCATTGCAATGTCTTCATCTTCAAGATCATCTTCGGAGGAGGTAGAGTCATCTTCTATCTCTTCATCATCTTTTGATTCTAATGCACCTTGAATGCAATTGTTTTCTTCTTTTTCTGTTCATCATCCATTCTATGCTGCATGGCCAATTCGTGTGTGATGAGAGAACCCATTAGTTCATCCATTGATAACATATTCAAATCTTTAGCTTCTTGGATTGCAGTAACTTTAGGATCCCATTTGTTAGGAAGTGATCTCAATATCTTCTGTACTAAATTAGCATTTGAGTATACCCTGCCAAGACTTTTCAAACCGTTAATAATATCTGTAAATCTAGTATACATGGTAGAGATGTTTTTACTAGGTTCTATTTTAAATAATTCATAATTGTGCACTAAAAGATTAATCTTTGAAGTTTTCACTTGAGAAGTTCCTTCGTGGGTCACCTCCAGTTCATCCCAAATTTTCTTTGTTGAAGAGCAAGTGAAAATTTGATTAAACTCATTACTATCCAAAGCACAGTAAAGCAAGTTCATAGCTTTGGCATTCGATTCCCTTAATTTCATATCGTGTTCATCCCAATCCTCTTCAGGCTTAGGGACATCCACGCCATCCACTTTAATCATGGAAACATATGGCCCTTTAAGAATGACCTTTTACAATTGAAAATCAATAGCTTGAATATAGATTTTCATTCTTGCTTTCCAATAAGAATAATTTGTGCCTGTGAAGAGTGGAGGTCTATTAGTTGATTGGCCTTCCGCCAAGGACGTACTCATTGGATGAGCCATCAATCTTTACTCTAGTATAATCTTTACTCATTGGATGAGCCATCAATCTTTACTCTAGTATTTACAAGAAACTGTAAAAATTAAAAACAAAGTTAGAAGCATGCGACTATCGTAAAATGTTGTTGCCCAAGTGGCTACCCAAGAGAGGGGTGAATTGAAAATTTAAAAATTTAAAGCAGATAATGTGCAATTAAAACTCCTTTTCAAAGTGTTGTGTGTTGTGATCAAAAATTAAATACAGAAGCTAAAGGAAATCAGAGAATCACAATACAAACACATAAGATTATAGGGGTTCGGAGCAACCCAGCTCCTACATCCACTACCTAAGATATCACTTGGGATTTTCACTATATTCATACTCGAATACAGTCGGATTGTTTTACAAGATCACAATTCAAAACCTTTACACTTTGATTTTAACGGGATCACCAAAGAAAACCCAACACCCTTTGATTTTGAATAGGCTCACCAAAGAAACCTAACTTGGTTTTACTAGGATCACCAAGAACTCAACACTTGGTTTTTATCAAGGCTCACCAAGAACCTATTTGATTTTTCAACCGGGCTCACTAATAATCCAACAACAATTCAGAAAAAGAAATGAAGTAAATGCAACAATAAATGACAAACTCAATTTATTGGATAGTTGCTGGTGCAGTTTGATAGAAGTCCACTTGACTTGCACTTGAATGAGCTTTAATTGCTTCAGTGGCTTCTTCTAAAATTGCTTCAAGCTTCAGATCAGAATTGGTGAAGACTTGAAAGCTTGCTTGAATGCTCTTGTGCTCTTTTTCTTTTTGGTAGGTAGGATATTCAATGCAGCTCTCTAAACTTTTAAGAACTTTTTCAATCTCTTTTTTCAAGAAAGTTCAAATCCTTCAAATATAAGGTCTTCCATCACTTCAAGATAATTTTAGCCATTATAGACCGTTGGAAAGTGGTTTGTGACTATTGGAGTACTTTTTAGCATTCAAAAATAAATTCTAGAGCTAGCCGTTGGATACTTGAAAGCGACGTTCGAGTCAGCTCGGATTTTTTTGAGTTGGCTCGGATCCTTCGAGTCGATAGGTCGAGTCACCAAATCTTCAGTGCAGTCGGTTCTTTATCTCAAGGTGCAAAACTTCACTCTGGACGAGTCAGCTCTTTATAGATCGAGACTGCTCAAACTTATATCTTCAAAAACCTTGAACTCGAGGAGTTGGCTCTTTTGATCTTTTGTCGGTTCTTCTTTTCAGGTTCTGAAATCATCACTCTGAAAGAGTCAGCTCGATGCAGTTCAGGTCGTCTCGCTTTCTCAGGTCTTCAAAATTAGGTCTAGCAGAGTCGGCTCTTTTTGGTTCGGGTCGGCTCGCCTGACTATTCTCAGAGATATTCAAAAACTGGACTCTGGAGAAGTCGGCTCGGACAAATTTCAGTTGACTCAGATTCAATGGAATCAGCTCGGTTACTTTCGAGTTGGCTCGAATTGCTGCGCACCAGAATCCTTGCTGCGTGCCATGGAATAGAGTCGGCTCTTCAACATGCTAGGTCAGCTCGAGTATTTTTCTTCGGGACTTTTACAATTGAACTCAAGGAAAACTCTCACCAACTCTCTTACATTTTTCATGCAAACCAATTTAAAATAATTTTAAGGCGCGCGCACACACACAGAAGTAACCCTTTTTACATAATTTTTTCTTAACTTTTTCATTAGGTTCTTTTTTACAAAAATAAATTACAACACAGCTCAAACAAGAAACAAAGATGTAGGAGTTGAAGTTTGAACAATTAACTCATCCTACAAAAACTTGTAAAACACTTGAAGAGTTGTTAGAAATAAATGTACATGCTCCAATGTTTGGTTATTATCAAAATCACTTATGGGGTCAACAAATGTATTTCCATCCCTCATGTGAAAAAAATTAGAAAAATCATCCCAAGATATGACCAGATTTCTTTACCTACGAGCACGATCATGATGAAGGTTGATGAAGACTTTTTAGCACCTAGTATAGAAAATAAAATACTTTGCAACTAAAAAAAATAGAAGATAAAAACTTAGAGGGGAGGGAGGAGTGAAAAATAGCTTTTCAATAGCTTAAAAAGACTAGGTCTATTTATAGCCATCAATATGAATGTTTGGATTTTTACTGACCATTAAAGCTTACAATTAAATGTCCAACAGTCAGAAAATTAAATATGATGATAAAACCTAATGGTCCAAAAATTAAATATAATAATAAAGTCCCAATAGTTAAAAAATTAAATACGGTAATAAAGTCCAATTATCATAATTAATTAAAGAAAATTTTGGATTTTTCCAATACTAAAATCCTCAACATAAAGAGGACCCGAGGGGTAGTCTTGAAGAGGGGGTATCTCTTAAAAGGGAATTTTGGATTTTTCCAATACTAAAATCTTCAATATAAGGAGGACTCAAGGGGTAGTCTTGAGGAGGGGGGATCTCTCAAATCTGTGTAACCACTTGGCCCTTCACCAGTTTTTTTGTAGCAACAAGAGATCTTTTGAAGATACAAAAATCAAGGACCAGGTGTATCCATGAAGGTGATAGCAACATCAAATTTTTTTACCAAACTACTACCATCTGCGAGCATAAAAATGGCATATGTATGCTGAAAGATGGAAATGGAAAGGTAATAGAGGACATCCATGTAATTAAAACACAAATATTTCATCTCTTCTAGTCTAGATCGATAGATGATAGATGTGAATAGTGATATGAGACATACTCTTCCTCTCCTATGTTGGGTACTCTTAGAGTCAAATTGTCATGTCCTAAACCGAGCTCGTAATAGATGCCGTATGCCTGCAAGGTGGATTCCACAGACATTCAAAACTACCTAAATCAAAGATCAAATTATTTTATAATAATTATAATTAAAACAATTTCATTCTCGAGAGTTGATATAATTACATTTCATAATCCTTTTTCATTACCATTTAATCCTGGGATAATAAAATCATAACATTTCTAGATTAACATAACACAGATAACAACCTTCAAATCTACAAAAGTTAATATAAGATATATTCATAAGGATAACTAAGAATTTTAAAATACTCATAACTAGCTAGCGCACTTCCTAGAGCCCCCAAAGCATTCACTATTGATCATCTTAAAAAAAAAAAAAAGAAAAGAAAAAATGATGAGATATAATAGTCTAGTAAGTAACAAAACATTTAAAGATTGGTCAAAGCATGTTAATTTATAATAAAACTAAATATATATAATTAATTTAGTAAAATCTTAGGCTTACCAAATATCAGAGAGTATTTTCTTTTTTTTTTTTTAATATTATGTTTTTGACAAATTTATTCTAGATCCAATATTTTGCTATGGCTATGTAATTCAATGGCATGGATTAGATAATAAATAAGATGTCTAAGTACCACTATTCCGATCATCATTAGTATGATATCGAAGCTAGTTTCTCAGTTTACAGGTCTACAGGTCCAATGTATGATCTTCATTGATGGGGTTAGATTATAGACATGTGACCATCACATTTTCTAAAACTATTATTAAAAGTTGATAATATATTTAAATTAATTTATATACGAGAGTATCAAAATATATATTTAACTCTTATACTAAAAAAAAAGCATAACATGCTTAATCATTAATTCAGATAAATATAAAAATTATTAAATTATTTTAAAATATACTAAAAAACATTACGCCATTTATCTTGCATATGTCAAAAATTCAAATAAGTTATCGTTACTAATTTTATCTTATATTTTATTACATGACTAGCATTCGACGTAGTGTAATGAAGTCCTTCAGGAACGAGCTTAGAGAGGAATAAGGGAGATGCAAAAAAAAAGATAAAAAGAAAAAAAGAGTCACAAGAGAGAGAGAGTGTGTGTCAAACCAAAGAGAGGTGCGGGAGAGGGAGAGAGTTATGAGAGTGGGAGAGAGAGAACCGATGGAGAGAGTGGGAGGTTGTGTGAGAGAGAGAGATGCAAGAAGGAGATATCGTGGGTGGGGGGAAGAGAGAGCTATGGGAGAGAGTGACATAATTAGAGCAAGTGGGAGAGGGGATGTTAATAGGATGCGCTCCTCTAGGCAATTCTCTCCTTCCCTTCTTTTTTTTTTTTTTAAATTTTTTTTATTTTTTCCCTTTTCTTTTCCTTCATGACTCCTCATTTTTCCTTCATGCAAAGCCGCACACCATTTTGAACAGCGTGCCATGGAATTTTTGTGAGGTGCTAGGCCCTTACATCATAGAGATAATACATCCTTTACCCTACAGGTGATAGAGCTAGAAATCATTGCTATCAAGTTGATGGATGGTGACAAAGCACCAAGGCCTGTTGGATTCCCTTCCTTCTTTAAGTGGAATCGTGGATCATTCATATGGATGTTGTTCTAGCCGTTCAACAAGTCTCTTTTCTTTTTCTTTCTTTCTTTCTTTTTTTTTTTAAGAAATTGCCTCCTCTTTTATTATAGATATATAATAGATTACAAAATAATGTTTTAGGATAGGACGATAATGAGCACATCCTCCTTGACCGGTATAATAAAATAACCCATGTACATTAATTTATCCTGTTATCGTCTAGATCGTCGTGGCCTGCAGCTCTTTCTCAGCATCGGTTGGTGGCTCTCCCGCCCGGTGTCCAATGCACGTACCCGAACCTGCAAAAGAAGGGAGACCCGAGTCGGGGGTCTCGGCAAGGGCACTCTGACGATCAAGTCAGTGGACGATCTAGGGGAACAGATCCTCCTTGATGGATCTCCAAGCGGTCTCCACCCTCAGAGGTCCTGAAAAGATGTTGAAGTAGAGGTTTAGGTTGACAAGGGAGGCACGAGCAGTGGTGGTAGTGGTTGCTAGAACTCTCTCCGGGAGTTCTTGGACACTCCTGGTGTGCTTCGGGCCTTGCTAAATTGCCTGCCCCCTTCTTGCTTACCTTCGTCGGAGACCCTTTTTGGTTTTCTTATAGACAAGCAGCATCTCGAGTGAGGTATGGAGTTCCACCTTAGCCTCTCCCAGGTGCCCCTTGCTCAAGTGAGATGTAGGCCTACTCTCCTCCCCCCTCCCCCCCGGAGACTGGAGGGGGTCCGTTATTGACTAAGTTAGAAGGACGTGGAGGAGTGCACGTCCTTTTCATGGTAGGGAGATATGCCGTGGATCCTGACACTCTGACAGAGCACTGCTCCCTTCTGGTATCATCCCACCATCCGTGGGGACCTGGCAGGGCACCGATCTAGGGGAAGATGCACAAGGTCTGAATTTCCTGACGAAACATTCCTTTTCTGGGTGGTGCAGATGGTGGTAGAGTGGTGCAGCTCCATGAGCAGAGTGCCTTTCCCCAGGTGGTGCCGATAGTGGGTAGAGTAACCTGGTGCTCCGGCGGGATGCTCCTCCATTAGCCGGCGTGCCCTGGCGAAGCACCATCTCGCAGGGGGCACAGTCGGCGTGCCGTGGTGGGGCACCATTTTTTCAGAGGTTTCAGGTGGCGTGCCTTCATCCATCAGGCATGCCAGTCTCCCTGTGCCATATCAGGGTAAGGGCGGTGGTGCCACTTGCCGGCGCCATTGCCTGTCCACCTTGGGGTGCTCGAGGGGGTGATCATGTTCACCTGAAATATTCATACCTGATTCTGGGGAAGAGGTTGCCTTTGACAGGGGATCGACCTTGAGCAGGGTGCAGCCCGACTCTTGCCGAAGGCTCGAAAAGCGAGGGCACGACCTCGATCGAGGTTCAACCTCGAGAAAACCACTCCAGCATGAGGGACACGAAGAACAAGGCACAGCCTCGACCGGGGCTTGACCTCGGGGGAGCCACTTCGGTGCGAGGGGCATGAAGAACGAGGCAAGGCCACGGTCGAGGCTCAATCTCAGAGGAACCACTCCAGCACGAGGGGCGTAGAAAACGAGGGCACGACTTTGACCGAGGCTTGACCTCGAGGAAGCCACTCTAGAGCGAGGGGCCTGAAGAGTGAGGACATGACCTTGATCGGGGTTCTACCTCGGGGGAACAGCTTCGGTGAGAGGGGCACGGAGAATGAGGGCATGACCTTGGTTGGGGCTCGTCCTCGAGGGAGCCACTCCGACGTGAGTGGCTTGGAGAACAAGGGCATGATCTCGGTCAGGGCTCGATTTCGAGGGAGCCAACTCGATGCGAGGGGCCTAAACCGGAGGTGGCCTCACCAGGGTCTCCATCCAGGTGGCCCCGTCCTCTAGCATGGCCGCCAGTTGGATCAGAGAGGAGCTCCATGTCAGTGGTCTTGTCACATCAGTTGCCCCCACTCCCGAGTCTTGATGTGATGTGGTGCTCGGGATGAAGAGAGTTATGATGATGCCGATGTGGAGAGTACAAACATCCGGCCTATTAAATGCCATGATCATCGATGATTCACATATCGTGCCTTAAGGCCAATGCGGAGATGCCATGTCATCAGGTCCACGGTTGTATGATGGTTGACACCAGGCTCGAGGTGATCTACAGTGTATCAAGGTGCCATCCCTAGCCGATCTTGATACGTAGCATGCATCTAGTGGTGAGAGGACTGAAAGGATGCATGGGCGATGTCTAATCATTTTTGAAAAGATGGAAAACTTTCTTCAAACCATCTCTTTCGAACCTTCGAGCTTGTAGACGAGCCAGAGCCCTTACTTCCCCCGTTCGACTCCTTTTCTTCAAGGCATCCAGGTTAGTGTCTCCTATTCTCATCCTCTTCGTCTCTGGCTAGATTGAAAGGGTCTTGTCTTAGAGTTCGTAGGCTCCATCTTTCATCTCCCCTGTTTAGGATGAGTCCTTCTGGTTGGAACCGTCCTCCTTCTAGCAACCCTAACGAAGCAAGGCCCTACCGACCAAGGATCCCATACTCTGATGAAGAGGATGAGGCACCTCTTAGCATGAGTGTCCGTAGGAGTCTCCGTCCGACGGGGATAATTATAGGCAGACCTAGGGTACCCCATCCTGTTCATTATTCCTTCTGCTTCCACCTCTCCTGTTTCTTTTGGTTCGATTGGTCCTTCTGGCATCGCCTCGATGATGACCAGGGAGGACCTCTCTCAGCTCCGGGACACCTATGGGATTCTAGACTCCGTCTGGCTCTCAGTTCTGGGACCGGAAGAGCGGGTCACCTCCGGTGGCCCGGGTCGGATTGCTCTATATGAGGACTTCCTCCTCGGTGGTCTTCGTCTACCTCTGCACCCCTTATTTCTTTCTTTCCTTAGCAACTTTCATCTGGTTCCTACCCAACTTGTCCCAAATGCCATTAGGGTCATCTCTTGTTTCATAGTCCTCTGCCACTTCCATGGAATCATTGCTTGTTTCTCTCTTTTTAGGACATTCTTCATCTTGAAACGCTACCCAACTGATGACGGTTTGCAGTTTGTTACTCCTTGCCCAAAGGGCATCAAATTTGAACTCTCCTTTTCCATCAAGGGATGAAAGAGTATGTATTTTTTCACCTGTATCGAAGGAGTCAACTAGGTTTGGAGTGATCCGGATCGGTCCTCGAACTGCAACTCCCAAGTGGAGGTTGCAGACCGGGAGGTGTACAACAGCTCGTCATCTCCCAGATTCCTTTTCTCTAGGATCTGTTACCGAGGAGAACCTTTATGATGTCGGGGTAGCCCAATCCGAGCCCTAGGTGAGCCTCATGGATAGTGTTTCTTTTTCCTTCATGAATTCTTCCTGGCCTCGAGGTTAATCCATATTCTTCCTTTTTTGCAGGAATGAAGTTCTCCTTGGATCAAATCCTGGAGATGACTTGAAAGAGGAGCGCATCTCCAGTGCCCAGAGAGGACCTAGCAAAAAGGGCTCGCGAAGAAGTCAGTCGGGGGCACAGGTTTGCTACACTGTTCAGCCAGGAGGGAAGGGTGGCTGGGCTGGCCTCCTCATCACCCAGGCTGTAGGCCACGCTTCCGGCCTGAGGGCCCGGCGCACCCATGCGGGCTAGACCCATAGCCCGTACTACAGCCGAAGCCCCAGAGGTAATCGAAGTGGAGGCCGAAGCAGGAACATGGGGGAGGCCACCACCGCCACCACCATCGGTGACAGGAGTGGCGGGCCCACCACCAACAGCTGAGACACCCCCATTGCCACATTCCTCGGATTTGATGATGGTCGTGGTTCTATCGGCCCTTGAGGTGTGCCGGGTCTCCATGATAGTGCCGTCAAACTTAGTGGTCACCCAAGATAATGCGCTGGTTAAGCGAATGATGGAATTCACTGTCCAGTCATGTGACTACCTCGAGAGGGGTGATAAGGTTCTATCGGTAGCCATTACCGGCATCCTTCCCCTACTCTTCTCGGTAAGTCCTTTCCTTCATTGTTTCTTCTCTTCATTTCTAGTTAGATTACTCTTGCTAACACTTTTGTTGATGTAGATTGGCACTGACATCATTTTGATTAGGGACTACTGCACCCAGAGGGCCAAACAAGAGGCCCAGCAGAAGCAGCTCATAGAGGCACTGAGTGAAGAAGCAAAGGCACAGACGGACAGAGTCCGGGCTCTTAAGGACAGGAGCAAGACCCTCCACGCTGAGGTGGCCGATGCGAGGGGAGCAGCGGCCAAAGCCGAGAGGCGAGCCAGGGTGCTAGAGGCATCCCTAGCTGCCAAGAGGGAAAGGCCACCTGTCAGGTGGAGTCCACCGCGCGGGTGGCACATTTGGAGGGGCAATCCCAGGCCCTCCAAATCCATCTAGAGGTAGTGCTAGCACTGGCGGTGTCAGTAGAAGAGAAAGTAACGGTAGCGGTGGTGCTAATGGATGCTGCCAAGAAGGAGGCTGCGGAGGCAGTGCCGAGGTACAAGGCCTCAGTAGAGTTCGTGGAAGAAGTGCAGGAGGCAATCGTGGACTCCTTCGTGAAGGGGTTCACGATTTGCTAATCAAAGGTGGTAGTAAGCCTTCCCCGAGCTGAACATGGAGGGCATCGTCATCCCCCAGCGGCCCCAAGCGCAAGTTCTGAGGAGACGATGCAACCAACTGAAGTAGTCGAGGTGGCGCCTGTCACTGCCAAGATGGCTGTTCCACCATTGGAGAGACAGGGGGATTCTGGCAAGCCCCCTCGTTGTCCAGGGAAGGAGCCTACAGAGTCATGAATTCTTGTACATAGAAATTTTATTTTTCTTTTCTTTGGGGACCACCTGACCTATCGGGGGTCCCCTCTGCTGTAAAGGAATTTGCTCTTTTTAATGAAGTATTCTTTTCTTCACTAAGCTGTGTGCTTCTTTCTTTTTTGTTGCATGAACCTTCCTCGCGGCCACTGATCCAAAGGCTTTCAAGGCCTTAATCCTTCCTGGTGATCTTTTAGAGATAGCAGGTGACCGAAAGGAACTTGGGAGTTTTATGAATTACTTTCACTATGCTGAGAGGCTTGTCGAGGGTCCTTGAGGATTTTGCTAGGACTGATTGCCTATCTTGGGGCCTCCAAGGTTCTGGCTCTTCCTCCCCAATTTAAGAGTTGGTAGGCGGCTGGGTGAACCTTGGAGACTCTATAAGTTATTCCTGCCAGACCGGGATACTGTTAAGTTGGAAGACATGACTTAACGAGTCTCAGTCCTGTCACTATCGATTCGGAAGCTTGGCTTGTCGAGTGCAGGGCTTCTGGAGTGTCTCGACTTGCTGTCGCTGAACTGGAAACCCAATGGAGAGATTACAAGGCTTCCGGAGTGCCCAGCTTGCCACCACCATACTGGGAGTCCGACAGAGAGATTATGGGGCTTTTGGAGTGTCCTAGTTTGCCACCACCGAACTAGAGGTCCGACGGAGAGAATGTGGGACTTCTGGAGTGTCCTGACTTGCCACCACCAAACTGCGAGTTTGATAGAGAGATTGCGGGGCATCTGGAGTGCCCGACTTGCCACCACCGGACTGGAAGTCTAACAGAGAGAATGCATGACCTTTGGAGTGTTCCGGCTTTAGAGTGCGGGGCTTCAGGAGTCTCCCAGCTTTGGAGTGTGGGGTTTCAGGAGTTTCCCAACTTTGGAGTGCGAGGCTTCATGAGTTTCCCAGCTTTGGAGTACGAGACTTCAGGAGTTTCCTGGTTTTGGAGTGCGGGGCTTCAGGAGTTTCCCGATTTTGGAGTGCGGGGCTTCAGGAGTTTCCCTGCTTTGGAGTGTGGGGCTTTAGAAGTTTTCCGACTTTGGAGTGCGGGGCTTCAAGAGTTTTCTGGCTTTAGAGTGTGGGGCTTCAAGATTTTCCCAGTTTTAAAGTGCAGGGCTTTAGGAGTTTCTCGATTTTAGAGTGCGGGCTTCAGGAGTTTCCTGACTTTGGTCGATGGACTTGGAGTTGGGCAAGGATTTTCCTGCACATGTGAAAATGGTGTTGCACTGAAAGAAACTTTTCATTAATAAAAGAAAATCTTACATTACTGGTAGTACATCCTCAGATTGCTAGCATTCTAGGTTTGTGTGAACTGGATGCCATCGAGTCTGATGAGGTAGTAAGCTCCATGAGAGAGGGCTTCGACTACCCTGCAAGGGCCTTTTCAGCTGGGGGAGAGCTTGCCACACTCCCCAAGCTGCAAGACTTCAGTCCGTCATAGAACCAGGTTGCCTGGATGGAAGGTCTTTGGCTTCACACGGGAGTTGTAATACCGGGCCATTCATTGTCTATAGGCCACCATATGGAGTCGGCCTTATCCCTTATTTCTTCCAGGAGGTCTAGGTTGAGCAGAAGGTGGGTCAAGTTCTTGGCTTCATCATATTGCTCCACCCACAGTGTGGATAGATCTAGTTCCACCGGGATGACGATCACAATGCCGAAGACGAGATTGAAGGGCATCTCACCTGTCACTATTCTGGGCATAGTATGGTAGGCCCAAAGAATGCTCGGGAGTTCTTCGGCCCACCAGTCCTTGCCCTGGTCTAACCTAGTTTGAAGCCCTTGGAGGATGGTCCAGTTGGTCACCTCGACCTCCCCGTTCATCTGGGGGTGAGCCACCGAGGTGAAATGGTGCTGGATGTTGAGGTCAACGCAGAATTCTTCAAATGCTTGGTTGTCGAATTGCCATCCGTTGTTGGTGATGATGGAGTGGAAAAGTCCGAAATGATAAATGATTGACTTCCAGAGGAAAGATCTGATCTTAGCTTCGATAATCTGCCCTAACGGTTCATTCTCGATTCACTTGATGAAGTAGTTAATGGCCACGATCAGGTATCTCCGCTATCTAGGAACGAGGAAAAAGGGGCCCAAAAGGTCCATTCCCCACTGAGCAAATGGCCAGGGGACGGAGAGCTGGGAGAGCAGTGCAGCTGGCTGGCACTGTATGCAGGCATGCCTTGGTAACGGTCACATTTTTTTATGAAGTTGACCGCGTCTTCCCTCATTGTCTCCCAAAATACCCTTGGTGGAGGACTTTGTATGCCAATGTCCTGCCCTTCACATAGCTCCCACACAGGTCTTCGTGTATCTCCTGGAGTACAAAGGTTACCTTTGAGGGTCTTAAACACTTCAACTGTGGTAGAGTTGCCCGTCCATCAACACAAAGCACGCGGCCTTCTTCTTGAGGAGGCCGACCTCTGTGCGGTTCTCGGGCAGAGTACCGTTGGTGATGTATTTGATATAACGGTCAATTTAGCTAGGTTCATGAGTGACTTGCTGAATCTCATCAGGCATCTCATAGCTGGGAGCTTGAAGATATTCGATGTAGGTGCGCCTCAATGATGAGTCCGATAGAGTTGCAAGTCGGGAGAGAACATCAGCACGGGCATTCTCTCCATGAGGGTGTGGGAGATGCTAAACCATTGGAAGCCTATTATACTCGAACGCACCCGCTCCACATACTTCGACATCTGAGGGTCTTGGGCCTCGAACTCTCTTGAGACCTAACCAGCCACTAATTGTGAGTCAGTGAAGACTCTTAGGCTGGACGCACCCAGCTCATGAGATACCCTTAATCCCATGAGGAGTGCCTCGTACTTCATCTGGTTATTGGTAGCTTTGAATAGGAAGCGTAGTGCGCACTCGACCATGACCCTGTCATGATTGGCGAGGATGAGGTTGGCTCCACTTCTTCTTGCATTGGATGCACTGTCCACGTGGAGGACCCAAACCTCATCATCAATTGGTGGCTCCGCTTGGTGTCCCAGGGAGGCCTCCTCTGGCTCTTCGCCTATGCCAGTGCACTCAACCAGGAAGTCGGCTAGCACTTATACCTTTTGTGATGGCCTCGAATGGTAGGCGATGTCGAACTCACTAAGCTTCAGCGCTTATTTAGCCAAATGTCTCGATGTGTCCGAACGACTGAGTATGACCCTCAACAGCTGGTCGATTAGGACCGTAATCAGGTGGGCTTGGAAATATGGCCTGAGATTTTGAGCAGACATAATGAGTACAAAAATTAATTTTTCAGAGCGGGTGTACTTGGTCTCTGCATCCAAGAGGAGCTTGCTGGTATAGTACATCGACTTCTGGACTCCATCTCCATATGTGCGGATGAGCACTGAACTGACAGATCTTGGAGTGATCGCTAGATATAGGAGGAGTTCCTCCCCATCCTCTGACCGGGAGACAAGCAATGGTGATGCCAGGAACTTCTTCAACTCCTCGAAGGCTTCTCGACATTCCTTCATCCAAACGAAGTTGTACACCTTGCGCAACACCTTGAAAAAAGGTAGGTAGCGATCGGAAGAGCATGAGATGAACTAGCTCAGGACTGCAATCTGGCTGGTTAGGCACTGGACCTACTTTTTCGAGATAGGGTATTCCATGTCGACAATCGCCTGGACCTTCTCTGGGTTGGCTTCAATCCCTCTCTATATGACCATGAAGTCCAAAAACTTTTTGGTTGCCATGCTGAAGGTGCACTTCGCTGGGTTCAACTTTATTTGATGAAGACGAAGGTTGTGGAATGCTTCCACCAGGTCCGCAATGTGGTCTAACTCCGACCGCCTCATGACAAGCATGTCATCCACGTAAACTTGCATGTTATAGTCGATTTGGTCTTTGAAGACCTTATTGACTAAATGCTAGTATGTAGCTCCGGTGTTCTTCAGACTGAATGGCATCATCCTGTAGCAATAATCCCACAGTCTGTGATGAAGGCAGTGTGCTCCTTGTCTTCTGGGTGCATCCGGATCTGATTGTACCTGGAGAATGCATCCATGAAGGTGAGTCAGCAGTTCCTCGAGGTGGCATCCACCAGCTGATCATTTTTGAAAGGGAGAAGCATCTTTTGGGCAGGCTCGATTGAAGTCAGTATAGTCTATACAGATCCTCCACTTCTCGTTGGCTTTTTTGATCATAACTACATTCGTTAGCCAGCTGGAGTACTAAACCTAGTGAAGGAAGCCGACCGTAAGGAGCTTCTCCACCTCCTCATTGACTACTCTCTGCTTTTTTGGGACAAAGTTTCTCTTCTTTTACCGAACTAGATGGCATTTTGGGTTGATATTCAACTTATGGGTAATGATGTCAGAAGGGATTCCTAGCATGTTGCTGTGGTCCAAGCAAACACATCTATGTTCGCCCGGAGGAAACTCAGCAAGTGAGCCTTCTTATCTTCCTGTAGCTGGGCCCCTATCTGTACCATCCTTGATGGGTTTGTGCCGAGGGGGCAAGATAGCAAGCACTCGACTGGGTCACCTTTAGCGTCCTGTGCTCTTTGATCAAGGTTGTTAGCTGTGGGATCCTCCCCGTCGCTCCTGGCTCTGGGGATGGCTTGCAAACAGTGCTAAACTAGCTGGGGTGTCCCTCTCATTTCTTCCATGCCATAGGGGGTTGGGAATTGTACCAAGAGCCGCTTCATCGATATGACCGCGCCAAGCAAATTGAGCCCCGAGTGGCCGAGAATCACGTTGTAGGCCAAGGAGAGCCTAACAACTGTGAAGGTCATCATGATCGTACTCTACTGGGATGGTGACCCGGTAGTGATCGGGAGAGCGATTTCCCCCTAAACTCCCATCGAATCCCCGGTAAAATTGATGAGGGGGGTGTGAGCCGGCTTTAGCTGGGCAGGAGACAAATTCATCTTGGAGAAGGCGTTGTAAAAAAAGATATCAATCGAACTTCCATTATCGATCATAATACGCTTTACAGGATGCTTTACTATCATCATCTCGATGATAACGAAATCGTTATTTACATTTTCTATCCCAGTTCTCTTTTTCCTTGTAAAGGGGAGTACATTCTCTGACCCTTCCCCCGCCCTGGTTCATTTTGAGGCACGCTCTATTCCTTAGGATATCATGCCCACAGGCTTCTCAGTAGGCCAGTTGTCAACAGGGGGAAGAGCTACAAGCGCTTGAGGTTCTGCCAGAGCCTTGCCCCCCACGAACTTCTCGAGGTAGCATCTTTTTATCAGGTCTTCAATCTTCCTTTTGAGGTGGCAGCATTTCTCGGTGTCGTGGCCATGGTCATAGTGAAACTGATAGTATTTCGACTTGTCACGGCTATCGGACAGTCTCAGCAGGGGAGGGCGGCGTAAGTAGTGCTTGCCCTCAATCTCCATAAGGATCTTGGACCTTGGAGCGAGGAGATGAGTGAATCTTTCTTCCGAAATGGGGGCATTCTTTGGCTTCAGGCCTGTCTAGGGGTTTGGGGCCGAACCGGGCCTCCACATCCCGGAGGCTTCTCCCTGGGATTGCTTCTTCAAAGGCCTCCCATCTAGCTCCCTTCTAGTTCGGTCCGCCTTCTTCACACGAATGTATTTATGGACCCGGATGAGAAATTCGAAATAAGTCTTTGGTGGCTACTTGTCCAGGGAGTAGGTCAGGCGGAAGGTTCTAAGCCCCGTCTTCAGTACTAATAATGCAACGGGCTCGTCCAAGTTGTAAATCTCCAGTGTGACAACTTTGAAGTAGGACATATAGTCCCGCAAGGACTCATGGTCTTGTTTCCAGATAGAGAAGAGGCTGTCGGCTTCTTGTGGCACCTTCCGTCAAGCATCGAAGTGTGCCATGAACTTCCTCTCCAACTGCACAAAGGAGCTGATGCTTTCGAGCTTGAGATGGGTGTACTAGACTTGGACAGCCTTCCGAAGAATAGCTGGAAAAGCAATGTAGAGGAGGGCGTCAGTTATCCCCTGAACTCTCATGAGAGCCTTGTAGCTCTCCAGGTGGTCCAAGGGATCGGTGGTCCCATCACAGGGATCCACCTGAGGCATGCGGAATAGATTGGGGATCGACTCCTCTTGGATTTCTTGGGAGAAAGGGGGGTGGGCGTCGTAGCCCGTCGGCTCGCGTGGGGAGCCCAGCATATTGGCGAATTAGTGAGATAGCTCGGCCAGTTTGTGCTCTTGTTCCTCCAGGCATCTCTTAGCCTGATGCCTGATAGCCTTGTCAGTGGAACCTTCTATCGAGGCTGTTGGAGAAAAGGGAGGCAACGGTTGGGGAGGGTTACGTCGGGGGGCCTTGCCTTGACGGTGCTTGCGACACGATCAGAGATCGAAGACATGCTTTTCTGGTCGACTGACTCGCTCCACTGCCTCTTTCCCGGGATCCGGAGGCTTCCTCGGGGATCAGATGCAGCCCACGGGTGTGATGGCCTTCCTTGGAAGGAACGCAAGCTACCGAGGGGGCCGACGACCTGAGCCGCAGGGGTTCCTGGCTGCTGCTGAGTGGCTAGAAATCGGTGTTGATGATGCAGCTATCGTACTGCCACAGTCAAGGTCTAGACCTGTTGGACGAGGTGGCAAGCTAGAGGTCCACCGGAGGCGGTGATGATAGAGCGGGGTGCTCCCTCTCTGGACTGCGTGGGCTTCCATGGAGAAGAGGATCCCCTGCACGGTTGGTGGAGGCTTCTTGTGCGCACGTCACCACCATTTTATGGGTGGAACTGCCTCAATGGCAGGAGACTGGCTTAACCTGGGATTGTCTCCCTACCTGGAAAGCCAATCTGTTGCCGCCTAGGTCATCGTGGCCTGCAGCTCTCGCTCGGCATCGGTTGGTGGCTATCCCACCCGGTGTCCAATGCACATGTACATACCCGGACTTGCAAAAGAAGGGAGACCCAGGCCAGGGGTCCTGGTGGGGGCACTCCGACGATCAAGTCAGTGGACAATCTAGGAGAACTGATCCTCCTTGGTGGATCCTTAAGTGGTCTCCACCCTTAGAGATCCTGAAATGATGTTGAAGTAGAGGTTTAGGTTGAGAAGGGAGCACGAGCAGTGGTGGCAGCGGCTACTAGAACTCTTTCTGGGAGTTCTCGGACGCTCTTGGTGTGCTTCGGGCCTTGCTGAATTACCTGCCCCCTTCTTGCTTACCTTCACCGAAGGCCCCTTTTGATTTTCTTATAGCAGCACCTCGAGTGAGGTATGGAGTTCCACCTTAGCCTCTCTCGGGTGCCTCTTTCCCGAGTGAGATGTAGGCCTGCTCTCCTCCCCCCTCATCCTCGGAGACCGGAGAGGGTCCGTTACTGGCTAAGTTAGTAGGACTTGGAGGAGTGCGTGTCCTTTTCATGGCAGGCAGATACGCCATGGATCCTGACACTCCGATAGAGCGCTACTCCCTTCTGGCATCGTCCCACCGTCTATGGGAACCTGGCAAGGCACCGATCTGGGGGTAGATGCTATAGGATCTGAATTTCCTGGCGAAACTTTTTTCTTCTGGATGGTGTAGATAGTGGGTAGAGTGGCGCAGCTCCATGAACGGAGTGCCTTTCCCCAAGTGGTGCCGACAATGGACAGAGTAACCTAGTGCTCCGGCGGGACGCTCCTCCGTTAGTCGGCGTGCCCTGACGAAGCACCATCTTGTAAGGGGCATAGTCGGCGTGCCATGGTGGGGCGCCCTTCTTTCATAGGTTGTAGGTGGCGCGCTATCGTTCGTCAGGCATGCCAGTCTCCCTTTGCTGTGCCAGGGTAAGGGCGGTGGCGTCACTTGCCGGTGCCATTGCCCGTCTACCCTGGGGCGCTCGAGCGGGAGATCGTGTTCACCTGAAATATTCATACCCAATTTTGGGGAAGAGGTTGACTTTGATTGGGGATCGACCTTGAGCAGGGTGGAGCCTGACTTCTTCGAAGGCTCGAAGAGCAAGGACGCGACCTTGACAGGGGTTCGACCTCGGGGAAACCACTCCGGTGCGAGGGGCACAAAGAATGAGGCGCAGCCTCGGCCGGGGCTCGATCTCGAGGGAGCCAATCTGGTGCGAGGGGCATGAAGAACAAGGCATGGCCTCGACCGGGGCTCGATCTCAGGAAAGCCACTCCGGCACGAGAGGCGCAGAGAACGAGGGCACGACCTCGGCCAAGGCTCAACCTCGGGGAAGCCATTCTGGCATGAGGGGCCCAAAGAGCGAGGACGCGACCTCGGCCAGGGTTTGACCTCGGAAAAATCGCTCCGGCGTGAGGGGCATGGAGAACGAGGGCACGACCTCGGTCGGAGCGCGACCTCGAGGGAGCCACTCCGACACGAGGGGCTCGGAGAACGAGGGCACGACCTCGATCAGGGCTCGACCTCGGGAGAGCCAGCTCGGTACGAGGGACCCAGATCGGAGGTGGCCTCACCAGGATCTCCATCCAGGTGGCCTCACCAGGATCTCCATCCAGGTGGCCTTGTTCGCCAGCGTGGCCGCCAGTTGGATCAGAGTGGGGCTCCACATCAGCGGTCTTGCCACATCACACCCAATCCAATGCATTTCTATTTAATAAAGATTAAATTTTGGCATGCATCTTCATATGATTGTCCAAATGTTTCGTTGAGCATACCTCCCTTTGGTCCATGAAAGTCTGAATGATAAATTATAGGACTGCGTATATTAATCTTGATTTATGCAAGAATACTCTTGCATTCCGTTCCTTCCAAATCCCCTAACAAATCTTAACTGCTCTCCACTTCTTCAAATCCACTTTTTCTTATTTCTTTTCTTTCAAGTTGACCACAGAAAGATATGAATATGACCTTGATCCCTAAAAAACCAGATGCCAAGGAACTAGCTCGTTATAGGCCAATCAAATTATGTTTTATTTTGTATAAAATTATCGCGAATAACTTGAAGACATTCCTCCCCTCTATAAGTAGTCCAGAACATGAGGCTTTTGTCTACGGTAGGTGCATCTTGGATAAGATCCTTATTACTCATAAAGTTCATCCTTGATTTGGTGAAGTCACCAGCAAGATAGAGCCTTATGGCTATCAAGCTGGATCAAGAATATGCCTACAACTAGATTTTCTTAATCCATGTCCTTTGGTAGCTGGGCTTTCTTGTTACCTATATTGCATGGATTTATGGGTGTGTTCTGAAACCATCTGTTGCTATTTTTGTTAATGGTACTCCTATAAGGCTATAACGTTCTTTTCAGTCATCGATGGAGTTTCACTAAGGATGTCCTCTCTCCCTTTTTGTTCATCATTTGTGTAGATGATCTTTCAAAAGTTTTGTGGATGGCTGTAAATAACCATATTATATCTGCGTTTCAGCCAAAGACCGACTCCTTTGATATCACAGTACATGTCTATACCGATGACTCTCTCGTTGGCCTGTGCTGCCATCAATAATGCGGATATATAGCTTGAGAGAATGATTGTGGAGGAGTATATATATTGTTGGATTTATAGGGAGAGGGTGAATCTTTAGAAATCTACAATTTGGTTCAGCCCCAAAATTTAATCTTGAAATGAATTGCATCTAATCAAGGAGACTCTTGATAACACCGAGAAAGATGGTCCATGGCACTACTTGATGGTTCCTATCTTAAGCAGGGATTAACACAAACGGAGCGTAGTATCTGTGACAGACTTGAGGGCTAGCCGGAAATCCAGATCGCTTTCTCATTAAATCGATGCTCTTTGCAACCCAGTGCATCTCATGTAACCAGCTATCGCTCGGCTAAAGTAGATGATCAGGAACTACTTGTAGGGGACCTCAAGAGACGTGAGGAGAGTCCACTTGCTATCGTGGGAGGTTTGTCAAACCATGTAAGGAGGCGGCTTGGGAATCCCATTTTTAGTGAGCATGAATCAAGCTTTAATTGTCGAGTATGCTGCCAAATGTTTATGATGGAACCAGAAAATATGTGGTGCTCACCGATGAGATTGAATACTCTTTTACACTCCGTTTCTTGCCAGCAACAGCTCACCCATCCATAAGGGCTATATTGTCTCATGACTTGTTTGTGCTGGCCTACATCAAGTGGACCTTGGATCATTCTATGAAGGTGCCAAGTGACCAAGGGTTTGAGTGACTCATGGTATTTCTCCAGTCCTTCGCGTCACATGCCTGCTACTATCAATGTGGAGCTACTCAAGGACATCTCTGTCAGGGACCTTTGGATAGAAGGGCAGATGACTTGCGATACTACACCATATGTTGACTCTTTGCTGATAGTCTTACTGATAGAGTGGTGGCCACTGCCATCCCTGCCTTAATTTGATACACTTGATAGGTTGGTTTGGGGTCTTCATCATCACCAAAAGCCAAATCCAAGGACCTTTGCAATATTTTTACCGATCTAGCCCATCAGAGTTCACGGATAGTGCAAGGGTGTGGAAGATGGGTGTTCATCCTAAACTAGCCTTGTTTCTGCGGAAGCTGCCTGGCATCAATTTCCATGTTGCTCCATTTTGGCGAGGAGGAGGATTAATTAATTAATCTGGCCCATTTTTACGAGATTTGCATGGAGACCAAGGAGACTCAGTCGCATGCGCTCTTCTGGTGCCTTAGGGTAGTGGATGTTTGAAATTTATAAGACATACCTCTTCCATTATCACTTATGTTGAGTCGTCGATGGAGTTCTTGGAGAACGGACATTACAGTGAAACATCTCTTTAGCGATATTTTTTTTGGCCTTTTCTGATATTTTTAAGCATCACCAAGAAATCTCTCGATGCTTCTTAAAGTGTCGCAAAAGCATCGGTTATGTAAGCATGGGGACGCCACTTACCGACGCTTTTTAAAAGCATTGGCATATGCCGATGCTTTAAAGCATCCTAAATTTTAATTTCCTAACGCTTTAAAGCGTCGGCAGTTAGCGATGCTTTAAAGCGTCGCTAGGATCAAACCTAGATTAGCGACGCTTTAAAGCATCGACAAATTTAGGCAATTTTTTTTATAAAAAATATAGCTATACCTGATACATCAAATATATATATCTATCTGTATACATTATCAAAATGAAATAACTAAACATTCAAACCTGTATTACATCCAAAGACGTAACACAAACACAAATATAAAGAGTTTATATATATATATATATATATATATATATATATATATAAAAGTATCAAAAGATACTCAATATCGATCCAAGTTCAAATACATAAAAAGATATATAAAAATAATAATAAAAAAAATCAACTGACATCACTGATCTGCGAGAGGCTGGTCGTCGTCCTGTCTACGACTGGCAGATGCATCAGGAACCTACAAGAGATATACACACACACACATATATATATATATATATATATATAGTTGCAATACATGCATTATATATATTCTAAATTATTAGAAACATACAAAATATATATAGATATGTATATAGTTATAAATAATTACTTACCTGAGATGACATGAACATATGCAGAATAGATGCAACATGATCAAGCTGAGCCCTAATAGTCTGCATCTCTGCTCTGTCTGCATCACGTGTCTGTCTGAGCACTGCTATCTCATCCTGGAGTCGACGAACATGTGACTGATCATGACTCTCTCTAGCATCCCGAGTAAATCTACTCACCTCAGATAACTGAGTAGGGATAACTCCAATCCCATAATCTCTCACTCGTGCAGGACGCTCTGGTCCCATCAACTCCGAGAATACCTCGACCTCGATGCGACTGCTCTGAGTAGATGATGTATCCTTGCCAGCATGCTCGGAGATCATAGAGATAGCCATATCCTATGTTTTATAAAAAACTCATATATCAATACTTAATAAAAATATAAATATAAATCATGATATAATATAAATAAAAAAATACATATATATCTCTGGACTTCTCTCGAACAAAACTGCCATCCTAGTGAACGTGAGTCATCCGATAGAACTCCACCTCACCAGGCTCCCTCCCTTGCTGATCAGCTTATATAAAAAATAAATATTATAAAAAAACTTAAAATGACACATCTTATACCCCCGTACCATGATACATTGCACATGCATGATACATGATAATACATGATGCTAAAACTAAAAGTGTACTAAAAGTATTATAGGATGAGAAACATATAAACTCATGCCTGAGCCGTGTATTACTCTTAGACCCCGCTGTATGAGGAACAGACTGAGCTGCTTGTGCAGCTCTACCAATAGCAGAATATGTCTACAAAAATAAATTAAAATTATATTATATATTGTATAAATATAATTAGGATAAGTGAAAATTAATAAATTTATATGTTTGATGATGCTACACAACCTGTGCCCTCTCGGAGAACAATAGTGTACCAGCTCCCTTCACTGATGAGGGTGAACATTAGGAGGCAGGTAGCTGCAACCTGCTCCTCTGTCCTACCCTCAAGCTTATAATCTCCCTTCAACTTCACCCTATATTCTTTTCACTTGCGATTGAGAAATTTAAGCACAAAATCAGAAGAATCTGGAGGGAGAATGAACTTGCTCTACAATTTAAATAAACAATAAAATAAGTATTAAACGAAATAAGCAATTCAATTTTTAAAAACCTAAGATATAAAATAATATATCAATTTTTTTACCTGCACAACTCGAAGCATCTCTACTTTATCGGTAGGAAGCATGTTGTTCCACTTTGAATAATTTAGGGGACATAGCTGATCCCGGAGTGCTACTATTCCCAGAAAACTAGTCAACAAGCTAGCAGCTTTTTTAATAGGCTGGCCTAGCTTATTGCACTGTATGACTATCCTCTCATCCTCAGGTAACTGCCACACATCATGGACTAGTATGGCTCCTCACCTTCGCCTAACTCTCCCGGATCCATCTACAAAAAAAATACAAAAAAATATATATCAAAACTATTGCATATGTATGAATTTATCCTGTATCTGTATGTCATCGATAATAGGCTCATCATCACGATGATCCGTAGGAGGATCATGATGTACTAACTCGGAGGGAATGGTGTCGTCTTGAGATGGAGAGGTATTGCCCTCCATCGGATGTACAAAAATGGATGGACTGGCATCAGACCGATGTGAAATTGATCGATGCTCGTCGGGCTGCTGTGAAGAAGTATTAGCCTTGATCTGAGAAAACTGAAACTGTACATTCGATAGGTGCTTCCTTCAAGGCATGGTGTACTTAAAATACATTATTTAAAACCAAGTCAGTCAACATTATAATCAAATTATAATGGAAATGAATTGTAATTTAAAAGATAACATAATCATTCATGCAAAAATGTAAACCATCTTATAAACTACTTGTCATAATCAACAAGTTATACCTTCTTCAAAATCCAACCTAACCAAAATGGTTGTATCATTTATATGATCATCCGGCACAATATTATAAGGCATACACTGAGTGTAAGTATCATCATCATGTTCTTCCACCCTTTTTTCCATGTCATACAAGTCTCTGGATTTTGTCTTAATAACAGTAGCCCATTCTTTATCTTTCGAGTCTTGTACATAAAAAACTTGTCGAGCTTGAAATGAAAAGATAAATGGATCATCCTTCAATAACACACTCGTATATATCAATCTTGAACAATTGACAAGTATGAATCCGTTTGAATCCTTTTTCAGACATCTTGGTGTATTTATATCCACCCAATCACATTGAAATAATACAACTTAAAAATTTTCATAATAATCCAACTCAAAAATATCTTTAAGTATATCATAATAAGATTTTCCATCTGCTTCTACCATAACACTACTATTTTGAGTTTTTCTAAATTTCTCATACTCCTTGATATGAAATTTAAAGTCATTTATAATAAAACCATTATATTCGTTCACAATATAATTAGGATCTCTGGCAAATGCTATTAGTTATGCTGAACAATTTTTCTCTATCAGTACCGGTACCTAGAAAATATAATATCAATTATCGATCACTTATTCGATGTTAAATGTATGTAAAATTATGATATGACTTATATATACTAACTTGATTGGCAAGCCAATTAGGAAATAAGTCAACCAACCATCTTTGTTCAATCCTTGGATTAGGATGAGTGGAATGATTAGCTTATCGTTGTGCAGCTAAAAATTTACTGCATGACAATCAAATATAAGTTTGACAACAACATGTCTAATATTTAGTATTATCCATGTGTAGATAGACTAACCCGCGATAGGTAGATATTATGTCACTATGTAGCAATATATAACGGTGTGCTTGTGACAAGAATTTATGGTCAATAACAATACTTTCAGCTTTTCCTATAAATCTTCCAGAAGATGCAAATTTGTATAGATTTGTATTCTCCATAGTATCATCATGACGTTGAGATCGATTGAATACTGTCTCTACACCTTCGAGATATTTTGAACAAAATGTTAAACACTCTTCAGCAATATATCCCTCTACTATTGAGCCCTCAAGCTGCGCTTTGTTTCGTACATAATCCTTCAAATGTACAAGATATCTTCAAAAAGTATGATATTGATTAAAATTTTAATATTAATTCACATTAAATAATGAAAAAGTTATCTAAATTATGAAATTTTAGTTTTATAGCATTATCTCTCGATAGGGTACATCCATCTGTACTGTACTGGTCTACCAAGTTTAGCTTCCGAAGCTAGGTGAATGAGTAGACGAACCATAATCGTAAAAAATTCAAGAGGAAAAATCTTTTCCATCTGACATAACGTAAGTATGACTTGAGACTGCAACTGATCAAGCTCTTGAGGATCAAGAACCTTAGAACATAATGTCTTGAAGAATGATGATAACTGGAAAACAACCATAATAACTTATTTCGGCATTGACGACCTTAAAGCCAATGAAAGAATATCTTGCATTAGTATATGTCCATCATGACTTTTAAGATTTGAGATTTTTCTCTCTTTCAGATTCACACATCGTGAAAAATTTGATGCATATCCATCAGGAACCTTGATATTCTTTAAAACTGTCAGGAAGATATCTTTTTCTCGACTAGACATTGTATAACATGCATGAGGAATATAAGTTCTATCATTTGCAAGCACTTGTGGATGAAGTTCATATCGGATACCCATTTCTTTTAAATCAAGACGCACCTTCATGTTATCTTTAGTCTTTCCATCAAGATTTAATATTGTTCCAATCAAATTATCACAAACATTCTTTTCTATATGCATAACATCAAAATTATATCGGAGTATATTATGCTCCCAATAAGGTAAGTCAAAGAATATGCTTCTTTTCTTCTATAATTGTTTAATATGCTAATGGATAGATGCTGTGATTATATCATCATCATTTTCAACTTCAAAGAAATTATCCGGATCCTCGAACACTGCCTATCTAAGGTGCAAGTATTGACTTCCTTCGATACTTCTTCTTGTATTGAAGCCTCAACATCATCTCTTCCTCACTTTTTAGAGGACTTTGTCATCTTACCGTAACTGTATCTGATACCAAACATTTGTCTATGAATATCAGAACTAGAAGGTAGAATTGGAGCAGATCCCAACTCTATAGCACCATTAAATAAATCCTTCTGAAATCAAAATGGATGATTTGTCTCCAATTATCGACGATGTCCCATATAACAGAACTTTCCTCCATATTTTAATCAAATTGAATGGGTTAATTCACCATAACAAGGACATGCAACTCGTCCCTTAATGCTCCAGCCAGAAAAATTAGTATATGCAGGAAAATCGTTAACAATCCATAATAGAGCTGCCCGTAGATTGAATGTTTGGCCATTCAAAGCATAATTGCACTGGTACCCTCCCACAGTTGTTTCAATTCATCTATTAAAGTTGTAAAAAAATATCAATATCATTGCCTGGGTCCTTATCACCTGGAATGACCATTGATAAAATAAGTGAAGACTGTTTCATGCATATCTATGGTGGCAAATTATAAGGAATCAGAATAACTGGCCAGGTGCTATAGACAGAACTTAAGGTCCGAAATAGCTTGAACCCATCACTAGCTAAATCCAGCCTGACATTACGAGCATCAGATACAAAATCAGGATATCTGTTATTAAATACTTTCTATGCTAAACTATCCACTGGGTGTCTCAGCATTCCATCTTTTATACGTATTTCATCATGCCATCTTATTGACGAAGCTGTCTTTGATGATGCATAGATCCTTTTTAATCTAGGTACAAGAGAAAAATAACGTAATACCTTCATCGATTTTTGTTTAATTTGTGTTGCATCCAATTCATCTAATCCCTCACTCTCATTTTCTTTATGCTTCATCCATCATGAACATCCACACACATGGCACGACTCTTGATCGGTATGTTCTCTCCGATATAATATACAATCATTTGGATGCTATGAATCTTTTCGTATCTAAGATCCAATTCCTTTACTAACTTTTTGGCTTCATAACAAGATGTTGGTAAACCAGTACCTTCAGGAAATACATCCTTTAACAACTTTAGCAACATAGTAAAACTCTTGCCAGACCATCCATTCAAGTATTTTATATAAAATAAATGTACAAGAAAAGAAATTTTTGAAAAGTTCTTGCAACTGGCATATAAGTCTTAATTTGCATCTCTTATCAGCTTCTGATGAGAAGGGTTTGCTCAGAGATGCTTTTGAATATGGTGTTCAAAATCTTGGAACAGATCGTTATCTCATCATCTCTTGCAAGATTTTTCTGTTAGTTACTAGATCCAAAATCAAGTATATGTTCCATGTTAGAGGTTTGATTACATGTAGATGGTAACCTTCACTCTCCATGAAAAAATTACTCTGTATAACCTCTTAAAAAATCATTCCATACCAAATATTCTTCAATAATATTTGGATATAGAGAACTGAAATTTACACATTTTCGGCATGGACATAAAATCTTTTCATTGATACTACTTCTCTCCATACCAAATTTAATGAAATTCTAAACTCCATCCAGATATTCTTTGCTATTCCTCAGTTTAGTTATCCAACTTTTATCCATTGTAAGATAAAATTAACTAAAATAAATAAATATTTGTAAGAACAGAATAAATTTAAAATAAGTTTATTCAATAGATCAATTACAGTATTATTAAATGCACCCTATCACCAACTAATAGGTAAAGAGGTCCTATCCTATTCAAGAATTGCATTAATTATATAGGTCATGTATAGTAACCAAAGGATATGTAATAGAAATTTCAGAAAAATCTTGACAGCATTTTTTCTTAGTTCTTCCCATACAAATAAATATGTATGAGGAGAACTAAAAGGAAATGCTATCTGAAATATATCTGGAACTCTATCCATATTGTTTGATTACTATAAGCACCTATAAAATTATTTGTAATTCTCAAACTGTTCAAATTGGATAATCAATTGACCATTGTACATATTTCTTCTATCCGTACAAAAATAAAATAATTATACGGATGCTGTAGAATATGTACTTTAATCAATTGACTGGTTTATATTTCTATGCAATGCAAATTTTTTAAAAAATATTTAAAAAATTATAATTGACCGTAACAAAGCTGTAGATGGTATTGAAATAAAAGATTTGTAATAATGAGATACAGGTATATACTAAGAAATTTATAAAGAAACAGAAATCATCTACTAAGAAAAAGAATAATAAATAATAAAAAATAAGGAGGAGGCTCAGTTATATATTATTTAATCTATAACTAAATCAAAACGACTACAATCGGTTGCCTACAAAAGAAGGCCATCCAAGATTGTTGCCATTAGAAATAGTTGAATCTGTCAAACATACATCGCATAATCATCATAACCTCCATATACAAATCTTAAACCAATTTTGACATTGGTTACAGAGCTTCTTTACTCTTCAAGCAAACACCTGATAAGAAAATGACAACAAAACAAGTAGTTCTACATGACATAAAAATTACCAACAACAACAAGATCATGAATCATAGATAGGGTTAACTTAAAACCCAAAATGAAAGATTAGGATTAAAGGCTACTTGAGCCGACTTGTTTTTAAAATGTTCAACCTTGTTGGCTAAGTCTATTTTCATTTATATGGCTTTAACCAAATTTTTATTTTGATTATTTGGCTCTTTAGTCAAACTTTGCTAAAATTGATATTTAAAATATTAATTCATAGATAATCGACCTCTTTGACCAATCTTTTACTCATCTTTCTAAGCATCCCAAATTGTAAAATGATCTCTTTAAAAATTTTTCATGAATTATTTGACTTGCTTGTATATGACAACTAAAACTATAGTTGTTGAATGCAGTTATTTAAAATGAAGTGGGTGCGATCACCCTACAACTAAAATGACAAGCTTACCTTAGCTAATATTTTTATATCACATTATCATGTTATATCAATTACTATAATATTATAATATAATATAATAAATATATTACAAAATAATATATTAATTATAATATAATTAATAAATATAAAAAATATTATAATATGTTATATTATTTAATATCCAATATAAGCTAATTTATTTCAATATAAATATTATTTGAGATCGAAAATCTTCAGGTGCAACTCAATTGCCTATATTTGGCCCAGTAGCATCTAATCAAATATTTGTATATGTCTGCTCCAATTGGATACAATATTTGAGATCGAAATACAAGCAACCATGCAAACAATCTTTAATCACATGAATTTAAGAGGAACCACAATCCAAACGGAGGATCCAAACCGGCTCCGCCCTCTCTCTCTCACATACACTATAAAATCATGGAAGAGAAGTCGAAGCACAAATATTGAGTTATTATGTTGTTTGTTAGCCAACCCAATAGAGAAATAATAGACAAAAAAAATAAAATAAAACAAGTAATAATAAGCAAAAAAAATAAAGAAACAAAACAAAACAAATACAAACCCATGGATTTGAAGAATAGAGAGGGATCGAGGTGGTCGGTGCGCGAGGAGTTGACGGAAGAGATGGAGGAGCTACCAGCCGATCGAGTAAGAGGAGGAGGGAGGGATCGGTGGAGGAGGGGGTTGCATCGGTGGATCGAGCGTCGGATCTAGGGCACGGATCGGAGGAGGAGGAGTAGGAGCTAGGTCAGCGGATCGAGCGGAGGAGGAGAGGAGGTGCTAGGTCGGCAGATCGAGCAGAGGAGGAGGAGGAGGACGAGGAGAGCTAGGTCGGCGGATCGGGTAAATGGTGGAATCTAGGGCTCGGGGTGGAAAAAAGGGATTTTCGGAAATCCGGCGATGCTCGCGGCAACGGTTATAATCGTCGGTAGTTCCAAACTTTAATGACAATTTTATAAGTCTAGCAACGCTTTTAAGCGTCGGTAAACGTTGATACTTGGCGACGCTTAAAAGCGTCGGCGGGTTGGGGAGGATACCGATGCTTTTCAAAAGCGTTGACGGGTTGCGGAGTCTCCCGACGCCGCCCAAAAGCGTCGAGAGAAATAAGTCGGCTTTTTACCCTTTCACTATAGTGGGATCTCAAAGAGACCACACGAGGGAGTTGGTCATCGAGCCGTCTTACATTGTTTACCATATTTGGCTAAACCAAAACACTTGTGTCTTTGAGCAAAACACCCCTTGCCTAGCTATGGTCATCTAGATGGGGACCCTTATGCAAGCCTCAGAAATCTTGTGTGCAGCTATGGTCAGAGAGTCTATGATATATACATAGGAAAATTTGGGACTTCTTGTGGGTAGGTTCTGCATGCTCTCGGTGAATCTTCTTCATATGGGAGCCCCTACACCCCCCATAACTCCCTAGAACTCATCCTTCGTGGTAGCTTGGGGATGCCATCTATATGATACCACCATTCCCATTGCTGAATTAAGAGAGGAGTGGGAAGATATCAAATATGTGATCAGGGTCCTCCATATTAGTTTTGACATCTAATGTGATCTAATTATCATTTAGCTAGGTTTAACCAATTGGGCCAACTATATATACTAAGTTAATTATAGAGAGTTTAATTGATTAAAAAAATTTATTTCTGATCAAATAAAATTGGAATCATACTCTAATTTAAGTTTTAGTCTTTTGATAAAAGAGATATGTGTAGACATAAATATAGAGATATCTTAATCTTTTTCTCCACAACTCTTATAATAGTAATGAATGATTCTCTATCGATTGTCTATATTAGGTGTATACCTTCCATAATTTTTGTTTTGCATAAACACAAAAGCAAGATCCAGGTATAAATGATTAAAATTCTTTCAACATATAATATAAGTCTTCTTTCATGCTTTATATTCATGCAAAAATTTTGAATAAAATTTGGTTTAATTTTGAAATATTAAAATTATATTTTTTATATTTTTGGAATTAAATTAAGGATTAGAAAATTAGTTTTGATTTCTTGGAATAAATAAAATATTTAAGAGGAAGAAACCGGTGTTCTTCCTCTCTTCCAGTCATGAAACTTTCCCCCGTAGATCAAGTCCCATGGCCAACCCTAACTTTTGCCACCTCCTCCTGTGGCCAGAGAGCCCGTCAAGGCACATGCATAAGGAATTATGGCCCGCCATAAGGTACCTGCGATTTCTCCTCTTAATCAATGGCAAAAGGGATGACGGAGGGTGGCGGACCTTGGGAAGAGGACGATGGCCTGTCCAACCATTAGGGCCCTCTGACGGCCATTGGTAGTTTAAAGGGAGGAGGAGCACTGATTTTGGGCTCCTCCATCTTCATCGATCAAATACCTTGAAACCATCTTTTCCTGGTTGTTGGCGGTCAAGAGATGGTCCTGGGTGATATGGATGGACCGGTGAGCCACCAACAGAGCATCACCCAAGTCATGGAGCTTTCAACCATGGAAGGTATTAGGCTCCCATGGAAGTTGATCAGTAAAAAGAGTTTGGGAGGAAAAAAAAAGGGGTGAATGGATTTTGGATATAGATTTTAGCTCATTAAGGCTCGAATCCATTAACATAATTAATTAAGTCCAATTGTTGAATAGGCTAAACCAAATCACATTGAATTAGTGTTAATTTAGGTTGAAGAAGTTTTTATGATTTAGCCTGTATAAACTTTTAGATTTATATTCAGGTCTTTGCCCATTTCAATTGATTTATTTTTAAAGCTATTTTACAGAAAAGCCCCCATATTACTTGTTATTTATGGTTTAGTCTTATATTATTGATTTTTTGATAAAAATTCTTTAATTTACTCATTTTTATCTGATTTGAGTATTTTTTGAGCTAATGGGCTCGTGATAGTTTAAGAATTATTTTTGTTAAATTTTTATATATAATAAAATATTTAAATATTTTTTAAATTATTTATACATAATTTTGCCTATTATTCATTGTTTAAGTATATTTTTGTATAGTCCCAATGGGCTTGAAGCACTCTATAAATCTTAAGTAGTTGAGTTATCAATGGCCCATCGTTTCCTTTATCATTATATTCTGAAATTGCATAATGGTATATGTATTATAGTTGACCCAAAAATGACTATAATTAGATACAAAATTGATAGTTATAGATTGACTAACTTAAATTGCATAAAGATGGGAAGTTCCATACCCAAAGATAAAAATAACCTTAAATTTTTATAATTTTAGTTGGTTAAACTACTGAAAGTATAACTACCATGATGGGTCACTATTTAAATATAAATTATGTATTCATGCCACAATTATCGCTCTTGCCTATATAGTTCATATATTATTGATTATGAAAATTTCATATATATGATTTATGTAATACATATTTTGGCATTGATTATTATGTTTAGATTTGTGATTAAATTAGTTGTGATACTTATTATATATTATAATTCTTGTCCAAATATATTTTATAGTTATAATAAGTATTATTACAAAATTATGTAAGGATACTTTTTTATTTACAACTATGACCCCAGCTTCACTTTCGTCGCATCTAATTAATATTCTACACTGGATGGATTTAATTACTTTGATTGGCATGAATGGCTTCTCATTGTCATAGGGTGCCTTGACTTAGATTTAGTCCTTCGTAAGCCTTAGCCTATTCTACCTACTCTCACTAATTTTCTTGATCTAAGGAATTATATGAAAAATTGGAGCATTCTAATATGTTGTCTCTTATAATAATTAAGAGTTTCATAGCCAGAGAAATCAATATTAGATGTGTTCCTGGTAACGAATTGGTCTCGTAGTACCTTTTTTCTATACAACAATAATTTATTAAATCAAATAAAGTTCTAGTTGGTACCTTAATGAACAAATTAATATCTATAAAATATGATAGAATTTCTGGAGTGTGAAGGCATATTATGGAAATACATGATATAGCTAAAAAATTAAATGACTTAGAAATGAAAGTATCTGAAAACTTTCTTATTCAATTTGTTCTCAGTTCCCTTTCTTCACCGTTTATCCGGTATGAAAATTACTATAATATACATAACAAATCATAGTCAATGAATGAACTCAATTTTTAATATATGCAAGCGAAAGAGAAATTGAAACAGGAAGGGATCCCAATTGTTCACATGATTTTAGAGAAACATTTTAAAAGAAAGAAGACGAAGAAAGAAAATAAAGGATTGAGCAATCTACCAAAAAAAGGTTCACAAAATTTGAAATATTTCTTCTATAACAAAAAGAGACATATCAAGAAGGATCATGAGAAAATAAAAAAAATTATTATAAGGATTCCTTTTAAGTCAGAAACTAAATGACAAAGAGCAATGAATCTTTATGAAAAACTAGATGAAGTTTAAGATTATTTCAGTTGGAATGTAAAGACTTATCATAGATACTAGATTCTAATTAGATTTATATAATGTCTTTTATGTTCCTTCAGTATTTAGGAATTTAGTTTCTTTAGCAAAACTTGACTTAGAAGGTTTTTTATTTTTTTTATAAATTCAAGTTTTAAATTAATAAAAAAATTTATTTTGGTTGATACCGGATTATTATACAATTAATTATATAAAATAAATTTGAATTCTTTTTTGTATAATTTTTACTTATTTTGAATATCAATATTGAAATAAAATGTGATATTATGAATGAGAGTTTTTCAATAAATAATTAGTATTTTAGAAAGTATTAGTTTTGCAAGATATCTTTGTAACATTAAAAATTCTGACAATATCTATAAATGACTATTGTTGTATTATAGATTTTTTATATAAGTTTTAAAACTATTAATGTAGAATGCAATTTTTGTAACGGTTATAAAATAATGACCTATATAATAACTTTTACTAGTACTCTTGACAAGTCTGCAACTTTTATGATATTTTGTCAATCATTATTAAAGAGCATTTATAGTAACATTTATTTTTTAAAGATTACTTAAATTTTGTTGGTATGATTTATTTCTGTTATAGTTTGTACAACCAAACACCAATGTTGAGCATCATGAATGACCTTTGATTAGCAAGCTGAAGATATTGGTGCAAAGGGAAGGACTCCATTGTTTGTCACCACAAGCTACAATGATAAAAGGAGATATATGGAAGGGTACAACTTATATGATAGGAAAAACTACCAGTATCATGAATGAGTCACTACAAAAACATTTAGACACCTGTTATTAGTATTTGCCATTGCCATCATAAACCTAGTAGTGATGAGAAAAATCGATAAATCGGACCACATAATCATAACAAAATGGGGAAGCCAAGAGGAGTAGAATTAGAGTTTAAGAGAATGCATGGTATCGGGCACCTCAATAGGCCACATGAGGCCTAATGCTAACTAGGAAAAAGTGACCTCATGCAACTAAATGATGTTTTACCTAGTTAGGATATCTCCCGACTAAAGATCTATGTCAATTGACAATGTTAAAAGAAGGAGAAGGAAGATAAGAAGGGGATAACGGAAAAGGAGGAGAGAGAACTAGAACGGAGGAAAAGAAGAGAAGGGAAGAAATCGATGAGAAGGTGAGGTACTCCTCGACTGCGGAGATTAGGGAGTCCAAGGAGGCCGGTGTCGGAAGTTAGGGTTAGGGCTTCTCTCGGGGGATCGGGAATGAGAATAATACACAGCATTAAGAATGACATGTTTGTTGAATTGATAATTAATCTTATTAAACGCGACGTTAATTATAAATTAAAAATAAATTCTTTAAAGAATCCCCGGATATTCGGAATTCACAAACTTTAATATAATTGCTACGCCTACCATATCCGATAGATCCTAGCATTTCGGCGAAATCATTAGGATGCAATAGCCGATCGATAATCCGACAACATTCGATGTTGCATCATGCTATATAAATGCATGGGCTGCTGTTTTGTTACTGTATACTCGTGAGTTTATTAGAGATATAATTTAGAAAAATCAAGTTTGCCTTTATGTTGAAATCTATTAAGATACCACTAGATTACGGCTGTTCACAATATAGTAAATAATAATTCAGCAAATATAATGATATATGCTTGTTGCCATTGCTAATTACACACTGAAGTTTTAGAAGCCGTGGTCCCCGAGGTAAAGGTCATGGTAATCTGCAGCATATAAATGAAACAACAATTAATTATAAAAAGTTATCCAAAATTAATGAATGACGTTGCATCGCAAGGATGGTAAGGTTTCTCTTTGTTTATATCCGTGATACACCTGGACCTCAGATTTCCAAAAGCGAATCCAGCTAGCCGGTCAAGAAATTTAATAATCGAGGATTTTGTGCTCAAGGTTGCCAATTTTACTAGATACCAGTCAAAATCCGGTCTTCCAAGGACCATTACATATAGCCTAGGCCAGGCCTGGCCTTGAATCGTCCCCCTCTTCTCCTCTTCCTCTACCGATCTCAAACTTTCAATATCGTCTTTTCTCTCGCGCATCATGGCCAAGAGAACCAGCCGTGGCAGGCGAAAGATCGAGATCAAGATGATAGAAGGTGAACAAACCCGGCAAGTGACGTTCTCGAAACGTCGATGTGGCCTCTTCAAGAAGGCTAGCGAGCTTGCCACACTCTGTGGAGCTCAGGTTGGGATCCTGGTGTACTCACCAGGAGGAAGGCCCTACTCGTTCGGCCAGCCCGGGTTCATGGAGGTCTCTGATCGACTCCTCCCACCCGCGTCCATGCCGACCGGTCCCAACCCAGCTTTTATCAGGCCTCCGGTCAACGTTCCAGCGTCCCGGTCGATCCAGTACTACTTGGACGTCATCAAAGCACTGGAGGCCGTGCAGGCGAAGGGTGCAGCACTCAAGGAGAGACTTGGCTTGGTTCCGGAGGAGGAGCGGCGGCCCTATGACTCCGATACCGAAGACCTCACCATGGAGGAGCTTGGAGACCTGGTCTGGCGATTGGAGTCGCTTAAGCTGCGGGTGTATGCCATAGTTTCTATGATCATGAATCCACAAGCTTCTTCGTCAACGAGGCCTGCTTTGACGGTCTGTCCATTGAATGTGATCAACCCTTATGCGACCAATGAACCCCAGGCTTATCTAGCTGGAGGGTTCATGGGGAACAATGGCCATGGTCCCGGTGGGTTCGTGGGGAACAATGGCCATGGTCCCGGTGGGTTGGTGGGAAACCATGGCCATGGTCCTCGTGGTGGGTTCATGGGGAGCGATGGTCACTGTCCTGGTGGGTTCATGGGGAGCGATGGCCATGGTCGCGCTGGGTTCATTGAGCGAGGTTCTCACAAATAATAATAATAATAATAATAATAATAATAATAATAATAATAATAATAATAATAATAATAATAATAATAATAATAATAATAATAATAATAATAATAATGATAATAATAATAATAATAATAATAATAATAATACCATCAATAATAATATATAATAATAATAATATCTCAATTAGAGAAGTGGTTCTTGTTGGGGCATTTGCCTTGTGTATATATCTGCTGTATGTCGCATAGATCATATCATCTAGCTCAAGGATTTGTACTTCTGGCACTGTTTATATATATATATATATATATTTGTACTTTCAATGCTGTCATTTGACATGAACTTGAAAGATGATCTTCACAGAAGAAAAAAATTAGCAGCCGAATAAAAACTTATTGGTGGTATAATCCTGTTTGATTATCTTGTTATACCTTTTATTTTTGTTATGTCTTGAGTATTGATCGGAAGCGCCCAATTTCTTTATATTTTTTTGAAAAATACATATAACACGATATAACCTACATGCTCTTTCTTGTGACGCTCAATTCCTGCAGTGCTAACTATATACCTGGAATGGCATCGGCATAGCTACAAACTATCTTAATAGATTATGATGTCGGAATCTTCTATTTAGGATAACGTACTTGTTCCATATTTTTCATCAGAATATCAAATTTATGCCCATTTCGGTGTTTCCTCATTAAAAATGTTTCTAAAATATTCATTTCCCCACTGCCTTATATCCATTACAAATTCTGGCAATTAATCCTAAAATACGTCAATTTTAATTTGAAATTTGAGAATGCATATCGAAACCTAAAATCCCCAAGCGCATCTCCAAGAGAAAACCTTTTTGCTAATACCAGTGGTTGTATCCATTTTAGGATGTTATGATTCGTGTGTTTAAAAAAAAAAAAAAAGTTGCTTTGAAAAAAATAATTTGTATTAGCCCTTTTTTTTTTTTTGGGGTACATTAGTGATCTCCCTTATAAGTCCCCCCTAATTTCAATCAGGTGTAATGATGCACTGGATTAACTCACCGGTCACCGAATCTTTTTGCTATAACTCTTCTACGTACCCCATGGCCATCGTTCCTTTTTGATGGACCCGCCTAGTTTTCACTAAGAAAATGAAGTTTAATAAGCGCATTGATTGTACTCGATTTTGAACACCAATATTTGTTGGTTTCTTCCCCCATCCCATGCAATCAGATACATTATACCATGCACCTCGACACATGATACAGCTGCATATTTTTTAGGATAACGTCAAAAAGGATATGCAAGATCTGGATGATATCTTCAAAACTGGACTAAATAATTCCATCATTAACAAGTGAAAAGTTATCTAATTATAAATTTTAATTATTTGACCCGTATCAATGCATGACACCATATCATGATAAAATAATCTAGTGATAAAAATAGTAAATAATAAATATCAAAATAAATGCAATTATCATAAAATTACATATCAACTATCGGACATTGAATTTTGCATTTACAACTTGAACAGGCCGATATATTTCTTATTATCAAGATAACAATTCCATTTAACAGTGGTTTCCGATTCGGCAGTAGTTAGTTGGTAAATAATTTTATCATTAATAGTTTTTTTGTATCGGCTTTTTTTTAGTGCTAACTATGTACCTAAATGGCAACGGCATAGCTATGGTCAATCTTAATAGATCAAGTTTTCATTGAGATGAATTTAGTTAAGCAAAGTATTAATGAAATTAACATCTTAGTAGCTGGGATCTTCTATTTAGGATAATGCAGTGTCTCATAATTTTTCAAAATATTGAAACTATATCCAGTTCCGAGGGTTTCCAACTCAAAAATATTCCTAAAAGATTCATTTTCCCACTCTTTCTCATGTCCACTGCAAATTCTGACGATTAATCCTACAATACGTCCTTTTGGTAATACCATTGGTTGTATGTATACTAGGATGACATATGATTTGTCTGCTTCAAAAATTTTTATAGGAAGACAAGAATGTCTTACCTTAGCTGCTTTTTTTTTTTTCCAAAAAAAGTAATGCATTTTTTTATTTTTTTAAAAATAATTCGTATTAGCTATATTATTTTTCAGAATTATTTCAGGAGCACTGAAATCTGAATTTAAAGTTCACCATCTCTCTGATGCAAGCATTGAGGGGGTAGAGATATCATATCAGTTTTGCTAAGTGGTTACAGTTATCCATGAATGGACTCTTTCATTTTTTATGAGGTTAGTGCTAGAATTTCTCCCTAATTATATAGTTAAACCCGTCCAGGTGCTAAGAAATGGTTACTCAAATCCTCCTACAGTGCCTCGTAGTTTGGTTGAGAATTATATATCACTCAGGTTACGTTTGGTAGCAGACAATCTATCTAGATTACTGGTAATGTAATAGGATCCCATCACATTATTATATTTGGTATATTTTTTGGATGATAATATATCCCGTCTGGTAATCTGGATTATCTTTGGAAGAGATGGTAATCCAGATTATCACTTTTCAAGTAATCTTTTCGATAATATTACCCTCCCCATATTCCTTCATCTTATATTACAATATAATATAAAATATAATATAAATTTATAATAATATAATATATTATAAAATACATAATATTACAATATATAATAATAATATAATATATAATATTATATTATACTATTTCATATATTATTTATGTATATATTATATATATTATTAAATTTAACATAATATATTTATATTTATATAAATATATGTAAATATATTTAATATAAATAAACTGCATTATATTAAATATGTTAAACTATAATTTATATTACATTATATTATTTTAATATTACAATAATATATAATATATTTTATAATATTATATTTTATAATATTACAAAATAAAATAAATATAATATAGAATAATATAATATTATACATTATAATATTATAATATTATATTATATTATTACAAAAATATAATTTAACATAAATTATAAATTTTATAATATAATATAATATAATATTTTACTTTATTTTATTAAATTTATTATACTATACTATATTAAAAATATAATATTATATAATATTTAATATTAATATAGTATAACATAATATAAATTATATTTTTTATTTTATAATATAAAATATATTATATTAAATTTAATAATACAATATATAAATATTAATTATTATATTATATTATATTTAATATAATATAATACATTTAATATAACATAGTATATTTATATTAAATGTATTTATATTTATTTATATATAATATAATTTATATATTTACATATATATTTAATATATTTAAATAATATATTAAATATATTATCTACTTAATATTCAATTTTTTATATTTATTTAGTAAAAAATAATTTTATTTTTTAAAATCTTAATATTAAAATATAAAATATTTAATATATTTTATAATATAAAATATTTAAAAATTATATTTTTATAAATAAAATATATATTTAATTTAGGGATATTTTAGATATTTGATTTTATATTATGCAATATTACCTGTATGTGCCAAACACAACAATCCACATTAGTTGTAATCTATATTGCTAGCAATGTACATTATCAATAATTCACATTACTTTTCAGGATTGTCTGGTAATCCATCAAATGCAATCTCATAGTCATGCTTCATTGAATCTAATTTTGCAATCTAATGCATTCGTGCAGGACATGTCTACCATATAATAAAACTTTATAACTACTGATTACTTGCAACACCCAAGTTAATAAACGTGGCCTTGGTGGATAAATACTTCTTATACCGGATGAATTTTTATCACACAACAATATTAGAGATACGAAGATGACAGTATAATACGGAATTATCATATAAGAATGGGATGGATCATATGAAGTCTTATTTTTCTCAAGAACCATAAGTCTATAATGCTGGATTATTTGTTGAGAGATTATGACACATGCTTTGCAGCAATTCTCTAGAACAGGATTAATTAGCGCCCCCCCGCATCGTTTCTTTTTGATGGAAAGGAGGGTTTAGCCCGCTGAGTTTTCACTAAGGTAATGAAGTATTAAAGTATAATAAGTGCATGCATGAGAGGCGCGATCCTACGTGCGAGAGGTCTTATCCCATCGATAACTACGGAAAATTACCAGTACTTTGTCAGAGGGGGCCAAATTTGGAGCGGGCAAGACCTCGGATCGGTAAAACTGCGGAAACACGTTAAGTGGATTGTACTCGAGATTGAGCCCCAACGTTTGCTGGTTTCTTCGGCCATGCCGTGCACGGGGTGCGGGAATCGGATACTTTCTACCACGCACCCGAAATTCCAACACATGATACAGCTGCATATTTTTTTAAGGAAAACGATTGAGAGAATAAACAAGATCTATAAATTAAATAAATGCTACCAGCAGTGTCATCCTCCTTTCAAAACAGGCCAGATTAAATAATTCTCTAGCTGGGTTGGGAGCTGTCTCGGGATGGCCATACCCAGGATCTAACTCTTTTTCCTTTCTTTTTTCAGATTAAATAATTCCATTATTAACAAGTCAAAAGTTATCTAATTATAAATTTTAATTATTTATCTGGTATCAATGACACCATATCATGATAAAATCAATTAATGATAAAAATAGTAAATAATGAATATTCAAATAAATATAATAATAATTATTATAGATAAAATAACTTATCTAATCTCAAATGACATGGTAAATGTGTAACAAATGTGACGTAGACAACCGAATCAAACGATAAGAAGAAGAGCCAGGAGGTCAATTAATAATCATCTTAGTTGTATAATATTAGTTTTAAATTTTGATGTGAATGACTCTTGTGTATCCAAGTTTTGCATGATTTTTAGGATAAAATCTAGGATTTGTGCGGTCGGTTGCGTGTTGATTTCGGTACTGGATTCGGGGCGTGACATATAAGGTACTAATATTTTGTTAAAGTTTTAAGATCAATATTTTAGGTACCTTTCAAATCAAATAGAAGATGAGTTTAAATTATTAATCTTTAAGCAAGATAACTACATGTTTTTGGATGTCTTTATAATATGGAAAAGCCAAGAAAATCTTGAATTATTAGTTGTTTGAAAGTTAGAGTTGAAAAAATCATGTTAAAGCTTCAAAATTCCATGATTAGCATGTATTTTTCAATTAGCACAGGTCAAGTGTCGACTTAAAAAAGTGGTTGGTTAATCTTCACAAAAGATCCATAAAAAAAAGAAGTTTGGCATGCAAAAGTTTCAGCTGACATGCCCAAGTATCGATACTTGGTGATGTGACCGGCTCGCTGATGTGGAGCAAGGAGCCTGATGTGGAGCCCTCATCGGACGCCACGCTGGATTCCCACCACAAGCCCCTTCGCCGGGCTGAGCTCCCCAATGTCAACGGGGCTGCCCGTCGAAGTCGGGCTCCGTCTTTCGCTAGGTCGGTCCTTGCCAGGTCGGAACCGAGCTCAAGCCCCACCAGAGGCAGACCCTTCGAGCCCGAGCTCGGGCCCCGTGACCCGGAGTTGAGCTCAAGCCTCCTCCACCACGTGGGACCCTTCCGAGGCCGGGTCCCTTGGGCTGGGCGCGCCTCATCCACCTCTGCCAGCCCGAGCTCGGTCAAGGTTGGGCCCCCTCGCCTGGAGCCGAGCTCGGCCCTCCTCCGCACAATCGAGCCACTGCGAGGCGGGTCCCCTACAAGCGGGCCCCATCTTTCCATCTCGGTCCCCAGCACAAATCGAGGCATCAACCACCAAAGGAGCAGCACCTCCCCTCCGAGGACAGTGGCGTGCCCCCCGAGGACTATACAACAGCACCCGCATCATCGCCATTAATGCCCACGGCCGCCTTTCACACCAGAAAGAAAGGAAGCTCACATCAAGGCACCATGCCCTCACCGACCTGCCGTACGACCGGAAAAAAGATCCCACCAAGGAGCACGGTTCCCGAGAGCGGCGGCACAACAGTCGAGATCCTGCCAGGCTTCCAGGAAGGGCAAATAAAAGGAATGTTAGAGGCATGTAGAAGCTCCCCCAGCTATCCAATAAAGAAGGCATCCCATCTATGGCACGATACCTCATCGTACCTGTTACAGCCGTGACAGTGACGTGGCCAGGCTCAGGTACCGCCAAATGCGATCGAGCCACGTGGAGGCTTCTTCGGCCGAGTCAGCGCCACGTCTTCAAGATCAGGTTCGACAAGACTACAGCGCCCGGCAATTTTCTAAGGCAAACTCCCCCCGCCGAGGTCGAGCTCAGATCGGAGCTCCTTTACCAACTCGATGGCGCCCAAGCCCGGAGAGATCCGCCCAAGTGAGGTCGGCCAAAGCCAGGAGACCTCCTGCCACCTCGCCAGGTGTCCACCCAGGAGGGTTCCGCTTGGGCCGAGGTCGGCCGACCCTTCGTCCTTCGCCAGGTGGCCCCCCGGAGACGGGCCCACCTCGACCGAGTCCAGGCGCCCTCCTGCCACCTCGCCAGGTGTCCGCCCAGGAGGGGCCCACCTAGGCCGAGGTCGGCTGTTCCTTCGCCCCTTTGCCAGGTGGCCTCCCGGAGATGGGCCCACCTCGGCCGAGGCCAGGTGACCTCCTGCCACCTCGCCAGGTGTCCACCCAGGAGGGGTCCACCTAGGCCGAGGTCGGCTATTCCTTCGCCCCTTTGCCAGGTGGCCTCCCGGAGATGGGTCCACCTCGGTTGAGGCCGGGCGACCTCCTGCCACCTCGCCAGGTGTCCACCCAGGAGGGGTCCACCTAGGCCGAGGTCGGCTATTCCTTCGCCCCTTTGCCAGGTGGCCTCCCGGAGACGGGTCCACCTCGGCTGAGGCCAGGCGACCTCCTGCCACCTTGCCAGGTGTCCACCCAGGAGGGGTCCACCTAGGCCGAGGTCGGCTGGTCCTTCGCTCTTCGCCAGGTGGCCCCCGGAGATGGGTCCACCTCGGCCAAGGTCAGGCCACCCGTACGGAGAAGGTCTCAGGGAAGAGGCGCGGCCCCCGAGGTCATCCCTCGAGCCGTACGAATCCTAGACGGCGCCCCGTACGGAGGGCGGCAGCACGCGGAACATCACTTGCATCGGCCCGACAAGCTCCGCAGCCGAGGGGCACGGTTCTGACAGAACAGGCCCTATAGATGGATGGCGCCCATGCTTGGGAGAGAGAGCGCTCTCGCTGGGCCCGAGGCCTGACCGGCCGCCTTGTCAGCGCCGCCCTCCCCTTTTTCTCTTCTGTCTTTGCCTTTTCCCTGCTGGGCTCGGCGGACGAGGTCGGAAAGCCGCCTGGCCCCCCCTCACCGAAAAGGGAAAAGAGAAGAAGACAGGGGAGGGGAGTTTTCCAGGAGGAAAAGACAAGCGCACGACGAAAGGAGATAAAGAGGGAGGAATCTGGGGACAATGGAGGTAAGCGAACAAACCTGGGGACAAAGGAGAAGTAACGGCAAAAGGCCTCGCTCCGGAGAGTGAAAACCAGAGATCCCGAGAGGGAATCACTGGGCGTAAGCTCGGCAAGGAGGCCCAGCCGAGATTCTGGTCCCCAGAGCGTCTCTCTCACTAGTAAACTCTCTAAGTCTGGAACCCTCTCGGGGGTCCGTCTGGAGAGTCTGTTTCCTCTCGTCGTCTACTAACTTGACCGTTGGAGTTCCCTCACCGGGATCCCCGGCCAGGGTCTTCTAACCCCTTTCTTGCAGGTTAGCCGCAGCCAGGGAGGCTCCTTCGCCAGGCGGTCAGGAGAGATCGGCGGATCCGTGGCACGGGCGCGACGACGGGAGCGGCAACAGTACCCATTTGACGGCATGGGAGAACCCCGAGGCAAGCTAGGGTAAAAACCCAGCGAAAGTAAGCTAAAGAGGTAGAACACATTCAATCCAACTCAGAGCAAAAAAAAAGCAGAAGAAAAGGAGGCCACACGGGAGGTCACCCTCTCCTCGGCCGTCACCTCTCCCAGCTCACCACTTCATTTCATACTACATTTTGACTCCTCCTAGCATGGAGCTCATCCCAAGGGGCTTGACCAGGAGGGTCTGTTCTCCTGGATCGTCACCGACTTGACCGTCGGAGTGCCCCCGCCGGAATCCCTGGCCCGGGTCACTGATGTTGGCTTTCTTGTAGGTCCCGAGGCCTCGGAGGCATCCCCCACGGGCGGACGCGAAACACCCAACGCCATCAGCAGCTACGGGCAACGGCGATCTGGGTGGCAACAGATTGGCGTGCCAAGAATGGGTGGCAGAATGACACTTGATCCAATTCAAGCCCCGCTTAGCCAGTCCACCGGGAAAATGGTGACCACCCGGGCCAGAGGAGCTTCTCCCAGCCATGCGGAGGCATCCCCTTCCCACGGGAACCCGCACGGACCGAAGATGGAGCTACCTGCCCCAGTTCAACCGCCCCCACTAGAGACCCAACTGACCGCACTTGCCCCGCAGATGCACACTCTCACTGCAACAGTGCGCCAGCTCCAGCATCAGCACCAACGTCGGTCCCTAGCTACCCACCAGCAGCCAGAGAACCCTGTGGCCCACGCCGCAGCGCCCCACGACAGCCTGCGTTCCTTCCACGGGAGGCCTTTGCAGCCGCGGGCAGTTACAGACCCTCGGGATATCCATCAGGCCCCAATGAAGCGACGGCGGGCCCGCTCTATTGATGAAGAAAGCTGCTCACCGCACGTTGACCGGGGGGCACCTAAACCCCGCCAAGGTAGGAAGGGCAAAGCTCCCCGCCATGGGTGCCGCGCGTCCACGTCACCTTCCCCGCCCCTCTCAGCGGAGGGGTCCACAGACGAAGCCATCAGGTGCATGGCGGAGAAGCGCCTAGAGGAGCATGACCGCAAGCTGGCGAAGTTTGCCCGCTAGTTCGCCAACTTTCCTGGCTCCACTAGCGAGCCAGCGGGCTAAGACGCCTGCCCCCGTTCTCCTGGAGATCCAGGCGGAGCCGATTCCCCGTCGGTTCCGCATGCTGCAGGTGGATCCTTATGATGGGACCACCGACCCCCTGGACCATCTAGAAAGTTACCGGGCCCTCATGAGGGTCTAGGGGGCCACTGACGCTCTTCTGTGCGTCGCATTCCCTGCTATCCTTCGGAAGGCGGCTCGGGTATGGTTCACCCACCTCGAGCCAGAAAGCATTAATTCTTTTGCCCAGCTGGGGCAGAAGTTCGTGGCACATTTTGACGCCTATCGGAAGATGCCATGCGAGACAGATAGCCTCTTCTCCATCAGGCAACAGGACCGTGAGCCACTGCGGGACTATGTGGCCCACTTCAAGGCTGCTGCCTTGGAGATCTACAGCCTGGAGGAGCCGGTTGCAATGCTGGCCCTAAAGCGAGGGCTCAGGACTTCATGCCTAACCTACTCGCTTGATAAGAAGCCCCTAAAGACTTACGCCGAGCTACTCTTCTGGGCTTAGAAGTACATCCACGTCGAGGAGGCAGATCGTACGAGGTGGGAGCTCGACGGGAAGCCGCTGAAGGGGCCGGCGCCCGCCGTGGCGCCTGGGGCATGGAGGCCGGGACCGCCAGCTCAGAGCTCCCGACCGACACCAAGGCCAAGGAACACTCCCATTCCTCAGGGGAACTTTACTCCCCTTCTCGTCTCGAGAACGAAGATCCTCATGGAGATCGAGGACGAGACCTATCTGAGGTGTCCCCCACCATTGAAGACATCCTTCACCCGGGATAGGACGAAGTACTGCCGCTTCCACCGTGACCACGGCCACAACATCGAGGAATGCCGCAATCTCAAGTGGGAGATCGAAGAGCTCATCAAAAGAGGCTACCTCGAAAAATATGTCGGGGGCAGAACTTGACCAGAGTCCCAGGCGCTCATTGCTCTCCCGCTTGCTCTAGCCATTGACAACCGCCCCACCGAGAAGCCGATGGGCATGTCTCCTGGGGAGTTGAGCGCGCGTCCAAGAGGACCCGGGGGACGGGGGATCCTGAGAATGTACTCCCCTTTATGAGGAAAGGGAAAAATGGGGATAAAAATATAAATAATGATGCTATGGTCGTTGAGATGATGATCGCAAAGCATCCTGTAAAGTGCATCATGGTAGATAGTGGAAGCTCCACAGATGTACTTTTCTACGATGCTTTCTCCAGGATGAATCTCTCCCCTACTTAGCTCAAGCCTGTGTATACCCCTCTTGTCAGTTTCACGGGAGACTCCGCAAGGGTGGAGGGAGAAATTACTCTCCCAGTCACTACCGGGACCCCACCTCGGCAGAGCACCGTCATGATGACGTTCATGGTTGTCAGGCTTCCTTCATCCTGCAACGTGATTCTAGGCCGACCTGGGCTCAATCTCCTCGACGCCGTCGTCTCCACCAAGAGGCTCCTGGTGTAGTTCCCAACCCCTTGCGGCGTGGAGGAGATGAGGGGTACGTCCAAAGCAGTGCAGCGCTGCTTCCAAACCCTCCCCAGGGCCCGGGTGCCCGAGGAGGGCTCCAGAGCAGACAAGCTCGACCAGAGGGCCCAAGACCCCAGGGGAGGCCCGGTCAAATGCTTGCTTCCTTACCAGCTCGGGGCCAACCAGACGAAGACCGTGCAGATCGGAGCCCAACTGCCTGAGGAGGAGAAAGCTCCGCTGTTGGAGTTCTTGAGGGCGAATGTGGACTTGTTCGCCTGGACGGCAGCCGACATGCCAGGTATTCCCCATGAAATCATCACCCACAAACTCAATGTTGATCCGAAGTACAGGCCGGTTCGACAGAAGAAGAGGAGCTTCGTCCCAGAAAGGCAAGCGGCCATCAATGAGGAAGTCGAGAAACTTCTAGCCGCCAGCTTCGTCCGAGAAGTATAGTATCCAAGCTGGCTGGCGAATGTGGTGATGGTAAAGATGAATAATGGCAAGTGGAGGATCTGTGTGGATTACACCGACCTCAATAAAGCATGCCCGAAGGACAGTTTCCCTCTGCCAAGGATAGACCAATTGGTAGACGCCACTTCAGGGCACAGGCTGCTCTCCTTTATGGATGCATTCTCCGGGTACAATCAGATCTGGATGCACCCAAAGGATAAGAAGCACACTGCCTTCATCACTGACCGGGGGACATACTGCTACAGGATGATGCCCTTTGGCCTGAAGAATGCTGGGGCCATGTACCAACGTTTGGTCAACAAGGTCTTCAAGGACCAGATTGGCAGGAATGTGCAAGTGTACGTGGATGACATGCTCGTTATGAGCAAACTGAGCTCGGACCACATTGCCGATCTCGTTGAGGCCTTTCACAGTCTCTGGAAGCACCAGATGAAGCTCAACCCAGCGAGGTGCGCCTTCGGGGTGGTGGCCGGGAAGTTCCTCGGCTTCATGGTCACCCAAAGAGGCATCGAAGTTAATCCGGAGAAGGTCCAAGCAATCCTTGACATGGTGCACCCAACATCCAAGAAGCAGGTTCAGCGCCTGATGGGGAGAATCGCAGTTCTAAGCCGGTTCATCTTGAGGTCGGCTGATCGCAGCCTTCCTTTCTTCAAAGCGTTGTGCAAGATGCATGACTTCACCTGGACTGAAGAGTGCAAGACGGCCTTTGAAGAGCTGAAGGAGTTCCTGACCTCCCCACCTCTACTGTCCAGACCAGAAGGAAGAGAAGAGCTCCTGCTCTACCTGGCGGTCACCCCAGTGGCGTCAGCTCGGTCCTTGTCCATACAGACCAGGACAGATCACAGAAGCCGATGTACTATACCAGCAAAATTCTCCATGATGCGGAGATCAGGTATACCCGCTCCGAAAAACTTATTTTTGTACTAATTATGTCTGCTAAGCGCCTCATGCCTTATTTCCAAGCGCATCCCATTGTGGTTGTGACTGATCAGCCGTTGAGGACCATGCTAAGCCACCCCAAGACTTCTAGAAGGTTGGCCAAATGGTCCCTGACGCTGAGCGAGTATGACATTGCATATCGATCGAGGTCATCGCAGGAGGTCCAAGTCCTAGCTGACTTCGTGGTTAAATGTATAGGGCTTCTCGAGGAACTAGAGCGGATGGTCTTGGAGAGCCAAGTTGAGCCCGGCCCACCTGGGGACCCTTGGGTCCTTCACATGGACGGAGCCTCCAATTCTTGCGGGAGCGGAGCAAGCCTCATCCTCACCAATTCTGATGCAGTGGTGACGGAGTGTGCACTTCGCTTTAAGTTCCCCACTATGAACAACCAGGCGGAGTACGAGGCGCTCCTTGTGGGCCTGAAGGTGTCCCATGACCTGGGCGTACAGAACCTAAAGGTCTTCACCGACTCCCAACTGGTTGCCGGACAAGTCTTCGGAGAGTATGAGGCCCGAGATCCCCAGATGATGAAGTACATGGAGAAGGTCCATTCGAGCGCAGCAGGCTTCCGTTATTTTCGTGTTTCCCACATACCCCATGGAGAAAATGCTCGTGCAGATGCACTGTCAAGGCTCGCAACCCTACTGGACTCGTCCCTGGGGCGCGCCTACATTGAGTATCTCGAGAATCCAATCTACGAAAGCCCCGAGGTGGAGAAACAAGTAGCCCATGAGCCGAGCTGGATGGACAAGTACGTCAAGTATATATAGGATGGCCTACTGCCAGAAGACCACAAAGAAGCTGGCCTCATCAGAAGGAAAGCCACCTGCTTCGTCTTGATGGATGTCCAGCTCTACCGCCGATCTTATTCCTACCCCCTCCTGAGGTGCCTCAGGCCCACAGAGGCAGCCTTCGTGCTCCAAGAGATACACGAGGGCCTTTGTGGGAATCATGTAGGGGGGAGGACTCTGGCATACAAGGCCCTTCGCCAGGGATACTTTTGGGAAACAATGAGGGAGGACGCCGCCGACTTCGTCAAGAAGTGTGACAAGTGCTAGCGCCACTCCCACATTTAACACCTACCGGCTACACCGATCTCCCAACTGTCATCTCCCTGGCCTTTTGCATAATGGGGGATGGACATTCTGGGACTATTCCCCACCGCACCCGGGCAGCGGAAGTTCCTACTAGTGGCGATCGACTACTTTATCAAATGGGTCGAAGCGAAGCCGTTGGCTCGGATTACAGAAGCCAATGTTCGCCAATTCTTTTGGAAGTCCGTCATCTGCCGCTTCGGACTCCCCAATTGCATCATCACCGACAATGGGTGACAGTTCGACAACTGGGAGTTCAAAGGATTCTGTGCCGAGCACGGGATCCAGCACCGCTTCACCTCGGTTGCTCATCCCCAGACCAATGGCAAATCCGAGGTGACAAATCGAACCATCCTTCAAGGACTCTGCACCAGGTTGGACCAGGCAAAAGGCAGATAGGCAGAAAAACTTCTGAGTGTCCCGTGGGCCTACCACACAACGCCCAAAACAGCAACTGGTGAAACACCCTTCAACCTTGTTTTTGGATCTGAAGTAGTGATCCCAATCGAGCTTGGCATGCCCATGCTCTGGGTGCAGCGGTACGACGAGGCCCAGAACTCGACACATCTCCTGCTCAACCTTGACCTCCTTGAAGAGATGAGGGACAAAGCCCGACTCCGGATGGCAGCATATCGGTAACGAGTCGCCCGATACTACAATGCGAGGGTAAAGCAGAGACCTTCCGACTTGGCGATTTGGTGTTGCGCCGAGCAGAAGTGTCCCAGCCCCGGGAGTGTGGCAAACTCTTGCCGAACTGGGAGGGCCCTTATAAAGTGGCCGAGGCCCTCTCGCAGGGGTCCTACTACCTCGAAGACTTAGATGGCGCCAGGTTCCCCCGAACTTGGAACACTTATAATTTGAGGAGATAGTATCAGTAATGTAAGTATTCCCTCCATGATAAATAAAAATTCCTTTATGCACAACAATTTATCTACCTTGCAGGAAACTCAAGCCTCGAGCCCAGCTCCTCGGCACGAAGACCTGCGAAACCCCCAGGCACTCTAGCCACAAGCCCAGCTCCTCGGCACCAAAGCCCGGAGAAAAGTCCTCCGGCACGAAGACCTAGGAAGCACCCAGGCACTCCAGCCACGAGCCCAGTTCCTCGGCACCAAAGCCCGGAGAAAAGTCCTTTGGCACAAAGACCTGGGAAGCCCCCATGCACTCCAACCGCGAGCCCAGCTCCTCGGCACCAAAGCCCGGAGAAAAGTCCTTCGGCACAAAGACCTGGGAAGCCCCCAGGCACTCCAGCCGCAAGCCCAGCTCCTCGGCACCAAAGCCCGGAGAAAAGTCCTTCGGCACGAAGACCTTGGAAGCCCCCAGGCACTCCAGCCGCAAGCCCAGCTCCTCGGCACCAAAGCCCGGAGAAAAGTCCTCCGGCACAAAGACCTGGGAAGCCCCCAGGCCACCTCGAGCCTAGCTCCAAGGCGATCAAGATCGGAGCATCCATCCTCCGGCACCGGAGTGTCCATTTTCTGGTAACAAAGACCTGGGAAGCCCCCAGACCGCCTCGAGCCTAGCTCCAAGGTGATTAAGACCCAAGCATCCATCCTTCGGTAACAAAGATCTAGGAAGCCCCCAGGCCACCTCGAGCCTCGCTCCAAGGTGATCAAGATCGGAGCATCCATTCTCCAGCAATCAAGCATCTCTCAATCTCAAACGTCTCCGAGCCCAGCTCCGAGATGACTGGAGATCACCAAGCCGCTCTCCGTCACCTACATCTTCGAGCCCAGCTCCGAGGTGCCAAGGGACCCCCAAGGCCTAAAAGACCATCAAGCCCTTGAGCCCCGAGATCAGCTCTCCGCTCGACATGTCCTCGAGTTCGAACGCGAGACTCGAGCCTTCACAAGATGAAGGCTTCCAAGCCAAGCTCCGAAGCCCTCGAGCCCGAAGATCAGCTCTCTGCTCGACATGTCCTCGAGTCCGAACGCGAGACTCGAGCCTTCACAAGATGAAGGTTTCCGAGCCCAGCTCCGAAGCCCTCGAGCCCGGAGATCAGCTCTCTGCTCGACATGTCCTCGAGTCCGAACGCGAGACTCGAGCCTTCACAAGATGAAGGCTTTCGAGCCCAGCTCCGAAGCCCTCGAGCCCGGAGATCAGCTCTCCACTCGACATGTCCTCGAGTCCGAATGCGAGACTCGAGCCTTCACAAGATGAAGGCTTCCGAGCCCAGCTCTGAAGCCCTCGAGCCCGGAGATCAGCTCTCTGCTCGACATGTCGTCGAGTCTGAATGCGAGACTCGAGCCTTCACACACCCTCGAGCCCGGAGATCAGCTTTCTGCTCGACATGTCGTCGAGTCCGAATGCGAGACTCGAGCCTTCACACGATGAAGGCTTCCGAGCCCAGCTCCGAAGCCCTTGAGCCCGGAGATCAGCTCTCCACTCGACATGTCCTCGAGTCCGAACGTGAGACTCGAGCCTTCACAAGATAAAGGCTTCCGAGCCTAGCTCCGAAGCCCTCGAGCCTGGAGATCAGCTCTCCGCTTGACATGTCCTTGAGTCTGAACGCGAGACTCGAGCCCTTCCAAGATGAAGCACCCCTCTCCTTCAAAACAAAAAACATCCACACAAGAAAGAAAAGGTAGAGTATTGTTGACCAATAGGATTTTCATTATACTGAAAAAGCATTACATTATCTCCCGGGCCCCGACATGCCGGACAGCCCGGTCTAGAAGAAAAGAAAAAACCCTACAAGGTGGGAGCCCAGTCTACTGCACCGGCTCCTTCCCCGGATGCCGCGCAGCAGCAACTTCCCCCTCCTCCACCTTTGTTGTCGGAGCGCTCCCCGCCGGAGGAACTGCTTCGATCGCTGCAGCCGTCGGAGGTAGCTCGGTCGACTCGACCCACGGCCCTAGTTCGACCACCGATGTCGGTTCGATGCGACCAGGCATCGATGTGACCACCTCCGGGAGAGGTCCGACCTGAGCAGCCTCCTGCTCTGCCACAGCCGCTGCCGGGGCCAGGGCCTTCTTCCTAGGAGCTCAGAGCGTGGACAATCGCTCCTCGGACAGCATCCCCCATAGCTGGGAGACACAGTAAGAATACCCCTTCGCGAAGGAGTCTGTCGCTGCCTCCTTGAAGTCTTTGAGATATTTGGGAGAAGCTTTGAAGGCGACCACCGCACCGGCAGCATCCCTTCTGGTGCCCTCCGCCTTGCTCTTCGCCTCGGCCACCAGATCCTCAGCGTGCTCGGCCCGACAGAGGGCCGCTGCCATACCCTTGTTGGAGACCTTGACGGTGTGGTTGGCGGTAGCTGCCCTCTCCTCAGCCTCCGCGGCTATCTTTTCAGCGGCCGAAACCTTCTTTTCAGTGGAGGTGGCTCGCTCCCTTGCTGCCTCAGCCTCGGCCCGGAGCTCTTTCAATCGAGCCCTCTTCGATTCAAGCTCGCCTTCGAGCTCCTTCTTTGTTCTGGCGGTGTCCGCAGCCTCAGCCGTGAGGCTCCTGATTTTGAGGTTGGCCTCCTGGGCCTCCCCGTTCTTCCGGCTCGCCTCAGCCTGCAGGGACTCAAGTTCGGTCAACCGCTCCTTCTCCCCCTTCGCCCAATTATGGTAGAAGTCCCGGATGAGGAGCAGATCCCTACCTTGCTGCATTGAAGAAAGCATGTTAATTATCAGGTGAAAACAAATATTGGGAAAGACAAAAAGGGGCGAGAAGAGAAGAAACTTACAGCATAGAGGTTGGCGAACGTTGAGCAGACGACATCGCCCAGAAGCCTCCCGCTCCCATCTCGCCGGTCGCAGGACTGGATGGAAAAGTCCATCATCCGCTCGACGAGGTTGGGATCCTTCATCAGAGAAATGTTTGGCCCCAGCTTGAAGGGGACCCTCCGGTAATCTCTGTCTCTGGTCCCCGCCTACTCGGACCCTTCAGCAGCGAAGGGTGTCTTTGTCGCCGGCTGCGAGCCCGGCACCGCCTGGGACTGCGGCAGGGGGGCCGGCCCTGCTTCCCTCGGCTCCCCTTCCTCGAGAACCATGACGTCAGGGGAAGGGACCTCCGACCTGACGGCAGCAGTCGCCGACCTAGCCCTGACAACCACCTCGGTCTCAGGCGCGGACCCCTGATTATGTTGCCCCGGAGTCGCTGGGACGGGCTCGGCATCCCTCTTTCGCCTTCACTCCACAATCGGTGCATCCGGTACGGCCTGCACTGGCAGTGGGCCTCCATCGATGCAAGCCCACTTCGGAGTGGGCCCGCCGGCCTCAGTAGCCTGCTCTCGCTCCTCGGAGAAGGAGAGCAGCTCATCCATCGAAAACTTCATCTCTGCACTAGTAAAGACGAGGTCAGCCCTTAAAAAAAAAAAAGAGAAAAAGAGAAGAAAAGAGAGAGAAAAGTAAATAAGAAATGAAAGGAGGGTGGCCAAGTCGAACTCACCCGACTCTCGCGCCGAGCTGACCCCGGCCTTGCGGAGATTCTGCTCCAACAACAAGACCTCAAGAGATGGGATCTCGGCCGATCCGAGCAGCTCGTACAGGTCGAGGTCGGCTGCTTCGACGGAGGAGTTCTTATTAGGAGACTGATTTGAGTCGCTCCAAGCCCAGTCGATTTCCTCGACCGAGGCAAAAAAATATTTGCTCTTCCATCCTTTGATGGAAGAGGGGAGCTCAAAATAGATGCCCTGAGAGTGAGAAGAGAGGGACCACCACCCCTCCTCGGTGGGGTGGCGTTTCAGGATGAAAAAGGCCATGAACAAGAAAAAACGGGCAACAACCCCATGGAAGTGACACAGAACGATGAAGCAAAATATCGTTCTGATAGCATTGGGGACCAACTGGGCAGGAACAAGTCAGTAGTTGGTCAAGAAGGAAAGGAAAAAGGGATGAACAGGGAACCGGAGGCCCCCGACGAAGGTCTCCTCATAGAAGGTGATCCGCCGAGGGCCACTGGACGTGACCGGCTCCCCGGGATGAGGAACAAAGAGCCAGACAGACTCAGAGATGTCATATGTACCCCAGATGGCTGCCAGATTCTTGGTGGAGATCACCGAAGCAATCCCTCCGGGACCTGTCGACCGAGAAGGCTCGGGCTCAGGGAGGGAAGCAAGAACAGAAACAGGAGCAGGAGGAAGAGCCAAATGGAGAGGAGGAGAAGACCCGGGTTCCCTAATGGCTAAAGGACCTTAAGAGGGCCTCCTACTAAATTCATACCGTGCCGCCTCCATTTCCTCTTCAGAGGAAGAAGGAGTCCTCGGCCGAGAAGGTCCAGCCTCGGCTTGGCACGAAGGATGGAAGTCTGGACCGAAGCGATCCATGGAAGAAGAAGAAGAAGAGAAAGGGAAGGACGGGAGAAGACCTAAGACGACCCCTATTCGGCTAGAAAAGAGGAAAAAGAGGAGGCTAACCTGCTAAGTCCTAAGCGGATGATGACGACCGGAGTGGAGGAAGAAGGAGACTACTGCACAATGTCGGGCACGAAGAATTCGAAAAAAGGTATGGTTCGAAAAGATGTACTCCTTTCTCTCAAGGCAACCTGTGCCCGACCGTACCGTTACGGCTTTCCCAAGAGTCGCGCCATGTGTCGCTGATCAACGGGGCCAGTGCTCCCAATCCGACCGCAGTCGCTCTGACTTTCGTGCCCGACATAACCACTTCCCAGACGTGGTCGCGTGGCACCCCCGCACAGGCTCAAGGGCCCGCTGGGCGAGACACCGCCAATATCTGTCATTATTGTACCAGATCTCTCCACCTTTCCACGTCAGCACCTCAATTACTCTCTTCGCCCCGAGCGCCTCATGATAATGGGCCTCGGGAGTGGGATGCAAATGATGTGACCGGGTCGCTGACGTGGAGCAAGGAGCCTAACATGGAGCCCTCATCGGATGCCACGCTGGATTCCCACCACAAGCCCCTTCGCTGGGCTGAGCTCCCCGATGTCAACGGGGCCACCTGTCGAAGCCGGGCTCCGTCCTCCGCCAGGTCAGTCCCTGCCAGATCGGGACGCCTAGGTCGGAGCCGAGCTAAAGCCCCACCAAAGGCAGACCCTTCGAGCCTGAGCTCGGGCCCCGTGACCTGGAGTTGAGCTCAAGCCTCCTCTGCCACGTGGGACCCCTCTGAGGCCGGGTCCCTTGGGCTGGGCGCGCTTCATCCACCTCTACTAGCCCGAGCTCGGTCAAGGCTGGCCCCCCTTGGCTTGGAGCCGAGCTCGGCCCTCCTCCGCACAACCGAGCCACCGCGAGGTGGGTCCCCTACAAGCGGGCCCCATCTTCCCAGCTCGGTCCCCAGCGCAAATCGAGGCATCAACCACCAAAGGAGCAGCACCTCCCTCCGAGGACAGTGGCGTGCCCCCCGAGGGCCGTACAACAGGAACCGCCATGTCGCCATTAATGCCCACGACCGCCATTCACACTAGAAAGAATGAAAGCTCACATCAAGGCACCATGCCCTCCATCGACCTGCCGTACGACTGGAGAAAAGACCCTACCAAGGAGCACGGTTCCCAAGAGCGGAGGCACAATAGTCGAGGTCCTGCCAGTCTTCCAAGAAGGGCAAATGAAAGGAATGTTAGAGGCATGTAGAAGCTTCCCCAGCTATCCAATAAAGAAGGCGTCCCGTCTATAGCACGATACCTCGTCATACCCATCTGACGGCATGGGAGAACCCCGAGGCAAGCCAGGGTAAAAACCCAGCGAAAGTAAGCCAAAGAGGTAGAACACATTCAATCCAACTCAGAGCAAAAACAAAGCAGAAGGGAAGGAGGCCACACGGGAGGTCACCCTCTCCTTGGCCGTCACCTCTCCCAGCTCACCACTTCATTTCATACTACATTTTGACTCCTCCTAGCATGGAGCTCATCTCGAGGGGCTCGACCAGGAGTGTCTGTTCTCCTGGATCGTCACTGACTTGACTGTCGGAGTGCCCCCACCGGAATCCTCGACTCGGGTCACTGACGTTGGCTTTCTTGCAGGCCTCGAGGCCCCGGAGGCATCCCCCGTGGGCAGACGCGGAACACCCGTGCCATCAGCAGCTACGCGCCACGGCGATCTGGGCGGCAATACCTGGTAATGAAGTGTCGATTTAAAGATCAACTCAAGTTCCAAGTATCAAAGTCATTGGAAATAATAGAGAACAGAATTTTTGGTACAACTCAAGTATCAATACTAGAACTTTAAGTATCTACTCAAGGTATCGATTCAAGGATTAGCTCATGCTTAAAGTGTCAAGGTCACAGGATGATATAGAGAGCAGATTTTTTTAGAATAATCTAAATGTCGATACTTAAACTTCAAGTATTGACTCAAGGTGTCAACTCATAGACTCAAGTATCGACACTTCAGCTTATTACAGCACTATAACAACTATATTTTCAAAATGATAAAAAGTTGTATTTCATGTTAAATGGCTAGCTTTCATTCTTCAATAGTCATAACACTACAAGAATCTTTAGAATTGGCAAGGACTTTACGACAACAATAAAAAAAATCCTTGTCAAAGGTACCATATTTGGTGAGAGCACAACTGAGTCTTTGCTAAATATTTTAGAGTGAATTATCTGTCAAGGATTGCATATCTGTCCATGCAATAATTGAATATTTAGGTGAAGACATTGCACATCCTTTCCAAAAGTAATGGTTTAAACAAGGATATTTATGTAGTCCATGTCAAAAGTTGGATATTTAGGCAAGGACATTATACATCCTTTCTAAAAGTAGTAATTTTAAACAAGGACATTTTAAACAAGGACATTTTAAGTCCACGCCGAATATGATAATTTTTCAAATTTAAATATTTCAAAGCCAATTTTTTGGCAAGGATTGTAAAGGTGTCCATGCTAAAAGTTAGATGTTTAGGCAAGGAGATTGCATATCCTTTTTAAAAAATAATGATTTTAAACAAGGACATTTTATGTCCTTATTGAATAAGAAACTTTTTTACATTTAAATAATTCAGAGCCAACTTTTTGGCAAGGACTGCATAGATGTCCATGCCAAAAGTTGGATATTTAGACAAGAACATTATATATCTTTTCCAAAAATAATATTTTTAAATAAGAATATTTTATGTCTTTGTTAAATGTGATAATTTTTAAATGAGGATATTATATATCATTGTCGAAACTAGTATTATAATGCCAAAATTTTTGATATTGATGATATCAATTTATTTTAAACTTATAAACAAATATAAATAAAATATTTTTTATTATATTATTATTCTTAATTATTTTGTAATTAATATCAAATTTTATAATTATTTAATTATCTATCTAATTGGGTATATAGGTGATATAATAAATATGGTATTTATTATTATTTTAGAAACTAAAACTCTTCTCAATTTTTTGAACCGTGATTCTTTCTAAAACCTTACACTAATTCATTCTAGCATTCTCCCCAAAACTATCTAGGCTCTCTTCTACTCCAGTTCTCTTTTGCTCCCACAATAGAGGTAAGCCTTTTTTTTTTTTTTTTATGGATGCAAGTCGGAGATCAAAGAGGAGGCTAGCAGATGGGAGTGGGAGCTGAGAGAAAAAAGCAAAAAAAAAAGGAGAGGGAGCCGGGAAGGGAGTAGATGGATGGTGAGAGAGAGCTAGGGGGGTCAAGGGCGAGGGTAGAGGACGTCGATGGTGTCACAGTGCTCACAGTCGAGGGGGAGTCGACGGCGAGCAGAAGAGGGAGGCAAAGTCAGTGGCGAGTGGGAGAGGGGGCGGGGTCGACGGTGAGCGGGGTGGGGTCCTTGTAGTGGGGAGGGAGGCGGATGGAGGGGTGAGGGATTCGAATTGCTGGTGGCTTATTGGTGCTAGCTGCGAGCTTTATGACACTGAGGGGGAGTTGACGGCGAGCGGGAGAGGGAGGTGGAGTCGACAGCAAGCAAGCAGGGTCCTTGTAGTGGCAAGGGAGGTGGACGGAGGGGGTGAGGGATTTGGAGTGCCGATGGCTTCTTGGTGCCAGCTGCGAGCTTTGTGATGCCTTGGGGAGGGAGCAAACAGGGGAGGGAGGCGGAGTTGATGGTGAGGAGGGAGCTGTGCTATTCTTGGTCCTTGTAGTGGGGATTGGAGGGCCTTCTTGGTCCTTGCAGTGGGGAGGAAGCAGACAGAGGGGTGAGGGAGCTAGAGTGCCGGTCGATGGCAAGCATGGAGGAAGTCGGCAGCTTCTCGATCCATGGAGAGGGAACAAATGGAGATTAGGTTTAGGTCTCTATGACGATTTAGCAGAGTCGAGTGATTTGGAGAAGAGGAAAGATTAGGTTTTAATACAATTATTTTATTTTATTTTATTTTGTAATTCCACATGCATGCCTAACTAATAATTAATTAATTAGCTAACAATTTTTTTGATTAGATAATTTATAGCGTTATTTATTTTTTTGATAATATATGAATGATAGTATGGTTTGTTTTTGTAGGAAATTGATATATTGTATAATGATATATGTGATTTATTTTGTTATACAGAATCAATTTAATAATGACTATCAATAAACAATGGATGGAAATTAAGGATAGATGTCAACCTGAATATATACGAGGAGTTGAGACTTCTATTAATTTTGTATTTGAGCATTGAGCGCTCTTTTAAGAGAAAGCTTGAGCTCAAGTTCAACTTATTAAAATATGAGATTATGAGAAATTATACAATATGGTACTATCATGGGAAAGAAAATAGTTCTACAGAATTGGATGATAATCGATGATGATGATGATATTGCAGGTGATGGAAAGTTTTATATGGATGATATGGTTGGATTGGTGAATCATGCTTGTGGTAGAATCATTGAAAATGCTGATTTTGATAATGATTATAGAGAATATGATTTTAGTAATGCATGTATTTCTGAGGAACCTAACATCGAAGCTACTAAATTTTACTATTTGTTGGAAGAAGTGCAGGAGAAACTTTATCCTAGTTATGAATACTCAAAATTATCAGTTATCATTAAATTGCTTCACCTTAAGTGATTTCATAAATGGACCAATAGTTTATTTGATAACTTGCTTGAATTATGAAGGATGCTAATTCCTGATGGAAAAAAGGCATTGCCCAATTTATATTATAGTGTGAGAAATATATTGCTGAACTTGGACTTGATTATATGAAGATAGATGCTTGTAAAAATGAATGTATAATTTATTGGGATAAATATGCTGATGCAAGTAATTATCTAATTTGTGGCTTGTTTAGATGGAAGTCCATTAGAAATAAAAGAAAGAATATCTCTCATAAGGCATTATGTTATTTTCCATTAAGGCAGAGGTTACAAAGATTATATATATATATGTCAAGCAAAACATCATCCAATATGAGGTGGCATAAAGAGAAGCACATGGATGATGGGGTGATGAGACATTTGGCAGATATTATTGCTTGGAAGTCATTTGACAAGCAACATAAATTATTTACTAATGATCCTCGAAATATTAGACTTGATCTTGCTTGTGAAGGATTGCAATCATTTGAGAATATGAGCTCACAACATAGCATATGGCCAGTTATTTTGATTACTTACAATCTACCTCCTTGGATGTGTATGAAATGGATGTGTATGAAAGAACCTTATTTGATGTTTTCACTACTAATACCTGGTCCCAACTCTTCTGTATGGATATAGATGTGTATTTATAACCATTGATTAAAGAGCTGAAAGAATTATGATAAATGGATGTAGAAACTTATGATGTTCATGCAAAACAAAATTTTAGGTTGCATGCAACTATATTGTGGACTATTAATAATTTTCTTACAAATGGTGATTTATTGTGATGGTCAACAAAGGATTATTTGGCATGCCCTTGTTATTATAAAGAACATGGTCTCTTGCATTAAAGGGAGCACAAAATATTTTATATGGGTCATCGTCAATTTTTATCCCAAAGCCACAAGTGGCATTGAAACATGAAGTCATTTGATGGTAAAAAGGAAGATCGATGTAAACCAATTTCACTTACTGATGACTACTTAGAGAACTTAATATATTTTCTCAAAGGCCATTTGATAAGGATGCAAAGAAAAAGTATGATGCAACAAATAGTGTATATAATTGAAGAAAGAAAAGTATATTTTTTGATTTACCTTATTGGTGCACAAATATGTTATGTCATAATTTAGATATTATACATATAGAAAAAAAATATTTGTGATAATGTATTAAGTACAATTATGAACAATCAAGGCAAAACAAAAGATATATTAAAAAGATGCTATGATTTGATGAGAATGGGTATAAGATCAGAGCTTCACCCAATTCAAAGTGGTGCAAATGTGCAAGTGCCTATTGCACACTATACATTATTCTCTGAAGAAAAGAAAATAATTTATAGGTTTTTAAATGAATTAAATGCTTCAGATGGATATTTTTCAAATATATCCTGACGTGTAAATGAAAGAGAGGGAAAAATATTAGGAATGAAAAGTCATGATTATCATATACTTTTGCAGCAACTTCTTCCAATTGTAATACATGAATATTTACCAAGAGATGTTTATGAACCACACATTGAGTTGAGTGCATTTTTTAGAGACTTGTATTCTAAGAGTTTAAAGTTGGATGTTTTGGATCGACTTAAAAAGCAAATTGCACTGACATTATGCAAGCTAGAATTGATTTTTTCACTAGCTTTTTTTGGTATGATGATATATCTAGCTATGTATTTGCCTGAAAAAGCCAGACTTGCTGGGCACGTATAATATAGATGGATGTATCTAATTGAGCGATACCTACACACCTTGAAAAAATATGTGCATAACAAAGCTCGTGTAGAAGGTTCAATTGCTAAAGGTTATCTTGCAAATGAGTGCTTTAACTCTTTGTTCAAGATACTTGATGGGTATTGATACTAAACCTAATCGCCACCACAGAATGATGATAAACATGATGATTGTCCCTTAAATAGTGTATTTAATTATTTGATATATAATATATATTTTATAATATAATGTATAATACAGGAGTAGTTCAATATCCAAGGATAATGAAATCATGTTACAAGTTGTGCTAATGAAGAGATGCATCGAGAGTATGGATATTGGAAAGGTAGACTCTCTATTTATTATAAGAAGTTTCAAACTGATAAAGAGAGATTGGAAAATCCTTCCAAAGACTTGACTCCAGACTTGTGGATGCAAATAATGGAGCATTTCAGTTCAGAAGCATACTAAGTATGAAAAATTATGTTAATAGTTGTTAGAATTATAGGCATATCATATTTCTTAAAATATATGCATATCAAGTAAATATGTTCTTTTTTATTTAAAATTTATTAGATATTGATTATTTTTTTATTTGTTAAAATTGAAATTACAAAGCAAAAAGTAAGAGAAATTCAGAAAACTATAAGGGTATAAGGTATAGGCATACCACGAAATCGATTCCATTCATAGAAGTATGAGTATAATATAGTACATTCTTCCATATATAAACTAATCACTAATTTTTTTATAGTTAATTTTTTGGATACTTATTAATGAATTTATTTTTTTGATCATTATAAATAAAAAAGAATAATGGACAAATGTCGAATGTAGCTGAAATTTGGTATCATGAGCATACTTGGAAAACAAATGAAAGAAATATAGAATTTGTTGATGAAAGATCTACAAATGTTCATGCATGTATACTCATTATTATAAAAAAAATGTTTGAATTGTAATATATACTTCTATTATTTTTTATGATTTATTGTAATGTAATGCAAGGAAAATTGAAGGATCTTGTTAATCAATAGTCGTAGCTAGATAGTACTCAAATGAGTTGAGATGAGATGCTAGTTAAGGTTTTAGGTGCAAGATCAAGACATTTTCGTGGCAAGGGATTGGGGTAGAAGAGTTATTCCAAGGGTGCTCCAAGCTCTTGGATTGCAGATTAATAAAGGATAGCAGAACTTGAAGAGAGTTTAGAAATTCTGTCTAATTCAATAAAAACTAAGAGAGTTTAGATGGAAAAACTTTTTCAACAGTAAATGGAGCAACGACTTGAACAAAGAATGCAATAATAATTTGATGAAATGTTTAGAATGCATATGCAGTAGATGTTTCAATATATGCTACCAGGAATGTCAGCTTTTCAATCTCAACAAAGGATAAGTGACCTTTATAATATTTTATTAGATAAAAGTATTATTTTAAAATAACTTTTGTTATTAGTTAGTGCTTAATTCATTTTTAAAATAAAAATAAAATATTAGTTATTGACTATAAATATGATTGTTTTTTATTAAATCTTTGTAGGATGAAAATAATCATTGACATCACCAAGGCGGTAGCCCAGCTAGTTGGGGTCTTGCCTCACAATCAACAGGTCATGGATTCGAGATGTGACTCTATGGAAGACTCGATTAAATGCAAGGATTATCCCCTGAGGCCCGTGACGGTTGGGTGAGTGAGAGGCCAGGATCCTTCTTTACCGTTCTAATCATCTAGCACCTTGGTGGTGTCGGGTTAACGTACTCATCCTTGGATAGAAAAAGACTGCAAAAATCTAGCACCTTAAATCAAATATTTTTTGGTAGGATGGGGGCCTGCAGAGATAGCTGGCCGGATTTATCCCCCCTATCCCTTTTCTATGTTAAAAAAATAATAATCGTTGACTTGGATGTGAAGATGAAAAATGATAGGATACAATGACATAAAGACTTTGATATTATTTTAAAGTTTTTCGTTTTAACATTTTAGCATGATGATTTAGTTTTCATTTGAATTTTATTTGGATTATATGTATTTTGAAGTTTAATATCGAACTATATGTATTTGGTGTAGATTTAGTTTTTATTTGAATCTTATTTCTTAGATTTAAAATATATTTGTTGGCGTAGAACCTCCACTGGATGGGCTGAGTCGCTGAACCACTGGTCTGCTCCTCTTGACACCTGCAAAATAGGTCCCTTGACCGGATTTTCTCCAGCGGGGGACACTCTGATGCCTAAGTCAAGGAGAGATTCCAGCAACAGAACGGAAAGTTCTCTGAGAAGGCAGAAAAATAGCAAGAGTGTCATCATGTCCAACTCACCTTGAGTGTCCCCTCTTACCAGTATTTATAATAGTTGGGCATTGGCCTGGGTTGGGCTTAACTTTTTCCTGGTTAGCATGCGGTCGGTTAACTTCGCTGCACGTACAATGGGGGATGGTTGCCATTTATCTAGGGATGGTTGTCGCTCTATTACGGTCAGTTCAAAATTATCGGAGAGTGGGGTTGTCGAATGTGTAGCCAGCCCGAAACGATTGAAGTTGGGGATGGCGGTTATGCTTCAGGTCGCAATAGCCATCCCCCCATTTGGGGGTTTGTGGCAAATTGGAGATTTGTCTCCGGCCTTCTTCTTCTTCGGACTTCTTCGGGTCAATCATCTTCGGTCTTCGTCGTGGAGTTAACTTCGGACTTTATCGATGGAGGCGATCAGTCGGATGGTGGACGTCGAAGATCCAGAGGGATAGTCTTCGGACCCCTAGTCTTCGGCCTGTCTGAAGACTGGTTTGGAGAAGACATTACGGCACTCCTGGGTCGTCGTTGGTTCTTTCAGTATGGGTGGCTTGCCCGGGGGAGAACCTGACTAGATCCTGAGTCAGAAATAGCTTCAGTTGAGCCGGCATCCCCTAACAGTTGCCCCCCCTCTTATTTTTCAAAGCATTGATTTGCCTTGAAAAGTAAGAGTATTAATGAGTTTGTCATTTTTTGTTCAGAAAAAGTGCCATTAATGATGCCAAATCTTTGATCCGGTTGTTTGCCGCAACCAACTTCTGATTCGGGGCTCAAACCGGAGACAGGTGTCGCTTCTTATTGGAACATGAAAAGGCATGAGCTGCTCGAAGGGTTGCATCTTTTCCTTTTATTATGATGATTGGGTCGATCTTTTAATTGGAACTTGGATAGAGGGTGTGGCCTCATCCTGTCCCTTAGGAAAGGTACGGGCCTCCTTTCCGCCATTAGATGAAGTCACATGGTTTAGGGCTCTTGGCTCTTTCCATGTCGAATCAGCCTAACATCGCTTGGAGTCGCGTGGCCGATGTAGTGGCTGACTTGCAGAAGAAGAGGAGGAAAATCATCTCCGCCGAGTTGTTAATGAGAGATTGCCTTCGGGAAGCCGAGGAGCTAAAAGCCCAAAAAGCTAAGCTGGAAAGGAGGATCAATAGGCTGGAGATGGATCTCTAATCGGCCAGCCAAAGGGTGGCGCAGGTTAAGGAAAGCTCTTCCTAGGCTGTGAGGCTTACAAGAGCTCCCAAGCCTTCAAAGATGAAGTACATGAGGCAGCAATGGAAAGCTACCTTCTTGGCCATTCTGACTGCTTGAGCAAGGTCGTAAGGCTTTATCACAGCTTGGATTTCTCTCCAGTTGGCATCCCGGGCGACAGGATGGAGGAAATAAAAGCTCCGGCTGAAGAGACGTCGGCACCTCTCGTCGACGAAAGTGGGGCGACCACCAAAGAAGCCTCCGCCTTGGCTCTAGCTTCCTTTTGAAATGATGTTGAATGTGGACTCTTCGACATAATTGATAGTAGAAGAGTCTTTCCACTCCCTTGGGTTGGACTTGCTGCTAGGATAGGCCAATTAAGCCATCTACGGGCCATCTTATCAATAACAGGGTGAGCTGTTTGGACCCACCTTGGCACGTCTACGAACTTACTGTAGGGTAGGTTGTGTGAACCATCCCTATGCCTTCAATTGATGTTAAGGCATGTTGATTAGCCCCATCTCGGCGTATCTTCAAATTTAGCATAGGGTAGGTTGTGTGAACCGTCCCTGCACCTTCAGTTGATGTTAAGGCAGGCTGATTAGGCCCACCCCGGTGCATCTTCGGATTTACCGTAGGGTAGGTTGTGTGAACCATCCCTGCACCTTCAGTTGACGTTAAGGCATGCTGATTAGGCCCACCCCGGTGCGTCTTCGGATTTACCGTAGGGTAGGTTGTGTGAATCGTCTCTGCGCCTTGAATTGATGTAAGGCAGACTGATTAGGCCCACCCCGGTGCATTTTCAGATTTACCGTAGGGTAGGTTGTATGAACCGTCCCTGTGCCTTTAGTTGATATAAGGCAGACTGATTAGGCCCACCCCGGTGCGTCTTCGAATTTACCGTAAGGTAGGTTGTGTGAACCATCCCTGCACCTTCAGTTGATATTAAGGCAGGCTGATTAGGCCCACCCTAGCGCATCTTCAGGTTTACTATAGAGTAGGTTGTGTGAACCATCCTTACGCCTTCAGTTGATGTTAAGGCAGGCTGATTAGGCCCATCTTGGCATGTCTTCAGATTTACCGTAGGGTAGGTTGTGTGAACCATCCCTACGCCTTCAGTTGATGTAAGGTAGGCTGATTAGGCCCATCCTGGCATGTCTTTGGATTTACCGTAGGGTAGATTGTGTGAACCGTCCCTATGCCTTGACCGGATTTTCTCCGGTGGGGGACACTCCGATGCCTAAGTCAAGGAGAGGTTCCAGTAACAGAACAAAAAGTTCTTTGAGAAGGCAGAAAAATAGCAAGAGTGTCATCATGTCCAACTCCCCTTGAGTGTCCCCTCTTACCAGTATTTATAATAGTTGGGCACTGGCCTGGGTTGGGCTTAACTTGCCCCTGGTTAGCGTGCGGTCGGTTAACTTCATCCCATGTATAATGGGGGACGGTTGCCATATGTCCAGGGGTGGTTGTCACTCTATTATGGCCAGTCCAGAATTATCGGAGAATGGGGTTGCCGAACATGTGGCCAGCCCGAAATGGCTGAAGTTGGGGATGGCAGTTACACTTCAGGTCGCAACAGCCATCCCCCCATTCAGGTGTTTGTGGCAAATTGGAGATTTGTCTCGGGCCTTCTTCTTCGGACTTCTTCGGGTCAATCATCTTCGGACTTTGTCGATGGAGTTAACTTCGGACTTCTTCGGCGAATGTGATCAGTCGGATGGTGGATGTTGGAGATCCGGAGGGGTAGTCTTCGGACCCCTAGTCTTCGACCTGTCCGAAGACTGGTTCGGAGGAGGCATTACGGCACTCCTGGGCCATCATTGTTCTTTTAGTATGGGCGACCGGCCCGGGGGAGAACCCAACCGGATCCTGAGCCGGAAATAGCTTCAGTTGAGCCGACGTCCCCCAATAGTTGCCCCTCACTCTTATTTTTCAAAGTGTTGATTTGCCTTGAAAAGTAAGTGTATTAATGAGTTTGTTATTTTTTATTCAGAAAAAGTGCCGTTAATGATGCCAAATCTTTGATCCGGTTGTTCTTCGCAACCAACTTCTGATTCGGGGATCAAACCAGAGATAGGTGTCACTTCTTATTAGAACATGAAAAGGCGTGAGCTGGTCGAAGGGTTGCATCTTTTCTTTTTATTACGATAATTCGGCCGATCTTTTAATTGGGTAGAGGGCATGGCCTCATCCTGTCCCTTGGAGAAGGTACGGGCCTCCTTTCCACCGTTAGATGAAGTCACGTGGATTAGGGCTCTTGGCTCTTCCCATGTCAAATCAGCCTGACGTCGCTTGGAGTCGCGTGGCCGATGTAGTGCTGACTTGCAGAAGAAGAGGAGGAAAATCATCTCCACTAAGCTATTAATGAGAGATTGCCTTCGAAAAGCCGAGGAGCTAAAAGCCCAAAAAGCTGAGCTGGAAAGGAGGATCAGCAGGCTGGAGATGGATCTCTCATTGGCCAATCAAAGGGTGGCGTAGGTTGAGGAAAGCGCTTCTCAGGCTATTGAGGATTACAAGAGCTCCCAAGCCTTCAAAGATGAAGAACATGAGGCAGCAGTCGAAAGCTACCTTTTTGGCCATCTGACTACCCGAGCAAGGTCGTGAGGCTTTATCTCAGCTTAGATTTCTCTCTAGCTGCCATCCTGGGCGACGGGATGGAGGAAATAAAAGCTCCGGCTGAAGAGACGTTGGCACCTCTTGTCGACGAAAATGGGGCGGCCGCCAAAGATTCCTCCGCCTTTGCTCTAGCTTCCTTTTGAAATGATGTTGAATGTGGACTCTTTGACATAATTGATAGTAGAAGAGTTTTTCCGCTCCTTTGGGTTGGACTTGCCGCTAGGATAGGCTCGATTAAGCCATCCACGAGCCATCTTATCAATAACATGGTGAGCTGTTTGGACTCACCTTGGCACGTCTACGGATTTACTGTAGGGTAGGTTGTGTGAACCATCCCTGCGCCTTCAGTTGATGTTAAGGCAGGCTGATTAAGCCCATTCCGGCGCGTCTTCGGATTTACCGTAGGATAGGTTGTGTGAACCATCCCTGTGCCTTCAGTCGATGTTAAGGCAGGCTGATTAGGCCCACCCCAGTGCATCTTCAGGTTTACCGTAGGGTAGGTTGTGTGAACCATCTCTGCACCTTCAGTTGATGTTAAGGCAGGCTGATTAGGCCCACCCCAGCATGTTTTCGGATTTACCATAGGGTAGGTTGTGTGAACCGCCCCTGCGCCTTCAGTTGGTGTAAGGCAGGCTGATTAGGCCCACCCCGGCGCGTCTTCGGATTTACCGTAGGATAGGTTGTGTGAACCATCCCTGCGCCTTCAGTTGATGTTAAGGCAGGCTAATTAGGTCCACCCCAGTGCATCTTCAGATTTACCGTAGGGTAGGTTGTGTGAACCATCCCTGCACCTTCAGTTGATGTTAAGGCAGGCTGATTAGGCCCATCCCGGCATGTTTTCGGATTTACCGTAAGGTAGGTTGTGTGAACCGTCCCTCTGCCTTCAGTTGATGTAAGGCAGGCTGATTAGGCCCACCCCGGTGCATCTTCAGATTTACCGTAGGGTAGGTTGTGTGAATTATCCCTGCACCTTTAGGTGATCGTAGGGTGGCCCAGTCGGGCCTTTTCCTTGTGCTTGTCAGACATACCGATAAGGCAAGTGGATCAAACCCACCTTTGCACTTTAGTTGGTTTCATCGGGTGGAGTTGTTGTTGGGTGTAGGAGGATCCAGCCCCTTATTATTCTTCTTCTTCGAAATAAATTTCCCTTCAGCTAGTCATCAGTTTGCCGCTTGCTGTTCAGCATCGGCGTATTTCTGAGCCATTGACAGGACCTCAGTGTAACTTGTGAAAAATCTTTTATCCAGGAAAAAGGTGAGCCTGGATGATCAGAGCCCCTTCTTAAGAGCAAACATGGCTACATACTCGTTGAGATCCGGGATCTCAAGATTAACCGAATTGAATCTGGAGATGTGTCTCAAAGGCTCTCTCCCTCGTTTTGATAAAAGAGGAATAGCATGTCCGTGTTCCGGGGCATCTTGTGGCAAGTCCTGAAATGCAGAATAAATAATTTTTTCAATTCAGAAAAGGAATCGATGGTACCTGGGCGTGTGCTCGAATACCACATCCAAGCCACCTTCTTCAGGGTAGCAAGAAAGGGAAGGCAGTGCAGTGCATCAGAGGCCCCCTGGATCATCATGTGGGCTTTGAAACTGCCTAGATTTTCCAGCGGGTCGGTAGTCCCATCGTAAGGCTCCATTTGAGAAATCCTGAAGTGCCAAGGGACAATTTTGGGCATGATGTGGGGGGTGAACGGGGGACACGAGTCATACGCAATGAACTTGCCATCCTTCTTTTGGTCATTGAGCCTCGCAACCTGAGACTCAAGGGCCTTGATCTTTTCGTCATAGTCAAGGTAGGCTTCCTTCGGTACATCCCTTTCGAGAGTAGAGTCTTCGGAGGAGATAGAGAGAGATCGTCTAGATCTCTTCCCCCTCCGTGGGGCATCGGTCAGCTTCAGATATTGAGAGCTTCGATCTTCGAGAGAAAGCCGATCTCGAGGGGGGAGTTGGGTAGACTCATGACGCTGTCTCCCTTCCCTCGAGACTGATGACTGTCTTAAGGTGGCTGGCAGGTGTCCCACCTGAAAAGCTGTGTCCTGAAAATTCTGAACCATAGTCGTCAGAGTATCGACTTGGTTTAGAAGGGCTTCGAATTGTTGCTGTCCGACCACTAACATAGAGGTTGGGACGTTATCTTCCACCAAGGGGTCGTTCCTCTGGGAGGGAGGATGACTCCTACTTGTTGAGACACTCTGCATTTTTCCTTTCGCCATTGTGACTTCTCCTCACTTTCCTTTCTCGAAGAGGGGGATTCTAGCGAGTAGTCGGTTTGGATCAGCGTAGACTGCTAAGTTTAACCCTTATCTCTATCGAAATCCCCCTACCTGGCGCGCCAATTTGTTGGTGTAGAACCTCCGCTAGACGGGCTGAGTCGCTGAACCGCTGGTCTGCTCCTCTTGACACCTGCAAAATAGGTTCCTTGACCGGATTTTCTCTGGTGGGGGACACTCTGATGCCTAAGTCAGGGAGAGGTTCCAGCAACAATATTTATTTAGTAGTACTTTATTATTATGATATAAATAAATGATGATATTTGACACATGTGCATTGTTAATATGGAAATGATATTATATGTGATATTGAAAGCATGTTTTGAAATTATTATGTATGTATATATGTATATGGACAAATTATAAAGGATAATCTACTAGGAGAGTCTATGCTAAAAGTTCAGTTTTGATAAGGATTTTTCTTGCCATAAAGGTAAAACTCATTATAATTGATAAATTTCAGCTAGGATAGTTCTTATTATAAATTTTATATTTTTGACCTTCAGCAAGGATTTACATTGCCAAATGGATATTGGTTACACTTTTATACTAGGACAATCCTTGCTAAAAAATTGAATATTTAATTTTTAGCTTGAACTATTCTTAACAAAAAGTTGAATATTTAATTTTTAACTTGGACTATTCATGTCAAAAAGTTAAATATTCAACTTTTGGCTTGGACTATCCATGCCAGACCATTGAATATTTATAAATAATTAATTTTTATCAAAAAAATAATAAAAATATTTTTTTATTTTGGTAAGAAGTTTTGTCCTTGCCAATCAATCAACTTTTGATAAGGACTGTATTTATCCTCGCCTAAAGAATAGACTTTTGACAAAGATTTTTGTCCTTACTAATGAATCAACTTTTGGCAAGGATTATATTTTTTCTCGTTTAAAGAATTGATAGCAGCCACATAGGCAAGAACCAAATAAGGACTTTTTGTCCTTGCTAAAAGTATTTGGCAAGGACATTTTGATATTAGGCAAGGATTTTTATCCTTGCCAAAGGTGTTGCGAAACGGATCGAAGTGGAATACAAAATTCACAGGAAAAGAAAGAAAAACCTAGCAAAATAAATCACAGTACAAGTGTAACACAAGGGATTACGTGGTTCGGAGACTTCTGCTCCTACATCCACGATCGTACAAGAACAAATCTCCACTATAGAAAAGATTTACAGGAAGTTTTACGGGATGCTCACCCCAGCCCTCAAACAGGAGAAAGAAAAGAAAAAAACAAAAAATACTCTAAAGAATATCTCTCACCCAAAAATAATTTTTGGTGGAATATCTCTTGCCTTCCTATAGTTTTCTCTCTTTCTCTGCCTTTTTCTCTATTGGAAAAGGTCTTCAGGACTTGTATCACGTTCTTTGTCTCTCTGCAAGCTCAAGCCATGGCCGTGCCTCCTCTCACCGGAAAGAGCTCCACCTGTGGATTACCTCATGCAGATCCTCTCACGACCAAGTCTCCCACGCGGTAAGTCCCTCCACGTGGTCTCGCCCCAAAGGGGGGCGCTCCAAGATCAGCTCCTCACGGTCTTCTCATGACCATGAGGTGTATTCACGCTCCAAACCTTAGTCGGCCTCTCTGCAAATTGAGAGACCCCAAAGGGGTTAGCCCCTCTTGGACACTTTCTAAAGTTCAAACACACCCCTCTTCTTATAGGCACATGGGGCGGTGAACTTCTTTTTGGATTGGGCGTCTAATCTTGGACTGGTCATGAACAGTGCCTAAGAATTTTCACAACAACTAGTATCAGAGCTTGGTTTGAGCTATTGTTCGAACGGAAGCGAAGCGGTTTCAGAGCTGCTGGTTTGAAGGTGGAAGAGGTGGATTCAAGGAGTGCATCGAGGCAGGTGGGGTTGTACGTGGGTATGGTATCCCGCGTGGATGGAGAAAGGAAAAGCTTGAATTTCTTAAGTTCATTGGAATACATTAGCAAAGATGATGCCAGGGATAGCTTAGGGAGACAGGAGACAGTCTCAGAAAGCGCCGGGGGTATCGGGTAGTCTGGAGTGTCCTGGTATGGCGTCTTGGCCTAGGGACAAAGATTGGAGCTAATGAAGATGGCAGTAAAGGGAGACCGGGGACAGGTCTCAGGGAGTGCCAGGGACATCATGCAACCGGGAGACAGGTTGGGACATGATGCAATAGCCAGGTGGAGATGGTTACTGGGTTCAGTCACTGGGTTAGCATAAGAGCTGGGATGAGCTCTTGATTTTAGAGGAGCCTGTGGGATGTAGTGTATCCGAAATGGTCTTGGAGGGGTCCGCATGATGCGGAGGGTCCGAGGAGGCAGCGATGGTGTTTGAGGTGCAGCGATAGGCTCAGCAGGACATCGTTGAGTGGCTGGCCTCGGGGTTTCTTTTTGTGGCATCAGTGGGACTTCAGTTTCAGGTGGAGCACCGGTGAGAGGTGGCTTCACGGGTGGAGCAAGATTTGACATGAGTTCAGAGCGGGAGGTGCAGGATACTGGCCAGGTCCTAGCATAAGTGCTAGGGGTGCACTTAGCCAGGTGAGCAGAGTGTGCAGAGATTGGCGTGGCTATGTGGAGATGGTGTCAGGTAGAGCTCCAGTTATAGCGAGTGCCGGTTCAGGTTCGCTTGTTCTCTCTAGGGAAGTCTAAGAAAAAGTTTGATACAGCTGCAAGGTAGAAGGAAGGCTACAATCATGGTGCAAGAATACAAGCAAGGATCTTCAGCTGTGGAGGCGATCATCCCAAAGGCCTCTAAGGGTGCGCAGCAGCTGAAGGGTGTTGGCAGAGGCAAGGAGGTTTGCACAAGAGGCTGTCAGGATATGTAGTTACAGTGGGTTGTGTAGGAGGACATTGCCAAGTTTGCCAAGGCTTGGGGCACCAAGATGGAGATTGTAGGGTTTTGCATGGTGCTCCCAAGCCTTGGAGAGACTTGGGAGGCCATGGCAGGGATGCTGGAGGCAATTCCTGGAGATTGGGGCCGTGTCCCAAGCAGATCCTAGAGTTGTTTAAGGGATTTTTTGGGGTTTTCCCCAAGGGTCCTCTGAGTCAATTTGGATCGCGGCATGTTGGGTCAAGGGATTTGATCCAAGGATTAGTATTTTCATGTAGGCTTAGAGGAGAAGTTTTTTGAGAGATTGTAACATAACCCAATTGGGTTATGGGATTGGATCCAGGTTTGTTAAATTGGTTAAGAGGTTAGCTAGTTTGTTGGTTAGTTGGTTGGTTGTAACCAATTAGGAAACTTAACCATATGAGGTGTCCTAATCAGTTTGTTATTGGTCCAAGACAAGTCCTAACTGCCCATGTGATTGTAACCACCAAGAAGTTGTGAGCCCATGTGATTGTAGTCCAACAAGATCAAGGAGTCCAAGATGCCCAAGGAGACAAGAAGTTCACCACCCCATGTGCTATAAATAAGAGGGTTGGGGTGTGCGGTTTGGAGTGTTCAAGAGAGGCCGACCCTTTGGGATCCGATCCGGTGTGGAGTCTGTGAGGACTTCTCTCGGTCTTGGTCTTGGACCGTGAGGGCTTGAGGACACCCCTTGGGCGTGGACCATGGAGAGCCTCCTGGGTTTCAAGGAGGCCACGGTGTTGGACTGCAGAGAGGTGCACGTGAGGGAGATATCACGTAGAGGGCTTGTGCCATGATGGTGTTTCATGGAGCTTTGGAAAAGGGATGCACGTTGAGGTATTCTCCGTGCATAGTATACGTGGATTCTTGGGGCATGAGGCCTGCAAGAGAGAAGACGTGCGGGATGGCGAGAAGCTTCTGGGTTTTTAGAAGGGCTATCGAGTGTTGTCTTGTTTGTTGTAACAAGGTTCTTCTTCAAAGGAATAAAGTAATCTCTCTTTTTCTCCTATATCTCTTTTTCTTATCTGTTTGTGAGTGTTGAATCCAAGAACAGGTTGTTGGGCTGTATTCTTTCACGTTGCTTCCATGGTCTTCTGCTGCGTATAGGTGCTGATCCGGATCTTCCAACAAGTGGGATCAGTACCTGGAATTTTTCCCAACAAAAGGTTTATTTTCTTATAGTGTAAATGGATTTTTTGAAGAATTTAAAAATATTTATTCTTCACCAAACACATTGAAGAAGCAAGAGAATCAAAGACAAAGCTAATACTTCCATGAAAGAATTATTCAAAGGAAAAGCATCCAAATAAAAGTCTAGTTCATAAAGAGTGTGCCATCAATTCTCAACTACTAGCTTTCAAGCAATCATTAGAGGTTTTTTCATTGAGTAAAATAAAATATTTTCTAAACCAAGAGCTTCATCGACTTTTCTTTTGCTCTTTTTGAGAGCTTTTAGTTTCATTACTTTTTGTACCTTATTTTGAGTTGTAACTAGTTTTAAGAGAATTGAAACTAAGAGATAGGCATATCCAAGCCTTGAAATTAGATTACAAGTTTAGAATTGGCTTGTTGTAAGGTTGTAGCTGGTGAGCCTAAGAAAAAAACCAACCGAGTTAGGTTTGTGAGCTTGGAAAATAAATCGGCTATAATCCTGAAAAATTATAGTAAAATTTTTAAGAAATTCTTAGAAAGTGGACTAGGTATTTGGGATGCACTGAACTACTATAAACCTTGTATATTTGTTGTGCCTTACTTTTATCTTCTTCCTTTCTTAAGCATTATATATAGTTATAATCTACACATATACATTACAATATAATCATTTCACTACTTTTAAAATTCAGTATATACTTATCAAAATTTTGAAAAACCCAATCACCGCTTTTCTTGGATTGCTTCACTAGGCAACAATTCTCGATGCTCTAGCTGATTTGATCTTTGGGGGACCTTTTGCTAATTAAGGGACCCAATGAGTGCGAGGCCACCTCTGCACTTCCCTGTAGTGATAAGGCTAGATCAGTTCCTCCCAACCTCCAACCGGTAGGGAGCTACCCCCATCACCCTAGCACGGAGCATCGTAGCAACAATTATGAAATCACATATATCAACTGTCGAGCATTGAAATTCGTAGTTACTACTTGAATAGACATATATATATATATATATATATATATATATTGTCAACATAATAATTCCATTTAGTAGGGCTTTCGGATTCAATAATAGTTAGTTTTTTGTTTTTAGATTATCCATAATTATGTTTTAGCACATGATTGACAAATTATAGTACCACATTACAGCACATGTGTGGTGAAGTTATCCATGATGTTATTTTTTGGCCCATGATTGCAATCCATGATAACCCATTTCAATCTAGCAAGGCTATCCAAAATGTCATATTTTGGCTACAACCAACAATCCATTGTACCACTTCTCGGCCCATAGGGAGATTATCCATAACGTCATACTTTGGCCCATGATTGATAATCAATAATTTTGTGGCAAGTCCAAATACATCATACCTAATCATCCAGTTATATAAAATTCAACTCTATGCTAACCAAACAATATTTGCAAATAAATACTTAATTCCAAGCAAAACTCAAGGCATGTGAGTATCACATTCTATGCAAAACAAAAGTCCTTTATATATGATCAATATAAACATAAATTTAACATGTATATTAATATAGGTGATCATGCATAAGAATTCTTACCTCTTTTAGCAACAAAGCCCCAACAAGATGCTTGTATCAATCTAAATGTACATCTATTACATCCAAATAATTTAAAATCAATATTGGACATAATTAGAAAACCAACTTATCTATGATTACCACATACAATATTAGTTTAATTAATTATTTACTATTTTTTAATTTTTAAATTGTGATGCTTGGATTTTTACCTTGATCTATACTAATTACCAAAATTAAATAAACAAAAAGGTTTTATTTTACCTTAATTTAAGGACTAAAGTGTAAAACCACTTGCTAAGCTTTTTCTTGTCTAGATGATTGCACTGCTACACTAAATCAAGACTAATTAGGTATGTGTTGCCAAACCCACTCCTGATGTAGTATAGGATGCAACCGGTAAGTATTACGACCAGCTAGACTATACCAAGCATTGTAGGAGCTAGTGAATTTGAAGGTAAAGACTGTAATAAGTGAATAAAAGTTTTCTTTGAATTTTCTTATAAAATTTTCATTGTGGACAATATCAGATTTTAGCCAAATTTTTATATTTGTAGTAAGAAAGTGAAGGAAGTGTTGAGATTCCTAGGCACTGATACCGCTTGTTGGAAGAATTCGGACCAGCACCTACGCAGCGGAAATAGCGAGGGAAAGATCAAGAACCAACCTTCTTGATCAAGAACTAGCAACAACTTGTTTTTGGATTCAATATCATGCAACAAAGAAGATATAGAGAAGAGATGTAGGAGAAAAAGAGAGATTGTATTCCTTTGGAGAAGAACCTTGTTACAATACGGGACACCGGCCTCCTCTCACAAACCCGAGTAGAAGCCCCCACCTACGGACAATACCTCGCACAGGCTTTCCCTTCTCCAAAGCCCCGTGGAACACCCCATGATCTAAGTCCTCCATGTGATATCTCCCCCAGTGCGCCTCTTTGCAGCCCAAGCCATGACCGTGCTTTGCGGACTCCCTCATGCAGGATCCCATCGCCCTGCCCCCAAGGGGCATCCTCAAGTCTCACCCCTCATGGTCTTCTAATGACCGTGAGGATGTCCTCCACGGACCTCTCCTTGGACCGTGAGCCAAGCCTCACGGTCACAAGTCTCCATGCACAGACTCCCTCACGCGCGCCTTCCTTTCTCTCCTAGAACCGTCCAAAACCTCTCACGCCCCATGGGCTCTCACGTCCCAAGGGGCTCATGCCCCCTCTCTCTTGCGGTTTCTCTTTTCATCGTGACTTTCATGCACGCCCCCCTCCATATAAATAAGAGGCATGCGGTCTTGTCTCCTTGGGCGCCTTGGATTAGTTGGGCACCAACCACTTCTTGATTCTTGTTGGACTGCATCACACGGGTGGTTACAACTCCTCACATTGTTGGGCTAAGACTTCTTGATCTTCTTGGTCTAATAACAAACTGGTTAGAACACCTTACAAGGTTGGGCTTCCTAATTGGTTACAACCAACCAACTAACCAACCAACTGGCTAACCTCCTAACAAATTAACAAACATGTCACATGGACCCAACCCCATAACCCACAAACTGGGTTATGTTACAATCTCTCAAAAAAACTTTCCCTCTAAGCCCATATAAAAATACTAATCTTTTTGGGTCAAACCCCCTAACCCAACATGCCGTGATCCAAATTGACTCAAAGCCCTGGGAAAAACCCCAGAAATCTCCTGAAATACCTCTAGGACAGCTTAGGACATGCCCCAAAGCTCCAGGGATCGCTTCCAGCATCCCTACCATGGCCTTCTAAGTCTTTCCAAGACTTGGGAGCACCATGCAAAACCCTACAATCTCCATCTTGGTGCCCCCAAGCCTTGGCAAACCTGGAAATGTCCTCCTGCACAACCCTGCTGTAACTACATGTCTTGACAGCCTCTTGTATAGATCCCCTTGCCTCTGCCAATACTCTTCAGTTGCTGAGCTCCCTTGGAGCCCTTTGGGATGACCGCCTCCTCAGCTGAAGATCCTTGCTTGTATCCTGGCACCATGATTGTAGCCTTCCTTCTGCCTGGCAGCTACATTAGACTATTCTTTGGACTTTCCTGAAGAGATCACAGCGAACCTAAACCGGCACTCGCTGCAACTAGAGCTCTACCTTACACCATCTTCTCATAGCCACGTCAATCTCTGCACACTCTGCTCCACCTGGCTAAGTAAACCCCTGGTGCTAGTGCTAGGACCTGGCCAGTATCCCTGCACCTCCCACTCTGAACTCGTATCGAATCATTCTCCACCCGTGAAGCCACCTCTCCCTGGTGCTCCACTTGAAACTGAAGTCTCCCTGATGCCACAGAAAGAAACCCCGAGGCTAGCCACTCAACGCTGCCCTGCTGAGCCTACCACTGCACCTCATACCATGTCACCACCTTCTCGAACCCTTCGCATCCTGCGAACCTCTCCAAGACCATTTCGGATACACTACCTCCCATAGGCTCCTCCGAACAAAGAGCTCATCCTAACTCTTCCTTTGACCCAGCGACTAAACCTAGCAACCATCTCCATTTGGCTACTGCATCATGTCCCAGCCTGTCTCCCGGCTGCATGATGTTCCTGGTGCTCTCTGAGACCTGTCCCCGATCTCCTTAAGCTACCATCTCCATCAGCTCCAGTCTCTGTCCCTATACCAATCCCATCATATCGAGACACTCCGGACTGCCCGATATCCCCGGCGCTCCCTGAGACTGTCTCCTGTCTCCCTGAGCTGCCACTAGCACCGTCTTTGCTGATGTACTCCAGTGAACCTAGAAAATTTGGGCTTTCCTTTCTCCATCCCTGACAAGCTCCGCGTGACCTCTGCACCCATCCTGCTATCTCCAGAGCTAACATCTTTCCGTCGAACTAATGTCTTCCAACTCTGTCCCCATGACTACAACACCAACCCGTGCTTCCGTAGTGGACCCAAATAGCTGTGCAAACCTAACACCAATGTCAGACCTCTTTTGCAAAGATATCCACTCCCGAACCACCATCCCCTCAGGCTTTTCCTCCAAAGTCACGTCAAGAAAACTCTGCACCAACAAATTCTCTGTCCTAAAATTTTTCAAACTCCACCTTGTTATCGGTATTCATGATTGATCAGGCCATGTAAAACCAGCTCAATCTCAGGATTTGAGAAATATCCCGAAGGAATCCTGGGGTAGAAACCCTGCAATGCTAGGACTGCGTGCGGTAGGGTGTGTCTCCTTCCTTCTTGGGGATGTACTAGGGGGCAAAACTTCTTTCTTCCTTGAATCTTCCTCTCCCAATGCTCAAATCAGGATCTACTCCACTTCCGCTCGAACCAAGCTCTGATACCAATTATTGAGATTCCTAGGCACTGATACCGCTTGTTGGGAGAATCTGAACCAGTGCCTACATAGCAGAAACAGCGAGGAAAAGATCAAGAACCAACATTCTTGATCAAGAACCAGTAATAACCTATTCTTGGATTCAATATCATGCAACAAAGAAGATATAGAGAAGAGATGTAGGAAAAAAAAGAGATTGTATTCCTTTGAAGAAGAGCCTTGTTACAATACAGGACATCAGCCTCCTCTCACAAACCCGAGTAGAAGCCCCCACCTGCGGACAATACCTCGCGTAGGCTTTTCCTTCTCCAAAGCCCCGTGGAACACCCCACATTCCAAGTCCTCCACGTGTTATCACCCTTAGTGCTTCTCTCTGTAGCCCAAGCCATGACCGTGCTCTGCGAACTCCCTCACGTAGGATCCCATGGCCCCGTTGTTGGGAATTGTGTCCCAAAGCCAATCGTCTAGGCTATAGACGGTTGTGCTACTTTGTATATGAATTTTTTTTTTATAATAAATAAAAGTTATTTATTTTTGGCTATCCATCATTTTACATTTTTCTGTAATGAACTCTTGTATGATGGAGTCCTTAGAACTATATTATTTGGTATAGAGAGGATATATCAAGTAGTTCTTAAACTGGTTCACAACCAAATGATACATTGTTATAGGACGATGATGTATCAAGTATAGGTTATTGTATGCCATATTTGTTTGTTGTCCTCCTTACCAAGGAGTGTGGAGACACTGGTGTGACATACAAGTGAAGTTTATGATATTTCACTGAACGTGACCATCTGTGGAGCTCCCTTCTGCCAAAGGATTGCTCGCGAAGGGATATGGATATATGTGTCCCTCAGACATGAGATCACCATAGCAGCTTGAAAGCAACTCACTGTACTTTGATGCCGGACTACCTGAATTTCTAATCCAGTGATGGAAGGTTTCTGGGTGCAGTCAAGTACTTATGGAGCGGTGGTGAATCAAGATGGAATTGACCTCTCCAAATAGTTTGGAGTGAATGACTCACTATGTCTCAATTCAGCAAAACCTTGGCCAGGGTAGTTCTTGTGAGGAGTCACAGAACTTGTAAGGTTGAGACATGATATGGATAGACCTAATTATGGTTGGCAGTCTAACCCTAGGTCATCCTGAGCATTGTAAGGTCAAAGGGATGAATTATGCAGCAACCATATGCCAGAGGTTCTTGTGAGGTGTTCTGCATCTTCAACCTATCCGGACGTCGAGTATCATTGCTAGATGAGGACATTGACTGGTACTGAAAATGTTCCAGTGCTACTGGTTTAGTGTTCGAACCTATGGGGTCACACACCATAGAGAATTTCTATATGATCTTTTGGGTTGATCAACGATTGAGAATCGTTTTCCATCACCTGAAGTCAATTTGGTTGACTTTGCTCCAAGTGTCGACACTTGGATTTTTGCAGGTGTCGACACTTGGCAATTTTTGAGTGTCGACACTTCTTGTGACGAGCAGAAATTCTGGAAGGTTTTCATGAAGATTTTTTTGACAGGTTTGACCTAGTTTGAATTTCGAATTCAAATCAGTTTTGGCTCCAAACCTTTATGGTATGAAAATCATACTTGCCCAAATGGGTTAGACCCATTTGGCATGCCCATGATCCTCTCCCCCGTTCTCTCCTCTCATCTCTCCTCCTTCCTTCTTCTCCCTCTCCCTGCTGCCCCTATAAATGTGAGACATTATGGTGGCTGCTGGGGTTAGACATATAAGAGCAGCAACTATTTCTTGGGAGAAAAAGGTTGAGAAGAGTGAGAGCTTTAGGGTTTAGGTGTGAGCTACCTAGAAATCAAGCTAGGTCTTGGGAAAGAGATTTGGAAAGGGGTTCCTGCTATCTTTCTTGTCTTCCTGGAAGAAAAAGTTCGGCCCATGGATCCCGAAGAGCTAGCACTCCGAGGGAGTTGATCAGAGTCGAGCCCAGGTGTGGACATCCTGTAGAGGCCAGACGCTTGTGTGGCTCAAGCACCCTCTTCCTCATCGGAGCTCTTCGCTGCTTCTCTCCAGCACTCATCGAGGTATAGAGGTACGACCTTGATGTTTATGTTGCTTTCTTATTTTTGATGTTATATGCATGCTAGGTTTTTATACTAGATCCTGTTGTGGGCAGATCGGTAGATAGTTTTGATCTATCTACCAAGCCTTCCGATGTGCATGATTTAAAATTATTTTAAAATGTATATTCTTTGCCCTGTTTTTCTTGCATAATGTATGCTAGGTGTAGGTGTTTTTTACCTTCACCCACCCCCAAGGGGCATCCTCAAGTCTCACCCCTCACGGTCTTCTTGAAATTTTTGGTCCAATAACAAACTGGTTAGAATATCTCACATGGTTGAGCTTCCTAATTGGTTACAACCAATCAACTAACCAACTAACTGGCTAACCTCCTAATCAATTAACATACCTATCACATGGACCTAACCCCATAACCCACAAACCAGGTTATATAATAATCTCTCAAAAAAATCTCCCCTCTAAGCCCATATGAAAATACTAATCCTTTTGGGTCAAACCCTCTGACCCAACATGCCATGATCCAAATTGACTTAGAGCCCTGGAAAAAACTCTAGAAATTTCTTGAAACACCTCCAAGACAACTTGGGACATGCCCCCAAGCTCCAGGGATCGCCTTCAGTATCCCTGCCATGGCCTCCCAAGTCTCTCCAAGGCTTAGGAGCACCACATAAAATCCTACAGGATGAAGCATCTACAATACTATGAAGGATTTTGCTCAATTGCCCTCCTTCTTTGCTGATGATTGGACTCCTAGTGGCAGACTACAAGGGGGGCAATGATAATGCTCCCTCCACCTCTTCCACCCTACTTATGGTGCCTTTTCAAGAAGCCAAATCAAAACTATCAGTTTCAATGGATGGTTCAATCAATACCCATGCATCCGCTCCTAACCGGCCATCCAGATGGTGCATGATTTGCTGGGACCTAGATGACTTGCCACCACTTTGCATCCCATCCTGCTGGGAATAGTGCATGCTGATCATAAATATGACACATGAAAAATTCAAAAAGTGTGACCCTTTAGGAAATCTTTCGCATGGGTGCATGATGTCAGCAACCAGCCCCAAAACTCGAAGCTTCAAAGCCTCAAATCCTCAAAGCCTCTAGGCTGTGAAGCCCCTTGCCGTGAAACTTCTTGCCTCGAGGCCTCGAATCATCCTTCCCAAGGCACCCGGCATTAAAGTATTCCACATCGGAACGTTCATCGTCTGAAGATCCCGGTGAAGACTTTATCATCTACTTTGTAAACCAACTCCTGCGTCAATGCGCGATCATCCGCTGCACACTCTCCAAGTGGTGCTACGACAAATATTAGGATGCTCCTACTTCTTTCACATGAGGGAACAATTGATGCCTCAGCCTTGGAAGTGGGAGACAATTGATACATCCTGAACTGGGTGTCTAGCATAGCACTAGAGGATTGGCCATAGCCTTGCACTTGCTTCCACGATGGATGACAGCAAGATATCAGGACCTGCCACTTAGTGACTAACTATATCGCACATGGATGTTTCGTACCCCAACTTGCTAGATGGTGGGCCACTCCGTGCCATGCCTTACCCCTATGGGAGGTGATCCGTATCTCAATCGATATCAAGCATGCACTCTAAGGAAAGGTGTTTATAGAAGAGTCATGCAAACCATCACTCCTGGTCGATCAGACCACTACCACAATAATAATAGATATTCGCTTACAAATCCTTTTCCTTAGGACCCTCCAGGTATGTCGAAGCTCCAATCTCTAATCTCCAAGTCCTAAAAGCTCTGATTATAGATCATAGAAAGAAGACACACATTCTTCTCCCATCTAGGAGGACAAGTCTCAGGATAATGAAACTCCTATCCTCCTCTCATAGGGAGAACATTCCTTTGAATATCTCCATGCTCGACCTATATCCACTTTTCTCCACCATCCTCCTATTCTTCATATCTCGAAATCAATCCTTGCAGCACATCTCTTAATTCGAGACTATTAGAAAAAGTGAATAGAAATTTTTATTCATAAACTATCCTTTGGGATGGGAAACTACCCTTTGGAATGGAAACTTTTAGTTCCACATGAAAAGATTGAAAAAAATTAAGGCTCTTTATAAGAAAACCTTTTTTCATGCTCTTGCATTTAGGCTCACCATAGGTAGAGAGCTTGAGGGTATGCGTACCATCACCCGCGCGCATGTGCGACGTGTGACAAGGATGTAATGGGTACTTTGTAGGTGCACTTTACACTTTGCAGCATCGCGAGGAGCTTGAGGAGCCTTTAAACTTTTCCTGATCAAACGGATCAAACAGTCGAGATTGATTGGCACCACATCAAGGCTGGAGGTAGGAGAGTGGCTCGGTTCTGCTGGGAGTCGACTCGGATGACTGGGAGTCAGCTCAGATCCACAGAACGGGTAACATGCAGTCTGGTCGAGTCAACTAGAGTGGTTCGAGCTGGCTCGGATCCACAAAACGGTAACATACGGTCTGGCCGAGTCAACTCGAGGGGTTAGAGCCGACTCGACCAGGGTGTTCTCTGCAGCAAGGAGCCGACTCGATGGTTCAAGCCAACTCGGATGATGGGATTTCAGAATAATGAAACAACCGATCATGCATCCGGAGGTGTTGATAGCGTAATCACGCATCCATTCATGGATCAACGTTTCTTCTGATGATCATGGGTGCCATCAGATCATGAAACGATGCATTGAAAAGCATGCTGATCATCTTAAGGCTATAAATAGGTCCTCATTCCTCATTTATTTCATCCAATTTTTTCTTTCCTTTTCTTAGGCATTTACATACTCTAAATAATAGAGTATAGCTATAGTGCATAGTAAGTCTCTTAGACATTTGCATACTCTGAATAATAGAGTATAGCTATAGTGCATACAAAGAGAGAAAAGCATTCCTTGTTTGAATTTCTGGTGAATTATAGTGCTGCTTTCACCAGAAGAAGACCGTTGTAACCTGAAAGATAATCATCATACACCCTAAGCACCATTGCGGGACAAAATTATCTTAAGGACAAAGAGTGTAACTCTAGTCTCGATCTTTTTCAATTAGGTAGCCATAAATATTATTATCACCAACAATCTTAATACAATTTTCTCATATCTGAAGTGCTGCTCAAGTGATGGCAACAATGGCTGCACCAGTTTAAGCCGAGAAGCCAGAGAAGTTTGCCGATTCCAATTTCAAGAGATGGCAACAGAAGATGATGTTCTGTCTGACAACTCTGAATCTGGTCAGAGTTCTTAACGAAGATCCATCAGTCCTGAAGGAAGGAAAGAACGACAAGCAAATTATCGCTGCTATGGATGCATGGAAGCACTCAGACTTCCTATGCAAAAACTATATCATAAATGGATTAGAGAATACTCTATACAATGTGTACAGTAGTATAAGCACAGCAAAAGAACTGTGGGCATCCTTGGACAAGAAGTACAAGATCGAGGATGCAGATCATAAAAAATTTGTAGTCAGTAAGTTTTTTGACTACAAGATGATATATTACAAGATCATCATGGAGCGAATTCAAGAACTGCATATCATACTGCATGAGATACATATAGAAAGAATGTCTCTGAGTGAGTCATTCCAGGTAGCTACTATAGTTGAAAAGCTACCTCCATCATGGAAGGACTTCAAGAACTACCTGATGCATAAGCAGAAGGAGATGGGACTTGAAGATCTGATTGTTTGCCTGAGAATCGAGGAAGATAATAAGAGCCATGATAAGAAGATAGGAGGACATCATGCTAAGCCTAAGGCCAACCTCATGAAAGGAAAGGTCAACAAGAAGAAATGCAAGTTTCCTGATGAAGGCTATAAATAAAAGAAGGACAATCCTAAGAAATTCAAAGGCAAGTGCTTCATTGTGGTAAAATAGGCTACAAATCTAAGGACTGTCATTTCAAGGGGAAAGAAAAGAAGGAAGTCAATACTACAGAAGATACCTTATCCCATGGAGTGTCAGAAATAATGCTGTCAGCAGTTGTGTTCAAAGCAAATATGGTTGATAAGCCAAATGAGTGATATGTTGACACTGGAGCTACTCGACATGTCTGCTCTGATAAGAGTATGTTCTCATCATATACTCCTATCAGAGATAGAAATCTGCTAATGGGTAACTCCGCTACATCGAAGATAGAAGGAATTGGCCGTGTTATTCTAAAGATGACATCTCGCAAAGAGCTTCTACTGAACGATGTATTGCATGTTCCTGACATTCGTAAGAATTTGGTATCAGGTTCCCTCCAAGCAAACATGGATTTATGATGGTGTTTGAGTCTGATAAATTTGTACTTACTAAAAGGAGATCTTTCTAGGTAGAGGTTACTTGAATAATGGGTTATTCAAGATGAATGTAATCACTGTACATTGCAACCTTGAAAAGAATAAAGATGCTTCTTCTATTTATATGGTTGACTCTTATTTATGGCATGATAGATTACATCATGAAAATTTTAATTCATTACAAAAATTAATGAATTTAGAATTGTTACCTAATCATAAAATCGATCCGCATTACAAGTGTGAGATATATGTTGAAGCTAAGCTAGCCAAAACATCATTCTATTTAGTAGAAAGGAATACTGAACCTCTAGATTTGATCTACAATGATCTATGTGACTTAAAGTCAGTACAATCTAGAAGAGATAAAAAGTATTTTATAATGTTTATTGATGATTCAACTAGATACTGTTATGTGTATCTACTAAAGTCTAAAGATGAGGCTTTAGATATATTTAAATGTTATAAGAATGAGGTTGAAAATCAGCTTGGTAAAAAGATCAAGGCTATAAGGAGTGATAGAGGTCATGAATACGATACACCATTTAATGACTTTTGTCAAGAACATGTCATTGTTCATCAAACTACGGCTCCTTATTTATCTCAATCTAATGAAATTTCTGAATGCAAAAATCGAACATTAAAATAAATGATGAAGCCATGTTGATAAATTTTAGTACACCACAGAATTTATGGGAAGAAGTAATTCTTTCAGCTAATCATATTCTTAATAAAATACCTCTTAAAAGGAAGGACATTACTCCATATGAGTTATGGAAAGGAAAAAGATTTTCTTATAATTATCTAAGAGTGTAGGGGTGTCTAGCTAAAGTAGCTATTCCAGATCCCAAAAAGGTCAAAATATGACCTAAAATTATTGATTGTATTTTCATTGGTTATACACAAAATAACAGTGCATATCGCTTTCTTGTATATAAATTAGATATATCTGATATACAGGAAAATGTAATTATGGAATCAAGAAATACATCATTTTTTAAAGAAATATTTCCTTATAAAAGGATATCTGGTACAAGTTCAAATAAAAGAACTTATGATAATATGGAAAGTAGTAGTCATCAGGAAAAATATTCTGAAGATGAACCTAGACGTAGTAAGAGACCTAAAGTTACAAAATCTTTTGGTTCTGATTACCTTACGACATAATAGAAAATATACCTCAGACATTCAAAGAGGCAATGTCTATACCAGAAGCACCCTTTTAAAAAGAAGCTATTAATAGCGAAATTGAATCCATCATGCATAATCATACCTGGGAATTGGTAGATTTACCAATAGGTATGAAGCCTTTGGGATGTAATGGATTTTCAAGAATAAGTTAAAGGCTGATGGATCAATTGATAAGTATAAAGTCAGATTAGTAGCTAAAGGCTTTAAATAAAAAGAAGGTCTAGACTTCTTTGATACTTATTCACCTATAACAAGGATAATATCCATAAGAATGTTAATCACTATTAAAGCCATTAATACTCTTGAAATACATCTAATGGATGTTAAAACAGCTTTCCTTAATGATGAATTAGAAGAAAAAACTTATATGGAATAACCTAAAAGGTTTGTTGTTCCAAGCAAAGAAAAGAAGGTGTGTAGACTTGTGAAATCCTTATATGGATTAAAATAAGCATCCAAGCAATGGCATATAAAACTTGACAATGTGATGTTATCTAATGGATTCAAAATCAATGAATGTAATAAATGTGTATATGCCAAAATCCTACCTAAAGGGTATATTTTAGTCTTCTTATACATGGATGATTTGTTAATCATAGGTAGTGATACTGATATGATTAAACACATAAAGAAAATGTTGATTAAATATTTTGATATGAAAGATATGGATATCGCAGATGTTATACTAGAGATTAAAATTACTAGAATGTCTGATGAAATAATATTATCTCAATTTCACTATATTGAAAAAATATTAGATAAATTTAATAAATATGATACCAGTCTGCTTAAAATACCTATAGATATTAATCTACATCTTGCTAAGTATACTGGACAACCCATATCACAATTAGAATATTTACGTATAATTGATAGTTTAATGTATGTCATGAATTGCATCTGTCATGACATAGCATATGCTGTCAATAAGTTAAGCAGATTTATTAGTAATCCAGGTCCAAATCATTGGATAGCACTAGTAAGGGTATTACAATATCTATGATATATCCTAAATTTTGGATTACATTATACAATATATCTAGCTATACTAGAAGAATATAGTGATGCTAACTGGATATCTTCTTCAGAAGATACTAAATCAACTAGTGGATATGTGTTCACCCTAGGAGGAGGTGCAGTGTCATGGAAATCCTCAAAATAAACTTGTATAGCTCGATCCACTATGGAATCAAGGTTTATAACTTTAGATACAGTTGGAGATGAAGCAGAATCGCTTCAAAATTTTTTGGAGGATATTCCATGTTGGTCTAAACCTGTGTCTGCAATATGTATCCATTGTGATAATCAAGCAGCTATTTGCAGAGCACAGAATAAAATGTATAATGATAAGTCTAGACATATACGTCGCAGACATAACATTATTAACCAATTACTTGAAAATGGAATAATCTCTATTGACTACATTCAGTCAAAGAAAAACCTTACGGATCCACTGACAAAAGGTTTACCAAGAGATTAAGTAAATTGTTTATCGAGGGGAATGGGTTTAAAGCCTAACAAATTAATCTTCATAGTGGATACCCAACCTAGTTGATTGGAGATCCCAAGATCTAGGTTCAAAAGGGACAACTAAATTATGAAGAGGTCAATGAATCACTAAGGATGTAAATTTCAACTCATTCCTATGATAATCAGTGCTGCCTGCTAAAGGTACTAGGATAAGCATAGCTTTTAATGATTCTTATAACATGAATATCATGTGGGGTATAGCAGGATACTCTTAATAAGAATCATCTATGTGAGTGTGAATTGGATCAATTCTATGAAAATTTTAAAGGCTTTAATTCTCTAAAGCACTCATGAAACCAGGAGTTGTTCAGGGCCAAAATGAACACAACCATGAGAACCAAAAGGAATGCTCGGAAAGAAGTTGTATGATTATTATTGTCTTAGTTTACATCTAACGCTAAAAGCTCAAGACATCACGTTCACTTTTAGCAAGTAAACTCGATAACAAAATACAAAGGAAGGTTCAAAGTCACAAGCTACCTATCCTGATACAACTTCATTCCATTTACTCTCTTTAAATGTCTGCATATTCATTTACATTTAAAAATCTATGTTTGTAAGGGATTGCCTTTATTGATCTTTGATCTTAGTCCAAAATTTCATTCATGTGGGGGATTGTTGGAAAAAGTGAATAGAAATTTTTTATTCCTAAACTACCCTTTGGGATGGGAAACTATCCTTTGGGATGGAAATTTTAAGTCCCACATGAAAAGATTGGAAAAAGTTAAGGCTCTTTATAAGAAAATATTTTTCCATGCTCTTGCATTTAGGCTTTGTTTGGATAGCCATCATTAAGGGAAGGGAAGGGAAGGGAAGGGAAGTAAAATATTATTCTTATTTGGATAGTCCTCATAAGGGAAAAGAAAGGAAAGCTTAGCTATAAGAAACTTTTCCTTCCTTCCTAATTCTCCCAAATTGGGAGGATTGAAAGCTTAGCTTAATCAAGGGGAGGGGAGGGGAAGGAGCATCCTTTCCCTTTCCTTATTTTTTCTAAAAATTAATATCTAGACAAGGAAAAGGTAAACCCTTCCTTTCCTTTTCTTCTTAATCCCTCCATCCAAACAAGGCCTTAGGCTCACCATAGGTGGAGAGCTTGAGGGTGATGCTCGCACGCGCGACGGGTGACAAGAATGCAATGGACACTCTATAGGCATACTTTGCACTTCGCACGTACGCATCATCTTGAGAAGCCTTTAAATTTTTTTTGATCAAACAGATTAGACGGTCGAGATTGATTGGCAACGCATCAGGGTTGCTAGGAGAAGAGTCGACTCGGATGATTGGGAGTCAGCTCGGATCCACAGAACGGGTAACATGCGGTCTAGCCGAGTCGACCCGAGGGGTTCGAGCCAACTCGACCAGGGTGCTCTCTGCAGCAAGGAGCCGACTTGGATGATAGGATTTCAAAATAACGAAATAACTGATCACGCGTCTGGAGGCGTTGATAGCGTAATCACACATCTGTTCATGGATCAACGTTTCTTCTAATGATCATGAGTGCCATCAGATCATAAAATAATGCATTGAGAAGCACGTTGATCGCATGATCTAAAGATCACTATATGAATTGGCATATCATGGTGTTCGATCGTGGTTGAGGAAGCGTATTGATCGTGTAATCTTCAGATCATGATTGAGAAAAGGCATATCTCATTACAAAAAACCATCGATAACTCCCTCCAATCACATTTGAGGAGTTACTTCTAAGGGGCATCTTAAGGCTATAAATAGATCCTCGTTCCTCATTCATTTCATCTAATTTTTCCTTTCCTTCTCTTAGACATTTGCATACTCTGAATAACAGAGTATAGTTATAGTGCATAGTAAGTCTCTTAGGCATTTGCATACTCTAAATATCAGAGTATAGCTATAGTGCATACAAAGAGAGAAAATCATTCATGATTCGAATTTCTGGTGAATTGTAGTATTGTTTTCACCAAAAGAAGACCGTTGTATCTTGGAAGACAATCGTCATATACTGTAAGCACCATTGTGGGACGAAATTATCTTAAGGACATAGAGTGTAACTCTAGTCTCGGCCTTTTTCAATTAAGTAGCCACAAATATTATTATCATCAATAGAGACCTCTTCTATTTGTTTTTGAATGAGACTAACTTAGATATCATAGAGTCTAATGATAGAAAAACTCTAGTCCTATCATATTCTGGACTTTTCCATGCAAATCCTTCTCTGTACCTAGCTACGTTGACAATTCCAAGAATCATTGAGATCTTAGAGCAGCGCTTTGTTCCCGCTGGAAAAAAAATTCTGAAGAGAAGATCGAGAGAGATGTATCACGCGAAAAAATTTTAAGAAGGAACTGCTCGGAGATATTCGTCCAAGATACTCTCTCTATTTTAAAAATAGGTACAGACTTCTTAGAAAACCAAAAATCAGAGTTCTAATTTTTACAGACTCTTAGCATCTTAGTAAAAACAAAAAATAGAGTCCTAAACAGAGTTTTAAAACAACAGGATAAGAAAAACGGAAGACTTTGATGAACATCTCACAATCTGCACTATCGTTTGAGTTTATCCATTAACAAATTCCTCCCTTAAACTCAAATATCTTCCGTCCTTTATTCCAATTATCATTTTGCACTTTTTGTATAACTCTTTTGGCAGCGGCTTTGTAAAGATATCTGCCACTTGGTCATGACTCGCAACGTGACTAATTCGCACATTTCCTTCCTTCACATGTTCCTGAATAAAATGAAAACGAACATCTATGTGTTTGCTTCTCTCATGGTACACCGGATTCTTTGCCAACTCAATTGCCGATTTATTATCTACTCTGATTTCGGTTGCCTCATGTTGCTGAAGTTTTAGCTCATAAAGAAGATTTCTTAGCCATATCACATGGCATACACACCAAGATGCTGCTACATACTCTGCCTCGCATGTTGACAATATCACTATTGGCTGCTTCTTTGAGAGACAAGTGAAAGCCATATCTCCCATATATAATACATATCCATAGGTGCTTTTTCGATCATCTACATCTCCGCACCAATCACTGTCGGAGTAACCCACCAGTTTGTAATCATTTATCTTCGAGTAGAATAATCCGAGTGACTTCGTTCCTTGGACATACCGAAGAATTCTCTTGACAGCCTTCAAATGTGAATATTTTGGTTCCTCCTTGAATCGACTTGTTATGTCGACACTATATGCAATATCCGGCCTTGTGCACGTGAGATACCGTAGGCTTCCAATTAAACTTCGGTATTTGCTTGCATTTACTCAATCTCCTTCCTCAAACTTAGAGAGTTTCAAACCAAGTTCCATCGATGTTATTACATGATTGCATTCCTCCATTTTGTTTTTCTTCAAAACATCTTTTGCATATGCCTCTTGTGATACAAATATTCCTGATTTTTCTTGTCTAATTTCAAGACCAAGAAAGTATTTCATCAACCCCATATCTGTTATCTCGAACTCTCGAGTCATAGCCTTTTTAAAGTCTTTTATTATCTTCTCATCATTTCCCATGAAGATAAGATCATTAACGTAAAGAGCAACAAACAACAAGTTACCTTTATCTTTCTTTACGTATAATGCATGCTCGTATGGACACTGGATAAACCTGTTCTTCTTGAAGTAGGTGTGATACGGGTGTTCCATGCTCGAGACGCTTGCTTCAGCCCATATAGTGCCTTCCTTAACTTCAACACCTTTTGTTCTTTCCTGGCTTTCATGTATCCGGGTGGTTGCTCCACATATACTTCCTCTTCAAGAAGACCATTTTAAAATATTGATTTTACATCTATTTGATAGATTGGCTACCTGAATTGGGTTGCTTGGGATATAAGAAGCCGGATTGTTTCCATTCTTGCAACTGGAGCAAAGACTTCATCATAGTTAATCCCTGCCTTTTGCCTATAGCCCTTTGCAACTAGCCGGGCCTTATACCTTTTTATCTCGCCTTGGGGATTCATCTTTTTTTATATACCCATTTCACTCCTATAGGCTGATATCCTTTCGGTAACTCCACCAGGTCCCAAGTTCCATTTCTTTCAATTGTCTTTATCTCTTCATCCATTGCGTCTTGCCATTTCTTATCTCTTACTGCTTCTTCAAAACAAATATCCTCGGTATCTGCTAGAAGACATACCAAGTGAACTTCGCTTGTTGATTCGTATAAATCTTGCAGGCTTCGCATCCTTGATTGTCTTGGTTCTCCATCATCATCAGATGTTGGTGGGCTTAACGGTATGATTATTGGTGCAGTAGTTGAGGATTTTCTTTTTTCTTTCTCTTGCGCTACTCCTTTTGGTTGTTCCAATCCCATGCATCTTCTTCATTTACTTGTACACCTTGGCTTATCACCACCTTCTTTTCAATTGGGTCATATAATTTGAAAGCTTTTGTCTTCTCATCATACCCGATGAACACATACTTCTTGCTCTTATCATCCAGCTTGGTTCTTCTTTGATCCGGTACATGTGTGTAGGCCACACTACCAAATACTTTAAAGTGTGATACGGTAGGTTTCAGTCCGCTCCAGGCTTCCTGCGATGTTTGATCCGCTAATTTTGCAAGTGGGCATCGGTTTTGCACATACACAGTACATTTTACCGCTTCTGTCCAAAAATCTTTTGGCATGTCTTTGGTCTTCAACATTGATCGAACCATGTTAAGAATGGTCCAATTTTTCCTCTCGGTCATACCATTTTGCTGAGGTGAGTACGGTGCGGTTAAGAATCTCTTGATCCCATATTCCTCGTAATAGCTTGTGAAGGCAGTTGACATATACTCTCCACCTCTATCCGACCGTAGAGCCTTGATATAAAAGCTCGTCATCTTCTCTACTAACACCTTGAATTTCTTGAATACCTCGAGTGCCTCGGACTTCTCTTTCAGAAAATAAACCCATGTTTTTCTTGTAAAATCATCAATGAACGTGAGAAAGTATCTCTTCTCACTGAATGACTTTGGTGTGATCGGGCCACATATGTCGGTGTGTACTAACTCGAGAGGACGCCTTGCACGATATTGCACACCTTTTGGAAAAATACTCCTTGCTTGCTTGCCGAGTACACATCCCTTGCAAAATTTTCTAGTGTAGTCTATGTCTGGTAGCCCATGGACAATATTCTTCTTTGCTAACTTTCTTAGGCCATCATAATGCAAGTGTCAGAGTCGTAAATGCCACAGTAAAGCTTTATCTTCTATGTTGACTTGCAAACACTTTTCTCGGATGTTCCTCAGGTTGAGTTTGAACATCCGATTCTCGGTCATCTTCACATGTGCAAGCAACCGGCCATTTTTATCCTTCATGTGCAACATCCGGTCTTTAATGAAAACCGAATATCCCTTCTCTAACAATTGCCCCATGATAAGGATATTACTCTTCATATCGGGTACATAATAAACATCCTCAATAGACCCTTCTTTACCATTCTTTTCAGAAAAATAAATTTTACCTCAGCCCTTGACTTGAACCTTCGACACGTCGCCGAATGATACGTGCCCATCTTCTACTTCTTGTATCTCCACAAAGAGGTGTTTGTGCCCGCTCATGTGATTACTAGCGCCGGTGTCGAGATACCACACCGTATCGCTGTCAGGAGCAATGTCTTTATAGGTCATCATGAGAACACCGTCATCTCTTGTCTCCTCTTCTGCGACTAGATTCATGTTTTCTTCCGCTCTTTTTTTGGAATAGCACTCTTTTGTATAGTGTCCATACTTTCCGCAGTTGTAGCATTCGACATTTTGACGATATAACCGGCCACCTCTCTTACGACCGCGTCCTTGGCCACGCCAATTCTGTTGGCTTGGCTGGCCCTTTTCTTTGAAGTTGTCTCCACGTCCGCGACCTCTATTGCGATCAACACCATGACCACCATGGCCGTGACCCCTTCCTTGGTTTTGGTGTCCGTACATCGCCTTGTCCTCTTTGATACTTGCTTTAGTTTGCAAGACCTTCTCGAGCAGCTCTTGTTTCTTTTTCTTCTTCCGTTGTTCATGCGCTTCAAGTGAACCAGCGAGATCATCGATGGTCATCTCTTCCAAATTCCTTGATTCCTTGATAGCGCATACAACGTTCTCAAAAATTTCGGTCAATGACCGTAGAATCTTTTCAACAACCCTTGTATCGGTTAGGATTTCTCCATTGCGTTTGAGTTGATTTACCACCGTCTGCACACGCGTGATATAGTCAGATACTCCTTCTGACTCTATCTTCATGGCCTCCAACTCGCCTCACAAAGTTTGAAGCTGCACTTGTTTAACTCGGTCGGCCCCTTTGAAGACCTTTTGCAGAATCTCCCACACCTCCTTTGAAGTTGTTGCTCTGGCAATCTTCTCGAAACTCGACTCATCCACTGCTTGGAACAAGAAATAAAGAGCGGTCTTGTCTTTCATACGTGTTTCTTTCAACGCCTTTAATTGATTTGCCATCATGTTATCAGTATCTTCCGGCTCTATGTAGCTGTTCTCGACTACATCCCATGCATCTTGTGCATCGAGCAACACACGCATCTGAATACTCCAATTATCGTAGTTCGACTTCGTGAGTCGTGGTAGCGGTATCTGCCCCAGCGATGTACTCTCGGACTTCATCATTGCTTATGAAACGGTATCACCTGGGTTGCTCTCCGACTTAGTCCCACCTGCTTACTGCTGTGGAGGCGATAACGATGTTTTCTTATTTAAAGAGACCAAGATGCATCGAGGAAGCTAGAGGCTGTTGTTTCACCTAGCCAAACTGCAACAGAGTTTGCTAGCACAGATGAAGTTCAGAAGGAAAAATTCTTCAATGATCCTGCATAAAGTGGTTGCAGAGTATGACAAATCCAACCGACCGCCTTTGCAAGAATTGCTAGAAGGCCAAAGCTTTAGGTTCTCTGAGGCCGAGCTCCGATACCAGATTGTTAGCACTGGAAAAAAAAAATTCTAAAGAGAAGATCGAGAGAGATGTATCATGCGAAAAAATTTTGAGAAGAAACTGCTTGGAGATATTCGTCCGAGAGACTCTCTCTATTTTAAAAACGGGTACAGACTCCTTAGAAAATCAAAAATCAGAGTTCTAATTTTTACAAACTCTTAGTATCTTAGTAAAAACAAAAAATAGAGTCCTAAACAGAATTTTAAAACAGCATGATAAAAAAAAATGGAAGACTTTGATGAACAATTCACGATCTACAATATCGTTTGAGTTAATCCGTTAACACTCCTGAGCCGACTCGTCCCATTGACAGCAACATTACTTATCATTGGAACCTTTTCTTTTGCTGCCTTTTAGATTGTGATCACTACACATAATCTCTTTTCAAAGGCATCACGCAAATGATTAGCGCAATAAAAAGAGAAAACGTTCTCATGTAAAATTATTTTGAGTATTGAAATTTTAGTTTTTTAGGATGAAAAAAAGAGAGGAGAGTATTGAATGTTTCAACGGTTGATTTAAAGACCTGCTTCGATAGGTTGCAATGCGCGGTGAACGATTAGAAGTTTTTAATAGCGTCCGTGAAACATGCGTTGGATCGCCATTAAGACGCTCAAGTGCGATCCCGCCTGTATTGGCAATTTAGACACTTTTGTTACGAAATTTACAGCTAATAAGGATTAAGCTCGACGTAAATCAAATCATTAAATGCATTCCACCTATCTTTTGCCAATAAATTCTTCAACCTTCCATCCCATCTTTCCTTGTGCACGTATCATGGCTGACAGGACCTTCAGGGGGCGTCAGAAGATCGAGATCAAAAAGATAGAGAAAAGGGCTGCTCGAGATGTGACGTTCTCCAAGCGCAGGGCTGGGGCGTTCGGCAAGGCGAGCGAGCTCGCGACCCTCTGCGGGGTGGACGTCGGGGTGGTGGCCTTCTCGCCTGCCGGCCGGCCGTACACGTTCGGCCATCCGGATGCCAACGTGGTGTTCGACCGCTTTCTCGGGCAGGTCCAGGCGGAAGGCCCCGGCGGCCCCGCCGGCGCGATGGCGAGGCATCGGGCCGAACTGCTCCGCCAGCTGAGCCAACACCGCTCGCAGATGATGGACCGCCTCGCTGCGGAAAGGGAGAAGAAGGCTGTCCTGGGAGAGAGGCTCCAAAAGCTGAGCCAGGATCCGCAGGAGTGGGCGTGGCCCGAGGACCTCGAGGGGCTGGGGCTCGAGATGCTCGCAAGGTTGGTGAGGGGCTTCGAGGAGCAGTGGGCGAAAGCTCAGTTGAGGATACGTCAGATACAGGAGATGGGGGAATCGTCCTCCGGACCTCCAGCCCCGGGTGCCATTTCGATGAACGCGGCGGCTGGTTTTGGTTTGCCCTGGGGTCCTGGCTTTCGGATCAACTAATTGATGGTGTTTTCAGGGACCTCCAATAAGCGATGTGTTTATGTTACATAAACCATATCCATATATTCTCAGAACTCGTAATAAGATCGATCTGCATGAATATCTCCTTGTAATGATTCATGGCAGAAAGCATGATAATTTTATGTTAGTTGGCATTCTATTTGAAATCTTTTAGCATTTTAAGTCAAGGAAAATAGATCTTGGCATGTCCATGATGGTCGCAGGGCTTTGTTATCCAAATAAATTTCAAAAAATCTTGCCGTGTTTGGTGTTCAAATTTATTTACAGTATGTTCAATGTATAGTCATTTTTTCTTTTTTTTTGATATTCTCGTATTTAGCTTAATTAATGTGTTTTAAGAGGTGATAGATCGATGATGGGCGATCTAATCGAGAAGGAAAAAAATTTTCTCAGTCCGCCCAACTTGAATGTTACAAGCAAGATTTTTTTTAAAAAAATAAATTGATAAAGAAATGATTTAGATCTTCTCCTCTTTTATTGATTAATAATAAATTAAAATACATGTCTTTATTTATAATAGTGAGATATCTATCTTTGCACAATTTAGCTCTTTATTTTTCTAACATAGACATAACTAATAAAAATAAATATAAATAAATTTAAAATTTTATTATCTTTTACGTCAACTCTATCTTTAACTACTCCGTCTATTCCTTTTTAAAATTATACTTGCTTAAAATCTTTCTCGGAAAGAAAATTTTTACTTTGATCGATCTATTTTAGGACCTGAAATTTGGCCTTAATTATTCAATACATTGCACCGTTTATAAGGTGGTGCTATATTATAGAGCTCAAAAAATTATCCTTTTTTTCGAAAAAAGAAATCTCATTTGGTCATTGTACAACCAAGCTATGACAACCAAAAGTTTGACACATGTTAGAGTTACACTTGCTTAAAATCTTTCTTAGAAAGAAAATTTTTACTTTGATCGATCCATTTAAAGACTTGAAATTTGGCCCTAATCACTCAATACATTGCATTGTTTATAAGGTGGAGTCATATTATAGAAGTCAAAAAATTGTTTTTTTTTCTAAAATTGTACAACCAAGCTATGACATCCAAAAGTTTGACGCATTTGGTTATTGTACAACCAAGCTATGACATCCAAAAGTTTGACACATGAAACTTTTAGAGTTACACTTGCTTAAAATCTTTCTTGGAAAAAAAATTTTTACTTTGATAAATCCATTTTAGGACCTAAAATTTGGCCCTAATCACTCAATACATTGCACTGTTTATAAGGCGGTGCCATATTATATAGCTCAAAAAATTATCCTTTTTTCTTAAAAAAAATCTCATTTGGTCATTATACAACCATGCTATTCGAAAGTTTAACACATGATTTGTCTTTCTGATATGATGGATTTCACTTTGTAGCCCTATTCAACCAAGGGTCGATTAAATGTTAGGCAGGTTGGAGTTGGGTAAGGCCTTGCCGTAGAAATTAGACCTCATGTTTATACCTAGGTCTAGCCTAACCTAGAAATCAGGCCTCTATTTTTTGTCCAAGCTTAGCCCAATCGTAAAAGGTCAATTGAACCAAGCTCGCCCACAGACCCAATATTGATATATTCATTAACATATAGTGTAAGATTTTATTATATATATAGAGAGAGAGAGAGCGCTACGCTAAAGGTTGATTTGGACTCAAATTTGGTTATGCCAAAACTAGATAATAAGGGTTTTGTTGCTCCTAGTTCCTGGCAAGATATCAAAGACTGCTAGAGGGGTGGTTCTCGTAGACCATGCCTATAAAAAAGTTTCCGATCGAAGGTTGTCACAACCTGAATCCAGCACCAAAATCGGCTATACGATCGGCCGCACAACCCTAGAATACATTCTAGAGATCATGTAAGGCCTAAAAAAAATTTCATTTCAACTTCAATCCTCCATAATACTATTGATCACAATTTATAAGAAAAATATCTAACATAAAGAAAATAATACAACTTATATGGTTACAATTTCAATCATCCTTCAGTCATTTGATTAGTATTAATGACTCTCTAGCTATTCCTCATTTCTCCACAAATCCAATCCACCACCAAGCTCGGATATCTTGTACAACTCTGAGAAGGAAGAAAAGTAGGGAGTTGTGAGCTTTACAGCCCAGTAAGAATTCTATACAAATCACACCAATAATAATATAATTCTGAAAATAGTAAGAAAAATATCATGTAATCAAACAAATCAAATGCCATGTATAACAAAATCTTTAATAAAATTATGTTTTCTTTTCATGTTCCATTAGTTATCCTTCTTCTTTAGGGTCTAGACTAATCATGATCACACTCCAACCTATGACTGGCACACTATTGTTACACTCCCACCTGTGACTGGCATACTATTATCACAATCCTGCCTGTGACTAGTACATTATTTATTACAATCCCGCCTGTGACTGGCATACTCATTGTTCAGCTTGTGACTGGCAATATTAGTAACCATAATTCCATGGCATGGCTAGTTCAAATACCGTATTCACTTAATTAATACTTCATCAACTCACTTCATGTAATCAAATCATGTCATTTATAATTTTTCAATAATCGGCATCATGGTACAACCCATGCAAATATAACTTTGCGTGATAAAACATGATATACATAAACATAAATAATAATAACAACAATCATACTATTTATCACAATAAATCAACCATGCATGCTAATGTATATGTGCTCGGATCAATCATGTCATGTAAGATAAATATATAAGATTGGTGATCATGTCCATATATCCTTATCTTACTAGAGACAACTAACATGTCTGATATTGGTATGTACCTAAAACCCGCATGACGCCCTTCTGCTTAGAAGGCTATCCCCTACAATAACAAATATTTTATTCAAATTTCTTTTACGATTCACCAGAAAAATTCTAACTTCACGAATTTCGAGAAAGAAAACTTTTTGATCCTCTCTTTTATTTTTATTATTTATTTTATTTTATTTTTCTTCTCTTTCTCTCTCCTCTCACTCCTCGTATTCTCTCTCCTATTCCTCCTTTTTTTTTTTTTTCCTTCTCTTTTTCTCTTTTTTTTCTTTTCGTTTCTTTTTTTCCTTTTTCCTTTTTCTTTTCCCCATTCTCCACCGAACCGAGATCTCTCCCTCCCTTTCTTTTTCTTTCTTTCTTTTTCTCTTCTCCTCCTCTCCCTCTTCTCCCTCTCCTTCCTCCCCGTCTTCTTCCTTCTTTCTCTTTAGCCGAGTTCCTTGCCAAGACCTCCTTCTGCCAAAAGCCTCGCCCGTACGATCTTCCTTACTACCGAGATGGTCGGCACCTTCACCGGATCTCCCTTGTCGTCTTCCCTGACGAGACCCTCCACCAGCACCATTCCCATGGGAGACCAAAGAAGAAGGGACTCCCAATGACTTGCCCTCTGCTAAGGCTCTCGATGGTAGCTTGACCCCCCCTCCTTAGTTCTCTCTCTTCTTTCACTTTGGCTCGGCCGAACAGGCCTCCGCCATCCAATGGATGAAGATCAAAGGAGGGGATGGTCCACCGGCACATGGCTAAATGGAGGAGAAGGTCAAGGTGGCGTGGCCACCGAAGAGTGAAGCAAAATTGCTGGGAAAACTTGATGATGAGGGGGATTTTTAAAGAGGGGAAACGAGAGAAATCCCTTGTTGTAAGGGGAGGAACCTCGATAGATCAAACCCTTTCCCTCCACGAAACTTCCTCCGATCAACCCCGTCTCCCCCACGGCCTCTCCTCCGACTTCTCCAGCGAAATACTTGGCAAGATAAGTAGGGGCTCTATCCCCTGTTTTATCCCATTTTTTTTTTCTAAAATTTGAACTGAAGTCGGCAGTGGCTACCGACTTCAGCCCAGGTGGCCCAATAAACCGGGTTTTCAAATTTTCTTCCCGTTAAAATAATTTTGTCCTCAAAATTAGCTTGATTAAAACTTTAATCCTTGAAAGTATTCAACCCTTATGTCATTCTCAAACTCCCAATTAGTCAATATCTTAAGATACTTACTTCTCAAGTCTTAACGTAATAAAATTATAATCAAAACTTAATCCTTTTGATTCACAATGCATACTATATTCTCTAGAGCTCTTCCAAAAGAATACTAATCTTTTGCTGTCAATATAATTAATTATCTTTAATTAAATTTACAAGAACATCATGATAGTCCAAATTTTAGAAATACTCAACCCTAACATCATCCTCGAGCTTTCAGGTAATCCCCCTCTTAGAATGCTCTCCTCATACGACCTTTACACAACAACATGATATAACATTTTCATTTGATCATCACCATCTATCTACAGAGTGGATTCTTTCAATTTCCTTCAAATAAACCTTAGTGCCTCAACCTCAAATTAAAATACATAATTCCTTATCCTTGAAATTTATTTCCCTTGATTCACTTCATGTCATAATTGGCCCTATTCTATGTCATTGATGTGGCAGGATTGCTGACGTGGAGTCCCCTTTGGATCCAATTGGTAGCCATGTTAGCCAGTATCACCAAGTCAGCTCCTCTCTTCGAGCTCCTTCGCCAGGCGGTCCCTTGAGATCGAGCCATCCTCGGTCAAAGTCAAGCTCCCTCTCGTCGATCTCCTTCGTCGGGCAGCTCCTTTGAGGTCGAGCTCACCTTGGTCGAAGTCGAGCTTCCTCACGTCGAGCTCCTTTGCCAAGCAGCTCCCTCGAGGTCGAGCCCGCCTCGATCGAAAACGAGCTCCATCTCTTCGAGCTCCTTTGCCGGGCGGCTCCCTCGAGGTCAAGCCCACCTCGGTCGAAGCCGAGCTCCCTCTCTTCGAGCTCCTTCGACGGGCAGAACCCTCAAGGTAGAGCCCGTCTCGGTCGAAGTTGAGCTCCTTGTCATCGAGCTCCTTCGCTGGACGGCTTCCTCAAGGTCGAGCCTGCCTCAATCGAAGTCAAGCTTCTATCTTCGAGCTCCTTTTCCAAGTGGCTCCCTCGAGGTCGAGCACACCTCGACCAAAATCGAGCTTCCTCATGTCGAGCCAAGCACCTTCATTGGAAAGGACTGCCGGCCCGAGGCTGTCCCAATGACCAGGGTCCACCACACCTCAAGAAACCCTAAAGTAGAGAGAAGGGGATGCCACTACATCCCTTGGACGATGGCACGCCGCCCAAGGCCTATGAAGGGGAAGTGCGTTGGCCCATAGAGGGGTGCCACCCCAAGGCGCCAAGATCCCAACCACCACTGTTTGCACCACCCGAAAGAAGAAAGCCATGCCAGGGGATTTAAACTTGGGGGTGACTGCCCCTAGATCGAGGTCCTGCCAAATTTTTCAAAGTATGGTGACCAGCCAAGAAGTCAAAAGGACGTAACTCCTTACCATGATGGGAGGGGGCACTGGGGCATGCTCCACGGGGCACTGCCAGTCGCTGACCTTCGAGCACCCCCAGAAGGGGGAGAACCTGAGGTGGGTAGTTGAGAAGATCCATGGCCTAAAAGGTAGTCAAAAGGGCCTTCGGACGACGTAAGCAAGAGCAAACATAAGGGGAGTGAGCAAAAGAGAGCGCTATGAGGCAACCGGAGAACTCGTCGGAAGAGTCTCGATGGACACAGCCATCATAGCTCAAGCCCTCCTCTTCCACTGTTATTTCCACTCTACTCTTTCTTTTAAAAGCTAAACCTCCTTCAAGCATGGAGACCAGACAAGGATCCACCGAGGAAGATATGTTCCCCTAGATCGCTCACTGACCTGATCATCAAAGTACCCCCGTCGGGATCCCTGACCCAGGTCTCTTCTCTTTTGCATGTCCGGGTGTGCGAGCTGGATTCTGGGTAACGAGGCTAACATTCGGTGCCACGCTCAAGCTGCAGGCTACGATAGTGTAGGCGGCAACAGTCATTAACACCAACAAATGAGCTTTGAGCATTTAACACTCTCTAGCATCTAAAGCCTTTCTTCCTTTAATCTTTCCTATGATTTTATAAGTAGGATTCAATTTCAGAGAAACCTTAAACCTTTTTAAATAATGAGCTCACAATATCAAACCTAATGGGAGCTTTATATCAAAGTACTCCAGATCCAAGCCCGAATTTAAAGATGTCCAACATTTTTTTTCCTTGGAGTCCTCTACACTAGGTGAGCCTATCGATAAAAATTGCATGGCAACGCCTATAAACTAGCCCAAGGATCAATAACTTTATCCTTTCATTTATTACTAAAATCGTGTTACTGCAATTCAAATTAGTGCTTCTATCATAATACTTCTAAAGTTAGAGTTGACATTCTTAATTAATTTTAGAATAACTCAAACCACTGCACTTCCACTACGCACTCTGATAAAATTTACTAAACCATCTAGGTTTACTAAAAGAATCCCTCCAAAATTTATCTTACCAGGGAAATCTTAAGTTATTAAAATAAAGCTGTCGAGTTTTTATCTCATTCACATCTTGGTATATCATATCAAGATTTATCCTGACCAAGTTTTTATATTGAAAATCCTTGCATAAATTTCACCATCCTTTTAAAACACCAATAATTCTAGTTCAAGTTCAGATTAATCATACTTTTCTTGATAACTCAATAAGACAATCTAGATCATCTTTTCTCTTAGAAAGATTAACTTTAGCTCTAATAAAATAAATAACTCTAAGTCAATGTTCTTAGGAGTAGGATAAATCAAGTTATTACTCATAGAGCTATTTTTATAATTCTTAATATTAGTTGGCAATTACTTGAAATCTTGCCCCTCATAAGCTAAACTCATATAAGTCTCTTAAAATCAATTCCTTTACTTAATGTAACCCAGTAGCATGATAACCTAGATCTTCTTATAGATCTTAATTTGACTTGAGTTTAACATACTCAATAATCCCTAACAATTATAGGATAGATTCAGTAATCCAATCCAAAACTGCTAATATAGGCTATCACGATTCTATCAAAATATGTATACCATGTTAACATAATAGAATCTAATCCTCCAATAGAGAGCTATGAAGCTATACCTAATTCCATCCAGTTTTTCTATATCCATCATATACTTATCATGATCAAAGAGTACAAATCATCCAGTCTTTTACATTCATTCTAGATCAATCCCATTACTTATATTACAGATCAAAAATCGTGTTCCTCTTTTGTACTAATCATATGCTAGATTTTATGCATAATATATCTAAGGATTAGAAATCCAACTTCAAATCCATTTTTGTAACTTTTATAATACTAAGTTCAAATACCTCTTAAGTCATCGTCCATAATAATCATTTTTCAAATTTTGATATCATTTGAATCATATCCTAATCACTTATATCACAATCCCAAGTGATTGTACTTTAAACTTTGATATTATTCTATCATGTCCTAATAACCACTATGTAATTTTTTAATCACTTATATCACAGTCTTGAGCAATCATGACCTAAATTCTGATGTCGCTTATAACTATCTTAATCACTTATGCCATAGTCCAAAATCATCATAATCTAGGCTCAGATACCATTCTGTCATTTTCCAAATCCAATACCAGAATCGGCTATGCGACCGGCCGCACAATCCTAGAATATATTCTAGAGATCATGCAAGGCCTAAAAAAAAAATTATTTTAACTTCAATCCTCCATAATACTATTGATCATAATTCATAAGAAAAATATCTAACATGAAAAAGATAATACAACTTATATGGTTACAATTTTAGTCATCATTTAGTCATCTGATTGGTATTAATGACTCTCTAGCTATTTCTCATTTTTTCACAAATCCAATCCACCACCAACCTCGGATATCCTGTACAACTCTGAGAAGGAAGAAAAGTACGGGTTGTGAGCTTTACAGTCCAGTAAGAATTCTATACAAATCACATTAATAATAATATAATTTTGAAAATAGCAAGAAAAATATCATACAATCAAACAACTCAAATACCATATATAATAAAATATTTGATAAAATTATATTTTCTTTTCATGTTTCATTAGTTATCATTCTTCTTTAGGATTCTGGACTAACCATGGTCACACTTCAGCTATGACTAGCACACTATTGTTACACTCCCGCCTGTGATTGGCACACTATTATCACAATCCCGTCTGTGACCGACACATAATTTGTCACAATCCCACCTATGACCGGCACATAATTTATCACAATCTCGCCTGTGATTGACACACTCATTGTCCAGCTTGTGACTAGCAATATCAGTAACCATAATTTCATGGTGTGGCTAGTCCAAATATTATATTCACTTGATTAACACTTCATCAACTCACTTCATGTAATTAAGTCATGTCATTTACAGTTTTCCAATAAATGACATCATGGTCCAATCCATACAAATATAACTTTGCTTGATAAAACATGGTATATATAAACATAAATAATAATAATAATAATCATACTATTTATCACGAGAAATCAACCATGCATGCTAATGCGTATGTGCTTGGATCAATCATGTCATATAAGATACATATATAAGATTGGTGATCATATCCATATATCCTTACCTTACTAGAGACAACTAACATACCTAATATTGGTCTGTAACCGGAACTCGCACAATGCCCTTCTGCTTAGAAGGCTACCCCCTATAATAACAAATATTTGATTCAAATTTCTTCTACGATTCACCAAAAAAATTCTAACTTCATAAATTTCGAGAAAGAAAATATTTCGATCCTCTCTTTTATTTTATTATTTATTTTATTTTATTTTTCTTCTCTTTCTCTCTCTCCTCTCTCTCCTTTTTCTCTCTCCTCTTTCTCTTTCCTCTCTATCCTCATCTTCTCTCTCCTCTTCCTCCTTTTTATTATTTTTCCTTCTCTTTTTCTCTTTTTTTCTTTTCTTTTATTTTTTCCTTTTTCATTTTTCTTTTCCCCTTCTTCTTCACCGACCCGAGATCTCCCCCCACCCTCTTTTTTTTTCTTTCTTTCTTTTTCTCTTCTCCTGGTCTCCCTCTTCTTTCTCTCCTTCCTCCCCTCTTCTTCTTCCTCTCTAGCCGAGCTCCTTGCTAAGACCTTCTACCGGAAGCCTCGTCCATGTGATCTTCCTCACTACTGAGATGGTCGGCACCCTCACCGGATCTCCCTCATCATCTCCCTTGACGAGACCCTCCACCAGCACCATTCCCATGGGAGACCAAAGAAGAAGGGACTCCCGATGACTTGCCCTCTACTAAGGCTCTTGATGGTAGCTTGACCCCCCCCATCTATTCTCTCTCTTCTTTCACTTTGGCTTGGCCGAGCAGGCCTCCGGCATCCAACGGATGAAGATCGAAGGAGGGGATGATCCACTGGCATATGGCTGAATGGAGGAGAAGGTCGAGGTGGCGCGGCCACCGGAGAGGGAAGCAAAATTGCTTGGAAAACTCGATGATGAGGGGGGGTTTTAAAGAGGGGAAACGAGAAAAATCCCATGCTGTAAGGGGAGGAACCTCGGCTGATCAAACACCTTTCCCTCCACGAAACTTCCTCCGATCAACCCCATCTCCCCCATGGCCTCTCCTTTGACTTCTCCGATGAAATACTTGGCTAGATAAATAGGGGCTCCATCCCCTAGTTCATCTTTTTTTTTTCTGAAATTCGAACTGAAGTCAGCAGTGGCTACTAGCTTCAGCCCAAGCGGCCCAATAAACCGAGTTTTCACAAAGGTAGTCCCAGTGTAGACCTTCCGATGTTCAAGTCAGAAACCAGGAATAGGTGAAAGAAATGAGCTAAGATTTGAGAGAGATTGTGTTATATATTATCTTGCGGGCTCTCTGGGAATCCCTTTTTATAGGCAAAAGATGAGGACATTTTCGGGATAAGAAGCTCTCGGTGGGTTTGGTAAGAAGTGACAGGACTGAAAATTTCATCACGTGGGTTGTCAAGGGGATCATTCCATTTGTATAGAATGTCTGCTTCCTATTAATTACGGCTTTGCCTCTTATCCAAAACTGGCCATGCCTCTTAATGGTGAAGGCGATCACAGTATGAGACTGGTTATGCTCATATTAATTATGAAAATTTACTGAGAATTATAGAATATGACCTCCTGATTACACAATCGGTATATGGAGATAAGCGTTAGTTGGTTCTTCATTTGGTCATCCTGAGAAGTACTACCTGAGAATCCATGTTTGCCATTAGACACAAAGGTCCAGGGTCGGCCTAAGTTCCTTTACCAAGGCTAAGGGTTAGTAGGGCCAAGGAACTCAGGGCATGATTCTGCTTTACCCTAAACATGGAGGGTCCCGATTATTGAAGGTGAGGTTCGGCTCATAGAGTCTCAAGATGCTGAGGGTGGAGTTGGCCCCCCACATTAGGTTGTATGTATAGTAATGGCCAAGTTAAAAATTAAAAATCTAATTTATGATTATATATATATATATATATTAACTTTTTAGCTTTTATCTTAAATTTCATAATCCAAATCAAATTTCATTTTTTTAGTTTTAATTATTTTTATATCAAATTAAAATCAGACAAATCAATTAAATTCTTTCACAACATAAAATCATCATTTTTATCTACCAATTTAATTGTTTATTCATTTATTTTATTTTTGTGATAGATATATCTGTCACCAATTTATTACTGAAACTAACAAAAAATGTGTATCTTTTTTCCATCACAAATATATCACAAATTTGTGATGGATTTGTTGTGACGGATATATCCGTCACAACTCCATCACTTATATCCGTCACAACTCCATCACTAAAAGCATTCAAAAATATGTACATTTTTTTATCATAAATCCGTTACAAATTTATAATAGATTTGTAATGGATATTTATGATGGATACATTCATCACAAAGTTATTACTGAAAGCAACAAAAGATTTACATCTTTTTTCCATCATAAATTTATGATAGATTTAATTTTGATTTATTTGTGATAGAAATATTTATCACAAATCCGTCACTGAAGTTTCACAAAAAAACACTTTTCAGTCACAAATCTATCATAAATCCATTACAATTTGTGATAGAATTTTTTCATCACAAATTTTCCATCATCGATGTCCTTTTTTTATAGTGGAAGACTCCCCGATCTTGCAACTTGATCCCTAGAAATCATGCGGGAAGGAGTAGTGCACACCTTATCTTCTATAAGGGAGATGGTATATAGCATCACGCCTCTTTAATATTTATCACTACTAGAACATGTGCCTAGCAAAGGCGTGACTGCCATGAAGATATACTCCACGCCATTCCCAACCACTCATACAGAGGCATGCGTTCTACATAAGTGTGTCTGCTGTGAATACATGCCAACCATCATTTGCTAAATCGTAGAACGTTCCTTAGATGATAGGTACTCTATATACCAATCTATAAAAATTATTCCTCGAGACCCTCTTAGTAAGTTCTTCCTGACACCTTCTAAGTTATTTGAAAGTCCTCCCTAAAGTTCCCATACTTCCGACGTAAGCCTTTGAGAGACTCGAAAGCTCTCTCTAAGCCTCCCAAGTTCTAGGATGAAGCTTCCATAAAGGCTAGGCCAACGAGAGCCTAAGCAAGGTGAAATAGGGAGACGAAGCCAAGAGGAGCCTCGAAGGAAATGCACTAAGCTTCCCTTGCACTCTTACAAGCTTTGCTAATTCTTTAAGAAGCTTCGCTATCTCTCTCGAGCCTCACCAGCTTCACTTAGGCTTCTCTCATACCTTCCCACACCTCGCCTACATTCCACCAGGTCCATCTACCACTCCATCATTTCGCCCAACTTTGCTCCATCCATATACCGCAATCCATCACCGCTTCTACTTACTTAGAAGTTGCAGACCCCTCTCTTTTGTTTGCTTTCGTGGGAGAGGCAACGGAGGGTCCATCATTAGAGAATCTCAGACTTCCATGTCTTTATTGTTTTTACAAGTTTTGAAGACCTATGCATCCCGGAAGGAAAATCGGAGCTGTATGATGAAGCAATCACATCTAGCCAAATCAGTACATCTCCAGCAAAACTGCAATACCTATTATGTTTCATCTTAAAATTTTTTTATATGAGAAGGTTTTTCAAAAATCTCCGAACTATTCCCATTTACGAGTTGTTGGTGGTTTATGTTTTCCTTGGCTTTGACCATACAAGTCCAATTAACTTGAATTTCAATCCATTAAATGTTATTTCTTAGGGTATAAAGCTGTTCACAAAGGATATAGATGCTTCAATTTAGTAAAGAAAACAAAATATATCACGTCATCTCATTTTTGATGAACACATTTTTTCCTTTCTAGCCCTATCACCACCTTAATTAGCTTCTCACAACCCCATTTTTGCTCTTGGCTCAATTTCTATATGGTTATCTCAACTCTCTACAACTATCGATACCATTTAGACTACTAATAACGATAAATTCTTAGATCACTCTACAGGTACAATACATTAATCTTAGGATCGGATTCTATTATGACAATAACGGCCAATTCAGCTACTACAATAGTTGACAATATAAGCATGCGAATGAAACCTATACCACCGCTAGTATTCATCACCAACCTCCCCTCCCACACCAGCCAAGCAATTAGCCTACCACAATGCACCCATCTCGTGACCCCTGATCTCAATCCAATATCTCCAAACATAAAATAGTATATTATAATTGCCACCCTCTTCCAACCATCCTTACTATGTCCTATCCTATTAAAGTAATATATTATACACAAGCCTTAAAAAGTCCTAAGTGGAGATGTACCATGGATCTCGAATTTATGTCTTTTTAGAATCAGCAAACTTGGACTCTTGTCCCCTTTTAGCTTAACATGAATGTTATCAGTTGCAAGTGGGTATTCGGATTAAACACAACTCAGATGGATCCATCAATAAATATAAAGTTTGCTTGATTATCAAAGGCTTTCACCAATACCTTGGAGTTGATTTTATTGAAATATTCAACCATGTAGTTAAGCATATTACAATCAAAACTACTTTTACAATAGCTTTGGGTCATAATTGGCCTCTCCATCAACTTGATGTAGAGTGTGCATTTTTACATATGGACTGTGCCTTTTGGAGTTGGGGTTTATCATTTTTCAATCTGATCCTTTATTATTTTTATATGTATATCATTATGAAAGCATTACGTTATACCTTCTTTTTTGTGTTGACGATATTATTATCACTTGCGATAATAATATTGCTTTCTCAAGCTTATCATGGAACCCGCCAATTCATTTGAAATAAAGGATATGAGATTATTGTCATATTTTCTTGGTATTCAAGTGGAATGATCAAGTGATGGGATTTTTCTACGTCAACCTAAATACATACTAGTCCTGTTACAATGCACCAACAAGCTTGGATGCAACCCATGTTCAATTCTTTGCTCTACCAAAAAGCTATGCCACATGGATAGATCTTTGCTTGATGATCGCTAGAGTATTGTTGGAGCCCTCCAATATGTAACCTTAACATGGCCAAATATAGCTTTCTCGATTAATTCACTACAGTAAAAGGATGAAATGCCGACCCTTTTCTCCCGATACCTTGGGCAAGCATTGGGAGATAGCGCAAACTCGTCGACGCTTTTGAAAAGCGTCGCTATCCACCGGCGCTTATAAGCGTCACTAAATTAATTGTTTTCCGACGCTTTTAAGCATCACCAGGTTTTCAACAAACGTCAGAAGCTCCGCCACAGTACCGATATTTTTGAAAAGCATCGGCAAAAAAAGAGAATACCGACGCTTAAAAGCGTCATCAAGCCCCCTTCTTTTCTTCCCCCGACCGAGCCCTAATCTCAGTCTTCCACCACCGCTCCTCCATCTCTTCTTTTTCCTCTCCTCGTTCATCTCCTCCGCTGGTTCGTCGCCGTCCTGCGCGCGTCGTCACCGTCCCGTGCCTCGTCGCCGTCCTGCGCGTCATTGCCATCCTACCTCGGACCGGATCGAGCCAGCGCTCCACCATTTTTCCTCTTCCCTCTCCTTGTTCATCACCTCCGCCAGTTTGTCACCATCCCGGGGTCACCGTCCTATGCGTCGATGCCGTCCCATCGTCGCCGTCCCAGCTAGGACCGGATCAAGCCGGCAAAAAACCCTAGGTATAATATTGTTTGATCCCATTTTTTTTTCTGTTTTGTTTAATTATTTTGGTAATAATTATCTTTCTACAATGTATTGCTTTTAGGATTTGATGCAGGTTTATGTTTATATTTATATTTATATTTTTTATTATTTATAATTTTAACATGCATGACAGTATATTAGAATCAAACACTTGGATGTATCCCTTTTGGTTAAACTATTAAGGTCTAACTTCTTACTAATTCATCGTGTTGGGGTTGTAAAAGATGTACATGTTGATAGGAATTTTGCAAAAGGAGCTGGGTTTCAGTCAATTTAACAAATGTCGTAAGGTTATTCTTTGTGAATCCGACCGAACCCGTGCTGTTTCTATATATATTTACACCAATTATTAAAATGGGACAGCAGCATGTTATGATGATTACCGTATGTGCCTTGGCTCAGTTCACATGACTCTCCACATGGGGGAGAGGTATAGGATCCAAATCCTAAGCGGATTTCTATAAAAACATATGTAAAGAATGTATGTTTAATGATTCGAATTGATAAGCATAATTAGCTAGGTATATATGATACTTAATTATTATGATGCATACAAGGTGGTTAATTATATATCAAATTGCCAAGCCAACAATGGCCACTCCATAGAACTATTTTATTTGCAATGTGGTTTATATTGCAAACCCTTCAACCAGCGTCGCGGATCATATCCAAATGGCCTCTTCACATTGCTATTATTTATTGTGATCAATGTTCATGAATTTTTTTTAATTTCTTTTATAAGGTAAAGTATTCATACAAATTTGGCGTGAATATCATCGCTAAAATCAAAGCTAGCCATATAATTTTTTGTTATTTCCAAAAAAATGAATCATAACATGCAAAAGAACCAACAAGATAAAACCATACCATAAATGAAATTAGAGTAGGCCCTGCTCCCGTTTGGTTTTGTGCCTTCTACCACGTAACAAAGAAAATGAGGTTTCATTCATTAATTTTTACAGCCCCAACACGATGCATTCAAACCCATTATAGGAAAACGGGCAAACGACGATGATTTTCTCTTGACGCTTCTGTGGAGCGCCGGAAGAATTTGAAACCCATCGATGCTTTCAAAAAGTGTCGATATTTTCTGACGCTTTAAAGCGTCGGCAAGTATCTAATGTTTACCGATGCTTTTAAGCATTGCCGGACTTTCTAAAAGCATCATTAAAATTATGGAATTACCGACGCTTCTAAGCATCGCCGAATTTCTGAAATTTTCATTTCTCCTAACCTGAGCCCTAGATCCCACCATTTGCTCGATCCAACGACCTAGCTCCTCCTCCTCCTCTCGATCCGTCGACCTAGCTCCTCCTCCTCCTCCTCCGATCCATGTCCTAGATCCCACGTTCGATCCGTCGGCGCAACCTCCTCCTCCACCGATCCCTCCCTCCTCTTACTCGATCATCCGGTAGCTCCTCCGACAATCCCTCCCTCCTTCTCCATCTCTTCCGTCAACTCCTCACGCGCCGGCCACCTCGATCCTTCTCTGTTCATCAAATTCATAGGTTTGCTCTATTTGTTTGATTTTTTTTTTGTCTATTATTACTTGTTTTGTTTTATTTTTTGTATATTATTTCTCTGTGTAAAATGCTCAAGACAATATTTTTTTGTCTATTATTGTGTTGCTTGTCACCAATCCTAATTCTCAAAAATATCAATCTTTTTTAGTGATATGAAAATAGGTCCATCCTCATTGTACTTATCCAGATGCAAATACTTTGCACTGTTTAAGTCTTGAAACCTAGAAGGGGATGTAACCCTTAGCATGATCTCAATTAACAACACTCAAAAAATATTAGTTGATATAAAATAACCAATAAAATGTCGGATCGATTAAATAAATAGTCCATGTGCCTTGACTATTTTACTTGCTTGATTATCTATTCTACGTGATAGAAGAGAATTGAAACTTTAATGGAGCAGGATTTTCAGATATAAATATATTTAAACAAAAGATCAAAGAAAAGGATTAATAGTGGATATGTAGGAAAAAAATAAAATAACAAAGGATGAGAAAAGTCATGATTTTAGGTTAGAGACAAATCATGTTATGGCCCGGATTGGATTAGTCCACTTGATTGGCTAGGCCCACCTACGCTCCACTGCATATGTATGAAAATATTTTTTATAAAGTAAAAATGATAATAATAGTAGCCGGTGGTGATCGTAATTAATAACCTTAGAATGGATGGCTATATTAGAAATTTATGTATAACCTACTAATCCTATGTAGAACTAACTTGAAACGTAGTCTTGAATGAGATAAATAAAAATAAATTTAGTAAACTAATCTTTCATTTTGGGTTCTAAGTTAACCCTATCTACGATTCATGATCTTGTTGTTGTTGGTAGTTTTTATGTCATGTAGAATTACCTATTTTGTTGCCATTTTCTTATCAGATGTTTGCTTTGAGAGTAAAGAAGCTCTGTAACCAATTTTAAAATTAGTTTAAGGTTTGTATATTGAGGCTTTGATGATTATGCGATGTATGTTTGGCTGATTCAACTATTTCTAATGGCAACAATCTTGGATGGCCTTCTTTTGTAGGCAACCGATTGTAGTCGTTTTGAATTAGTTGCAGATTAAATAGTATATAACTGAGCCTCCTCCATATTTTTTATTATTTATTGTTCTTTTCTTAGTAGATGATTTTCATTTTTTTATAAATTTCTAAGTATATACCTGTATCTTACTGAACACGTTATGCTTTAAGGTTAGTTTCATTATTGTAAATCTTTTATTTCAATACCATCTATAGCTTTGTTATGATTAATTATGACTTTTTAAATATTTTTTAAAAAACTTGCATTGCATAGAAATATAAACTCGTCAATTGATCAAAGTACATATTCTATAGCATCTATATAATTATTTTATTTTTGTACGAATGAGAGAAATATGTACAGAGATCAATTGATTGTCCAGTTTAGATAGTTTGAAAATTGTAAATAATTTTATAGGTGCTTACAGTAATCAAACGGTATGGATAGAGTTCTAGATATATTTTGGATAGCATTTCCTTTTAGTTCTCCTCATACATATTTATTTGTATAGGGAGAACTAAGAAAAAATACTGCCAAAATTTTTTTGAAACTTCTATTGCGATCCTTTGGTTACTATAAATGATATACAAAATTAATGCAATTCTTGAATGGGATATGACATCTTTACCTATTAGTTGGTGATAGGATATATTTAATAATACTGTAATCGATCTATTGAATAAACTTATTTTAAATTTATTCTGTTCTTATAAATATTTATTTATTTCAGTTAGTTTTATCTTATAATGGATAAGAGTTGAATAACTAAATCGAGAAATAACAAAGAATATCTGGATGGAGTATAGAATTTTATTAAATTTGGTATGGAGAGAAGTAGTATCAATGAAAATATTTTATGTCCATGTCGAAAATGTGTAAATTCTAGTTCTCTATATCCAAATACTGTTGAAGAACATTTGGTATGGAATGGTTTTTTAAGAGGTTATACAGAGTAGTTTTTTCATGGAGAGTCAAGGTTACCATCTATATGTAACCAAACCTTTAACATGGAACATATACTTGATTTTGGATCCAGTAATTAACAGAAAAATCTTGCAAGAGATGATGATATCAGGGGTTTGCTCAGAGATGCTTTTAAATATGGTGCTCAACATCTTGAAGATTGCAGTGGAGGACAAGTAGCAGCTAGGCTACTTGAGGATCCTATATTTACTGAATCTATACATAATGGGGAGCCGATACCCATAACTAATGTTGGAACAGATCGTTATCAGAAGTTGATAAGAGATGCATATCAAGAATTATATCCTGGTTGCAATAACTTTTCAAAAATTTCTTTTCTTGTACATTTATTTCATATAAAATACTTGAATGGATGGTCTAGCAAGAGTTTTACTATATTGCTCAAGTTATTAAATGATGCATTTCCTGAAGGTACTAGTTTACCAACATCTTGTTATGAAGCCAAAAAACTAGTAAAGGAATTAGATCTTGGATACGAAAAGATTCATAGATGTCCAAATGATTATATATTATATCAGGAAGAACATGTCGATCAAGAGTCATGCCATATGTGTGGATATTCACAATGGATGAAGCAAAAAGAAAATGAGAGTGATGGATTAGATGAATTGGATGCAACATAAATTAAACAAAAGCCGATAAAGGTATTATGCTATTTTCCTCTTGTACCGAGATTAAAAAGGATCTATATATCATCAAATACAGCTTCATCAATGAGATGGCATGATGAAAGCCGTACAAAAGATGGAATGCTGAGACACCAAGCAGATAGTTTAGCATGGAAAGCATTTGATGACAGACATCTTGATTTTGTATCTGATGCTCGTAATGTCAAGCTGGGTTTAGCCAGTGATGGGTTGAATCCATTTCGGACCTTAAGTTCTGTCTATAGAACCTAGCCAGTTGTTCTGATTCCTTATAATTTGTCATCATGGATATACATGAAACAGTCTTCACTTATTTTATCAATGGTCATTCTATGTGATAAGGGTCCAGGCAATGATATTGATATTTTCTTACAACCTTTAATAGATGAATTGAAACAATTATAGGAGGGTATCAGTACAATTGATGCTTCGAATAACCAAATATTCAATCTGCAGGCAGCTCTATTATGGACTGTTAATGATTTTCCTGCATATACTAATTTATCTAGCTGGAGCACTAAGGGATGAGTTGCATATCCTTCTTGTGGTGAATCAACCCATTCAATTTGGTTAAAACTTGGAGAAAAGTTTTGTTATATGGGACATCGTCGATGGTTGAAGGCAAATCATCTATTTCGAATTCAGAAGGATTTATTTGATGGTACTATAGAGTTGGAATCTGCTCCAATTCTACCTTTTGGTTATGTTATTCATAGGCAAATACTTGGTATCAGACACAGTTATGGTAAGATGACAAAATCCTCTAAAAAGCGAGGAAGAGATGATGTTGAGACTTCAGCACAGGAAGAAGTTTTGGAGGAAGTTAATACTTGCACCTTAGATACAGTAGTGTTCGAGGATCCGGATAATTTCTTTGAAGTTGAAAATGATGATGATATAATGACAGTATCTATCCATCAGCATACTAAACAATTATGGGAGAAAAGAAGCTTATTCTTTGACTTACTTTATTGGGAGCACAATATACTCCGACATAATCTTGATGTTATGCATACATAAAAGAATGTTTGTGATAATTTGATTGGAACAATATTAAATCTTGATGGACAAACTAAAGATAATATGAAGGTGCATCTTGATTTAAAAGAAATGGGCATCCGACATAAACTTCATCCACAAGTGCTTGCAAATGATAGAACTTATATTCCTCATGCATGCTATACAATGTCTAGTCGAGAAAAAGATCTCTTTCTGACAATTTTAAAGAATATTAAGGTTCCTGATGGATATGCATCAAATATTTCATGATATGTGAATCTGAAAGAGTATAAAACTTCAAATCTTAAAAGTCATGATGGACATATACTGATACAAGATATTCTTTCATTGACTTTAAGGTCGTCAATGCCGAAACAAGTTATTACGGTTATTTTTCAGTTATCATCATTCTTCAAGGCATTATGTTCTAAGGTTCTTGTTCTTCGGAGCTTGATCAGTTGCAGTCTCAAGTCATACTTACATTATATCAGATGGAAAAAATTTTTCCTCCTGGATTTTTTACGATTATGGTTCATCTACTCATTCACCTAGCTTCGAAAGCTAAATTTGGTGGACCGGTACAGTACAGATGGATGTACCTTATCGAGAGGTAATGCTGTAAAATTAAAATTTCATAGTTTAGATATCTTTTTCATTATTTAATATGATATTAATATTAAAATTTTAATAAATATCATACTTTTTGAAGGTATCTTGTATATTTGAAGGATTATGTATAAAACAAAGTCCATCCTGAGGGCTCAATAATAGAGGGATATATTGCTAAAGAGTGTTTAACATTTTATTCAAGATATCTCGAAGGTGTAGAGACTGTATTTAATCGATCTCAATGTCATGGTGATACTGTGGAGAATACAGATCTATACAAATTTGCATCTTCTGGAAGATTTATAGAAAAAGCTGAAAGTATTGTTCTTAACCATAAATTCTTGTCACAACACACCGTTATGTATTACTACATAGTGACATAATATTTGACTATCGCAGGTTAGTCTATCTACACATAAATAATATTAAATATTAGACATGTTATTGTCAAACTTATATTTGATTGTCATGCAGTGAATTTTTAGTTGTATAACGATAAGCCAATCATTTCACTCATCCTAATCCAAGGATTGAATAAAGATGGTTGGTTGAGTTATTCCCTAATTAGCTTGCCAATCAGGTTAGTATATATAAGTCATATAATAATTTTACATACATTTAACATCGAATAAGTGATCGAAAATTGATATTATATTTTCTAGGTATCGGTACTGATGGAGAAAAATTGTTCAGCAGAACTAATAGCACTTGCCAGATGTCCTAATTTTATTGTGAACAAATATAATGGTTTTATTATAAATGGCTTTAAATTTTATACCAAGGAGCATGAGAAATTTAGAAAAACTCAGAATAGTGGTGTTATGGTAGAAGTAGATGGAAAATCTTATTATGGTATACTTAAAGATATTTTTGAGTTGGATTATTATGGAAATTTTAAAGTTGTATTATTTCGATGCGATTGGATGGATATAAATACACCAAGAGATTTGAAAAAGGACTTAAATGGATTCATACTTGTCAATTTTTCAAGATTGATACATATGGGTGTGTTATTGAAGGATGATCTATTCATCTTTTCATCTCAAGCTCGACAAGTTTTTTATGTACAAGACTCGAAAGATAAAGAATGGGCTACTGTTATTAAGACAAAATTCAGAGACTTGTATGACATGAAAAAAAAGGTGGAAGATGATGATGATACTTACACTCAGTGTATGCCTTATAATATTATGCCGGATGATCATATAAATGATACAACCATTTTGGTTAGATTGGATTCTGAAGAAGGTACAACTGGTTGATTATGATAAGTAAGTAGCTTATAAGATGGTTTACATTTTTGCATGAATGATTATGTTATCTTTTAAATTATAATTAATTTTCATTATAATTTGATTATAATATTGACTGACTTGGTTTTAAATAATGCATGTTAAGTACACCATGCCTTGAAGGAAGCGCCTATCGGATGTACAGTTTCAGTTTTCTCAGACCAAGACTGGTACTTCGTCACAGCAGCCCGACGTGCGTCGATCAGTTTAACATCGGTCTGATGCCAGTCCATCCATTTCTGTACATCTGGCGGAGGGCCATACCTCTCCACCTCAGGATGACGTCATTCCCTCCGAGTCAGTACATCACAATCATCCTACAGATCATCCTGATAACGAGCCTATCATCGATGACATGCAGATATAGGATAATTTAATAATTTCATCCACTTCAATTCATACATATGCAATAGTTTTGATATATAATTTTCTATATTTTTTTTGTAGATGGATCCGGGAGACTTAGGCAGAGGCAAGGAGCCATACTAGTCCGTGATGTGTGGCAGTTACCTGAGGACGAGAGGATAGTCATAGAGTGTAACAAGCTAGGCTAGCCTATTAAGAAAGCTACTAGCTTGTTGACTAGTTTTTTTGGGGATAGTAGCACGCCGGGGTCAGCTATGTCCCCTAAATTATTCGAAGTGGAACGACATGCTTCCTGCCTATAAAGTAGAGATGTTACGAGCTGTACAGGTAAAAAAATTGATATATTACTTTATATCTTAGGTTTTTAATAATTGAATTACTTATTTCATTTAATACTTATTTTATTGTTTATTTAAATTATAGAGCAAGTTCATTCTCCCTCTAGATTCTTCTGATTTTGTGCTTAAGTCTCTTAATCGCAAGTGAAAAGAATATAGGGCGAAGTTGAAGGGAGACTACAAGCTAGATGGTAGGACAGAGGAGCAGGTTACAGCTACCTGTCCTCCTGATGTTCACTCTCATCAGTGGAGGGAGCTGGTGCACTATTAGTTCTCCGAAAGGGCACAGGTTGTGTAACATCATCAAACATATAAATTAGATAATTTTCACTCATCCTAATTATATTTATACAATATATAACATAATTTTAATTTATTTTTGTAGACATATTCTGCTATTGGTAGAGCTGCATGAGCAGCTCAGTTTATTCCTCATACAGCGGGGTCCAAGAGTTATGCACGGCTCAGGCATGAGTTTGTATGTTTCTCATCCTATAATACTTTTTGTACATTTTTAGTTTTAACATCATGTATCATCATGTATCCTGCATGTGCCATGTATCCTGCATGTGCTATGTATCATGGTATAGGGTATAAGATGTATCATTTATAATTTGTTTATAACATTTATTCTTTCTATAGGCTGATCAGCAAGGGAGGGAGCCTGGTGAGGTGGAGTTCTATCGGATGACTCACGTTCACCAGAATGACAATTTTGTTCGAGAGGAGTCCAGAGATATATATGTATTTTTTTTATTTATATTATATCATGATTTATAATTTTATTTTTATTAAGTATTGATATATGAGTTTTTTATAAAACATAGGATAGGGCTACCTCTATGATCATCGAGCGTGGTGGTGAGGCTACATCATTTACTCAGAGCAGTTGTATCGAGGCCGAGGTATTCTCGGAGTTGATGGGACCAGAGCATCCTGGATGAGTGAGGGGTTATGGGATTGGAGTTATCCCTACTCAGTTATCTGAGGTGAGTAGATATACTCGGGATGCTAGAGATAGTCATCATGATTCACATGTTCGTTGACTCGAGGATGAGATAGCAGAGCTCAGACAAACACGTGATGCAGACAAGGCAGAGATGCAGACTTTTAGGTCTCAGCTTGAGCATGTTACATATGTGCTACATATGTTCATGTCATCTCAAGTAAGTAATTATTTATAACTACATATATATATATTGTATGTATCTAATAATTTAGAATATATATAATGCTTGTATTGTAACTATATATATGTATATCTTGTAGGTTCCTGATGCATCTACCAGTGACAGACACGATGACGACCAGCCTCCCACGGATCAGTGATGCCAGTTAATTTTTTTATATTATTTTTATATGTCTTTTTATGTATTTGAACTTGGATCGATATTGAGCATCTATTGATACTTTATATATATATAAAATACTCTTTATATTGACTTCAAGTGTATTTGGTATTTAGAGTATTAAAGTTATGTTTGTGTGATACAAATTTCATTTAAATGATGTTTGATATCATTTTGTATGTCTTTGGCTATGTGTGATACAGGTTTGATGAATGATACAAGTTTGAATGAATGATGTATGTATTTGATGTATACAGGTTTGTGTTAATATAGGTATATTTTAAAAAAAATAAATAATTAAATTTGTCGATGCTTTAAAGCATCGTTAAATTACCAATTACTGATGCTTTAAAACATCGCTATTCTAGTTATTACCGACACTTTAAAGCATTGCTGGATTTTAAACTTAGCGATGCTTTAAAGCGTCGGAATGTACCGACGCTTTAAAAAAGCATCGCTAAGTTTAAAACCTAGCGATGCTTTAAAACATCGGCAACTTTAAATTTAGTGACGCTTTAAAGCGTCGGCATGTTGCATCCCCACGCTTACATAGCCGATACTTTTGGATGTTTTTGAAAGCATGAGGAGACTTTTTGCCGATGCTTAAAAGCATCGGCAAAGGTCCCAAAAATCGTCGGCAAAATCTTGTTTCACTGTAATGATTAGATTTATCAATTTTTATAACATCCAATGGAGGACCATATGGTAGCAGTCAAATGTATACTTCGATTCCTCAAAGGTACCATCACTTTTGGACTTAAGTTATAACTAGGCCTATTAAATCTTGTTGCATAGTCGGATGCAAATTGGATTGGTAGCCTCATTAATAGACGCTCTACAAGTGATTTTTGTATTTTCTCATACATAACCTTATTTCTTGGGATGTTAAAAAGCAAACAACAGTTGCTCAATCACTTACTAAAGTGGAGAATCGATGTCTTGCCCAAACTACTGCTAAACTACAATAGTTGTGCTCTTTATTATGTGAATTATATATTCCTCTCTATTTAGTTCCTTTAATCTGGTGTGACGATATTTCTCATGCTACCTTTTTTAAGGTAATTCATAGACCATATATATTGGAATCATATATCATTGATTTTTTTTGTTCTCTCTTTCTATCATCCTTCCATTTATCTACATCCATTTATTTTTGCTTTAGAACCCATAATAATTTTTATTTTGTATGAAAAAAATGGAAGTTGCTATAACTATATGATCGATCCACTTATATAGTGACTTTTTCTTGGGATTGTCATCTCTTTTGCTTTCAATCCAATGTTCTATGTAAGAGTTAAATATATTGAGATCGATTATTATTATGTTCAAGAATTGATAGGTTGTAAGCTTTTAGATGTTAAATTCATTATCTATAGATCAAGTTACCGACATCTTTATCAAAGGTCTTCACTATAATCGTGTTCAATTTTTATAGTCTAAGCTTCATACTCAACCAAATGCTCAACTTGAAAGGGGATAATAATATACCATAAATTTTCTTAATTCAAAATTTAAATTTTGAATTTTGTATTCAAATTATTGTTGTAATCTTATCTTATTTTTCTTCCACCTTTTCTTTATTCAAATTCAAATTCAAATTTTGAATTTGAATTGATGTTAAAATATTTTTCTTTTTTTCTTGTATATGCTATTTAAATTCCAATTTTGAATTTGAATTGATGATAAAATATAAACTATTTTTCTTATTTTTTAATATTCCATTCAAATTCAAATTTTGAATTTGAATTAGTGCCAAAATATTTTTATTTTTTTCTTGTATAAACTATATATATTTAATACATACTTAAGGAAACTTCAAGAAAAATCAAGTGGGATTTTACCCATCTTATTGTATTCTCTTTTAGATATGTAACTATAGCCTAAGAGAAAGAAATGCTAAGGATCTTATCATCAAGAAATAGAATGATCATACACAAATATGTGCGCGTGTGTAGAGAGAGAGAAAGAGAGAGAGACTTCATTTTATTCAAGAGCCAATGGCTCAAAGGAGTTTGTGTTCTTAATAATAAGGATGCGGTAGAATGCATCTTTTGTTTACATTACAGCCCTTATAATTTATCATTGACCATTTTTGTATTTGTGGAAATATAACATTGCATTGTTTCTTAGGACGTTAATCAACTTCTCTCTCTCTCTCTCTCTCTCTCTCTCCACTTGAAAGACATCATAGGTTAAGAGCATAGCTTTTTTTGGGCAGAAGCATATATCATTGTTCCACTCAACTGATGTAGCATTTTTACTCTTTGTTATATTAATCTTGTGCAAATTGTTCTGTAGGAAAAATAATTCCTAAATTCCTAGGACCGATCAAATGATTAGAATCATATAAATAGATCATAGTAAAAGCATTACAATATATACCTATATTCGCCATGAATTGCATATGGAAGTGATGTTCACATAAACATCGAAGGCAGAGTCCTTCTCTCCAGCATCATCATGGTTGGCAGCTCATAGATGGGGAAAGCCGTGAGAACAAATCTCACGTAGAATATTATATTATATCGAGGAGTGGAGAGGAGATCTAGTCTATTATTTTTAAGCAAATCCTAATAGGCCCTCCCATCATGGACTAGTAGGGACAAGGCCTACACTATGTCACCTCAACCACACCAACCCACATGAGATGCTCATAGCCCAAATAATGATCGCCTAACATTGGGCTCATCATACATCTATCAACATGGACCATAAAATCAAACCCAGTTTTAATAAAATAAAATTCTAATTAATGTTAGTCCAAATTAAGAAAAACTTACATCCTTCCACTTGGACTACATTAATTATAATTTTAAAAATATTTTATTTTAAAAAAATAACTCTCAGGTAGAAAATAAAATGTGGCTACCATATGATCCATAGATAGCACATATAAATGACTCGGTCCAACAGTATCCACGATGCCGAATCATGAGATCGTTGTACTACTTAACCGATATAGGACTTATCCATGGTTACAAGAATTATAAATACCATCGACATGAGTCTTAGTATGGTAGTGTAGCAAAAAAATAGCATCAAGGTGATCAAATAAAACATGCTATTTTCATTGTCAATCATCTAATTTCTCTTCAACATGCTTAAAAAAAAATAAGCAAGAGAAATTTTAATGACATCAAATAACAAGCCATTCTATCTCACATATATAATAATGGTGTCAATGACGAGACAACACAATATACCTGAGACTTGATACCTAATCTCAGTGAGGTATATGATCAAAAAAGAGATATCTCATAATTAAAATAAATTATAAATGTATCTCTAATCATAATTTCTCTATAACCACATGCTTTATAACAACTTAGAAAAATTTTACGACTTCAAAAGAAGTCTGTATATATCGAAACACAATGAGATCTCATAATTATCAAAATGAGACATACCCATACAACTGTCATTCTCAAGATAAAACATATTCTTGAGATACTATATTATATTTTGTTACACATGTGCACATATAAAATCATATAGGAATGCAATTTTTTAACTATCATGTCAACAATATATATAAATACACATGATAGAAAAATCAAATGAAATCAAGCTTTATAATAATAAAGCACAAACATAAAGTCACTCCTACTAACCAAGTACAACAAAAGAATTTAATATATCGATATTTTCAACATGCTTTGTAAAGCATACGGGCTTCAAATTCTTGGTTAAAGGATCAGTCAATAAGGACTTTATTTATATACACTCGATACTTAGTATTCTTGAATTACAAACTAGCAATCAATGATAAATAAAATTTTATCGATCAAGTCAATGTATAAATATATTAAATTTTTACTAATCCAAAAAATTAAAAGATTCTTAAAATGCCCATATTCTTGATATGTTTCATGAAAAAAACTGTCTTATTCTTGATTAGGAGATCAACAAATATTAACTTTGTATATTATACAAAATATCTTCCTTTTAACTACAACCACTGATTGACAAAAAATTCTATCTTTAAACAGATAGAGATAATAAAAACTTTTATTATTTTTTTAAAAGACATATCTGTCTATGATTATAATAAATTATAAGTGGTTTTAAGATAGAATCAATTATTATATGCCCAAGATAAAGTTTCATAATAAAAGTAATATGAATTGTGACTTTACAACATGCCACAAACTTTGCCTGTATATCCAAGAATGCCATTAGATTCTATTTTTAAGCATTTCTATGAATCAAAACCTCTAGTTACTTACATTGTCATAAGAAATGACATGTAACTATTTTTTTATCATATGATTTCTTTACTAGTGCTACATCAACTAGTAATTGAGGTACTATAATTAATTAATATATTTAATATTATGCTCTCCCACTATCCTTCAATAGGATGAAATATAATATTTATATAAATAAGAGCAACAACTTATTTTCCTTCAATATCATACTTCTAATATATAGAAGCATCTGACATTATGCAAATCAGAATCTATAAATATGGCATGATTTGAGTCAATATTCTTTATACCTCAATTAAGATAGTAGAATCTGTATTCATTTAAAAATAACTGAATAACCAAAATAAATAATGTATTATTATGAAACCAAGATTTATTCATTGATAGATTATCAATGATTAAGAGTTGCATGATAGCTCCAACCATAAATATAAAAGATGTTGGACTTCTTACTAATTTTTAACTGAAAAGGTATCTTGTATAACTATTTTATCAAGAATTTTATTCAAAATATAGATGGTAATTATTAGGATTTTATACAGAGATATCATGATAAATTGCACCAACTCATCATACTCTACACCATATCTTTCAGAGTATATTTTGCCTCTCAGTTACACAATTTAGAAATTTCAGCATGGTATATTAAATAACTATTCCATACTTACACAAATATTTAATAATATTATTTATTTATTATATATGGGATCTTAGAATGTGACTGATATACCTTATCAACATTCTTATCTTTTTCTCAAAAAGTATCAAAAAACTTCTGAAACAAAATAGGATATAATTTATTAATTATTTTACATATATGATTTTAAGTTTATTAAACTATATAGCAGAAAAACTAAATATGATGAGTGGCCTATGTATTAGAGATAAAAATATTATAATACTAATTTTGGTGTAATTCTCTTTAGTTTCAAGATATAAATCCTAACATCATCATACCATCTATCTCATATTAATTTATCTATCCATCAGCTATCTAGACTTTCTTTTATCAGATTCTACATATCTATCATAAATGAGGTAAAAAATAGATCATCATTCTTAGATACAATAATAAGAATGGAATCAATTATATAAATATATTTTGAATAAAATTTACTACTTTTAAGATAGCTTTATACTATAGTACTCTTATAAGTAACCAGAATGGAAGATCATTGCATAATGTAATATCTATACTCCATCATATTTAATGCTAGCATAATTTCAGTTTTCATATCTTTATTTCAGTCAAAGTCATCATAATGGGAGCATTAACTCTATTGAATACAAATATATTAACTGCTAAATAATCTTTATACAGTTAATCAATAGAGAAATATAACAATATATTTTAGAAAATCTTTATAAGTATTATTTTAATGAGAGCCCTTGTCTAATACAACAAGTTTTTTTTTAAAAAAAATGATCCATATAAAGAATCTCTTTTCAACATATAATGCTACACAATCCCTTCTAAATAGCTCACAGAAAGATTTTGTAAATCACAATGAATAGGCCACTTTGCTGGTCACCATCCATCCAAATTCACAAATCTTCCAAAAAAAGATCATCAAGTCATGACCTTTAAAGTACTTTAAGATATATAAAATATCAATCAAGCTCATATACAATGCAACATATTTGAGGTATAAATAATAAATCAATAAAAGCTTTGAATATAATAAGCCATTTTCAACAAAATGTTCCATGTGCATCAATATAAAACTCTTCTATAGGCAGAGAATATGATATACTTTTGAGCTCTAAAAGTGAGGTCAATATAAATTTTAAAAATATGTTTCCATTTGGGTAAACAAATTTCTTAGACCCAATATATATTTCTTTTCAAAGAAAATAAAGGTTAATACAATTAGAATACAAGGCATTCGAAAATCTATCATCTTTGGATAGACAAATTTTCTAATCCCAATATACCTCTACCTTTGATATTTTGACCCAATCAAAACTGAATAACAACATTATTATTAACATAAATAACTATATAATCAAAGATAGCAGGAATGCTAAATACTAATAAATAGGCATATACCATAAATGATATATAAGAGTCTAAATGAAATATCATATATTTTTCTTTTGACAGAACATGTAATATGCATAAGTACTCTTCACATGAAACCACAAGCAAATAAAATATCCTAATAGTCACGGACCTATCTCCTTTGGGCAGACAAGCCCATGAAAGCTATAGCACTATTGCAATACAATATCCCATGCAACCTTTCCCGATTAAAACATACAACAACCCCCTTTGGGCAGGCGGTTGTATGTAATAACCAGAAAATATCCCTCATATGATGAAAAAATTCAATGGACTAACACAAACAAACTACTTTGGTGATAAATATTTATGCCAATCCATAAATTATTCATACAGGAAAGATAAATGTCCAAACAAACAAAATAACATCCTTAATAACATGGATGCCACAAAAATTAGTCCAAGATGAGATACTCTATAACATGCACCTCACTGATCAAATTATAATATAATAATGCATTCTAACCATCACTTTTATCAATAATACTTACACACAACTATAAATTATCTTTGGACAAGAATTATAGTATATAATAAGTTTCACAATCAATTACGGTCAATTTTAGATCAACTGTTATAGAGATATTAATATGCAATTTCAAATAAAAAATAATTAATTAATTCTCAATAACTCAACCATTTAAAATTCTTAGAGTACTCCGAATCCTTTGAGAATATAAAAAATACACTCGAATTATATAATAATGAGTATAATTGTATATAAATAATTTTAAGTTATTTAAATATTTTATTATATATGAGAGCTCAACCAAAATATTTTTCAAATTAGAATGAGTCCAATGATCCAAAAAATGCTCAAATCGAATGTAAAATGAGCAAGTTCTAGCAATTTTAATCAAAAACAAAGATAGATGACCAAAACCACAAATTACAGAAAATATATAGACTTTTCTATAAAATACATTTTTAGAAAAAACAGGGATCTAAATGTAAAATATTTAGGACTCAAATTTAATTTATAGGGGCTTAAGTACAAAAAACCTCCTAAATTCCAAAATTAAAACATGCCCAATGTAATTGGATCCGGCCAACTCATCAATTTAGGCTCAATACAATTAATGGATTGGGTTTTAAATGGACCAAAAAATTGATAATCCAAATCCAAAGTCCACTTAAAACTTATTTCATTCAATCCTTTCTATTCATATTGGATCAACCATCATTAAACGGTAGAAATAAGGCAAATATCGACCTCCATGATCTCTAGAAACATTAACAAACAAGAAAAAATACCAGAAATATGTGATATTTTCATCTCAATGTCATTCTTAACATATTGAACATGCTCGTAGCATGACTATAGCACTAGGAATGACATAAGGAGCAAGCATGGCATATTTTAAGTATGGACAAACCAATGCTCTCATTAATTGATTATAGCCCTCATGTCTATTGGAAATATATATGAATAGTATGGAAATCATCACTTAAAGATTAATATGGAATCCTTAAGAAACAAGAGGTTCAACAAGTGGGTAGGCACAAATGGTCCCGTGATCTTTATGTGCTACCATAAAATTATAGATGTCTGTATTAGAATCTCCAAGTAAAAAGAGCTGGGCCCCATAGCACACTGACGTTCTACAATATCAACAATTTTTTATTATTATAGGTTAAAAGTTATTGGGTTATTGGATCTTGGGTTTAAACCCAAAATCCAAAACCCACAGGTGCCTTTCTTCCCCACGATCAAACCCAAAAGAAAAAAAATTAGAGCTCTCATCAACCCTAAAACTCCTCCCATGGTTCAACCCCACTGACGCATCCACCGACGAGATCACCACCGGGGCTGGCCGAGAATGGCCGGTCGCTGGCTCCGGTGAGGATGCTGGAGGTCGGAACACCTCCGACGGCCGGTGGGATGGGTAAGGCTCTTCACAATTTTTTATTTGTTTCTATTATGGTCGACCCATCAGCAGTGATCAAGATCTCCGATTGTCGCCGCCAGGAGGGGGAAGGAGGGGAATCGACCGGTCATAGAGACTGGCTGGGAGCTCGGTCACCGGCGGTGGCCCAGGGACTTCCCATGGTCATTGCCTCCCTTCCATGCCCCCTTTGTTTCTTTTTTTTTTTTGTTTATGTTGGCCCACCGATGGTGATTTGGATCTCAAATCGCTGTTGCCGGCGGGGAGGGGAATCTGGTCATGGAGACCGGCCAGAAATGCAGTCGGTGGTGATGGCCCAGGGATGGCGACCACAGCCTCCACGATCACCGCCCTCATCCAAAAAATTCTTCTTTGGTTTTTTTTGTTTTTCAGGACTTTATCTTCTTCCTTCTTGGTAGTCACCGCGACCTTCATCTTGATGCCGCCGGTCAACCCATAGCACGGACGTTGTCTGGTGCACAGATCCATGGTCGATGGGGAAAAATAAGATGAAGAAGGTGGGTTTTATTTTATAAGCTCTAAAGCAATAAAAAATGATGATTCTAATCTTTTAAATACAAGGCTATGATACCAAATGTAGGAAAAATATTTTTTTAATTTTTAGGATCGATCAAATGATTAGAATCATATAAATAAATCGGAGAAAAAGCATTACAATGTATACCTGTATTCATCATGAATCCCACCTGAAAGTGATGCTCATATAAATATCGAAGGCAGAGTCCTTCACTCTAGCATCCTCACGATAGGCGATTTATAGATAGGAAAAGCCATGAGAACAAATCTCACGTAGAATATCATATTATATCGAGGAGTGGAAATGAGACATAGCTTATTATTTATAAGCAAACCCTAACAGGCCCTTCCATTATGGGCTAGTTGGGCCAAGGCCTATACTGTACCGTCTCAACCACACCAACTCACATAAGATGCTCCTAGCGCAAATAATGATCACATAACATTGGACTCATCATACGTCTATAAATTTGGATCATAAAATCAAACCCGATTTTAATAACCTAAAATACTAATTAATATTAGCCTAAATTAAAAAAAATTATTAGATGTTTTTTTTGACTTGACACCATATACAGAATATGTACTCGGAGAAAATGAGAGAAAAAAAAAAGAGTTATAATTCTCATTAATACTATCATTTCAATCTTTTATTGTAGTGTTTATTACAGTCCCAAACATGGCAAGGTTTCCTGATGTTTATCAAGTTATACATCGAATTGATCACCACCCACATCCAATTCACAAATTTTCCTGCTTGATACCGTTCCCGAATAGAAACTAATCAACGTTGCACCAACCAAGAACATTTAATTCTAATATTCGTCCCCTCCTCACAATTTTGGATATAAATAGAACCCCTACGTCCATCTCCTAAACCCATCCCTCCCTGCTTCCCTCTTGCCAATGGCCAGCATTCCCAAGAAGACCAGGGGCCGTCAAAAGGTTGAGCTCAAGAGGATAGAAAATGGGGACGCTCGCTACGTGACCTTCTCCAAGAGAAAGCTGAGTCTCTTCAAGAAAGCTTCCGAGCTCTCCACCTTGTGCGGCGCCGAGATAGCCGTCGTCGTGTTCTCCCCGGCAGACCGGCCGTACTCTATCGGCCTCCCCAACGTTGACGACGTCTTCCACCGAGTCCTTTCGAGCGGACCTGCCCAGATGGCCGGCCACGGCGTGGCGAGCCCCGCCGCCAAGCAGTTCTCCGAGATAGCCAAATGCTTGGAACGGGAGAAGATCAGGAAGGCCATTCTTTCGGAGAGGCTCCAGATGGAAGCACCACTCAGGTGGGAAGATGGCCTCGATGGACTCCGATGGGAGGACCTCCTGGTGCAGGCCAAAGAGCTGGAGGAGCTCAAGTCCAAGGTCGATTCCAGGCTCCGCGGGATCCTTCTCCAAGGGGCTTCATCATCCACGAATCCGATCGCCACGTCTAATGGAGGATCCGGGGGGGTTGGACCATGGGGGCCGCTGATGAGCTTGGGTGTTGGTAGAACACCGGCCCTTTGTGGGCTTCACGAGTTTTGTCATCTGATTGGGGATTTTTAATAAAAGAAACTCGTCGAAGTTAATTCGTGCTGTTGCTGATCATATTTTACTTTGATTACAGTTCTTGATGATTTCAAGGTTTAATATTTTTATTTTTTTTTAAAAAAAAAGGAGAGTATGTTGTATGGAAAAATTTATGCGTTTCAGGTTGCTCGCCTCTTTGGTCACGAGATATGTTCACAGGGGATGACGTATTTGCCACCCTTTTGGCGACGGATTCAATGGCTATCGGATAATTTTGATATTATATATATATATATTTTCCTCTCTACTTTTATTAGGATCCATATAAATATATATTTAATTTTACAATGAATATTCATTGAAAAAAATCTTAAATATTTAAATAGAATTAAGAAAACCAAATAATATCTTCGAGTTAGATTTTTTTGGTCATGAGTTGCTCCGAATAATATCAAAACGAATCAAATCCATAATTTATGTGGACTAGGAGATAATATAGTACCGATTCATTGAAATTGATCGTGAGCTAATTATGGTATTAACAAATGGATATAAGTATTTTTTTCATCATCAATATATCAACAAGGGATCTTTTCCCTCGCTCTGCTTAGCAAGCGCATTAACACACTTTAACATGTGGAGGTTTATAATGAGATGAGTATATCATGTTCTCTAGATCTTAGATTGTCAGTCATAGGCTGAAGTATAACAATAAAATTGTCGATCACAGGCTGAAGTATGATACCGAGATTACCGGTTACAGGCTGAAGTGTGAGATTGCCAATTACGGGCTAAAGTGTAATACCAAGATTGTCAGTCACATACTAAAGTGTAACACCGAGATTGCCAGTCACAGACTGAAGTATGACAATAAGTTTGTCAGTCACAGGCTGAAGTGTGACACTGAGATTGCCAGTCATGGACTGAAACATGATCATGGTTTGTTCAGAACCCTAAAGAGAAAGGATAACAAAATGAAAACATAAAAATAAAAATGATTTTACCAAAGGTTTTGCTATATATGGCACTGAGTTATTTTAGTTGCATGACATGATATTTTATTATTCTTGTATTATTTTTAAATTATATTATATTGGTATAACTATATAAAGTCCTTACTGGCTTATGAAGCTCACTCTCCACTTCTCTATTTTTCTTCCAGAGATGCAGGATGCATAGCAAGGGTTGGGCCGGGCGTGAGATCGAGTACCTGAACTTTAGACTGTTTAGTTAGTCCTATTTCTGATACCCATATAATAAACAAGTTAACTATTTAGTGGTCTTGACTTGAACGAGTGGGTTATTCAGTTATTATCAAATTATTTAATGATGTTTGGTTAATTAATGTGATTTTTGAAAATGAAGAGAATCTTGTGTACTTAAGCTTGGCATGATCTTTAGGATGATACCTAGGGTTGTGCGGCCGGTCGTGTAGCTGATCTCGGTGCTGAGTTAAGGGCATGACATAATATGCAAAATACAAAGCCAGTTTCTATCCTGTTTTTTGTTCATTTAAAACTATCGGCTGAGCAATCACCCAGCATGTAAGCAAAAAAAGTTGACATGGCCTGAGTACCATATTCATCGCAATAGAAAGCCTTATGTTTGCCATGGTATGTACAAGACTAGACATTGCACAAGCAGTGAAAGTTGTAAGTCGGCATATGGCAAATTCAGGTAGCGACCATTAAAAAATTATAAAGTGGATCCCCCGATATCTGAGAGGGATGTTTGATTATTCACTCTATTATAGTTCTGCAAGTTTGGAGTGCATTGGATATGTGGATTTTGATTTTGTAGTAGATTGAGATAAGAGGAGATCTACCACAGGTTATGTGTTCTCCATGGACGGGGTGCTATTAGCTGGGAATCTAATTTTCAGTCAGTGATGACACTATCAATGACAGAGGCAGAGTACATTGCAGTGGCACACACGTGTAAAGAAGCTATCTGGCTCAAGAGGCTTCTTAGAAAATTCAAGATGAAGCAGAATATGATGAGGATAAATTGTGATAGTCAAAATGCATTGTATTTGGTAAAAATTCGACGTTTCACTCTTGGACGAAGTATATTGATATTTGCTATCATTTTGTGAAAGATATGGTAGATGATGGTCTAGTCATGCTGTTGAAGATTCATATCAATGCAAACCCAGCAAATGTATTGACGAAGCCGCTGATTCGAGAGAAGTTAAATTGGAATAAAGCTTCTCTCGGTCTTAGAGCTATGTGAGGAGTAGAGGTTGGCAAGACTGACATTCTTTGGAGTTCAGCACGTATCTTCAAGTGGGAGAATTGATGGTGTTGAAGCTCATGTGGAGGAGAAGCCTAGCATGCGAGGGGTTCCCAGAAACTTGATGCACGTGGGAGTTTGTGTTTTTTTGGATTTTGGTTTCTTTGTAAACTAGAGTCCAAACAGGACTCTGTTTTGTGAGTCCTATAGAGAGTCTTCCATGATATTTTATTTTTTTAAAAAGGAAAAACCTGAGATGCATGAGTATGTGCACCAAGGGATTTAGAGAGGCTTTGTGAGAGAGATAATAAAAAATAATATTAAAAACCCTCTATAATAAAAGAGAGTTTCTTGTGTTTTCTTTTTCTATTTTTGTATCTCTTATGCTGTAGATTGAATAAAGGAATGTTGAGGAGGTCTTGCCCATGGACGTAAGTCAAAGGATTGATAGGCTGGACTATATATATTCGGTGTGCTTTCTTTTCTTTTATTTTTTATATTGCTGGATTATCTCTCTTTTATATTTTATGATTTGTTCAAATTTATTTCCTTTACAAAACAATCCTGTTTTTGCTTGTATGCTATGTAGGTTGAGGTGTGCTCGGTTATCCCTCAGCCAGGTCTTTCAGCCAAGCACTAGCATGTGGAACCAATGATGTGCTATTGCAACGTGTGGTAAGGCCACGGGCATGTATGAAAAATGAAGTTTACTTATTTAGTTTATGATGTTAGAACAGATTGGGTTCATATTTTTATATTGTTCATTTCAACTGTTACTATTTTTTAATTACCAAATTTTTATGATTTTGATCTCAACCTCTATAGACGATGTTATTATTTCATGTTCTGTTAATGATAAACTGTACTAAGTAGTTATATGATTCATATTTTGAAATGCGTGCTTAATTTTTTCAAGTGACACTTCTTGAAAATTTCTAATGACATGGCTTCTTAATTCTGTAACAAGATCATGATTATAATTTTTTTAAGCTTTTAGTTACTTCAATTCGCTTTTAAGTGTAATCCCCAGGTTACTAATGGCACTAGCGACCATAACTGTTTCCGCTACAGACGAGCTCTGGAATTTCATCTTCACCATGGAATGTGGTAATTAGATTGTCCTACTAAATACCCAATAGTCATTTTCTTTCTGATCATTTTGTTTAACTCATGTGAATAAGATAGCACGGTCCTTTTTTTTTTTTTTGTTGTTGTGCATGTTACTAATTGGCTGTCATTGTTTTTCCTCTTCTTACAATTGTGGTGCATCTTGTCATGTTATTTGTTTTCTTTTCTACTTATAGATTTTGTAACAACTAAAATAATTATTGCCATGGTTATAAGTTTTAATGTAACTCAAAATTTATGAAAAAAGATTTTTTATATCAGTTTGCTTTACTAAAGACTTAAACAGAATTAAGATCCTGAAGTCATCGAAGAGGATGGAATTTAGTCTATAAAGGACTTTTCAGTAATTGAAACCCAATCACTATGATAAGAAGTTCAACATGGTAATAGCAAGCTAATTGGTTGGTCATGGAGTACATGTGGTTTATTTGATATAAAAATTACAGATTCCAACCGATTCTTATGATAACAAATGCTTCTATGTAGTGGTTAGAAAGAGTTTATATTTGAATAAGATTTGAGAGATATTTCTTGAGATATAATACTACATGCATCTCTGAAATGGCTCACATCTATGAGAGTATCCATATGTGGTTGTACAAGAAATGGGCAATCTCTAAAAACTCTCATGAAAAAAATTAAAATATATGTGCAAAACCAATAATGTACAGACTCACGATGAAAAACTCTCTACTATATGTGTGGTAGTTGAAGTTTGAATGAAGAAACGTAGTTCGAACATGATCCACTCAAAGTTCTTTACATAAAAACTATTTATACCAAGTGAGGTTAAGTCTTATAAGGACATCTTGCCCATTACATAAGTATCCAAGAATTTATATGTTATTATTTTTTAAAAAAAATTGAGTTTTATAGAGAATTGTTGAAATTTTAAATTGAAAAACTCAAAATTTTTTAAATTTTATTTTTAATTTAAATATATTTTAACATGCTAATTATCATCTTTATTTGGTTTTAATTATCTGATTATTATTGTTTTTAATTATTTGATTATTGCACTTTTAATTTTGATCGTCAGACTTCCTAATGCAAGCTTTAATAAGCTTGAAAAAGTCCAAATAGTTAGATTTGATGGCTATGAAAAAGATAATCTTGGATCCTTGTCTAATAAGTTATCCAAAGTCATTCCTTGTTTTTCTAACTTTTCATCCTTTCCAAATCTTTCTCTAATTTAATTACAAATTTCTTTTCTTGGGTGCTAAAAGAATTCTTAATCAACCTTCATTACGGTCATGCTCGCAGGTGAATGAATTTTTATTGTATCTTGGGATAGTATTTTTAATTATTCTCGTATAAAATATAAAACAAAAGAAATATGTAAGAATCCATACGAGCATATATTTAGTCCCACATCAATTATTTGCCCGGAAAGTCTTGAATATTTATACAAGATTAAGAAACATAAAATTATCTTCCGGCTAGCCTTTTTGAACCTAACCTATAATCCATGTGGACTAAGGGATACGGGGAAAGTATATGAGAATTTATATGGACTAAGGGATACTGAGAAAGTATATGAGGACCCATATACTTTCAGCTAGTCTTTTTGGATGAAATCTGGATTGTTATAAATGGTACAATACCATGTATACTTTTAAATTCTAATTATGATTTTATAATTTTTTATATTTAAAAATATTATTAATTTTTTTGACCACTGTTTTAATTTTAAAGTCAGATATTTCTGCACCTGGCTTAGATGAAACACCCACATGCTCGGAGATGCTCCCTCGTAGCTCAAGTGGAGGAGAGAATTTTTAGCACAAAGAAAAGGGTGGAGGAGATAACTGAATATGATATTTTTTTGGAGGTTGATACCTTGGGAAGTTGCAATAGACATTTGCTTGGGCGGCTGAACATGACATTTTTGTACAAGATAGTCGTCTGCAAATGAACAACCGGGATAGTCAAGGACCAGAGTGAGTTGGCTGAAAAGCTTCAGGATCACTGCTATCAACAGCATTTGCCTTCTAGGCTGCATGTGAATCATATAGAATGAATAAGATTAATGGTAAAAAGGGGCATCCCTGTTGATGAGGTCCCACATTTGATTTGAACCAACGGAAAACCATTATCTAGCACAGAGAAATCTTCACAGTTACCTTCAACCCATGAGATGAATCTGCTACAAGAACCATGGTGAACGAGGACTTCATGCAGGTAGTTCCGCTGGACTCAATCATAAGCTCTTCCAAGGTCAACCTTAACAGCCATTAGTGCATTAGACCGTGACGCATTTTCAAGAGAATGCATGATCTGTTGAACCAAGTAAAAATCATCTTCAATATTCCTTTCAGCAACAAAAGTACCTGGCTCTTTGGACATCAAGAATGTCATAATTAGATAAAGCCCATTTATTGGATTGCACATAGTGGATTGGATCGCTTTAAACTTCTAAATTAATATTCTATATTATTGAGACATTTCATTGAACATGTCACAAGCATAAATAACAAGCACGGGAAATATAAGAAATTTATGTAGTTCGACAAACTTACTTACATCCACATAGAGGATGAGCAATCTACTATATATCTATTTCGAAATTGGATACAAAGATGATATAAATGCCCAAATTAAAGGATTCCAAACTAATTACAAAAGAGGCATAAATAAATTACGACGATAAACTAAATGGGCAATACATTTCTCGGCCTTGGTTACGAATCAAGCGAAGATAATATGAAAGATGGATCAATACCTTCTTGGCCACAGTAATCAATCAAGAAAAATATACTTCTCTAAGCAGTGAAGAACAAAATAATATGTGCCTTCGACGACCGGAGTATAAATAAATGGAGGACCAAAAGACTGCGATAAAAAGAGAGTAATCAGAACTTGGGAGCTTCCCAGAATCGAGAGCCTCATACTCTTTTTAAAGAAAAATAACAAAGAAGAGTCCTGATTGAAGAGAACTCATCTATCCCAATTTCAATCAAAGAAGAACTATTCAAAGTATCGGATTTTGATTCTTCCATGCTGCTCGTTGGAAACTTCTCGGAGAAATCCAATCAAAAGAAGTCCCAGGCTATATCTAAAAAAAAAGAATTCTTCTTGTCCCCATATTTCTTTAGATAAGAAGTTCATCCAGTCTCAAATACTCTCAGGAAGAAGAGTTTGAGACAAGTGAAATTTTTCCTCTATTTTCTATCCTTAGAAGCCTCAATTGGATGGAAAGTTTGGAGCAACCTAATAACAATTTTTCTCTTTGCAATAAATAATATGTTTTTATTAGATGTGGATTATCAAACCTCCTCATGAACACAAGCCCCGAAGGGCATCACCAAGTATACAAACCAATCAAGTTCAGAAAAGTCTTAAACTTGATTGCCAGGATTGGTTTAGTGAGCATATTAGTCGGATTATGGCAGTGCTAATTTTCTGAAGCCAAATATCACCATCTTCTATCAAATCTCTAATGAAATGATACATGACTTCCACATGCTTAGTACATTCATGATATATCTTATATCTAGCAAGAACCAAAGTATTCTGACTATTACAATGAATATCCAAATAGTTTTGCTCGATATCTAAATCTTGTACTGACCCTCTTAGCCAGATAGCTTTTTATGTGGCCTCTGTTAATATCATATACTCTATCTCTATAGTAGATAAAGCAACTATAGACTATAAAGTAGTCTTTCAATTAATTGCACAACCAGAGAGAGTAAATATATATCCGGTCAATGACCTTATCTTGTTCAAGTCACGAGCATAATCAGAATCACAAAATCCTGTAATAGTATAACTACTCTGTCTGGAAAATATCAATCTCAAATTAGAAGTACCTTTCAGATATCTAAGTATCCATTTTATAATTGACCAGTGAGCCTTCTCAGGCTTATTCATATATCTACTCACTACACTTACTACTTGTAAAATATCAAGTCGAGTACAAACCATCATATTCATGATGCTGCCTACTGCACTCGCATATGGCACTCTATACATATATCTCTCCTCATCCTTGGTCCGAGGAGAGTCCTTGATAGATAGTTTGAAATGACTGACAAAAGGAATAGTGATTGGCATAGCTATAAACGTACTAAATATTTTCAAGACTTTTTTAATATAACTATGCTGAGTAAAAAAGAGTCTACTAGATTGACTATCACGTATGATCTCCATCTCAAGTATCTTCTTTATCGATCCAAGATCTTTCATCTCAAATGCAGTACTGAGCTTAGCTTTCAGTTTCTAAATGACTGATATATCTTTGACTGCAATCATCATATCATCAATATACAATAATAAGTAATAGAAGGACCTATCTGAAAATCACTAATGATATACATAACTATCAGATGGAGATCTGTTGAATCCATGATCAATCATAAACCTATTAAATTTATGGTACCATTATCTTGGAAATTGTTTGAGATCATATAATGATCTCTTAAGCAAGTATATATGATCTTCTTTATCTGAAACCTTGAAACCAAGTGGCTATTATACATAAATCTTCTCCTCTAAGTTACCATGTAAAAAAGTTATCTTCACATCTAGCTATTCTAACTCTAAGTTTTGAGAAACAACTAAAACAAGCAATACATGAATAGAAAAGTGCTTGATTATAAAAAAAAATACTTTATTGTAGTCAATACCCTCCTGTTGATGTAGCCTTTAGCTACCAATTTGACCTTGTATTTAAAATCCTGAGGAGTGGCTCCTTCTTTCTTCTTGAAGATCCATTTATAGCTAATTACCTTCTTTTTCTAAGTAACTTGACTAATTTTCAAGTCTGATTCATTTTCAAAGACCGAAGCTCTTTTATTATAGCTATGGTCCATTGCTTAGCTTGTGAACTATCAATAGCTTCTTGATATATGGTCGCTCATCACCTATGGTGTCTGTAACACTCAGAGCATAATAAACTAAGTACAAGCAAAATTCTTAAAACCATACCTTTAAAATACTCTAATTTGACCTAGGTCTTTGAGTGGCAATATTATCATTTTGAACTTGACCTTGTATGGTAACCTTCTCCTGAGTATATATCTTTGATCTATCTGCTGATGCTGCTCAATCTACACATGAGTATTTTCATTTGGTTGCTATTGTTGTGATCTAATAGTTTGATTAATATCAACAATAATCCAATCCTGCTAAACTTGAACCTGACTTTCTATGAAGAATTAGGCTATATCTGTTATGAAGCAGTGGCTGTCATATGAAAAGTCACATCCTTGCTGACTAGAAATCCTTGGGATCTGGGCTCTATACACCATAGTCTGTAGCCCTCATCCTATTTTCGTATCTAAGAAATATGCACTTCTTAGTCCTGGAATCTAGATTTTCATCTCTGATATGTGCATATGCTGGACATCCAAAAACTCTAAGTATCGAATAGTCTATAGGCCTTCCTGTTGACATCTCTTTCAAAGTCTTCATGCTCAATGTTGATGCTGAAGATCGGTTTATATTATAGCAGGCTGTGTGTGTAGCCACCATCCAAAAATCTCTACTCAATCCAGAACTAGATATCATAAATCTAGCTCTCTCCAATAGTATGCAGTTCATGCATTCTGCCACATTATTCTATTGAGGTGTACCAATTATGGCCTATGTCTGACAATGCTTTCTAATTTGTCAAAAATATCATATTCTGTAAAGCAAAATTCTAATCCATTGTCAGTCCGAAAAGTTTACTTTCCTCTTAGTCTACCTCTCGACTATAGCATTTCACTTCTTGAATTTATCAAATACATCACTCTTATTCTAGATAGTATAAATCCAGACTTTGCAAAAATAGTCATCAATAAATGAAAGTAAATCTGGATCGACCCTTGGATATAACTAGGATACATCTTCATAGATCAGAATGAATATAATCTAATATAGGTGATGTCCTATACATGCATGAAGAAAAGCTAACTCTGTATTATTTTTCAAATATATAGTACTCATAAAATCTAAGTGCACCAAGCTTCTAACGATTAAGCAGACCATGTCTGCTTAGCTCTTATAAATCTTTATCTAACATATGGCCCAACTTATGGTGCCACAACTATGTCAACTACTTAATAAAGGACTGTATTGCTGAAGCCTATTCAACCACTATACTTATCATGTCTTGAACCCAGCACTCAAGTCAGCCACATGATTGGCCGCATGAATCCTAGAATACTCTCTAAAGATCATGCAAAGCCTTAAAAAAATTCATTATAATTTTAATTTTCAAGAATACTATTGATCATAATTCATAAGAAGATACATAATATAAAAAAAATAATATAACTCATATAATTATAAATTTGGTCATTCTTGAATCATCCGATTGGTATCAATGACTTTCTATGTCTTCATCTTTTTACTTGTGAATCCATTGAACATCCTACAACTCTGAAAAAAGAAAATACGGATATGAGCTTTATAGTCTAGTAAGAATTTTCATACATTTATACTAATATAATATAATATAATTAAAAAATAAGAGTAAATAGTATCAAACAGAATATAAATTTTAAAGTTTCATGTTTAGTAATCAAGATAACTCAATATCGATAAACACAAAAAAATATAATTAAAAAATAAGAGTAAATAGTATCAAATAGAATATAAATTTTAAAATCTCATGTTTAATAATCAAGATAACTCAATATCGATAAACACAAAAACATATATCAATTAATACCAAACATCCATCTCATTTAAAAATAAAATACTATATGTCGTTAAGTAAAATCTTTTCTTTTAATTTAATTACTGTTGCACATTTTATTGCCCATATCTCATTGACATGATCCAAATTAATCGCTATTATCTTTTAGAGTTTTGGACTAATCATAGTCACTTTCCAGTCCGTGACTGGTAATTCTTAAGATTGATCATGTACTATTTATCCATGGCAAGGCTATTTCACATACTATTTGATATGGGACTAAGCTAGGAGGGGGGCTAGGAGGATCGTTGGAGAGCTGAGAAGTCTCCTGTGATTAAGGTCAAGAAGGTGAAAAAAAAATATAGGGAAAAGAAAAATGGATACTCTATGGACTTGGGACTTACCTTCACGGAGAGACCTCTTACCTCTAGGACATCTCACCCCCCCACTACATGTAACCTAGGGCATCCCACCCATCTCACTACATGCAGAGTCTAGGGCATCCCACCCAAATCACTACCTGGGGCCGTGAAGGAGAAGCTCCAAGATCATAGAGGGGACTTAGTGAGGAAGAAGATAACTAGGGCCTCACACCCCTCGACACTCGAAAGCAAAGGCAGTGGGGTCTCACATCCCTCGACACCCGCAAGTGAAGGCAAGACGGGCCTCATGCCCACTCCTAACAGAGGCAGAACCAAGAATACTCTGTTCTCAAAAATTCATAATTCTTCATATTTTATTCAAGAGAGGAGGTGTCTTTATATAGGCTTACAAAACTTGGGGTCTAAGTAAAGAATACAAGGCATGCAACTCATAAAAGGTGACACCCCAAACCTACTTTATTTGTAGCATGAAAACATGGTAGAAAATTAAACACAATCCTTCCCATATGGTTGGAAATCAAACTAATTCTAATCTAAAACTAATTTAAATAATTTCCTAACTGGTCCATACATCCATACTTAAAATAAATAAATTAGGCATACTCTGAATTCATCAAGATCAGTGCTTGCTCTGAAATATGTGCAAATACTTTGGGCTTTGAGATCCGTGCATAAATTTCTCCTTCCCGCGGAACAGAGAGATCGGCGGATGGGGTGGAGGATGCGAAGGTCACGGGTAGGACTACGGGGGCGAGGCGGAGGGGTTGGAGCACCACTGTGCGAAGATCTGGCCCAGGATGTCGAGCTCGTGGGCGAGGCGAAGGGCGGACGGGCCGGAGGGGTTGGAGCGCCACAGCACGAAGACCTGGCCTAGGACATCGAGCTCGCAGGCGAGGCAGAGGGCGAATGGGCCGGAGGGGTTGGAGCACCATAGCACGAGGACATGGCTTAGGCTCGCGGGCTAGGCGAAAGGCGGACAGGCCAAAGGGGTTGGCAGCGGGCAGTTCGTCAATGAGTCACCGGCGGAGCTTCCGGACTTCATGGTGGCCGGGTGGCGAGGCTGATGGTGACGGTGATGGGGCGGCGTTGCAGGGAGAAGCAATGGCGCCACTTGCCTTGGAACAAGGAATAGAGGAGAAGGGCTTGGGGATGGCCGGTTCATGTTCTCGGCATCTCCTTCATCTACGGGTGGCTTTCGATGATGCAATTCCAAACGACAGCGACGGATGGTGGTGCGGGGGAGAGGGGCATGGCACGGCACGGGCAGAGCAGCAGGGGCGGATGGCCATGGGCGGATCCGGTGGGATTCACCGGCATTCCCACGAGAAGATTGTCGCTTGGGGGAAGGTGGACGGCTGTCAGGGGTCGCCGATGGTCGTGCATGGTGGATCCGGGACCTACGGTGAAAGATTGGGAGTTCTGGTAACATAGTCTTGAGGTTGAAGATGATGGGGATAAGGAGGAATAAGTCAGGAATAAAAGAGGGATAAAGTGGGAATAGTGGGGGAAAATGGAATAGGTGGAATAAGAAAATTACAAAATCAATAAATAAAATAAAATCTAAAATAAAAAAGAGAAAAACTCGGATGGGTATTGATGTCCCAATCACTATTCATTCATGGCTCGATTATTCCATATACTATCTATTCGTAGCTCGACTGTCTCACATACAATTCGTCCATGGCTGGCTATTCCATGTATTATCAGTCCATGGCTCAGCTATCCCATATACTATCTATTCATGGCCGGCTATTCTATATATTATTCATCTATTGCTCGATTATTCCACGTATTATCCGCCCGTGGCTTGGCTATTCTCTTTTGGAGCAGCTAGTCCAAATATCCTTTTTTTATTATCAATTAAATCAACTCTCAACATATTATCAAAACATATCCTTTTTTTAAGATTTCCAATAGTTGGTATCATGATCCAAATTATCCAAAAAATAATCATATTGATACAAACATATTATACAAGAGCTATAAATAACCATTCCAGTAATTCATAAAATAAATATACATCATGAGAAATCAAAATCATGCAGTATATAAATAATTATACATATCAATGATCATGTCCAAGAATCAAATCATATAATATAAAAATATATATATAAACTGGTGATCGTGTCCAATAACCATTATCTTTACTGGAGATAGATTTAACACGCTCGATATCAATCTGTATTTGGATCCTTAATCTAGGTGCTACTGAACTCGCTAAACACCCTCCTACTCAAAAAATTGTTCTTCTATACAATAATCTTATTTTTAATAAATAATTTCATAGTCTGGTAGTTCTAGATCTAGAACCTTTTACCCGGGTCCCATCAACGTTCACTTATTGATCCCTAACCCCAACTTCATAACTTCTCCAATCCCTAGAAGAGAAAATTTAGAGAGAGAAAATTATAGAGAGAGAAAGTAAAGATAGAAACAAGAGAACTTCACAACTCCAATCTTTAGGAGAAAAAATTTAGAAAGAGAAAATTATAGAGAGAGAAAGTATAGATATAAATTAGAGAGAGAAGGTGGAGAGAGAAAAAGAAATTTTTTTTCTAGTTTTATAATTTTTTTCTTTTCTTTTTTATTTTTATTTTTCTTTTTTTTCTTTTTCTTTTCTTTTCCTTTTTCTCTTTCCTTTTCCTTTTCTCTTCTTTTCTTTTTCGCTTCTTTTTTTTTCTTCTTCTTCTTTACTGATTCTCTTCTTCTACCCGATTTAGCCAAAATAGGGGACTCTTTTGAGTCCCCCTTCTTTTCCAAAATCTTGGATAGAATGCATCCCCCATAGCTCTCTCCCCCCTCTCTCTCTTGCTCTTCTCCCTCTCTTTCATTGTCTTCTTTGGGTGATGGCCAGGGTGAGGAGAGAGTATGGGAAGATCGAAATCTAAGGTTGGGTGTCCTTGTTTGGAATTTTATGAAGAAGAGGAGAGGGGAGAGGATTTATAGGTCTATTTCTAGGACTTTGCTAGAGTCCAGCATCCCCTAAGAGTCCTAATGGAATCAGGAGTGGAGGAGATAAACTCCCATGGGTGTCTTCCTCTCATACGTAGAATAAGGCTAAAAAATATCTAGATTATCACATTCTTCCCTTTTAAAATAATTTTATCCTCAAAATTAGCTTGATTGTTAAAACTTTAAACCTTGAAAGTAGTCAACCCTTACGCCATCCTCAATTTCTCAAATGGTTTACTTTTTAGAGTGTTTGCTCCACAAGATCTTGACATAATAATTATATGATATCTTAGGACTAGATCATTTGCATATCGAATTCTCTTGAATTTTTCTAAAAGAATATTAATTTATTGATGTCAATGTAATTAATTATCCCTGATTAATTATACAAGAAAATCATGATGGCCTAGACTTCAAAAACATCCAACCCTAATATCATCCTAGAGCTTCCAAATACTCCTCTTAGAATGTTTTCTTCATAAGACCTAAATATAATAAAGTTACATGGTATCTCAATTTTGATCTTTACCATCTGCAAAATATAATAAATTTCTTCAATTTCTTTCAAATAAATATTAACATCTTAACCATAATTCTTTGTCCATGAAATTTATTGTTCTTGATTAACTTCATATGAAAATCATAATCAGCCCAGTTTACACTATTAACACAGCAAAAGAAATCTTGAACATCAAACATTCTTTAGAATCTAAAGCCTTCTTTCTTCTCTTAACCATTCTTATGATTTTATAATTAGGCTCTTATCTTAGAAAAACCTTAAGCCTCTTTAAATAATGAAATTATAATATCAAAACTAAAAGAAGCTTTATGTCATAATATTCTAGATTCAAGCCCTATAAAAAAATATGTTGACACCGTTATTGATTTTGATGATAAACAAAATACTTAAGTATAAGTTGAGTACTAACTGTTTCTTTAAAGTATGTTTTTATAAAAAAATGTATTCATCAATTCAACAAGATTTGATTGCTTGTCAAAATGAAGAAGTCCCTTCCATGAATGAAAGATTATTTTTAAATGGATTTAAGTACTTGAAGATTGCTTGAAAGGACTTGGTTAGTCCAGCACAAATTGGTTTCAGCAGAGGTTCAATAATTTTTGAAGAAATATCAGCAAGTATCGACTCAAAGTGTCGACTCATAACTCAAGTGTCGACTCATGACAATGGAAGTGTTGACTCAAGCCGGTATGCAGAAAGAGCATCAGATGGCATGCCTGAAGTGTCGACTCATGCCAGTCAAGTATCGACTCAAGGTGTCAACTCAATGATCGGCTCAAGGCCTGAAAAAATTTTGATACAGAACTTGCTGAAATTGAAGACTTGCAAGAAGTGTCGACTCATGGATGTCAAGTATCAACTCACCAAAAGAAGTGTCGACTCACTTGAGAATTCCAGAGAGCTTCAATAAAGATATTTGAACTTGGTGTCGACTCATGGAACTTATGTGTCGATCCTACGTGTCGACTCATAGCTTGAAGTGTCGACACTTGGAGTTTTGGGAACAGTAACGACTATTTTTTCAAATGCAGAACTCGGCCCTCTTGGCTCCCAATGGCTAGTTTTTCATGTCTAACAACCATAAACTGACTTTGAGGCCTTGGAAAGGTATTTAAGTGATTCAAATCAAATCTAAATATAAGAGGATCAACAATAGAAAAAGAAAAGCAAGTGCATTCACTCCCATTCATTGAGAGCAACCACCTTCAAGCAAAGAAAAGTCTTAAAGCATTGAAAGCCTTCAAGAACATCAAGTTTAACATTCTTGAGCACTGATTGAGGCTTCATCAAGTTGAAGACAACAATTTCTCAAAGCTTCAAAGAGATATCCACTTTTATTTAGAAAGCTTTTCTTGTTGCTTTACTTTAAAACTTTATCCTTGTTATAAAGGTTTTTGGTTAGCTTATTGGAAAACCAAGGAGGTTATTAGTTAGCCTTGAAAATCAAGGAGGTTATTGGTTAACCTTGAAAACCAAGGAGATTGTTGGTGAGCCTTAAAACCAATTAGGTTCTTGGTTAGCCCACAAAATCAAGGGAGATTTTGACTTATGAGTCTTGTAAAAATAAATCGGGTTTTGATTAGTGAGCCCGGAAAACTAATTGGTTTTAATCGATGGAGATTATAGTGAATTCCTAAGTGGACCTTGGGAAGTGGATGTAGGTGCAATGAAAAGCACCAAACCACTATACTTGGATTGTGTTTGTGATTGCTTGTCTCTCTCTCTTTCTCTTGCTCTTACTTTTATTGCTTTCAAATTTTTGCTGCAAACTCTTTAAGAGCATATTACTATTGCATCTCATTGCACTTAAGTTGTTTATTGAATTAGTGCACACTTGCATTTAATTTTTTAAAAATCCAATTCACCCCCCTCTTGGGTTGCTTACTGGGCAACAAGTGGTATCAAAGCCACGTTCTCAGTATATAGGTCTAACCGTCTTGAGTAAAGATCTATGGCAACCCCCTTTGGTACTAATGTAGTTGAGGGATAAGTTTCAAATAGACATCCATATTTTAATGGAATAAATTATCCTTATTGGAAAACTATGATGAGAATTTACATGCATTCAATAGATTATAATTTATGAAAAGTTATGGATAAAGGTCCACATATTTCTTTGATTATGGTTAATGGTGTTTCCATCCCAAAGCTCGAAGAAGATTGGGATAAAAATGATATTAAACAATTCGAGATTAATGCAAAAGCAATGAATCTCCTTTATTGTGCATTAGATCCTAGTGAATTAGATCCTAGTGAATTCAATAGGATTTCTACATGCACATCTGCTAAGAAAATATGGGACACACTTGAAGTTACCCATGAGAGTACTGATCAAGTGAAGAACACAAAAGTAAACATGTTAGTACACATGTATGAGATGTTCCGAATGGAACCAAATGAATCTATCACTGACATATGCAGTAGATTCACAAATACTATTAATGTCATGAGAAGTTTAGATAAAGTCATGTCTAATGCCGATCTTGTCAACAAAATTCTCAGGTCACTTCCAATTTCATAGGATCCAAAGGTGATCGCCATACAAGAAGCCAAAGATGTTGACAAATTATCCTTGGAGTAGCTAGTGGGATCGCTCATGACTTATGAGCTAAATCTGAAGCAAAAATCTATGGACTTGGACAAAAAAAAAGGGGATAGCCTTCAAGTCTACAATTCAAGAAGAATCTTCAAGTGAAGAATCAGAAGAAGAAGATGATGATGAGAGTGAGGAACCCCTTCTAGCAAGGAAGTTCAGAAGATTTATGAAAAAAAGAAAATTTCCTTACAAGAAAAGGTTCCAAATAAGTAAAAATAAGGGAAAAGAAAAGGAAATAAAAAAGAAAAGGAGAAGGAATTATCTATATGCTTCGAATGCAAGAAGCCAGGACATTTTATGTTTGATTGTCTTATCCTAAAAAAATCAAGAAAGAAGCTTAAAAGAAAGCTATGGTGGCAACCTGGAGTGACAGCGAGGACTCCAGCTCAAATGAAGAACCAACTGAAGTTGCTAATCTATGTTTCATGGCACAACTAAAACAAAAAGAGGTAATTTCTAACTCTGAAGTAGATTTTACTTTTGATGAATTGAAAAATGCATTTGATGAATTGATGCATGATTATAAATTGATTCTTTTTAAAAATAGAAAACTGAAAAAGTATGCAAATAGTTTTTCACATGAAAACAATTCTCTTTTAGATGAAGTTAATGAACTGAAAAGTAAACTTGATGTTTTAGAAAAGAAAAACAAAGCTTTAATAATGAAAAATGAAGTTTTAAAAAGACCTAAAGCAGTTGTTTCGAATGGTGACCTTTTAAGGAAAAACAAAGATCTAGAAATAGAAAACAAAAATTATAAAGATGAACTTGATAAAATAAAATTCTTTGTTGAAAAGTTCACTTATAGTTCTAAAAAATTAAATCTTCTTTTAAATAATCAAATAGTTGTTTTTAACAAAGCAGGATTAGGATATAACCCTCAAAAATAGCAAAGGTATTTTAAAAATTTCTTTGTACCTGCATCATCAAGCATTACATATTTTTCATGCAAAAAATTAGGTCATAAAGCTTTTCAATGTAATTTTTTAAAAAATCAATAATTTTGAAAAGATTTGGGTTCCAAAAGGAACCAATTTAAGCACTAACCCTAAAGGATCCAAGTTGGCTTGGATACCTAAAAACAAAACTTGATTTGTTTTACAGGTGTGTCTTGCAACCAAGAAAAATAATAGGCTATGGTATCTTGATAGCGGTTGTTCAAGACACATGACAGGAGATGTGAAGCAATTCACCTCTCTTGAGGCAATAAATGAAGGGAGTGTAACCTTTGGAGATAATGGTAAAGAAAAAATCTTTGGTTCTGGTAAGGTTCACATCTCTCCTTCTACTTGTATCAATAATGTACTTTTAGTTGAATGTTTAAAACATAATCTTTTAAGTATCAATCAATTTTGCGATAAGGATTTTCAAGTTATTTTCGAATCATCTTATAGCATGATAGCTAGTCCTAATAAAAATAAAGTAAAATTCATTGAAAAAATGCATGGTAATATCTATCTAGTAGATTTGGATAATCTATCTTTGTCTAATGGAGAATGTCTAGTTACAACGAATTCTACTATAAATGAGACTAGTTAGCTTTGGCATCGTAGACTAGGTCATGCTAACATGTATTTACTTTCAAAACTTTCTAAAAATGATTTAGTAAGAGAATTGCCAAACCTTGATTTTGAAAAGGATAAAGTTTATGAAGCATACCAATTTGGAAAACAAGTAAAAACATCTTTTAAACCTAAAGGTTTTGTAACAACTACCAGGTCATTAGAACTATTCCATATGGATCTTTTTGGACCAACTAGAACATCTAGTCTAAGAGGTAAGATATATGGATTAGTTATAGTGGATGATTTTTCATAGTTTACATGGATTTTATTTCTTGCTCATAAAGATGAATCATTTTCAGCATTCATGAAGTTTTACCGAAAAGTTTCAAATGAAAAAGGTGCTTCAGTAATTTGTATTCGTAGTGATCATGGTTCTAAATCTGAAAATCAGGATTTTAAAAATTTTTGCAATAAAAAAGGGATTGAACATAATTTTTCTACACCTAGGATATCTCAACAGAATAGTATTGTAGAAAGAAAAAATTATACTTTAGAAGAAATGGCACGCACTATGCTTTGTGAAAATGATTTACAAAGATATTTTTGGGCTGAAGCAGTTAATACTGCTTGTTATATTTTGAATCACATTTTAATTCATCCTATTTTAACGAAAACTCCTTATGAACTTTGGAATCAAAGAAAACCAACTTTAAAATATTTTTGAGTTTTTGGTTGTAAATGTTTCATTTTGAATAATGGTAAAGATAACTTGGAAAAACTTGATGCCAAGTCTGATGAAGGTATCTTTTTAGGATACTCTACATCAAGTAGGGCATACAGAGTTTTTAATAAGAGAACTTTAGTAGTAGAAGAGTCTGTACATGTAGTCTTTGAAGAGTCTATTAACAAATCCTCTAGAAAAGAGGATACTTCTGATGCATGTGCAGGTGCTGAAAAGTTAAAGAAGCTGATATTGGAAGATGAATCTTCTCAACAAGAAGAAGATCAAGACAAAAATGAAAGAGAAGAAGCTATACAATCCACACCAAAGCATCAAGATCTATCCAAGGAGTGGAGGTATGCTCATCGATATCCTAAGGAGTTAACCCTAGGTGATCCATCAAAAGGGATAAGAACAAGATCTTCAATTAGACATAAATATGATTATATTGCTTTTGTTTCTCAAATTGAACCAAAATATATTGAAGATGCTGAAATGGATCCTAATTGGATTAATGTAATGCAAGAAGAATTAAATCAGTTTGAAAGAAACAATGTTTGGACTCTAATAAAAAGACCATATAATATTTCAATTATTGGCACAAAATAGATCTTTAGGAATAAATTGGATGAAAATGGTATTGTTACTAGGAACAAGGCTAGACTGATTGCTAAAGGTTATAATCAAGAGGAAGGCATTGATTTTGATGAAACCTTTGCACCTGTTGCTAGACTTGAAGCCATTAGATTACTTTTAGTATTTGCATGTTTTGTGAACTTCAAACTTTTTCAAATGAATGTTAAGAGTACTTTTCTAAATGGTTATATAGTAAAAAAAGTATTTGTTGACAACCACTTAGTTTTGAAAATTATACACATCCTGATCATGTTTTCAAACTACACAAAGTACTTTATGATTTAAAGCAAGCATCCCGAGCATGGTATGAAAGACTCAGCAAGTTTTTGATTGAAAATGATTTCTCTAGAGGCCATGTTGACACAACTTTATTTCTAAGAAAGAAAATTGATGATTTGTTAGTAGAACAAATTTATGTTGATGATATTATATTCAGTGCTACTAATGAAATCCTTTGTCAAGTGTTTGCCAAGCTTATGCAGGGAGAGTTCGAAATGAGCATGATGGAAGAACCCAATTTCTTTCTTGGACTCCAAATCAAGCAAACTAAGGATAGAATCTTTATCAACCATGCTAAGTATACAAGAGAAATCTTAAAAAAGTTTGGGATGGAGACTACTAAGTCAATAGGTATACCTATGAGCCCCTCTTGTAAACTTGATAAAGATGAACATGGTAAATCTATTGATCAAAAATTATATAGAGAAATGATTGGCTCTTTATTATATTTGACTGCTAGTAGACTAGATATAATATTTAGTGTTTGTATGTGTTCTACATATCAGTCTGATCCTAAAGAGTCTCATCTCTTGACTGTTAAGCACATATTTAGGTACTTATCTGGTACAATTGATATTGGTTTGTCGTATTCTAGAAATTCATATATTGATTTAATTGGATTTTCTAATGCTGATTTTGCTGGGTATAAACTTGATAGAAAAAGTAGGAACTTGCCAATTTCTTGGAGTTAACTTAATCTCCTAGTTTAGCAAGAAACAAACTTCAGTTACACTATCCATAACTGAAGCTGAGTATATTGTAGCAGGAAGTTGTTGTACTCAAATCTTATGGATTAAGCAATAACTTGAAGATTTAGGATCAAATTAACTAAGACACCCATAAAATGTGATAATATTGGTGCAATATGCTTAACTAAAAATCATGTTCAGCATTCAAGAAGTAAATATATTAAAATTAGGCATCATTTTATTAGAAATCATGTTGAAGCAATGATATTGTACTTGCATTTGTTAATACTGAAATGCAATTAGCTAATATATTGACTAAACCTCTCCAAGAAGATCGGTTTAATATGATTAGAAGAGAACTTGGGGTCATCAACCCTTTTGACTGAAAATTTCCATCTCTTCATATTCTTTGACCCTTGAATGATCAAATTTGCTATTAATTATGTTTAATCTCCTTGAATTCCATTGAAATTCTATTCATTTTGATTAAAGCTTCATTTCCTTTTTTTCTCGATTTTAAGCCGAAGTGTCGATACTTTGAAGTGTCGACACTTGGAAGTGTCAACACTTGACTCTGTGTCGTGAGTCGACACTTGAACGGTGATAGACCGAAATAAAAGTAAGAAAACAAAGTGTTTTCGTTGTCTTCTTCCTTCCAAATCGAGCCGACTCATCCCCAACACTATTCCAACGATTCCTTCCCTCCAAATTTCAACTCCAAACCTCTCAAATCCTCGTTTGGGATGGATTTTCCTTCAGGTTCTACTTTTTTCCCCCTTCCTCTTTAATTTTGCACCGTAGAAACTCTAGGTTTCTTCCCCTCTTGCATTTCCATCTTGTATCTTTGAAATGGGGCCTAGGAAGCAAGTTGTTCAGTGTCCAAGACCATCCAATCAAGAAGAAGAAAGGAGAACAAAGGCACGACATGATGCTAGAGCAGCTATGGAGCCTGAGATTCCGGCCAGACCTCTCTTTCCTGCAGCGAATCGCATGGGATCGAAGACCATCATCGGAGGATGTTGTGTAGACTTTGATTTCATTGATCAGTAGCAGTTTAGGATAGGTCAGTGGCTTAGGGATGCAGTTTGCTCCTTGACAGAGAGATTTTACCCGTGTTTGATTCGAGAGTTCTATGGTTCACTCGTCCAAGGTAGTGATGGATGGATTGTTCAGGTGCGAGGCAGAGATGTCCCAGTGTCCACAGAGATTCTGAGCAGAGTATGAGACATACCCATAAGAGGATTTGTAGTGGACAGTTTAGTGGATAGGGTCATTGGTCTCCATTACATTTTCGAGATAGATGATTTACTTGAGGGATCCACTGTTGTAGCTTCAAGATTATCTGCTGAGATGAGGTTGCTGCATCACATAGCAGCCCAGATTTTTCTATCGAAAACTGGCCATTTTGACTTTATCACAGAGCGGGAGCTATTAGTAATGGTTTCTCTGGTACAGCACTCTCCTGTATGCCTACCGGTACTTATGGTACATCAGCTGACAGAGACATCTATCAGCTAGAGATTATGTCTGCCCTACGGGATGGGCTTGACTTTACTGTTTAAAGCTTATGGAGTAGTGATGGATGATAAGTCCTACTGACAGCTACTGCTCACTGATGTTTATGACATCAGATCTCTTCACCGGATGGGGTACTAGCTTGTCAGAGGCCAATATAGATGGCGTGTATCTGTCAAGCCACTAAAAGAGATGAGGATATAGTAGAGGAGGAGCACATCTTTTTAGGTGAGGCAGGGCCCTTAGAGCCACCCACTGATATGCCTGAGGTACAGCTCGAGCCTTCTGCGCAGCCAAAGCCAGCTCCTCAGCCTGAGCCAGCATAATCTAATATACCTGGAGTTTCAGAGAGTCTAAAGGATAGGGTCGCTCGTATTGAGATTGAGGTGATGATCATTCATCAGCGATTCGACAGGTTTCACATAGAGATGAGAGAGAGCCATCGAGAACTGAGAGATGGGATCTCTACCATTCTGTCTGCTTTGGGTATACCCTCTTCCGGCAGAGCCCCTGATACTTCGGCTCTAGCTAATTCAGCTCCAGCACCACCTACTCCTAGACCAGATTTGGATGATGATGAGACTGACTCTGATGACTTTGACATGGTAGATCTGATGATAGAGCCAGTACCTGATAGAGATGTCAACGGATTGGGTTCGGGTCGGAACCCAAATATCCAGACCTAGACCCGATCTTAGGTGCTAGACCCGGACCCAGACCCGGACCTGAATACCGATGGGTCTACTTTTAAAGTATCAGACCCGGACCCGAATGGATCCCGAGTATCCAGACCCGAACCTAAACCCGAACAAGCTTACCAAAAAAAATCTTACTGATTTTGTGGCAAGGGCTCGGATCCGAGGAAGATGAATAATGGTTTGGGACAGGGGCAGCGGCAGCCGAAGGGGCGGGGAGCATTTTTGGGGTTCGGCCATGCGATCTCGGGGGGTGGTGCCGGTAGCGGGTGCTGGCGGCAGCATTGCCAGGGGAAGCAAAGGCCGCGACCATGGCAAAGACCATCTTGGAAGGGAGAAAGGGGGAATCGGGGAACTGAGAAAGAAAGAGAGGTGTTGGCCATCGAGGAGGGGAGGCATGCTATCGACGAGGGGAGGCGTGCCGTCGAGGGGTCAACCGTTGAGGGAGGCGTCGACCGTCGAGGCAGGGCAGATTTGGGGATCCGCTGGAAGGGAGAGGCGGCGTCGGGGGGGGAGGGTCGGAGGCGGCGTTGGTCGTTAGAGGAGAGGCATCAGCAATAGGCATGGAGACGGAGCATCAGAGTGGAATGGGGATCGAGGGATTTGCTCATTTCGCTGGTGGTTGGGTGGCTGGAAGGGAGATGGGCCAAAGGGCTAGGGCACTTGAAGGAAGTTTTTATAATAACAGCGTGATCGATTTTTAATCATTTGATTACGATCCAACATCCCACATTCATATAAACATATATAAATATATAAATATATATAATATTATTTTATTTAATCTGGTCTCGGGTCTGTCGGGTCAGGATATTACATATCCAGACCCGGATCCATTTTACTATGACTAATCGGTTCGGATCTGGATCCGGGTAAATGGATCCAAATTGAGATCCAAACCTGGACCCGTTGGGTCCAAACCCGTGGGTTTCGGGTCCGAGCCTGACCCATTGATAGCTCTAGTACCGGAGACTGCAGCTGACCTTCCTAGGAGTTCCATTCATGATCCATCTAGTTCATCTTTCCAGACTCCTATTTTACCCACTCCTCTCTCCAGACCTACTGATCACACTTCATTGCAGCACCTACTCCTATCATATCTTCAGCTTTTGATACACCTATTATTCATTCTCGCCCATTGCATACATCTTTCCTTATTAGGAAACTAGGATATTATATCCCTGGTTTCCACCGTCTTGATTCAGGTCCTATCTTTGATCATACACCGATTCATACTACCATTCCTATCAGTTCTGTTCCTACTGCTGATATAGCTTCTACCTCTTCTGCACCGCTAGAGGCAGGACCTATGTTAGATGCAGAGGACGAGGCCGTTGTGTTCCATCGAGACCGACCAGGACCCGTCTTCGTGATCTTCGATCTATGTGGCTTCGATCCCGTGCTGTCACTAATACAAGACGATCGAGATTGGATCCTCGGATGACGAGGACCGTGCTTAGGATAGTCTCTATGATTAGCTAGTTTGTATTTCTATACTACTTATATGTTTATTTACTTTTATGTATCAAACTTGTAACAATGTATGAAACATTATGAATAATTGAAATGTTCTACTTCATACCTATGTCTTTGGATGATATCTCATCTGAATGAATGAATTGCATTACTTAATTTCAGTATTTTAATTTCATTATTTTCTCTTTTCCTTTTTAATGTTGACAAAAAGGGGGAGAGGTAAGTATAAAAGATAAAGGGGAGAGATAAGATGAAAGGTAGGTAAGTATAAAAGATGAAGGTGAGATAAGAGAGATGAAAGGTATATATATTTCTTGTGCAATGAAGATAAAATGAAAAATCATTTGTGTTTGAGAAAAATATTTTAAGCATTGAGTGAGGGGGAGTAATCCCTCCTTTGGATTGCAAAATCAGTTTTGCTAAAATTTCTTGCAAAATCCTTAATTTCAAATATTTAATTTCAGATTTTTGCCTTTGAAAGATCTTTGAAAATCAATTTTTCAAATCACCTCTTGAGGGAGAGTATTTATACTCTTCAATCTATTGTTCAAAATTCTTCTTTGATTATTTTCATCTTGTTTCATTGCTGAATTTATTATTCTTGAGCATGTTCTCTTTAGAGTATCATGATACATGAATTTACTTATTAGCTCCGATACTCTTAGTTCAAATTCAATTCAAATGAGCTTTTAAATTTCATCTCTTATCTTTCTTTATTTGAATACATATTGTAATAAGCTTTATGTCTATTGAAAATACTTTTTAAGAGCTTATCATGTGAATTATACTTAAAGGTTTTGTCATCATCAAAAAAGGGGAGATTATTGACTCTGTTATTGATTTTGATGATAAACAAAATACTTAAGTATAAGTTGAGTACTAACTATTTCTTTAAAGTATATTTTTATAGAAAAATGTACTCATCAATTCAACAAGATTTGATTGCTTGTTAAAATGAAGAAGTCCCTTCCATGAATGAAAGATCAGTTTTAAATGGACTTAAGTACTTGAAGATTGCTTGAAATGACTTGGTTAGTTCAGCACAAATTGGTTTTAGCAGAGGTTCAATGGTTTTTGAAGAAATCTCAGCAAGTGTCGACTCAAAGTTTCGATTCATGACTTAAAGTTTCGACTCATGACAGTGGAAGTGTCAACTTAAGCCGGTATGCAGAAAGAGTGTCAAATGGTACAACTGAAGTGTCGACTCATGCCAGTCAAGTGTCGACTCAAGGTGTCGACTCAAGGATCGGCTCAAGGTCTGAGAAAATTTTGATACAGAACTTGTTGAAATTGAAGACTTGCTAGAAGTGTCGACTCATGGATGTTAAGGTCGACTCAAGTATCGACTCACCAGAAGAAGTGTCGACTCATCTGAGAATTCCAAAGAGCTTCAATGAAGATATTTGAACTTGGTGTTGACTCCTCAAGTGTCGACCCTAAGTGTCGACTCACAGCTTGAAGTGTCGACACTTGGAGTTCTAGAAACAGTATTGGCTAGTTTTTCAAATGCAAAACTCGACCTTTTTGGCTCCCAACGACTAGTTTTTCGTATCTAATGGCCATAAATCAACTTTAAGGCCTTGGAAAGGTATTTAAATGATTCAAATCAAATCTAAATATAAGAGGATCAATAATAGAAAAAGAAAAGCAAGTGCATTCACTCCCATTCATTGAGAGCAACCATCTTCAAGCAAAGAGAAGTCTCAAAGCATTGAAAGCCTTCAAGAGCAATCAAGTCCAACATTCTTGAGCATTGATTGAGGCTTCATCAAGTTGAAGATAGTAATTTCTCAAAGCTTCAAAGAGATATCCATTTTTATTTAGAAAGTTTTTCTTGTTGCTTTACTTTAAAACTTTATCCTTGTTGTAAAGGTTTTTGGTTAGCCTATTGGAAAACCAAGGAGGTTATTGGTTAGCCTTGAAAACCAAGGAGGTTATTGATTAGCCTTGAAAACCAAGGAGGTTGTTGGTGAGCCTTAAAACCAATTAGGTTCTTGGTTAACCTGCAAAACCAAGGGAGGTTTTGACTTGTGAGCCTTGTGAAAACAAGTCCGATTTTGATTAGTGAGCCCGAAAAACTAATCGACTGTAATCGGTGGAGATTATAGTGAATTCCCAAGTAGACCTTAGGGAATGGATGTAGGTGTATTGGAAAGCACCGAACCACTATATTTGGATTGTGTTTGTGATTGCTTGTCTCTCTCTCTTTCTCTTGCTATTATTTTTATTGCTTTTAAATTTTTACCGCAAACTCTTTAAGAGCATATTGCTATTGCATTTCATTGCACTTAAGTTGTTTATTGAATTAGTGTACACTTGCATTTAATTTTTTAAAAATCCAATTCACCCCCTCTCTTGGGTTGCTTACTGGACAATAGAATCATCACTTGTTTATTCTAAATTTAGAGATACCCAAAAATTTTTCTGGAAGTTCTTTATACTAGAAGAATCTACTGATGAAAATTACATGGCTATGCATACATACTAGCTAAAGAATCAATAACATTATCCTTTTATTTATCATTCAAAGCCTTTTTATTAAAATTCAAATCAACTCTTCCATTATAATACTTCTAAAATTTAGTTAATGTTCTTAATTAGTTTTAGAATAACTCAAACTACTTCATCATAGCAATACTAATTTCAAATATCTCTTAAGTTACAGTCCATAGTGATCATAACCTAATTTTTGATATCACTCATATTATATTCTAATCATTTATGTCACAGTCCCAAGTGATCATAACCTAGACTTTGATACCTTTTTGTCACACCCCAAACCTAGCACCTGGGTAGGCCACGCGACCGACCGTATGAACCCTAGAATATCCTAGAGATCATGCAAGGCCTTAAGAAAATCTATTATAATTTCAATTTTTAAGGATACTATTGATCACAATTCATAAGAAAATCCAATGTAAAAAAAATAATACAACTCATATAATTACAAATTTAGTCATTCTTGAATCATCCGATCAGTATCAATGACTTCATATTTTCATCCTATCACTCGTGAATCTATTAAACATCCTGCAACTCTGGAAAAAAAAAGTAGGGATGTGAGCTTTATAGCCTAGTCAGAATCTCCACACACTTATACCAGTATAATATAGTACAATTAAAAAATAGCAGTAAACAGTATCAAATAGAACATAAATCTTAAAATCTCATATCAAGTAATCAAGATAACTCAATATCGATAAATGCAAAGACATACACCAATTAATACAAAACATCCATCTCATTCAAAAATAAAATATCATATATGTTGTTAAGTACAGTCTTTCCTTTTTATTTAATTATTATTATACCTTTTATTGCCCACATCTCATTGATATAATTCGGATCAACCACTATTATCTTGTAAGGTTTTGAATTAATCACGAACATGCTTTAGCCCGTGACTGGTAATTTCAAGATTAACCATGTACTATCTGCCCATGACCAGGCCATCCCATGTACTATCCATCTATGACTCGACTATTCCATGTGCTATCAGCCCGTGGCTTAGTTGTCCTATGTACTATCCACCTGTGGCTGACTATTCCATGTACCATCAGCCCATGGCTCGATTGTCCCACGTACTATCTACCCGTGGCTCAGCTATTTTACATACTATCCACCCGTGGCTTGGCTATTTCATGTATTATCTACCTGTGGCTCGGCTATTCCATATATTATCTACCTATGGCTCGGCTATTCTATATTTGGCATGGCTAGTCCAAACATCTTTTTTTGATTATCAATTAAATTAACTCTCAACATATTGTCAAAACATATCCCTTTTTTAAGATTTTCAATAGCCGGTATGATGATCCAAATTATCTGAAAAATAATCACGTTGATACAAATATATTATACAAGAGCTATAAATATAAAATAAATATACATCACGAGAAATCAAAATTATGCAGTATATAAATAATTATACATGTCAATGATCATATTCAAGGATCGAATCATACAATATAAAAATATATATATAAACTGGTGATCATATCCAAGAACCATTACCTTTATTAAGGATAGATTTAATATGCCTGATATCAATCTGCATCTAGATTCTCGACCTAAGTACTATAGAACTCACTCAATGCCCTTTTGCTTAAAAAATTATTTTTCTACATAATAATCTTATTTTTAATAAATAATTTTATAGTATGATAGTTATGGATCTAGAACCCTCTATTCGAGTCCCATCAACTATCCACCTACTGATTTCTAATCACAACTTTACAATTTTTCCAATCCCTAGGAGAGAAACTTTTAGAGAAAGAAAATTATAGTGAAAGAGAATTATTAAAAAAATTATAGAAAGAGAAAGTAAAGAGAAATTTGAGAGAAAAGGTAGAGAGAGAAAAAGAATTTTTCTATTTATATATATTTTTCTTTTCTTTTCATTTTCTTCTTTTTCATTTTCATTTTCATTTCCTCTTTTCTTTCCCTTTTCTTTTCTATTTCTTTTTCTCTTATTTTTCTCTTATTCTTTCTTTCCCTTTTCTCTTTTCTTTCCTTTTTCTTCTCTTATTTTTTCTCTTTTTTTCTTCTTCTTCTTTCCTAGTTCTCTTCTTCTGCTCGGTTCAGCCAAAATAGGGGACTCTTTTGAGTCCCCCTTCTTTCCTAAAATTCTGGATAGAACACATCCCCCATCGCTCTCTCTCCTCTTTCTATTGCTCTTCTCCCTCTCTCTCATTGTCTTCTTTGGGCGATGGCCAAGGTGAGGAGAGAGTGCGGGAGGGAGAAGGGAAGGCCAAAATCTAAAGCTATGTGTCCTTGTTTGGGGTTTTACGAAGAAGAGGACAGAGGAGAGGATTTATAGGTCTATTCCTAGAGCTTTGCTAGAGTCCAACATCCCCTAAGATTCCTCCTTCTAATGGGATCAGGAGAGGAGGAGATAGACTCCCTTAGGAGTCCTCTCATACATAGAACACGGCTAAAAAATATCTAGGTTATCACAATACTACCATCAAAATAGTAAAGGGTGATATTCAATTTGCTTTTCAATAGAGTCAATATTTCTTTACTAATAGTTATAGATCTTCTATCCTATTTACTCTCAAAACATGTACTATCAAGGGCATGTATTAAGAGAAGGTTCCTTCTGAATTGAGGAATGTATCTGACATCATTCAGAGTCACCACAGTATTTGTATGAGATTTGATTTGAACTTTATCAATATCTTTTACTTTGCACAACGTTGCCTCTAAGAAGAACTTTACCATAATATTTGCATGAGATTGCATCATCTCCAAGAAGAATGATGCCTCCCTCATATAGTCTAAAAGAAAAGACCATTTCTTATGGGATGTCATGTAGAAAGATACTCTAGAGTTCATGATCCAGGTATCAGCCTGTTGCCACCTGAAAATATCGACAGGTTGAACCCACATCCCTGTGAATCACCTGTGAATAAAACCCTGGACCCAATCCCTTTACCATGTAAATATTTTATTTTAATTTTTATTATTTTAGGATAGTTAGGGTTAGCCCTTTTTACCAACTATAATTAGGGTTTTATTTTTTTTGGTCTTTGGGGCCAAACTCCTTTTACCAAGTTGAATCACTTATTTACATGTCTTGCCTTTTAATCAATTGATCAATTAATCAATTGGACTTTAGTTATTTGGTTTTGAGTCCTGTAATAATTAGTTATTAAGTCCTATAATACAAGGAGGACCCAATTGAAGACCCATATGATTCAAATCAAGACCCATATGCACCTAAATCAAGACAAGCCATGTGACTCCATGTGTTAGCCCAAGACAAGCCATGTGCTAGCCCAAGACAAGCCATGTGCTAGGCTAAGTCAATTTATTTATGGCACCATCTTTGCAAAATTTTTAGACATCACTGCCACATCACCAAGGGATATCAACACATTTCTTATTTGAACATATCATTTTGAGACAAAATACATGCCATGTCACTTTATTTGGACATCATTACATGACAACACATGCCATGTCATTTTGGTCGGCCACTTAAGGAGTTAGTGCTTTTTATTTTTTTAAGAGGAGTAAAGCAGAAGGAGATTTCTAAATTGGCGCCCTCCCACTCCATTCCTTCACGCCAACTTATTTTAAGATGAGTATTTAAGAAGGATTCTTCCAAGTTAGCGCCCCATCTCAATATTCCATGCTCAACATTCCAAGAAGTCGGCCAAGCATTCCAACTCCAATATTTAAGGAGTTCCATGTCATCTAAAATGGAGAAGGTTGGAAGGTTTTCTTACTTCAAGAGTTTTAATAAAACAAGTTGGAAGCTGCTTAAGTTCCTAGGACTCAAGAGTCTCACCAAAACTCTTGAGTCTTCTTCAATCCAAACTGAAGAGTCCACTCATATATAGAAGTCCAGATCAGTCCAACAAGCAAGAGTCCAAGATGCCCAGAAGTAGGACTCTAGGAGTTGTATTTTAAGGAAGCACAAGTCTAGCCTTTGTGTCCCTTACAACATTAATTATGGATCTATAAATACCCCATCAACCTCCCTTTGTAATTAATTATTCATTCATCAATAAAGAAATTCTACTGAATTTTTCTTCCTTTGCTGTGTGCATCGCGGGGTGTGAGGCCCTTTTTCCTTTGTTCTTCAGAATATCGCAGGGTACGAGGCCCTACTTATCTAGCCGACAAGAAGATCCATCCACTACCTCTAACCCTTCCCTTCTTTCCTTCCCTTTCTTACTACTTTCTAACCCAAGATTCTTTTGCTGAGTCTTTTGCAGGTGACCAAAAATCTAGATCTGGTATTCTTGCCTCGGAACCAGCATCGTGCAGAAGATCGGAGCCCAGAAACGAGATCTTGAAATCATGTCGCTACGATCTTGAGAGTCCTACCAGATCTACATCGAGAGAGCGATCTTCGTTGGTAAAACTGAACTTATTCCCTTCTCTTTATTTTCTGATTCGTTGAAAACAAGTTTCGGTGGTTTCTCAACCACCAAGTCCTACTTTTTTTTAATTGCTTTATAGGTTTACTTGTGCGGGTAATTGACTTGATTAGTTTCTTTTACTGTCTCCTTTGAGTCTTCCTTTAAAATCTAAAAATATAAAATATATTAATTGCTATTTTTTATTCTTATTTATTTGTCCCGCATCACATGACAGGATATGCGCCACCTCTCGGAGGGTCAAGGTGGCCAGGTACTCCACTGTCTTTGCTTTGAACTCTGGCTTCTCCCCTCTTTACGGCTTTGGTGGGAAACCATGCTCATGGTAGGAGGATTTGCTTTGGAGAGGCGGACTCAACCTTGACCGGGAGCTGACCTCAGATGGAGGACTCGCTCAATGAGCCCTGCCTCGATTGGGAGCTAACCTCAACAAGGTGGTCCTTTCTGAAGAGGCAGACTCAACCCCAACCGGGAGCTGACCTCAGATGGGGGGGCTTGCCCAATGAGCCCTGTCTCGATTGGGAGCTAATCTTGGCAAGGTGGTCCTTTCTGGAGAGGCGGACTCGACCCCAACCGGGAGCTGACCTCAGACGGGGGGGCTCGTCCAATGAGCCCTGCCTCGACTAGGAGCTAACCTCGGCAAGGTAGTCCCTTTGGCTTTTTATCATGTGACCTTGTCTAGGTGGTGGGCTTCTTTGCCGCCATGGCCGTTCGTAGGCTCCACGTCAGTGGATATTGCTGCTCTGGTCCTCGTCAACGGATGTCGCCATATCACAGCCTAACTGATACTATTAGTAGCCATAAATATTGCTTCATTTGCAATATTATTATGATCTCTTGATGTAGTTGCGACTAATGCCGAATTTGAGATTATTTCTTTATCTTTCTATTCCTTCTTTTTCTTGGACCGTAGAAACTATATTCAGATTTCTAGTGGCCTAGCTTCTTGTAATAGTGATAAACACCGGATCTTTTAGGCCTAGACTTTGATCTGGTTGTGGATTTGTTTCTACCTTTTCTTTGCTCATCTCTGTCTCTAACTGTAAGTTCTTGTACTTGAGTCGGAGTTTGATGCTCTAACTATACTTTCAACCTAAGCTCATTAGATAACAAAGTGGCTTCAACCTCTTCAAGACTTATAGTATCTCTTCCATAAAGCATAATAATAGTAATATTTTTGAAAGACTTAGGCAAAGAATAAATCAAGATCAAGGCCTTGTCTTTCTCATTAATATTAACACCAATATTTACCAAATCAAATAAGAGCTTATTATATTCACCCAAGTAATCCTTAAGTGAAGTCCCTTTCATCATATAAAATATGTATAACTTTTTCCTCAAATACAGTCTATTGGTAAAAAACTTTATCATATACAGGCTATCTAATTTATTTCATACACTTTAGCTATATCAAGTTCCACAATATCATGGAGAACTTTATTAATCAAACCCAAAAATAAAGTTCCTAGTGATTTCTCATTAATTTTTTCTTTGGCGACTTCAATATCTCTTGGAATTGCATCCATATCCTTGAGGGCTATTGTAACACCCTCCTCGACCAACAAATATTTTATCCTTACCTTCCATAGTACGAAATCGTCTGTGCCATCAAACATAGCTACTTCATGATTTGTGGTAGTGGAATGAAAAATAACCACTTCATGAGCCATTGATAAATTTTGTTATCCGTTAGATACCATCTGAATGCTATAATACTAGTTATTAGGGTTGCACGCAGTGGATTGGATTACTTTAGGCTTCTAAATTAATATTCTATCTCATTGGGGCATCTCACCAAATACAGCACAAGCATAAATAATAAGCACAAAAAAGATAAGAAATTTACGTGGTTCGTCAAACCCACCTACATCTACACAAAGGAGCAATCTACTATATATCCATCCCAAAATTGGGTACAAAAGTGATAAAAAATCAAAATTAAAGGGTCCCAAAATAATTGCAAAAGAGGCATAAATAAACCATAACAATAAACCAAATAAACAATACCTTTCTCGGCCTTGGCTATGAATCAAGAGAAAATAATCTGAAAGATGGATCAATACCCTCTCGACCATGATAATCAATCAAGAGAAAGAAACTTCTTCAAGTAGAGAAGAACAAAATAATAGGTGCCTTTGACAGTTGGAGCACAAATAGATCAGGGACCAAGATAGTGGGATCAAAAGCTATGACGAACAGAAAGTAAACGGGACTTAGGGGCTTCTCAGAATTGAGAGCCTCATACTTCTTTTAAAAGGAAACAACGAAAAAGAGTTCAGATCGAAGAGAACTCATCCATCCCAATTTTAATCGAAGAAGAACTATCCGAGATATCGAACTTTAATTCCTCCATGCTACTCGCCAGTGACTTCAGAGATGAAATCCAATCAAAAGGAGTTCCAGGCTATATCTAAAAAAAGAGTTCTTCTTGTCTCCAAAATTTTTTTGGATAAGAAGTTCATCCAGTCTCAAATACCATCGGGAAGAAGAGTCCAGGATATGTGGGATTTTCCCTCTATTTTCCATTCTTAGAAACGTCAATCAGATGGAAAGTTTGGATCAACCTAATAACACTATTCACCAACACTTAACAGTTTAATGAACTGTATTGCCTGCCGAAACTTGCGGGCCGTAATCTTTGGGTTCATGTGGTCATGCTTTCTGGACAGGAACTTGATGGAGGTATTCTTCAAATATTTGGCTTAACATCTACGCTAAATAGTTTGTGACAGCATTAACAACATCCAGATGAAATAATAGGCAAAAATGACCGGAAGAAAAGATGCTTAAATCCACCAGGTCCAGTAGCTTTATCGAAGGATGGCCTTTGCAATTACAGTATATTATCAACATTATCTGAGAAATAGAAAGAAAGTGAACACCATGGCGTCAGCAAATCTTCGATGCTGTAGCGCAATATCCCCTTTCTCGACGCTACTTGTTTTTCCCTAAACAACTTTTACCTATGACCGTTGTGGCCAGGGCAGCTCACAAAATCATCCATGTATCCTTTGTTTTCATCCTAGCACCATGATTACCGGAGTTCATACAGGAGACAACCTCCTTGACTGCTTAGGATGCTTTCTCACCATCCTCATAAGTATTCACCACATTAACATATACCCTAATGATACTTATTGCAAATAACTTTCTCTCCACTTTTTTATTATATGATATTATATATGTATATATTTATTCATGTATTTATATATGTATTAATGCATATCATTTTTGTGAGAACAAGCACTTCAGTATATGATAGATTGATGGCTACTGAAGCCTCCACAATAATCTCTCATAAATGTTGTAACTTAAGGTCTTGAAAATATTTTCATTTAAAATTTAAATTATTTATAATAGATTTTAACTAAGTTTGCTTTTTAAGCAAATATGGTAGCAACGGTTATGCCTCTAATTTATAATGGAGTATCTGTCTCGCCAATTTATGGACCAACATATTGATGAGAGAAGAGTGCTTGAGGCATCTGCAAGTCTAGGCAAATCCCTTCGATGAGGATATGTGCCATATTCATCCATGTTTCCCAAATGAAACGTTTACAAGAGGCATCGTTGTGGATGGTATTCAATAAATAAATTGACAAAGAGTTTTTATGTAATGAGTTCAATGAAGATCTTTTGTACTCCTCCCTATTTTATGCCAAATCATTAACCATCTCAATAGATCCCAATCATCTAACCTTTTATGCCAGCAAAAAGGAAGAAATAAGTGTCTCTCTCCAAGAAATAAATAAATCACAAAATTACGTGACTCAAAGTTGCATGGCTTGCAACGATCTATAGATCAACAAGGAAAAATGCTGGGTAAATTGTATATTTACATTCATTGCAATTTATGGTGCTTCGATGCTATCTAGAATTCAGCAAGTTATCGCTCGTCAAGCTTGTGTTCGGCCAAAGTTTATTTAGGTCCTGTTTGGTAAATTTTTTTATAGCAAATGTTATATCCAATCGGCTTATCCTCGAACCGAACCGACGCCGACGGTCCTTCGGCCCGGTCGAACTAGAAGCCTGACCGATCAATTCTAGCGAAGGTCCGACCGACCCACTTCAGCAGAGATCCGACCGACCTACTTCATCAGTGGTCCGAACGACCACTCCAGTGAAGGTCCGACCGATCCACTCCAGCAGAGGTCCGACCGATCCACTCCAGCAGAGGTCCGACCGACCCACTTCATCAGTGATCCGAATGACCACTCCAGTGGAGGTCCGATCGACCCACTTTAGCAGAGATCCGACTAACCCACTTCATCAGTGGTCCGAACGACCACTCCATTGGAGGTCCGATCGACCCACTTCAGTAAAGGTCCAACCGACCCCCCTTCAGCAGAGATCTGGCCGACCCCTTCAGCAAGGCCCATATTGGCTTAAGGCAAGTCGTTCCAAGGATAGCTAGGGGACTCTAGAAGCCTCTTCCCGCTGGTACCATAATTCTGTTATAACAGAACTCTGACATATCAGCACGACTACTCTACGAACTCCACGATGCCATCCTTTACTGGTACCACGTGGCCACTATCCAGATTCTTCTAGGGGCAGATCGGTCACTCCCTGCTTAGCCCCTAACAGATTCTAGCAAGGTTCCGTGCCTATATAAGGTAAAACGGGAGACTCCGAGCGGTAAGAGAGCTTTTCCTTCTCCACGAGCTTATCTCTTTTGATTCCTCCATTCTGTTGCCCCACAGCTCCCACTGACTTAGCCATCGGAGTGTCCCCCGTCGGAACACCACCAGCCCACGGGACTTTCTTGCAGGAACCGGGAGACGTATACCCCAGCCAGCTCCAGGAATCCGGTATGGGAAATTCAACAGCAACAGCAAAATTTTTAGAATTTTTGAAAGTTAAATTTTTGAAAAGTAAAAAACTAAAATTTTATAAAAAATATTTATTATTTGGTAACCGCATTTTCCAAGCATATTTAATAAAGTCAAAATAATTTTTCAATATAATCTTCAAAGTATTTTTGATGGAAAGTTCAAAAATAAAATTTCTCTCAAATAGATAGTTTCAATTTTTAAAAAAATCAAAATAAATTTTATATTTTTTATTAAATATTATTTTAATTATTTAAAATATTTTAAAAAAAATTAAAAGTATTTCCGAACCTTTCAAAGGTTTGGTCAAATATGATGTTAGACCCTGCAATGCGGTTAACTACGAAGTCCATTAGCATTACTCTTTCTTTTTAGGCATTAAATAATATTTACTAATCTCACCCGTAAATTGATGTGCTAAATTTCAACATCTCAATCGTCATTCCAGAGATGAACGAGGGCGCACTGATGAGAACCTGATATACCCATTTGTGGTGTGCCCATTAATCTCTCCAGTAATTGATGGGACTCTAGTGGTATATTGGGGCTCAGGCGGGCCACCCCACATGACCAAACAAAAGACAAACCTTTGAATGGTGGCGCTTGTGACCCAACCACCGAAAGCTAAGGTAGGCAAAAGCATGACTCATAAATTTGGCCATATCCACCATCTACTATTCTCCCTCTCTCTCCTCTTATTGGATGAGAGTGAGACCAGATCTGATCTCACGGGACTAGGTAAAGATAACACTTTTACCACAATGCAATTCTTTTACTAGTCACTGAAAAAAAAAAAGAACTTTTACTGATCTGATCCTTGAAGTGATGCAACTGAAGGAACACAGTCCATATAAACTCTCTTCCGTCTACTGCTTCCTCCCCGTTCCCTTCAATCGGCAAATCCTGCGGGAAAGGAACCTGCTTTCCTTCTTCGAGGTATGTGATGATTCCAAAGATGGGACCTTTTAGATTTTTGTTATGGTCGGTCGTTTTGTTTTTTTGGGATGAACTGAACCGGTATTTTGACTTGTGTAAGCAGTTACTCTCGATTCTGTTGATGTTGTGTTATATGGTGAGTTGATTTCTTTTTGTTTTATTTTATTTTATTTTTTTTTTTGGAAATTAGTTGTTTTACGATGTAAAAGATTGGAGATTTTGATTTGTTTTTTGGTGCCTTTGTGGCTATGGTTCATTTAATCTTTTGGTGGAGGAGAGATAGGGATTCCTTTCTTCATGTTGATTATTTCTTTTTTATTTTGAAGGGGGAGAATAAGAACGCCTTCTTTTAAGGGTTAAATAATTGCGAGGTCCTCACACTGCATTTGGGGGATATCGTGTTTTTGCTTTATGGCATGTCTTCGTTAGATTTCATATAAACTGATTCATATCATTAGGGTTTTTATGTGCTGATGGTAAGTTGTTTTCCTTCCATGGATGGAATAATGTCGAAGAAGTTTTTATTTATTTATTTATTTATTTATGGGTATGTGTGTGTTGTTTTTGTTGTTTTTGTTTTTTGTTTTTTGTTTTTTGTTTTTTTTTTTGGGCGGGCGGGGGCCTGTTGTTGAGGTGGTAGATTGGTTGTACGTGATTAAATTTTTCTATGTCAATGTGGAGTTGGTTTGCTTCATGTATGGATCAATGCCTAAAAGTTGATTTTTTTTCTGTTCTTCTTTCTTTTGGGGGTTGCTTTTGGACCCTGATTTGCATGCTTCTACTTGTTGTGCGCCCAAAAGCAAAGAAAATCTCCTAAAAAAGATAACATTATGTGCTTCTATTTCCCCCTGTCACTACTCCGCCTACTCTTCATCAACCTCATATGTGATAATTTGATGCCGTTTGTCTTTCATTTTCTTTGTTAAAACCCTGTACAGGCACTGGTGCAACCTGTTTGGGTAAAGGCTGGTTAGATTATTTTAAGGTTGATAGATTCTGAAATTGTGAGGGACAGATTGCTTGGTCTTAGAAGAAAATATCAATGTTCAGACAGGTCTCCAGTCGGAACCAGAGAGCCAAAGGGTTAAGGGTGAAACATGTTCTTCAGATATCCTTGTTGCTTGCTCTCTCTGTCTGGTTGCTTTACCAAATTATGCACTCTCATGACAAGAAGAGTACATTTGAGGAGAGGAACTTGGAGAACTCACCGAAGCTGGATGAGAGCCGTGCCGGCATTTTCAAATTTAGCCGGAAGGACCTTACAGATTCTGTAACTGAGTCTAGAATCAAGGAAGAAGAGAATGGGGAAGTTGGGGATGTAGAACAAGAAAACAAACATGAAGAAACTAAGGATGGAGGACAAGGAGGCAGGAATAATGAGATTGACAAACAAGATCAAGAGAAAGTGGAGGAGGAAGCTGATCATGGAAAGGAAATTGCTGATGAAGAAGACAAGAATGGTCAAGTCGAGGAATTGGACTTCTTGGAAGACCAAGAACATCAAGAGGTATCTCATGAGGCTCTAGAAAAAAGTTTTAAAGGTGATGATGCAGCCAGTGCTGTAGTTCATCATGCCCAGGTGAAAGAACATGATGAAAGATCCCACGAGGCACAGGAAATGCGTTTCAAAGGTGATGATGCATCTAGTGCTGTAGCTCATGTTGCACAAGTGACAGAACATGAAGTGGGATCTTATGAGGAGAGAGAAAAAAGCTTTCATGATGATGATGCATCAAGTGCTGTAGAACAAGATATCCAAATGACAGAAACCAAATCTGAAAATGGAGGTTCAGGGGCTGTGGATGAGAAGCAATTAGAAAAATTGGAAAGGAAAGAAATAGAGAATGAAACTGTCACCAATGGAACAATATATGGTTCAAAGGGTAATGATTCAAGTGCCATTCATGAAGTTAGTGAGACCACACCAGATAATTACCCAACCATAAATGGAAATGCTGTTGAGAAAAGAGAATCAGCTGTTGGAGCTTATCCTAAACTGGAGGATGGGTCTTCCTCCAATTCAACAACAGGAAAGTCTAACAACCACACAGAGCAGCAGGCTGACCTACCTACAGTGAATGTGATTGGCAATCAAGCTGAACTGCACATGAACTCAATGAACAATGAAATGGAACTTCATACAACTTCTTCGACCATGTTTAGCCACAAAAGGGAACCACAGATGAATTCACCAAGTGTTTCTGATCAATCAGAGTCTAAGATCAACATGGTGGTTGATATAGTAACTAATGGTGTACCTCCGCAGAATGAATCTGCCACTTTGGATTCAGTTCAAGATCGAAATGCTACAGTCGAGGTGGTTACTCCTAGTGAAAATAAGTTAGAGAATAAAGTGATGAAGCAAACTAAGAATTCCAATACAGCTGCAAGACCAGGGGAGTCAAGAGGGAGCTCTCCTACATCTTCTGCTATAAATGAGAATGGAGAAACAGTTTCTGCCAAATCAGGCAATTCTTCTCATAATGTGGCTGCACAGGATAATGGAGATGCACATACAGATCAGTCAACCTTACTGGACATCAAGACAAAAGCAAAGAGTGGCGGAGAGGAAGCTGCTGAATGATAATCTATTCAGAAACATGGAGCCAATTCCTAACTCTGATGTAAGTGGTAGGGACAGAATAGTAGTCACCTTTTCTCTTGATTTGATTCCATGAATGTTCAAGGGAATTGTTTTGTGTTTTACTCGAATAACTTTGCCTAACACTGTTACAAGGTCCAGTCCTAATGAAAATGTTTTTGGGTGGATATGGAAACAACATCTATTTTATGCTTGTTCGTTCATTCTAAACATATCTGTGGTTTGATCGTAGAGTTGTTTATAGAAATCAAACCTCATATGCGGTATGCTGCCTTGTTTGTATGTACCATCAGTTAGCTCTCACAAGTCATAACCTGCAGGTTGTAACAAATCCAGTATACTTCACCTTGTACATAGCTATGATGATTACTTGTTAGCTGCTGAGATGTTTTAACATCAGATTGCAGGGTCATCTTAATAATTTTTTATTTTCCCATTTCTTTGTTGTGCTTCAGGAATGTTGGACAGGTGAAAGGTTTCCAAGCATCAAGTTTTGAGTACCCTCTGCTTTTGTAGGATAATATCATGTACTTATGCAGGCGGCTGAATTGGATAACCTGTCTTCACTGGAGTGCTTGTGGTTGAATATATACTATTTTGCTTTAATGCGTGGATCGTTTCTGGCAGGTGGACATGGAGGCATTTTATCATGCAAAGGGTACTTCATTTTTGGTATCCCTGTACCATAGAAGAGATAAGCCATTCCTTAGGAAAATCTTTTTTGGTATTTGTTGCAGGGAAATGTTGAGGATATAAGTGAATGCATCAGTTTTTGTGATGGTTTGGACTTTTAAATGATAGAGACAAAATTGTCCCCGCACTTGTTGGTGTGTTTAGAGAGTAAATAAGAATAAAACCATATTTAGAGAGAACAAAATTTTCTCCATTCCACGGGATAATTTTATTCCACCAAATAATTATTAGGATGATTATCCAAATAATAGAATTATCCAAACAATTCCGCATTTTGGCGTTTGGGAGGGTGACTCTCTATTTATTAAGAAGATATCCCCCTACTTATCTCCTATACCAAAGCCATTGTTAGAATGATTGTTTAGAGGTGCCTCCTCATGCCTGACCTTCAAACGCCGGGCACCTGAATATTAGAATTCCAAGTGAGTTTTTCACATCATTTTATCATGCTCGAATACATTATGACACATTGAAGTACAACAATATTTTTCTACCCAAAAAAAATAAGTACAACAATATTTTACTCATTCATTCAATAAACTTTCACGCAGCCTTACTTGAGGAGGGATTTGGCTTGCGACTGAAGGACTCTTGGACGATGGAATGCTGGAAACAGAGTTTGTCTTGAAGAGAGTTCTTTAGCTATCGTCTCAATACATAAGTGGAACAGATAATGTTCAGGATTATACTCGCAATTCGTTCCAAATATTGTTCCTTTCAGCGAAAGAATAGAAAAATGGAATCCTAGATGATGGGGGATAATTAGGAGATGATGCATTTCATATGAAATCAATAATAATCAAATGAAAGATGAAATAAATAAATGCAGCAATTCAAGTGATGAAATAGGAATTTAAAGATAAGAATCTAAATATTAAACTTAACTAGAAACGAAACCGAACAAAGAAGTTAAGTGAAGGACCTTCGTGGTTAAGAAACCATTCAGATTAGGGTTTAGTATTCTAATAATTGCAGATCTAAAAAAATATCTAAAGAGGGTTATCCGGTAATTAATAGTTATGATTTTAGCACTATGAACACTCAAAGAAGAACATTCCGGAATGACAGGGAGATTCTTTAGGTTGCAAGGTCTCTTGTATCCGGTTCCTTGGCACGGGAGACCTTCTTCTTAGGAGTCTGAAAACTCGGGGATCCTGCAACAAAAAAAGATGTAGGGGAAGGTTAGAGGAAAAGGTTGAGATGGAGAAGTGAGCCTGCAAACTCGGGGATCCTGCAACAAAAAAAGATGTAGGGGAAGGTTAGAGGAAAAGGTTGAGATGGAGAAGTGAGAGGAAAAGTGAAAGGAAGCTCGGAGCAGTCTTGTTGAAGATCTTCTTTGGCTTCATTTGGATGACAACTCTCGGCAGGAACTTGGAGGAACTCCTTGGATGATTGATTTCATCAAAGAGGTGGAAGAGATGTGGACTCTTGATAGCTTCTTGTGTTAGCCGAATGAACTAAGAGGAAAGAGAGAGTTAGGTTTGAAGAGGGAACTTGGAAAGAGGAAGAGCACTCTAGGCCTCATGCCCACCTTCTCACAAGGGACAAAGCATTCAAGCAAGGAAATTTTCTTTCAAGAAAACTTTCATCTCATTCATTTAAATTTCAGTATTGTTCTACTAGAAGGTGTGGAGCCTTTATTTTATAGACTTCCAAGCCTTTTGAAATTCAAAATTTGAATTACACCTAAATGAAAGAGAGAATGATGGACGATTTTTTGATGAGGGGCACTGAATGTGGAGGAGAAAGAAGCTTCATTTAAATTTGAAATCTTTCTTCTCTTGGACAATCAAAGATGAGGTGTCCAAGTGATATGGCGAAGTAGAGTGATGAAATGGCTTCTAAGTTGGTGGTCCCATGATCCATGCACCCACCTTCCTTATTTAGACTTATGTGCTTGAAACCATATTGAACTTGTTGTGCTAAAACCAGATTGGACTCGGACTGAACTACTCTTGACTCAATTGCAATAAAGAACCTAATTGAAGTAAATACAGGACTCAGTTAACCAAATGAAATAAATACATGACTCAATTAAACTTATTACAGGATTCAGACTCTCAATCTTCCATCTATAAGAAGTCTAGCTTTATTTGTACTAGTTGAAATTTCTTCCTGAACCTGGTGCCCGCACCACTAGAACTTTAGTAAATTCTTTTTTTTGAGTGTTGTTCATCCATTCGTATTAATATAGAAGCTAATAGAGCAGCAAGATGCTGATCACCTGCTAGAGCGATCAAGTTTGGGTCCAACATTAACAAAACTAAACTTCTAACAGTCCCGTAAAGGGCTTTCAGGTTTTTTTTTTTTTTTTGATAAACAAAAAAAAGGGCTTTTCCGTTTCAGTAGGGTCCAGATAACCACAAAGATAGCTGCATGATCTCTTCTACGTTGAAGGGAAGCCTGGGAATTGCACAAGGAAGAGAAGAACCAATGCACTGCGACTGGTAAGGCAACACTTTGCAACAGCCAAGAGAGGGAACAAAAGTAACATCACTGTTAGAAATGGTAAGAAAACGAGGAGGAAAAAAACAAAATCCTCATGCCATCCTTCTCTGAAAAACAGAAATCCCATTCCATGACCCTGACATGTCATGGGAAGGCAAAATCAAAACAGAGTTATCTTTATTAGCATGACTTAAGTCTTCCTTACCAAGGGAAGTTCAATAGGTCAAAGCCAAAAACAGATCAACGTCATTCTGCTCTTCCGACACAGAAATAAATTTACTTGCAAAAAGAACGTTCAACAATATTATTATATTTTTGTTTTTATCAAATCAAATGAAATGGTAAGGTAGCTTTTTTTTTTTTTTTGGTAAAAAAAGTGGCAAAGCAGCTTTGAACAGCTGCTCCAAGTTTTCAGCCTCAACTTGAGAATGTTGTAAGTGAAAATCAGAAATAATGAGAATGCTGCCCTAATGCTCAGCATGCTTCCTCTCAAAGAGACCATCAGGACCTACAAGCCATAAACCAAGTGACAAGTATCAAACTAATAGTTTCAGTAAAGAATGGTAACCAAGAAAATTGTTACAAAACCAAAAGGTCTACTTGGATGTGCAACTTCAACTCTAGTTTCTAGCACTCTAGAGATTATTAATGAACAGACAGAAGCATCAAATTCAAATTTCTACAACTCTATTGACATCAAAAAACATCACTGCTACAGTAAAAAAGAAAACATGAACATCAGCAAATTAACTGCCTGAGATGTTTTCCCTTGATATGAACTAATCTTTCTGCACAGTATAATATTTAAAAAAAAAAAAAATCAAAAACCTGTAAGAAAGATGACAAAACCCCTTCCACATCCAAAAGGATTTGAGCATTTGACAAATACCTAATGCAATTTTCTTAAGCTAGGAAACAGTGTTGCTTTCTCTACAGATGAACATGATCATATTTTTTTAAGCATCCCAAAAGATTTATGCAATTTTTTAAGCATGGTTGATGGAAGTCCAAGATCATGTAGCGACAAGGTAATGGGCTGCAGGACCACAGTTTTCTCCTAACTTAGTTTTAGTTGTCAATTTTTTGCATTTGTTACTCTAGTCAGTTTTAGTTTTTTTATAGGTTAGTTTGAATCAAGGACTAGATCAAAAGATCTCAGATCTTATCTGAAGCATGGGTATAGTTTTCGTAGTAGTACTGCTCAAAACACTCGTCAAGCTGCAATAATCATGAACAGAAACCATAACTTATAGGGTTAGTTTTGGGATCATAAAATTTGTTGGGTTTATAAATGGACATCCTAAGATCTAATATGATTGAGTTGGATGGTTGAGTAATGAAGAATGATGTTTTGAGGAATGTCTTCCTATTCTCCTGTAGCGTGATTCTGCAACATAGGTGTGAGACTTCAAACATTAGTGGGAGGCATAGATTTCTTTTAGTGGTGCAAGGCCGCTAGGTCTTGTCCACTTCTGTTACCTTTTAGTGATCACCTATCTGCTTCAAGAACCTCATCTTTCTACTACAATTTTAATGACACTTCATGTCTAAATCTACTCCTCCAGCGATACATTATAATAGCCTTATTTCTGTAGAACCCACTAGGTTCCCTTCCATAAACTGTCCCCCATCAAAGGTCATGTTAGAACATGTTCTACCTAAAACAAATCACAAACTTATTCTACCTGAACATATTCTACCTGAAGCCAAGGTTACAGCTTGAAGGTGTTTAAACTATGGCATCACCAACATGGTTAGGAGCATCAAGCAGTAACATGAATAAAGCTGTCACGCGCACCATTTCCAAGTAGTGGAAGCAAAAATTTATCGTAAGTATAGCATGTATAATGTATCTATTATCAAGTACACATCACAAAAGGCAAGTTATATTCGAGATGAAGAGTTGTATTTATTATGAAGTACACATTAGTGTAGGTGAGTTGCATTCAAGATGAATAGTTGTTTTTGAGTTCAAAACAGATTTTTACATCCATTCAAATAAAATCCCAAAATGCAAATTACATATGTATTTCTAGCCATGCAATGTGAATTGTTCAATATTTCAAAGAGGTGGCAGCACACCAAAATCGGCACAATCACTGAGATAACAAGTCATCATTCCATTATCTCATGCACAAAACATTTGGGAGTTTGACCAATACCTAGCAAATTCCATAAGGAAGATCATTTGTTGTTAAATTACCATGTCTCAACAATTGAATGGTGCTTTTTTTTGGCGTCAAACTTCTCATAAATGACAAAACTAGACTACCGTGCAACATCCAGACTACAAAAAGAGAGATACACATAAGACACATTTTATAAGGGTGATTTGGAAATCTATGACTGAACAAGAAAACAATGGCATTCTTGGTGCACCGCAGGGATATAAAAAACCACATGTGTGCATGAGAAATTATGGACCAAAACTTCCAAGCTAATTAGAAAATCTGAAACTCATTTTAAGTTTACAAAGAAAAACCATTAAGTTGAGAAACAGTGATCAGATTCCACATACATCAGACAAAGCCAATGAGACGTAAAAAATAGAATAGAAGTACAACATTAAAAATGTCTAGAAGGATGATGACTTCCAAATAACCGGGGGAAGGAAAAAAAAAAAAGATAAAATACTCCTTTTATTTGAGTAACGCACCTAGCAAAAGGAGCCAATAATAACTACAACCATACCAAACCCTATTTTGTAATGTGCAATAGACTTTAAAGGGAAGATACAAAGCAAGGCAAATGAGGATGATCTATTGGCATGTAGATATGTCCTAGTACCTGAAGAGCTTGTGTGGGCTTGAGCAATCTTGATCCACCCAAATTGTGGTGGAGTTCAGCTACAGTTTGGTAGTCCTCTAATTGCATGTCCAAATGATGCTAACAATCTGGACCGCTACAGATAAGTGAAGAATCCAAAAGAAGGCATTGCTTAAATTTCTCAAGAGTCCTTGGCCTCCTAAGAGGTAACTTCCTGGAACAAGTGCCATACCTTTTTTCTGAATATATCTCCCATAAAATCACCCAACCAAGTAAAACCACGGTCCCACTGAGTCATTAGAACATGCTAATGCTATGCAACATGACCACTAGAGAAATTGTCACTTTTGTTCCCTCCAGATTTTTCATGATCTCAGCCTACCAAGGTAAATGGTCGCCTGACCAATCTAAATTACCGAAATGCCATGGAGCCTGATCCACTTCAGTGGCAAGACTATTAAGAATTCCTTCTAATATTTATGGATACAAGTAGGATCAAGTCAGGTCCTCCAAATCCATATGATGGAAGTCTAAAAGCAGAATGCCTTAAATGATCAGGTTGATATCTGAATCAAGCATGCAAAAAACATAAATATTATTTTGATCACAACACTTGTGTTTTATTTTTTTAAAAAAAACCCAAGGCTTGATAAAATACTAAATAGATTTGGGTGCTAGAAGCTGGTAAAATAAAAGCCAGAATACATGAACAAAAAGGCAGAAGAAATGCCAAATATAGCCAAAACACATCTGATACACTAGACAGTCATAATAATTACCATCAAAGAAAAATAATAATAATATCAAGGAAAGAAACCTAGACTCATTCACTAATTCTGACTCTCGACCCAATAAATAAAAAGGAATTATTCACAAAAAAAATGTTTCATCCAAAGTCGCATCACTAAAAAGTTCAATTATTAAGCAAAATTCAAGCATGGGAAGATAAATTACACATTAAAATAACAAACCTCTCATAAATCTGGTTGTTGTGGTTTATTTGGAAAAGCACAAAATTCCAGTGATAAAAAAATATGAAGAAACACTGGGCATAGCTCAGAACCACTGTTTGCAATTCAATGAAGCTCTCTCAAACTTTAACCATAGTATAAAATAGGTGCATGCCTCTTAGCAGACAATCAAATACTTAAAAGACATTTTTGCATTCAATTATATGATGGCCTCATGGTTTACTAAAACAATTTGGAAAATGGTTTTCTTAAGCAACAAATCAGAAGACATCAACTGCATAGTAACTCAACATCATACAAATGGATCAATTAAACATCAACAACATATCCAAAGAAGCATTTCCGACACGTAAAAGATATGTACCATGCTGGTCCAAAATTCTTCCATCGATTTTCACATATAATGATGACACATATAAAGAATAGAAGACCAGTCATCATAACAATTATGCAGAAAAGAAAAAAAGGAAAGAAAGATAACAAAGCATACCCCAAGGGAATTCCTTGTTACGAACGTGCAAATAGCCATAAGCCTGCGAAATAACATTTTTTAATATATATATATATATATATATATATATATATATATATATATATATATATATATATATATATATATATATATATATATCTAATATCAGTGAATGCTTAATTTCAACAGAATAATTACTAAAAACATGATCAAAAATGCTTTTTTTATTTTTTTTTGAAAATAAAACAGTACCGGGGGTTCGGGATGGTGGGGATGACCCTTGGAGAGGTTATAGATCGAGAGCACCGCACAGGTGACGATCCCCGCATACGTTATCTTCTCCCATTTCGCCGTCTCATCTGCCAAGATCGAATAGGATCAAAAGAAGTTCTCATTCCATGAGACTCAAACCATAACCCTAATCCTAAGAGATCGAACAGATGGACTCTACTCCGAATGGAAATAAAGGGAAAAAGGGATATAGAGGGCATACAGGCGTCGTCGTGGTGGGCGGAGGCGGAGAAGCTCCTCTTGCCGGCGGCCGGGTTACTCCGCCTCGCTCTGCCGCGCAGAAGCACTTGTAGGCCGTACCTCGCCGCCGCCATCACGATTGCTGCAGTCTTCTTCTCGCCCCTTCCCGTGTAGCCTCGTTTATACCAGTGCTGGCCTTCCGCCACGCGAACGAAGAGAATGAACGGCTGTGATGGCGGGACGTTGATTAATGGCTATGATTTTAATCTTACAATACTAGCGTACCATTAGTATAAGAGTGGCGTACCATTAGCATCAATATATTGTCAGAATTTCCTTGGTAACCAACATTTTTTATTTGCAGAGGTTATTAGCCAATACTAGTTGATAATTCACGGACCTGGACTTTGAATTTTTTTTTTTTTGTGCACAATATGTAAAAAAATTTTCATAGCAAGATTCTATGTATAATTATTAAAAGCATTAAAATAATAATTTAAAATTAAAAAAATATCTATTTATATTATTAAAGTATCTCATTATATATATATATATATATGTATATATGTATGTATATTTTAGGATTAAGCCTTTTTCTTCATAAATTTTTTATTTGAACAGTAGTTTTTAATAGAGCAAGTATCAAAATCAACATTTTAGAACGAAAACCTTGAACATTTTAGAATGAAAACCTGGCCTATTTCTAAACAAATCCTAATGTGCCTTTCTATCACGAGCTCAAATTGGATGAAAACCTATACCGTATCATCTCAACCATACTAATCAACATAAGGTGAGTAAAATTCAAATATAAAAATCATTAACAACATTGAACTTATAAATATATCCATTAACATAAATTATATAATCAACTCATTTTTAATAAAATAAAATAATAATAATAATTAATGGTAGCTCATAATTAGAGAAACTCTTATACAATGACATCTCACTCTCTCTCCTCTTACTCAAAAATAAAAAATCAATTCAATATGCAACTCTAGATATTTTAGATCTAGAAAAATATAATAAATTATTGGCATGATGTGTGAGGAAGATTATTATCTTTGTTCTCGAATCACCATAGAAAAGGTTATCTTATAGTTGAGGGTTAAATACCATTAGTTAGCACATGATGCATGTCAAGATTATTGATGTGAGTAGATGTCCATGAACATTAGGGCTGGAACTGGATCGGGTCAGCCCGATGGGCTTCGAGCCAACCCGAATTCAGGCCAGGTTTTGGGCTAAGCTCTAAGTAGTTCGGGCCAGGTTTCTGGTCTTATAATAGAGCCCATTCAATTTTCAAGCTGGGCTTAGATACCCCTTTGGCTCGGCTCAGAAATAGGCCCTCCAGAACCTAGCCCGAGCCCACAAGAATTTAAGCTTCACCCCTACCACTTCACTTCTTTCTCTCATTTCTGGCCGTCGTCCTTGCCCTCCCAACTCCGACTTGCACCGTGTCACCACCAGGGGCTGTGATCCATCCTCTTCCCCTCCATCTTTCGAGCTCCCAATGCTTGAGTTCCTCCCCTCTTTTCCCTCATCATCTCCCACTGCCATCTTCTTCACTGTTGCCGCCATAACGTTAGCCACGGTCGCTCGCTTGAGCCCTTTCTCTAGTCGGCGAACATGCTGCAAAGTAGATGCCTCTGGATGCACCGGCAACTCTCCACCACTATCACTATCGATGTAGGCGTCGGGTACCTATCTTTGGACTTGAACATCATCGTCGTCGTGTCCCTCGTCTTCTTGTTCTTGTTCCTGATCCAAACCTGGTCAATGCATGTAACCTTGGACGATGACGGCTCTCCCTCCTCCCTGGCCTCGACCCAAGCCTCCCCACTTGCCAGCTACCCCACATTCCAGCTCCATGTTATGAACATTGGGCTCAATCAAGCCGCCCCTCACCCTTGGATCTTCCCTGCGCCCCCCAGCAGCCTCGCCAGCCCTAGCATTAGCACATCTCTGCCAGCCCAAGGCTCGATCCTAACATCATCCCTGGTGAGGATACAAGAGTCAGGAAGAGGAAGCAAATCTTTTCCAATTCAATTTGGATTACCAATGAGTAAGTCTATGTGCTCTTCACAAAGAACACTCGAGTTCTAGTTGTTTTGAATTTGTAATTAACTCAAATTGAGTTGTAATTTGATCAAATTGAGTGTAATTTGGTCAATTAGGGTTGTTGAGTTACCAATTGAGTCCATTGAGTCCATCAATTAGTTTAAGAGTCTTGTAAATAGCATTAATATGCTTTGTTTGGTAAATTGTCTAATTTGAGTCCTATAATTAGTGCTTGAATAAGTCAAGGGGTGTCATAAGTACCCAAGATCCAAGTCATCATCACCTTGGCGGATCAATTCTAGGTAAAAAAAAAGAGTTGTCCAAAATTTTCTCCAGACATCCAGACATCCAGACATCCGGACATCCAGACATCAAGACATCCGGACATCCGGACATTGGGACATTCGGACATTTGGGCATTAAGACAAAGTCATCCTTATCCAAGAGAGGCGCCCCATCCTATTTATTTTTCATCGCCCATTTCAATTTCAAGGAGGCGCCCATTTAAGAGGAGTAAAGTAGAAAAACTCTACTTTTCATCTGGCGCCCCCCTCTCATTGTTGCCCATTCCACTCCAGATGATGCCCATACCAAGGATTAGTTCAAATTTAAATGGGAGAATCCAAGATTAGATGGAGTCATCCATATTTCAAAGGGAGCCTTATCCTTATCCAAATGCTTTTTTTCTCTCATGCCAAAAGGATTCACGCCCAGATGAATGTGCACCATCTGCTTTCTTCCTTTCTTGACACCAATTCCAAGATAGCCAGCCTATTTGAAGTTTGAAAGAATTCCAAGATTAAAGGAGAATTCAAATTCAAAGTGTCCTAAGATAAGAGATGAAATTTGAAGATCAAATAGAAGCCCCCACATTCAAACTTCTCTCAAATTCAAGAAATGATTTTAAACTCAAATTCAAGCATTCAAAAGGACTTCTTATCTCATGTTGCCGACCAAGGAAGATTAAAAAATCAGATTAAGAAGGATTTCACACCAAGAAGTGGGGAGGATTAGCGCTAAATTAAGAAAGGATTAGCGCCATCTCACATCTTAATTTTGTCGCACAAGCCAGAAGCCTTCATCTCATCTCAAGTTGTTGCCCAAGCCATGAAAAGCCAAATCAAATTTCAAATTCAAGGAAGATGCCAAGAAGCCAAGGAGTATTTGAAGTTCAAATTTATAATTTAAATTCAAATGGAGTCCTATGTTATCTTCATATGTAAAAAACCTATAAATAGGATCCCATACTCTCCTTATAATTATTATTCATTCATGAAATAAAGATGCATTCTTTCTTCCACGAAACTGGATTAGGCTTTAGTGTTTTTCTATAAGGATGGGGAGGTCCTTAAGAGCTCAAGATGGAGAGGTCCTTGAGAGCTCAAGGCAGTGAGGTCCTTGAGTGGAGATTCTGCCAGATTCGACAAGTTGCTATCGATCTTCTTCAAGCTCTATGCATCCAACCCTTCCTTTTTCCATTTTGAATCTGATTTACTTCATTCTTAAAGTCTTGTTTGCTTCCTTCTCTATAGATCCCAGGTGTTCAAGGATTTTAGAGGATGGATCCTTTACTTCCGAACCGAGATCTGATGGTAGATCTAAAATCCAGAGTTCCGATCTTCATCCTGCTACGAGATCTGAGTGACCAAGCAACCGATCTATCCCGAGTCAAAGAGAATCTCTATTGGAGTAAGCAACCAATCCTTTCTCATTAGATTTGGTAGTTGAAGCATGGAATAGCCTAATCTTAGATGGTTTCCTAGCCGTCGAGTCCTTATTCTTTATAGCTTGTGGATCAGATTACGGGTAAGTAGTTAGTTACTTTCTTTAATCTCTTTAGTCTGTTATGTTTAGTTGCTTTACTGCTATGATCATTGCTCTTTCAAATATCTTAAACTAAAATTAGATCATTTTACACTGAATCGCATCATTCCGCATCATCTTATTGGTATGCGATACGGTGTAAGATGATCTAATTTTAGTTTAAGATATTTTAAAGAGCAATTATCATAGCAGTAAAGTAACTAAACATAACAGACTAAAAAAATTAAAGAAAGTAACTAACTACTTACCCACAATCTGATCTACAAGCTATAAAGAATAAGGACCCGACGGCTAGGAAACCATCTAAGATTAGGCTATTCCATGCTTTAACTACCAAATCTAATGAGAAATGATTGGTTGCTTATCCCAATGGAGATTCTCTTTGACTCGGGATAGATCGGCTACTTGGTCGCTCAGATCTCGCAACAGGATGAAGATCGGGACTCCAGATTTTAGATCTACCGTCAGATCTCGGTTCGGAAGCAAAGGATCCATCATCTAAAGTCCTTGAACACCTGGGATCTGCAGAGAAGGCATCAAACAAGACTTTAAGAATAAAGTAAATCAGATTCAAAATGAAAAAAAGGAAGGGTTAGATGCGTAGAGCTTGAAGAAAATCGGTAGCAGCTTGTCGAATCCGGCAGAACCTCCACTCAAGGACCTCACCACCTTGAGCTCTCAAGGACCTCCCCGCCTTGAGTTCTTAAGGACCTCCCCGCCCTTGGAGAAAAATACTAAAGCCTAATCCAGCTTTGTGGAAGAAAGAATGCATCTTTATTTCATGAATGAATAATAATTACAAGGGAAGTATGGGATCCTATTTATAGATTTTTTACATATGAAGATAATATATGATTCCATTTGAATTTAAATTACAAACTTGAACTTCAAATACTCCTTGGCTTCTTAGCATCTTCCTTGAATTTGAAATTTGAATTGGCTTTTCATGGCTTGGGCGACAACTTGAGATGAGATGAAGGCTTCTGGCTTGTGCGACAAAATTAAGATGAGAGATGGCGCTAATGCTTTCTTAATTTAGTGCTAATCCTCTCCACTTCTTGGCATGAAATCCTTCTTAATCTGATTTTTTAATCTTCCTTGGTCGGCAACATGAGATAAGAAGTCCTTTTGAATGCTTGAATTTGAGTTTAAAATCCTCCCTTGAATTTGAAAGAAGTTTGAATGTAGGGGCTTCCATTTGATCTTCAAATTTCATTTCTTTATCTTAGGACACTTTGAATTTGAATTCTCCCTTGATCTTAGAATTCTTTCAAACTTCAAATAGGCTGGCTATCTTGGAATTGGCATCAAGAAAGGAAGAAAGTAGATGGCGCACATTCATCTGGGCGTGAATCCTTTTGGCGTGAGAGAAAAAAAGCATTTGGATAAGGATAAGGCTCCCTTTGAAATGTGGATGACTCCATCTAATCTTGGATTCTCCCATTTAAATTTGAACTAATCCTTGGTATGGGCGTCATCTGGAGTGGAATGAGTGACAATGAGAGGGGGTCGCCAGATGAAAAGCCGAGTCCTTCTACTTTACTCCTTTTAAATGGGCGCCTCCTTGAAATTGAAATGGGCAATGAAAAATAAATAGGATGGGGTGCCTCTTGGATAAGGATGACTTTGTCTTGATGCCCAAATGTCCGAATGTCCCAATGGCCAGATGTCTGGATATCTTGATGTCTGGATGTCCAGATGTCTGGAGAAAAATTTGAACAACTCTTTTTTTTTTTGACCTAGAATTGATCCACCAAGGTGATGATGACTTAGGTCTTGGGTACTTATGACATGCCTTGACTTGTTCAAGCACTAATTACAGGACTCAAATTGGATAATTCACCAAACAAAGCAAATTAATGCTATTTACAAGACTCTTAAACCAATTGATGGACTCAATGACTCAATTGGTAACTCAACAACCCTAGTTGACCAAATTACACTCAATTTGACTTAATTACAAACTCAAAATAACTAGGACTCGAGTGTTCTTTGTGAAGAACACATGGACTTACTCATTGGTGATCCAAATTGAATTGAAAAAGGTTTGCTTCCTCTTCCTGGCTCTTGTGTCCTCACCAATCCCCTTCCCCACCGTCCCCAACACTGCTGCCATCATCGCTAACTTGATCAAGTCTTCGTTCTAGTATTTCGAATCATAGGGTGGATAGGGGGAGTACATGAATGGTGGTTGGTGCGGACACCGACAATGGTCTTCACTCACTATGGATCGACTCCTGATGCAGCACATCCAACTCCGACTTGCAGAACAATTTTATCTTGTTAGAATAATACAAACAAGACAACTACCAGGATAACTACAACCTTGTAGCCCGATGTAGGACATGTGCTGTTGCAAAACAGCAGAAACAGAATACCGGGTTATACACTCCTTTACCTGTACCTGAGTGTCCATGGCAGGATCTTAGCATGGACTTTGTTCTAGGGTTACCCAAGACCATTAGAAAACATGATTCAATATTTGTAGTGGTCGACCGGTTTTCCAAGATGGCCCATTTCCTACCCTGCTCCCAAACTTCTGATGCCTCTAGGGTAGCCAAGCTCTTTCTTGATCAAGTAGTCAGGCTACACGGGCTACCAAAAACCATTGTTTCTGATAGGGATGTCCATTTTACAAGTTATTTCTGGAAAACCCTTTGGCACCTATTAGGAACCAGACTGAAATTTTCAACTGCCTACCACCCCCAGACTGATGGACAGACCGAAGTTGTGAATAGAAGTCTAGGAAATTTGTTGAGATGTCTAGTGGGAGATAGTCTAGGAAACTAGGATTTGTTATTGCCTCATGCTGAGTTCGCTTATAACAGTTCGGTCAGTCGATCTACGGGCAAAAGTCCATTTGAAATAGTCCAAGGTTACAAACCTAGGAAGCCTTTAGATCTGATCCCACTACCCACAAATGCACAAGTTTCTGAGTCTGCTGAATCCTATGCACAGCATATTATGGATTTACATCATGAAATAAACAAGAAAATTCACTTGAGCAATGAATCCTATAAACATAAGGCTAATTCACGAAAGAGAGTCAAGGAATTCTATGAGGGGGATCATGTAATGATTAAACTCAAACCTGAAAGATTCCCATCAGGGACTTTTAAGAAATTACATGCCCGTGGCGCAGGTCCATTCAAGGTCATAAAGAAGATTAGCTCTAATGCTTATGTACTGGATTTACCTTCTGACCTAGGTATCAGTCTAACCTTCAATGTTTCAGACTTAATAAAGTATAAGGAACCAATGATGATACCTAGTGAGCCTTTTGGGCCTGACCCTATTTTTGAGAGCGAACTTGTCCCAGAGTGTCCACAAACCACCTTTCCAAAGAAACGAGAGAAAATTGAACATATTCTGGATGATAAGATTGTCACCAGCAGGAACAAGGACTACTATCATTATTTGGTTCGTTGGCAAGGGCGACCTGAATCTGACAACTCTTGGATCACTGGAGATGACCTGCAACAAATGGACCCGGATTTATTTGAACAATATCAAAGCCAGATTGGACCATATTCGATAGGGTCGAATTCTCGTCACCCCGGGAGATTTGGTGCGGATATCGACAACGGTCTTCACTCACTATGGATCGACTCCTGATGCAGCACATCCAATCCCGACTTGCAGAACAATTTTTATCTTGTTAGAATAATACAAACAAGACAACTACCAGGATAACTACCAGTCAACTACCAGAGCAACTAACAATCAACTACCAGAGCAACTAACAATCAACTACCATCAAAAGACTACCAAGCAACTACCTCTCAACTTCTCTTGGGATTACTACATCATTATGCCACTTCACCAAGCTTAGAGGGCGCCACATCATCATCCACATCATCAAGCAACGCCACCTAATGGGATTGCCACCACATGTGCCACCTCACCCATCAAAAGACTACCAAGCAACTACCTCTCAACTTCTCTTGGGATTACTACATCATTATGCCACTTCACCAAGCTTAGAGGGCGCCACATCATCATCCACATCATCAAGCAACGCCACCTAATGGGATTGCCACCACATGTGCCACCTCACCCATTGAAGTGGGCGACCAAGAAGGAGTCAAATTCAAATTTGGGCGACCAAACTAAACCTCCACCTCATGTAACCACTTCCCCCCATATCTCTCCAACCATCCCATGTATCTCTCAACTATCCCATGTATCTCTCAACTATGAAAATGCCACTGGATGACTTTCTTGACTTAAGACTCCTCCAATTCCTACTCCAGAGGCATCATAAGCTACCAAAAAAATCTTAGAAAAATCAGGTAATCTTAAGATCGGTGCTTGTGTCATCCTGTCCTTAATGTTTAGGAAGGCCTTATCAGCAGCTTTTGTCCATTCAAAATTGCCTTTCCTAATGCAATCCGTAATATAAGCAACTATGGTGCTAAACCCTCTAATGAATCTTCTGTAAAATGTAGTGAGGCCATGAAAACTTCTTACTTCATGAATATTATTGGGTGTTGGCTAGTCTACAATTGCTCTAATCTTCTCAGGGTCAGCAGATACTCCTTCAGGGGTTACGACAAATCCTAGAAAGATAACTCTAGTAGTCACAAAATCACATTTCTTCAAATTGGCATAGAGATTATCCTTCCTAAGTGCCAAACATACTTGCTTCAGATGGTTCAAATGATCATCTCTAGTCTTACTATAGATAAGGATGTCATCAAAATACACAACGACAAACTTTTCGATAAAGGATCGTAGGACTTGGTTCATGATTCTCATAAAGGTGCTAGGGGCGTTTGATAGTCCAAAAGGCATGATTACCCATTCAAATAACCCATCCTTAGTCTTAAAGGCAGTCTTCCATTCATCCCCTGATCTAATCCTAACTTGGTGATAGCCGCTCTTCAGGTCAATCTTAGAAAATATCGTCGCACCGGCCATCATATCTAGCATGTCATCCAATATGGGGATGGGAAACCTATATTTCACCATGATCTTATTTATGGCATGACTATCAACACACATCCTCCACGTGCCATCTTTTTTAGTGGTGAGTAAGGCTGGGACTGCGCATGGGCTTAAACTCTCCCTAATGAATCATTTCCTAAGAAGTTCTCCTACTTGTTGTTGCAATTCTTGATGTTCGGTAGGGTTCATTCTATAATGGGGAAGGTTCGGTAAGGTCGCTCCAGGGACTAAGTCTATTGCATGTTGGATGTCCCTAAGGGGTGGGAGTTGGTCGGGTAACTCATCGGGGAAAACATCCTTATACTCATCTAGCACTTCAACGACTTCTTGAGGTTGTTCTTTTGGGGAGGGCTCTTGATGTTCCTTAGTTGTCAAAACCCAAACAGGTGAACCATTGCTAATCTCTTGCTCCAACTCTTTAGCAGTGATCACGTTTATACCTTGTGTCTTATTTCTCAATTGGCTAGATCCTCTTTTAATTGGGTCCTTTGGTGGAGAAGAATGGATTACAATCTTCTTCCCATTATGAGTAAACGAGCATGAATTAGAGCGACCATAGAGTATAACATCATGATCGTATAACCATGGTCGTCCTAAAATGATACTGCTAACTCCCATTGGAAGAACATCGCACCAAACTTTCTCTTGGTAAGACTGGAACTGGATGGTAACTATGCACCTAGACTTGATGGGAATAGAGGTTGAGTCTATCCAGGATGCCTTATATGGATTAGGATGGGGTACAGTGGACAATCCTAGGTTTTTGACTGTGTTGGTGGATATGGCATTGACACAACTATCACTATCTAAGATGACCTTGCACGCTTTTTCATCTATCTTGATGAAAGTCTGTAGGATACTAGTCCTACTCCAGTCTTCTTGATCTTTGGTTTGGGTGAGGATACACCTAACCACTCCTAAAAGATCATGATCTACCAAGGCTTCATCACCTTCATATTTTTCAGCCAAATTCTCATCTGCTTGGTATATTTCCTCTTCACACTCATCTTGGGGTTCTATGGCTTCCTCTTCTACTTCCCCTATGTGTAAGGATCGATTTGGACAGTTGCTAGCATAGTGACCTACCTTCTGACATTTGAAATATACATGTGGATTTCTTTGGACTTCAGGTGATTTCCCTTTATCATCTCTTCGAGTCACAGGTGCATTAGGATTGGATCAGTTAAATCTAGACTGACTGGGTCCTATCTGCTGATTAGGTACACTAATCCTAGGGGCGTCGGGTCTACGATAAACTGGACTCCTGTGAAATCTCTCAGCATCTCTAGCTATCTGATAGGCTAGTTCTAGATCATGGACTTCCCTCATGAATAATTCCTTCTGGATTTCTTTCCTCAGTCCGGCTCTAAATCTAGACAGGGTTACCGACTCAGATTCATCAACATTGCACCTCATTACAAACTCATCAAATTTGGTAATGTACTCTGCGACACTCCTATTTCCTTGAGTAAGTCTTTGCCATTGATCTAGGAGTTTTTGGTGGTAGGACATAGGAAGGTATTTTTCCCTAAGCCTAAGTTTCATCACTCTCCAGGTTACTATAGGTACATCACCTCTTTGCCTAGCTAATCGCTCAACATTTTCCCAATAGAGCCTAGCTTGTCTTACCAACTTTAGTTTCGCAAACTTACATTTTCTTTCCTCAGTCATGTCATACCGGTCAAAGTACTGGTCCATCTCTCCTTCCCAATCGATGTAAATTTTGGGATCTAAGATTCCATCAAATATGGGTGCTTCCAACCTAACATTTTTTATGGCTCGATCATCTTGGTCTAACTGAAATGGAGTGGGTCTCCTGACATTTGGTTCATAAGTGGGCTCAAGATAGAGTCTCCTTGGATTGGGTTCATGGGCTTGCTCATGATTGGGCCCCCCAGGATTTGGTTCACAGAAATGGTCTTGCTGAGGTCTCCTAGGGTTGGGCTCATGGAAATGGTTTTGGCGTGGAACCCTTCTAGGGTTGATTGGTGTTTCAAACTCAGGTTCAAGATCAGGTTCGAGTTCATTCTGGACTTCATGATTTCCTCCAGGAGTTCTACATTCTAATTGATCCAACCTAGTCGTGATGTGGGCTAACTGATCATTCATGCTCTGGTTGGTCTGGGCCACGTTCTGGTTGGTTTGGGTCAATTGCTCAGTCAAATTTTTGTTTAGTTGGGCCACTTGATCATTCAAGGCTTTAATCAGATTTCCAAGGTTTTGGTCCATGGCTACACTTGACGGGCTTGGGCTGATGAATATGATGTCCCTGCTCTAGTTGTCATGCATGCAAGTGGACTCAAACTTGGGCTAAGGTTTTCTAGACCTGTTAGCTCAAATAAACTGAGTTGGCTAGGTACAATCAAACCAACAACTACTCTTTTCCACTGGCCAGTCAGGAGATGGGTCTGTGGGAGGTTTCCCCAGCTCTCGCTGGGACCTAATTAAAAACCACAATAACCGCTTAGGCTTAACCACTTAACCTCGATCCTTGACACCAGCTTCAAATAATAGGTGAAGAATTGGTTGCACAAGCTTATCCCAATTGACTTGAACTAGACCTAGAGTCCCAAACTAGTCGTCTAATCAAGGTGGCAAACTAGATTGTAGTAACTCTACACTTGGCCTGGTGTCAGAACAAGGAGAGTGTGAGATCCCTTCTTTGGCCTACCTAGGCCCAGTGGAATCGGCCCGGTAGACGGATCAGCACCCAAGCCCTTAGTTCCAATCCTAGTCACCAAGTAATAGGGCACACACAAGACTAGTTGACACAATGACATGACACTAACCAGGACTCGACCAATTGATGTCCCTAACCCACTAGGGCAAATAAGGTTCTACTCAATTTTAATTAGGGAATTGGGTTCGATGCACAATGAGGGTTGTTGTTCTTGGGCTAAGGACAGGTGATCAATCCTGCCCCCATGTCATATTGGTGCCCTTAATTGAGTTAAGATGAATGCACACAACCATGCTGAAAATTAACTCTACTAGAATTTTAGACAGAACAGTACTAAATCACAGCTCGAAAATTCTACAGTTAACTAAAAATTCTAGAAAAATTATGTAAACTTTTATCAATTGTAACGGATCTAACAAAATAAGAATCACTAAATTCTAAATTCTATGCTGAGAAAAATAATTCATTTATCAGACCATATACGCACAGATTCAGAAAATTTCAGCAAGTAGGATAATTGAGAAATTAATCTATGCTAACAATGGTAATGACCAAGATAGGACAACCTTACACTATAAGGATTCCCCCTTATAGTAGGACAATCTGATTTCACCTTGGTATTTAACATGCAATTATGCAAATACTTAACAGGCTATGCAAGATATTAAAACTCTATATGCAGAATTCCAGCAAACAATGAATTTCAGCATCAATGCAAATCCTACCCTAATCCAACCATGCTCTGATACCAAATTGATGCGGCATGAAAATGCTTTCTATTGAGGATGAGTTAAAAGTTGAGCAATGAAAACCTAAACACATGAACTAGCTTTCAATCTAAGAGACTCAAGCAAGACCTAGAGAAAGATTTGGTAATTCTTAAACATATGCCACAATAATAGCCAGATTGTCCTAAAAGAAGATTAAATCTAAGGCTAAAGGATTAAGAACCTAGAGGTTAACCTTCAATAGATCAGAAATGAAGAGATGAGGAAGATTTGTTACCAATGATGAGCTCTCTTTTTGAAGTGATAGTCCCGTAGTAACATTCGAATAAACCAATCCTGGATGAGAAGATGATCGTTCTGAGGAAATACGCCCCATCCATTCATGCTCCTTTGGCAAGACGACGAGCTCTTGAACTCCGGATTAAAGAGAACTCTGCAAGGAAAGGATTAGAAATGGAATATTTGAAAAAGATCAAAACACAAAGGAAAAGAGGAGATCATAAGAATTGTTCTTCTTATGAAGGCTCGAGAAACTCTTGTTGGGGAAGATGGGATCCATGGAAGGATGTCTCCTTGATGTCTTCTTCTTGGAAATGAAATTGACACTTGAAACTAGATGGAAGTTGTACGCTCAAAGAAGAAATGCTTCTCAAACTTCAAACTAGAACTTTATCTAAAGCTATAAGAGAACATCACAAACACTCAAATAATGGCAAGACAAAGACCTTCTTCTTCATTTCATTTTATCCCCAAAAAAAATCAACTCCATACAATGGGGCATTGGATCTCCTTTTATAAGCTACCAAGCCCTTTGTTTAAAATTTAAAAGAGAGGAGAGATACATGGGATGGTTGAGAGATACATGGGATAGTTGAGAGATACATGGGATAGTTGAGAGATACATGGGATGGTTGGAGAGATATGGGGGGAAGTGGTTACATGAGGTGGAGGTTTAGTTTGGCCGCCCAAATTTGAATTTGACTCCTTCTTGGTCGCCCACTTCAATGGGTGAGGTGGCACATGTGGTGGCAATCCCATTAGGTGGCGTTGCTTGATGATGTGGATGATGATGTGACGCCCTCTAAGCTTGGTGAAGTGGCATGATGATGTAGTAATCCCAAGAGAAGTTGAGAGGTAGTTGCTTGGTAGTCTTTAGATAAAGTTCTAGTTTGAAGTTTGAGAAGCATTTTTCTTTGGGCGTACAGCTTCCATCTAGTTTCAAGTGTCAATTCCATTTCCAAGAAGAAGACATCAAGGAGACATCCTTCCATGGATCCCATCTTCCCCAACAAGAGTTTCTCGAGCCTCCATAAGAAGAACAATTCTTATGATCTCATCTTTTCCTTTGTGTTTTGATCTTTTCAAATATTCCATTTCTAATCCTTTCCTTGCAGGGTTCTCTTTAATCCGGAGTTCAAGAGCTCGTCGTCTTGCCAAAGGAGCACGAATGGATGGGGCGTATTTTCTCGGAACGATCATCTTCTCATCCAGGATTGGTTTATTCGAATGTTACTACGGGTCTATCACTTCAAAAAGAGAGCTCATCATTGGTAACAAATCTTCCTCATCTCTTCTTTTCTGATCTATTGAAGGTTAACCTCTAGGTTCTTAATCCTTTAGCCTTAGATTTAATCTTCTTTTAGGACAATCTGGCTATTATTGTGGCATATGTTTAAGAATTACCAAATCTTTCTCTAGGTCTTGCTTGAGTCTCTTAGATTGAAAGCTAGTTCATGTGTTTAGGTTTTCATTGCTCAACTTTTAACTCATCCTCAATAGAAAGCATTTTCATGCCGCATCAGTGGTCGTGTCCTCGACCCCGACCCCGGTGCCTACACCCGATGCCTCCTGCCCCCTGTGCAACCCCACAGCCCCCCAGCTCCGATCTCCCTCTCCCGGCTCCGGCGACCACACCCGACACCCCCGATGTCTACGGCCAACAATTTTTTTTGGTTTTGATCGTTCAGGTTTTAATCGGACCGGCTTAGATTCGAGTCGGCACAATCAAGCTCGAGCTTGGACTCAGGTTGGGCTCAGGCCTGATATTTTTAAAATATTTCAGACCTAAGTCCAGTCCAAAGCCTGAAAAATTTTTTCGAGCCGGGCTCGAGTAGGGGTGTAGCTCGAGCCCGGCATAGTTCTAGCCCTAATGGACAAGAGGGAGATGAGGTATTAGCTTATGCAAATAGTTGCTTGGAAAAAATGTTCATAATATCCCTAGTCAATCTTGTAGGAGGAGAAAAAAAATCCTCTTGAATTCTTGAAAAAAGATTTTGATTTTAAAATATGATATTAAATAATTAAAAAAATATAGGAAGTAACTATTAAATTTTTTAATTGTTATTTGAAAAAGTAATTTAGAAGTTCTATTTATTGCAAATAAAAAGTTTTCTTACCTATTACCATTATCTTGGCAACTCAATATTCAGCTTGTATGCCACCAATTCTTGGAGTTGTATTAATCAACTCCAATCAAGTGATAGAGAGAATTTTTAATATGCATATAATAGAGCTGCATAGCATTATTCTTTTATATTTTTTTCTTTTTTAAAATATTTATATTCTAAACCATAGTGATGACTTAAAAGATACCGATTTTTCTTCAAAACCTTAATGCTTGACCACTTTTTTTTTTGATTAAATGGTGTATTCATTGCACATAACGAAGATGAAAACAACCTAAAGAGTCAGCTAAGATAATATCCTTAAGCTGTACAAGGGCAGAGTGCCAATCATACCACATGACAAATCCCGTATAATGAGCGACAAAGGAGGCTATCCAGTCCACAACTGAGTTGGCTTTCCTATAGATATGTCTAATAATCTGAGAGTTACAGACCTGCGACATAAGTTTAATGTCTCTGTAGATATGACCACATTTTTTTGAGTAAAGGATAGGGAATACCTTTAAAATGATCCTGGAGAGATTGTTTATAATAAAATCTCATATAATTAGATTACAATAAAAAAGCAAACTCTGGGTGCACGTCAATATATATTTAAGGGATATTTAAGGATCAAAATCTCTACTTGCTAACCAATTTGCGAAGAAATTAGCTTCTTTGACCTTATTTTCACAGCTGGAATTGGGTCCAACTATGAAAGTGCAAGCAGTGCAATTATACAAATGAATGCCTTCGCCAGTCATACCCCTTGGATTTCCTTCTGAAACGATTTTACGAACAAATGGATTTTATTGAGCAGCGATAATATTCAAACCCCCAAGTCTAATGAAGAGAGAGGAAGAAAGCCATGAGACATTAAGCAGCTATTTCCGTATTTTGTAGGAAGGATTCGTCTCCTTTTTCATTGCTTCTCTTATGCGATCATGAAATGCGGATCATGGATTTGCTCTTGTGAGAGATATTGAAAACTTTTTATTCTTTTAATGAGTAATCTAATAATTAGCTATCTCCAAGGAACAATATTTAGTTAAGAAAATCTCTTTTAAATTTTTTTAAAAATATTTTCAATGAATTTTAAATATCTTATCATAAGGGTGGTAACTGGTTGAATTGTTAATGTCACCAAATTCTGGATTTTAGTAACCTTACAGATTCCTGACAGATTTCATCCTATGAGTTAGTTGTAAAAATATTTTTTTATAGCGTGTAGTAATAAATTTGGTATGATAAAATAATTTAGAAATATAATAGTACAATATTAAAAAGTATGATCTGGAAGGTGCCTAGAACCACTGTCATAAAAAAAAAATTTTCTTTTAAAAGGGATAATGGGAATAAAGCTTGTGTAGCTATCCCATAGGCCCTCATTCTGTTAGGTAATGGGCTTCAAGGGGCAACCCCTGAATTTAATCGAGTCATTCTTGAGATCTAAAAAATAAAAATAATTTTATTAAGAATTTGTTTAAATAAATTTAATATTTTTTATTTTTTGTATATGTTTTTAAAAATATCTTTTTTTTTTGTGAAGGATTGTTGACGTGACATTATAAAAAAAAAACATCCCTTGCACGCAATGCGCCAGGGGCCGCGCGTTTTCGCATGTTTTACATTTTTATATCATTTTTTTAATTTTATAATTCAATTAATTTTAAAATTAATTTTCTTTTAAACAGCCATTTTATTTATTTTATATTTAATAAAATAATAACTAGTTTGAAGGCATTTTTAGAATTTCTTTTATGGTTTGAGCTTATAAATAGGTCTCTATCCCAGCCCTACAAGGTATTCAAAAAATTTCAAGCTCTCTCTTTCCTATATTCATTTATTTTAAAAAATTTTAAAATTTTTTTTCTCTTCTATTTTTTTTCTATTTTAAATTTTTTTGGGCCGAAGACAAGCTGATTGGCTCCGTTCGAGATCATGTCACCGACGCACATTGGAGTTTTGGCTTCCGGGTTGTACCTTATAGTAGAGCGTGTGATTCAATCATTTTTCGTACGAGAATGGGACCGAACCTTTTTTAGTTATATCTTAGAGTAGAGCATGTGATTCAATCATTTTTTATACGAGAAGGGGACCGAATCTTCTCTAGTTATACCTTAGAGTAAAGCGTGTGATTCAATTATTTTTCGCATGAGAAGGTGACTGAATACAGTGATTCTATATGCCTTCCAGACTAGACTTCCTAACCTTGTACTGTTATATTTCTAAATTATTTTATTATACCAAATTATTCTATTACATACACCACAAAAAAATATTTTTAAATATTTTAAAAATTATATAAATTTATATATTCTTTCCATACATAACCCCAATTTCAATCGTGCTTCCTCTTGATTTTTTTTTTTCCTTTGAGAAAATTGCCTGGTCACATCTTGAACAATTTTTCCCAAAGAAAAATTTGTGACTTGCGAACAAGTGAACCGCTAGAGATGCCATATCTCGATATACAATTTCTTTGCATGTGTTCTCCTAACAATTTTCGGTCTAATTTCCTTCCAATCTTTCTCCACTGGGAGGAAAAGGAAAAAGAAACTAAAGGATGCTTACAAGGCTTTTTTTTTTTTGTATTCATCGCGAGCTTATGTTACAAAAAGCAATAATATAATCTTCAATTTAGCTGAATTTATCAAAAAGCAATTATATAATCTTCAATTTAGCTGTATCTTTATTTTCAAGTAAAACTTCCATCATTCTCTTTTTCAATGTATTTTTTTTTGTTTTGATAAAGCAAAAAAGAGAGGGGGAGGATAAATCCCGATGTAGCTACTCCTACTAGGTCCTAATGTTCGATTCGGGCTGTAATTTTTTTATATACCCTTCCTACCACCTATGAGTAGGTCGGCTTGACACCACTAAGATGGTGGAGTAGTGCGCTCTCTCGCCATCCCGATCACGTGTCCCATGCCTCGAACCCGTGACCAGTGGAAGGTAAGGCTAAGCCTCTACCACCCAGGCTACCGTCGCGGTATTTTTCAATGTATTTACTAGTGAGCCTCCAACTCTTGCTAGTTCTCTGAAACCGTTCATCTGAATCAATCACAATATCCATCACCAAAATTGAGATAGAACATAGGAGCATATGGATATGGAATTGGAAGGGCTTAAGATATCTTAGTTCATCGTTTCATTCATAGGCTAACAGCCTTTAAATAAACAGTATACTAACAGAAAAAAAAATAAAAACAACTAACAGCAGATAAATACCAAGGATTTATTCTTAGTAACAAATTCCAAAAAACTAGAACAATAGGAATAGAACTTGACTAATTCTACAACAATATCAGGAGATCATTCTGCCAGCAAATCATCGAACAGTTTATTTTCAAAGCTCCAAAATTGACATCACACACTAATCAATAATGACTGAATAAACCAATTGCATGGTGCTTGTTGAACAAAGCAATGTCACTTTGAAGTCCAGATAGTTTGGAGGTTAGCACGGAGCTAACACTCTCCAGGATTCAGAATTCTTTATTGATCCATGGTGGAAGTGATCAGGTCAACTAGGTATTGACCTGCACTCCTGTCAAATGATGGACACATGTTTCTCTTTTTTCAAAATTGCTCGCAGAAGTTAAGAAATCCCATATATTCATGCTGCTTAATCATGGAAACGCTCTTCACAGCTCCAACAACACCTAAAACAGGAATATATATATATATGTGTTACGAGACGCATCCAACATTGTTCCTAAGCTGAAATATTTTTCTTGAGGAGAAGTAGTGAGTTCAAAAGTGCATAATCTATATTGGTTACCCATGGTAAGAGCACTGGCAAATATGACAATGGATAGGATGAAAATGATGATGGATGCTCTTTTTAGAATCTTAACCAACTTTCTGACAAAGAATTGACCCCAGAATCCAGCCATCACAGCCACGGCAATGAGATAGAGTGCTGCAGCAATTACAAGGTGTTGTTAGCTACTTGATAGAAGATTTTGTCGTGAACTGATGCTATGGCTAATTTAACTGATTGTACTACAACGGTTACTATCATTGTTGATGAATTTGAGGTGTTTTTGTCATGAAGAATGGAAGCATGTTGCACATACCATAAGGAATTGGAAATCTTTTGAGAAAGTAGAACTCCACAACTGAGAGGGATGAGGAGAACATCATAACAAATGTTGCTGTTGCGCTTGCAACCTACCAGAACCATCAGAGAGAATTCATTAAAGCTTAGTTCAGCATTCCATTTTCAGAACTATACTTGTATAAAGGGAAAAAAAGGAAAGCAAGATCAAATTATTTTTTATTTATGTGTGTGTTGAGACCAAAATTGGATTACATAAGATGTGTTATAGAATTTAGTGGAGGTTTGCCTCCTCTGTTTTGGGTGTGAGGTTTGCCTCTCTCCAGCCTCTGTAACATTTTACAGTCAGAATTGAAAATTGTGGTGGCACTTCCCACCTGTTCTTTATATATATATATATATATATATATATATATATATATATATTGGAAGAAGTGGAATTTATGTTCTCTGATGCTTGCTAACATGTCGGCTTTTGTACCTTTTCATTTTCTTGATGTAGAATGATAGGGAACATTAAGAATAAAATTGATCTCCAGATTTTTTTTATCAACCCAAAGAGCATACCATTAAAATTTTCAATCAGAGATGCAATTAGTATCATATTTGATGCCTTCCTAGTAGACTTAGGGAATGGGACTTCTCCCATGAGATTTGTTCAGTTTTTATATAATATAGGTCTGAATTTGATGTTAGTTTTGATGAATATTATTGCAAGGCATGCATGAGATCCACTTCATGAAATAAATTTAGCACAAATTCAGTGAGTGTGCAAAAACATGCAAAAAAGATCATAGTCAAAGTTGAAAATAATCCTCCCAAAAGAGTGTGAAGTTTTATGGGTTTACCATGTAAAACCTATGTTTCACATGCCTTGGATCTTGTGCATCATGGGGATGGATTGAATGATCCTATGTTGTGGTGGAAAATCAGCAGCTGCAACAATATAGGGCCCAGCCTAATCACTCTAATCAAGAGATTTACTCCTTATTTTTCAGATGTGGCATAATATAAGACTTATCTTGATGTACCTCCAATATTTAAGCAGTTTTTGGACTGCTAAGCAGCATTTGATGACCTAAATGGGATCTCATTAATGAGACCTTAGATCACTAGTGATGCTTATCAGAATATAATTTGATCTTCGATGATCCAAGATCACCATATTTGGTATGTTATGTTCCTATATTTAAAAATCTATAAATATTTGCAAGTAACCTATTTGATATACCATGAAAATCAAAGATCGTTGACCACATAATACTAAAATTATTTTGATATCTTTTCAAAAAATATATTAATTACTATTATAAAATCAATATTTTCATTTATATTTATAACATCTTATTATTTTAAAATTAATTTATTTTGATTAGGAAAATAAAGCAAATAAAAGCAATATGCTAAATAATTTTACAATAAAAATATTAAATGCAATAATATATTTCTATTATAATTTAAAATATAATTGAATAATAATATGACCGTAATATGATTAATATATTATAATATAATATATATCATAAATACTATATATATAAGATCAATATAATATAAAATATATAATATCAATACAATATAGTATATAAATAATGTGGATATAATATATTAATGATATATCGATTTATTAATTTTTTTTAGCTGGACTAAGAGGGATTGTTGGTCTTAAATTTTAGTCCAAAATTATTGTCCTAGGCATTCTTAGAGGTTTTCCATTATTAGCTTAGGTAAGGATTTAAGAACTATGGGTGATTTAGGATCAGTGATTATCCTGATCCAACCAAATATGACGATCACATCATCCTTATTTATATTATTTTTGATTTTAAAATTATCATCTCATATCAAATGCCCTTCCTAGTGACCCCATGATTAACAACATTCACGAGTTCGTTGACGGCAAAGTAACTAATTGCGTGTTTCAATTACCGTGTTGCCTTTGAGAAAGACAACACGTGGCCAGTCGTTCACGTGGTTGGAACCCATGTCAAGGTCCAGCTGCTACTTTACACGTTACAAGACCTTGTTATGTGTCGATTCGTTTATAGTATAAACTTGTCATATTCCCATTGGCATAGCTTGGCAAGCTGTCCTCACTCACAAGCAAGTACTCTCATGCTAACTTACAATTGGACCGACCAGGGCAGGGTTTTTTATTTTTTTTTTTCTTAAGTAAAAAGGGATAGGGAGGAGGGGGTTAAACTTAGTGCAGCTATTTCCACGATTGTTGAGGAATGGATCGTAGTGAAATACGAAATTCATAGAAAAGAAAAAAAAAATTTGATAAAATAAATCACTGCAACAAGCACAACACAGAAGATTATGTGGTTCGAAAACTCATGCTCTTACATCTACGGTCGCATAAAAATAAATCTTCACTATAGAAAAGATTTACATGAAGTTTTACAGAAGATTATGTGGTTCGAAAACTCATGCTCTTACATCCACGGTCGCATAAAAATAAATCTTCACTATAGAAAAGATTTACATGAAGTTTTACAGGATGCTCATCCCAGTCCTCGAACAGGAGGAAGAAAAGAAGAAAACAAAAATACTCCAAAAATATCTTTCATCTGGAAATAATTTTTGATGGAAGATCTCTTGCCTCCCTACAATTTTCTCTCTTTCTTTCTCTTTTTCTCTACCTTTTTCTCTCTTGGAAAATGTCTTCAGAGCTTCTGTCACGCTCTCTGTGTCTCTGTAGGCAGGCATCGGCGGCTCTCTATTATCTTTTAATATAAAGAGCCCGAAAACAGGAGAAAACGTGACTCCTGGTCGCTGTAGAAGACCAAAACATCCAAGGACCATCTCCAGCCATCCGATTGTAGATCAAGAGCCCATATCGCACAAAAAACAATGCTAGATCAAGCCCAAACAGGTTGGATCGAATCTCAACCATCCGATCGAGCCATCAGACGGCCCGGATCAAAGCGTGCACCGTGGACCGCTCGTCCACCGCGAGAAATGGTGCGGGAAATGCCGGGGAAACGCTGGGAAACGCCCCAGCATGCACCGCTTCCGCCTGGGCCGAGCCCGCATGCGCTCGCCCTGGCATCGCGTGGGCTTGGCCCAGGCGCCCGTCGCGTGAGCCTGGGCCGTGTGTGCCCGCCTGCACACACCTAGGTCGTGCGCGTGGGTCGAGCCAGGCCTGGCCCAATTCAATCGTTCAGTCTCTTTTTTTTTTGTGTTTCTGGGCTTGATTTTTGTGCTGGGTTGCTGGATAAGGCTCCACGCCTCAACAACTCTCCCACTTGAAAACTTAGACACCATATTAGCATCCACTTGAAAAACAAAACAAAACATCCAAAACAAAAGTTAGTATCTTGTGCGGCGCCTCCAATTAACTAGCTGCGGAGACCAATTGAGGCCATACACAATCCCAATTTCTCTGCAGTGACCACCTTTGTCAGCATATCAGCTATATTCTTTGAGCTCTGAATTTTCTCCGGTGACATACATCTATCTTCAAGCAATACCCTGATGAAATGATACCTCAGTTGTATATGCTTCATTCTCGCATGGAACATCGGATTCTTTGCCAGATGAATAGCACTCTGATTGTCACAGAACAGTACACTGCAGCTCTGCTCTCTACCAAGTTCCTTCAACAAATTTTGCAACCATATCATCTCCTTGCTAGCTTCAGTGATTGCCGCATACTCTGCCTCGGTGGTGGAAAAGCAACGATCTTTTGCAATTGCGAGATCCAGCTCACCGCTATCCCGCCAATGGTATACACATACCCAGTCATGCTCCTTCTCGTGTCGGCATCGCCACCCAGGTATGCATCCACATATCCCTATAAAGTCAAACTGCCCCTTCTGTAGCATAGGCCGACATCCTTTAAGATATCGCAGGATCCACTTGACAGCTTCCCAGTGTTGCTTGCCCGGATTCGCCATATACCTGCTCACAGCTCCCACTGCATGTACAATGTCCGGCCTCATGCAAATTATCGCATACATCAAGCTGCCTATCGCTAAAGCATACGGAACCCTGGCCATTACCTTTAGCTCATCATCAACCTTGGGTGACTGTTCCTTCGAAAGCTTGAAATGTGCGGCCAAAAATATCTTCACCGGCTTTGCATCTGACATGTTAAATCTGTTCAACACCTTTTTAATATAGCTGCTCTGAATCAACTTCAGTATGCCTGCCGCTCTATCTTTTTCGATCCTCAATCTAAGTATCTGCTTTGCTGCATCCATATTCTTCATTGCAAATTCTCTAGACAACTCTCGCTTCCATCTTTCAATCTCTTGCATGTCTGTCCAGCAATCAACATATCATCAACATACAAGAATAATATCATGAAACTATCTTCGAGTATTTTGAAATAATAGCAATGATCCTCCTAGTATTTAGCAAAACCATTATTGATCATGAATCCATCAAACTTCTTGTACCATAACCATACAAGCTTTTCCTCAGCTTGCATACTTGATCTTCTTTATCAGGGACCTCGAAGTCAACAAGTTGCTGCATGTAAATATCTTCATCTATCTTATCGTGCAGAAAAGCAGTAGTAACATCCAGTTGCTCTAGGTGTAAGTCCTCCGCAGCTACAATGCTCAGAACAACTCAAATTGTAGAGAGTTTGACAACAGGAGAAAAAATCTAGGTATAATCTGTACCCTCTTTCTGTTAGAATCCTTTCACGACCAGCATCACCTTGTACCTCTTATTGCCATCGGGTTCCTCTTTGACCTTGTAGATCCATTTATTATGCAGTGCTTTCTTTTCATCCAGTAGTGTGCTGAGCTCCCACATCTTGTTCTTTATTAAGGATTGCATCTCATCCTTCATCGTCAGCTCCCACTTAACCAAATCTTCGCTCTCCATAACTTCATCAAAGCACTCTGGCTCCCCTCCATCTGTCAACAGCAGGTAATGTAACGAGGGTGAGTACCTTACATGTGATTTTGGGGTCCTTGCATATTTTCTCAATTGAGGTGTCACTGGCTCAGGCTCAGGAACTCGAGCTCCCTCGGAAATGTCCTCCTCAATGATCTCTTCCAACTCTACTTGCTCTTCTCCTTGTCCGCCTCTTCTGCTATGTCTGGAATACCTTGGTCCTTGTACAGGCTTCTCTCATTTAACACCACATCCTTGCTCCTGATGATTTTCCTGTCCTTCTCGCTTCAGAGCTTGTAACCAAAATCATCAGTGCCATAACCAATGAAGAAGCACTTCTTAGACTTTGCATCTAGCTTCTCTCTCTTCTCAGCGTTAACGTGCACATAGGAGACACAACCGAAGACCTTCAGGTGAGATAAGTTTGCTGATTTACTCGTCCACTCTTCTTCAGGGATCCTACAATCAAGAGGGACAGAGGGACTTCTATTAATCAAGTAGGCAGTAGTGCTAACTGCCTCAGCCCAAAACATCTTGGGCAATCTAGCATGGAGCTTCATGCTCCTCGCTCTCTCGTTCAGGGTACGGTTCATGCGCTCAGCTATTTCGTTTTGTTTTAGCGTACTCGGGATAGTCTTCTCCATCTTGATCCCATTAGCTGTGTAGAACTCCTTGAACTCAGCACTGCTGTACTCACCTCTATTATCTAACATTAGACACTTGATTTTCTGTCCATACTCATTTTTCACCAAGCTTTTTCACTTCTTGAAAGTGTCAAACATATTAGATTTATTCTGCAGAAAATAAATCCATACCTTCCTAGTAGAATCGTCGATAAATGTCACATAATAATTTGAGCTCCAAGGGATGCCACTGGAGAGGGACCCCACACGTCGGTGTGAACTAGCTCCAACTTTTTCGATCTTGGTGCTCTGCTTGTCTTGATGAACCTGACTCTCTTCTGCTTCCTAAGAACACATTGCTCATAAAAGCCAACATCCGTCATCTTCAGACCAGCTAGCTTGCCCTTCTTCTGTAATACTTGCATTCTTTTTTTCCCCATGTGACCCAGACGGTAGTGCCACAACTACGAGTCTGCCTGTACCATAGCCACTACATCTTTCATGTTACCAGTCATGTAGAGGGTGCCCAACTTGCTTCCATGTGCTATCACCATAGCACCCTTGGCGATCTTCCAGGAGCCGCCAACAAAAGTTATGACATAGCCCTTCGAGTCTAGTTGCTCGATTGAGATCAAGTTCCTCTTTAAATCAGGGACATGTCTGACATTCTTCAGCTTCTATACCAACTGATTCGGCATCTTGATATGAACATCACCTCTCCCCACGATATCCAAAGGCTCATTATCTGCCAGATAAACCTTTCCGAAATTACCAGCTGTATGATTTCTTATGCATTCTATCAGTGAGGTAGAGTGAAATAAAGCACCGGAGTCTAGGATCCATGACTCCATCGGACTGTCCACACTAAGAAACAAAGCCTCTTCAGTATTCTCGATCGCTGCATTGACTGACTCTTCCTTTTGTCCTTTGTTCTTCCTCGTCCAGCAATTTTTCCTGGTATATCCCTTTTTACTGCAGTGCCAACAGCCATTACCCCTGGATTTTGACTGGCTCCTCTGCTTGGATTTAGATCTCCCGTGGTTGTTGCTACGTTGTGCAGTCCTCCCTCTGCCTACTTGAATTGTCAAGGCAGATCTAGAGTTCCCACTGGCTTCTTTTCTCCTGATATCTTCACTAAAAATCAGGTTCTGGGTCTCTTCAAATTTCAACTTATTTGATCTGCAGGAACTGCTAACAACTGTCACAGTTGCACCCTAGCTCTCGGACAAAGATGATAAGAGGATCAAAGCATGGACTTTATCCTCAAAACTGATGTCGATAGAACTTAACTGACTGGTAATCAAATTGAACTCATTGATGTGATCCATGACAAATGCACCTTCGCTCATCTTCAGATTGAACAGACGATGCATAAGATAAACTTTATTGGAGGCCGAAGGCTTCTCATACATGTTACATAGAGCCTTCATCAAACCTGCTATCGTCTTCTCCTCCAAAACGTTGAACGCGACATTCTTGGCCAACGTCAGCCAAATAACTTTCAAAGCCTAGCAGTCCAACAAATCTCAATTATTTTGCCACATATCGGCAGATTTTATACCTAATAGTGGTTGATGAAGCTTCTTCTGATACAAATAATCATCTATCTGCATCTTCCAAAAGCCGAAGTCCTTCCCATCAAACATGTCGATCTTAACTTTTTCTTTGCCTCCTGCCATTACTCCCATTGAAACCTGATGCTTTGATACTAGTTGTTGGAAAATGGATCACAGTGGAATACAAAATTCATAGAAAAGAAAAGAAAAACCTGACAAAATAAATCACTGTAACAAGCACAACACATGGGATTACGTGGTTCGGAGACTCCTGCTCTTATGTCCACGGCCGCACAAGAACAAATCTCCATTATAGAAGATTTACATGAAGTTTTACAGGATGCTCACCCCAGCCCTCGAACAGGAGGAAGAAAAGAAGAAAACAAAAAATACTCCAAAAATATCTCTCACCCAAAAATAAATTTTGGTGGAAGATCTCTTACCTCCCTACAGTTTTCTCTCTTTTTCTCTCTCTTTTTCTCTGCCTTTTTCTCTCTTGGAAAAGGTCTTCAGGGCTTCTGTCACGCTCTCTATGTCTCTGTAGGTAGGCATCGGCGGCTCTCTGATGCTCTTTAATATAAAGAGCCCAAAAACAAGAGAAAACGCGACTCTTGGTCGCTATAGAAGACCAAAACATCCAGGGACCATCTCCAGCCATCCGATCGTAGATCAAGAGCCAAGATCATGCCAAAAATAGTGCCAGATCAAGCCTGTTGCCGATCTTATCGCGGTGGCCTGTAGCTCGTGAGCTGGCGCCAGTTCTTGGACTCTCTTACCTCGAGATCTCCAAGCTTTCGATCCTGCAAAACAAAGTCAGAGACCCGGGCTGGGGATTCCAGCGGGGGCACTCCGACGGTCAAGTTAGAGAGTGGCAAGATGGAACAGATCCCCTAAGGCGGGTTCCCGAAGGATTCCCGTGCTTAGAGGAGATGTGGATGAAAGAAGTGTGGGAAAAAGAGAGGTTGAAGCCCGGCTTCCTGTGCTGGGTTCACCGAGCTCATGCTTGAGGACTTCTTGGGGTTTCAGGATCGCTCTCTCGATATTCTCTTTTTTTTCTCTCCCCTCTCCGACTTACCTTTCCATCCGCTTTTACCGTCCCTTTTATACCACCGGACCGCCTTTGGCCCACGTTCCCTCCCGGAAGCTCCCGGAGATCTCTGAACCTTTTTCTCTCCCTTCTCCTTCAAGTCTGGGAGTTAAGTGGCCGGCACGCCTCGTCCGCCGTGTGTCACAAAAGGGAAAAACTGGCGAGACCTCGAGCCAAGTGTAGGAGCTCTCCTTTCGGGACGTTGACGGTGGGCTTCTAGCATTCCAGGCTCCTGTCCGCGAGGGTTTTATTCCTCGATCGCGGGGCACTGCTTATTTGATATAAACGAGTTTTCGCGCACCACTGCGGGCCGTACTGGCGCCCTGTATAGAATGCAGTGCACGTCGATTCTAGTAGCGACCTCGTGGCCCGTGTCTCTGCCTTCTCGAGGCTTTTGTAGAGTAGGGCTGACTTCGACCGAGGTGGATCCATCAGGGGGCGCCACCTGGCGAAGGAGCAGGAGGGCCTGGCTCGACCTTGGCAGAGGTGGACCCGTCTTGGGGTGCCACCTGGCGAGGGAGCAAGGGGTTGCCAACTTCGACCATGGTGGACCCCTCCTGGGTGGACACCTAGCGGGATGGCAGAGAGAGGCTCGGCTTCGACCGAGGTGGACCCGTCTTGGGGTGCCACTTGGCGAAGGAGCAAGAGAGCCCAGCTCGACCTCGGCAGAGGTGGACCCGTCTTGAGGTGCCACCTGGCGAGGGAGCAGGGGGATGCCAGCGACCGAGGTGGACCCCTCCTGGGTGGACACCTGGCGAAGTAGCAGAGAGGCTCGACTTCGGCCGAGGTGGACCTATCTTGGGGTGCCACCTGGCGAAGGAGCAGGAGAGCCCGGCTCGACCTCGGCAAAGGTGGACCCGTCTTGGGGTGCCACCTGGCGAGGGAGCAAGGGGCTACCAGCGACCGAGGTGGACCCGTCCTAGGTGGACACCCAGCGAAGTGGTAAAGAGAGGCTTGACTTCGATCGAGGTGGACCCATCAGGGGGCGCCACCTGGCTTAGGAGTAGGAGGGCCCGGCTCGACCTCGGTAGAGGTGCACCCGTCTTGGGGTGCCACCTGGCGAGGGAGCAGGGGCCTGCCAGCTTCGACTAAGGTGGACCCCTCCTGGGTGGACACCTGGCAGGGTGGCAGAGAGAGGCTCGACTTCGGCCAAGGTGGACCCGTCTTGGGGTGCCACCTGGCAAAGGAGTAGGAGAGCCCGGCTCTACTTCGGTCAAGGTGGACCCGTCTTGGGGTGCCACCTGGTGAGGGAGCAGGGGGGCTGCCAGCGACCGAGGTGGACCCCCCCTGGGTGGACACCTGGCGAAGTGGCAAAGAGAGGCTCGACTTCAGCCGAGGTGGACCCGTCTTTGGGTGCCACCTGGTGAAGGAGCAGGAGAGCCCGGCTCGACCTCGGTAGAGGTGGACCCGTCTTGGGGTGCCACTTGGCGAGGGAGCAAGGGACCAGCCAGCGGTCGAGGTGGACCCCTCCTGGGTGGACACGTGGCGAAGTGGCAGAGAGAGGCTCGACTTCGGTCGAGGTGGACCCGTCTTGGGGTGCCACCTAGCGAAGGAGTAGGAGAGCCCGGCTCGACCTCGGCAGAGGTGGACCTGTCTTGGGGTGCTATCTGGCGAGGGAGCAGGGGGGCTACCAGCGACCGTGGTGGACCCCTCCTGGGTGGACACCTGGTGAAGTGGCAGAGAGAGGCTCGACTTCGGCCGAGGTGGACCCGTCTTGGGGTGCCACCTAGCGAAGGAGCAGAAGAGCCCGGCTCGACCTCGGCAGAGGTGGACCCATCTTGGGGTGCCACCTGGCGAGGGAGTAGGGGGGCTGCCAGCGACCGAGGTGGACCCCTCCTGGGTGGATACCTGGCGAAGTGGCAGAGAGAGGCTCGACTTCGGTCGAGGTGGACCCGTCTTGGGGTGCCACCTGGCGAGGGAGCAGGGGGCTGCCAGTGGCCGAGGTGGACCCCTCCTGGGTGGACACCTGGCGAAGTGGCAGAGAGAGGCTCGACTTTGACCGAGATGGAGCCGTCTTAGGGTGCCACCTGGCGAAGGAGCAGGAGAGCCCGGCTTGACTTCGACCGAGGTGGACCCGTCTTGGGGTGCCACCTGGCGAAGGAGCAGGAGAGCCCGGCTCGACCTCGGCAGAGGTGGACCCATCTTGGGGTGCCACCTGGCGAGGGAGCAGGGGGATGCCAGCGACCGAGGTGGCCCCCTCCTGGGTGGACACCTGGTGGACCCATCATGGGGTGCCACCTGGCGAGGGAGCAGGGGGCTGCTAGTGGCCGAGGTGGACCCCTCATGGGTGGAAACCTGGCGAAGTGGCAGAGAGAGTCTCAACTTCAGCCGAGGTGGACCCATCTTGGGGTGCCACCTGGCGAAAAAGCAGGAGAGCCCGGCTCGACTTCGGCCGAGGTGGACCCGTCTTAGGGTGCCACCTGGCGAAGGAGTAGGAGAGCCCGGCTCGTCTTCGACAGAGGTGGACCCGTTTTGGGGTGCCACCTGGCGAGGGAGCAGGGGGATGTCAGCGACCGAGTTGGACCCCTCTTGGGTGGACACCTGGCGAAGTGGCAGAGATAGGCTCGACTTCGGTCGAGGTGGACTCGTCTTGGGGTGCCACCTGGCGAAGGAGCAGGAGAACCCGGCTCGACCTCGGCAGAGGTGGACCCATCTTGTGGTGCCACTTGGCAAGGAAGCAGGGGGCTGCCAGCGACCGAGGTGGACCCCTCCTGGGTGGACACCTGGCGAAGTAGCAGAGAGAGGCTCGACTTCGGCCGAGGTGGACCCGTCTTGGGGTGCCACCTGGCAAAAGAGTAGGAGAGCCCGGCTCGACTTCGATCGAGGTGGACCCGTCTTGGGGTGCCACCTGGCGAAGGAGCAGGAGAGCCCGGCTTGACCTCGGCAGATGTGGACCTATCTTGGGATGCCACCTGGCGAGGAAGCAAGGGGATGCCAGCGGCCAAGGTGGACCCCTCCTGGGTGGACACCTGGTGAAGTGGCAGAGAGAGGCTCGACTTCGGCCGAGGTGGACCCGTCTTGGGGTGCCACCTGGCGAAGGAGCAGGAGAGCCCGACTCGACCTCAGCAGAGGTGGACCCGTCTTGGGGTGCCACCTAGCGAGGGAGCAGGGGGGCTGCCAGCGGCCGAGGTGGACCCCTCCTGGGTGGACACCTGGCGAAGTGGCAGAGAGAGGCTCGACTTCGGCCGAGGTGGACCCGTCTTGGGGTGCCACCTGGCGAAGGAGCAGGAGAGCCTGGCTCGACCTCAGCAGAGGTGGACCCATCTTGGGGTGCCACCTGGCGAAGGAGCAGGGGGCTGCCAGCGGCCGAGGTGGACCCCTCCTGGGTGGACACCTGGCGAAGTAGCAGAGAGAGACTCGACTTCGGCCGAGGTGGACCCGTCTTGGGGTGCCACCTAGCGAAGAAGCAGGAGAGCCCAGCTCGACTTCGACCGAGGTGGACTCGTCTTGGGGTGCCACCTGGCGAAGGAGCAGGAGAGCCCGGCTCGACCTCGGCAGAGGTGGACCCGTTTTGGGGTGCCACCTGGCGAGGGAGTAGGGGGATGCCAGCGGCCGAGGTGGACCCCTCCTGGGTGGATACCTGGCGAAGTGGCAGAGAGAGGCTCGACTTCGGCCGAGGTGGACCCGTCTTGGGGTGCCACTTGGCGAAGGAGCAGGAGAGCCCGGCTCGACCTCGACAGAGGTGGACCCGTCTTGGGGTGCCACCTGGCGAGGGAGCAGGGGGCTGCCAGCAGCCGAGGTGGACCCCTCCTGGGTGGACTCCTGGCGAAGTGGCAGAGAGAGGCTCGACTTCAGCCGAGGTGGACCCGTCTTGGGATGCCACCTGGCGAAGGAGTAGGAATTTTGAAAGAAAAATCCACGTGGCACCGGAGGCATCTAGCTGGATCTAATACACGTTCCACGTCAGCGATGTAGTCATATCAAAGCCCAAACATGTCAGATCGAATCTCAGCCATCCGATCGAGCCATCGGATGGCCTGGATCAAAGCACACACGGTGGACCGTTCGTGCACCATGAGAAACAGTGCAGGAAATGCCGAGGAAATGCTGGGGAAACCCCAGCACACGCCGCTTCCACCTGGGCCGAGCCCGTGCGTGCCCGCACGCGCACGTAGCGTGGGCTTGAGCCGCACACCGCACGTCCACGCGCCGGACCGTGCCGCGCGCTTGCGCGCCCGTCACATGGGCCTGGGCTATGTGTGCCCGTGCGCGCGCCTGGGTCGTGCGCATGGGTCGGGCTAAGCCTGGCCCAATTCGATCGTTCGATCTCTCTTTTTTTTTTGTTTCTGGGCTTAGTTTTTGGACTGGGCTGCTGGATAAGGCTCCATGCCTCAACAGCAGTCTCCTGCCCAGCCAGGTAATGTTCGATACTGAAAGGATCGGTAATGTTCTAACAAACCAGTGCAGCTTTTCTATAAGACAATTCTGAAATTAAAAGACAAGCAAATATATAAAGATGCACTCCTTGTTGTTACTATCTAAGTATAGATATTGAAAGGATCGGTTGAAAGATAATTGAATTCATCTCAATTTATATGGCATCCAAATACAGTGAAAACATGATCATTTTATAAAAAAATAAGTTTGAACAAATCATGAAACACAATAGAGAGATAATTAAGTAATATAAAAATGCAAAAAAAAAAGTATACTAGATATACGTGATTTGATGTATTAATTTTTGATCTACATTATGGGCAAAACCTACTCGGTATTTTTTTATTTAATTCACGGTATAAAAAATATAAAATTAAAAAATATAAAAAAAACTTTCTTTACTTGATTTTTTACGATGAAAGCCATGTCACTGGATCTTCTCTAAAATGTGGGGCGTCCATCAAATCTGGCTCTCAATCTTGTTAAATACAAGCTAAGAGAGAGTTCCCAATACCGTCAAAAATAAAATTCTGTTAAGACTCGTGGAAAGTAAATAAAAAAAAAAAAAACGGATTCTCTGTTTGAAACAGCTCTCAGTTTAATAAATGGCACCAAAATTTTAAAACACATTACAGTCTTCCCACGTGCTCATGTCAGGAAAACCCCGGGGGGGTGGGGGCCGGGGGTCACAAGGATTTTTTTCACATGGCTTCAATCCTATCACATACAAATGCTTTTTTTTTTTTTTTTTTTTTGCTTGGGGGGGGGGGGGGGGGGGGGGGGGGGTGGGAGCGGTACAAGAAGGAAAAAAGTAAAAGGAGAGGAAAGAGCTGCCTGCAAATGCTTGGCATGCCAAGATACAAGCGCTTGTAGCGTATTCGAAAATAACTTCCATCTAACTGTTTCGGTGCCTAACATCAATATTATCAACAGAAAATTTTGGCTTTGGCTTGTACTAAAGTACCATGTACAGGGTTACAGTAAAGGTAAATAGAAGAAAAGGTATTTGCTTGCAGGTCACCATTGGCACCTGACACCAAATGTTAAAAGAAATCCATATAGATGCACTCCTGTCGTGCTATTACCAGACATGACTCCTCTGACCAAGATTAATTTTCATGTCCAATATGGAAGTACCTAAGTAACATATATGATATCACTACGTAAAGCCATATATAGTAATTATATTGGATTACAGATCTTTGCTTGAAAAATATATTCATGTGGACAAAACCCTCCTGATTCTTCATGCTTTGAGCCTCAGTAAGAATCATGAGGACTGAGTTAAAAAGATTTCAGGAAAAAAAAAAATCAGAAAACTTGTTCCCAAATATGACATTCAACAAAGACAGCTTTTTGGAAAAATCTGTCTAACAATGACCATGAAAGAGTGACAAGTTAATTGAGCGATATTGTCGAATAAAATTATTGACTATCAAGGTAAAATTGCAATTCATTAAACTAGGGAAGGTATTCCAAACCTGAGGGATTACTCCAATTTCAAGCAGTAGAGGGCCAAGAATGAATCCACCACCAGAACCAAGAAGTCCCCCAACAGTGCCACCAAGGAGGCCACAGAAGGCACATAGGAGCAGCTGCCACACACTAAACTCAATGGAGGCCTCACAAACACTTTCCCAGTTCCCACACATCCTCCTCTCCCTGCTCTCCCTCCACAATTTTGCTGCCTCCCATCCAAAAACGCTAAACGCAATTGGAAACTAGCATTTTTAATCAAATAAAACAAGAAATTATTAACTAATCCTTTTTAATTACAATAAATTAAGTTACAATAATCATTATACAGAAATTAAAATTAACACTGATGAAAAAGAGAAATTAGTTGAGGTTGAGGTCCCCCACCTCCAAGATGTTAAACATCCAGTAGAAAGGGCTGCAGACTTCTGAATCGTTCTGGAACCACACCAAACCATTGTAATTAATTCACTCAAAACAGACAAAAATGGGGTCAGAAAAAGGAAGAAATCAGTCTGAATATAGGTAAGGAAAAGGAGACAACTGAGTTAAAAGTTTAGAAGAGATGCCTTTAGGATTTGAAGGAGCAGGAAAGAGGACCAAACCAGCATCAGCACCAAGATCCACTTCCACCTTATATTGAAAAGCAATATCTCCTTGGAAAATTAAAGAAAATAATTCAATTAGCTAACAAACAGATTGATAATATTGTGTCCTATGAGTAGTGTAGTGTTTTTTTTTTCCTCTTGTTTCAGATATATGAATTTTTTTCACTTACAAGTCCTGATTTCTCTGTCTGAGGAGGTAGGGGCCTGTATTCTGAATCAATGAGAACCGCATCAAAAAAAAAAGTGTTAAAATCAAATCAAAGAGTTGGAATGAGTCAGTACTTTGGCATCTATAACATTGATTCCTTTTTGTAAAAAAGACAAACCATCATTTCCATTTGATGTAGAATTGGCCTCCTGCTCTCGCCTCACCCTCTCCATCTGCACCTGGTCATAGATTTACAGATCAGTTAAATAATTAAGAATAACAGTTCAGAAAGAATCAATCTTCTTCTTGCTAATACTAAAATTGGAGATGTTACTATCCAACTTTTGATAAAGAAAAAGAAACAAACAGACCTTGAGCATAGTTTCCTGCTTCCACATCTCAATTCCCTTGAAGAAAGACCTTGATGACGTACCTGAAGCATTCACATACATCATTGCCATTAACTACATGTTCATCATGACCATATTTTGTACCTAACTACTAGTATACTACAGAAGGAAATTTAGGTACTGTTTGGAATCCGAAAACTAACCCACGAAGAGAACGATAATGAGAATAGTGATGAGCCAGAAGGGAAACACCACACTCAGCTCTACACCAATAGTGATTCCCAGCATGAGCATGGGCTGGAACAGCAGCGCCAGATTGTAGTCTATGATCGGCACCTCGTTCGAAGGATGAGATACCCGAAGATTGTACCACACAGACGACGCCGACGCTCCCATGATCATACCTGATTTGAAGGAAAAAAAAGAAAAAAAGAAAAAAGTCGTACACATAACAATTAAAAAAACGTAGAAGTTTCATCTCAAGCTGCATAAGCGTATGCATACATTTGGAGAGGGCGGCGGCGGCCTTGGTGTCGAAGCCGATGATGAGATTAAGCATGGGGACAAAAATGCCACCACCCCCGACACCGCCCACCGTGCCGAAGGCCGAGCCCAAGAAGCCGATGATGGTCATCAGGACGGTCCTCCAATTAAACTCCAGCTTCTGTTCGTCAAGTCCCACATCAAACACCTTGTGATAATATCGAAAGACACGGGTGAAAAAAGAAGGGAAATAAGGAAGAGATCAAACAGGACTCACCGGCCAGTCTCGGGTGTTTTCGGACGAGGCAGCGAGAAGGTTGCTCCGAGATCCATCGGCAGAATGTTTGTTAGAGAGGAAAAAAGTGGAGGCTATGGCTATGGAGGAGGCGGCAAGGAGATAAGCAGCGAATCCCTTGGTGCTGCTGTTGTTGATGAAGCCATAGCCAATGCCATCCATTAGACTCAAAAATCCTCCTTTCTCTTTTCCGCTTCTTCTTGTGTTCGCGGACTCTTCTTATAAGAGTAAGAATTTTGGAGGAGACTACTTGGGATTGTGGAGAAGGGGAGGGTAAGAAGCGCCCTGTTCTTCTTTTTTGGTTGGAGAGTCCGATGCCAGGTAGGATGTTGGTATATTCGGAAGTAATGGAAGCGGAAATCGGGAAATGAGAAATTATCGGTACACCAGTTTTCCGTTGCATACCTACAAATTTTTTTAATTCAAAATTTTAAATAGTGAAAATATATTTTTTTTAAAAAAAATTATGATACCTTATGATATTCTATAATTTTTTATAAGCACGAAAAAAAAATAATTTTATTATTTAAAATTTTTATTTTTTTTTTTATATAAAGTTTTAAATAACGAAGATGTTCCTTGTTTCTAAAAGAATTTATAATATTTGATGATCATATTATGATAACCTTTTATCAAATTATGAATTCTTGAAAATAAAAAATTATAAGAATGAAAGAATATTTTTATCATTAAAATTTTTTAAATTTTTAAATAATAAAAATGTCCATCCCCTTAATGATATGCTATTCTTGGAAAGTCATAATTTGCTCATAAAATGTAATAATATAGTTACAATATATTATATTTTTTTAAAAAATGGTAAGGCATTTTTGCCATTCAAAATTAAAAAAAAAATAAAATAAAAATTTAAAATGAAAAGTTATATTTCCCTCGTGATGCGTTACAAGATGTCATAATTTTTTTTAAACTAGATTTATATACATACGATGTAGATATTATATGACCATAGATATTTTTTATTTCATTATTTTTTATTTAATCTATGAAAACAAATAAAAGAATATAAAAGAAAAATATTGATAGATTTCAAGAAAATAAAATCATCTTTCTATTTTAAATTTTAAATTTAAAGACCTATCGATATGGAAAGAAAAAATTGGTAGATTTAGAAAAAATAAATTCGTTTGAAATTTTAAATTTAAAAATTAAAGTCATGAAAAAATTGAGTATGAAAAAAGTTTACGAAAAAATGACACGTGGAAGAACATTAATTATATATAATAGATGGAAGGAATATTTACGAAAAAAATAAAGTTGTATATATTAAATGCATATTAAAAAGCAATAGATTATATTATTTAATCAAATAAAATGGTATATTTTTTCATGAGGAATGATATAGAAATAACTTTTCAAGAAAAAATATTTATAATACAAAGTTACAGCACATTTTATTTTATTTTATTTTCAAGATTGGGATCTAAAATTTATGGCAGGTGAAATTATGCAAGGTAATTAAGAGGAGGGGAAGGATAGAGACGTCACAAGGAAAGGTAATATGGGCGGTCGATGTAGTTTCTGATAAACAATCACACTATTTCAAAGTGGAAAAGAGAGTTGATAGAGGATGATCAAGTACTCAAGAATATAAAGAGCAAGAGAATGAAAAATCTACTTTCTTTGTTCAAACTTTCCTGTTACTTAAAACCAAAGATACAAAGCACTCTTTTATAGGGTACAAGGACCAGCTGAATAGTCTCCCTATTTTAATGCAAACAAACAAAGTGAGAAATTTCATCAGTTCTCAACTAATGCCAACGTTCAGCCATAAATGGAAGGGAGTGGGTGACCCTTTCTCTTCTTAAAAATTGATGACTAATAATTACCCATTATCTTTCCACAGTTTTGGAATTTGAATGGATGCCAACAATCGCCCCCTCAAATTAAAACTGCTTTATGCCCAGCATGTCTTTTAGCTTCATGAAAATTTCACCTGATAGTAGCTTAGTAAATATATCTGCTACTTATTCAGTAGTGTTGCAATGTTGGAGCTCTAAAGTCTTCTGTTTCACATGATCTCGTAAAAAATAAAACCGAGTATCAATGTGTTTGCTCCTTCCATGATGGACTGGATTCTTTGCAAGATGGATAGCTGACTTGTTGTCCATAAATATCACAGTTGGCTCCTCTTGTGGATGATCTAGCTCCTTCAAAATATTCCGCACTCATATTGCTTCACAAACAGTAGATGAAGCTGCTATATACTCTGCCTCACAAGAAGATAGAGCCACAATTTTTAGTTTCTTGGAGGTCCAAGAAAATACAGTTATGCCAAGAAAGAAGACATGGCCAGTGATACTTTTTCTCTCATCTTGGTCCCTACCCCAATCACTATTTGAATATCCTACTAATTTTGCATTTTCACCATAAGTATAAAAGAGACCAAGATTAAGTGAGCCTTTGATATACCTTAGTATTCTCTTTGCAGCTAGCCAATCTGTTTCCTTTGGTGTTTCCATGTAACGACTCACAAGTCCGATGTCATACATAATATCGGGCCTTGTAATTGTCAAGTACCTCCAGCTTCCAACCAGACTTTTGAAAAAAGTTGAGTCCACAAATCCTCCATTTCCTTCTCTTGATAGTTTCATTCCTGTAGCTACTGGAGTATTTACAATGTTGCAATTACTCATCTTGAATTTCTCCAAAATTTCCTTCATGTATTTTTTTTGAGATATAAATATCCCATCTTGCTATTGCTTCATTTCAATCCCAAGGAAATAGGTCATCAGTCCGTTGTCTGTCATCTCAAACTTTTTGAACATTGATAGCTTGAATTTCATAAGCATTTCGCTGCTAGTTCCTGTGTACAACAGGTCATCAACATATAGGCAAATAATAAAAAATTCACCTTGATGATTTTTCTTCATGTATACTGCATGCTCATATCAACATTTGGTGAAACTATTCTGATGAAGATAGCTATCAATGTGTGCATTCTAAGCTTTTGGCGCCTGCTTTAAACCATATCATGCCTTTTTCAAGCGGTACACTTTGCTTTCTTCTCCTTCAATTATAAAATCTTTGGCTGGTGAACATACACTTCTTCAAGAATTCCATTTAGAAAAGTTGATTTGACATCAAGCTGATATATCTTCAAATTATGATGAGCGGCAAGTGCAATCAATAATCTCACCATGTCAAGTCTTGCAACTGGTGCAAAAACCTCTTCATAGTCAATGCCATACTTTTGCTTGTAGCCTTTAGCTACTAGTCTCGTCTTGTAATGAGAAACCTCTCCTTCAGCGGTATGTTTGATCTTGTACACCCACTTGACACCAATAGCCTTTTGATTTGTTGGAAGTGTTGTCAACTCCCAAGTGTCATTTTTCTGAATAGCATGAATCTCCTCTTCCATTGCTGATCGCCAACATTCTTCTTTTACAGCTTCTTTGAAAGTGAGAGGCTCGTGATCAGCATATAAACAGAAGAGGTTGGCCTCATCATCTTCTTCTTCTCTTTGATTATAAATCTCTGCGAGACTTCTCATTTTGATGGGACTCTAGTATATGGAAGATCTGTTGCTACTACTTTCTGCTGAAGATGGTGAGTTTCTTCTAGGAGAAGGTGTGTCATGTTGAGGAGATGGTGGTATACCTGGTGGAACTTGTGTTGGGGGTTCTTCAAGTTCTTCAAACACTTGCTGCTCTTTGGCCTTCTTATCATCATTCCAGCTCCATGCTTTATCTTCATCCAAGATAACATTTCTACTAACCACTAATTTCTTTGTTAGTGGATTATAGAGCTTGTATGCTTTTGATTCTTCACTATAATTGAGAAAGATGCATTTCTCACCACGATCATCCAGCTTTTTCTTATTCGGCTTGGAAACTTGAGAATATGCAACACACCCAAAAATTCTTAGGTGTGCAATAGTTGGTTTGTAACCACTTCACTCCTCTTGAGATGTCATGTGCTTCATACTTTTGGTAGGGCATCGGTTCAGCACATATGTTGAGCACGCCATAGCTTTCGCCCAAAATTGCTTTGGCAATCCTTTCTCCTTGAGCATAGTTCTTGTCATGTTACGAATCATGAGATTCTTTCTTTCGGCGATCCTATTTTGCTGTGGGGTGTATGCCATAGTATATTGATGCTTTATGCATTCTTCCCTGCAATACTCATCAAATACTTTTGAAGTGTATTCTACATGGGCTTTAAAAGTTTTGAATATAACAAAAGCAGCTGACTTTTCTTTAAGAAAATAAACCCATAATTTTCTGCTGAAGTCGTCAATGAAAGTAATAAAGTATCTATTACCTCCTAGTGACTCAGGTTCAATAGGTACACATATGTTAGTGTGGATCGGTTGAAGTGGTGCCGTTGCTCTCCATGATTTGCCGCTGGGAAAAGGAAGCTGTGCTTGTTTGCCAAGTATATATGCATCACAAGTGTTACTTGGCAGCTCAATCAATGGTAACCCATGTACCATGCTTGATGAAGATAGCAGTTTTAGACTGCTAAAGTGAAGATGCCCAAGATGATGATGCCACTTCCATGACTCACTTTCTTTGAGTCCATAGAAGCATTTCTCTGACTTTGTGTTAAGATAAAGTGGGAACATACGATTTTGGATAATCGGAACATGTGCGATGATTCTTCCACTTGTATCTTTCAAAATGAGAGAGTTGTCTCTCATTTGTATGTTATATCCCTTTTCTACAAGCTGCCCAATGCTAAGAATATTGCTTTTCATATTATGTACATAATACACGTCAGAGATATACCCATTCTTACCATCCTTCTGATAGATTTTTATTTTTCCTTTTCCTCCAATTGATAATTTGGAGGAATCTCCCAAGTTCACCTTTCCGTGGACTTCTTCCGTGAATTCTACAAACAATTCTTTCTTGCCACACATGATTGCTTGCCCCAGAATCAAGATACCAATTTTCATATGAAGTATGTGAATCATCATGTGCAAGAAGTAGGATATATTCATTACCTACATTATGTGATGCTTCTGCAACATTGGCTTGTTCATCAATTTTGGATCGACAATCAGGCATAGTGTCCAAAATTATTGTAGTTAAAACATTGGACATTCCTGTTGGCTCTATGTCCATAGGATCTTCCTCTACCTCGGTTACCTCCTCGTCCTCGTCCTCATCCTCGAAAGCTTTGATTCTCCTGCTGACTTTGGCTTGATTGTTGAGGAGTACCACGCCCTGGGCCTCTACCTCGACCACGGTTGGAGGTAGATTTTCTTTGATCATTTAGAGTCAATTTTGACTCTAATGCTTGTTCCAATACTATTGGATTAGATTTCTTCTGCATCCTTTGCTCATGTACTTATAGTGAACCCAATAATTCCTCAATTGTAAGTATCTCCAAGTTTTTAGACTTTTCGATAGCTACAACTACATGCTCAATGTTAGAGGAAAGGGATCGAAGTACCTTCTCGACGACACGAATATCATCTAGCTTTTCACCATTCCTTTTCAAGCCAATCACGATTATTAGCAACCATGAAAAATAATCGGACACCGATTTGCCATCCTTCATGTGGAGAGCTTCAAACTCATCTCGCAATGCTTGGAGATGAATCCGCTTCACTCGATCATCTCCTTTGAAGATGGAAACCAAAATCTCCTATGCTTCTTTGCTTGTTGCTTCAGCAACCTTTTCGAAGGTAGCTTCGTCCAACCCTTGATAGAGTATAAACAAAGCTTTCTTATCCTTCTTCCTCTGCTCCCTAATAGTCTTCTTCTCATCTACTGTATATGCAGCCTCTTGCTCGCCAATGGGTTCCACAAAACCATTGTTAATGGTTTCCCAAAGATCTTGAGATCCAAATAGGGCTTTCATTTGGATACACCATGAACCATAGTTATCCTTAGATAACTTAGGAACTTGTTGCTGGACAGAGTTCATCCCGCTCTGATACCACTGATATAAAAACAGCACTCAAACAATCACACTATTTTAAAGTAGAAAAGAGAGTTGATAGAGGATGATCAAGGACTCAAGAATATAAAGAGAAAGAGAATGGGAAATCTACTTTCTTTGTTCAAACTCTTCTCTTACTTAAAACCAAAGATACAACGCACTCTTTTATAGGGTACAACGACCAGCTGAATAGTCTTCCTATTTTAATGCAAACAAACAAAGTGAGGAATTTTATCAGTTCTCAACTAATGCCAACGTTCAGCCATAAATAGAAGGGAGTGGGTGACCCTTTCTCTTCCTAAAAACTGATGACTAATAATTATCCATTATCTTTCCACAGTTTTGGAATTTGAACGGATGCCAATAGTTTCCTCCTTTGCCAGCAAAGAGATCTGTGGTGGGACCTGCTTCTTTTTTTTTGGTAAACAAAACGGGACATGCTCTTCGTGTCAGATTGTTGCAAGTGCTGGTGTGCATGCACCAAAGTGTATTTACTTATATTTTTTTTACATAATTATCTCATACTTAATTTTATTTTTTATTGGAGTCATATTTTTAACTCTCATTCTTAATTTATCTCTAAGACGGTAGTCCAGTTGATAGAAATTTTGTCTCACTATCAATCGATCAAGAATTTGAGGCATGATCTTATGAATGACTTTATCTACGAGGTAGCTATGCCCGGTGTTGGTGTAGGATCTCCTTCGACCGGGTGAAGCCGCTGGATTGCAGGTTCGCTCCCCTGGTTTACTTGTAAAACAAGTCCCTACCAGATGTTCTCCAGCAGGGGACACTCCGATGCCTAAGTCAGAGGCAGGTTCCAGCCACAAAGTGGGGAGTATTATGGAGGAGATGGTGAGGAAAGGTACTCTTATTTTCCTGGGATTCGCTATGCTTGGAACTTCAAGATATTTAATGAAGGTACGACCAAGGGATTTTGGAGTGGTGGTGTCGAGCCTAGATAGTGCATCTGCCCGGGAGTTCTCCGATCTAGGCACATGGATGATTTCAAAAAACTCCAACTGAGAGGATAAGGCTCGTACTTTCTCTAAGTACTGGATCATCATAGCATCTCTAGCCTCAAATTCACCTTTGACTTGGTTTACCACCAATTGAAAATCCGAGAAGATCTGGATCCTTCAGATTCCTAAGTTTTTGACAATTCGGAGTCCTACAAGCAGGGCTTCATACTTGGCTTGATTGTTTGAAGTATGAAAGAAGAATCAAAGTGCGTACCCCAATGTGTATCCATCCGGTTCGGCTAATATGAGGCCTGCTCCACATCCGGTGGAGTTGGAAGCTCCATCTACATGGAGTACCCAGACGGACTCCATATCTTTCAGAGTGGCTCCTTCTTCTCCGATCGATCGTACTTCATCTTCGGGCTTCCAAGTACACTCAGCTGAGAAGTCAGACAGCACCTGAGCTTTCATAGCCGATCGAGATTGAAAGCTGATATCGAACTCATTCAACTTAACGGCCCATTTGGCTATTCTTTCTGAAGTGTCAAGATAGTGGAGAATGGCTTTAAGAGGCAGGTCGGTCAGAACCACGATGGCATGGGCATGGAAATAGGGCCGCAATCGCTTTGCCATGATTACCAATGAGTAAATCAGCTTCTGCATTCTTGCATATCTTGTCTCAGCATCGTGCAAGACTTTGCTAATGTAATAGATCGGCTTATGGAGGCCATTTGCCCCTCTTCGAACGAGAACCAAACTGACTGCTTTGTCTGTGGTGAAGAGGTAGAGGCAGAGAGTCTCTCCTTCTTGAGGTTTGGAGAGCAAGGGTGGGATCTCCAGATATTTCTTTAATTCCTCGAAGGCAAGGTGACAATCCTTGGTCCATTCGAAGCCTCGGGGCTGCCGGAGTATTTTGAAGAAGGGGAGACACTTCTCAGCCTATCGGGAAATGAATCTGCTCAAGGAGGCGATCCTTCATGTCAGCTACTGTACCTCCATCTTGCAAGGAGGGTGTCTCATTTCCCGAAGGACCTGAATCTTTTCGGGGTTCACCTCGATTCCTCGTTTAGTAACGAGGAATCCCAAGAATTTGCCTGAGGTTACTCGAAAGGCACACTTTGTTGGGTTCAATTTCATGTGGTGGCATCGTAGGGCACCAAATGACTCTTCCAAGTCTTTGATGTGATCTTCTTTGAGAAGGCTTTTAACGATCATGTCGTCGACATAGGCTTTCATGTTCTTTTCTAGCTGTTCATTGAATACCTTATTAATCAGCCTTTGGAATATTGCCCCGGCATTCTTCAGTCCAAACGGCATTATTTTGTAGTAATAGAGGCCTTTTTCGGTGACAAAAGCCATTTTTTCTTCTTCCTGAGGGTCCATTCGGATCTGGTTGTATCTGGAAAAGGCATCCATGAAGCTCAATAGCTGATGGCCCATGGTGGCATCAACCAATTGGTCGATCTTCGATAGAGGAAAGCTGTCTTTCGGGCAAGCTTTGTTGAGATCTGTGTAGTCAATGCAGATCCTCCACTTACTACTAGCCTTCTTCACCATCACCACGTTGGCCAGCCATTCTGGATAGTATGCTTTCCGAATGAATCCCACCTTGATGAGCTTTTTCACTTCTTAGTCTATTGCTTTCTGCCTCTTAGGGGTGAAGTTCTTTTTCTTTTGCCAGACCGGCTTGTGTTCACGGGTAACTTCCAGCCGACGGTGATCACTTCGGCTGGAATTCCAGGCATATCCGAAGCTGACTAGGCAAAGACATCAGCATTATTTTCGAGAAAATAGATCAACCTTGCCTTGGTTTCCTCATCGACTAGGCTCCCTATTTGTACGACCTTGGTGGGGTCCTCCTCAGTTAACTGTACAAGAATGGTCTTCTCCATGGGTTCACCACAGTCAATGGCTAGGTCCCTCGGGTCCAACTGATCCAAAGTTATGGGATCGTTGGATTGCTTGTCCTGTATCATTTGGCATTACCGTGCAGTTCTCTGGTCTTCCTTTACTTTCCTGACTCCATTCCTGGTGGGGAAGCGTACCAAGAGGTGATAAGTTGACACTATGGCCCGGAATTTGTTTAGGGCGGGCCGTCCTAAAATCATGTTGTAAGCCTAAGGGGTTTGGACCACCGTGAAGTTAATTGGCAGTGTCTTCTATCGGGGTTTGGTGTCGAGGGTTATGGGCAATATCATTTCACCCTTGACATCGACTTGGTTACCTCCGAAGCCGGTTAGCGACACAGGAGGTCTTTGGAGTTTGTTTTTGGATAGACATTCCGAGAGAACGCATCGTAGAGTAAGACATCTGTGGAGCTTCCATTATCGATTAAAATATGCCTTACATCATAATTGACCACAATGGTTGATATTATAATTGGATCATCGTGCAGGAGTTGGACTCCCGCAAGGTCATCGTCGGAGAAGAGTATGGCGTTGTTGTCCTTGGGCAGTTTTGGGGCATCGCCTTTGGCTCTTTTCTAATTGGTTGGCCGATGTAGCATTCCCACATTCCCATTGGTGGGCCTCTGGCTTGGTAGCTTGGCTTCTTCAGGGGCCCTCTGGGGCACCATGGCCTCTGGCTGAGGTCCTTGGCAACCAATGTACCGTCCCAAGTAACCCCTCTTGATAAGATCTTCAATGGCATCCCTGAGTTGGATGCACTCTTCGATATCATGGCCGTGGTCCCGATGGAATCGACAATATTTGTTCCTGTTCCTCATAGAAGAGGATGCCTTCATGGGACACGGCCGTTTGGAGGTAGCTTTTTTTTTCTGTCTCCAGCAGGATCTTCTCTCTGGGAAGATTGAGGGGGGTGTAGGAGCTGAATCTCTCGCCCGATGTTCTGGGCATGGGACTTCGTCGCCGATTAGAATTATTATTGTTGTTGTTGGGAGGTGCAGGAGGACCTAGCCCGCTGTCGTTCTTCTTTTTTGGGAGGGGTTTTCCTTTAGTTAGCCATCGATTTTTTGCTTACCCTTCTGCATCGGCGTACTTCTGAGCCCTTGATAGTAGCTCAGCGTAGCTTATGGAAAACTTCTTATCCAGGAAAAACGTAAGCCTGGAGGATCGGAGCCCCTTCTTCAGCGCGGACATAGCTACGTGTCTGTTGAGATCAAGGATCTCAAGGGTAGCCGAATTGAACCTGGAGATATAATCTCGCAGGCTTTCCCCCTCGTTCTGGTGAAGGAGGAACAAGGTATCCATGTTTCGGGATGTCTTGCGATAGATCCTGAAATGCAAGACAAATAATTTTTCTAGTTCGGAGAAAGAATCAATGGTACCTGGATGTATGCTTGAGTACCACATCCGAGCTGCCTTCTTCAGAGTAGCTGGGAAGGCGAAGCAGTATAGTGCATCCAAAGCCCCTTGAATCATCATGTGGGCTTTAAAACTACCCAGGTGATCAAGCGAGTCAATGGTGCTGTCGTAGGGCTCCATTTGAGGAACCCTGAAGTGCCGGGAGACGATTTCAGCCATAATGCAAGAAGTGAATGGAGGGCGTAGCTCGCAAGCCACAAGGTCACCATGGTTTCTCTGATCCTGGAGCTTTTGCGACCTCCGATTCGAGGGCCTTAAGTTTTTCCTCGTAATCGGGGCGGACTTCGTTCGGCAGGTCCCCTTCGGGAGTGGAGTCTTCGGAGGAAGCAGAGAGAGACCATCTAGGTCTCTTTCTTCTTCGCAGCAAATCCCTCGGCTTCGGATTTCGAGAGCTTCGGCCCTTGGGAGAGTGTTGGTCATGGAGGGAAAGACGAATAGACCCGTATTGATGGTCTCTTTTCCTCCAGGATTGATAGCTATGTCTGGAGGTGGCTAGCAGATGCCCCACCTGAAAAGCCTTGTCTTGAAAATTCTGAACCATAGTTGTGAAAGCATTGACTTGGTTCAGAAGAGCCTCGAATTGTTGTTGTCCCACGACGAGCGTGGGAGGCGGAATGTCGTTTCCCGTTAAGGGGTCGCCCCTCTGAGAGGGGGCACAACCTCTGCTTGTTGAGGCATTCTGAGTCTTTCCCTTCATCATTAGATCCTCCTTATACTCCCCTTTTTCTAAGGAGGGGAACTAGCAGCAGATGCTCAGGAACTCCCCTACCTAGCGCGCCAATCTGTTGGCGTAGGATCTCCTTCGATCGTGCGGAGTCGCTGGATCACAAGTTCGCTCCCCTTGTTCACCTACAAAACAAGTCCCTAGCCGGATGTTCTCCGGCGGGGGACACTCCGATGCCTAAGTCAGAGGTGGGTTCCAGCCACAGAGTGGGGAGTATTCTAGAGAAGATGGCGAGGAAAGGTACTCTTATTTTCCTGGGATTTGCTGTGCTTACCTGGAGTGTCCCCTCTTACCAATATTTATAATGGCCGGTCCAGCGTGCGGTTTTGTCTCCCATCCTGCGGTTAAGATGGGGGCCAATCGACTCCCTTCTATCTGTAACCGTGGACGGTTGCCGAGTGGTACCGGTCATGCTGGAGGCGTTACGGTTGGAGTTAATGGCCATGTGGCCACTTCGATGTAGTTATGCTTCGGAGGTGATGGCTAGGCAGTTGATCGTAACCGTCGCACCCACGTTCGCGTGGATTTGAGGTTGGTCAGAGATCTGCCTTCGGGCCTCTTCTTCAGGAGGGACCGCCGTTGGACTGGAGAGGTGTCTTCGTCCTGTTTTTTCTGGGATAGTCCGAAGACACTCTGCTGTTCGTGGTGGAGTTGTTCTTTTCAGGGTAAATCGTAGGGTGGAGCTTGGCGTCGTCTTCGGACCGTCTTCCTTCGGGCCAGTATCTTCGGTTAAGGTCGTGGGCTATGTCTTCGGCTAAGGTCGAAGATTACATCGGTGCTCTGCCCTCCTACTTCGGCTTTCTCTGGATGCTCCGGTTCGAAGTGTCTAGTTTGGAAAGGAATATATGAGCGGTCGAACCAGCGATTGATTCATGCTTGAACCGATATATCCCAACACCTGAATTTTTTTCGTTCGGTAAAAAAATTTGATACCGAATAATTTAAATTAAGAATTAAAAGACAGCAAAAAAAAAAAAAAAAAAATCTATCCACGTGATGTTTGGTGTACGTCGGCGCCGGCATCACGACGTGTGCACCGCTTATTGAGTCTTGCAGTACATATGTACTAACTTTTCACAGGAACACGACTCTTCTATAATTTAATGAAAAAATATGCAAAACTTTTGATAAATTTCCAGTTCGTAATAAATAAAAAAATAAAAATCAAGATAAGTCTCTTAAAATTTCACCCAGGAAATCTATAATGGTTAGCTAGAAGTATTGTGGTCCTAGTGATAACATACTTCTAAAAAAAACTAGGGATGCAATGAATATTGTAGCCAAGGACTTGGCAAATTGATGCATGACTGATAGCATACTTTTGAATTTGTTCATTCTCTCTTCCAGCCATGGGTCTACATGATTTCTATTTGATGCCAACATTGGTTACCTTAATTGCTTTATTTCATGTGGCCCGGCATGGACGAAGACGAATGGTTCCTGCTTCTTCTGTACTTTGTAAATGGTTCCAAAAGTAATAGTAACAGTCCTCAAACTCTCTGATTTGAGATCATGAGGAAGAAAAGGCTTAAAAGTGTAAGTTTCGTTCCTTGGGATTTTCTGGTTGCTTGTAGATACGAGTTGTTATCTAAAGGAGGGTCCTACCTCCCTCCCTCGCTTCTTCCCTCTCACAAACTGATATTTTCTGAGATAATTATATGGTTTTCTATGAGTGAAGACAAATTGGAGGATGGTGGAAGACTATATGGGTCAACAATTCATGCGTTACCTCTTCAAATTCTCTTTCTCTTCCATGGAAAAGGATTTGGATTGTATCTTTGTACAAATGGGTGATTGGCCTTCTTTGGCGTAATCAATCAAATGGTATGAAAGTCATTTTAAAAACTATGCATGTAAGAAAAAGAAAAGATATTATGATGCTATGAGAGCTATGTACCTACTTTTTTTTTAATTAATCGAATTGCTCAGGGTATAATTTTGGAGTGATTACAGCGAAGAGTGTCAGAGAACAAAATATTCTTCAATGGCACAGACGCCTCCTGTAAATTAGATCATGAGATCTCATCCGAATGATTTACCATAAAATAAGCCAGCAGCCGAGTTGTCTTCACAATAGACATGCATGATCCCCGAACAAGCTCTGTACCTGCTTTGAAAACTATGCGAGATGAAGGTAAATCATTTATTCATGTAGAAGATAAAATTGGAGCCCATGATCGGCCACCTGTCCACTTCTCACATCCATTATTTAGTCTTTTCCAGTCAAACCTATTCCTTCCACATCTTTTGTTTGGCTTGATTACAACCTCCAATCATATGAGATCTTCCTCTTTATAAGTGGCATGCAATTGTTTGAACGGTACTACCAATCTTTCTTTCTCTTTTTTCCTTTATTTTTTGCTGTAAGTGGTATTTTGCTACCCTTACAATCTGGTGAACAGTTTCCACAGAAGCCGTTGCAGATGTGTGAACCATAGCCCATGCCCGATTATCTCTTGGTTCTCTGACGATGTTAAATATATTCTGGATGATGTTGGCCGAACTTTTAGTTTAAATTGAAATAACCGATGGTTGGTGTGCAATAAATTAAAGGTCGAAACAAGTGGCCAGAGATCAACGTATATCACTGATTTGGTTAGGAAAAATCAAATGGTCAATGTCCAAAACTAAGAGTAATGTGAGAAAATTGAAGGCACCAACCGACCAATGCATTGTCGAGGAAAAAACCATGGATCACCTCTTCTCTTCCTGTCCTTTTTTCTTCACGATTTGGAATGAAAATTGTCTTTAGTCATGGATGTTCTTCATCCTATCTTCTTTTGGTCATCTTTACATAGCTTGGCTCGTTAGAAACTTCTCCAAAATGCGAGACAGAGTTATTTTAATGTTGATTATTGCCGTAGTTTGATCTTGCTAGATAGAAAGGAATAGTTGGATCTTCCTGATGTTTTGGATTGTCTCTACTTACTTCCTTGCTTGTTGATCGCCATTTTACCATCCACCTCTTTTCACTTGTACTGGTGTTTCCCAGTTGTTCGGGAACTACGTTTATCCTGTTATCTCTGTTTTGGTGGCTCTTTTAAGAACTCAAAATAAACAATAATAATACAGAGGGCAAAAAAATAGAGAAAAGCTATTCCATGGATCTAATAGATGGGATAGCTGATGTAGTGATATAATTCATTATATATAAAATAGATACAAAGGACCGTTGATGTCGCAATATAGTTCATAATACAAGACCGTTAATAATAATTAAATATCTTATCCTATTCATGGCATTGGTATGCTCTGAATCTCTTGAGTTGAACAACTAGATAAAGCAGAATACAACAATAAAATTTCATGATTAAAAAAAAATATTAGAAACTAGATGTAGTATAATACAGTAGCGAAATTCTATAATTTGGTATTGACACAAAATTTAAATATGATAGCTAAGCAATGTTTAATTATGTTTATAAAGTCTATGTGCAAATATTGACTAGTCGAATAAATTGAAAATTGAGGCATATGAATAACGTGTCTATCTTAATTTTGGTTAGTTGTCCTTGTATGGATGTCACATTTGAGCAAAGAGATACTTAATTTTGAAGGGCCACGACCAAGGTGGCACAGTAGGTGATGCGTATGTAGAATAGACAAATCTTGAGCTTGGAGGAGGGGGCCAGGGCGACGAGGGGTCGTTGGGGAGGAGGCTGTGGAAGGAGGTGGTCGAGCAGGCGGTGCCTCACCAGGGCGAGGGTGGGGACAGCGATGGGAGGGAGATCACTAGGGACCACAGCGATCCTTCTTCTCCTCATCAGTGGGCGATGGTGGATCAATCATCGCTGCCCTATCAGGGATTAATTCAGCATCTGGATGATGATGATTCTGTCATGGAGGGAGAGGGAAAGAGCAAGGGTGATGAGAGAGATGTTATTGTATCAACTTGCTCTGATACTAGTTGATGTGAAGGGATCGTTGACGTGGAGGAACCGGTAGGTGCCACGTCAAGAAAAGACGCCACATCGATTCTCTAGCCCGGATCCCACTACCAAGCTGAGCTGAGCTCCCTTAGAACAACAAGCTGAGCTCAGTCCTCCGCCAAGTCGTGCCCGCGAGCTCGGGATGCCTAGGTCAGAGCCGCCTTCTGCCCTTCAGAGCGAGACCCTCAGAGGCTAGTGCCTTGCGATCGAGGTCGAGCTAAGAGCTCACCCGCCGATGTGGAGCCTCTCCGAGCGCGTGCCCTCTGGACCGGGTCCGCCTTCCGCCCTCCAGAGCAAAACCTTCAGAGGCTAGTGCCCTACGGTCGAGGTCGAGCCAAGAGCTCACCCGCTGATGTGGAGCCTCTCCGAGCGCGCACCCTCTGGACCGGGTTCGCCTTCCGCCCTCTAGAGCGAGACCCTCGGAGGCTAGTACCCTGCGGTCGAGGTCGAGCCAAGAGCTCACCCACCGATGTGGAGCCTCTCTGAGCGCGTGCCCTCTAGACCGGGTCCGCCTTCCGCCCTCCAGAGCGAGACCCTCGGAGGCTAGTGCCCTGCGGTCGAGGTCGAGCCAAGAGCTCACCCGCCGATGTGGAGCCTCTCCGAGCGCGCACCCTCTGGACCGGGTCCACCTTCCACCCTCCGGAGTGAGACCCTTGGAGGTTAGTGCCCTGCGGTCGAAGTCGAGCCCAGCGCTTACCCACCGATATGGAGCCTCTCCGAGCGCGCGCCCACCGGACCTGGCCCACACTCTGCCCTCCTCCACCAAGGCACCCTCGCAAGCTCGGAGCGTCTAGGTCAGAGCGAGTCCTGCTGTCCTAGCTCGGCCCCAGCCCGGATGAGGTCCTCACTAGCCCAGAACACCAGCGAGCCGCTCGAGGACTGCACCAAAGTGCCTTCCACGCCGTACTGACCACCTGCGACTGCCTGTTACACCAGAAAGGCAAGCAGCACGTTGATCGAGATGCCACACTCCTCACCAACCACTCAAATCACCTGAGAGAAGAAGCAAATCGAAAGATTCGAATCCCGCGGATGGCGGCCCGCCATTCGAGGCACTGCCAAATTTTCCGGAATGAGACAACCAAGAGGAGTGCCAGAGCGCCTGACAACTCTCCTTATAATGAATCAGGGAAGACTCCTCGGGATACCACTACATGCACCTGACAGCCCGGCGGGGATCCCGAGACAAGCACCCAATGGTAACCTAGTTTGCAACAAACTCAGAGGTAATACAACAACTCCAACACACAAGCAAAAAAAAAGGGAGTGCAACCCCCACTAGCAAGAGGGGCACGGCACTACCACCACCACGAGCACAAGCGCAAGCTTGACCAAGAGGGCGGAGCGCCACTACCACCATATTCGAAGGAAAACAAGGGATACAAAGAGAGGCGAAGGAACATGGCTCTCCTTTGTCCCCTTTATCACTCTCCCCGTGCAATGTTTTCACCTTCGCACACATCTTCCACTCTTAGAGCGGAGTCCATCAAGAGGGGCCCGACCAGGAGGATCTATTTTCCTGGATCGTCACTGACTTGATCGTCGGAGTGCCCTCGCCGGAAACCCAGCCCGGGTCTCTAACCCCTGTCTCGCAGGTCTGAGAGCGGAGGACCACCGAGCGGCAAGATGACAACACCCAGCGTAGAGGTCCGGGACCCGAGGATGTTGGGCGACAGGAGGAGCGGACACTGGTGCCGACAGCAGCTACGGGCCAAGACGGTCTTGGCGATAACAGATTGGCGTGCCAGGTAGGGGGAGAACGGTGATGAACGGTAATGACACAAGCTAGAAAAGGTCAACATATTAGCGATCTTCTCTAGGCCTCTCCAGGACGTCACCCCCTCCGTCCCATTCGATGGGGAATCCACTGACGAAACCATCAGGCACACAGCGAAAGTGCGCCTGGAGAAGCATGAGTGCAAGACGACGGGATTCTTCCACCGGTTCATCAGCATGCGAGGCTCAGCTGGCGAGCCACTGGACTACAATGCCCACCACCGGTGAAGCCCTTCATCGATTGCAGCGAGGCAGAGTATCATCACTTCCACCATGATCATGGCCATGGCATCGAAAAATATCACAACCATGAGCAGGAGATCGAGAAGCTCGTCAAGGAGGCTCTCCTCCGAAAGTTTGCGGGGGGGAGGGGGGGCAGGCCTCAAGCGGGGTCCCAAGCGCTCGCCACTCTCCAGTCAGCTTCGACCACCGACAGTCACCCCACCATGAAACTGGTGGGCATGATTGCCTGGAGAATTGCATGTGCATCTAAGAAGACTCAGGGGGCAGTGGACCCCGAGAGTAATCGCCCCGCCATGAGGGAAGAAGAGAGCGAAGGAGAAAGGCAAATAAAGATGCCACGGACGCCGGGACGACGGTCGCAAGCCACCGTGGGAAGGCCCCCGTGAGACGGTCGAAGCTCCATCATAAGGGGTCCATTACCTCGAGGAACTCAACGGCGTCAGGCTACCTCGAGGGAGGAGGGCCTGCAGCCTGCAAAGACGCCCCCAATAAGGTAAGTTCCCTTACCAACAATCATAATAACGATTTTTCCCTTGCATGGATATCCGTATGTCTTGCAGGAATGAATCGACGGTGCCCTCGAGCCCAGCTCCAAGACGTCAAAGAATCTCGAGCCACGTAGCTCCCAATTCCAGGCATCCCCGAGTCTAGCTCCAAGACGTCAAAGAACCTCGAGCCACGTAGCTCCCAATTCCAGGCATCCCCGAGCCCAGCTCTAGGATGTCAAAGAACCTCGAGCCATGTAGCTCCCAATTCCAGGCATCCCCGAGCCCAACTCTAGGACGTCAAAGAACCTCGAGCCACGTAGCTCCCAATTTTAAGCATCCCTGAGCCCAGCTCCAAGATGTCAAAGAATCTTCGAGCCACGTAGCTCCCAATTCCAAGCATCCTCGAGCCCAGCTCCAGGATGCCAAAGAATCTTCGAGCCACGTAGCTCCCAATTCCAGGCATCCCCGAGCCTAGCTCCAGGACATCAAAGAACCTTGAGCCACGTAGCTCCCAATTCCACGCATCCCCGAGCCCAGCTCCAGGACGTCAAAGAACCTCGAGCCATGTAGCTCCCAATTCCAGGCATCCCCAAGCCCAGCTCCAGGACGTCAAAGAATCTTCGAGCCACGTAGCTCCCAATTCCAGGCATCCCCGAGCCCAGCTCCAGGATGTTAAAAAATCTTCGAGCCACGTAGCTCCCAATTCCAGGCATCCCCGAGCCCAGCTCCATGATGTTAAAGAATCTTCGAGCCACGTAGCTCCCAATTCCAGGCATCCCCGAGCCCAGCTCCAAGACATCAAAGAATCTTCGAGCCACGTAGCTCCCAATTCCAGGCATCCCCGAGCCCAGCTCCAGGATGTCAAAGAACCTCGAGCCACGTAGCTCCCAATTCCAGGCATCCCCGAGCCCAGCTCCAGGACTTCAAAAAATTCCGAGCCACGTAGCTCCCAATTCTAGGCATCCCCGAGCCCAGCTCTAGGATGTCAAAGAATCTTCGAGCCACGTAGCTCCCAATTCCAGGCATCCCCGAGCCCAGCTCCAGGACGTCAAAGAATCTTCGAGCCACGTAGCTCCCAAGCTCAAGCATCCCCGAGCCTAGCTCCAGGATGCCGGCTCAAGACCGGAGCTCAGATCTTCGACCAAGAAAACTTCGAGCCAAGCCGCTCTCCATCTCAAACATCTCCGAGCCCAGCTCCGAGATGCCAAAGACCTAAGCCAAGATCTCAGGCAACCCTTGGGCCCGAGGCTAGCTCCATGTCCAGGAAGGCCTCGAGCCTAGCTCTAAGGTAACCAAGATCGGTAACCCCCTTCTCTGATCTCCCCACTCGAAAAGAAGACGAGAGGGGAAGGAAAGAAAGAGAACAAAGGGGGGAGCTCGGCAACCCCCTTCTCTGACTCCCCACTCGAAAAGAAGATGAGAGGGGAAGGAAATAAAGAGAACAAAATGGGGGCACAACCAGCATCCTCTTCTCTGATCTCCCCACTCTAAAAAAAAAAGAAGAAGAAAGAGAAAGAAAGAAGAGAGGGGAAGGAAAGAAAGAGAGAACAAGTAAAAAATACAGCATCATCGAAGCTACCACTTTTCCTTCTCAAGATCGGAGCTCAGATCTCCGGCCAAGAGAACTTCGAGCCAAGCAACTCTCAGTCACCAACGTCCCCGAGCCCTGCTCTAGGATGCCTTCTCAAGACCGGAGCTCAGATCTCCGGCCAAGAAAACTTTGAGCCAAGCAGCTCTCAGTTACCAACGTCCCCGAGCCCAGTTCCAGGATGCCTTCTCAAGATCGGAGCTCAGATCTTCGGCCAAGAGAACTTCGAGCCCAGCAGCTCTCAGTCACTAACATCCCCGAGCCCAGCTCCAGGATGCCTTCTCAAGACCGGAGCTCAGATCTCCAGCCAAGAGAACTTCGAGCTAAGCAGCTCTCAGTCACCAACGTCCCCGAGCCCAGCTCCAGGATGCCTTCTCAAGACCGGAGCTCAGATCTCCGGCCAAGAGAACTTTGAGCTAAGCAGCTCTCAGTCACCAACATCCCTGAGCCTAGCTCCAGAATGCTTTCTCAAGATCGGAGCTCAGATCACCGGCCAAGAGAACTTCTAGCCAAGCAGCTCTCAGTCACCAACGTCCCCGAGCCCAGCTCCAGGATGCCTTCTCAAGATCAAAGCTCAGATCTTCGGCCAAGAAAACTTTGAGCCAAGCAGCTCTCAGTCACCAACGTCTCCGAGCCCAGCTCCAGGACGCCTTATCAATACCAAAGCTCAGATCTCCAGCCAAGAGAACTTCGAGCCAAGCAGCTCTCAATCACCAACGTCTCCGAGCCTAGCTCCAGGATGCCTTCTCAAGACTGGAGCTCAGATCTCCGGCCAAGAGAACTTCGAGCCAAGCAGCTCTCAGTCACCAACGTCCCTGAGCCTAGCTCTAGGATGCCTTCTCAAGACCGAAGCTCAGATCTCCGGCCAAGAGAACTTCGAGCCAAGCAACTCTCAGTCACCAACGTCCCCAAGCCCAGCTCTAGGATGCCCTCTTAAGACCAGAGCTTAGATCTTCGGCCAAGAGAACTTCGAGCCAAGCAGCTCTCGGTCACCAACGTCCCCGAGCCCAGCTCCAGGATGCCCACTCAAGACCAGGGCTCAGAACTCTGGCCAAAGGATCTCCGAGCCGCATGGCTCTCAGTCAGCAACACTTCCGAGCCCAGCGGCTCTCAAGTATCATAACTTGGCCCCAAGCAAGGTGCAACCCTTCTCTTTGATCTCCCCATAAAAAAAAAAACAAAGAAGAAAGGAAGAAAAGAGAAGGAAGTGAAAGAAAATAGGTGGCAAAAAAACTTAAGTTTCATTGACTAAACACAAATTACAAATATTTTCTGGGCCCCCGACATGCCGGGTGACCCTGGCTGAAAGCAAGAAACACAAGTACAAAACAAGACAAGGAAGAAAAGGGTCACTCCACGCCGGTCGGTTTCACTGTTGGATCTTGAGGCCGAGAAGTCTCTGGCTGAGCTGCCCTAACTCCGGGAGGATCAACCTCATCTGGTGTTGAGGGCTCTAGGCCCACGACTCCCGCGGAGACCTCCTCATTAGCCTCCACCTCCGAGGCCGAAGGATACCTGAGGCAGCCACAGTCCTTGTCAGGGATAAGCTCCTCCATCCGGCCGTGCAGATACATGAAACCCTTATAAAAGGAATCCGACGCCATCTGTTGGATTTCAGCGATGAAATCCTCTGAAGCCTTGAAGTTGGCGACGACGTTCTCAGCCCCCTTCGTGGCCTCAGTGGCCACCCTCTTCGACTCGATGGCCTCCGACCTGGCTGCCTCCACCGAGTTGGCTACCGTCTCTACCGCCTTCTCAGCAGCGGCAAGTTTCTCCTTCACAGCTGCTAGCTCCTCCTGGGTAGCTTGGGCGATCTCCTTGTGCCGATCGGCTCAGCACTGTACCAGTTAAGCTTCTTCTCGATGATGGAGAGGTCATCGATCGCCTTCTTCAAACGGCTCCGCTCCAGGTCACAAGCCGTCAGGAGTTCCTTCTCTCGCCCCTCAGCATCGGTGAGCTCTTTCTCAAGGTTCTTGACCTTCGACTCAAGGACCCCATTTGCCCCGACCTTCTCCTTTAGGTCGACCTTCAAAGACTCGATCTCGATGGCCTGCTGCTGCTCGAGACACTCTCAGCTCTGGTAACGGCCCTTGATGTAGAGGGCCTCGGTGCCGATTTGCACCATGAAACGAGGTTAGCTAAACAAAAAGGGAGAAAGAAGAAGAAAAGAAAGAGGGGGATAACTCACCGAGTACAGCTGGAAAAAGATGTTGCTGATAACATAGGTCAGTCGCATCCTGGCCATCTCTTGCCGGTCGCATAGCTGGATTGAGAAATCCATCATACGCTCGGCCAACTCGGGACTCCGAAGGAAAGAGCTCTCCGGCCCCATCCTGAAGGGGAGGAGGCGTCGTGCCTCCTCCCTCCTGCCCTCTCCGAGGGCGAGCGGCCTCGCCCTGCTGGCTGAAGGACCCTGGGGGGCAGACTGAGAAGCTGGTGCAAGCGGCACCTCCGTCACGGCCCTGGGTGCAACCCGGATCTCCTCACCCCTGACGTTGGCGACAGGTGGACTCGAAGGACAGCAGGGTGCAGCGGTAGCAGCCGTGGCCCTCGCTCGGACAACTACCTCAGGCTCTGCAACAAGGGCCTGCTGGGCTGGCCTTGTTGCCGTGGAAGCTGCCCTCTCCACCGGCACAGGAGTAGCGCGGGACACCTCTGAACTCGGACCTGCTGGAGCTGCCGAGCTCAGACCGATCACTACCGTGGGAGCGGCCGTAGGGGCGCTCTCACTCCGCGCCTGCCTCGACGAAGGCTCCCTGGCCAGCCCAGTCGGCGACCTCTTCTTGGTGATTGCTAGGAGGTCATTCTCAGAGAAGATCATTCCTGCATGCAGACCGCACAATAGTTAGAATCTGTGGGGAATAGTGCAAGAAGTGCAAGAAGTGCAAGGAAAAAGGAAAAGAAAAGTTCAGGTCGAACTCACCCAACCCATTCATTGGGTTGACCCTGGAGTCGACAAGGTTCTGCTCAGACAACAGGACATTCAGAGGAGAAATCTGGACGGTGCGGAGCTGCTCGTAATCATCCCGGTCAACTACATCGACCATAAAATTTTGGTTGGCAGACTTGTCTGGATCGCTCTAGACCCAGTCGACCCCCTCGACCTTAACAAAGAAAAACTTGCTCTTCCATCCCCTGATGGAAGAGGGAAGCTCAAACTTGATGCCCTTCAAGTGGGAGGACAAGGACCACCACCCATCCTCAGTTGGGTAGCGCTTCAAGGCAAAGAAAGCCTTGAACAACGAAAAGCGGGCAACGAACTCGTGGAGGTGACAAGCACAATGAAGGAAAAAATGACCCTAATGGCATTTGGTACTAGCTGTGTGGGGACCAGACAATAATTGTTCAGGATGGACAGGAAGAAAGGATGGAAGGAAAATCGGAGACCCCCGGAGAAGGTCCCCTCATAAAATGCAAGACGGCCCGGGCCACTAGAAGTGACCCGTTCCCCCGGCTAGGGGATCATGAGCCGGACGGAAGTCGGGATGCCATAGACATTCCGGACGGTCCTCAGTTCCCCGGCAGTGATCATCGAGATGACCCCACCAGGACCCATTGATCGGATTGACTCAGAGACGGGGACAGAAGGAGAAGGAGAAGGCAAAGAAGGGCCAGATTTTGGTTCCCTGATAAGCACCGGACCAGGAGGGCACCTCCTACTGAGCTCAAAGCGAGTTGCATCTTCCTCTCCATCAGAAGAAGAAGAAGAAGATGCCGGCCTCCGCTCGGAGGGACCGGCCTTGCCCTGATCAGTGGAGGGGCGGAAGCCCAGACCAAAATTGGACATCCTCGAGAATGAGGGGAAAGAAGGACTTGGAGTAGAGGATGGAAGAGAAGACTCAACCTAAAGAAGACTCCAGACCCCGGGAAAGAACCCTATTCTAGCGGGGAAGGAGGGAGAAGAAGATGACCTATTGCCTTAGAAAATTCAGGGCGACTGGAAGGAGGAAGAAGCTTGGGCGCGGCAGCAGCAGGCACGGAGAATTCAAAAGGAATGGATGGTTTGGGTAAGGCTCTCCTTTCATTTCGAAATGACCCGAGGGATTCGTATCGATTCAACCCTTCTGCCTACGGATCCATGCCATGTGCTGTCCATCGGTGAGAATGGCATCCCGGCAGCTCTGCATTCTGCGCCAACATTAATTGCTCCTCGGACTTGGCCACATGGTATCCCCGCATTAGTCCCAGGGTCGGTCCCCGAAGTGCTAGCAATCATGGCCATCATCATGCCAGATTTTTGCCTTTCCACGTTAGCACCATAATTACTTCATTCGACCTGAGTGTCGCGCACTAACGGGCCTCAGGAGTGGAGGGAAAATGATGTGAAGGGATCGCTGACATGGAGGAACCGGTAGGCACCACGTCAAGAAAAGATGCCACATCGATTCTCCAGCCTGGATCCCATTACCAAGCTAAGTTGAGCTCCCTCAGAACAACAAGCCGAGCTCAGTCCTCTGCTGGGTCGTGCCCGCGAGCTCGGGATGCCTAGGTCAGAAAAGCCTTCTGCCCTCTAGAGCGAGACCCTCGGAGGCTAGTGCCTTGCGGTCAAGATCGAGCCAAGAGCTCACCCGTCGATGTGGAGCCTCTTCGAGCGTGCACCCTCTGGACCGGGTCCGCCATCCGCCCTCCAGAGTGAGATCCTTGGAGGCTAGTGCCCTGCGATCGAGGTCAAGCCAAGAGCTCACCCGCTAATGTGGAGCCTCTCCGAGCGCGTGCCCTTTGGACCGGGTTCGCCTTCTACCCTCCAGAGCAAGACCCTCGGAGGCTAGTGCCTTGTGGTCGAGGTCAAGCCAATAGCTCACCCGTCGATGTGGAGCCTCTCCGAGCGCGTGCCCTCTAGACCGGTCCACCTTCCGCCCTCCAGAGCGAGACCCTCGGAGGCTAGTGCCCTACGGTCGAGGTCGAGCCAAGAGCTCAATCATCGATGTGGAGCCTCTCCGAGCGCGCGCCCTCTGGACCGGATCCGCCTTCCGCCCTCCGGAGTGGGACCCTTGGAGGTTAGTGCCCTGCAGTCGAGGTTGAGCCCAGCGCTTACCCACCAATGTGGACCCTCTCCAAGCGTGCACCCTCCGGACCGGGCCCGCACTCTGCTCTCCTCCACCAAGTCACCCCCGCAAGCTCGGAGCGTCTAGGTCGGAGCGAGTCCTGCCATCCCAGCTCGGCCCCAGCCCGGACGAGGTCCTCACCAGCCCAGAACACCGGCGAGTCGCCCGAGAACTGCACCGAAGCACCTTCCAGGCCGTACTGACCACCTGCGATCGCCAGTTATACCAGAAAGGAAAGCAGCACGTTGATCGAGATGCCACACTCCTCACCAACCACTCAAATCACCCAAGAGAAGAAGCCAACCGAAAGATTCGAATCTCGCGGGCAGCGACCCGCCGTTCAAGGCACTACCAAATTTTTTGGAATAAGACAACCAAGAGGAGTGCCAGAGCGCCTGACAACTCTCCTTATCATGAATCAGGGAAGACTCCTCGGGACACTGCCGCATGTGCCTAACAGCCCAGCGGGGATCCCGAGATAAGCACCCAATGGTAATCTAGTTAGCAACAAACTCAGAGGTAACACAACAACTCCAATACATAGGCAAAAAAAAAAGGAGTGCAACCCTCACTAGCAAGAGGGGCATGGCACCACCACCACCATGAGCACAAGTGCAAGCCCGACCAAGAGGGCAGAGCGTCACTACCACCATATTCGAAGGAAAACAAGGGATACAAGGAGAGGCGGAAGAACAGGGCACCCCTCTGTCCTCGCTATGACTCTCCCCCTGCAACGTTTTCACCTTCACACACATCTTCCACTCCTCCTAGAGCGGAGTCCATCAAGAGGGGACCGACTAGGAGGATCTGTTTTTCTGGATCATCACTGACTTGATCGTTGGAGTGCCCCCACCAGAAACCCTGGCCCGGGTCTCTAATCCCTGTCTCGCAGGTCTGGGAGCGGAGGATCGCCAAGCGGCAAGACGACCACACCCAGCACAGAGGTCCGGGACCCGAGGATGTCGGGCAGCAGGAGGAGCACACTCCGGCACCGACAGCAGCTACAGGCCACAACGATCTTGGCAGCAACACTAGTTATTATGGTATCAACTGTAATGATACCACTCTCATCGGGTGATCACTCGTGCAGAATATAGATTTTTATTTTCAGGATCATGATTATCAATGTTGATGCCACATGAAAAAGAAAAATAAATAAAATATAAGACATAATTAAATGGGTATGCAAGGTTTCACTCAAAGAAAAATAGAAACTTATAAAATTGAACTTCCACTCTCAATCCCATTCAAGTATCTCAACAAGAAATCCCAAAATCTCTCTCACAAGCTCTTAACTTAGCTACTTTCTAAAGATTCTTTATCACTTTTTTGATCTTTACATGTAGCCTGCTCCTGTACCCATGGTTTAATAGTCTCTACTACAAAGAGCATCTCACCAGCAGTCCAACAGTCCAAACTGCATCTAAATTGGAGTTCTATAGCTTCTCCAATTTATAATTGAACTCTAAATCACTCATGGCCATTGATTGGTCTTTGATCACACTGAAAATCATGCTCAATCCACTGCATACACCGTGATCATGTCATGAATGTTGCCCGCCGTCCGATCAACGCATGATTGATGCACGTCCATTAGATTGCATCAAGATATGTGGAAAAAAACTTTGTAGAGGGAAAAGGGTTGGTGTTGGGCCTGGGGTGGTCGCATGCCTACCCGCATGCCTGCCTACCTGGGCTTAGGCTAGCACCCAGGTTAGTATGCATGCATTTTGCATTGGACCCTGTGCCTGCCTGGGCCGTGTAGTCGAGTCGGCTTGCTACTAGTCGAGCAAAAAGGCTTCCATTTTTTCTTCTTCTTGGACTAGGTCTTCTTTAGGCATCTCCAAGACTTCCTTCAAGGATCGATTTCGAGGCATTTTTTCAACAACATCTACCTCAACTTGACATTTGGCCTCCACCTGATCTTGAGAACTTTTTAAAGGATTTCGCATCCCAATTTTCTGAGACAAATGCCTGATCATGGATGGGCAAACATGAAAGTCGAGGCAGGCTACTTAATCCTATCTCTATCATGTGCTGTGCTCACCTTGACTTAAGACCTACTAGGAGAAGACTCCTATGGTAATAGAAACTTTAACTTATAACATCGCTTTGTCATCCTCCCAAGGCTCTTGTCTCATACCCGATTCGTGTACTCCTGGAGCTCCATCTCGTAGTGGACTCTTATCTGTACCAAGTGCTCCACCTTGTACTAGACTTTCTATCAAAAAGTAGTGACTTTCATGCTTCTTTCCCTGCAAAATGACCCTACTGCCATACAAGACTTCAGGACTCTATTTCTGACTCTCCACGTATAGTCGTTTGAGTCTAGTTTATTAAAAAAAATAGATTTTTACAAAAACTGGATATATATCAGACCTCGTCCATTTTCTTTATTGTCCCATTATGCACATCCAAGTTGACTATCTCGACACCTGCAGTTGCATAGCTTAATCTATCTAGCAAGTAAATAGTAGCCTCTCTGCTCTCTAAAAAGTCGATAGTTTCTCTCTACAATATACATGATATAGATATGTAAAATCTAAAATTTTCTAAATAGAAGGGGATATCTCATTGAATACCATGAGTATATCACTAATATGTCCATCATTACTACCATCGGCCACCACCATAGTAACCCTCATCCGATCTTTAAGTTGCGGGCAATCTTTGATACAGTGCCTTAGCTCATTATATTGATAACACTTAATCTTACTTGCATCCTTCGACTTGGACTATCCATCTCGTGATCTTCTATCGCTCCACCTTCTACTACCCGCTTTTCCAGAAATTGTCAATGCTAAGTTCTTGCCTGAACTCAAAACCAGGTTCTCCCATCTAAGAATCTCATTCTGGAATAATGCTAAGGTGATCTCCTCCATCTTAATGATACTCTTTTTCACTAAAAGAGTAGTTCCAAAGATTCAAAGGATTATGGTAGGGATGAAAGCAAGACTAGCACCCTGGTCTTTTTCCCAACTTTTTTACTGATACTAAAAAGATTAATAAGGATCCTTTAGAAATTACTTAGATGCTCCTACATGCTCTGTCCCTAGGTCATCCGTAGTTGGTGGAACTACTTTCAAAGGAATAGCATGTTGATGAGGGACTTCACCATGTATAACTTTTTGAGCTTCTCTCACATCATCATTTGGGAAGTCTAATTCAGCATATGGATTATCACCTCATCCGCCAAGTAGAAGTGGATCATGCTCACCGCCTATATCTGGAGCCACCTATAAGTCTTCTCTTCCATGATGGTTGGCCTCTCCTCGTACATCAAAGCATTGATTAGTCCTTGCTGGATAAGGACATCTTTCACCTTCACTTTTTAAAGGGAGAAATTACTCTTCCTATCAAACTGGTCAATCTTAAACTTGATTGTGTCTGTCCTCTCCATCTTTTTCAATCTTAATTAATCACGGACAACTTAGCTCTAATACCAGTTGTTATGGTATCAACTTGCTCTGATACCAACTATTGTAGTACCAATTGTACTGAACCACTCTCGTTGGGGGATCATTTGTGTAGAATATGAATTCCAGATTCTAGGATCATGATTGTTGATGTTGATACCATAGAAGAAAGAAAGAAAAAAATATAAAACATAATTAGATGGACATGCAAGATTTCACTATAAGGAAAATAGAAATTTACAAGATTAAGCTTCCACTCTCAATCCTGTACAAGTCTCTTAACAATAAATTTCAAAATTTCTCTCATAAGCTCTCAACTCAGTCACCTTTTGAAAATCCTTTACCACATTTTAATCCTCATACCTAGCTTGCTATTCTGCCTATGGTTTAATAGCCACTACTACGAAGAATGTCTCACTAAAAGTCCAATAGTCTAAACTGCATCCAAATCAGAATCTTGTAGCATTTCTAATTTGCAGTCTAACTCCAAATCACTCTTGGCCATTGATCGGCCTTTGATCTTACCAAAAATCATGCTCAGTCTGCTACACACACCGCAAATCATATTGTGGACATTGCCCTCCATCCAATCAATGTGCAATTGGAGTGCATTCATTGAATCACATCAAGATCCATGTTAAAAACTCTATAAAGGGAAAAGGGTTGGTGCTTGGGCCTGCACTGGTCGCATGCCCACCTAGGGCTTCGCTGGTGCTCGTGCCCGCATTTGGCCATGTGATCGGGTTGGCTTACTGCGGGTCCAAGGAGCCTACAAGCTAAGCAAAAAGGTTTCAAATTCTTTTCTTCCTCTTGGGCTGGAACTTCTTCGGGCTTCTCCAGGACTTCCTTCACGAGCCAATTTCGAGGTGCTTTCCCAACAAGAGAGCACATTAGGGAAGATCATCGTAGCGAAGACAAAGCAGAAGATGGTAGAGGTAAAGAGGTGGCCGATGAAGAGGATGGCACTTGTTGACCCCTGAAGTGATTTTGATGATGACAAAACATTGGAGCATGTATTTGGTTATCTAACAACTCTTCAAATGGTTGACAAGTTTTTGTAGGATGACTACTTTGACATATTTTTTAAACCCTACAACCTTTATTTCTTTGTGTTGAGTTGTAAGTAATTACAATCTTGTACAGAAGAACCCAACAAAAAAATTTCCTATTTGAATCAAAGATAAAGGGTTGTTTCTACTAGTTTTCAAGCTTTAATTTCTCTTGATATTGTTGTAAGAAGATCTTAAGGAAGTCTTCAAAGCTTGGCATGTGAGTTCTGGAGAATAGAAATTGGTTTGGCTGAAGAACCAATCTTGAGTCGACTGGATGGAGGAACCAGCCGACTCTGGCACTGGCACAAGAAAGAAAATCTCTGGCATGTAGACCTAGCCGACTAGCACCAAGTCCCAGTCGACTTGTCCAGAACTTGGTTGAAAATGTTCTAAGAATCTCAGGGATCCGAGTCGACTGTATTTTAGCCTAGCCGCTCGTCTAGAGTGAACTATTTTCTTGATTGTGGAACCTAGCCGACTGGTATTCAACCCAGCTGACCCGAACCTGATTCGAGCCGACTCGAAGATGACCGAGCCGATTGGAATGTCGAGGTCTCTTCCCAACGGCTAGTTCCAGACTTCTGATTTTGAATCCCAAAAGTGCTCCAACGGTAACCTATCACTTCCCAACGGTCTACAACGTTCAAAATCAAGGGAAGGCAGTTGAATCTCTATAAATGAGATATGAGAACATCCTTAGAGAGACTAATGAGTTGTTGAACATTTATTGAATATTTATTGAAGTAAGAAGAGAGAGTACTTAAGCTTTGAAGTCAGCCTTCAAGGCCTTCACCAACTCTTATCAGAAGCTTGAAGCAACTTTTGAGGAAAGCAAGGAAGCCATTGAAGTGCATTGAAGGGCATTCAATTGAGCTTCATTAGAGCTGCATTGGCAACCACCAGACAACTTAGTTTGTCATTTCTGTTGCTCTTCATTCTATTCTTAGAATACTTGGGTTATTTTTGAACCCGGTTGTAAAAACCAAATAGATTTCTTTGGCAAGCCTACTTAAAACCAAAGTATAGAGGTTCTAGGTGAGCCTGTGAAAACTTAGTGTTGGGTTTCTTTGGTGATCCCTTTCAAAACCAAAGTGTAAAGGTTGGGATTGTGAGCCTGAAAAATAATTCGACTGTATTCCGGTTTAGGAGATATAGTGAAAATCTCGAGTGATGAACTTGGGTAGTGGATGTAGGAGCTGAGTTGCTCCGAACCACTCTAAACTTGTTTTGTTTATGTTGTGATTTACTTACTTTTCAGCTTCCGCACTTAATTTTGATTAACACAACACTTAACCACTAAAAGGAATTACTTGTGCACATATTTGTAAGAAATCTTGTAATTCCCAATTTACCCCCCTCTTGAGAAAAGCCACATGGACAACAGCTGGTATCAGAGCAGTGTCTGATTACTCGAGTAAAGATTGATGGCTCATTCCATGAGTACATCCTTGGTCGAAGGCCAGTCAACAAATATACCTCCACTATTCACAGGCACTAATTACTCTTATTAGAAAGCACGAATGAAAATTTACATTCAAGCTGTTGATTTTCAATTGTGGAAGGTCATCTTAAAAGGGCCACACATTCCCACGATCAAAGTTGATGGCGTGGACATCCCTAAGCCTAAAGAGGACTGGGATGATCATGACATGAAAATGGGGGAATTGAATGCCAAAGCAATGAACTTACTATACTGTGCTTTGGATGCAAATGAGTTCAACCGAATTTCTACTTGCTCTTCAGCAAATGAAATCTGAGACAAACTCGAAGTGCCTCATGAGGGAACTTCCCAAGTAAAAACTTCAAAGATAAATATTTTAGTTCACAACTATGAACTGTTTAAAATGGAACCTTCTAAAACAATTTCTGCCATGTTCTCTAGATTTACAGATATTATTAATGGTTTGAAGAGTCTTGGCAGGGTATACTCAGATGCTGATCTAGTTCAGAAGATACTCCGATCTTTACTTGACAAGTGGGATCCCAAAGTGACAACAATCCAGGAGGCCAAAGACCTCAACACATTACCACTGGATGAACTACTGGGATCACTCATCATCCACGAGCTAACTATGCAGCATAGAACTGAAGACGAACAGAAGAAAAAGAAAACTATAACCTTCAGAGCTGCTACCGAATCAAAGAGGGATGATCAAGAGTCTGAAGAAGAAAGCACCTCCTCCAATGATGACCTAGAAGATGATGATATTTCAATGGTTGTGAGAAGATTCAGAAAGTTCATGAAAAGAAAGAAAGGAAGATTCAACCGAAAACTCCATAGGAAGGATTACGAAAAGGAAAAAGAAAAGGACAGAGAGAAAGATAAAGAAGTAGTCTCCACATGCTATGAATGCAAGAAGCCGGGGAACATTCGTCCAGACTATCCTCTATTGAAGAAATCCTTCAGACAGAAAAAGAAGAAGAAAGCCATGGTTGCCACATGGACCAATAGTGAAGAATCATCTTCGTCTGAAGAAGAAGAGACCACCAAGACTGCAAATCTGTGTTTAATGGGTCTCGAAGATGAGGTAACATCCCCTAGCAATTGCACTGAATTTATATTTGACGAATTAAATTCTGTATTTCATGATCTATTATCTGAATTTAAGAAAGCTGGAATAAAGATAAAATCATTGAAAAATATGAATGACTCTTCACTCAAACATGAAAATGAAATTTCAGAAAAGAACCTTTTATTGCAAAAAGAACTGCATGACTTTTCTGAAAGAAATAAAAAGCTGAAAAATGAAAATCTCTTATGTGTAAGGAAAAATAATGATTTAATTACTGAAAATATTGAACTGAAAAAGGAGGTTAAAAAACTCAAGCCATTAGTTAAAAAATTTACTTTATCTTCAAATAAGCTTGAGTTAATTTTAAAAGAACAACGAATTTCAGGAAACAAAGCTGGAATTGGTTTTAAAACTTCTATTATGAATGGAATTTCAGCAAATACCTTTGTGAAATCTAAAGTACATGTTCAAAATATATTATCACAAAAAGCTTTGGCTGTACCAAAAACTGTTTTAACTTCAAAATCTTTATTGTATGTTCCTAATAACTTGAGCAAAAATGCTTATATTTCAAAAAGTTCAAAATCTGCATCAATTGCATCAACCTTTAGAACTTCTAATTTTGCTCTTATTAAAAACTCTAAAGTTGTATGCCACGTTTGCAAAAGAATAGGACATAAAGCTTTTGACTGCAATAATTCTAGAAATATCCATAAGAATGTAAAAAAAATTTGGGTTCCCAAAGGAACCACCTTTGCTGACCTGCAAGGACCCAAGGTAGCTTGGGTACCTAAAAGAATTCATTAATTATTTTGCAGGAATGTCTTGCAGTCCAAAAATTGAAGAAAAGGTGGTACTTAGATAGTGGCTGCTTAAGACATATGACGGATGACAAGGACCAGTTTATCACCCTTGAAATGAAAAAAGGAGGCATGGTCACCTTTGGAGACAATGGCAAAGGGAGAATAATCGATATTGGTAAGATCAAAATAACTCCCTTCACTTTTTTTGAAAATGTTTTGCTAGTAGACAAGTTGAAGCATAATCTTTTAAGCATAAGTCAACTATGTGATAAAGACTTCAAGGTTGTCTTTGAATCTTCTATGTGTATAGTAACTAACTCTTTAGATTCTAGCAATAAGTTCATTGGACATAGACTTGGGAATATCTATGTGGTAGATCTTAATGATCTTGCCATGTCAAGTAGCCCCAGTCTAGTTGTAATGAATGCTAAGACCAAAGAGTCATGTTTACTATGGTATAGACGATTAGGTCATGCTAGCATGCATACTATTGCCAAATTTATTTCTAAAGATCTTGTTAGAGTCATGCCTAAGTTCAAAGTTGATTTTGATCATGTTTGTAATGTATGCCAAATGGGTAAACAAACTAGAGGGAGTTTTAAATCAAAGAATATAGTTTCTACAATAAGACCACTTGAACTACTTCACATGGACCTTTTCGGACATACTAGGACCACAAGCCTAGGAGGTATGAAATATGCTCTTGTAATAGTAGATGACTTTTCAAGATTTACTTGGGTTTTGTTTATTGCTTCAAAAGATGAAACCTTTCATATTTTCAAAAAATTCCATAAAAATGTTTCAAATCAAAAGAACTTATCTTTAATTTCAATTAGAAGTGATCATGGAACTAAATTTGAAAATCAATTTTTTGAAGATTATTGTACTGAATTTGGCATTGATCGCAACTTCTCCGCTCCTAGAACACCTCAACAAAATGGTGTTGTAGAGAGGAAAAATAGGACATTGGAAGAAATGGCTCGCACAATATTGTGCAAAGGCAATCTTCCAAAGTACTTTTGGGCAGAAGCAGTGAACACTACATGCTATATTTTAAACCGTGTTTTGATCTGTCCTATTTTAAAGAAATTTCCCTATGAGCTTTGGAATGATAGAAAACCCAATATCAGTTATTTTCATGTGTTTGGATGCAAATGCTTTGTGTATAACAATGGAAAAGATAACCTAGAAAAATTTGATTCTAAAGCTGATGATGCAATTTTCCTAGGTTATTCATTACATAGCAAAGCATATCGGTTTTTAATAAAAGGACTCTTACTGTTGAAGAGTCAATATATATTATATTTATTGAAACTAACCCTACACCTTCTAGACAAGAAGAGTGCATAGATAATGATACAGGTACGTTGCAAAAAAGAATGGAGGACTCGAGCATTCAAGATAAAGACACTCAAGACGGAGAAGAAACAGTAAGTAAGGATCACACCGATCTACCGAGGGACTGGAAATATGTTACATTTCATCCTAAATAATTAATCATAGGAGATCCTTCACATGGTGTTAGGACTAGGTCTGCACATAAGGATGCACATGATTACCTAGCCTTTATATCACAAATAGAACCCCATAGCCTAGAAGAAGCTGAGACTGACCCAAACTAGATGATGGCAATGCATGATGAATTAAACCAGTTTGAAAGGAATAGGGTATGGACACTTGTAGATAGACCTACTGACCATCCAATAATAGGAACTAAATGGGTCTATAGGAATAAATTAAATGAACAAGGAAACATAATAAGAAACAAAGCTAGACTAGTGGCTAAGGGATATAACCAAGAAGAAGGTATTGATTTTGATGAAACTTATGCACCTGTAGCAAGACTAGAAGCTATTAGATTACTACTTGCATTTGCTTGCTACATGAATTTCAAACTTTTTTAAATGGATGTAAAGAGTGCATTTCTTAATAGTTTTATCTCTGAACAAGTTTTTGTGGAACAACCACCAGGTTTTGAAAATCACACATTTCCAAACCATGTATTTAAATTAAACAAAGCATTGTATGGTTTGAAACAAGCACCTAGAGCCTGGTATGATAGACTTAGCACTTTCTTAATTGAAAATGATTTTTCAAGAGGAAATGTAGATAAAACCTTATTTATCAAAAAGAAGAATAATGATATCTTAGTTGTACAAATATATGTTGATGATATCATTTTTGGTGCAACTAACGAATCTCTATGTAAAGAATTTGCTAAGCTTATGCAGGAAGAATTTGAAATGAGCTTAATGGACGAACTAAACTACTTCCTTGGACTTCAAGTAAAATAAACAAAGGAAGGCATCTTTATCAACCGAGCTAAATACATCAAAGAAATTATCAAAAAGTTTGGTATGGAGAGTAGCAAATCAATGAGCACACCCATGAGCCCAGCTTGCAGATTGGACAAAGATGAAAATGGATCCAATGTTGACCAAAAGCTATATAGAGGTATGATCGGATCCCTATTGTATTTGACTGCAAGTAGACCTGACATATTATATAGTGTGTGTATGTGCTAGATTTCAGTCATCACCAAAAGAAACACATATGTTTGCTGTTAAGAGAATAATTAAATACTTGAAAGTAACAAGTAATTTAGGAATTTGGTATTCTAAACATTCTATCCTGAATTTGATTGGATTCTCTGATGCTGACTATGCTAGTTGTAAAATAGATAGAAAAAGCACTAGTGGTACATGCCAATTTCTAGGGTTGAATTTAATTTCATGGCACTGTAAGAAGCAAAACTCTATAGCCTTGTCTACTGCTGAGGCTGAGTACGTGGTTGCTGGTAGTTGTTGTACTCAAGTGTTATGGATTAAACAATAACTAGAAGACTTTGGTGTATCACAACCTAAAATTTCAATTAAGTGTGATAACACAAGTGCTATCAATTTGACAAAGAATCCAATTCAGCACTCTAGAACCAAGCACATTGAAATTAGACATCATTTTATTAGAGATCATATTTCAAATGGTGATATAGTGCTTGATTTTGTTCCTACTGAAGATCAATTAGCTGATATATTTACTAAGCCACTTAATCAAGATAGGTTTGAACTAATTAGAAGTGAATTAGGACTTTGTAATCCTTTTTAAATTCTCTAATCTAATTCCTTCACATTTAAGGAAACATCATCTAGAAAACCTCCTGATTTCATTCTCTATCATAGAGCCTAAATTTCCTTAGAAACTTTCTCCAAAAATATCTCAGGTTTGTGATTGAATTTTCCAAAACTTGATTTCTCTGTTCAAGTCGACTGGTTCTTAAACCAAGTCGACTAGATTCTCTGTATGTTTTGGGTGAGTTCTGGCCTAGCCGACTCGAGACTTTCTAGGGCTTTTTCGAGTCGACTGGATTATCGCACCTGAGTTTTTTATTTTGGGATGTAAACCCCATTCCGAGCCTTCTAACCTCCATCTCATCCTTTTAATCGTCCGTTCCTCTCCTAATCCTATTCCAAATATTCCTCTCTCCCTTCTAAGCTCTCTATTCTCTCATCTCTTCCTCTTTCCTAGCAATGGCTCCTAAACATGCTACCGGGAAATGCTCTTTACGGGCTGCTCTGTCCATGGAAAGGGAAAGAAGAACGAAGAGGCATTAAGAAGAGCTGACTGCCACTATTCATCATGAAGAACTTGTGGAAGAACCTGCAAGGGCTGCTCCAATTACTCCAAGTCAAATCTCTTCAATGTCCAAAAGAATGGTAACTTTTGGCCGTCGTATCATCTTTGAATTTATTAAGGAAATATTGAAGATTGGTGATTTGATTGAGGATCAGGGTTGGAGGAAGTTTTGCTCTCTAAATGAAAGAACCTACCCCTCACTTGTTAAGAAATTTTATGAAAATTTGAGAGTAGGTACAGATAATGTAGAGTCTACAATTAAAGGAAGAAGAGTTTTTATCAATGAAAAAGTTCTACACAACCTACTGGATTTACCTACTGATGGGGTGAAATACCTAGTAATTAAGGATAGAGAAAAGGCCTTGAGAATTATCCTAAACAAGGAAGATGTCAATGGGATTGGAACTGTCTTTGCCAATACTTTATCACTTGAAATGATGTTATTGCATAATTTCATTAGTAGGATCTTTTTGCAAAGGATTGGAAGGTTTGATAGGGTAAGTGAGGACCTGTGCCTTATGGAACATATCATGGAAAAGACTCCCGTGAATTTATCTCATACTATCATTGTGCAAATGAAGGAGACTATCAGAAAGGCTAAGGCTTGCATACCTTATGGAATAATGTTAACCCTGCTATTCAAGTCCCAAAAAGTGAATTTAGAAGGTGAGGATGGAGTTGATTTGGACCATACTGATATCTACACCTCCAAGTCACTAGAAAGAATGGGTTACATTCAAGTTGAAGGTGTTTGGAGAAAGAAAGGACTAATATCAGGGTAATTGGTAGTTCAAGCAGTGAAGAAGAAGAAGAAGAAAATGAAGAAATTGCTGGTACTGCTACTGCTGAAGCTGGAATCTCTACTGCACCTGCACCTGAACCAGAATCTCTTATTCCTGAACCTGCTGCCACTTTTGAAGAGACTGATGCACCTTTCCCTGAATTTGATATGCCTGCACCTGAGTTCATGACAGCTGATATACCTTTACCAGACTTCACTCCTGCAGCTTCAAATCCTCCAAATATCCAAGGTCAAATTGAAGATCAGATGAAGACTTTGACTGATTCACTGACAGGGACTATCACTTCACTTTTTGGTGATCTAAAACAGTCAGTGGATAGTAGACTATCTCAACTGGAAGAACATGTTACAAGTTTTCAAGAAAAAGTTGAAGCAATAAAAACTTCAAGATCTGCACCTCAAGTGGAACTTCAACCTATCCTAGACCTTATTTCTTCTAGTTCTGAAGCCATAAAGAAATCAGTTGATGCAACCTTAAATAAGTATAGAACTGAGTTGAATGAAGTCAGATGCACTATGGGAACAATTGCAGAAACAAGACAAATGGCAAATGACTACATACAAGGCATTGGAATTAGCAGATCAAAACTTGGAAGACTAAGAGAATCTGTTGAAGCTTTTACTAATGTCCAAGCTTCTGAACTTTTGTCAATGCAAAAGGAAATTGGTGAAGTCAAAGAGGCTATGAACAAGGTACCTACAAGCCTCAAGGACATGAAAAATCAACTTGGTGCAATCTGGATGGAGATTGTTTCACTCTGTGGCACTGTTAGGACTTTGAAGATCACTGCTAGGACTAGACCTTTATATGATCCTCCTCTTATTTTCTCTAGGGGTCCTACCACTTCTCACCATCCTAGAGCACCTTCACCTCATGCATCTTCCAATAGACCTCTTATACATGCTTCTTGGTCTGGTGCAAGTATGCCTATCAATGTACCTAAGGAAGAATCTGATAGTGAGTAGGTCTTTGATAATTTCTGTACTTTCTGAAAACTTTTTGAAGATTATGTAATGTTTAATGTACTGAATCTTTTAATGGAAATATAATGAATATCCTTTTGGACACATGTGTATACTTCTTTTATCTTGTTAACACTCTCTAATATTTTTTAAATAGGATTCTCTCTCTAAATTGAGAAGGTTAAATTATCTCAAATAAATCTTAATACAATCTCAATCTACTTAAAATCTGAGCTTAATTGTATAACTTTTTGATTTGATGACAAAAAGGGAGATAACTATTATACAATAAAGTGCATGAAAGAAGAAACTTAATAGAATTGGAATAGAACTGCTAAAGTTAACTAGACAGGGGGAGCTTAATGAATATTGCATACCTTTTCTGTTGAAGTGTTCAAATAAATGATAAAGGGGGAGAAATTTCACATTGATTAGAAATTTTATAAAAAGGGGGAGAAATACAAGTTTAATTTGCTTTAATGATTACTATTCCGCTCTCTACTAATTACATCTAACTGTTAATGCTTAATGTTGCTTAATACACACAAGCACTTATTCTCTGACACTTACATTTTATATAATTGGCTTTGTATATAACTGTATAGCATACAGTGATACTCATTTGAGAATACAGTTAATATTGTGATACGTCAAATAAGTGTAAATGCTTACTATGATATACATCTATACTTGTGAATAGAATAGATTTTTTCATGCCTAGTATTTTGTCATCATCAAAAAGGGGGAGATTGTTGACCCGTGAAGTGATTTTGATGATAACCAAAAAATTGGAGCATGTATTTGGTTATCTAACAACTCTTCAAATTGTTGACAAGTTTTTGTAGGATGACTACTTTGACATATTTTTTAAACCCTACAAACTTTATTTCTTTGTGTTGAGTTGTAAGTAATTAGAATCTTGTAAAGAAGAACCCAACAAAAAACTTTTCTATTTGAATCAAAGATAAAGGGTTGCTTCTAATAGTTTTTAAGCTTTAATTTCTCTTGATATTGTTGTAAGAAGATCTTAAGGAAGTCTTCAAAGCTTGGCATGTGAGTTTTGGAGAATAGAAATTAGTTTGGCTGAAGAACCAATCTCGAGCCGACTGGATGGAGGAACCAACCAACTTTGGCACTGGCACAAAAAAGAAAATCTCTGGCATGCAGACCCAGTTAACTGGCACCAAGTCCCAGTCGACTCGTCCAGAACTTGGTTGAAAATGTTCTGAGAATCTCAGGGATCCGAATTGACTGGATTTCAGCCGAGTCGACTCGTCCAGAGTGAACTATTTTCTCGACTGTGGAACCTAGCCGACTGGTATTCAACCCAGCCGACCCGAACCTGATTCGAGCCAACTCAAAGATGACTGAGCCGACTGGAATGTCGGGGTCTCTTCCCAATAGCTAGTTTCAGACTTCTGATTTTGAATTCCAAAAGTGCTCCAACGGTAACCTATCACTTCCCAACGGTCTACAACATTCAAAATCAAGGGAAGGCAGTTGAAGTCTCTATAAATGAGGTATGAGAACATCCTTAGAGAGACTAATGAGTTGTTGAACATTTATTGAATATTTATTGAAGTAAGAAGAAAGAGCACTTGAGCTTTGAAGTCAGCCTTCAAGCCTTCACCAACTCTTATCAGAAGCTTGAAGCAACTTTTGAGGAAAGCAAGGAAGCCATTGAAGTGCATTGAAGGGCATTCAATTGAGCTTCACTAGAGCTGCATTGGCAACCACCAGACAACTTAGTTTGTCATTTCTGTTGTTTTTCATTCTACTCTTAGAATACTTGGGTTATTGGTAAACCCGGTTGTAAAAACCAAATAGGTTTCTTTGGTGAGCCTACTTAAAACCAAAGTGTAGAGGTTCTAGGTGAGCCTGTGAAAACCTAGTATTGGGTTTCTTTGGTGATCCCTTTCAAAACCAAAGTGTAGAGGTTGGGATTGTGAGCCTGAAAAACAATCCGACTATATTCCGCTTTGGGGGATATAGTGGAAATCCCGAGTGGTGAACTTGGGTAGTAGACGTAGGAGCTGGGTTGCTCCGAACCACTCTAAACTTGTTTTGTTTGTGTTGTGCTTTACTTACTTTTCAGCTTCCGCACTTAATTCTGATTAACACAACACTCAACCACTAAAAGGAATTACTTATGCACATATTTGTAAGAAATTTTATAATTCCCAATTCACCCCCCTCTTGGAAAAAGCCACATGGGCAATAGCACTACGGTGGTAGGTTCCTCTCTGCTTTTTTCTTTTTCTAATTGGATTTTAAAGGGTCATAAATGGGTCAAATTTTTTTAATTGAGTTGTAAATGGGTCATATATTGGTCGGGTTGGGTAACTTATTTAACAAACAAGTCAAGTTCAGGTTCTAAAATTTGACTTGTTTAATAAACATATCATATTTGAGTTATCATTTTTGACCTAACCTGAATCTGACCTAACATATTTGTATTTGACCCAACTCGATTGACACTCCTAATTTTAGCTTTACAAATGTTGGGGCTCACAAAAATAATAGTTCTTATAATGCAAAGAAGATGGGAGAGAAGTTATTCTACTTACTCCATAAATTATAACTAGTGTGTAACCTACACTATGCAACGGATTTTGATTTATATAAAGAAGAGAGTTTGAAGTATTATTTTAGTTGTCACCTGGTGGAGCTTCATCATTGAAGTTAAAAAAGGAGGAATAAAAAACTTGTTAAAATTGATGGTTCATTGTTGTATACAAAAAAATCTAAATATTGTGGGAATAATTAAAAACATTATGTTACCTTAATTTTAGTTTCTTTATGGGTGACATAATCAATGAACTCCTGTATTATGAATAATAATTTTTTTATTAAATAATTTTAAAATATGTAATATAAAATGTATTGCAAAAAATTGTTACCGAATTATACTTGGAGATTTCTATGAACAAGTACTTTGATGGATACGATTATGCCAAATTTCTTTCTGGAGAGTTGTCAAAATAGATTCTTCCATAATTTTCAACAGATATGTGGAGGGAAATTTTTTCTCCAAATTTTTAGACTCAAATTCATCTTCTTTGAAAATTTTTGTTTCCTTTAAACTTAAGCTTTTATTATTCTAATTTTGGGAGCAAAATATTACCTAGAAGATATAAATATTATTGAAGATTTTTTTTTTTTATAGTAGCTAGCACTACAGCAAAGGGGGAGAAGGACAACGCTTACCTACCGATGCTTCAGGGAAGCGTTGGGAAGACCCAGAACCCGTCGATGCTTTTTATAAGCGTCGGCATTATCCCAAAATCTGCCGACACTTTTAAGCGTTGGCAATTATCAACGCCTCACTGGACTTTTACCGACGCTTATAAGCATCGTCGGACTCCAAACCCCTCTCCACCCTGGAATCCGTCGACGCTTTTCAAAAGCATCGGCATTACCGACCATTACCAATGCTTATAAGTATCGCCGATCTTTGCCGACGCTTATAAGTGTCGCCGGACTCTCAGGACCCCTACTTCCCCAAACCCCCCTCGCCCGAGCCCTAGATCTCCCGATCGAGCCATCGCCAAACCCCCCCTCCTCCTCCTCCTCCTCCCTCGCTCGAGCCCTAGATCTCCCGATCGAGCCGCCGCTGAACCCCCCCTCCTCCTCCTCCTCCTCCTCCTCCGCTCGATCCGCCGACGCAGCACCCGTCGAACGTCCTCCTCCTCCTCCTCCCGTTCCACCGATGCAGCACCCATTATCTGAGGTGCGTAGATATACTCGGGATACTAGAGAGAGTCATGATCAGTTACATGTTCGTCAGCTCCAGGAGGAGATAGCAGAGCTCCGATAGACACGTGATGCAGACAGAGCAGAGATGTAGACCATTAGGTTTCAGCTAGAGCATGTTACATCTGTGCTGCATATGTTCATGTCATCTCAGGTAAGTAATTATTTATTAATTTTGTATGTATCTAATAATTTAGAATATATATAATGTATGTATTATAATTCCTGATGTATATCTTGCAGGTTCCTGGTGCATCTGCGAGTCGCAGACTTGACGACGACCAGTCTCCCACAGATCAGTGATGCCGGATGTTTTTTTTATTATTTATGTATGTCTTTTTATTTTTTTGAACTTGGATTGATACGTTTATATATATAAAAAAAACTTTTTATATTTGGTTTGTATTTGTGTTTGTGTATGTTGGATGTGATATGTGATATAGGTTTGAATATTTTCATTTGTTTGTATATATTGGATGTGATACAGGTTTGAATGTTTTCATTTTTATAATGTATACAGGTTATGGATTTGTATATATGGCTGTTTATTTTATTTTTTTTTAAAAAAATCTACCGACGCTTTAAAGCGTCACTATAACTGGAACTGGCGACGCTTTAAAGCATCGCTAGTTTTAAGTTTAGCGATGCTTTAAAGCGTCGCTAGACTGAAACCCTAGCGATGCTTTAAAGTATCGCTAAATGCTGATGCTTTAAAGCGTCGCTACATGCCGACGCTTTAAAGCATCGGTAGGTTGTATCCCAACGCTTGCATAGGCGACGTTTTAGCGACGTTTTACAAAACATCGGGAGATTACTTAGCGACGTTTAAAAGCATCGGGAAAGGTCAAAAAAAGCATCGCTAAAGCCCAGATTCACTGTAGTGTGGAAGAATGAATCTATCACTTCCTGCATCTACTGCTATGTTGAGTGTAGGAATACCAATTAATTATTGAGATTGCTTCTCTGCATTGGTAGTATCCTCAATAATTATATTTAATTTATACCTAACATGATCATAGAATTAACTAAAAAAATTATAAAGTTTTTAATAATTATATTAAAATTATTTTATAAATATTATAGTCATACCATAGTATTGAAAGTCGATCATTTTTGCTGCATTGATTATACCAAAATTTATCAATATAAATTTTCATAGTGGCTCTACAATTATAGCATGATTTGTAACACCATCAAAACATTGTGTCTATTTCTTTTAAATTTATTTTATATATAAATTTTGTTCCCTAAACAAAAAATCAATTTCATTTTTTTAATTAAATAATATTGTAAATCAATAATAAAGTTTTAGAACATACTGGAATTCACTAGGACTTAATTGTAGTAACTCATGAATTGATTTTCTATCAACATTGGCTTCATGGCATGGATCAACAATAATTGGTGCTCATTGTTTAGCATACGTAATTGGAATAAATAGAGGTTTTTTTTTTTGTAAGAAGGCCCCTGGCAAGTGTATATTAAGAAATATAAAAGAGTTTACAATCTTAGTAGAAAACCTAAAAGAAAAGGGCACATAATACAAGCAAGCAGCACCCTGAAGTATAATGTAACAAAATTGTGGGACAACAGCAAGACAAGAGAAGAGATAAATACAATGTAACCTGAATCTTGTGGCGGCAGCAAGCAACTCTTAGATCAGTAATATGAGAATGATCATTGGTTGCAGCATAGCAACTTTGCAAAACCCATAAAATAGTGATTAAGACATCCATAATTCCTAAATCATGGAAGTAATTAAGATCCCTTTGGCAGCACGGATGTTTGTAGCACACATTAATAGAGCATATAAGGCAGTCAGTAGCTGTAAAGGAGAAGATGAACCAAATAGCAACATTGAAGAAGCATTCCAACATATATAAAGCATTATAATAGCAGGCCTTGCATAAGAGTAGAAATATATTAGCAAGCCCGGAGAATGCAACCTGAAGCTTGTGATAGCAGCAAACAGCTCTTAGATCAGTGATATGAAGATGATCCTTGGTTGCAGCACAGAAATTCCATAAAATTCATAAAGCAGTGATTAAGATATCCATAATACCCAAGTCATAGAGGTAAATAAGATCCTTTTGGCAACACAGATCTTTGCAGCAAATATTAAGAGAATATATAAGGCAGTCAGCAGCTGTAGAAGAGAAGATGAACCAAATAGCCCTATTGAAGAAGCATTCCAACATAGATAAAGCATTATAACAGCAGGTTTTGTATAAGAATGGAAATATGTTAGCAATCCCGAAGAAGTAGTTGATCAAATATGCTATAAAAAGAAACCTTGAGGAAAGATAAGTTGATAATCTAAATGTAATATAGTAGCAAGATAGGAGAAATTCAGCAGAATTAAAGAAAAGCATTTGATACTTGATAGTGAGTTGACACTGGGATTTGAGTTGGGAAGCTTCCAAATTTAGAATAAAAGAAATCCACACAAGGCCATGATACTGTATGTAGGATATGTAGCATTTCCAAGTCCCAGATGGTGCAGGCACTAGGATTAGAAAGAGACTGCACCCAAATCAGAGCTCATTATGGATTGCATAGGCATTTGAGTCCATCAATTTTGAGTCCTGTCAGTCCTGTAATAGAGTTGAGTCAATTAAATCCATTTGTTTTCATCTTGAGTCCTGTAATTTTGTTTTCTTTCATTCGAGTCAAGTCCAAGAGGAGAGCCACTTGTCCCCACTTAAAAAAAGATAGAAGATTTCATATACCACCTCCATTGGTCTCCACTGAAGCAAAGAAGGAAGATGTCATGTGCCACCTCCACTGGTCCCCACTCAAGCCATCCTAAGCAAAAGAAGAAACTAAGTGGCGCCCCCACCTTTCTCTCCTTATTTCCATGAAATTCAAATGGGTGCCCACCTTCTTCTCTCACTAACTTGAAAGCTTTTCAAATTTCAAAAGAGGCACCCTACTTGAAAATCTTTGACCAAGTATGAAAGGAAAGAGACGCCCCACTTAGAAATCCTTGACCGTCCAAGCATGAAAGGCGCTCCCTTTTTTTTCTCTCCCTGTTTTAGGCATATATTCAAATTTTAAAAGGGGTCTTGGGTGATTAATAAGTACCCCCTCCTCTTGTAAGAGATGAATCTTGATGAATGAAAGAGTTTTTTTTGTACTTCCTGTGCTATTCGCATTGACGCTTCGTGAGGGAGAGGGTGTGAGGCCTAAACCAACCTAGCTCTCTAAGTCCCAAACCCTAATCTCTCTTCCAAGCCCTAGCCGCCAACAGTTCCTCTTTCAAGCCCTAGCCACCAAGAGTTCCTCCTCCAAGCCCTAGCCATCAAGCATCCCTCCTTCAAGTTTTCAGGCGACAAGCTTCCTCCTCACCAAGACTCTTCCATTCCAAGCCTCATCCATGTCGAGATCCATCTTCCATTGCCATTCCCTATCCCTCTCTACTTAAAGTTTCCTTTTCACTTCATGCTCTGCTTCAATTCGATCTGTAGAGGAGGTCCTCCTTGCCTTGGAACCCCTGACCTGAAGGCTGATGAATCCGCTGGAGTAAAGCCTCCTCATCTAGGCGCCAACCCTTATGAGTGCTGAGAGATCAGCTACGGAGGAGAGATCATTGCATGGTACAAACCCCCCAAATCTTAGATCTGACTTGTTGAAGAAGGCACTAGTCCTAATCGTAAGTGGTTTCTCAACCCTTAGATTCTCTTTCTTTATTATTTGGGTGAGTTCAGTCTACGAGATAGTGCTCTTTACTCTTCTTGTAATCAATCCCAGCATGTTCTTTACTCCTCGAGAAGAATAAGCCATATAGATTTGAATTGTTGCTCATCCGAAATAGCTTTTCCTTTACACCGATGTTCTTCATGTAATCATCCTGCATTGTTTTGGTATCAGAGCATGGTTATTAGGACTAGTTCATGCATAGTGCTGAGATTTCTTACATGCTGAAATTCTGCATATTAAGGATTGATCTGAAAGTTCTCTTCATAGCTTTCTAGATCCTAGTTTTTATTAGTATTTTTCATTAATTTTTCTAATTAAAAAAAAATAGGGATGACATCTTCCTCATAGATTTTAGATCTAAAATTTTAAAAAAAGGAAAAAAAATCTGCATTGTTTTCATTCTTTGATATAAGGTTTCATGCCTTTTGAGTGGGTATACGAAAGTTTACTGTCACGACCCATGGGAGTAATGAGCTACGGCCGGATGTGATATCCTTAAGTTAAAGCTTTGATGTGCTAATTACTTGCTCGATGTGTGATTGCAAGACTTGCCTAAGTAATTGCTTGAAATGCATGATTTACTTTTATTAGCATATTGAATATCCCAAAGTTTTTTGGCACATTACAAAACTAAATTGCTTAGATAATTTAGTTTTCATGATGAGTAGAATTTGCTTGTGCATTCATATTTAAGATATCTAAGGCAATTCTATCTAAGATAAGGGAAGGATTTCATCACCTTTCCTTGGCCCACAAATAATCACCTTTATTTGCATCGATCCCAAGCCTAATTAAAATTGAGTAGAAACCTAAAATAGCTGAGGACACCAACAGGTCAAGTTCAAAGTATTGTAATGAAACTAGTATACTCAATCCTTTAGTTATTTTTTGAAATTGGTATCTAGGCAAGAGGTCCAATGGCAAAAACCTTAAGCAGACTTGTGGTTCTTTAATTAGGTCCCTGTGAGAGTAGGGGGAGCCTCCCACAACCCCACCTCTTACCTAACCAGTGGAAAGGATAATTGTTGAGTTAATTATAAGTTGAGTTGATTCATTCTACTTGAGCTTCTAGGTCTAGAAAATCCTAGAACAAATTTATGTGCTGCATGACCACCAGGTCAGGAGCCCATTACGATCAGCCCGAAACCTAATCTGGTTTAACCATGGAGTCCAATCTTGAAACCCAATTAAGGGCCATTACTAAATAGCTTGCCCAACTAAATCATAGGTTTATCCAAAGGAGACATGGGTAGGAACCCTAGAAGGGACCCATGAGATTCATACTGAACCTGAGCCTGAAACACCCCTCAATACTAGAAGAGCCCCACGCCATGATCCAATCTTGGAGCTTAATCAGAGCAGACCCAATCATGATTTTATGGACCAAGATGAGAAAGCCATTGGAACATTAGGTTAGAAGCACCTACATTTGATGGCAGTCTTGATCCTACGGGATACACTGATTGGGAAGAAAATATGGACAGTACTTTAAGTGGTATGAAATGTTTGAAGAGAGAAAGTTTAAGTTTGCTAAACTCAAGTTAGTTCGTCAGTCTAGACTATATTGGGAGAATGTTGAAAGGATAACTAGGCAAAGAGGAGACATACACATAGCTACCTAGAGAGCCATGAAACTTAAGCTTAGCGAAAAGTATCTCCCCATATCCTATCACTAGAGACTTTTAGATCAATGGCAGAGGCTGAGTCAGGGAAACAAGACTATATCTGAATACATAGCCAAATTTTATAAATATGTCATGAGGTGTAGCAGAGATGAGTCTGAAGCTATGACCCTATCTAGATTTAGGGCTGGCATACATGAGAAAATTCAGAGAGAGTTATTTTTGAGAGAAGTCTATGACCTTGAGTAAGCCTATCAAATAGCTAGAAATTTTGAGAGATTTCAAAAGGGACCCAAAATCCATTGGCCTGAATCAAATAGGATTAGTGCCCCTAATCAAAAGCCAGGATCTAGTCAGGTGCGCCTGAACTGACCCACTCTTAAATCCCATTGAACTATACGGATGACAAGGGTAAGGCTCCAGAAGTTTAGAGGAATAGTAACCCAGATATTCATTGTTTTAAATGTCACAAATTGGGACACTATGTTAGCCAATGCTCTATCTGATCTTTACACATAGGAGAGCTAGACGAAAAAGATCCTGAACCCACTGAAGAAATTAAGGAAGAAGTGTATGAAGTAGGAGCAAGCCTAATGGATGAGTATGAGGGAGATGAGAAAGCCATAGAGTCATCTAATTTACTGAGAGTTGTTAGATGTATTTTGACCCAGACCAGAGAGTAAGAGGATTGGTGTAAGGCCAACATCTTGCAAACTTTTATCAAGATAGGGGAGAAGGTGTGCAAGATCATTATAGATAGCAGGAGCTGTGTAAATTCAATCTCTGCCAGTGCTGTCAAAAGCTTAGGTTTACCTACTGTTCCCCATCCTAACCCCTATAAGGTGTATTGGATCGATTCGACTTCCATCCCCATTAAGTTAAGATGCCAAGTTATTATCCAACTCCAATCGTATAAAGAGAGAGTTTGGTGTGATGACCTTCATATAGGAGTTAGTAGTATCATTCTAGGCTGACCTTGGTTATATGATCATGATGCTATCCTGTATAGTCTATCCAACTCATGTTCCTTCAATCACCATAGGAAGAAGATTATTATAAACCCAACACCACCTAAGGATAGCACCAAAAGAGGGTCTAGTAATCTGAAGGAGAAAAAACCAGGACTAAATTTGATCAATGCTAAAGAATTAGAGCATGAGATTACTGAGGATTTACCAGTTTGGATTTTGACCACTAAGAAAGTTCATGACCAACCCCAGAAGCAGCACCCTCAGAAAGTTGTAGAATTTTTGAAGGAGTTTCAAGATGTGTTTCCCGAAAATCTTCCTGACCACCTACCACCTTTAAGGAACATACAATATGCCATAGATCTAGTCCCAGGAGCTACTTTGCTGAACCTCCACACTATAGGATGAATCCCACTGAACATTTAGAGTTACAAAGGCAAGTTAGGGATCTCCTCCAAAAGGGATTCATTAGGGAGAGCCTGAGCCCGTGTGCAGTGCCAGCCCTTTTGACCCCAAGAAAGATGGCACTTGAAGAATGTGTGTTGATAGTTGTGCCATCAGTAAGATAATAGTTAAGTATCATTTTTCCATTCCCTGTCTTGATGACATGTTGATATGATGGCTGGAGCAACTATTTTCTCAAAGATTGACCTTAAAAGTGGCTATCACCAAGTAAGAATTAGACCTGGGGATGAGTGAAAAATAGCTTTCAAGATTAAGGATGGCCTTTACGAATGGGTAGTGATGCCTTTTGGACTTTCTAATACCCCTAGTATTTTCATGAGAATCATGACCCAAGTCCTAAGATTGTTCGTCGAAAAATTTGTTGTGGTTTACTTTGATGACATCTTAATCTATAGTAGGACTAAGGAAGACAAAGTTATATTTGACAAGTATGTCAAGCCCTTAGGAAAGTAGTCTCTATGCTAATTTGAAAAAAAATGAATTCTTGACCTATAGAGTCATCTTCCTAGGATTTATGGTGATCACCGAAGGAGTATCTGCCGATCCAGAAAAGATTAAGTCCATAGTTGAATAGCCCGTACCTGCTAGTATACATGATGTGCATAGCTTCCATAGCCTTGCTACCTTCTGTAGATGATTTATTCAGGAATTTAGTTTGATTGTTGCACCTATCATTGATTGTATTTGGAAGGAAACCTTTGAATGGACTAAAGCCGCTGATAGAGCCTTCCTTGACATTAAAGAGAAAATGACCAAAGCACCCATTTTGAGGTTACCGGATTTTTCAAAGGTCTTTGAGGTTGCTTGTGATGCCTTTGGAGTTGGAATAGGAGTCCTAAGTTAAGAAAATCATCCCATAGCCTTCTTTAATAAGAAATTGAATGAGGCTAAGCTTAGGTACTTGTCTTATGGTAAGGAATTTTACGTGGTAGTTCAAGCCCTAAGATATTGGAGACATTACCTACTATTGCAGGAGTTTGTTTTATACTCTGATCATGAGGTACTCAAATTTCTTAATTTCTAGAAGAAACTGAACCCTAGGCACGGTAAGTGGATAGAATACATTCAAGCTTACATTCTTATTTTGAAATACCATGCTGGTACTGAAAATAAGGTCGCTGATGCCCTTAGCCATCAATCTATGCTCTTGAATTCTGTTAGAACTGAAGTCGTAGGAATTAACAAACTGAAAGAGGAATATGAGACTTGTCTCGACTTTAGTGAGATCTATCAATCTGTGAAACAAGGACCATCTAGTTTGCATAGTGAGTATACCCTTTAGGATGGCTACCTCTTTAAGGACAGTAAGTCGCATATTCCCAAGACTTCCTTTAGAGAATTTTTAGTTTGAAAAATCCATGCAGAAGGTCTAGCTGGTCATTTCGGTAGGAACAAGACTATTCTAGTAGTTGAAGACCAGTTCTATTAGCCAAGTCTTAAAAGGAACGTCACCCAAATTGTGGCTAGATGTTGAACTTGTGCTGTTGCCAAACAGCAAAAGCAAAACACTGGCCTTTACACCTCGTTACCTGTGCCCGATTGTCCTTGGAAAGACCTTAGTATGGATTTTGTATTAGGATTGCCTAAGACCTAGAGGAGACATGATTCAATCTATGTTGTGGTCGATAGATTTTAAAAGATGGCTCATTTCATACCATGTTCCCAAATCTTTGATGCCTTTAAAGTGGCCAAGCTTTTCTTAGATGAAGTGGTTAGGTTACATGGCCTACCAAAAATCATTATATTTGATAGGGATGTCTAATTCACGAGTTACTTTTAGAAAACCTTATGGTACATGTCAGGAACTAAGCTCAAATTTTCAACCTCTTACCACCCTCAAACCGATGGCCAGACTGAAGTAGTGAACCGAAGCTGTGGAAACTTGAGATGTCTTATAGGTGAAAACACTAGAAATTGGGATCTTTTGTTACCTAGAGCCGAATTCGCCTACAACAATTCAATTAATAGATCTACAGGCAAGAGTCCATTTGAAATTATCCATGGTTATAAGCCTAAGAGACCCATAGACCTAACCCCTTTGCCCATACATGCACGAGTCTCTGAGTCAGTTGAATCATTTGCATAGCATGTTAGAGATCTGCATAAGAAAATTAGCAATAAGATTAATTTGAGCAATGATACTTATAAAAATATGGCTAATTCCTGAAAAAAAGCTAAAGAATTTGCTGAAGGAGATTATGTGATGATTAGGCTTAGGCATGAGCGATTTCCTCCGGGGATCGTGAAAAAGTTACATGCCCGTTGAGCTGGATCCTTCAAAGTGATAAAGAAAGTTAGACCTAATGCCTATGTGCTCGAGTTACCATCCGAATTTAGCATTAGCTTAACCTTCAATATCTCAGACCTAGTTGAGTATAGGGAGCTAGCAATGATACATAGTGAGCCTTTTAGATCTGACTCTATTCTTGAGAGCGAACCCATACCCGAGTGTCCAATAAATTTACCTAGAAAAGGAGAAAGGATTAAGCGTATCCTAGATGACCAAGCTATTACTACCCAGAACAAAGGCTATTAGCATTATTTGGTTCGTTGGCAAGGTCGACCAGAATATGAGAACTCGTGGATCACTCGAGAAAATCTGCAACGCATTTACCCAGACCTATTAGAGCATTACCAGAGTCAGACTGATCCTTACTCGACAGGGTCGAGTTCCTCCCATCCCGGAGAATTGGTGCGAGTACCAGGATCAGAAAAAGGCTGCACCCAAATCATAGCTCATTATGGATTGCTTAGGCATTTGAGTCTATCAATTTTGAGTTCTATCAGTCCTGTAATAGAGTTGAGTCAATTAAGCCCATTTTTTTTCATCTTGAGTCCTGTAATTTTATTTTCTTTCATTCAAGTCAAGTCCAAGAGGAGAGCCACTGGTCTCCACTTAAATAAAGATAGAAGATTTCATGCACCACCTCCACTGATCGCCATTGAAGCAAAGAAGGAAGACGTCATGTGCCACCTCCACTGGTCCCCACTCAAGTCGCCCCAAGCAAAGGAAGAAACTAAGTGACGCCCCCACCTTTCTCTCTTTATTTCCATAAAATTCAAATGGGCACCCCACCTTCTTTTTCCATCAGCTTGGAAGCTTTTTAAATTTCAAATGAGGCACCCCACTCGGAAATCTTTGACCAAGCATGAAAGGAAAAAGGCGCCCCACTTGGAAATCCTTGATCGCCCAAGTATAAAAGGTGCTCCCCTTTTTTTTTTCTCTCCTTGTTTTAGGCATGTATTTAAATTTCAAAAGGGGTCTTGGGTGATTAATAAGTACACCCCCTCCTCTTGTAATAGATGAATCTTAATAAATGAAAGAGTTTTTTTTCTACTTCCTGTGCTATTCGCATTGACGCTCCGTGAGAGAGAGGGTGTGAGGCCTAAACCAACCTTGCTCTCTAAGTCCCAAACCCTAATCTCTCTTCCAAGCCCTAGCCACCAAGAGTTCCTCTTCCAAGCCCTAGCCGCCAAGAGTTCCTCCTCCAAGCCCTAGACGTCAAGCATCCCTCCTTCAAGTCTCTAGGCGATAAGCTTCCTCCTCACCAAGACTTCCATGCCAAGCCTCATCCATGCCAAGATCCATCTTCCATCGCCATCTCTTACCCCTCTCTACTCAAAGTTTCCTTTTCACTTCATTTTCTGCTTCAATAGGTCTCTAACTTTGTTGCTTGCAGGAGCCCCTGGGTATTTTGATCCGTAGAGGAGGTCCTCCTTGCCTTGGAACCCCTGACCTGAAAGCCAACGAATCTGTCGGAGTAAAGCCTCCTCATCCAAGCACCAACCCTCTCGAGTGCTAAGAGATCCAGCCATGGAGAAGAGATCATTGCATGGTACAAACCCTCCTAATCTTAGGTCTGACTTGTTGAAGAAGGCACTAGTCCTAATCGTAAGTGATTTCTCAACCCTTAGATCCTCTTTCTTTATCATTTGAATGAGTTCAGTCTGTGGGATAGTGCTCTTTACTCTTCTTGTAATCAATCCTAGCATGTTCTTTACTCCTCGAGAAGAATAAGTCATATAAATATGAATCATTGCTCATTCGAAATAGCTTTTCCTTTACACTGATGTTCATCATGTAATCATCATGCATCACCAGAAATGAAAGATATCACTTATGAGAGAAATACGATTGCAGTAACCATTGGAAAAATTTGGAAACAAAGCAACAACTGTGATCCAGGAGTGCCATAAATGAGCAGCATTAATAAAATATTTTTGCATATATAAAAAGTTATAAGACCTAATAAAATATTTCTACAGCATTAATAAAATATTTTTGCATATATAAAAAGTTATAAGACCTAATAATGATGTCGCATAGTAGTGATTGAAGAAGACAGCAACAACATATAAAGATTTCAGTAGTTATAGAATATGCATAAAGTAGATGGGCAGTTAGAGTGTACTGAATCCAGCAGGTATGATGAAAGAGTGCAGCCGATATTGCATGTTGAAGTTGGTTCCTGATTTTATTATGAATTTGAAGCCATTGATGCAGACCTTTGATAGGACATTGATGCAGTTTCCACTGAGCTTCCAATCCTGTGACTTGATGACATGAGATTACTCCAAATATTGCAGCAGACAGTACATATATAAACTGTTATAGCAATTCACGATATAAATTGGCCCAGTTGCATAGTTGTAAGGAATGAAGTAGAAAGTTGAAAGGACATGGACACAGCAAGCGATAATGAAATTATAAGTCTTTCTCTTCAGTGTCAAAGCATTGTTGAACCATGTGTAGTTTGAAATGTAACCCATTCCAGGTGAATATGGTCTTGAGGTAATAGAACAGAGAAGCATAGATGGTAATAATCTTCATTAGGAAGCCTTTGGAACACTCGTAGTGAAGAAGATAAATAAGAAGAAAGAGTAGTTCCAAGATAGAAGAAGTGCACAATTGGCAAAGGGTTATGGGATAACAGAAAGAAAATCCATATATAAAGATAGTAACATAACTGAAAATGAAGAGGGTTACTATAAAACATGATTTTAACTTGCAAAACAGAAGTAAAGGTTAGGAAAGAGCCTCTTATTTAATTTTTTCCTTCTTCTTGTATTTTCCTCTCAATTTTTCCAGAATTTGATAATTCTTTTTTTTTCTTGATTCTTTTCCTCCCAAGTTTCATTAATCCTGTAGTGGCTGTGATATAAGGAATCATAACATTGCACTTATAAGAATTCTTGAGAGTAGAATTGTTGAAACAATTGATGTTTGGCAAACCAATTTGCAATCTCTTGAAAGGTTCAATTGGAGTCTTGATCCACCCATGGAAAGAACTGCCTCCATTAACCACTGCAATCTAGAAAAGTAATGGAATACCTAAATGTAGTAATTGAAAACACTTTGTAGAGAAACTTCTGAATGATATTCCTTCTGTGTAAAAAGGCGATGCCATAAGAATTAGTCCATAATATTGGTGCTAAATATGATGGAATAGCTTTGGTTTGGTGAATAGTAAACTCCCCTTTCCGAGCTAAGGAAGCTATGTAATTAGCGGCATGAATTGCCTCACGGTAAACATGTTGGAAAGATAAAGTTTGAAAATGTATTTTCCATTGCCAAATATCTTGCATAAAATGGGTGATAGCTGGAGAAGGAGCTTGAGTTTGGTTAATCCAATTTATGGCATTCAAAAATCTCCTTCAACTATCAGCTTGTCTACTTGTAATTGAAGTAAAGCTATCTTCATTCCATTCTAGGCAGCAATGAGTTTAGCATTAGGGACAGTAAAATGATTGATGATTTTCCTCCCAGCCTGAACAAGTAGATTGCTGCAATCATGGATGATATAAGCAATAGTTGTAACCTCAGCCATGATAGAAGTGTCAAAATTGAGTTTGAGAGTTCCCATGAGGAGGAAGCCAACAAACAATCTTGGAACCCTTAAGATTGGAGGGAGAGGGAATAGGACCTTCCTTGTTCCATGACTGACTCTCAAACTCCTTTGTATGAATATTAGATCTGCTAGTAATATGAAAATCATAGATAATCCTACCCAGCTTGGTATGGATGGTAAAAGTATTTTGAAATAGCCTGGCATTCTGAGATTTCCATATTTGCCAAACCGCAAAAATAATGATACTTTTAGTATCCTCATTAGTATGAGTATAAGCCAAAGTACACTCAAGATTTGATAAGGAATCAAAACTATACGACAAGCCATAAGAAGAATTCAATAGTTGCCAGTAATCTCTCATAAAAGGGCAAGAAATAAAGATATGCTCAGTGTCTTTTATTTCAGAAGCATAGATATCACAAAAGAGTTGATTATTAGTGAGAATACCCTTACGACACAGGAAACTTTTAGTGGGCAGTTTGCACTTGACAAGCTTCCACCAGAAAGTCTTAGCTCTTATAGGGAGCTATAACTTCCAAATCCAAATAAAGGAGGGAACATTTACTTGGTTAGTCTGAGTAAACAAGGAATGCATGTCCTTATGTATGACCCGCACATGACCCGTAGGGCCCCAAATAAGATTATCCTTCTAACTTTCCATAGGAATTTGGATAGAAGTGATATGCTGCACCATCTCAGTAAAAAAGAGATTATGTAATAAAGCAATGTTCCAGGTCCTGTCAGAAGAGATTAGATGGTTTATGTGCCAACCCTGAACATCAATATCCATATTGAGATAGGTTGGCCAAGTTAAAAGAGGAGTTTGAGTTATCCAGGGATCTTTAAGCAGGCTTATAGTATCCCTAGACCCAATGGTCTAGATAAATCGGAAACCAATTTTGTGACTAAAATCAATAACATGAGCCCAAGTTTGAGAGCATCTACGAGGTCTCTTATTAGTATACCAATCAGAGTGAAAGGAATACTTAGCATAAATAGTTTGAGCCCACAACGAGGTAGGATTCAAAATTATTTAGACTGCCAATTTAGTAAAGGTGGCTTGTTGTTTCTCAAGCAGTGATATAATACCAAGGCCCCCATCTTTTTTGGAGAGACAAATATTCTTCCATGAGACAAAATGCATACCTTTATAATCTGTGGGATGTCCCTAGAGGAAGGCTCTAAGATCCCTTTCCAGGCAATTTAGAACCGAGTTTGGAATGTAAAGAGCTGCCATAGTATAATTAAATAAGGATGATAGCACTGATTGGATCAATGTCATTTATCCAGCGAAGGATAATGACCTTCACTTCCATGCTTCAATCTTCTTATTCACTGCATAAAAAAGGTAGGTATAATCAGTGGTTGCTAATTTATTTATAGGAAGTGGGAGTCCTAAGTATTTCCAATTCCCTCACTTTTTTGGTATCTGCAAAATCAAGCAAACAATACTTTTGGTATTCATCAGGATTGTAGGACTGAAAATGATATAAGATTTTGTAGAATTGATAGCTTGGCCCGACATATTATTATAAGCTTCAAGAATGGCTTTTAAGTAAATAGCATCAACAGTAGTTGCACAAGTTACCAGGAGCATGTCATCCGCAAAGAGGAGATGAAAAAGATAAGGACCGTCGATACCCGGAGCAAAAGATTTAAGCAGCTTTTGACTTACTACATAATTCATAAACTTTGAAAAAACATTAGTACATAAAATGAATAAATAAGGCAATAGAGGGCAACCTTGACGAAGTCCTCTATTCGGCAAAATCTAAGGTGTAGGGGTTCCATTTATTAAGATGGTGTATTGATAGTTTGTAACACAAAGGAGGACCAGTTCAATGAATATTTGATGAAACACTAAGAGCTATATAACTTTATTAAGAAAGGACCATAACGTCTTGTCATACGACTTTTCTATATCCACTTTCATAGCCATAAGACCATGGCTCTTAGGATCCAAATGCAAGGAATGCATGATTGCTTGAGTGAAAAGAATATTTTTTGTAATACTATGGCCCGGAATAAAGGCCCCCTATTCAATAGAGATTAACAAAGGAAAAATAGATTGCAATCGGTTTGCCAAAATTTTAGCAATAATTTTATAAGTGGTATTACATAAGCTGATAGGACGATAATCATTAATGACAGCTAGATTGCTGTTCTTAGAGATGAGATTAGTAAAAGTTCTTTTCCACTTGTGAGGCATATAACACTGATTAAAAACAAATAAAACCACTTGAAGAACTTCTTTATAAATTATGGACCAGAAATTTTGGAAGAAAAAAGCTTGAAACCCATCCGATCCCGGTGCTTTATTTGAAGGCATCTCCTTAACCACCCGAATGATCTCCTACATAGTAACAGGTTGAATTAGCATGTCATTTTGAAAAGGAGTCACAATGGTTGTAGAGAAAGATAATTTTTTAGTTTGATCAAGGTCATGACTCTGCCATCTTTGAAGGAAATGCATGTATATAAGGCTTCTTATCACCTCATCGTGAATTTGGTTACCTTCTTGATTATTCAGATTATGAATTGAATTTTGTCTTCTTCTCGGTATTGTTGAATGATGAAGGAACTTAGTGTTAGAGTCTCCCTCCTTAAGCCAGGTTATTCTTGATTTCTGTCACCAAAAAGTTTCCTAAGCTTGAAAGTTAGCATTATAATTCCAAATCAATGTTAGCAAGTGATTATGATCATATTGAGATAAGCCCTTCGAATTAGTTTCTTTGAGTTGCAGATCATAAATACTTTGTTGCAATGGTTGGCCTTTCCAAAAAATATTGCCCAAGCATTTCTTCCATTTGGTCAACACAAGCCTAGTTTTGTAAAGGAGTTTAGATAACCTTACCAGAGGCGAACCCATAACTTCAGAATTCCAAGCTCTGGCAATTGTATAGTGGATCCCCTCGCACTTCAACCACATCTTCTCGAAATGAAATGGAGTTCTTTCTCTTCGATGTTGAGAAAGCACTGACAAAAGAATAGAACAATGATCAGAAGCAAATCTAGTGAAATGCTGGAGATTAGATTCAAGAAATAGTGCTAGCCAACTTTGTGAAGCAAATGCATGGTCCAGTCTCTCCCACACCCAAACATTACCGAGTATGTTTTTACACCAAGTAAAAGGAGGACCCTGAAACTTGACATCAATAAGATCTGCCCCTGAAATGTATTGGTTGAATTCTCTGATATCTCTGGTAATGTGATAAGGTTTACCCCCTTTCTTATCTTTCTTGTTAAAAATACAGTTAAAATCACCTATAACAAGAAACGGTAAGTGAATAGAATTTGCTAATAAAATTTATTTTCGTAAAACTCTTCAGTCTATACCCTTAGTACTAGCATAAACAAATGCCATCATCCAGGCTTGACCTATGATAGGCATAATTATCCCAAAAGCCACATGCCTATTAGTATGCATGAAATCCAATTAACCTAAGTTAAGTTTCCTAACAATAATGATACCCCCAGACATGCCAATTGAGGTAATCATATAAATCCCCCATTTGGGATCCATAATATGCTTAACATGATCAAGAGCCTGAATAGACAACCAGGCTTCTAAAAATAATAAATACCAGGTTGATAAATACATAACATATTCTTCATATAGTTAACAAAAGAGGACTTCGTAGCCCCCGTACAGTTCCAGACTAACAGTTTCATTTAGGAGAAATAGACAACTGAGCCACCCTAGTTCTCTCCAAAGATGGTTGTATGATCACAAGAGACTCGGCAATAGGGACATCAATTAATTCTGGATCAGAACCATGTGAAGAAGCTACCTGATAGCCCCTAGAATGAATTAGGGGTTTAAGAACACATGATAATTGAGTAATATAATTTTGATGCATACCTTTCCTTTCCAGTTGATGTACCTTGGGTTCAGTTTGATTGCTTTGGTAGGATTGATCACATTCCATCATCGGGTTCCCAATCTTTGATGCCGATGATATAACTAGTCGCCAGATTTTCCACACATTTGTATTCTTCCTCCCTTGCTTTGGCATATATAATACCAGTTGCATGCCCAGATCCTAAATTTGGCTGCTCTTCATGGATAAGCACTTTAGAAGAGGGAAGCACATCAGACCTCAGTGGACTTCCTTTAGTAGTCGATTTGAGAGGAGAACACTTCCGTTTCTCCTTAATAGCACCCTCATATGATGATTCTCCTTTTGCCAAGGAGAATTGAATACCCTCCATAGCATTGGTATTATTCTCCCCTGGGTCTTGGCTCAAAGGGGCAAATCGAGATCCCTTGAGTAGATCATCTGGCACTGGTAGATTATGTTTGATAGGAGATGTTCTTTTGGCATGTTTATTGGCACGAATCCATTGATTATTTTGCTCCCCTTTATCAGCATTAAAATTAATCTTAGTGCCTTTGTCAAACACTTGGGGCTATATCAAAACTCTCGCAGCACGGATCCAGGGCCCATACATAGGCTTAGATCTTAGGTGTTCCGGTATGTCCGAATATTGACAGTCAACAAAGGGCTCTAATTGGAAGTGACCACAGGTATAACAAATTTCTGGTAACTCTTCATAGATGAACTCTTTCCACTAGCTTTCATTATTTATCATGATTTTGGTTCTCGAACAAATAGCTTGAGAGGCATCAATAACAATACAAACCCTTGCATATCCTATACGGGTGGAAGATTCCATCCATTTATCAAGAAATAAGGGTCTACCTATTGTAGAAGCCACTTTCAAGATTTTCTCCTTCTCCCACAATTTAATAGGTAAGTCTGGCATCTAGATCCAAACCCTAACCTGATGGATCCCATCATGGCTAGGTTTGAAATTCGGCCGCCATTCTTCAAGAGCCAGGAGTTGGCCAACTAGAGATCATGGACCCTTAGTAAGGATTCTAGACTTTTCCTCGGATTGTAATCAAAAGAGTAGCACACCTTCTGACAGGGAGGAGACATTAAAGTCCCCTTTAACATCCCACTGGAGTTTAAGCTCCTTTTGAATGAAATCATCTGGGAGACCCCATCCCAAGAACCTACCAAGAAGCGTTGATTTAAGAAGAAGTTGAGCATTACTTACCTCTTTTGAAGAGAAAGCTATTACCCTTGAGAATCTTTCCTCCAGAGTCTCAATGTCCTCCATGGTAGCTCTCGTTGACTCCCAACTGAATCTCTGAACCCCTTGGACAACCTGGGACTAGCTTTGAGTTGGATCCATGATAAACCCTTCTTTACCTTTGGTGTTTGTCGTTGACGCTTCCCGAGCCAGAGCTTTGAAGCTTGACGGAAGACTGGACGATGCTCTTTTCTCCTCCACATTACTTGATTTGGCAACACTCATCGATTTACTAGGATCCGAAGTCGTCGGCTCCTTAGCAAGGTGTGACGACGACCCTTTTCCCTTACTATCCCCTACACTCGAGCTTAGCGCTTGAAGATCAGACCCCCAGGGCTTCTTTCCCTTACTCCCTGGCCCCTCTTCCTTCCAACTAGGGAGATCAAAGGAAACCCTAATCGGGCTCTTGCCTTTCTCGCTCATACCCTCGTTATCGCCAAACATTCTCTCACTAGGCATAACACACAACTATTTTTTGATCCTATACATGAACTATGAATATATTAAAATCTAAAAGAATTAATATTTATAAAATATATTTTTGCAAAGTTTTATAACATAACCTTTGTAGATAATGTTCAATATTTGGTATGTTGATATCCATGTAAAAACCTTGAAGCCAAAGATGTTGATAAGTATATTTTTTCTACAAGTGTAATATATTCAGGTCAATTTGGATATAAGGATTTGGTTTTTTATATAAACAATTACTTTTGAAGGGACAAAATACCTTTATATGTCCTTACGATCAACCCTGCTAAAATAATGACCACAGGACATTTTCTTTCCTTTTCTTGGATCTTTCTTAATCTATTCCTTCAACAAATTTGGCTCAAAAAGTAATGCAAATTTTTTTGCATACTATCAAACATAGAATGTGTTTTTACATTTATAATATTATTAAATTAATTCTAATAAGTAAGCATATAATCAAGAAATAATATTTAAATAATGTAATTGAAAAAGAAATGATTTAACTTACTTTGAGTTCTCAATTTCCAAGATTCTTTTATTAACCATTTTCTACATCATGTACATTTGCTCGAGAGAACCCAAGAATACACTATATATAGCTAATAACATCTACCAAATAAATAGTTTATTATAATAAATACACATGATTATATTGTATTGTAAAGTTTAAAAGTATTTCAGTATAAGATTTTTTCGTGTATACCTATTAAATCGAAGTCATTATAATTTCTAGCTACTAATTTTCAAAACGAATGAAATTAAATTTGTCAAGGGGGATGAAACTTTTGCACCATCAATTTGCTTTACAATTGTCCATCTATTGATATAGGTGATATATTGATAAGTAATAACTCTTTTTTTTTTTTGTTAGGGGCAACATTGAGTTTCTTCAAAAAGTATACATCTCTTTCCATCAGAATATATTTCGCAGCATCTTCTTTCCAATATAGATGCTTGAGTTGTGCTTTTCTATAAAAAACATGAATGTAAAAAAATATATATTAATTAAAATATTGGGAAGAAACTTCAATAATGATATTGCTAATACATCTTCATCAATTAAAATGCGTGCAATCACACCCAGCAACTGATCATCAATATTCAGATTTACAAAATCCCAAGTTCTTGCAACCCTAATTTTGATTCTCCAACTTTATTTTTCTAACGATAATTGTGATAAGAAATTATATCCCATATTTTCTTGTCGACCTGTGCAACATCAAAAAAAAAATTCAATATAAAAATTCTTAGAAATAAGTAAGATTTCAAAAGTTTTTTTGGCCTAATAATTCATTGTATATTTATTTATACAGAAGAGGAATATTTAAACGTAAATCATCAAATATTTCATGATATATAATATTTTTGGTATATTTTTCCTGCATGGTGTTCTCATTTTTTATCAATATTTTTATTCCTTGGTATGATGTTACACGAGAAGGTGCAACATAAAGCTCGCAATAATTATTTTTTTAAAGTTTGACCTTAGCTTTTATTAATTATCATCGTATAGCAAAGTCTAACCAGAAATTATTTTATTTTGAAAGTAAATGGCCACCTTGTTTCAATTAATTACTTACATAATAATACAGAAAATGTAGACTTTCATACCAATTTGACTGCTTATAATAACTTATGCTCCTATTACTTTTGTTAAGTTAAATTGGCTATGATCAATATTCCATAAAAACGTTATTGATGTAATGTTTTCTATCTTAGGTCATAATTTGGAATCCTATTAAATTTTTTAAAAATAATCAAGAATTCAGTAGGATATAAAATATTTTTAGTTTCATCATCCACTGGTATTCTGCAGACTGAATAAGAACTCAAATATATTTTCTCTTGACCATCCAATAAAAATAACATGTGTGTATTTATTTCATCAATAACTTTACTTGTAGGTGTAATCAGCTCCTTCTTTTAAATATACTAGATTATTATAATTTTCATGAAAATCAGTGTAAATAGCAAAACCAATAAATAAAAATATTCCTGGATAAATACAAATTTTGAATAGAATAAACATAGATTCTTTTAGAATATATACAAATCTTTATAGAATAAATATAAATAAGTTCAGAATAAATATAAACAGAATAAACAGAAATATTTGAAAATAAACACAAATCTAAATAGATGAAATAAAATGATCATTAACTTTTTAGCTTATTATATAGGGATATGTACAAACTAGATGGTGAAAATTTAATCAGATTTTGCTCCAAATCTGGTTGAATGGAGCCTAGTCGACCTCAACTAAATGATTTTTTTTTTAAAGATGGTGTTAGACTTTAATTAATTAGACAACCCTACTAGCCATGAATCAATTCATTACTCTAAAGTTGCATTTGGTATATTGTCAGGCAATCTTGAAAGGTAATGTAGATTACAGATAATGTAGATTATTATACTTGGTATATACAGGTAATATTGTATAAGATAAAATCAAAATTTCAAAATATCCTTAAATTAAATTTATATTTTATTTATAAAAATATTTTTTAAGTATTTATACTATAAAATATATTAAATATAAAATATTTTATATTAAAATTAAAAAATAAAAATTATTTTTAATTTAAAATAAATTTAATATAAAAAAATATATATTAAATAGATAATATATTTAATATATTATTTAAATATATTAAATAATATATTAAATTTATATCTTACATTATTAAATTTAATCTAATATATTTATTTTATATATAAATATATTTAATATAAATATACTACATTATACTTAATATATTATATTATATCTATATTATAAAATTTATATTATGTCATATTATATTAATATTATAATATAATATTATATATATAATATAATATTTTTTATATTATTACAAAATAAAATAAAATATTATATTATATTTTATTATATACTATAATATTATTATATTATTATGTTATATTATAATATAATATAATTTATAAAATAATATAATATATTATATTATATAATATTAATAAAGATATAAATATAATATAATATTAATAAAGATATTATATAATAAAGATATTAATATAATATAATACACACCCACTTGCTTGTGCCCCTTGAGACCTGATCAGGTCGTGTGATGGGTTTAGCTGCTAGGATGGCGCGAGCTCCACCACACGCTGCATTCATCGATGCGACAAGGATGATGAAGGCTACCGAAACAACAACTGTAGCTCAGCGCATCGGTGGTATCGGATCTTGCATACATGTAGCCATCTAGTCACATCATAAGGCATTAGGTCACGTCATGCAGAAGGTTCGGTCACCATGGAGGTGCGCAGCTCCACTGCACGCGACGCCCATCGATGTGGCAAGGCTAATGGAGGCCATCAGGATGGCAGCTGTAGCTTAGCGCATCTGCCTGATCGTGCCCTAGGAGCATTCCTCCCGATCGCATTACACGATGGGTTCAGCCATTAATGCTCGATTTTACTGCATGCAGTGCCCGTCAATGCAGCATGACTGACTGGAATACCCGGTAATCGCCGCCAACCTTGTCACATCAATGAATGTAGCATGCGGTGGAGCTGCGCACCATCCTAGCAACCAAACCCATCATATGGTGTGATTGGTCTCGAGGGGCACAAGTAGGTGGGTGCCCGGGCTCGCACCGACACCACCGCTCTTGCATCCCATCACCTCTGACCCCGTTGCTCGATGGACATCCTATCCCGTCGTGTTGTATCGACGGCACTCATGTTGGCTTTGGCTCCTTGATTTTGATGGATAACAAAATGTTGAGTATATATTTGGACTAATGTTTCAATTGAAGTATGAATTTCAGACCTTAGGTATATCAAAAGAGTATCAAGTACACTAATTTGAAAGCAAGAAGTTTCTCATGTTTGATTGATCTTCTAATCTTGGAATATTGTTAAAACAACCACTTTGGCTCTTGTGAAGAAGTATCTAAAGGATTAATGGACAAATCTTTAAAAAATTTAGAGTTTGGCACGTATTATTAGATAGCACAGATCAAGTGTCGACTCACAGGCCAAATGTCGATTCATAAGGTTGACTCATGAAAAAACTTTAGAAGTTTCAAAAGACCGGCATGCAAATTTTCAAGTAGCACGTCCAAGTATCAACTCAAGAGGTCGACTCATACTTCAAGTGTCGACTCAAAAGATCGACTCATCACTTGAGACAAGTTTTGGGATAGAATATCAAGTTTTCTGTATTCAGCCTGAAGTGTCGACTCACACTTCAAGTGTCGACTTAAGAGGTCGACTTATGCTATAACGGCTAGTTTTTCAGAATTTAAGAATTATCTCCAAACGGCTACTTTTTCAATTCCAATGATCTTTTGAGTGGTTTTGAAGTATCTAACACTCACCAAACCTCTTCAAGTCAACAAGAAAGACAAGAATTATATAAGACAAACTCCAATCATTTGAAAAGACAAGAAGAGAGCTTTTGAGAGATTCCTTTGATAAAAAGGCTTCCATTTTTGAGTTGTTGAGCGTTCAAGTATTTGGCCATAAGTGTGCATTCAAAGATTCCAAGAAAAAGACAACTCAAGTATTCAAGAAAAGCGACATCGACTTTAGTTTTCACTCATTTTAGAAGCTATTTCTTATGCTCATTTATTGTATACTTGATTTCTTTTGTTGTTGCTAGTTTCAAAGGTATTGAAACTAGTGTTAAAGGTTGTTGGTAAGCTTAAAAGATAAAACTAACTTGGATTTGACTTGTGAGCCCTGATAAAACAAGTTGTAAAAGTTGTTGGTGAGCCTAGGTGATAAAATCAACATAGGTTTTGACTTGTGAGCCTTGAAAATAAGTCGGTGTAATCTTGGAGAGATTATAGTAAAAATTTTCAAAAAGAAAACTTGGGGAGTTGATGTAGGTGCTAGGGTGCACTGAACCACTATATATCGTATTGTTTGTAGTTGCTTGCTTCCTTCTCTACTTGCTCTTTGTTACATTGCAATTTATTTATTACTTCTGCTGTATAATTCATTGAGCACAATCACTTAGTTCATAAACTCACTAAGTAGTGCACATACTTGCTTAAATTTTTTAATACCGAATTCACCTCCCTCTTGGACTTCATCTTTGGGCAAAAACTCGGCATGCCACCGCCACGATCGATACGTATATATCAACAAATATACTATTTTATAATATATTAAATTATAATATCATATTATTATATTATAATATATTATTATATTTTAAATATATTTATAATATTATAATATATTTGTTATATTTTAGAATATTAAATATTTATTATAATGTAAAATATGTTTAATATATTATTATAATATCATATTATTATACATATATATTTTAAATTTTTATTAATTTTTATTAATTTTTTAAAAATATTATTAAATTTTTAAGAGAAATCACATTTTGTAAATGTGATTTCTTTTGAAATTGCATTTACAAAATGCGATTTCTCCAAGGCTTTTCAGATACCCATTTTTTATAAATCCATGTGTTAAAAAAATCTAAATCCATAAATATGTTTTGGATAACACTAATTTAGTAAATTTTAATAAAAAAATATTATTAAAAAAAAATCCTATTTGCCTCTCCCTCTGACTAAAGGAATATTATTTTTTGGTAAGCCATCATATTTATATTAATGATCTAACATGAATATAATCAATAAAATATGAAAGTACAGTATCTCGAAATGATTTAGAGGTATCTCCAAGATCAATTCATAAAATATGATCCAAATGATAAATAATATAGGAGACAATCCAATCTATTACAGAGTTAATATTTTGATAAATATATATAATACAATACGAAGGGCATTCTTGAAATAGAAGTACAATATCATGTAAAAAAAAAAAAAAGGATACGGCAATCTGATCCTTCTTGTTTTCTAGATCCAATGACAGTATTCAGATTAGTGATCCTGGCCTCCCGATAAATATTTCTTGAACAACCAAGAAAATTTGGAAGATGCATCTGTCCTCCTGCTCTCCCGCTCCGTCGTGGACCGCTTGGGGTTTGAGATGTGATGGCAGGTGGGGGATGACAAAACGTAGCTGTCCACGTGGAGCCGTGTTATTAATGCCGTCACGTGTATTAATGGGGACAACGCAACTGTAAATAATTGCAGCTCGTTTCGGGCAAATCCGGAACCTTTCCGTCCCAGCTAACCGTCGTGTATAATTTGGGTCGGATTAGACCAACAGGTATAAACCTAACTTGTGCTATTTTATTTTATTTTTTATTGAGCAAAAGAATAGAAGGGTTAAACTTGTTAGGGCTATCTTCAAAGATCAATATCCTAGCAGATAATTATGGGATCCTATCTCGAAATTCTAGCAGATAATTACGGGATCCTGTCTCAAAATCTTAGCAGATAATTACGGGATCCTATCTCAAACTCATGACCTGTTTTATAGTGAGGCAAAGTCTCTACTAACCGAGTTACCGCGGCTACCGCTTTAGCGATAAAATCAGTATGATTTTATTAGGTTGAGACCCAGAGGAGATCTTGGATACCCTTAACTCTTAATGAAATCCGAATTCAAACTAATATGATAGGTAGCCATCCAACTTTACATTGATCCATATTTTTGACAGGGCTCTTAATCTCAAAAAACTCAAAATTTACCATCAGAATTTAAACTATCCTTGATCTCATCCAACTAATCCGAGAAAACTCAGAATTTTAGGAGTAAGCTAATTATTGAACTCGTACTTTTTGTTTTTTGCTTTTTTCAAATCAATTTAACAGTTTTGGACTATCATGTGAATGTTTAAAACTTTGCAATCTATTTGAATGCTCGGAGATATATGTATACATTATAAACCCACTACAGTGAACAGGATCTATCCTGACGTTTAAATTGACCTTTATCGATGCTTTAAAGCATCGGTAAAAATATATTCGATGCTTGCAAAAGCATTGCAAAGCGAAGAGTGGAAACGGTTTTTCCCGACGCTTTGCAAAAGCATTGTAATAGTGTCGGGCATTTTTCCGATGCTTTAAAGCATCGGTAATTATCGTTATTGCCCACGCTTTAAAGCATCGGTAATAAAAGTATTTCCGATGCTTTTAAAAAGTATCGGCAATATATTTTTTCTGATATTTTAAAGCATTGTTAAAAACATAATTACCGATGCTTTAAAACGTCGGTAATAATGATCATTCCCGAAGCTTTTAAAAAGCATTGGGAATAAATTATTCCCGACGCTTTAAAGCGTCGGTAATAAATAACGGAATAAAGATATCCCGACGCTTTAAAGCATCAGGAATTTCATTTTTCGAAAAAAAAAATAATTATTTCAAAATTTGAAATATATATAATTTTTTTAACCTGTACATAAATAAGACATATTTCAATTTCATTCCAGGCATTCATCATACATCCAAACATAAATCGAAATATAAATCAAAAAATATAATACATTACAATTTAATATTAATTTGTTACACATGTCTGTTTAACAAAATTAAAAAATACATGAAAATACATAGAGTGAAATAATAAAAAAGTCGAGGTCAATGATCTGCAGGAGGTAGATCGTCATCCGGTCCATGTGGATCTGATATTCCAGAAGCCTATAAATAAATATTTAAAATATTTAATTTATAAAAATATTAATGACAATATATTATATAAATTATTGATTTAACATAAAAATATATATTTAAAATCATATATATGTACCTGATATGGAACAAACATCTGTATGACAGATGTAAGCCGCTCAATGTGCTGCTCATGCTATCCATCGCTGCTCTATCGGCATCAACTCTCTGTCGTATCTTCTCTACCTCAGCACGGCTCTGTCGAATCTCCTCAGCACGGCTCCGTCACATATCCTCTATCTCCTCATCGAGTCTGCGAACACGTGCATCCTGAGCACTATCTACAGCCTGACGTGTATGTGTACTGACCGTAGATAATTGAGTGGGGGTGACTCCAACTCCATATCCCCTTACTTGACCGTAGCGCTCCGGGCCCATCAACTCTGTAAATACCTCGGCCTCGATACGACTACACTACATAGATGCTGTAGAATCATCAACACGTTCAGCAATAAGAGTTGTAGCTCTTTCCTGTATTAATTTAGACAAATAGTAGGGTCTTAAAGATTAACAAATTACAATTTAAATCGTTAGATGAATTAAATGTTAATAACTTATATATATATCCCTCGACTCATCTCTGACAAAAGTGCCATCACGATGAGTATGAGTCATTCGATAAAATTCCACATGATCGGGTTCCCTCCCATGCTCATCGGCCTACAAGAAATATTATAATTTAAGCAAATAACTCAAACTATTTTAAAATTTATTAAAGTATCAAGATATATATGTATTGCGATACATCGTCCGCGATACATATATGTATCGCGATACATCGTCCATGATATATTATCCGCGATACATATATGTATCGTGATACATCATCCGTGATATATATATGTCCCGCGACACATATACATGTACCGCGATACATATATATGTACCGCGATATATAAATATACCGTTATAAGAAATAACTTATCCTAGCACCTCTAAATCCTAGTATTTAGGTAACTTGATGTTGTCATCAAGTGATCTGTTGCAAGACTAGGACACAATTTTGAAATATCCTGTAAGGACTTAACAAAAACTACTTAATCTATATCACAAAAATTAAGAGAATAGTTTAAGAAACTTACGAACTCCTGCCTGACTCGCGCGTAACTCTTCGATCCTGATATGTGGAGAACAGACCGAGATGCTTGTGCAGCTCTACCAATATCAGAATATGTTTGCAAAATCAAAAAAAGAACTCATATCAAGAAAGTAATGTATATATATATATATAATATACCATATTCTTTAATAAACTTGCTTCAAATAAATTAGAAAATACATGTCCCCTGTCAGAAATCCAATAGTGAACCAAGTCCACCCACTGATGAGGGGGTACATCAGGAGTACAGGTACCAACTACCTGCTCCTCCGTCATACCCGGCAACTTGTATTTCGCTTCAACTGGGCTTTATATTCTTTCTATTTCCGGTTGAGAGATTTCAGTACAAAGTCATGAAAGGATGGAGGAAGTACAAACTTTTACCCTACAAAACAAAATAATTAATAATAATATAAAACATACAGTAATATTTGAACTATACAAGATAACAAATAATTTAATACAAATTTTTTACCTGTATAACTTGAAGAATCTCTACTTTATACATCGGAAGCATATCATTCCACTTAGCATAGCTAAGTGGACAAAGCTGATGCCTCCGTGCAACCATCCCCAGAAAAGAGCTCAATAAGCTAGCGGCTTTCTTAATTGGCTGCCCCATATTTTGTGATCGGCTAAACATGATAAATCCTGACCATGAAAGAAACTCATGCAAGTTAGGGAAAGCTGCAGCACCATATTTTGAAAATACAAATTAAGATAACGTATGAACTTTAGAGAAATTGGTTTCAACTTATATTAATTGCATGTGCTTAGGTTTATGAAGCCTGTTTAAAGGATTCATTTTGCATACATGAAAGGAGAAGGTTTTAATATATTTAAAGTATGATTAATTATATGATAAATATCAGATGATTCTCTAACTCATCTTTTGTGGATGCATCCATTTTTATAGAATTGTTGCCTTGCTAGGGAGTAATGTAACCATTATTATCTCAACTCCTATATTTACAAGGAAACTAAAAATTTTGCTGACTGGATGATATTTTATGCCATAAATCATATAAAATCTACTTCAAAAAACTTCTCGATGGATCTTCCTATCCCATTTTCTAATAATATTTAAATCTTAGACTCCAATGAACGTATCTATTTTTTCTTAGATTTAAATTATCCAATTTATCAATAAAAAAAAGGAGAAAGTTAAATACAAAAATTCACAAGAAATCTCCTTCAGAACTTTCATGGATTTTTTAAAAAATAATTAATATTTTTTAAATAAATATTTACTAAATAGGTGTAATCCCAACTCTATTTATCATAGTAGGTGTTTTTGGCTGACATGGAGATTTGATGAGAAGAAATCACACTACAGTAAAACAGGGCTTTAGCGATGCTTTTTTAGGCCTTTACCGATATTTTTAAGCATCGCCAAGAAACCTCCCGACGCTTCTTAAAGCATCGCCAAAGCGTCGTCTATGCAAGCATGGGGACGCCACCTACCGACGCTTCTAAAAAGCATCGGCATTTCTCGATGCTTTAAAGCATCGCTAGAGTTTAAATTTAGCGACGCTTTAAAGCGTCACCAGTTTTAAGTCTAGCGATGCTTTAAAGCATCGCCAGGTCCAAACCTAGCGACGCTTTAAAGCATCGCTAGACTTAAAACTAGCGACGCTTTAAAGTGTCGCCAGGTCCAAACCTAAAGCATCGCTAGACTTAAAACTGGTGACGCTTTAAAGCATCGACATATTTTTTTTTTAAAAAAAAAAATTAAACAGATAGCTATACCTATTATATACATACAATACAACCTGTATACATCATCAAAATAAAATTCTTCAAACCTGTATCATATTTAACATACACAAACAAATAACATACACAAACAAATAAAAACATATATTCAAACTTGTATCACATCCAACATACACAAACAAATAAAAACATTCAAACCTGTATCACATCCAACATACACAAACAAATAAAAACATTCAAACCTGTATCACATCCAACATACACAAACAAATAAAAACATTCAAACCTGTATCACATCCAACATACAGAAAGATAAATACAAACCAATGATAAAGATTTATATATATATATAAAAGTGCCAATCCAAGTTCAAATAAACAAAAAGACATACAAAAATAATAAAAAAAAAGCTGTCATCACTGATCCGTGGGAGGCTGGTCGTCGTCAGGTCTGTGACTCGTAGATGCACCAGGAACCTACAAGATATACATCAGGAATTATATTACATACATTATATATATTATAAAGAATTAGATACATACAAAATTAATAAATAATTACTTACCTGAGATGACATGAACATATGCAGCACAGATGTAACATGCTCTAGCTAAGACCTAATGGTCTGCATCTTTGCTCTATCTGCATCACATGTCTGTCGGAGCTCTGCTATCTCCTCTTGGAGCTGACGAACATGTAACTGATCATGACTCTCTCTAGTGTCCCGAGTATATCTACTCATCTCAGATAACTGAGTAGGGATAACTCCAATCCCATAATCCCTCACTCGTCCAGGATGCTCTGGTCCCATCAACTCCGAGAATACCTCGACCTCGATGCGACTGCTCTGAGTAGATGATGAGCCCTCGCCAGCACGCTCGGAGATCATAGAGGTAGCCCTATTCTATATTTTATAAAAAACACATATATCACTACTTAATAAAAATAAAAATGTAAATCATAATATAATATAAATAAAAAAAATATACATATATATCTCTGGACTCCTCCCGAACAAAACTGTCATCCTGGTGAACATGAGTCATCCAATAGAACTCCACCTCACCAGGCTCCCTCCCCTGCTGATCAGCCTATATAAAGAATAAATATTATAAAAAAATTTAAAATAACACATCTTATACCGCCGTACCATGATACATGGCACATGCATGATACATGATGATACATGATGTTAAAACTATAAGTATACTAAAAGTATTATAGGATGAGAAACATACAAACTCATGCTTGAGCCGTGCATAACTCTTGGACCCCGCTGTATGAGGAACAGATTGAGCTGCTCGTGCAACTCTACCAATAGCAGAATATGTCTACAAAATAAAATTAAAACTATGTTATATATTGTATAAATATAATTATAACGAATGAAAATTAATAAATTTCAAAGTGTTTGATGATGCTATACAACCTGTGCCCTCTCGGAGAACCAATAGTGCACCAGCTCCATCCACTAATGAGGGTGAACATCAGGAGGACAGGTAGCTGCAACCTGCTCCTCTGTCCTACCCTCTCGCATGTAGTCTCTCTTCAACTTCACCCTTTATTCTTTCCATTTGCGATTGATAGACTTAAGAATAATATCAGAAGAATCTGAAGGAATAACGAACTTGCTCTATAATTTAAATAAACAATAAAATAAGTATTAAATGAAATAAGTAATTCAATTGTTAAAAATATAAGATATAAAATAATATATCAATTTTTTTACCTGTACAACTCGTAGTATCTCTATTTTATATGCAGGAAGTATGTCGTTCCACTTCAAATAATTCAGGGGATATAGCTGACCCCGGCGTGCTACTGTCCCCAGAAAACTAGTCAACAAGCTAGCAACTTTCTTAATAGGCTACCCTAGCTTGTTGCACTCTATGACTATCCTCTCATCCTCAAGTAACTGCCACACATCATGGACTAGTGTGGGTCCTCGCCTCCGCCTAAGTCTCCCGGATCCATCTACAAAAAAAATACATAAAGTTATATATCAAAACTATTGCATATGTATGAATTGAAATGGGATGAAATTCTTAAATTACCCTGTATCTGTATGTCATCGATGATAGGCTCGTCATCAAAATGATCCATAGGAGGATCGTGATGTGTGGACTCGGAGGGAATGGCATCGTCATGAGGTGGAGAGGTACTAGCATCGGTCGGATATGCAGAATAGAGGGACTCGCATCTGACCGATGTGAAGATGATCGACTGCCCACGGGCTGCTGTGCTGAAGAACTACTAGCCTCGGTATGGGAAAACTGAAACTGTACATCTGATAATCGTTTCCTTCGAGGCATGGTGTACCTAACATGCATTATTTTAAAACAAGTCAGTCAACATTATAATCAAATTATAACGGAAATGAATTACAATTTAAAAGATAACATAATCATTCATGCAAAAATGTAAACCATCTTATAAACTACTTGTCATAATCAACCAGTTATGCCTTCCTCGGAATCCAACCTAACCAAAATGGTTATATCATTTATATGATCATCCGGCATAATATTATAAGGCATACACTGAGTATAAGTATCATCATCATTTTCTTCCACCATTTTTCCCATGTCATACAAGTCTCTGGATTTTTTCTTAATAACAGTAGCCCATTCTTTATCTTTCAAGTCTTGTACATAAAAAACTTGCCAAGCTTAAGATGAAAAGATAAATAGATCATCTTTCAATAACACACCCGTATGTATCAATCTTGAAAAATTGACAAGTATGAATCCGTTTGAGTCCTTTTTCAAATCTCTCGGTGTATTTATATCCATCCAATCGTATCGAAATAATACAACTTTAAAATTTCCATAATAATCAAACTTCAAAATATCTTTAATATGCCATAATAAGATTTTTCATTTGCTTCTACCATAACACTACTGTTCTGAGCTTTTCTAAGTTTCTCATGCTTCTTGGTATGAAATTTAAAGCCATTTATAATAAAACCATTATATTTGTTCACAATATAATTTGGACCTCTGGCAAGTGCTATTAGTTCTGTTGAACTATTTTTCTCCATCAGTACCGTTACCTAGAAAATATAATATCAATTATCGATCACTTATTCGATGTTAAATGTATATCAAATTATTATACGACTCATATATACTAACATGATTGGCAAGCCATTTAGGAAATAACTCAACCAACCATCTTTGTTCAATCCTTGGATTAGGATGAGTAGAATGATTGGCTTGTCTTTGTACAGCTAAAAATTCACTGCATGACAATCAAATATAAGTTTGACAACAACATATATAATATTTAGTATTATCCATGTGTAGATAGACTAACCTATGATAATTATATATTATGTCACTATGTAGTAATACATAACGGTGTGCTTGTAACAAGGATTTATGGTCAAGAACAATACTTTCAGCTTTTCCTATAAATCTTCCAGATGATGCAAATTTTTATAGATCTGTATTCTTTATAGTATCACCATGACGTTGAGGTCGATTGAATACAGTCTCTACACCTTCAAGATATCTTGAACAAAATTTTAAACACTCTTCAGCAATATATCCCTCTGCTATTGAGCCCTCAGGATGGGCTTTGTTTTATACATAATCCTTCAAACACACAAGATACCTTCAAAAAGTATGATATTTATTAATATTAATATCATGTTAAATAATGAAAAAGATATATAAATTATAAAATTTAAGTTTTACAGCATTACCTCTCAATAGGGTACATCCATATGTACTGTACCGGTCCACCAAGTTTAGCTTCCAAAGCTAAGTGAATGAGTAGATGAACCATAATCATAAAAAATCCAGGAGGAAAAATCTTTTTCATCTGACATAATGTAAGTACGACTTGAGACTGCAACTGATCAAGCTCCTGAGGATCAAGAACCTTAGAATATAATACCTTGAAGAATGATGATAACTGAAAAATAACCGTAATAACTTGTTTCGGCATTGACGACCTTAAAGCCAATGGAAGAATATCTTGCATTAATATATGTCCATCATGACTTTTAAGATTTGAAATTTTGCGCTCTTTCAGATTCATACATCGTGAAATATTTGAAGCATATCCATCAGGAACTTTGATATTCTTTAAAACTGTCAGGAAGAGATCTTTTTCTCGACTAGACATTGTATAATATGCATGAGGGATATAAGTTCTATCATTTGCAAGCACTTGTGGATGAAGTTCATGTCGGATGCCCATTTCTTTTAAATCAAGACGCGCCTTCATGTTATCTTTAGTCTTTCCATCAAGATTTAATATTGTTCCAATCAAATTATCACAAACATTCTTTTCTATATGCATAACATCAAGATTATGCCGGAGTATATTATACTCCCAATAAGATAAGTCAAAGAATATGCTTCTTTTTTTTCATAATTATTTAGTATACTGATGGGTAGATGCTGTGATTATATCATCATCATTTTCAACTTCAAAGAAATTATCCGGATCCTCGAACACTGTCGTATCTAAGGTACAAGTATTGACTTCCTCCGATACTTCTTATACCGAAGTCTCAACATCATCTCTTCCTCGCATTTTAGAGGACTTTGTCATCTTGCCATAACTGTGTCTGATACCAAGCATTTGTCTACGAATATCAGAACCAGAAGGTAGAATTGGAGCAGATCCTAGCTCTATAGTACCATCAAATAAATCCTTCTGAAATCGAAATGGATGATTTGCCTCTAACCATCGACGATGTCCCATATAACAGAACTTTCGTCCATGTTTTAACCAAATTAAATGGGTTGATTCACCACAAGAAGGACATGCAACTCGTCACTTAGTGCTCCAGCCAAATAAATTAGCATACGCAGGAAAATCGTTAACAGTCCATAATAGAGCTGCCCGCAGATTGAATGTTTGGCCATTCAAAGCATCAATTGCACTGATACCCTCCCACAGTTGTTTCAATTCATCTATTAAAGGTTGTAAGAAAATATCAATATCATTGCCTGGACCCTTATCACCTGGAATGACCATTGATAAAATAAGTGAAGACTGTTTCATGCATATCCATGGTGACAAATTATAAGAAATCAGTACAACTGGCCAGGTGCTATAGACAGAACTTAAGGTCTGAAATGGATTGAACCCATCACTGGCTAAACCCAGCTTGATATTACGAGCATCAGATGCAAAATCAGGATGTCTGTCATCAAATGCTTTCCATGCTAAACTATCCGCTGGGTGTCCCAGCATTTCATCTTTTGTATGGCTTTCATCATGCCATCTCATTGACGAAGCTGTCTTTGATGATGCATAGATCCTTTTCAATCTAGGTACAAGAGAAAAATAGCATAATACCTTTGCCGGCTTTTGTTTAATTTGTGTTGCATCCAATTCATCTAATCCCTCACTTTCATTTTCTTTTTGCTTTGTCCATCGTGAACATCCACACACATGGCACGACTCTTGATCGACATGTTCTCCCCGATAAAATATACAATCATTTGGATAGCTCTGAATCTTTTCGTATCCAAGATCCAATTTCTTTACTAGTTTTTTGGCTTCATAACAAGATGTTGGTAAACTAGTATCTTCAGGAAATGCATCCTTTAACAACTTGAGCAGCATAGTAAAATTCTTGCCAGACCATCCATTCAAGTATTTTATATGAAACAAATGCATAAGAAAAGAAATTTTTGAAAAGTTCTTGCAACCGTCTTATAATTCTTGATCTGCATCTCTTATCAGCTTCTAATAACGATCTGTTCCAACATTAGTTGGGGATATCGGCTCTCCATCATGTATAGATTCAGTAAATATAGGATCCCCAGATAACACAGCTGCTACTTGTCATCCACTGTAATCTCTAGGATGTTGAGCATCATATTCAAAAGCATCTCTGAGCAAACCCCTGATATCATCATCTCTTGCAATATTTTTCTGTTGGTTATTGGATCCAAAATCAGGTATATGTTCCATGTTAGAGGTTTGGTTACATATAGATTGTAACCTTGACTCTCCATGAAAAAATCATTCTGTATAACCTCTTAAAAAACCATTCCATACCAAATATTCTTCAATAATACTTGGATATAGAGAACTAGGATTTACACATTTTCGGCATGGACATAAATATTCCCATTTATGCTACTTCTCTCCATACCAAATTTAATAAAATTCTGTACTCCATCCAGATATTCTTTACTATTTCTCAGTTTAGTTATCTAATTCTTATCCATTGTAAGACAAAACTAATTGAAATAAACAAATATTTATAAGAACAGAATAAATTTAAAATAAGTTTATTCAATAGATCAATTACAGTATTATTAAATGCACCCTATCATCAACTAATAGGTAAATAGGTCCTATCCTATTCAAGAATTGCATTAATTTTATAGGTCATTTACAGTAACCAAAGGATACGCAATAGAAGTTCCAGAAAAATGTCGGCAGCATTTTCTCTTAGTTCTCCCTATACAAATAAATATGTATGAGGAGAATTAAAAGGAAATGCTATCCAAAGTATATCTGGAACTCTATCCGTACCGTTTGATTACTTAAGCACCTATAAAATTAGTTGCAATTCTCAAACAGTCCAAACTGGACATTCAATTGACCACTATACATATTTCTCCCATCCATACAAAAATTAAATAATTGTATGGATCTTGTAGAATATGTACTTTAATTAATTGATGGGTCTATGTTTCAATGCAATGCAAGTTTTTAAAAAAATATCTAAAAAATCATAATTGATCGTAACAAAGCTACAGATGGCATTGAAATCAAAGATTTGCAATAATGAAACTAACCTTAAAGCATAACATGTTCAATAAGATGCAGGTATATACCAAGAAATTTATAAATAAACAAAAATAATATACTAAGAAAAAGAACAATAATAATAAAAAATAAGGAGGAGGCTCAGTTATATACTATTTAATCTGCAACTAAATCAAAACGACTACAATCGGTTGCCTACAAAAGAAGGCCATCCATGATTGTTGCCATTAGAAACAGTTGAATCAGCCAAACATACATCGCATAATCATCATAGCCTCCATATACAAACATTAAACTAATTTTAAAATTGATTACAGAGTTTCTTTAATCTCCAAGCAGTCAAGCACCTGATAAGAAAAGATAACAAAACAGGTAAAGCATATTTTTTTTAGTAGTGTGCAATTACCAAGTTATTTAAGCTTGAACCCTGGCTCCTGTACTTGGACTAGTATAATATATGACTTTAGAAGAATCAAGACGACTTTTTGAAAACCATAAACTCAAACCTAATGTAAGAACAGAATAACATAGTGAAGTACAAAACCTGTGAGGTGCTACTTTATTCGCATGGAATATATTTGGGCTATGCATGGATAAGGATAACCTTACATACTGTCTGACAAACTAATACATGAAGCATGTACTATTTTCGTGCATGTACATACAGTTTCCAGTTTGGCAAAATATATGGCCAACTAAATATACTAAAGATATGGATATTCTAGCTACTTGGCCCATACCTATCTCAACAAAAATGAGATTGAATCTAGAACTAGATTCTATTAGGTCACCATCCCCATTAGACCGGACATCAAATTAGCTCTCAGACTTTAGATAGATCCTAATATTAGTTTAATGACCCTAAAATAACCTCATAGCTCCAAGCCCGGTAATATCTTGACCTAATTCCCAACTAAAATAATGATGGATGGAAGCTTGATAATAGTCCTTGTACCCTAAGAAGCTGCAAGCAAGCCTGCAAGCATACCGCATGAATCGATTATTGAATCCCTACAATTATTGTTCATAAGTCAGCCAACAAGAATATGCATGCATTTGATTTAAAAAAAAACTATGCCACAAGAAAGCAAGGAATTTAATAACATATAAATTTTGAATAAATTATCCAAAGAACTAGAGATGGTGATCATTTCCTAGCAATTAAAGGAGCGTAAGGAATTATAACATACAATAGAGTAGACGGACAAAGAAAAAAGATAAAAGAATATATTTACCGGCAAACCTAGGCAATATGGTGATGACTAAATGAAAATGTTAAGTGCAAGTGTTTTCCAAAATCAATTTGGATTGGGATATGGTGAAAGAGAAGATATCGACAGATAGGTGTGATTGTAGTAATAGTAGTAATATTGGAGCTACTTGGGTTGCAAGCGAGGAGGGCAATGGGTAAAAAATCAAAGTTACAAAGGACCATTAGGATGAGAGATAGAAAAGGGATTAAAGTTGTTAAAGTCAACAAAGTTACCAACAAAGATGATGAGGAGGAGTTCATCCAAAAGATTCGCTTTTAGGTTGGACTGTCGACGATCTAGGCTTCAGCATCAACAGGGATAGGCCATCCAATGGTATCTAAATATTAATAGTTTTTCAAGATCTGCTGACATAATATTTTTGAAAGAGACTTGTTGACGGTGAATAAGTAGTTATTAAATCAATCAATTTATAGAATTAGTTAAACACATTCATACTGGTTCTTGTAAGTAATGTATGGAGTATAGCTCCCTCTCAATTTATGTGTTGGTTGTCACCATGGCCCTAGCCATCGTTACAAATCTCTCATGGACTAAAAGATCGAGAGTAAGATCGGTAGAAATCAAGCCAATTCACAAAAGAAACTCAAAGCCAATTACCCTTCTCTTTTTTTTGGTTTTATGTATTTTAAGCAATTCCCCAAATCTGCTCATTCTTGGGTGAATGTCATGGCAAGTACTACGATGGTAGGATGAACTTATTTCATTTGGAATGAGTGAAATCTACTGCAGGCCAAATATTAACCGAGCAGAACATAATCACCCGATTGATATTAAAACATTAACATATCTAATTAATATACATAATTCGGCCTAAATAAGCATGTTAAGGACAAAAAAAAAAATTGCAAAGTAAAAATGATCGGTCATGAATCCATCATGGATGATGCCATAAATGAAGAAATCTAGCCAGAAATGGAAAGATGATAGGATGAAACCAAGCTAGTTATTATCATGCTCCAAACCAAGTGTATAACAAATACTACGTACCTAAAGAGCAAGCCTTACAAGCATACAAGGCTAAATCCTACTTGAATGTACCCTAAAATGGAAAGAGGTAGATAGATTGATGCAAATTATTGGATCCAAAATTTAACATTTTAAGATTTTAGATTGAGTTAGGTTTCAACTTGTATATAAAGGCATTCTCCTGGTTGGCTCTTTTCATTGCATTCAGAGATCTAAAAACTTTTTCTGACAATTGGTTGATGAAGTAATTAATTAATGTTTACATATAAAAATAAGAATTAATTATTTTATTTGTGATGACCCATGAATGCATTAAACAAATTAAGGTTCCTATCTTTTATGTAAATGATACATCCATACACAATTTGACAGAATCCAACAATACTAACCATGTCAGGGACTGAGATATCCATGCATGCATGTTAGGAACAAAGGGGCCAGATGTTATAGCATATAACTAATTCATTTTTTGAATAAAGAACCTTGTGATTAGATAGCAAGCTTCGGCTCTCACAGCGTATAAGTCCTGTTATTGGATTAAAAATTGATAATCACTTTCAATTTCATAATTTTTCTTATTTTTAAGAATCAAGTCACCACCAGCAAGGTAGCCAATCCATTCTAAATACATAACTAATACTCTCATGTTTCCATTCATTTTATTGCTTCAACAGCTTCAACAATATATCAAGGGAAAAATTGATCCAACTAAATATATCCTACAATATCCAATCAATGCTAAAGGGAATACTTACATGTTTCACATGTGGACATTATTTTCTTCATAAACAAATAAATAATATAATATTTATATTTAAAAAAAAACTTAATACCGCAGATGTTCTTATTTATAAAAGATTGGAGAAGCTACCAGCCGGATGAGGAGGAGAAGGAGGTTCGGTGGCTCGGACGGGTACTGCGTTGGCGGAACGAGCGGAGGAGGAGGAGGAGGTTCGGTGGCTCGGACGGGTACTGCGTCGGCGGAACGAGCGGAGGAGGAGGAGGAGGCTCGGCCGCTCGGGCGGATGCTGCGTCGGCGGATTGAGCGGAGGAGGATCGGAGTTTCGGCGACTCGGACGAGTGCTGCGTCGGCGGATCGAGTGGAGGAGGAGGAGGAGGGGGGTTCGGCGACTCGACGAGATCTAGGGCTTGGGCGGGGGGGGTTTGGGGGTAAAGGGGATTGGAGAATCCGGTGACGCTTATAAGCATCGCTAAAGTTCCAGTGTTGCCGACGCTTTTCAAAGCATCGGCGGTTTCCAGGGCGGCGACGGTTATAGGCGTCGATAATTGTTGACGCTTAAAAGCGTCGACGAGTTTTGGGATATGCCGATGCTTAACAAAAGCGTCGACAGGTTCTGGGCCTTCCCGGCGCTTCCAAGAAGCATTGGTAGAAAGGCGTCGTCCTTCTCCCATTTTACTGTATTGTCATAGGTTGTACCTACGATTTCTCTCTTCCTGCCTTAAAATTTAATAAAAAATTAAAAAATTACTAAAAACCTTTAAAATTAATAAAAAATTTAAAAATTAATAAATTTTTTTAAAATAAAAAATAAAATAAATAATAAGATGAAGTGGGGTACGTGGAGAAATCCAGGTACGTTGTACTTGCGATTTCTCCACATTTCCACTTTAAGATTTAATAAAAAAATAATAAATTAATAAAAAAAATTTAAAAATTAATAAAAATCATTAAAAACTCATAAAATATTTAAAAAAATAAAAAAATAAAAAATAAAAAATAAATGTGATGAAGTGGAGAGAATTTCTCTAAATTTTAAATTAAGAGATTAATAAAAAAATTTAAAAATTAATAAGAGATTTTTAAAAATTAATAAAATTTTAAAAAACTAAAAAAAATAATATGATGAAGTGAGGTAGATGCCAAAATTGCATGTTGTACCTGCGATTTCTCTACATTCTTACTTTAAAATTTAATGAAAAATTTTAAAAATAAAAAATATTTAAAAATTAATAATATTTTAAAAAACTAAAAAATAATTAAAAAAATAATAGGATATTATAATATATTATAATAAATATTTTATATTCTAAAATATATAAAATATGTTATAATATATTAAATTATATATTATATATTATAATATAATATATTTATTAATGCACGCGTACCGGTCATGGCGGTAGTGGTGTTGTATCGAGTGCTATCGAGTAGCATGATGGGATGGGCATCCATCGAGCGATGGGACTGGAGGTGATGGGGCACGAAGGCGGCGGTGTCTCTGGGCTTGCATTGACACTGCCATCCTCGTGCCTTGTCATCTCCGGTCCCATCGCTTGATGGATTGCCATGCTATCATGCTACACCGATCACGCTCGATGTGACCACACCATCACCACGATCGGTATGCATGCTCAACAAATATACTATATTATAATACATAATATATAATTTAATATATTATAATATATTTAATATTTTAAAATATAAAAATATTTATTATAATATAAAATATATTAAAATATATTATTATAATTCATGTTATTATTTTTTATTATTTTTTAATTTTTCTAAAATATTATTATTTTTTAAAGATTTTTATTAAACTTTATAATTTTTCATTAAATTTTAAAGTGAGAATGTGGTGAAATCATAGTACAACATGAAATTTCGGCATCTACCCCACTTCATCGTATTATTTTTTTATTTTTTAAAATCTTATTAATTTTTAAAGATTTTTTTAATAATATTTAAATTTTTTATTAATTTTTTAATTTGGGAATAACCTATGATTTCTCCCCACTTCATCACATTATTTTTTATTTTTTGTTTTTTAAAATTTTAAAAATTCTTTAAAAACCTTTATTATTTTTTAAAGATTTTTATTAATTTATTAATTCTTTATTAAATCTTAAAGTAGAAATGTGGAGAAATCATATGTACAACCTGCTATTTCTCTACGTACCCTACTTCATCATATTATTTCTTTGATTTTTTATTTTTTAAAAATTTTATTAATTTTTAAAAATTTTTTAAAAATTTTTAAAAACTTTAGTACTTTTTAATTTTTTTATTAAATTTTAAGGTGGGAAGGGAGAGAACGCAGGTACAACCTAGGATTTCTCCCCATGAACTCCTCATGCCAGCCAAAAACACTTATTATGATAAATAGAGTTGGGGTTACACCTATTTAGTAAATATTTATTCAAAAAAAAATTATACATCCTAGTATCAAAAAAAAAAAAAAAAGTATATTATCCTTCTTGCTATAGTGGGTCGTATCTCATGATTTTAAGTGAAGCTAGCTTTTGCCTTTTTTTTAATTAATTAATTTATTTTTATTTTTAGAGAGAGAGAGAGAGAGAGGGGGGGGGGGAATAAGAGGAAATGAGGAGGAAGCTTCCAACGAGGAAGATGACATTGCTAAGGGGGGACAGGGCGTAGGACAAGCAGAGAAAACAAATATATATACAAACCAATGAGAGAGACTAGTGAGCATGTGGGCACCTGGACAGAGGCGTCCCCAGAATATTAATCACATGGTCTTGCCTACCAGAAATACAGGGTACGTGGCATAGTGTAGCCTGGAAATTGACAGTACCCTATTTAGATGTCCAACTTCTTTTGTATGGAAATTTAAATATCAATGGACTTCTCTGCTCAAAATTGTCCCTTATCTTTATCCGGCCATGCTCATGTGCTGCTGACAGGGCATCCTTTCCAATAAGCCAACTCTTTATTATATTGCACCAATAATCTAACCCCAAAAAACAAAAAAAAATGAAGCACGGCTCTTCCTTGGCCGTGACCACCGGTGCCCGCATGATAATTACAGCGGAGGACGCGGGTACGAATAGACTGCAAGTGTCATTTAAAAATAGGATATCTTATTTATTGTTGGGACAAATTAGAAAGAAATCTTGAAATGTAATCCTTGTCTCCCCCACAAGCATGACCACGTGATCAAAAGATTTTATTGAGATCCATTTAATTAAAAATAATTTAGTATAAAAAAATAAATTTCATATCAGAATTTTATGTTTGATATGAAAAATCAAAAAAAAATATTATTGTGAAGCCCATCTCCTCCTCCTTGATATTTGTAAGTCTTTTTAAGGGGTCTATCCACTTCGATCAATTTTTATAGTATTGCTGTGATCAAAGATAGCAATACTATCTTAGTATTAAAAAAATATTTTTATTGATAGATGTTGCCATCCTCGTTGTCGCGCCCGTGCAGAGGACCAGCCGATCCTCCCTGACCGCCTGGCAGAGGAGCCTTCCTTCCTGCGAGAAGCCTGCAACAAAGGGGTTAGAGGACCCTGGCCGGGGATTCCGGCGAGGGAGCTCCGACGGTCAAGTCAGTAGACGACGTGGAGGAACAGACTCTCCCTCCCGATCCCCCTGGAGGGTCTCAGGCTTGGAGAGTTAACTGGTGAAGGGAAAGCGCCGGGGACCGGAAACTCGGCTGGGTCTGCCCGCTGAGCTCGCGTCCAGTCTTCCCTTCTCGGGATCCCTGGTTTTCTTCCTCCCAGCGAGGCCTTATGCCGGTCTTTCCTTCTTGTCCCCAGGCTCTTTGGCTTACCTTGCAATCTTTGGATCCTTCCCTCTTTATCTCCCCCCGTCGTGCGCTCGTCCTTTTCTCCCTCGAAAACTCCTCCTCCCTGTCTTCCTTTCTTTTCCCTTTCTGGTGAAGGAGGCCAGGCGGCTTTCCGGCCTCGTCCGCCGGGCCCAGCAGGAAAAAGGCAAGGACAGAAGAGAAAAAGAGGGAAGGCGGCGCTGGCAGAGCGGCAAGTCGTCAGGCCTCGGGCTTCGTGAGGGTGCTCTTTTCCCCGGGCGTGGGCGCTATCCGTTTACGGGCCCTGTTCCGTCAGGATCGGGTCTCTCGACCGCGGGACCTGCCGGGCCAATGTAAGTGACGTTCCGCGTGCCGCCGCCCTCCGTACGGGACGCCGTCTGGGGTCGGTACGGCCCGAGGGATGGCCTCGGGACCCGTCGCTTTCCCCGGGGCCCCTCCGTACGAGCGGCCTGGCCTCGGCTGAGTTGGACCTATCTCCGGGGACCAATTGGCGAGAGGCGAGGGATCGGCCGACCTCGGCTTAGGTGGACCCCTCCTGGGTGGACACCTGGCGAGGCGGCAGAGGGTCGCCTGGCTTCGGCCGAGGTGGACCCGTCTCCGGGTGGCCACCTGGCGCAAGGCGAAGGGTCGGCCGACCTCGCACTAGGTGGACCCCTCCTGGGTGGACACCTGGCGAGGCGGCAGAGGGTCGCCTGGCTTCGGCCGAGATGGGCCCGTCTCCGGGTGGCCACCTGGCGCAAGGCGAAGAGTCGGCCGACCTCGCACTAGGTGGACCCCTCCTGGGTGGACACCTGGCGAGGCGGCAGGAGGTCGCCTGGCTTCGGCCGAGGTGGACCCGTCTCCGGGTGGCCACCTGGCGCAAGGCGAAGGGTCGGCCGACCTCGGCCGACCTCACTTGGGTCGTCTCCTTCGCGCGCGGGCGCAGATGAGTCGGTGGAGGAACCCCGCGCCGAGCTCGACCTCGGCCTGGGCGGTCTGCTCTCGGATAATCGTCGGGCGGCGCGATCTTGCCGACCCCAGCTTTAAGGGCGTGGCGCTGATTCTGGCGGGAAAACTCACACGTGGCTTGTTCGCATTCGGCGATACCTGAGCCTGGCCACGTCACTGTCACGGATGTAACAGTTGCCCCCCAGCCCGCCGTTCCGTCGGGGCATCGTAGAACGGAACGTCGGGATTAATTGCAGACATGACGTGGGGAGGCGAAGATCTTGCTTCATAATTGGCACCTCGGCTCCACGACCTGGCGGTGCAGCCGAGGGAGCTCCGGCGCCCGCCGCTCTGCCCACCGCCGGGCCCATTCCGGCCAGCAGTCCGGCGGCACCGCCAGTGGCGACCACCGGTCCGTCGGCTACGGCTCCAGCAGAAGGGGCGGCCGTCGCAGGGATCGGCCCGAAGGGCCCAGCACCGGTAATCTCGCACTGGGACTCGGTCATCCTCGACCGAGGGCTGGCGGAGAGGGTGATGGAGTATGCTTCCACCGCCCGGGACCGCCGAGCTCGGGGTGGCCGGGACTACGCGGATGCGCTGCTCGGCATCCTGCCCCAGCTCTTCTCGGTAAGTCTGCTTCAGCTCTTCTTTTCTCTTTCAATCCGAGGCCTCCTGCCTCGGTACTGACATGTTGCTTTTGTCCTTGCAGATCGGGAACGACGTCCTCCTACTGAGGAACTACCTTGTAGGGAACGCCAAGCGGGACTCCGAGCGGGAGCAGAAGCTCGGAAAGCTCGCCGCCGACGTGAAGGACTTGGTGGACAAGGGGGCCGAGCTGCGAGCGGAGAAGCAGGCCCTCCAGTCCGACCTGGCGCGTTCCGAGGAGCGGAACAAGGAACTGGAGGCCTCCTTGGCGGAGGAGCGGACCTCCAACCAGCGCCGTACTGAGGAGGACACGGCGGAGAAGGCCCGCCTGCAGGCCCACTCACTGTTCCTGGAGCGTCAGCTGGACGAGGCCCGGCGGGAGGCGGCCATGGCGAAGGACCGGAGCTCGTACATCAACGGGCTCCTGGAGGCGGCGAAGCGGGAAGCGCTGGAGGCCGTCCCCAAATTCCGGGCTTCCGACGAGTTTACGTCGGAAGTCCGGGAGGCCGCCATGGACTCCTTCCTGAAGGGGTTCCGGATGTGCCGGGAAAAGGTGGGGGCCTTCTTCCCCCAACTGGACCTAAGTGCGGTCGTCGTCGGCGGCAGGAAGCCGGGGAGCGAGGGCAGGGCCTCCGGCATGACCCAGGCGACACTTCAGGCGGCACCCGCAGCAGCTCCGACCGACGACGCCGCGGCCCAGACACAGCCCCAGGAGCCGGTCGTCGTGGAGGTCGAAGAGGTGGCGTCCGCACCTCCGACGGACGGCGCCGACCCTGCGCCCCAGTGACTGTTGACTTGTACTTTTGCTTTCTGTGTCTTTCTCTTTTTTCTTTGGGGAGTTCCGGCCTGTCGGAGCTCCCTATTTGTACTGGACACTTTGTAATCCTTTTTCAATGAAGAGCACTTTTCGCAAAAACCTGTCTACTATTTCTAGTTCTTTCCTTTCTTCTTTGTTTGTTCGTTCCTGAGATGTCGGTCTGGGATACCTGAGACAACTGCGGGCCCGGTTCTTCCATACTAAATCGAAGGACGGGGTCTGCAAAACCGTGTTGCGGCAAAGCAAGAATCCTGAGCAGGTCCGACTTTGGGCTGCCTTCATGCTTGCGCGGACAGCACAGTTCCTGCACCATCTTCCGGGCCGAAACCTGGGATCCTCCGGACTGAGCTCGATGCCGCAGGCTTTCTCAAACCTTGCGCGGCTTGCTGAGCTGTGCTCCGGGCTTGCGCGGGCGAAGCGGATTCGGCGCCGCCTTCCAGGCCGAAGCCCAGGGTCTTCCGGACTGAGCTCGATGCCGCAGGCTTTCTCAAACCTTGCGCGGCTTGCTGAGCTGTGCTCCGGGCTTGCGCGGGCGAAGCGGATTCGGCGCCGCCTTCCAGGCCGAAGCCCAGGATCTTCCGGACTGAGCTCGATGCCGCAGGCTTTCTCAAACCTTGCGCGGCTTGCTGAGCTGTGCTCCGGGCTTGCGCGGGCGAAGCGGATTCGGCGCCGCCTTCCAGGCCGAAGCCCAGGATCTTCCGGACTGAGCTCGATGCCGCAGGCTTTCTCAAACCTTGCGCGGCTTGCTGAGCTGTGCTCCGGGCTTGCGTGGGCGAACTGGGTTCGACGCCACCTTCCAGGCCGAAGCCCGGGATCTTCCGGACTGAGCTCGATGCCGCAGGCTTTCTCAAACCCTGCGTGGCTTGCTGAGCTGTGCTCCGGGCTTGCGCGGGCGAAACGGATTCGGCGCCGCCTTCCAGGCCGAAGCCCAGGATCCTCCGGACTGAGCTCGATGCCGCAGGCTTTCTCAAACCTTGCGCGGCTTGCTGAGCTGTGCTCCGGGCTTTTTGTTGAAGTCAGAGAAGAATGTTTGAAGCGAAGAAGCTTTGTTAAAGGAACTGGGAGCCTTACATCACTGGTAGTACATTCTCAGGTTCGAGGGGTTCCATGTCCGGGGGAACCTGGCACCTCCCAACTCTTCCAAGTAACATGCCCCGTGAGGGAGGGCTTCTGCTACCCGATAAAGGCCTTCCCAGTTGGGTGAAAGCTTGCCGCACTCTCGTGGCTGGGAGGCTTCTGCACGCCGGAGGACCAAGTCCCCGGGACGAAAAACCTTCGGCCGTACTCGGGAGTTGTAATATCTGGCTACACGTTGCCGGTACGCCGCCATTCGGATTCGGGCCTTGTCCCTTGTTTCTTCGAGGAGGTCTAGGTTGAGCATCATCCTGGCCGGGTTTTCTGTCTCGTCGTATTGTTCCACGCGCAGCGTGGGTATGTTGAGCTCGATCGGGATGACTGCCTCGGCCCCGAAGACGAGGTTGAATGGGGTTTCGTCGGTAGCCGTCCTTGGAGTGGTGTGGTATGCCCAAAGAACGCTGGGAAGCTCGTCGGCCCACCTGCCCTTGGCTTGGTCTAGCCGCGTGCGGAGGCCCTGAAGAATGGTCCTGTTCGTGACCTCAGCCTCCCCGTTGGTCTGGGGGTGCGCCACCGAGGTGAAGCGATGTTTGATGCCGAGGTCGTTGCAGAAATCCTCGAACTCTCGACAGTCGAACTGGCGTCCGTTGTCGGTGACCACGGTGTGGGGGAGGCCGAAGCGGCAGACGATGGACTTCCAGAAGAATTTGGCGACGTTTGCTTCGGTGATTCTTGCCAAGGGTTCGGCTTCGACCCACTTTGTGAAGTAGTCGATGGCCACTATCAGGAACTTCCGCTGGCCGGATGCCGGCGGGAATGGGCCCAGAAGGTCCATTCCCCACTGGGCGAATGGCCAGGGGGCTGAGAGCTGAGAGATCGGGTTGGAGGGTTGCCGCTGTACCGTGGCGTGGCGCTGGCACCGATCGCATTTCTTCACGAAGTCAGCGGCGTCCTCCTTCATCGTCTCCCAGAAGTAGCCTTGACGAAGGGCCTTGTATGCCAATGCCCTGCCCCCCACGTGGTTCCCACAGATGCCTTCGTGAATCTCCTGGAGCACAAGCTTGGCTTCTGCGGGTCCAATGCACTTGAGGAGGGGATAAGAGTAGGACCTTCGATACAGCTGCCCGTCCATCAGGACAAACCGCACGGCCTTCTTCCTGATGAGGCGAGCCGCGTCTCGGTCTTCCGGCAGAATGCCGTCGGTGATGTACGCGGCGTACTTGTCCATCCAGCCGGGCTCCTGGCTGACCTGATGGACCCCTGCTGGTGCTTCGAGGCTTGGGACTTCGAGTCGCTCCACATGAGCGTGTCCCAGCATTGTGTCCGGCAGAGTCGCCAATCGAGAGAGAGCATCCGCGCGGGCGTTCTCCCCGCGGGGGATATGGAAGATGTTGAAGCGCCGGAACTTGGACGCGCCCGCCTTGATGAGCTCCAAATACCTTGCCATATGGGGGTCGTGAGCGACATACTCCCCGGACACCTGCCCCGCCACGAGCTGGGAGTCCGTGAAAGCTCTGAGGTTGGTCACGCCTAGCTCGCGGGAGACCCTGAGTCTGGCGAGAAGCGCCTCGTACTCCGCTTGATTGTTTGTCGCGGGGAACTGGAAACGGAGCGCACATTCTGCGACGACCCCGTCGCCGTTGGCAAGGATGAGCCCAGCTCCGCTCCCTCCGGAGTTTGAGGCTCCGTCCACATGGAGGATCCAAGCGTCCTCTCCGGGCTCGTTGGTGCCGACCTCCGTCGGCTGGGCCGAAGAGTCCTCCTCGGGCTCCTTGCCCAGACCTGCGCATTCGACCAAGAAGTCGGCCAGCACCTGTGCCTTCATCGCCGACCTCGGCCGATATGTAATGTCGAACTCGCTGAGTTTCAGTGCCCATTTGGCCAATCGCCCCGAGGTGTCGGGTCGGCTGAGCACCGCTTTCAGCGGTTGATCCGTCAAGACGGTGATGGGATGCGCTTGGAAATAGGGCCTGAGACGCTGGGCAGACACTATTAGCGCAAAAACGAGTTTCTCGGGCCGGGAATACCTGAGCTCCGCGTCCCGGAGGAGTTTGCTGGTATAGTACACCGGTCGCTGGATCCCGTGGTCGTCGGTTCAGACCAAGACAGAGCTGACGGCCTCCGGGGTAACGGCCAAGTAGAGGGTAAGCTCCTCCCCTTCCTCGGGCCTGGACAGCAGAGGTGGTGATGCGAGCGTCTTCTTCAACTCCTCGAAGGCCTGCTGGCATTCCTCGGTCCAAGCGAAACCGTTCATCTTCCTCAGCACCTTGAAGAAGGGGCGGCAGCGGTCCGCCGACCTGGAAATAAAACGGCTAAGGGCCGCAACCCGACCGGTCAGCTGCTGCACTTGTTTCTTGGAGGCTGGCTGCTCCATGTCCAGGATGGCCTGGACCTTCTCCGGGTTGGCCTCGATTCCTCTCTGGGTCACCATGAACCCCAGGAATTTTCCGGCGGAGACCCCGAAGGTGCACTTCGCTGGATTCAGCTTCATCTGGTGGTGCCGGAGGTTGCCGAACGTCTCTGCCAGGTCAGCTACGTGGTCCGAGTCAAGTTTGCTCATTACCAGCATGTCGTCCACGTACACCTGCATGTTGCGGCCTATCTGGTCTTTGAAGACTTTATTGACCAGACGTTGGTACGTCGCCCCCGCGTTCTTGAGGCCGAAGGGCATCATCCTGTAACAGAAAGTCCCGCGGTCAGTTATGAAGGTGGTACGCTCTTCGTCCTCCGGATTCATCCGGATCTGGTTGTATCCGGAGAAAGCGTCCATGAATGACAGGAGACGGTGTCCCGAGGTGGTGTCGACCAGCTGGTCGATCTTTGGCAGAGGGAAGCTGTCCTTCGGGCAAGCTCGATTGAGGTCGGTGTAGTCCACGCAGATCCTCCACTTACCGCTGCTCTTCTTTACCATGACCACATTTGCTAACCAGCTGGGGTATTGGACTTCTCGGACGAAACCGGCGGCGAGAAGTTTCTCTACCTCCTCGTCGATCGCCTTCTGCCTCTCCATGGCAAAGCTTCTCTTCTTCTGGCGGACCGGGCGGCTGCCTGGGTCCACGTTCAGGCTGTGCATGATAATCTCGGGCGGAATACCCGGCATGTCGACCGCCGACCAGGCGAACACATCGGCGTTGGCACGGAGGAACTCCAGCAGGCGGGTTCGTTCCTCTTCGGGGAGCTGGGCCCCAACTTGCACCGTCTTCAGGGGGTCTGAACCAAGGGGAAAGGAGAGCAGGCGCTCTACGGGCCCTCCCCTGGGTTCCTTTTCTCTTAGGTCGAGGTCCTCGACCTCGCGGGCGAGCTCTGCGCCCTTGATGCCCGGGATTGTCTGCAGGCAGAGCGGGACTGGCTGGATCGTCCCCTTCATTTCCCCGAACCCGAAAGGCGTGGGGAACTGCACCAGCAATCTCCTTGTGGAGATAGTGGCGTCTAGTCGGTTGAGCCCGGGACGCCCAAGGATGGCGTTGTAAGGCGAAGGGAGCTTGACTACAGTGAAAGTTACCATGATGGTCGTCTGCCGAGGCGGGGATCCGGCGGTAACTGGGAGAGTGATTTCCCCTTCGACTCCGACGGAGTCCCCTGTAAAACCTACCAGTGGGGTGTGCACTGGCTTTAGCTGGTCGAGAGACAAGTTCATCCGAGAGAGAGCGTCATAAAAAAGTACATCGGCCGAGCTTCCACTATCCACCATGATTCGATGTACAGGGTGTTTCGCGATGGTCATCTCGACCACCACGGCATCATCGTTTATATTGCCGCTAAATTCCCCTCCTTTGGGAGGGATTACATTCTCCGGGGTTTCCCGGGCTCTCTTCTCTGCCCGGCCAGATCCGCGTGAGATCATGCCCACGGGCCTCTCTGTTGGCCGGTTGTCGATCGCAGGGACAGGTGGCAAGGCCGCGAGCGGCTGCTTTTCGGAGGGAGCCTCGTTCTTGACGAACTTCCGGAGGTATCCCCTCCCGATCAGCTCCTCGATCTCCCGCTTCAGGTGGCGGCACTCCTCCGTGTCATGCCCGTGCTCGCGGTGGAATTGGCAGTACTTTGATTTGTCTCGGGCTGCCCTCGGGTTCTGAGGTGGAGGTCGGCGGAGATAACGCTCGCCCTCGATTTCCATAAGGATTTTGGCTCAAGGTGCGAGGAGAGGGGTGTACCTCCGCTCGGGGGCAGATTCGGCCCTCGGCCTTGGGTTCGGGCGAGGGTCGGCTGGTGGCCCGGGCCTCCGAGCTCCCGGGGTGTCCCTCGGGTTCGACTTCTTCAAAATATTCCCGTCCAGCTCTCGACGGGTGCGGTCGGCCTCCTCCGCTCGGATGTACTTGTGGGCGCGGAGGAGGAGCTCGGAATACGTCCTGGGCGGCTTCTTGTCCAGGGAATAGGTCAGGCGGGACGTCTTGAGCCCGCGCTTTAGAGCCAGCATAGCGACGGGCTCGTCCAAGCTGTAGATCTCCAGGGCCGCGGTCTTAAACCGGGCGATGTAGTCACGGAGCAGCTCCTGGTCCTGCTGGCGGACGGAGAAGAGGCTGTCCACCTCCCTTGGCACCTTTCGACAAGCGTCGAAATGCGCCACAAACTTTCCTTCCAGCTGCTGGAAGGAGCGAATGGATCCGGGCTCGAGACGGGCGAACCAGACTCGGGCGGCCTTCCGAAGGGTTGCAGGGAAGGCGATGCACAGAAGGGCGTCGGTGGCACCCTGGACCCTCATGAGGGCTTTATAACCCTTCAGGTGGTCCAGGGGGTCGGTGGTCCCATCGTAGGGGTCCACCTGCGGCATGCGGAACCGTTTCGGGATTGGTTCCGTCTGGATCTCTTCGGAGAAAGGGGGGCGGGAGTCGTAGCCCGCCGGGTCGGCTGACGAGTTCTGCAGGTCGGCGAATCGCTGGGCGAACTCCGCCAACTTGCGCTCGTGTTCCTCTAGGCGCCTTTCGGCCTGGCGCCTGATGGCTTCGTCGGTGGAGTCTTCCACCGAGACTGCAGGTGAGGGAGGCGCCGATTGGTCTCGGCGCGGGGTCCGGACCCGGCGTCGCTTGCTGCGATGCGCCGTTTCGGCCCCATCGGCCGGGGATCGACTCTCGTGATCCTCCGAGCCGGAATAGTCTTTCTTCGGGGGAGCTTGGCGGCTCTCTCGGGGGTTGGAGATGGCTTGCGGATGGGACGGCCTGCCCTGGATTGAGCGCAGGCTCCCACGCTGTCCCGCGACCCGGGCCGCGGGGGTCCCTGGCTGCGGCTGAGTGGCCAGGGACCGTTGCTGATGCTGGAGCTGTCGGACCGCTGAGGTCAAGGTCTGCAGCTGCTGGACGATGGCCGCAAGGGATCCGTCCGCCGGGGTAGGCTGCTGCAGAAGAGGAGGGGGAGCGGGAAGCTCCCGTTCGGGGGTGTGGCCCCCTGGCGGGGAGTGGGCTTCTCCCACTCGGCTGGTGGACGCCTCGCGACCACGAGTGACCACCATTGTTAGGGAGCGTGATACCTGCAAAAAGCTAGTTCCCACTGGGGGTTAGTGCCCTGCCCCCCTACCTGGTGCGCCAATCTGTTGCCGTCCTCGTCGTCGCGCCCGTGCAGAGGACCAGCCGATCCTCCCTGACCGCCTGGCAGAGGAGCCTCCCTTCCTGCGAGAAGCCTGCAACAAAGGGGTTAGAGGACCCTGGCCGGGGATTCCGGCGAGGGGGCTCCGACGGTCAAGTCAGTAGACGACGTGGAGGAACAGACTCTCCCTCCCGATCCCCCTGGAGGGTCTCAGGCTTGGAGAGTTAACTGGTGAAGGGAAAGCGCCGGGGACCGGAAACTCGGCTGGGCCTGCCCGCTGAGCTCGCGTCCAGTCTTCCCTTCTTGGGATCCCTGGTTTTCTTCCTCCCAGCGAGGCCTTATGCCGGTCTTTCCTTCTTGTCCCCAGGCTCTTTGGCTTACCTTGCAATCTTTGGATCCTTCCCTCTTTATCTCCCCCCGTCGTGCGCTCGTCCTTTTCTCCCTCGAAAACTCCTCCTCCCTGTCTTCCTTTCTTTTCCCTTTCTGGTGAAGGAGGCCAGGCGGCTTTCCGGCCTCGTCCGCCGGGCCCAGCAGGAAAAAGGCAAGGACAGAAGAGAAAAAGAGGGAAGGCGGCGCTGGCAGAGTGGCAAGTCGTCAGGCCTCGGGCTTCGTGAGGGTGCTCTTTTCCCCGGGCGTGGGCGCTATCCGTTTACGGGCCCTGTTCCATCAGGATCGGGTCTCTCGACCGCGGGACCTGCCGGGCCAATGTAAGTGACGTTCCGCGTGCCGCCGCCCTCCGTACGGGACGTCGTCTGGGGTCGGTACGGCCCGAGGGATGGCCTCGGGACCCGTCGCTTTCCCCGGGGGCCCCTCCGTACGAGCGGCCTGGCCTCGGCTGAGTTGGACCTATCTCCGGGGACCAATTGGCGAGAGGCGAGGGATCGGCCGACCTCGGCTTAGGTGGACCCCTCCTGGGTGGACACCTGGCGAGGCGGCAGAGGGTCGCCTGGCTTCGGCCGAGGTGGACCCGTCTCCGGGTGGCCACCTGGCGCAAGGCGAAGGGTCGGCCGACCTCGCACTAGGTGGACCCCTCCTGGGTGGACACCTGGCGAGGCGGCAGAGGGTCGCCTGGCTTCGGCCGAGGTGGGCCCGTCTCCGGGTGGCCACCTGGCGCAAGGCGAAGAGTCGGCCGACCTCGCACTAGGTGGACCCCTCCTGGGTGGACACCTGGCGAGGCGGCAGGAGGTCGCCTGGCTTCGGCCGAGGTGGACCCGTCTCCGGGTGGCCACCTGGCGCAAGGCGAAGGGTCGGCCGACCTCGGCCGACCTCACTTGGGTCGTCTCCTTCGCGCGCGGGCGTAGATGAGTCGGTGGAGGAACCCCGCGCCGAGCTCGACCTCGGCCTGGGCGGTCTGCTCTCGGATAATCGTCGGGCGGTGCGATCTTGCCGACCCCAGCTTTAAGGGCGTGGCGCTGATTCTGGCGGGAAAACTCACACGTGGCTTGTTCGCATTCGGCGATACCTGAGCCTGGCCACGTCACTGTCACGGATGTAACAATAGATATATTTATAAATTTGATCATATTTTTATATAGAATTATTTCTGATCAAACATAGTAATCTTTTTGTAGTATAATTTTTCGAAAATATTTTTCTACCAACCAAATATGATAAAAATTATCTTTCTCCATATCATTTTTCCGGATAAACGATTCGCAGGAATCAGGGGGGCCCCCCCTATTTTTTCCTAAAATAATTTATATAGCAGGTGTTTTTAAGATAAATTCTCATGTAATAAGTATTTGGCCCCCCTACTTTTTTCCAAAATAATTTATATAGTAGGTTTTCTTAAGGTAAATTCTCATGTAATAAGTATTGGGTCCCCCTCTTAAATTCCTCAAAACCAATCTCAAAAAAATTGATAAACAAATTCCAAAAAAAAAATTTGGAATCGAGTCTTAATGAAAAAGTTTTCTAAAAAGTCTTGTTAAAAAAAAAATAGTGAACAACTTACTTGAGAGGCACCACCATCTCCTTCTCTAAAATCCTGAAGCCCAAATTCGACGAACCCCACCCGATACTTGCCGGCCACCGCCGTCCCCGATAGGGCACCCGCTACCATTGGCCGCTCCCCCCATGGCCCCACCCATCGCGGCCCTACCCCACCAGTGACCAGCTGTCTCCTTCACGACTTTGCCAACGGCCAGGCTGCCGCTCCGTCGAAGAAGGTTCGGGTTGCCATTGACTCGAAGGAGAAGCCCTTCTTTCATCTAATCATCTTTGAGTTCGAGTCGAGATCATCTCCGGAGTACAGAGCGAGCCCCAAAAAGTATAATCAATTTTTATAGCTTTTCTTTTTTTTTTCTCTATTTTTTTTAAACTAAGTTTATGATTAAAATTTTGCTTTTGTATTCTCTAATCTCGTGCATCTTTCTTCTTTCTTTTTTTTTTTTTGAGGGATGACCAAATGCAATCCTGCAAGTTTATGTTTTTAGTTTTTTTCCTTCTTTCTTTATTTTTTTAGATGTTTGATCTAAGGAATTTATAAATTTTTTTATTATGCGGTATTTGAGATTTTTTTGTTGATTGATTTTTTGATAAATTAAAAATTTGGTGGAATTGCAAGAATTATCGAATTGATGGATGTAGGCTTTCGTATCAATCTTAGTATTTTTTTTGGCCCTCCCTCAAAAAATTGGTGTGGTACGCCCCCGGTAGGAATCATCAAATTATCTCGTAGTTTAATATACCCCGATTAAACGGACCCTTAGAAAAATTCTCGATCCATCACTCTTGATGAAAAAAATAATACCACTTTATTGGATTGTATCATGTATCATAATTAATAATGAAACCATCAGTTTTCAACATCATAGACATTTAATGTAGCTCAGTTTTTTTTTAAATTTTTTTAATAAAAATGTTTTTTCCCTATATTATGATATCATGTTAGTTATTATGATTTTATGTTATTCCTTAATTATAATATTTAATTACTTTTTATGACTTCTTGTATCTATGTTATGGTATCTTGTTGGTTATTATATCTTTCTGTTATTTTTTATAACATTCAATTACTTTTTATAACTTTCTGTATCCGTATTATGATATCATGTTGGTTCTTATGACTTTTTATTATTTTTTATGATTTCTCGTATCTACATTATAATATCCTATTGGTTATTACAACTTCTTATTATTCGTTATAATATTCTATTGATTATAGCAATTGTATGTCATAATAAATAACAAAAAGTTATAATAATTAACATGATATCATAATATCTATCTATCTACTATATATAATTAAAGTTATACTATCTTGATTTAAAGGCACTACAATAGAATTGAGTAATCCCAACTAATTTTTCCTGATGGTAGGGGGAGCGTCGAGAAGTTTCACCACCTGTCGATGCTTTTGAAAAGCATTGGCAAAAATAGAATTTACTGACACTTATAAGCATCGACAAGTTCTTCCTTTTCTTCTCCAATGTCGAACCCTAATCTCATTCGATTGATCCACCGCCGCATGCTATCTCTCCTCCATTTCCTCCTCCCTCCCTCCTCCTTCATCTTCTTCATCTCCGCCGTGTTGCCTTCGAGTCCCTTCCTCGTCGTCACACCTTCACCTAGGCCCGATGATGCGGGACACAAATCGATGTAACCCTGGATTATTTAGGAAAGGGAAACAACCTAAGTAAACTAGGACCGTGGGAGGGCTAAGAAGCCTCCCGGGACTAGGGTGACACTGAAACTAAAACCCTAAAACAGCTGATATCTTTTGTTTTTAATTTTCTTGGTAGAGGTAGCGAAGGAAGGATGGAAATGGGGGACTGGGAACTGGAACTCTTGGCCCTGGGACTCACTCTAACGGGGAGACGCACACAAAAAGTCAGGGGTCAAAGCATAAAGCTACCCTCCCGAGGGATCAAAGCACATAGCTACCCTCCCGAGGGATCAAAGCACCAGCTACCTTGAGCTCTCATTGAGCCCATCATCCACATAGTAGGGCTCTCATAGAGGCCGCTAGGGTGTCTCTCAAAGGACATGAGGGGATAAAGAAGACGAGATAGGGGATAACTAGGGTGCTTGAACCCATCATCCAGGACTCTCACACCCCCTAACGAACCCATTATCCACACAGTAGGGAACGAGGCAAACGGGCCTCAGCCCAGAACCAAAACCAATGGAAAACCTCAAAAATTTATATCAAAGTCATTTTTACAAAAGGGGGAGAGGGGGTCTTTATATAGAAAAACCAAAACCCTCAGTTTCTTAGCCTCTAAGAAAACTAAAAAGGAAAATAAATTACATCAAAATTCGTGTTGCATCAAAAGTGGTGCTTATTTGCTCTGAGAAGTATGTCGGCTTGATTATTTGCGCCGAAAAGCATGCTGCTCTGAAAACTGGAATGCTTTGAAATTCGTGTAAACTCAAACTCACGGCCTGGACAGGGAGGGAACCAACTCCAGCAGGGCACCAGCGGATGGCCGGGAAGCGGGCGGTGGATGGGGCTGGCGGACGGCGAGCGACGGATGGCTGGTGGTGGGCTGCAAGCGAGGCGGCACTGGGGAATGGCACGGCACACTGGGCGTGCCGTTTGGTCTCCCATGATCGTGGGAGACCTCCTGGGCACCGGCGTGGCCGGTGGACGGTGGGGGAGGCCGGGGATGGCGGGATGGTGGCCGGCGAACAGGCGAGCGGCGGTGGCAGGTGTCAACGGCGAGCGACAGCGTAGGGGCGACATGGCATGCACGTCCGTGCCGTTTGGGCTTCCCATGGCCGTGGGGCCCAAGGTCACCGGTGGGGGCCCTCCGGCGGCTGGGCGTGAGCCGGCGGGCGACGGACGGGTGGTCGGTGGCAGGCCGGTGATGGCGGCCATGGGACGTGGGCAACGGTTGGTCTTCCCACGGCCGTTCGCCTTCCACGGGCGTGGGCGGCGGTGGTCGGGTGGGGCCGGTCGAGGGTCGGGCAGCCCGGATCTGGGGCCGATGGGGGTGGCGGCTAGGGTTCGGGAGTTTTAAAAAAATCACGAGAGAAGGATGGTGAAGATGTAATAAAATTGGGATAAAGTAGGAATAGGTTGGGGATAAAGTTAGGATAGTGGGAATAGATGGAATAGCGAGAATAGGAAAAATAAAAAAAATCCGAGAAAATAAGAAAAAATAGAAAAAGAACATGGACCTGTCCTGGATCCCCATCACCCGAGCCGACCACCACCTTACCCCTACCACCTCACCGACCGCAGCCCCTCCCTCCCACCCATTGCCCTCGCCAACCTAGATCCCCTGTCTTGCCCCACTGACCAGGACTTACATCATCCAAGTCTCCAAGCTACAAATATCCTCTATGCCACCTCCCAAAGGTATTTTTTTCTCCTCCGATTTATTAATTATGGCTTCTATAGATCATGGGTTATTTATTTATATATTTTGGCTTGGTAGGGGGAAGGGCCTAGAGAAATTTAAAAGGAGAGGTTGAGAGGGATATATATAGGAGAAAATTTGGGAGGGGTTTAGCCAATCATGGGGTCTAAATATGATATCCAGGTAAAGCCAAGTTTGGAAGTACATGAATAAATTAACAGCATATGCTTGACCATAATGACCATAATGTCTATAGATCCTAGAAAATGTTTGTAATCGTGATAGGTTTAACCAACTCTCCTGCTTCGAAGATTAAACTTTAAGCACATGATAAAGTGTGTAGCTATTGATGTGATTCTCATTACTATATATGTTGTAGCATCTAGTTGGTTAGAAATTTTTAATAATTAAAATACAGAGCCAAAAATAAAAGTAAACATAAAAAATAATCAAAGCTCTCGAGTGAATTTTAAGAGAGCCTCCCTCTAATTTTTCCACTGGTGAGAAATTCTGATAGCTAGATAATAATTGATTCTTTCTTTCTAGTCTCATTGCCTTTGTTATGGCTCATGTTACTTGCAAGCCTTCATTTCCTAACTTTCTTAAAATTTATGTAACGGATGGTGGAGTTAATGGCAGAGTTGGCTTTGCAATTTAAAGCTTTAACTCATCTTTTATAGCTGTTGCATGCGAATCCTTTCTCGATGATGTTACGATCTCATTAGCAAAGTTGAGAGGATTATGGAAAGATTTTGTTTGCACCACAACCATACCATGAGTAACAAGCATTGTTTTGAAATTATGCAATCATCTATTCATCATCTATAATATTTAAATATTAACTATAGTTATTTATGATTAATCTGAGGGAGGAGACTTGATTCTATAGGGAACAATCATCTGGGCAAATGGTGTTGAACATGATATCTTGCCCCCAGGTTTATAGATTGAGTAGAATGGTATTTGCTATAATTGAATTAGTTGCTGATAGAAGTAAAAATTAATATATATAATCACCTATATGGATAATAGGTATTTTGTTAGACATGCCAATGATTTTTAGGTTTCGCATGGTTTGCTGCATAATTGTTGATTGATTTGTAATATGAATATATAAATATTTGTGTGAAGATATAACAAATATTGATAATTTTGGTTGGTTGGAATGTAATTCTGGTCTTTATTTTAATTTTATTTGATATATCTTAGGAGTTATTTATAATGATGTATAAACACCATACAAGAAAAATAATAACTGATACCAAATTAGTCTAATAAAGAAAAATAATAATAACCAATATAAAATTATGTTAATAAGAAAAAATGATACAAAATTAAACTAATAAAAGAAAATATCATAGGATCAATTTTATACAAAACCAAGAATTATGCTAATATAATGTAAAGAACATTTAATTATGAAGTCTATTAGTAGTTCCCCTAATTGTAGTTCATCCCCTCTAACCATTTCATATTTATCTTTCTTAATAAAGGTTTCTCCAATCTACTTAATATGAATCTATTCCACCTTCAATCTTTGACAAATATATTAAATTTTATTATGCTGAATTCATTCTTCTTTTAATTTCTTTTCTTTTCTTTTAATTCTCTTTGGTTGTGTGTATGTATGGTCCCTAGGGTCAAAAATTTTTTCTTAGCTAAATTATTTTGCATTGTCCAATATGTAATCTGCTTTTTCTTTTTTTTTTTTTTGAATTTTGCTGTCATTATCACCAAATCTATCCATCTATGCAATAATTCGAAGAGGACAATGAAATATTTGTGATATCAACATCCATTAGCTATAAAGTAGCTCATTGCATAGGGAGTGGATAACTAACTTTCGGTCAATAATTCATTTGATATTCCCTTAAGAAATATAAACTTACTCATTTTAATTTACTTGTCATTCATTTGAAATATAGCTTCTGCATGCAGGAACCACAAGAATATGCAACGTGCAAGCTTAACAAATTGTCCATATTTTCTAGGTATAGCTTACATGTTATACAATTGGAATGGCCTTAAAATATGAGAAGGAGAATCCATCATTTAGGCCAAAACATAAAATCCTTGTCCATACTATCCTTTAAATTAAATTTACAACCACTATTCATTATATGGAGATGCTTTGCTATGTATTTGAGACTAGAGTTGCAAATTAAGAGTAGGTAAGAAATATGGAATTAAGCAACAAATAAATGATAGCAAATTATATGTAAAGTTATTCATATTAAAAAATTATTTTTATTTATAATAGATAAATATAAAATGCCTATAAATAAATAATGCTAATTCCTAGCCTACTAAATGTAATTATCATACAATGCTTTAGTAACTCAAGAAATCATTCAAAAAAGTAGATCAACTACCTTGTGCACCTTTGACTTTGCTCCATTACGTGGCACATATCATGATGCCAAATAAAGGGATTAGTAAAATTATAATATTTCGTTTGAATGACTTTTTGGATGGGAAAATTGAGTTACTAAATACAAGCACATATTATCCAAAATAATTCATGTATTTTATGGCACAAAAATAATGCAAAGGAGTATATATATATTTTATATTTCATTAGTTTCTTCCCATCTTAGATTTTAGTATCTATTTTTCTTGATTCTCTATTTTATGCCAATATAATGTATAGGTAAGATAACTCCAAATTTATTTATTTTTAATTGTTTGAAATTTTGTAAATCATTTTTTTATTCGATACCATGTAAATCATGAGCTTTATGATCATACTTATAAGATTTGGACCTAGATCCTTTTAAGAGGGTTATAACTAAACTAACTAGGAAAAATTTATGCTAATCAATTTAGAAACTACTATATTTTGATATTAATATGTATTTGCTATAATGAACAATATTTGTATGGTAGAAGTTGCTAAATATAATGAGGAAGGTGTACATACAGCATCTACAAATCAGCCCAGCAAATATTTATGAAAGAAAAAAAGTATCTTCTTTGACTTACTTTATTGGAAATATAATTTTATTTAGCATAATCTTGATGTCATGCATATAGAGAAGAATGTTTATGATAATTTGTTTGGAACATTGTTGAATCTTGATAGAAAGATCAAAGATAACATGAAGGCATGACTGGATTTAAAAGAATTGGATATCCGACAAGAGCTTCATCCCAAAATGCTTGCTAATGATAGAATTTATTTGTCTCCTACATCTTATGCAATGTTTGCTCAAGAAAAAGATAATTTTTTGATAGTATTGAAAAATATTAAAGTACTTGATGGATATGCATCAAATATTTTAAGGTGTATGCATCTTAAAGATCGAAAAATTTTTAATATCAAAAGTCATGACGGTCACATGTTGATGCAAGATATCTTTATAATAGCTTCAAGATCATCATTGTCCAAACAAGTTCTTGCAATTATAATTCGATTATCATCATTTTTTAAGGCATTATGTTTAAAAGTTATTAATCCTGGAGAGCTTAATCAGTTGGAGTCTGATGTTACGATTATACTTTGTCAGATGGAGAAGATCTTTCCACCTGAATTTTTTACTATTACGGTACATCTACTCATTCACTTAGCTTCGGAAGTTAAGCTTGGTGGATCGGTATACTATAGATAGATGTATCATATTGAGAGATATTATTGTCAATTTTTAATCTTTATATAATTTTTAATAAAAAAAGCATCATAATGATATATAAATAAATTTTTAAATATTGTAGGTATCTTGTACGATTGAAAGATTATGTACAAAATAGAGCCTATCTAGAGGGTTCAATTACAGAAGGATATATTGCTGATGAGTGTTTAATATTTTGTTCAAGATATTTTCAAGGTGTAAAAACTGTATTTAATAGACCTCAACGGCATAGTGATAATACAAAATTATATAAGTTTTCTACTATTGGTAGAATAATGAGAAAAAGTAAAAGTATTGTATTGGATCATAAATTAATTGTACAAGTACATCGTTATGTGTTATTTCATAGTAAAATAATATCTGACTATCGAAGGTTAGTATATTTAATGCATTTCAAGTTTAAATATCATATATTATTTTTTATTCTAAATTAACAAATATAAATCTTATGCAATAAATTTTTAATATATTAGTGACAAGGTAATCATAGCATTCGACTTAATTCAAGGATTGAGCAGTGATGGTTAGTCGAGTTATTTCTTACATGGCACTCAAAACGGGTTTGATATTGATATGGCAACATCGCTAACGTAGAGAGTACGTCAGACCCAGTTGGCTGCCAGGCAGTGCCACGTGGGGTCCTCTCTGGGCTCTCCTGCCAGGTGGCTTGACCAGTGGTCAAGCCGACCTCGGGCCGAGCTCGGCACCTTTGCCACTTCGCTAGGTATCAACCAAGACGGGGTCCACCTTGGCCGAAGTGGCCCTGCCTCTGCTCCTTCGCCAGGTAGTGCCTCCAGATGGGCCCACCTCGCCGAAGTCGAACCAGGCACCCCCTGCTCCTTTGCCAGGTGGCACCCCCAGATGGGTCCACCTCGATCGAAACCGAGCTGGCCTCTGCCACTTCGCCAGGTGTCGACCCAGGCGGGTCCACCTCGACCGAAGTGGCCTTGCCTTTGCTCCTTCGCCAGGTGGCACCCTAGACGGGCCCACCTCGTCGAAGTCGAGCCAGGCACCTCTGCTCCTTCGCCAGGTGGCACCTCCAGATGGGTCCACCTCGATCGAAGTCAAGCTGGCCTCTGCCACTTCGCCAGGTGTCGACCCGGGCAAGGTCCATCTCGACCAAAGTGGCCCTACCTCGCCAGGTGACGCCCTTGATGGGCCCACCTCAGCCAGAGTCGAGCCTTCTTCATGAAGCATCTGCATGACCGAGGGCACAAGCCCCGAGGACGTTGCTGAGGATGACATGTTCAGTACAGCATTCCCAGGCCTGTAATGATGCACGAAACCTTGTTTGCACCAGTTTAGGAAGAACACCTCGATCGGGGAACCAGATCCGGTGGGCCATGACCAGGAATCCCCCAAAGGAGTGGGCCATGGTCAATGCCTCGAGCCCAGGTATGTCTATGCATGGATCGAGGTCCCGCCCGGCTTTCCCTTTTCGTGACAGCGCGGTAGACGAGACGGGCTCGCCGTTTAACTCCTAACCATAGAGGGAGGCCGTTGACCTCCAAGGCCTCCCTTGGGGGTGAATCGAGGCACCAAAGCATCCGATGATCTAAAAAGGGCACCACGGGCAAGGAGGGTAAGCAATCAAGAGAGTAGTCACATGGAGGAGAAGACGAGCGATTTTGAGAAAAAGATTCCGGAGGGACTCACAAGAGCGAGCTCGGCGAGCCCTGTCGCAGGGACCGGAGTGCCAGCCTTTCTTGTTCTCGTTGATTCTCATTCATTAAAGACTCTTCTAAGTATGGAGACCCAGCGAGAATCCGTCTTAGTGGATCTGTTCCACTTTACCGCTCTTTAACTTGACCATCAAAGCGCCCCCGCCGGGATCCCCGGCCCGGGTCTCTAACCTCATTTTGCAGGTCTAGAGTGTCAAGATTCTACAACAAAGGGGATCGTGGTCCGGTGCTAACTCACAGCTGCAGGCCACAGCGGTAAGGTCGGCAACAGATTGGTGCACTAGGTATGGAGGACAAGGCCCCCCTATACGAGTAAGCCCCCCTCGAGCTCGAGAGTAACTCGATCCCAAGTATGGTGGTGACTCATGGACGTGAAGCCTCCACCAGCTGGGCGGGGGAAGTTCCCTCTTCTCCAGGCCCCCGCAGCCCGGAAAGGGAACTCCCCGCTCCTCCTATTCCACCTCCTCAACTGCCCTCGGTGGATGGTCAGTATGCTGCCATTGTCCAACAATTGCAGACACTGACCACGACCGTAAGGCAGCTACAGCATCAGCAGTGCTCCCTGGTGACTCAACCCCAGCCAGGGATCCCGGTGGCCCAAGTCGTGGGCCCCTGTGGAAGCCTATGCTCCATCCAAGGTAGGCCGTCCCATTCATGGGCAGCAACCAATCCCCACGGGAGTCACCAGACCCCCACGAAGAGAAATCATTCTGCATCGATGGACCACGAGAGCCGATCCCCAACGGACAACAATGATGCTGCCAAGCGCAGCAAGCACCACAGCGGCAAGGCCCCTCGCCGCGATCCATCAGCACCTTCTTCTCCAGTGGCCTCAGTGGAAGGTTCCACTGACGAGGCCATCAGGCATCTAGCTGAGAGGCACCTGGAAGAGCAAGAGCGCAAACTGGCGGAGCTCTCCCACCGGTTTGCCAACATGCAGGGCTCCCCCAGCGAGCCAGTGGGCTATAACGTCCGACCCCCCTTCTCCCGGAAAATCCAAGAGGAACCGATTCTGAGTCGGTTCTGCATGCCTCAGATGGATCCCTATGATGGGACCACCGACCCCCTGGACCACCAAGAGAGCTACAAAGATCTCATGAGAGTCAAGGGGGCGACGGACGCCCTTCTTTGCATCACCTTGCTGGCCACCCTCTGGAAGGTTGCTCGAGTTTGGTTCACCCACCTCCAGCCTGAATCTATCGACTCCTTCCAGCAGTTGGAGGGAAAGTTTGTGGCACACTTCGATGCTTGTTGAAAGGTATCGAGGGAGGTGGATAGCCTCTTCTCCATCCGGCAGCAAGACCAGGAGCTCCTGCGGGACTATGTCACCTGCTTCAAGACTGCTGCCCTGGAAATCTATAGCTTGGATCAGCTCGTTGCCATGTTGGCATTGAAGCGAGGGCTCAAGACCTCCCGTCTGACGTATTCGTTAGACAAAAAACCACCCAAGACGTACTCCAAACTCCTCCTCCGCGTCCATAAATACATTCGAGCTGAGGAGGCTGACCGTACCAGGAGAGAGCTGGATGGGAAGCCTTCGAAGAGGCCCACCTCGAAGGATGTTCAGGGGACCCGTAGGCTCGGGCTGCCTGCGGACTTTCAGTCGGGGCCGAAGTCAAAGAATGGTCCCGTTTCGGAGCAAACCTTCACTCCCCTCCTTGCTCCAAGAACCAAAATCCTTATTGAGATCGAGGGCGAGGGTTACCTCTGCTAACATCCCCTCAAAACTCGAAGAACTGTCTGACAAGATAAAGTACTGTCAGTTCCATCGCGACCACGGCCATGACACGGAGGAGTGCCGTAATCTGAAGAGGGAGATCGAGGACCTCATCAGGAGGGGCTATCTCAAGAAGTTCATGGGAAGAGAGGCCCCGATGGAGGACCAGCCACTTGCGGCCCTTCCTCCCGTTCCTACAGTAGATAACTGCCCGACGGAAAAGTCGGTGGGCATGATTTCTTGGAGGATAGGGCGCGCGTCAAAGAGAGCCCGGGAGGGAGGAGACCTAGAAATTGTACTTCCCTTTGAAAAGGGGAAGGGAAGTGAAAATGAAAATGAAAATATAAATAACGATGCAGTGGTGGTCGAGATGACCATCGCTAAGCATCCTATACATCGGATTATGGTTGATAGTGGGAGCTCTACCGACATACCTTTTTACGATGCTTTTTCTTGAATAAGTTTATCTCGTGGTCGGCTGAAGCTGGTACACACCCCTCTCGTGGGTTTCACCGAAGATTCTATAGGAGTCAAGGGAGAGATCACTCTCCTTGTTACCATCGGGGCTTCATCCCGGTAGAGCACGGTCATGATGACCTTCACCGTCGTCCGACTCCCGTCACCATACAATGCCATTTTGGGTTGCCCAGGGCTCAACCAGCTTGATGCAGTCATTTCCACCAGGAGATTGTTGGTATAGTTCCCCACCATTTTTGGAGTGGGGAAGATGAGGGGGAAGTTCAGCCTGTCCAGCATTGCCTGCAGGCTGTCCCAGGTACCTGGAGTGCCGAGCTTGACTTTGATGTCGATAACCCGACCAAATGGTGCAGGATCCCATGGGCAGCCCGATTGAGCACTTGCTAACATATTCCCTTGGCTTGGACCCATAGAAAATGGTGCAGATAGGAGCCGAACTCCCGAAAGATGAGCAGGCTTGCTTGTTAGATTTCCTTCGGGCGAACGTAGATGTATTCGCCTGGTCAACGGCAGATATGCCAGGTATTCCCCCAGACATCATCACCCACCGGTTGAAGATCGATTCGAAGTGTCATCCAATTCGGTAGAAGAAGAGGAGCTTTGCTACAGAAAGATAGAAGGCGATCAATGAAGAGGTGGAAAAGTTCCTCACTGCTAGCTTCGTGCGAGAGGTACAGTTTTCCAGTTGGCTAGCAAACGTGGTGATGGTGAGGAAGAATAATGGCAAGTGGAGGTTCTGTGTGGACTACATTGACCTCAATCGAGCTTACCCGAAAGATAGCTTCTCCCTTCCGAAGATCGACCAGCTCATGGATGCCACTTCGAGTCACCGCCTCCTCTCCTTCATGGATTCTTTTTTTGGACACAATCAGATCCGGATGCACCCTGAAGACGAGGAGCACACTGCCTTCATCACGGACCGTGGGACCTACTGTTATAAGATGATGCCATTCAGTCTGAAGAATGTCAGTGTCACGTACCAGCGGTTGGTCAATAAGGTCTTCAAAGACCAAATTGGCCTCAACCTTAGGTATACATGGACGACATGCTGGTGATGAGCAAGCCGACCTCGGACCATTTTGATGACCTGACGAAGACCTTCCGCAATCTCCGCCTCCATCAAATGAAGCTGAACCTGGCAAAGTGCACCTTCGATGTATCGGCAGGGAAGTTCCTTGGCTTCATGGTGATCCAAAGAGGGATAGAAGCCAACCCGGAGAAGGTTCAGGCGATCCTTGACATGGAGCAGCCCACCACTAAGAAGCAAGTCTAGAGGCTCACCAGCCAGGTAGCGGCCCTGAGCTGGTTCATCTCGTGATCCGCTGATCGTTGCCATCCCTTCTTCAAGGTGTTAAGGAAGATGCATGACTTCTCCTGGATGAAGGAGTGCTAGGAGGCATTTGAGGAGCTGAAGAAGACCTTGGTGTCACCACCACTGCTCTCCCAGCCAGAGGAGGGAGAAGAGCTCCTCCTGTATCTAGCGGTCACTCCGGAGGTCGTCGCTCGGTCTTAGTCTAGATGGACGACAAAGGAATCTAGAGGCCTGTGTACTATACAACCAAGCTCCTTCGCGATGCGGAGCTCAGGTACTCTCGATCCGAGAAGTTGATTTTTGCACTAATAGTATCTGCCCAATGTCTCAGGCCTTATTTCCAAGCGCACCCAATCGTGGTCTTGATGGACCAACCGTTGAAGGCCGTGCTCAGCCGACCTGACACATCTGGATGCCTGGCGAAGTGGGTGCTGAAGCTCAGCGAGTTCGACATCGCCTATCGACCGAGGTTGGCCATGAAGATGCAGGTAGTGGCTGACTTCCTAGTTGAGTGTGCAGGCCTGGGCGAGGGGCCGGAAGAGAACCCCCAGAGTCAACAACCAGGACCTGAATCGGAGGAGGATATATGGGTCCTGCATGTGGATGGAGCCTTTAATTCCGGTGGAAGCAGGGCTGGGCTCATCCTTGCCAACAACGAGGGAGTCGTAGCTGAGTGCGTGCTTCGACTCCAGTTCACCGCCACCAACAACTAGACGGAGTATGAAGCACTCCTTACGGGACTGAGAGTCTCCCGCGAGCTCGGTGTGACTAGCTTGAGGGTCTTCACCGATTCGCAGTTGGTTACCGGGCAGGTCTCAGGCAAGTATGAGGCACGAAATGCTCAAATGTTGAAGTATCTGGAGTTGGTGCATGCAAGCATGGCAGGCTTCAAGCGCTTTAGTGTCTCCCACATCCCGCACGGTGAAAACGCCCGTGCTGAGCCCTTTCTCACCTAGCAACCCTACCAGACTCATCGTTGGGCCGTGCCCACATCGAACATCTCCAAGCCCCGAGCTATGAAGTCCCCAGAGAGATCCAGCAGGTCACCCCGGAGCCCAACTGGATTGACAAGTATGTCAAGTACATCACCGACGGCACCTTACCTGAGGATCGGGTAGAGGCCAGCCTCATCAAAAGGAAGGCCGCACGCTTCGTGCTGATAGACGAACTGCTCTACCGGAGGTCATACTCCTATCCGCTCCTCAAGTGTTTGAGGCCCATGGAGGTCGCACTCGTGCTCTAGGAAATTTACGAAGGCCACTGTGGGAACCATGTGGGGGGTAGGACTTTGGTGTACAAAGCCCTCCATCAAGGATACTTCTAGGAGACGATAAGGGAGGACGCAACCAACTTCATTAAGAGGTGTGACCACTGCCAACGTCATGCCATCGTGCAACGCCAGCCGGCTATGCCGCTCTCCCAGCTCTCCACCCCCTGGCCTTTTGCCCAGTGGGGCATGGACCTCCTCGATCCCTTTCCTCCTGCATCCAGGCTGGGCAAGTTCTTGATTGTCGCCATCGACTACTTCACGAAGTGAGTCGAGGCCGAGCCATTAGCCCAGATTATGGAGGCGAATGTCAATAAGTTCCTTTGGAAGTCAATCATATGTCGCTTTGGACTTCCCCACACCATCATCACTGGCAACGAACGTCAGTTCGATTGTCGGGAGTTCGAGGAGTTCTGTAACGATCTCGGAATTCATCACTGCTTCATCTTGGTGGCACATCCCCAGACCAATGGGGAAGTCGAGGTGACCAACCGGACCATCCTGCATGGGCTCCAGACCATATTAGATCAGGCCAAAGGGAGATGGGCTGAAGAACTTCCCAGCATCCTGTGGGCGTACCATAAAATCCCAAGGATGGCCACAGATGAAACCCCCTTCAACCTTGTCTTTGGAGAGAAAGCAGTAATCCCAGTGGAGCTTAGCCTACCAACGCTGCGTGTGGAACAATACGATGAAGCCGAGAACCCAGCACGGCTACTGCTCAACCTAGATCTCCTCGAGGAAACGAGGGACAAGGCACGAGTTCGAATGGTGGCCTACCGACAATGGTGGCCAGATACTATAACTCCAAGGTAAGGCCACAGTCCTTCCATCCGAGAGACCTGGTGCTGCGCCATGCCGAGGCCTCCCAACCTCAAGAGTGTGGAAAGCTCTCTCCAAACTAAGAAGGCCCTTACCGGGTGGTTGAAGCACTCTCTCACGGTGCCTACTATCTTGTCGAGCTTTACGGGGCTTGATTTTTGAGGACATGGAACGTCGTGAACTTAAGGATGTATTACCAATGATGTAAGACTTCCTGAACATTAACAATAAGATTATTTCTTTGCGCAATGTTTGTTTCTATCTCGTAGGACTAGCATCGCCCGGCCTTAAGTTTGGTGAGCAAGAGCGAGGCAAGGATCCCGCGAACGGTTCGCAAGAAACGCAAAATTCTGGAGTTTAGTCCGAAAGGCCGAACGAAACCCAATTTTGGCATGAGGTCCCGGAGTTTAGTCTGGAAGGTGGCGTGAAACTCAGTTCCTCCACAAAATCCCAGAGTTCAGTCCGGGAAGCCGAACGAAATCCAATTTCAGCATGAGGCCCCGGAGTTCAGTCTGGAAGGTGGCAAGGAGTCCACGAGATCCCGGAGTTTAATTCGAAAGGCAGCACAGAACCCAGTTCTGGCAAAAGGCCCCGACGTTCAGTCCGGTAGGTAGCATGGAACCCAGTTTCCCCATGAAATCCCGTAGTTCAGTCCGGAAAGCCGCACAGAACCCAGTTCTGGCAAAAGGCCCTGGAGTTCAGTCCGAAAGGTGGCATGGAACCCAGTTCCCCCACGAAATCCTGGAGTTTAGTCCAGAGGGTGGCGTTGAGCTCAGTTCCTCAATGAGACCCCGAAGCTCAATATGGCATCCTAAGTCCCGGCACCAAAGATGTTCGGATTGCAAGCCGAAAGCTCCGGAGGCTCTTTTTTGGAACCTAGAAGCCTTTAGAGTTTGGATTTTAACGGAGGATCAAAGTTAACCCACAAGTTAAAGTTATAAAAAGATCAAGCTTGATATCGACAAGAAGCAGAATCAGGAGCCAAGGCAAAATCTGGGAGGAGCGGAGAGAAAGGTGAATTCATTTCTAGAATAAGGTTCTTGCAAGCAAAAGGGTCCCGACAGACCGGGTGGCCCAAAGAAACAAAAAAGAACCCTATACTAGAGTACAAAAAGGAATGATCTGGAGTCACTCCGCCGCCGCCGGTTCCTCCCCGGGATGGGAAACCTCTATGCCATTGGCTGCATCCTCGGGAGGTTGACTGGCAGTCTCATCGCCGGCAGCCTCCTCTGCTGCTATCGCCGCCTCAGGCACCTTCTTGGGTTCGCCCAGAACAACCCTGGCTAGGTCGAGCTAAGGGAAGAGGGAGGCCACCTTCTTCCTGCAGACTGTAAAACCCTTTAGGAAGGAGTCCACGGCAGCCTCATGCATCTTCCTCTTGTATTCTTCGAAGGCCAGGAACTGGGGCATGGCCTCCTATGACTCCCTCTGCGAAGCCTCCAACAGCCCGTTGATGTAGGACATCTTCTCATGGGCCACCGCCAGCTCCGCCAGGACCTCCTCAACCTGGTGCTCCAATGATCGGGATTGCCCCCTGAGGTGGGAGATCTCGAATGCGTCGTCCTCAGCTCGGTGCTGGTTCGAGATCCTCTCCTCGGACAGAGAGACCTCGAGGTCTCTAACGCACCCCTCAGTGCGAGCCAGGTCCACCCGGAGAGCCTGGTTGCTCCCCCTCAGCTCATGGCCCTTGTCCATGAGGTCCTTCACATCAATAGCAAGCTTGCCTAGTTTTGCTCCTTCTCGGCCTCCCTCTTCGCCGAGGTGGAGAGAAAATTTTGGAGCAGCAGTACGTCAGTCCTGATCTGCATCAAAGGAGTCAGGATCTTCGAGGGATCCAACTGGAACATTAAAAAGAGAGAGCGAGATGCTTACCGTGAAGAGCAAGGGAAGGATCCCAAGCAGCATGTCCGTATAGTCCTGGCCGCCCCTCAGGCGGTGGTCCCGGGGCTGGGCCGTGTAATCCATCATCTTCTTCGTGAGGCCCTGGTCGTGAATGATGGAGGCGTTGCTGCTAAGCTCTGGCAGCGTGGGGTGAGGCTCGGAGGAGGAGGGCTGAGCCGAAGTCACTCCAGCCGATGGAGCAGAAGTCCTCGGTGCCACCACCACCGGTGTGGCCACCAACGGAACGGTGGGCGCTATGACCGCCGGGGGAGGTGCTGGTCGCATCTCCCCTCCGCTCCCATTGAGGTCAACGACCTCTGTGATGAGGGCCTGCTGCAGGGATGGGCCGGGGGCCATATCCGCCACCCTGGGCTTTGAGGCTGGAATGGGCCTGGGCCCCTGGTCCGCCTCCACGCGGACCCTTTTTGGAGGAGTTTCTTGGGCCGCGCCTGAAGCCCCTCTCTTTTAGGCCCCCTCCATCAGGCTTTTAACTGAGAATTTCATCACTGAAAATGAAAAAGAAGGGTCAGATGATATATATATATATAAAAGAAGAACAGAGGCCCACCAATTGCCCGGATCGGGTTGACCCCTACCTCGAACAGGTTCTGCTTTGAGAGCAGAACCTCGAGGGAAGAGACCACATCGCCCAGCAACTGGGAATAGACCTCTTGGTTCACCGGCTCAACTTGAGAATTTTGGTTCGGAGACCGGTCCGGCTCATTCCAGACCCAGTCGACATCCCTAACCGAAGCAAAGAAGAACCAATTCTTCCACCCCTTGATCGATGTGGGGAGGTCAAATCGGAGGCACCTGGGTCGGGGAGAAAGATACCACCAGCCATCATCGGTGGATTATCGCTTCAGGGAGAAAAGGGCCCTGAACAGTGAAAAATGGGCAACGAACTCATGGAAATGGCAGAAAACTATGAAGGCGAAGATGACCCTGATGGCATTGGAAGCCAACTGGGCAGGAACAAGATGGAAATGACTGAGAAAGGAGAGGAAAAATGGATGAAGAGGAAAACAAAGATCCCTGGTAAAGAAGTCCTCGTAGAAAGCGACCCGCCCGGGGCTGCTAGAAGTGACTCACTCTCATGGTCTCAGGAGCGAGAAGTGGATAGAGTCCGGGACCCCAAACATGTCCCGGATCATGGTAAGGTCATCTCCGGTCATCGTCGAAGCAAAGCCAGAGGGACTGGAAGGAGTTTCTGCCACCAGAGGGGGGGCAGAGATAGGAATAGCAGAAATGGTGGCAGGGATAACTAGAGGGGCCCTAGGGGCTCTAGGGTTTTGATTGTTATGCCGCCCGGCTGTAACCGTTACCGGACGTCGATGGGAACGTCATCCTTTGAGGAGGAGGATGATGGAGTCCTCGGTCGGGACGGGCCGGCCTCATCTAGGTTGGAAGAAAAATGGCGATGGTGGCCCGAAGGAGCCATTGAGAAGAAGGGGGGCAAGGAAAGGCCTAGTTCAGGAGGGCTAAAGTCCAAGGAAAAGCAAGAGTGGAAATGAGTCGACTGAGCACTTACTGGGATGTTGCAGCGGAAGAATGGCGACCCAAGAGATAAAGAAGGACTGCTACAACTGCCAGTGAGGTGTGAGAAAGCCAAGAGACCTCGTTTCCGGAAAGTTCTTTTTCTTTTCTAACCAATCAACAGCGACCGTACAGTTCCTTTTTTGTCTAAGCCATCAGATGAGCACAACGTGTGGAGACACCCGATGACGATGCTTCGGTTCGCTGGAAACCACCTCGAGTCTAGCACGACATGATTATGACCCACTGAACGTGTTGACAAGGCGCCCGCGCATTGGATCTCGGGCGCGATAAGCAGAGCGGCAGGGATCATGGCATTTATTGCACATGATTTTAATCCTCCCACATCATCTCTGCATTAACTTCCCACATCCCTGCAGCGACGCTTCGATGGGACTAGGGAGTGAGGGGAAACTGATATGGCAACATCGCTGACATGGAGAGTACGTTAGACCCAGTTGGTCGCCAGGCAGTGCCACGGGCGATTTTGAGAAAAAGATTCCAGAGGGACTCACAGGAGCAAGCTCGGCGAGCCCTGTCGCAGGGACCGAAGTGCCAGCCTCTCTTGTTCTCATTGATTCTCATTCATTAAAGACTCTTCTAAATATGGAGACCCAGCGGGAATCCATCTTAGTGGATCTGTTACACTTTACCGCTCTCTAACTTGATCGTCGGAGCACCCCCATCGGGATTTTTGGCCTGGGTCTCTATCCTCATTTTGCAGGTCCGGAGCGCCAGGATTCCGCAGCAAAGGGGACCGCAGTCCGACGCTAACTCACAGATGCAGGCCACAGCGGTAAGGTCGGCAACAGATATATATTTAAAGAATATATAGATAGATTTATCATCGAATAACTTGTTAATATTTCTTATTATTTTTTAGGTATCAACAACGATGGAGAGAAATTATTCAGATGAATTAATAATCCTGGCTCGAGGACCAAACAAAGTTGTCAATAGATATAATGGTTTTATAATCAATGGTGTTGCCACCTAGATCATCATGGCCTGTAGCTCTGGTGCAGCATTGGGCATCTCCCTCCCTGCCGGTCCTTTGGCACGCGCACCCAGTCTTGCAAAAGAAAGGAGACCTAGGCCAAAGATTCTGATGGGAACACTTTGATGATCAAGTTAATGGGACGATCAAGGAAAACAGAGCCTCTACGACAAAGAGTTTCGTGGGACTCTCCGCGTAGAGGGTGAAAGGAAGAATAGAGAGTTACAAAGCTATACATCATCCTAAACACCTTTTTCCTTATATATATTCAATCATACAGATTCATCAAAAACATATCCTCTCTTATTTTCTTAACTCTTGCATAACCTATACTCTAAACATCTTCATACAACAGTTCCAAGATTTATAATGTGATAATTAACAATAGAACTAGCATATTATCATAATATACATCTACATCAGATTCAATATTCCAAAATCATTCAATTGATAATTGAACATATATATTCGACATAACTCATTAATATACTATATTTTCAGGCCTGTACTCTTGATGGTTGGGTCCACTCACTTATCAAAGGCAAAGATGCATCTTATCCAACTCTACAATATCCTTCAAATGATTTCTTATCATGATTTTCCATTCATATCAAGTTTAGGACCCCCCCACATCATTCAATTAGTAATTGATTATCTGTATTCAACACACCATATTTTTCAGGCCAACACTTCTAGAGCTAGATCAAATCCATTTCTCACATCTTATCTAGCTCCGAATATTTATAATAAGCTTACTTATCATAATCAAAGAGTACAAATCATCCAGCCCTTACAATCGTCTAGGATCAATCCCATTACTTATATTACAGGTAAAAATCATGATCCTCTTTGATACTAATCATATGCTAGATCTTGTATATAATATCTACAGATTATAAATCTAACCTTCAAATCTATTTTCTTCCCAACTTCATATCTTGACTAGTCATGATACAAAATCTAAATATCTCTTAAATTACAGTCCAAATTAATCATAACTCAAATCTTGATATCATTCACATCATATCCCAATCACTTATTGATGCAGAATGGAAGCTCTGATACCAAAAATGATGCAGAACAAAGAACAAAGAAGCGTATGCGGAAGTAAATTTAGGATTAATTTGTTTTTTTTTTTTTATATATTTTAGAAATTGGCTTTGACTCAAAGTAAAGCTAAACTAAGTTGAAGGAAACTAGGTAAGGATTGAAAGCACAATTTAGAAGAAACTAAATTATCAGAGTAGTTCAGAAGTAACGGATCGCTGGGGGTTGAGAAACTCCCAGACCTAGGGTTTCGCTCTGAACTTTCAACAGAACAGAAATAGAGAGGAGAGATGGTTTACCAACCAGACAGTGATCTTCTCAGAATTTGGGTGGAAGAACTCTCTCGAGCAGATTGTTGGATCCTCGGATTCGGCTATCTTCGTAATGGATCCTCCAATACTAGTCTTGTGGTTTGGTCGGCTTCTCCTGGACTCAAGATCTGGGAAAGAAGAGGAACAAGTGAAGGAATTCAGAAACTCAAGAAAAGATCTTACCAGGTTGAAGAACTTGAAAGCCGAAGTTGCTGAAATCGAATTCTCCTGGAGGCCGATCTGACTTCCTCTTAGAATTGCCGTAGATCTGCAGTATCTGGACTGGAGCTGGATGTTGGTGGTCGGCCTGGACTTGGAGATGGTGGCCGTGAGAAGGGAAATAGACTAGGGCTTGGTGGAAAGAGAAGGGTGATGGCGGCTAGGGTTTGGGAGTGGAGTGGCTAACCTAGGGTTTGGGGTTTTGGAGATCTCACACCTCCTCAAGGTTCCTGGGAAACCCGGATTTACTCCCTCACGGAGCTCAACACCTGGATGCAAGTGCGGAAGAGAGAAAACACAAAGTTTGCTCACAAAAAAATTTCTTTCATTCATCTGATTGTTGTAAACTTACAAGAGGGGTTTAATTTATAAGGCATTACAAGGGAGGAGGGTTTCACATCTTCCCATGTGGGACTAAAGGAGGGGATCTCCAAATTAGGGCAAATCCCTTACATATGGTCGGCCAAAATACCAAAAAAATAGGATTTGGGTTATAAATGGCAGGTAGATGGCGCCACCTTGCTTGGATTTTCAAGAAAAATTTTCTTCCTTCCCTGGATCAACTCTTTTGGACTCCTCCTTTTCTTCCTCCCTAAGTCAAGGTCCTTCCCATCTTTGTTTTGATTGTTTTTGGCAGGTAGTGGGCGCCCCCTTGAAGTTCTCTTCCAAGAGAATTTCTTCCCTTCTTTGTTTTGGAATTCTTGGGAAAGTCTTGGCCGCCCCCTTGATTGGTGGTCTCTTGGTGGACTTCTCCTTATCTGGCGCATGAGAGAAGGAGGTTGCCATCTGTGGAGTGGGGACCAAAAGCTGCTGGATGTGGATATGGCGCCCCCTGGACTGGGAGTGTGGCTGGGAGTGTGGTGTCCACTTGCCTGGTCTTGGAAGAAAGTGTAACATCCCATTTTGAAACCCTAGTCCACTACTGAGTCAACATGACTCAACAAAATAAAATGCAGGTAATGTAGACTCAAGCTAAATTAAGTTGATCTAGTCAACTCTTATTAAAAACCAAAAAATCCTAATTCTTCGGGCAAGGTTAATCAGAGATCCAGATGGAGCTCTGAAGTCTTCTTCTGAGTCTGGTGCCCGCACCAATTCTCCCAGGATGGGAGGAACTCGACCCTGTCGAGTATGGATCAAGTTGGCTCTGGTATCTCTCCAAGAGGTCTGGGTCCAGCTCTTGTAACTCTTCTCGGGAGATCCAAGAGTCATCAGAATCTGGCCTTCCTAGCCAGCGGACCAGGTATCTTTGGTATCCTCGATTACGAGTAGAGATAACCTGATCATCCAGGATCTTTTCAATCTGCTCTTTCCTCACAGGCCAATTTGTTGGTGGATACACAGGGTCAGGTTCACTCTCAAGAGCAGGATTAGGTTCAAAAGCCTCACTGGGAATCACAGCTGGCTCCCTATACTCTACTAGGTCTGTAATGTTGAAAGTGGAGCTAATGCCTAGTTCTGGAGGCAACTCGAGCACATAGGCATTGGATCCTACTCTCTTTACCACTCTAAATGGTCCAGCTCCCCTAGCATGTAACTTTCTAACGGTTCCAGGAGGAAACCGTTCAGGCCTTAACCTAATCATTACATAGTCTCCTTCGTCAAAAGTTTTGACTCGCCTTTGAGAATCAGCCAATTTCTTATAAGTTTCGTTACTTAAATTTATTTTGGCTTGAATTTCTTTATGTAAGTCTTTTATATGCTGTGCAAAAACTTCGACAGACTCGGAGACCCGTGTGTGGACTGGTAAAGGAGCTAGGTCAAGAGGTGTGTGGGGTTTGTAACCATGCACAATTTCAAATGGACTTTTACCCGTAGACCTATTGACCGAGTCATTATATGCAAATTCAGCCCTGGGTAAATACAAATCCCAATTCCTGGTATTCTCACTCAATCAAAATCTAAGACAATGTCCTAAACTCGCCTGACGATGCATTCCTAAAGAATGGACTTTTATTCAAAGGAACCCTAGGTCTAAACTTAACAAACTACGGCTCTCTGGGTTTGACCTTGGGTCGGAGGATGGCATGCAGAGCATGAAAACTTATCATGGATGCCTAGTAGGTGCCATAAGGCCTTCCAGAAGTAGGTGGCAAACCTAATAGGTTTTGACACGTGGTTCACTCTAAAGACTTCGACAAAGTATACTTGGATGGTGTAAGAAGCATTAGAAGTCCTAGAGAAAGGGAGGAGATATGAGGTGGGGTCTCGAATTACCTGTTGACTAAAGGTGGTGACCTGAAGGTTTGAATGGTGATCTATGAGTGTCAACTGGTCATCCTTATGAAAGGAAAAGTTTGCTACTCCCAGGAATGGATCAAGAGATGGTTCAGGAAGTAGCCTAGGACATGTGATTGCAACAGTTAAGGTTTGTTCTCTAAGCAAATAATGATCCACTTTCTCAAGAACTAGATTATAGAATGATTCATGGAAGGGACTATGAATGATCAGCTCAAGACTTGAAATTTGACCTATGGGTGCGAAAAGGTATACTCTATAGAAGAGGTCTGGGGTCATAAGGAGGACTTCTACTAGACTGGGCGAATCAATCCGCTCAAGACAAGGATGTTCAACTAAGATTACGGGAGAGACCTTAGTGGCTGGGCATGGGACAAGGTCCAATTGTAAGAGGCTTGATTCAGTCATCCTATGGAGAGGATCTACCATAGGGTGGGCAAACGTAAACAGTTCAGTGAAAAGATCTTCAATTGGTACTTGGGATATGACTGTCATTAGAGGGTACGAACTAATAGCTCGGGCTAACACTATGAGTTCTTCCTGGGGGTATTTGACTAAAGGAACCTGGTTCTCACAAATCTCTTGAATTTCTGAACTAGGTCCTACCAGTTGGTTGCTCTCCAAGGTCTCCTCAGGTAAGGAACCAATAGTATCGATGTCACATTCTTCTAGTTCTTCCCCCTCATATTCATCATATACTTCCTCGATGCCATCTTCAATGGGTTTCGGGTCAGTGGTGATCGGGTCAACTGATTCTAGACTTGTCATACCTAACCTTTCTTCCTCATTGGTAGGCTTGGGTTCTCCCTCATTAATGTCATCCTTAGGATTCTTACCACTTAGCTGTGCACAAGCCAGTCCTATGCATGGGCACTGACTAGATTTATGGCCTCTTTCTCCACAAAACAAACATTCTTGAGATATAGGAACCTGGGTCACACTGGGTTTCAAGCTAGTAGAGACCTTACTTGGGCATGGGTGTGGATCTAAATGGTTTGATCTAGAAGACTTGGGTTGTTGAGTGACTGGTCTAGAATATTGTAAGGACCTCTCATAGACACGATCCACACTATAGATATCATGGTTAGGCTTCCTAAGGTTATGCTCGGGATCACGGTATAAGGTCCTCCTAGGTTCCTGGCATGGGTGAGGTTGGGGCCTATTAAATTTTGGATCAGGGGTCCAATTTTGATGTCTACGTTTCTCAAGTACTTGGACTCGATCCCTAAACTGGGAAAAACCCTCATTCATGTCCTGACTCAATTTGGTCATACTTTCGGTAAGATTTCTAACCATGGCCTCTAAATCTGGTTGAGTTTGACTAGGTTGGTAGGGTACTCCATTCCGGATAGACATGATGATGCAAGCAAGCACACAGAATATGACTAGACTAAAGCGACTACCGGCTAACTAGACCTAGAGCCCAAACTAGATGCCCAATCAGAGTGGCAAGCTAGCCTGTAGTAACTCAGGACTCAGCCAGGCAGGTGTAAGGGGAGTGTTAGGTCCCTAGATGCCAATCCTAGACACCAATCAGAGATTGGCCAGGTAGGCGGACCAGCACACAAGCCCTTCGGGATGGAATCCCTGAACCACCGTTCTAGAAACTGAGTACAAAGCACACACAGAGTAACCAGACAAACTGACTCAACACTAGCCTTGACCAGACTTGTTGATGTCCCTAGCCCACTAGGGCAAATTAGGTCTAATCAATTTTTAGATTAAAGGCTTAGGTTCGAATGAGTGGGTGGTGGTTTTGGGCTAAGGAGAGGTTATCAACTCCTCCCCTTATCTTAGATGCTCAAATGCCCTTAAGATGAATTAAGAGACGAACACTCAAAAATAAATGGATTGCAGAACACAAAAATAGAGTTGCAGTAATTTAATTCTCAGAAATCGCACAGAAATCAATAAATCATGAGAAAATTATGTAAATTAGTTTCAATTATACTGGTTTCAGAAAAACAAAAATAACTGAATTTGGAGTTACTTGCAGTGAGAAATAATTCCTGTAATAAGGTAATTATGGGCTGAAAACAGAGCACTTCCCCGTTTACAATTTCTGCTACGAAGTTGTAACCCAACAGATCCCCTACATGCCCTAGGAACACCCCGTGGAATGGGAAGAGGAGGTTTGCACCTCGCTTCGTTCCTAGGACCGGACGTCCTGGGGAGTCTACTTCGAGCAGACAAAGTAAAAAGAGAGGGACTCAAACAGGCAATCAAACAGAAACCCTAGACAGGGCTCTGATACCAAAAATGATGCAGAACGAAAGCTCTGATACCAAAATTGATGCAGAATGGAAGCTCTGATACCAAAAATGATGCAGAACAAAGAACAAAGAAGCGTATGCGGAAGTAAATTTAGGATTAATTTGTTTTTTTTTTATATATATATTTTAGAAATTGGCTTTGACTCAAAGTAAAGCTAAACTAAGTTGAAGGAAACTAGGTAAGGATTGAAAGCACAATTTAGAAGAAACTAAATTATCAGAGTAGTTCAGAAGTAACGGATCGCTGGGGGTTGAGAAACTCCCAGACCTAGGGTTTCGCTCTGAACTTTCAACAGAACAGAAATAGAGAGGAGAGATGGTTTACCAACCAGACAGTGATCTTCTCAGAATTTGGGTGGAAGAACTCTCTCGAGCAGATTGTTGGATCCTCGGATTCGGCTATCTTCGTAATGGATCCTCCAATACTAGTCTTGTGGTTTGGTCGGCTTCTCCTGGACTCAAGATCTGGGAAAGAAGAGGAACAAGTGAAGGAATTCAGAAACTCAAGAAAAGATCTTACCAGGTTGAAGAACTTGAAAGCCGAAGTTGCTGAAATCGAATTCTCCTGGAGGCCGATCTGACTTCCTCTTAGAATTGCCGTAGATCTGCAGTATCTGGACTGGAGCTGGATGTTGGTGGTCGGCCTGGACTTGGAGATGGTGGCCGTGAGAAGGGAAATAGACTAGGGCTTGGTGGAAAGAGAAGGGTGATGGCGGCTAGGGTTTGGGAGTGGAGTGGCTAACCTAGGGTTTGGGGTTTTGGAGATCTCACACCTCCTCAAGGTTCCTGGAAAACCCGGATTTACTCCCTCACGGAGCTCAACACCTGGATGCAAGTGCGGAAGAGAGAAAACACAAAGTTTGCTCACAAAATAATTTCTTTCATTCATCTGATTGTTGTAAACTTACAAGAGGGGTTTAATTTATAAGGCATTACAAGGGAGGAGGGTTTCACATCTTCCCATGTGGGACTAAAGGAGGGGATCTCCAAATTAGGGCAAATCCCTTACATATGGTCGGCCAAAATACCAAAAAAATAGGATTTGGGTTATAAATGGCAGGTAGATGGCGCCACCTTGCTTGGATTTTCAAGAAAAATTTTCTTCCTTCCCTGGATCAACTCTTTTGGACTCCTCCTTTTCTTCCTCCCTAAGTCAAGGTCCTTCCCATCTTTGTTTTGATTGTTTTTGGCAGGTAGTGGGCGCCCCCTTGAAGTTCTCTTCCAAGAGAATTTCTTCCCTTCTTTGTTTTGGAATTCTTGGGAAAGTCTTGGCCGCCCCCTTGATTGGTGGTCTCTTGGTAGACTTCTCCTTATCTGGCGCATGAGAGAAGGAGGTTGCCATCTGTGGAGTGGGGACCAAAAGCTGCTGGATGTGGATATGGCGCCCCCTGGACTGGGAGTGTGGCTGGGAGTGTGGTGTCCACTTGCCTGGTCTTGGAAGAAAGTGTAACATCCCATTTTGAAACCCTAGTCCACTACTGAGTCAACATGACTCAACAAAATAAAATGCAGGTAATGTAGACTCAAGCTAAATTAAGTTGATCTAGTCAACTCTTATTAAAAACCAAAAAACCCTAATTCTTCGGGCAAGGTTAATCAGAGATCCAGATGGAGCTCTGAAGTCTTCTTCTGAGTCTGGTGCCCGCACCACTTATGTTACAATTCTATGGAATGATACTCTAGCTTCAATATTATTCATATCATGTCCAAACCACTTATATCACAGCCTAATTAATCATAAATTAAGCTTCAGCATCATTCATATCATGTCTTAATCACTTACGGTATAATCCTTAATAAATATGAGCTAAGCTTCAATATTCCTCATGTTATATCCCGATCACTTGCGTCATACTTCCAAAAAATCATAACCGAAGTTTTGATATTATTCCGCCATCTCCTAATAATCATCACGTTATTTCCTAACTACTTGTACCACTATACCAAATGATTATAAATCAAACTTTGATACCATTCTGTCATGTCTTACAATCATCATGTTAATTTCTTAATCTTTTATGTCACAGTCCTAAGTGATCATGCTCTTAACTTTGATACTCTTCATGTCATGTCCAAATTACTTACATCATGGTTCCAGGTAATCATAACCTAAGTTATGATATTATTCTGTCACGTTCTAATAATCACCATGCAATTTTCAAATCACTTATGTCCTAATCTCAAACAATCATGACTTGAATTCTGGTATCACTCATATCTATCCTAATAGCTTATACCATAGTCCCATATCATCATATCCTAAGCTCTGACACTATTCTCATCATATTCAATTAACCATTATGTCATCTTTATTTTAACCACTTGTATCACCATCCCAAAAAATCATAACCTAAGCTCTGATACCACTCTATCACACCCCGAATCCAACATCGAAATCGGCTACACGACCGGCCGCACAAACCCTAGGCTTTATCCTAGAGATCATGCAAGGCCTAGGTACACAAGAGTCATTCTTCTAAAATCACAGCAATTGTATCAACATGAATTAAAAGTATAACTAAACAATTCTTTTATTCAAATCAAACTACTAATGGTCTACTGATCCATAATAAGTATTAGCAACCAAAAAACTACATAAAACTAACTAACAATTAAAAGTCGATGTTCCGTCTTATGCCCAGCCCAAACCTTGCTACGCATCCTGAGTCTCTGAAAAATCAAAAAATAGGGAGTGAGCTATACAGCCCAGTAAGGTTTCCATATGATCACACCAATAATAATATACATTTTTGCAAATAGCAAAATACCAATATATCATGTCATGCAGCCAAATAATTTAAGCCTCATGTATGACAAAACCTTGATAACTTTACATTTTTCTTTTAGAATTTCCATTAATTGACCTTTATCTTTAGGGTTCTGGACTAGCCATGGTTATGTACCAGCCCATGACTAGCAACCGCAAAGTGACCATGCATACTATGGTCGGTCCTGCTCATGTACTAAGCTCGTGGCTCAGCTGTCTCATGTACTAACCGCCCATGGCTGGCTCCCACGTACAAAGCCCGTGGCTCAGGCTGTGTAACCACGGTGCTATCGTAGCATGGCTAGTCCAAATACTGTATTTATTTCATTTACACTTCATCAATGTAGTCAAAACATATCTTTTATGATTTCTCAATAATCAGTGTCATGGTCCAATCCATTCAATAACCGGTATCATGGTCCAACCCACTCGATAACCAATATCATGGTCCAACCCATTCAATAACCGGTATCGTGGTCCAACCCACTCGATAACCAGTATCATGGTCCAACCCATTCAATAACCAGTATCGTGGTCCAACCCACTCGATAATCGATGTCACTTTCCTTTAAAACATGGTGTATAAAATACATATGATAATAATAATAACCACAATATCCATCACAAGAAATCAACCATGCCATGCGAAATAACACCATGCGTGTAGCTGTATATATATATATGCTCGGATCAAGTCAAGCCACGTAAAATACATGCATAAATGGGTGATCAATACAAAATTCCTTACCTCTCAAGAATCAACGATCTACATCTGAACTAGTCCGTACCCGAAATTTGCACGACGCCTTCCTACTAGAAGACTGATTCCCTATAGGTATAATAACAGTTTTTTAATCAATAATCCTAGGATAATTGTAAACCCAAATCTTTTACCCAAATTCCTTCTACAATTCACCCGTAAATCCTAATCTCACGAATTTCCAGAGTAAAACCTTTTGATTACCCTTCCAATATTTATATAAGTTTTTCCTCCTCTTTCTCTCTTCATCTTCTCTCTCTTCACTTTCTCTCTCCTCTTTCTTTCTTTTTTTTTTCTTTTCTCCCAAACCGAACATAACCCTTTTTTTTCTTTCTTCTCTTCTTCCTGAACCCCCTGCTACTCTTCCTTTAGTTCAATCGAGCCAGCCTCCCCATGGTCGCCGGTGGTGGCCATGGGAGGTGGCTACCGGAGAGAGCCTAATGGATCGGAGTGGACGGCGGTGCGGCCTCCGGTGATCCACGACCCAAACCGAATGGGAATCCAAAAAAGAAAAATTTGATTAAACTTCCCTAAAAGTTGAAATAAAAATAACCGGACTCACCCGGTGCTTGAAGAGACTCTCCGTCGCTCACCGGAGAGGAGAAGGATGGTGTGCACGGCTCGATGGGCTTGAATCGACGACGATGGATGGGAATTTAAAAAAATCCACCGACGGTCCCTTGACATTTAAGGAAGGGAAAAACTGTGCCAACCGGAATCCCAATCAACCCCAACCCCGATGCCGACCAACTCCCTCTCCCCTTACGGCTCTTCCTTTACAATACTTGGTGAGAACTCTGACCGAATAAGGGAGAGGATGAGTCCCCTGTTCTGATGCCTCTCCGCCCTATTTTTTTTTTCCTTTCGCTAGGTTGAAGTCGGCTGGGCCTGCCGACTTCAACCCAAAGGCTCAATTCTCACATCCCCCCTCTCGGATCGGTCCTTAGGAGGAGATCTTTCTGTTAGGGATGTTTGGGGCAGGTCCTGTCCTTCTGGTAATATAGTCTTTCGTGGGAGGGGCAGGCACCATGCCATTGAGCCCCGTTCCATGGTGAGATATTTTCATTGCTAAGGAGATTGTTAGAGCATCGCGGGGCCCTGGAGCCATGATGGAGTACTCCTCTTGGAGAAGATTCTCGTCCATGTTGCGAGGGTTGACCCCCTAGTTGCATGATTATCAGGGTGGTAGCTCGTCACGGTGCTCGAAGCCTGGTGGAGCATGCTCTGTGCAGAGTTTGCAGGTGGCGCATCGTAGAGTTTGAATTCATGGCCGGATGTCTGACCCCTCCTAGAGATTGTGAGTGGTCAGGCTTTGTGCCTCCATGGTTTGAATTTTTGTTGGCCTTTCTGATATGGGGGTGAGTCCTGTCTTGGAAGAACTCCATCACAAAACTCGCCTTGACAACATGAGTGCAACCCCAGCCAGGTGCTGACCTCAGACAGAGGGCTCGCCTCATAAGCATGACCCCGGCTGGGAGCTGACCTTGGCAGGAGGGCTTGCCTTGGTCACATGAGCATAACCCCAGTCGGGTGATGATCTCAGATGGAGGGCTCATCTCATGAGCATGACCTCGACTGGGAGCTAACCTCGACAGGAGGGCTCACCTTGGTTGCATGAGTATGATCCCGGTCGGGTGCTGACCTCAGACGGGGGGCTTGCCTCATAAGCATGACCCCGACTGAAAGTTGACCTCGACAGGAGGGCTCACCTTGGTCGCATGAGCATGACCCCAGCCAGATGCTGATCCTAGATGGATGGCTCACCTTGGTTGTATGAGCACGACCCCAGTCGGGTGCTTACCTCAGATGGAGGGCTCACCTCATGAGCACGACCCCGGCTAGGAGTTGACCCTGGCAGGAGGGCTCACCTTGATCTTTTACTCGAGCGCCACGTCCAGGTGGCAGTCTCCACCCATGTAGCAGCTGGTTGGTATCTATATAGGCTCCACATTAGCAGATGTTGCCACATCAGATGCCCCCCACTCTCAAGCCCAGAGAATAATGTCTCACTCAGGGCGAGGAGAGTAACGATCATGGTGACGTGGAGTGGCGTGCTCTCTGCACCATTAATATTTTGCGCGCTGCTGCTCCGGGAGTTATGCTCTCCTTCTATCAATGCGATGCCATGCTCAGTTTTCTAATGAAGAGGCTATTAATACTCCCTTGGAATCAAAGCGACGCCCTTGATCCGAGGCATCGGGACCGTCGGATGTCGATACGTGGTGGCTCCTGATTGGCCTGGGAGTCAAAAGGGCATATGCCTTCAACGGGCATGAGGCAGCTATGGGCGGCAGGCTTTATTGCAAAGGACTTGCCCCTCCCTCGTACGCTTCTTTTAATGGGGTCTCCGATCGCGTTCGATTAACAGAGACCTTCTTTCCTTTTTTCTCTGATCCTCTTCTTGTCTCTGAGATTTTGAAGCCCTTCTCTCATGTTCCTTTCCTCCAACCCCTCTTCCTCAATGTGTATTGAGGGAGGGGTCCTGATAGACTTTAGGTCTTCAACCTGAAGACTAGGGGGCCAAGTTGTGGCCCTCCGGGAGCAAGCGGCCGATGCTAAGGCGAATGTATTTGTCCTGGAGAAGAAATCCGTCGAGCTCGAAACCATCCTCCAAGGAAAGAAGAGGAGGAGGTCCCCAGAAGGCATAGAAAGCAAAGAAGGAGGCTGCCTTAACGACAGTAATGATCCTCCTGCAAGCCTTCACTATGTACTTGCATAAGGGGGTGGCCTAGATCGTGGCCACTGTGGAGGATGCCACGGCTCCCATGGTGTCGACAGAGGTAGCTTAATGAGGAGCTGCTGAAATTGCCCTTGGAATCATGAGATCGGTGACTTCCAAGAATAGGGCAGTAGAGGTGGAGTCTCTGTTGTCCTTCCTAGAAGGTGCCATGGGGTTCCTGAGGAAGGGCGCCTTTTCAGGAGTTCACTTGAGGAAGGGCACTCGCCCCCTGGGTACAATGGATTAGAATGCCTCCACCTAGTCCCGAGGGCAGAGTCCAGAGCCGGAGTACTAGCTTATTGGCCGGGCAGGGGTGGCAAGGGAGGCCTGAGCCTATTCTCTCTTATTTTGTAATTTAGAATTTTGGAAGGCCTCCTAGCCTGTCGAGGGTCACCAGAGGATGTAACAGAAGACTTAGCAATAAAAATTTCCATTCCTTTATAACTGTTGTTCTCCCCTTTTCTCTTCTTTTCTTTTTCTTTCTTCTTCCTTTTTTTTTTGCTGTAAGGCTCCTCGGAGCACTGAGAGTCTCTCTGCGATGTAAAAAGCATATCAATGAATGCAACTTCCCTTTTTATTTCAACTGAAGTGTTTTGCATTTGTTCTTATATTCTTTTTCTTCATTTTTAGCCTGACTTTCTTCGAAGGGAGCTTGTCAAGAATTATGAAGGGTTCGCTCCCATATTTGAACCGACGAACCATGCTTTTGTTTCTTGGTTTGCCAAACCATAGTTCAGGCAGCAACCTGGCTCACTGTCACTGAACTGAGAGTTCGACTAGTTGATTACAGGACTTTGGGATGTCCTGGCTTGCCATTGCTGAGCTGGGAGTCCGGTGAACGGATTCTGAGATTTCTTTGGTGTCCATGCTTGCCGTCATCAAACTGGGAGTCTGACGGATGGATTGAGGGACTTCTTTGGCATTGTTGCTTGCCATCGCCGAACTAGGAGTCTGGTGGATGGATTGCGGGACTTCTTTGGTGTCCTTGCTTGAAGTGTCGAGTTGTGAGCCAAGCAATAGATGGTGGGATTTCTTAAGTTTTCCACAGACATCTCCGAATTGTGAGCAAGGCCATGGGTGTGGGGCTTCAAGAGTTTTCCAGCTTGAGAGCTTGCCATGCTATGCGTCACGTGGTAGATGGCATCATGTTGCCATCTCTGGGTTGTGAGAATGATAAAGGATGCAGGCCTGATGGAAGGGCTCAGCTTGAGAGCTTGCCATACTATGAGTCACGCGGTAGATGGCATCCCGTTGCCACCTCGGGACTGTGAGCACGACAGAGGAGTGCAGGCTCGATGGTGGGGCCTAGCTTGAAGATGCCGAATTATGAGTCTGATGGATGGATTGTGGGGCTTCCAATATCATCCCTAGTCTTCTTGGGATACTTTGTCGTCATTACTTCTCAAGCGCTACATCATCCTCTGGGTTGCTCGCCCCATTCGATCTCTTGGCTTGCAAGAAGAGGGCGTACATCATCATCCTCCTTTCTTCTTCGGGGTTCTCCCTGCCCCCAAAGATACCACCCCTACCAACCTTTCAGTGGGCCGGCTGTCGATGGCGAGCGAACAAGGTTCCTCGCTCTCGAGGCAAGGGAAGGAGTGAACCTCTCTTCTCCATCGGGGTCAACTCTCGGTATCGGCCCCGGTCGCTGGGCCACATCATCTTCTGGGCTGGGGGAACGGATGCTTCCCTAAAGGTCCGCCCCTTCGATGGCCTCCCCTCTGACTCCCTTCTAGCATGATCGGCCTCCTCGGTCCGAATGTATTTGTGAGCTCTGAGAAGGAGCTCCGAATAAGCCTTTGGGGACTTCTTGTCGAGGGAGTATGTGAAGCGAGAGGTCTGCAGCCCTCTTTTCAAGGCCAACATGGCGATCGACTCATCAAGGTGGTAGATCTCCAGGATGGCAACCTTGAACCAAGATAAGTAATCACGAAGAGATTCTCGATCCTGCTGATGGATTGAGAAGAGACTATCCGTTTCGCGTGGCACCTTCTTGTACATGTCAAAGTGTGCCATGAACTTCTTCTCTAGCTGAGAGAAGGAATCAATACTTTTAGATTCGAGTCTAAAGAACCAAGCTTGAGTAGCCTTTTGCAAGGTGGCTGGGAAGGCAGTGCAAAGGATAGCATCCGTGGCCCCCTGGACCTTCATGAGGGCCTTATAACTTTTTAGAAAATCTAGGGGGTCGGTTGTCCCATCATAGGGATGGACCTGAGATATGCAAAATTGGCTAGGAATCGGATCCTTTTGAATCCTATGAGAGAAGGGAGGATGAGTGTCGTAACCTGCGGACTCGCCAGGAGAGTATTGAACTTCTACAAATCGATGGATCAGGTTGGCTAGCTTGCGCTCCTGCTCTTCGAGATGCTTCTCCATTCGGCAATGAGTGGCCTCATCAGTAAACCCTTTGGCAAAAAATGTTGAGGGTGAGGGAGGGTTGGAGTGGAGGAACTCTCACCTGAGTTCCTGGCCATGTCAACGTTGTTGGTGCGAGGGCACATCATGGTTTGAAATCGGGGAGCAGCTCTCCCGTGCAGTCGGACCATGTCACCGCTTCTCTACCACCATCCGATCGTCTCCTCATAAATGGGGAGCCATATACAATGGCCCCTCCTGGAAGGACCATAGGGTACGAGTGCCAGCAACGTGGGCCACCGGGGCCCCCTGTTGTTGCTGAGTCTCCAAGGATTGATGGCTCTAAACAAGTTGGTGCACAGCCATAGACAGGGCATGGACCTGTTAGCTAGTGCGGTAACTCGAGGATCCATCAGAGGTGCCAGAGGCGAAGTGGGGTGCTCCCTCACTGAGCTTTGGTCTCCTCCTCATCCGGTAGAGGCTTCACGTGTCCGCGCGGGCTCCATGGACATTTCTAGCAATGGGGGACTAGCTTGGCCAAAATCGTGTCCTGTCCCCTCTACCTGGCATGCCAATCTATTGCTTCCTAGATCGTCATGGCCTGCAGCTCTGGTACAACGTTGGACATCTCCCTCCCCGTCGGTCCTTTGGTGTGCGCACCTGTCCTGCAAAAGAAAAGTAACCCGGGTTGAGGATTCCGGCGAGGACACTCCAACGATCAAGTCAATGGGATGATCAAGGAGAATAAAACCTCTATGGTGAAGAGTTTTCTGGGACTCTCCGTGTAGAGGGTGAAAGGAAGAATTGAGATGTGAAGGCAAGGCTGAGATGGGATAGGTGAGCTTGGGAGAATCTTTTAACTGGCTCCCTGCCCATTAGCTCATTGTCTCCCCTTTCTCTATCACTTGCTCACTACCACTTGCCTTCTTTCTCTCTAATCTTATGTATGTGAGATGGCCTAGACCGGATTTGGGACTTTGTCCCGATGTCCTTTTTCATGTGCCCTCTTTGGGAGGGGCTTACTGTTACCCATGGATTCCCCCCTCTCGGATCGATCCTTAGGAGGAGATCCTTCTATTAGGGGTGTGTGGGACAGGTCTTGTCTTTCTGGTGGTGCAGTCTCCCGTGGGAGGGGCAAGCACCATGCCATTGAGCCCCGTGCCATGGTGGGATGTTTCCATTACTGGGAGGACTATCAGAGCATCACAAGGCCTTGAGGTCTTGATGGAGTACTTTTATTGGGAGAGATTCTCGTTTGTGTTGCGAGGGTTGACCCCCCTAGTTGCACGATTGTCAGGGTGGCAGCTCGTCACGGGGCTCAAAGCCTAGTGGAGTACACTCTGTGTAGAGTTTGTAGGTGGTGCATCATAGAGTTTGAATTCATGGTTGGGTGTCTAACCCCTCCCAGAGGTTATGGGTGGTCAGGCTTTGTCCCGTCATGGTTTGAGTCCTTTCTCATGGTTTGGCCTTTCTGATGCAGGGGTGAGTCCCGTCTTGGGAAAACTCCATCCCAAAACTTGCCTTGACAGCATGAGCACGACCCCAGCTAGGTGCTGACCTCAAACGGAGGGCTCGTCTTATGAGCATGACCTCGATTGGAAGCTGACCTCGGTAGGAGAGCTCGCCTTGGTCACATGAGCACGACCCCAGTCAAGTGCTTACCTCAGATGGAGGGCTCACCTCATGAGCACGACCCTGGTTGGGAGCTGACCTCGACAGGAGAGCTCGCCTTGGTCACATGAGCATGACCCGGACTGGGTGCTGATCTTAGATGGGGGCTCACCTCATGAGCATGACCCTAGCTGGGAGCTGACCTCGGTAGGAGGGCTCGCCTTGGTCACATGAGCATGACCCCGGTCGGGTGCTGATCCTAGATGGAGGGCTTGCCTTTGTCGTATGAGCATGACCTCGGTCATGTGTTGACCTCAGATGGAGGGCTCGTCTCATGAGCACAATCCCGGCTGGGAGCTGACCCTAGCAAGAGGGCTCACCTCGATCTTTTACTCGGGTGCCACGTCCAGGTGGCAATCTCCACCCACGCGATAGCCTGTTGGTGTCTATATAGGCTCCACATCAGCGGATGTTGCCATATCAAATGGTTTTAAATTTCATACTAAAGATCATGAGAAATTTAGAAAAACATAGAATACTGGTATTATGATAGAAGCAGATGGAAAAATTTATTATGGTATACTTAAAAATATTTATGAGTTAGATTACTGTGAAATCTTTAAAGTCATATTATTTAGATGTGATTGGATCGATATAAACTCATCAAGAGATTTGAAAAAAGATGCAAATGGATTTATACTTGTAAATTTTATAAGGTTGATACATACTGGTGTCTTATTGAAGGATGATCCATTTTTTTTTCTCAAGCTCGCTAAGTATTTTTTGTACAAGATACAAAAGATAAAGATTGGGCTACTATTATTAAAACAAAATCTAGGGACTTATATGATATGAAAAAGCAGTTGGAAGATGATGAAGATGATGATACTTATATGCATTCAATGTTATTCAATTTTGTATCAGTTGATAATGTACATGCTACAGTATCCTTGGTTAAGATAGAATTTGAATGAAATACTAATGCTTGATTCTTATTGCTATTAAATTTGGTAATGTATGCAATTTGTAGTAATTACTATGTTAAATTAATATTTATATTCACTAATTTTGACTCTGATGTAAATGATAGGTAATATTATACCGTGCTTGCGATGATTTGATGGTGTGCAGTTCCAGCACTCACAAACAGAAGCTGGTACTTCTGCTTCGGTAGAGCAAGCTGAGGCTAGTGCTTCTTCAGCATGGTAGATTCATGCCGATCCTTCTTCAATACTGGATGTTGTGTCCAGTCCTTCAGCACAGTAGTCTACTGCAGGTCCATTATCTTTGGGGCATCATGATCCTCCCATCGATGTAGCAGATGATAAGCTACATATTTAGGATAATTTATTTTTTTATTTGGTTTGATAAAATTTCATTACACTTTTTACTATAATTTACTTTTATCTATTTTTATGCAAATGGATCTGGGAGGGTTATACGTAGGCACGGGGCCATAGTAATACGGGATGTCTGGTAGATGTGCGAGGATGAGAAGATAGTGGTTGAGTGCAATCAGCTGGGGCAGCCAATTAAAAAAGCCACCAGCTTATTGAGTTCATTTTTAGGGACAGTTGCACTGAGGCATCAGCTTTGTCCACTGAGTTATGCAAAGTGGAATGACATGCTTCCGACGTATAAAGTTGAGATTATACGGGTTATGCAGGTAAAAAATTAGTATTAAATTATTTGTTATCTTACATAGTTGATATATTATGCTATGTTTTATATTCTTTCAGTAACAATACTTTGTATCAACACGGTATTAGATGATAGAGGCTTGGTGGATTTTATATTTCTTTATTTTTTTAGTGTCTGCACAATTATTTATAACATTTACTTGACTTACCAATTATTTTCTTTTGCGGTCCAAGTTTGTACTCCCTCCATCCTTTCATGATTTTATATTAAAGTCTCTTAACTAGAAATGGAAAGAATATAAAGTACAATTGAAGATGAAGTATAAGTTGCCAGGTATGACAGAGGAGCAGGTAGTTAATACTTATCCTCCTGATATATCCTCTTATCAGTGAGTGGAGTTGGTTCATTATTGGTTCTCCTAGAGAGGACAAGTATCTTCTAATTTCTTTGAAACAATTTTATTAAAATATTTGATTTATATTGTACATTATACATATATACATTACTTTCATGATATAACAAGTTATCTATTTGATTTTGCAGACATATTCCAATATTGATAACGTTGCACAGTAGCTCTATCTGCTCCCCATACATCGAGATCCTAGAGTTAGGTACGAGTCAAACAAGAGTTCATATGTTTCTTAAATTATAAACTTATATTTTTAATATTAAAGTATTTATAGATTTTAATGAAACTAATATATATGTATTGTGGACGATGTATTGTGATACATATATATATCATGGATGATGTATCGCGATATATATATATATATATCGTGGATGATGTATCGCAATACATATATATATCATGGATGATGTATCATGATATATATATGTATCGTGATACATATGCGTATTGCCATACATAAGTATATCACGATACACATATGTATTGTGATATCTAAATAATTTTCAAATTTGTTTAAATTATTTGCTTAAAATTATAATTTTTCTTGTAGATGGATGAGCATGGGAGAGAACCTAGTGAGGTAGAGTTTTACCGGATGACTCATACTCATCATGATAGCACTTTTGTCAGAGATGAGTCGAGAGACATATGCATAATTATTTATTACAATTTATTTCATGCAAGGATTTAAATTTATTTTTGTTAGTCATTAAGATCTAACTAATTTTTTAAAATTAATATAGGAAAGAGCTACAGTTCTTATTGCCGAGTGTGTTGATGACTCTATTGTATTTATGCAGAGTAGTTACATCAAGGTCGAGATGTTTATGGAGTTGATGGGGCCAAAGTGCTATAGTTGAGTGAGGGGCTATGGAGTTGGAGTCACCTCCATTCAGTTATCTGCGATGAGTAGATATACACATGATACTGCAGAGGGTGCTTAGAATGCATTGTTCGCAGACTTGAGAAGGAGATAGAGGAGATGCAATAGAGTTGTGCCACCGATAGAGCAACAATGGATTCCATGAGAAAGCATATTGAGTGGCTTACATCTATCATATAGATATTTATTCTACATCAGATAAATACTATGGTATTAAATATATATTCTTATATTAAATCAATAATTTATATAATATATTATCATTCATAGTTTCATAAATTAAATATTTTAAATATTTCTTATAGGTTTCTGGAGAATCAGATCCTTGCAGACAGGGTGACGACCTTCCTCCTACAGATCATTGACCTTGACTTTTTGTATTTTATATCTTCTGTTTTATGTATTTTTTAATTTTCTTAAACTTTAGATTATATCAAACTTTTTTTTATAGTGGATTGTAATGAAATTTATATTTGGAAATTCAATTTGGATGTGAAGAATGTATGCAATGTAAAATATTTGTTATGATTGTATTATACAGGTTCAATATAAATTTATACAGATTTTGATTTTAAAATTATTATTTTTATTTTTTTTAAAACATAATAGATTTATCGATGCTTTAAAGTATCGGCAATACTGACTTTCTCGATGCTTTAAAGCATCAAAAATCAAGGCTTTCCAGATGCTTTAAAGCATCGGGAATATAGGGTTTTCCTTATGCTTTAAAGCATCGGGAATACAGATTTTTCCGACATTTTAAAGCATCAAGAATTTAAATTTTTCTAGCGCTTTTAAAAAACATCGAGAAAACCCTGTATTCTTGATGCTTTAAAGTGCCGGGATTTTTACTTTTTCCGATGCTTTAAAGCATCGAGAATTCTCCCAACGCTTTTAAAAAGTATCGAGTTAAAAGAGTCGGGAAAAATTATCTCCACTCCCACATTGCCGACACTTTTTAAAGTATCGGGAAGATTTATTCCGATCCTTATTAGCATCGAGAAAGGCATTTTTTTAGCACAAAAAAAGCCTACTTCTCTTGTAGTGAGGCTATCATATATTACTTTTTCATAGATTTTTTTTTGCTCAATTTTTTTTATGACTTTGATTTTTAAATTTAAAATTTTAAATAAATTTGTTTTCTCAAAATCTATCAATTTTTTTTCCTTTTAGTATTTTTTTTATTTCTTTACTTTTATTTCTGATAGATCTTTAAATTTAAAATTTAAAATAGGAAAATGATTTTATTTTTTTGAAATTAATTTTTTTCTTCTTTCGTATTCTTTTATTTCTTTCCTTTCTTTTCTTTTTTGATATATTAATAAGAAAAAGTAACAAAATAAAAAAAAAAAAAACATATATATATTGATCGTCATATAGCCAGTGTATCGCATGGATACAAATCTAGCTAGATATAACTAAAGTTCTGCTACCTAGATTTAAAGGCTGCCACGTGACATTTTTTTAGACTTTTTTTTTTTTTGCTTGATCTTTTCATGTCTTTGGTCTTTAAATTTAAATTTTCAAACAAATTTGTTTTCTCAAACTCTGTTAATTTTTATTCTCTTTCCATATTTTTTTATTTCTTTCATTTTTTCTAATAGACCTTTAAATTTAAAATTTAAAATAAAAAAATGATTTTATTTTCTTAAAATCTACTGGTTTTTTTGCTCGTGTATTCTTTTATTTCCTTTTTTTCATAAATTAATCAACAGTAATAACATAAAAAAATATATATATATCGATGGTCATATAACCCATGCATTGCATGGGTACAAATCTACTTGATACATAAAATCATAAAATGTAATTGAATGTTATAAGTAATAATAGGATATCATAATATAAGGAAAAGAGATTTTCATTTGAAAATTTTTTTTAAAAAATCAAGCTATATTAAATATCTATAGCATTGAAAACCAGTTTCATTATTAATTGCAATATATAATCCAATCCAGTAACGTGGTATAATTTTTTTTACAGGAAGTGATGAATATACTTTTTTTCAATTTTTATTTTTTTAATGCTTAGATTGAGTTGCATGTGGAGTCACATTCTTTGGTTTCCTGCCAGCATTATTCAACTTACATAAGTGGTGTTTGGCATGGAAAATGGATGCAATTATATGCTCTAGAGATTCCAAAAGATTATACTTGGTAGCCGTATGTTTTTCTTCGCGGTCTCATGCAAGTTTTTCTTTTCCATATACGTGGCTTGCACCGTAGATAATAGAAGATAGCCATCACGTCATCTAATTATAAAAATAAATGGCTAAATCTAATACAATGAGTGCTATCATGAGACATGCGTGGTGCGTTTCGCGTGGCGTATATCGGCTACGTACAATCATGACGTTAAAAAATATATACTACAAAAAATTCTAGGTGCTTTATAAAATAAAAAATAAAAAATCTGGGTGGCACCTTAATGCAAACTAGATGATTGGCCAAGTGGAGGTTACCAACCCAGCGGGCGTAAATGGTACCAGCATGAACTTTTCGCCATGCAAAACGGCTGACAAGATACTGAAGTCATAGCAACCGATCCCACGTGAATGCCATGATTGTTTATATGAATTGGTTCTCTTTTTAGAATTTTTTTTTTAAATAATATTTTTTAAAATAAATTATGAAAATAGATGATACGAAATTTCTTTATCGAAGTTGATGATCTGGACTAACGTAAACGAATTCATCTTTCGAAAAGATGGATTCAATTTAATTGAATTTATCTTTCGAAAAGATGAATTCAATTTAAAGACGAATTCAGTTAAATTGAATTCATCTTTATGAAAGACGATTTCTTGATAAATCATATTAATTTTTTAAAAAATTATTGTAAAGAAAGGAAAATAAAATTTTTAATTTTAAAATATTGATAAATCGTATTTTTATTAAAATGAAAATTTTTAAAATAAAATCTGAAAAAAAATTAACCCATGGATAAACTGTGAAATCGGTCCACGGTACATAATATTTCTGTATCAAAATTTTATAAAAAATAAAAAATTAATAAACAAATTGCAGGACCGATATGTGGATCGATGGTCTGACCGATAGGTGGACCGATGGTCAGACTAGTAGCAGGACCGGTAGGTGAACCGATGGTCGGATCCTGGTAGCCGGACTGGCGATCGGGACGGTGACAGGACCGAGGGTCGGATCCTTCCACCAAATGATTTTACTGGAAAAAGAAAAAAGAATTATTATTATTATTATTAAATAATTAATATATTAAATTAAAATATTTTAAATATATTATTTACCAAATTATATTAAAAATTAAAAAAATAAAAATTATTAAAAATTTTATATTTTATTATAAAATAAAATAATGAGAAATTGCGGGTTGTATCTATGATTTTACCAAATAATATTTTTTTAATTAAAATTTAATAAAAAAATTAAAATTAATGAAAAATCATGAATTTTAATAAATCCTAAAATAATTTATTATTTTCATAAGTTTAATTTTATATTTTATATATTTTTTAATTTACTTGAGCAAATAAATGATTCTTGTTATTTTAAGACCGATATGTGGATCGATGATCGGATCAGTAGGTGGACGGATGATCGGATCAGTAGCAAGACTAGTAAGTGAACCGATGATCGATCCTGGTAGCCGGACTAGCGATCGGAACGATGACAGGACTGAGAACCGAATAGATCACATAATCGACGAAAAATAAAGTTTTTATTATTTTCATAATTTAAATTTTATAATTTATATTTTTTGAATTTAGTTAAGCAAATAAATGATTCTTGTTTATTTTAGGCAAGAACACATATAAACACATATATAAATAAACACTTATGTAAATGATTCTTATCTATTTTGGACCAGAACACATATAAATAAACACATATATTAAAAACACATAATTTTTTTAAAATTAACAAGAAAACATGAATTTTAATAAATTCTAAAATAAATGACTATTCGGTCCCACATGGCAGTCGTCTCCTAGTGCGTGCAAGCTGTATACGACGACGGATCGGAGGTGGTTGATGCTGTTCTGTCTCATGTCTATATTGTGTGATGCCTGATATGCAACATGCTCTACATCGTGTGATGCTTGCTGTGCAGATACGTGATGTGACGACAATCCTCCATGCTCGGAGTAATCATGCTACCAGCCCACGAAATCCGGTGCAGTAGTATAATCAAAATGTGCTGCCACATCCTCAGTAGATGTAAACTCGTGCATCGGATGTGGAGAGGTGCTATGTCATCTCGTACCTCGCCTGTGATGAGCTGGCAGAGGTGCTCTGGATGAAGATGCATATGGATAATAAGGCGAAGGAGTCTTGTCCTCCCTGTCTCCCTCCTGATAAAACTCATGTAGTGGAATTCGTGCATGCTTGCCAAGAGTATGGAGGGCAGAATGACATATATCCTGTATAGCCTGGGAGGACGTCGCAAGCTCAAGTATCATCACAATACTATTGCCCTGTAAATAAAAAAAATAATTAGTTTGACAAAATTTAAACATAGATTATAATTTAAATAATAAAATTTAAATTACTTACCATGTAATCATATACTGCACCATTGCGGCTGATGAATTGATGAGTGATCCTACGATACCACTGCATATAAGGATCGTGATAATCCATGGTACCATCGAATGGATCACCATGTATAATATAGTCATGACGACTCATCCATAACTGTATATACTCTCGATGAACGGTGGACCAATCCTGATCAGATCATCCTCTCATATCAATACGATGTAGTACAGACAACGTATCAAACCGATCTGGCATGACCTGTTGCATCCTGAACTGGCGCACCACTCTATCGAGTAAATGCCACTCTACTATATAAAAACAAACTAGTGGCACTTGACTACACCAGATCTCCTGACCCTGTAGACAGTAGTCTGGTAACTGTGCAATCATAGCGGCAGTATATGGCTGCCATATGACCTGTTTATAAATAATTTAAAGCATAATTTATTAAACAAGAACAAATAAAATAAGTCAATCATTACGAAAAATTCAATATTCATTACCTCGTCGGGTTGCAGTCGATCAAGTAAATAACGATATGAAGAGACCACATGCATAGGTACCTGTGTGATAGAAAAAAGATCTCTCCATCTACAAAATAAATAAATTAAATTAATTAAATAAAATAGTATATATCATACATGGCATAAAAATATTATGTAAATTCTAAACTCACCTCATCCCTAATGGTCCCTGTGGTAAACCGGCTCCATCATCATCAAAATCGATCATCGGATCTGGAGCCTGTCGAAGTAATCTATGGGGTGCAAGAATCGGAACTCTATCCCATGCCCACTGCTGTAGTAGCAATAGCGGATCAGCAATATCAGAAACATCTCAATGGTTCGCCTTGCACATCTCTCTATACAACCAAGCGAGTCCAGCGCTCCCCCAACTATACTGTACCGCCGTCTCGAAATCCGCTAATAAAGGTAAAAACAAGAGATGCATGTTGTTCCTAGATTTATCCATAAAAAGGTACCCACCCATTAACTGTAAAATATATGCTCGAGCATAGCACTGTATGGCTACCTCGTCGGCATCGAATGCTAAAGCCTGGAAGTGCTCGGTAAGCCAGACCAAACTCAATCGTGATCCATGCAATCTATCATCTGGTGGGATGACCCCTAATAACTCAAGACAAAGCTGTCTCCAGTCTACCCGTGTACTACCCGTCACTGGTAGACCGTATACTGGCAAACCTAGCTGAACAGCAACATCCTGTAGGGTGATGGTAGCCTCTCCATGGAGAAAATGAAAAGTATGCATCTCTAGATGCCACCGCTCGACGAGAGCAGTGATCAAATGCCAGTCTAATCTAATAAATCCAACACATACTAGACTATAGAATCCGGACTGCATCAGCAATGGCATAATACGACGATCGAGCGGTATCGATCTGCGCATAACTATCTCTCGACGTCGATAGTGCAAAACAACATCCAGTCCCTCCTAGACCAAAGATGATCTATGTGAAGGCTGACCGTGTAGTATACTACTATCAGAAGGACCAGGATCCATAACTGTGATAACTCAAAGAAAATCAATCACAAAACCCATTTAATGCATAGTAAAGACATCAATCCATATACAAGCTATAAACATCAGACAATAAAACATATCCATATATTACAATCCATCAAATAAAATACAAAGCAATGATAAGATTAGCCTAATACATTACAATCCATATATTAAAACATCTGTAAAATATGACTGATATAATTTAACTAATCTGCTTGTAAAAGTCTTGAACATGACTGTCTATCATGCCCTTCTTCTTTATAGATTGTACATTTGCATCTGTTGCCGGCTTCTCTTATATCCATTCATTTCTGATCCTCGTGGATCGTGGCCTACCTTTCTGTCGCAGCCTATTTACATCAGGTATAATGATACCATGTTCATTTTGTTGGGACCAATATTCTTCATGAGAAATTAGTTGAAATTATGATATATAAGTTTGATGATAATCGTGTAATGTATATCACTGATCAATATATCTTTTAAAATCAATGGCAACATGTGCACAAGCAGCCATGACGTGAGAATAAGGTAAATAAAAACATTGCCATTTCTGACATGTACATGTCTGCTGGGAAAGACGAACAACCTACAGCATCAAAAATCATAATTCAGCATATACACAACCTAATAACATATTTTCAATAATACATAAAAATCGTAAGTACCTGTGTATTATTATCCCTGTTCATGTTCGGTCAACGTCTAGCAGTTTGGACTTGGAACAAGCCAATTGCTCTATCAAATCGTGTAATGGTATGCGATGTCGCTTTGGCTTGGTTGAAGATGACATGTCCAGTAACAAAAGGAGTAAACCTTTCATTTCTGTCCATTACCTCTATTGCTTGGACACGTCGGCCTTCAAAATATGACACAAGCCGAAAGAAAGTCAACTGTACCAATGCTATTATGGAAAGAAATCGAGCATTTTTCAGAACTCCATTGAAACACTCGGATATATTAGTTGTCATCATCCCATACCGTCATCCGTCATCATGTGAACATGTCCATTTTGCTAAAGGAATTTCATTCAACCACTGAACAGCTTCTGGGTTAAATTTCTCAATATTCCTCTTGTATTTCTGGAATTTTCTAGGCTGTGTTTGCATTCCAACTCTTTTCACCACATCTCTTAGTTTAGGATCACAAAATCTTGAATTGAAGTTACTTGCCACGTGACGCAGGCAATATACATGATAAGCATACGGTGGCTGCCAACCCAGATACTCATTATGTACTGCAGTAAGTATACCAGCATGTCGATCGGAAATTAGACAAATTTCCTGACGTGTTGTAACAAAATTTCTGATACAAGCTAAGAACCAATCCCAGGTATCCGCTGACTCTTCATCGACAATACTAAATACAAGTGGAAAGATCTGATTATTTTCATCAATAGTAGTTGCAATCAACAACTTCTCCTTATACTTTCCATACATGAAAGTAGCATCGATACTTATTACTGGACGACAGTGCTTAAACCCTATAATCGAGGGTGTAAAGGCCCAGAATACACGATCAAACTGGGCATAATTTGGTATACCAATTGGAGTACTGATAAATTTCACCCAGGAATCCGGATTAAATGTTTGTACAGCATGCAACTATTTCGGAAGCAATTGATTTGACATATCCCAATCTCCGAACAGCATCGCTATCGCCTTTTGTTTGGCATCCATAATTTTCTATAACTTGGTGTATAATTGTATTTATTCTTTATGACTGCACCAAGTCCAGCAATAGCAATGGTAGGAATTTCTTTAACCATATCCCGAATTTCATTAGCAATTAAAGTGGAGTCCAAACCAGAATGATCCTGAGACATCATTGCAGATAGGCATGTATGAGGACCGGTATATCATGAGATCTCAAAAAAATCATGACGTTTAATACCTCTCAGCATCCACTGACAGCCAGAATCTCTGCTCTTACATTTCGCATGCCATAGATTTGGATTTGATTCAATAACCTTGAATTCGTGATGTCTTTCAACAGAATATTGCTTTACTGCAGTCTGTAATTCTGCCTTATTTATAAAATGGAGTCCTTTACGTTACTCCTCATTCCTTTGCTATATAACATGTTGTTCCTGCATTAAAGAATACATTGACATATTTGTAGCATTCCAATCAACCTGGATGATTGTTCTAGATGGAGCTTCAAATGTAGAATAATTTGGAATAGTGATATCCTCTGGACTTCGTACTGGATGTGAAGTACCGGCCTCGTCACATTCGTCAACCAAATCATGTTCACTTTCGTCATCATTCTCACTAAAAAGTTGATTATCGACATGCACCCTGTCATCAGCAGCTATATATATTGATGCTTCTCTAATATTACTTTCTGGTATAATACTGTCCAACGTACGTAACGGATCTACAGAAAAAATCGAGCCAATATTTTCCACTTCATTATCTACAATATTCGGAGTACTATATGATAGATTCTATTCAGTTACACGAGTTGTTGCTATATTTCGAACAGCTTCTTCATAATCATCATGTTCGCAACCAGGTTCAGGAGCTTCAATGGTTTGGATATCTATATATAACTCTGCACCTGATATATATGGATATGAATTGATAGTTGAAAACATTATCTCCATGTCTTCATCATCGGTTAATGGAACAGGTTCATACTTTACAAATGTTGGCTGGACAACTTGTGGATATCTATAGATAATCAAAAATTTTTTCCCAGTTCTATCAATACGGAGAACTCTACATATTTTGTTCTCCAACTCTTGGAATGTCATATCAGAACTGATTCTAATTGCCTTTTTTGGTCTCTGATTGTACTCAATTTCATTTGATCCATTAATCATAGAACCACCCATATAACATAATGCTGTGATTGTTTCTCCCATTATATCCTACATGTTTAATTAACAAAATATATTTAGAAATAACTTTCTTATATATTGATATCATTAATAAACTAATTAAATTACATAATTAATATGACAATAAAATTAAAAATATAATTATTTTACTATTACGATGAATGTATCCTTTCATCAACTATTAGGTAAAGGTCCTATCCCATTCAGGAATTGCATTAATTTTACAGGTCAACTTATAGTAATCAAATGGTATGCAATGAAGACCGAATGAAATTTCGACAGCATTTCCCCTTAGTTCTCTACATACAAATATTTATGTATGCGAAGAACAAAAGGAAAATGATGATCAAAATTTTATTCGGCCTTGACTGCATATCATTTGATTACTATAACCTGACCTGTAAAATTATTTACAATTCCCAAACTATCCAAACTGAATAATCAATTGATTAATATGCATAATTCTCATATCCGTACAAGTATAGATAAATGTACGGATACTACAGAATATCCATATAAAGCAATTGATGGGTCTACGGCTCAATGAAATACAAATTTTATAAAAATTTAAATGAAAATTTAAATGATTAACCTAAAAAATTATTTCGAAACATAATTACATCACTGTTATCAATATGTACACAAAACATGCTATAAAAATTCATGCTGCACATTTATATAATATAAAATATAACTACAAATATGTAAACTTCAAATTTCATTCATAACTAAGTATTACTAAATAATTATTTACAAGATAGACATAATCATATATTATTCTTATATACTTATACATTCATAATTAAATATTACTTCAATTAATTAACGACAAAATAATCTTAATGATTAATCCATTTATTGACATAAATAAGTTCATATTTATAATATTTTTTAATAAAAAAGTATTAGTATATCATTATTCTTTTTACATTAATTAATACATTAATTGATTATTGAAATATCATACTAAATTTTTAAATTTTAATAATTGGATCTACATATTATTTAGTTAATCATTATCAATATATATTATTTTTTAATTCCTAAAATAATAAATATTAAACAAAAAATAGATAATCAAAACTTCTTATTATTTAATAAATTTTAAATACCTTAAAATTTTCATATACATCTTATTATTTACTAAAAATTTTATATAAATTATTTATTCTAATCGTCCCTCAAATTTTAATAATATTTTATCAATTTTTATAATTAAAATATTAATTTAACTTCCCGTAAAATCAATTTTTCAATATTAATTTCTAATATAAAAGTAATAATGTAAATTATTAAATAACAAATACTAAATAAATTTATCACAGAAAATTTAAAACACAAAATTTAATTACTCAAATATGTAATAAAAAACTTAATTCAAACAAGTATAAATTAAATTAATTTAATTCTTGAAATTAAATTAATATATACAAAATTTAATTTAAACAATCAAATAATTATAAGTTAGTAAAAAAATTACCTTGAATTGGGATAATAAAATATGGAAGAATGAGATCTAGATCGTCCAATGAAAGCCAGAAATAGGATCTAGACAACAACAAAAAAAATTTATTAATCAAAAAAGAGTTTAAATACTAAAAAAATAAAGAAAAAAAATACTAACCGGAAGATCGAGAATAATGAAGACTTCGAACGACTTAGGGACCCTAGGCAAAGAAAAAAATCAAAAACTGGGACCACGGGAGGAGGGACCGGCGAGGGAACCGGACGAGAGAGAGGGAAGAAAAAATAAAACCGAAGAACAGGGAAAAAAATAGGGGAGCGCGGGTAAAAAGGGCTTCTGCCTGAGTTCATCTTTTCAAAAGACAAATTCTCAAGCGAATTCGTCTTTTGAAAAGACGAATTCAGATTCGTCTTTCCAAAAGTCGAACCTACTAGGCCACATGTCACCACCGGAATGCCAGGATTGCCACGTGTCAACGAATCGCGAGCCTCCTGCTGACCGGTCACGTGACTTGAATTCGGCTTTTGAAAAGATGAATTTAAGTTCGTCTTTCCAAAAGCCGAACTCAGAAGGACACACGGCTCCAATAGAACGCCCTAAATTACCACGTGTCACCGGATTGCAAACTCTCAGGACGGCCATGGTCCCGAAATGAATTCGTCTTTCAGAAAGACGAATTCATTTAGCATTCGTCTTTTCAAAAGACGAATTCAGCCCTGCTGGCAACCAAATGCCACGTGTCCAATTTTTTTTTTTCTCCGAATACCTTTTGCTATGTGCCACCTAGATCCGTAAATATATTATGGATCACCTACTTTTGTAATTAAGGTTTTTTTATATTATTTTAAAAAAAAATTCTTCTCTTCGACCGAAGTTTGAACAGTTGTTGCACCTAAATCCAAGTATCGAACCCCATAGAGCAAATGCCAGCTGACATAGCTTTGATCAACCTACATCACATCTAAACCCACCATCAATCTCTCTTCCGATGCTCTATTCTTTATATTGTTCAGAATTTAAAAGCATTCAGATAATGCTCAAGAAAAAATACTTAAAGTGAGAAAAATATCATTTATATTATCATATCATAAAACTCTTTACACTGCTTAGACTCAATATATATTGTCATATATATAGATATTTAAAGATAACTTTTGGTCTGCTCCATAAATACATAGTAATCCTTAACTCTTTAAATATCTAAATGATTCTTAGATTTCATAACCGATTTTTAATTTTTCTAGATAACTTTTAAAATTCTTGACTCATTTTACTCACATAGAATAAATAACAATTCTTAGACTTTCACTCTCATTAATTACAAATTAACTCCAACATCCTCCCTTAGTTTATAATTTTTCATAATATTTTCAATTACTGATCGATCTGCAACCAGAAGGAAAATCTCTTATGACAAATGTTCTTCTCATTGATCTATGAGATGGAGATCTTGTATTTTCTTCAACCACCCTTTCTTCATCTTCTATGATAACTCCTTTTTTTCATCTTTAACTTCAACTCATTTAATTATTTAATTATATCTTCATATTTGTTCTTCAGCTCTTCATAAATTTCATGCAAATCTTGCACAGATATCTTGGCATCTTCAATTTCCTAAAAATAAACATCTTTCACAATAATATTATAAATATTTTTCAAATAGATAATTACTTGTAATGCTGCATTATTTTTTGCTTCATTCTTTATAATAGTTGTATGACCCCTCAATCATAAAATTTTTACTTATAGCTTCAAAAATGATTATTGCTATAAAGTTTAGAAAGTGATATGGTCTAAACTTCTGATTTGTATACCTTGCTGGGAAAAAAATTAATTTTCCAAACATTTCTTTGAGCATTATCTTGTATGGAGCAACCACAATTATTACCTTTTTATCCTCCATTTTGCTCTATTGGTATTGTAAATAAGGTGTTTTTCTTTCAACCTCTGAAGACTGCTTGTCTTCTTTTTCTTTTGCAAAGTCTCTTTATCTTAGACTTGCACACTTTTCTACAGATTCCTTTTAACGCGGAGACTTAACACCTTGAATGGAGGGAATACTTCACGGCTTCATGAACATCTTCTTCTGACTCTGAAACTGCTTTGTGATTCTGTAGCTATCTAGCTTTCAAGCAACCTGGGACCTATGATACTTGCTTAAGGACTGCCCTTGCTTTGATAATTGCTGAAAAATTGATCTAGCTCTAATACCAAATATTAGAAATGTGGAAGCACTCTAATAATGTTTAAGGAGAAATGCTTGGAGTGGTAGGAATATCATTTATATTACCATATCATAAAACTCTCTACACTGCTTAAACTCAATATATATTGTTCTATATATAGATATTTAAAGATGACTTTTGGTCTATCCCCATAAATACATAGTAATTCTTAACTCTTTAAATATCTAAATGATTCTTAGATTTCATAACTGATTCTTAATTTTTCTGAATAACTTTTAGAATTCTTGATTCATTTAATTCACATATATATATATATATATAAAATATATTAATTCTTAAATTTTTATTTTTATTAATTATAAATTAACTCTAACATATATCACATCAATATCTATATTAGCTGGCTTTCTGGGACGTTTAGAGGTAATAAATGTTGGATGTATTCAGCATTAGTTTTTCCATTCCTCTTGTCCAACTTTATCTCTATTGCCTGGGCGCTGGGCCATGGATGATACTCGATAGGACCATAGCCAACGCGATGCGAATAGTCACAAGCCACACAGAAAGAGAGACAAGGGCCAATTGTATAAGCTGAGTCATACAGGCATACAGCTGCAAGGCAGATCATTGCCCATTGGCCCCACCAGCTCAACGTCACAAATTTGAACATTCTTGAACCTAGACGTTTATTCTAGCTAGAATGTTATCATCGATCCTTCATAGTATAATATTTGGAGTTTATTGATTTCATGGCTTGCATGCCTCGATTTGTTAATTAATATTGATTGCTCCTGTTTTTGTTACTGAGAGTATTGGGTGGATGGATGTCCAAACAAAATTATTCGGGTCATCTTTTCATAATCCCTACGGTAATAAAAATTGCAATGTGTACATTCCATGACTTACATATCCCAAATATGTGAACTCCTTTCCTCTGCATTGATAACTCTTCTTGTTATTTTGTCTTGAGGCAAATGGATAAAATGTTAACAAAGATTGAGACAAGGAGTACCGCTATTTTTTTTTTTTTTTGGATATCCATTGTTATTATTGATGTACTATCTGAACTTTCGGTACAGGTTAGAGTCATCGATCTAATTGAAGGTATCGATTACTATCCTTACTTTTTAAATATTAGAAGTTTTCATTTTATAGGTAACATATTATTATTTTCTGCTAAAAAACAATAATCTATGATTGCAACGAAAGTGCTTCTACTTGCATCTGAGAGTAAAACTCGGCTAAAGATCAATGTCTGCGAAAGCTCCTTGCTACATATCAATGCTGACGAAAGTGAGGCAAGTAACATGGCCATACTTAGAGAGAGAGGTTTAGAGAGTCTTCGCGACGGAGATTATGAGTGAGAAAGGGGAAAAAGTGAGAGAGAGGTTTATATAAACACGTCTTAAAAAGATGGAATGAGTGTTTAGAGAGAGAGAGAGTCTGGCGATGGAGATTACGAGTGAGAAAGGGGAAAGAGTGATCAGGGCTTCCTTGTTCGGGACCTTGGGAAAGGAGGAGGAGGCGGCAAGTCACGGGAAATCACAGGAAGGGAAAGGGAAAGCCCCAGAGGGGGCGGGGGGGTTTTGATACAGGAATGACATCGTCTATGGCCAAGCTTGGAGAAAATCCTTCCCCCCCCCCCCCCCCCCCCCCCGATGGCAGGCAGACACATGGGCTTCTTCTGGGGAAAGGAACCGTGTACCTAACGCGGTCAAGGTGATGATAGCGGGAGCGACCTCTGAAACCTCAAGGTCAAGAGAGCAATGGGTCGAGAGATTGTTTCCAGATGCTGCTCGCTCCTGATCTCAGGTTGTCCAAGGAGTTAGACGATTCCGTTGGGAGTCTTCACGAGCTTCTCCAATAGACATCGAGGCATTGGAGGAGAGGTTTTCTAAAGTTGTGGTCTTCTCCTCCGAAGAGGTAAGGGAAGCTCAATCTGCTCTTAAATCTGCTTTAATTGGTCGGTTTTTGGGAAAAGGATTACCGGTGGAGTTCATACAAAAGGAGCTTAAGCTCCGGTGGGGTTTAAAGGATAACTTGATGGTTACCTCCTTGTCTGAGGGAATCTTGCTATTCAGATTCTCGTCTGAAGATGATAAAACCAAGACCTTGGATAAAGGACCTTGGTCATTGGCTGGTCAGCTCTTGGCCCTGGAAGCCTGGCGGCCACACTTCAAACCCAGTCGGGATGTTATTACCTAGGCAAGGGTTTGAATAAGGCTACCAGATCTTCCGGTCAAGCTGTGGGACAAGGACAAGATCCTTAAAGTTATCTCGGCGATGGGTAGGCCATTGTTCCTCGATGATTGGATGGCAAACTCGACCTATATGGGCTATGCAAGAGTGTGCACCCTCATCGATGTCTCTAGGCCTATTTGCCCGAGCATAAAAATTCAGGTAAATGATAACTACTGGTGGCAGGAATTCATTTACGAAGAGTTACCGGAGATTTACTATACATGTGGTTATATTCAAAGTGACTCTTCTAAGCCATGTAAATGTTTGGAACTACCGCAGCATCTTAGAAATAAACAGGTGTATGGCCCTTGGATAAGGGCAGCTAGGGTTTCAATGCAGGTCCAATCTTCAACCATTAAAGTCGGCTAACACAACTTTTTATACAAGGGACAACAGTAATCAAAGCGCCCAAAATAATAGGCAGGTAAGAAATCCGTCTCCAATTAAAAATGTCTCACAGCCGTTGAATTTTATGAAGGGTTCTAGATTTACCCCTTTGAGCCAAGATCCAAAAGAACAAGAGAACACGGACATGCAAGGGGTTCAACTTACAGAAAAAGCGGATTCCTCAGCCAAAGTGACTAACAAGGAGAAAAGAAAGAGATCTCCAACCAAGACAGCAATAAATGAAGAAGAGACGAGGACTGATCCTTCCCCTTTAACTAAGGTAATTATTCGAGAAGAACAAAGCCAAGCTCATGATTTAAAATCACAACTTGTACTATTCAGGCCCAAACAAGGTAAAAAGGATAACCAGGTGCGGGAAGTCTGGAGACCTATTGCTTCGGTTAAACATAAGAATGACAGTCAAATGATGGAGTACGACCTGGACCAGCAAAGCAGCCCAAAAGAAGGTCAGGTGCTTCAAACGAAAGGCAAAGGTAAGCACCGTGATTATCTTTCTCAGCTATCCACTTCTATTATTAAATATTCTAAACAGGTGAATTCTCAATTGCCTATTGACTGTCTTGATAATGTTCTAGTTAATGTTCCTATAGCACAATCATCATCTATCATGCATGTGGAAGTGGATAAGCCCGGGGGGCGAAACCACCCAACACTTTAAAATGAAAGTGTTAGTTTGGAATTGTAGGGGTGCGTGCGGCAAAGGCCCCTTTTGTCAATTATGTTAAAAATATGTTACGTAATTATAGGCCTGATATTTGTTGTTTTCTTGAAACAAGGATGTCGGACTAGGCTATTGATAGGGTTAAGTAGATTATGGGCCCCAAATGGGGAGTTTATATAATTCCTTCTTTGGGACTGTTTGGGGGTATCATAATCACTTGGAAAATAGATATTGGTCAATTGGACTTTATGCATACCAACAGACAGGTAGCTTTCGGAATAATCACGCCTAACAATGGTCAATCATGGATTATAGCTTTTGTGTACGCCAGCACCAATGGCATTGAAAGAAGATATCTTTGGGAGTAAATTACTTCTGTTAATACTATTGATTTACCTTTACTGATCATAGGTGATTTCAACTGTATTTTAAATAGGAAAGATAAGAGAGGTGGACGACCATTTCATATGACAAGGAAAGTAAAGGAATTTAACCAATTCATTGCCCAGGCAGGGCTTACTGATATTGGTTATTCGGGTCCTTCATTTACCTGGTGTAATAATAGAACGGGCAATGCTAGGGTGTGAGAACGGCTTGATAGGGCTTTTGCCTCCCTTACGTGGCTTAAATTATTCCCAGTATCTACTTTGCAGCATTTGATGCGATTCGTATCGGATCACTGTCCAATCCTCTTATCTATCGATGCGCAAAGGCGGAGAACTAAAATTCCGTTCAGGTATGAGAAAATGTGGCTGCAATATCAGGGTATCCACCATACCATAGCTCGAGCATGGAAAGCAGAAGTGAGCGGCTCCCCTTCGGTAAGATTATCTAAGCTCTGTATCATACAAAGATAGCTCTGAAAAAATGGAAGAAATGTTTGGGTAACATTTTCTGGCAGGGTAACAAACTCTAATAAAATATTTCAGATCTTCAGTTCAAGGAATCTAATTCTGATACCTTCTCTGATGATGATCACAGGAACCTTCTCAATCTCATTCGTCAATTTAACATGAACCTTCAAATTCAGGAAACCTTTTGGCGCCAGAGATCTTGAGTAACTTGGCTTAAGGAGGAGGATCTTAACACCAAGTTTTTTCACCACTCAATAATAATGCATCGAAGACAGAATAATATACACTCTTTGAAGGACCAACAAGGAAATTTGGTTATGGAAAATGAACGGTTACAAGAGCTGGTCTATACCCATTTTAAGCAAAGATGGCAGAAGGAGGGCCCGAAAGATAACGAACCTTGTTCACGACGAATATTAAAGTTACTCAGTCCCAAAACGAGAGTCTAATCAAACCTGTTTTCGTGCAGGAAATCTTGGACGTCGTTAAGCAGATGCCATCGGATAAGGCGCATGGACCTGATGGGTTTCCACCCTTGTTCTTTCAAAGCTTTTGGTACATTATTCATACGGAAGTTCTACAAGCTATTACTTACATCTTCCAAGAAGGTCATCTGCCAACGACCTGGAAAAGGACATTTATTACTCTTATTCCCAATAAAGGAAGGCCTAAGGACATTACTGACTATCGTCCAATTAGTTTATGTAATACGATATATAAGATTGTGGCTAAAATTTTGGCTAATCGGCTGTAAACTATCCTTCCATCATATCAGTGGAGCATGAGGCTTTTGTTTTCGGAGGAAGTATAACTGAAAACATCTTCTTACCCAAGAAATCATGCATTCTCTGTATTTGGCTCCTACAAAGAGGGCTCTTATGGCTATCAAATTGGATATGGAGAAGGCTTACGATAAAATGCTTTGGTCCTTTCTTATAAAGGTTATGCATCACTTAGGGTTTCATCCGTAATTTATGTAAATGATCACGCAATGTATTACTGGCTATGAATATGCTATTCTAGTCAACGGAACCCCCACGACTTGGCTGCAGCTAGCCAGAGGCTTTCATCAGGGATGCCCCTTATCCCCTTCTCTTTTTATATTATGCTCCAATGTTTTTTCTAATATGCTAAATTATGCTATTAGCCATCAACTGCTCAGACCGTGTAAAGTGGGCCGCAACTATCGCACTTGCTCTTTGCGGATGATATGCTCTTAATTGCCCGAGCTACCTTAATCGATGCCATATGCTTAAAAGACATTCTTGAAGCTTACAACCAACTCTCGGGCCAAGCAATCAATGCTGTGAAATCGCATATCACGTTCAGCCCTTCAATTAATCATAACACCAAAAATTGCATCATGTCTATATTTAATATTGACGAAAAAAGAGGAACCTGGAAGTACCTGGGCATTCCAGTGTATGGGAATAAACTACTTCCTACTGATTTTAACTTTTTGGTGGATGTAGTGAATGACAAGATGGAAGCATGGAAATGGAAAACATTATCTTTTGCGGGTCACTTGACGCTTGTTACTTCGGTGTTAGCTTCCTTGTTTAATTATACCATAGCCGTACTCTACATTCCACATGGTGTTATAAAAAAGATCGAAAGGATCATCAAGGCATTTCTATAGGGTCATTCTAACGATTGTAAAGGGCTTCACTTGCTTTCTTGGGATAAGGTGTGTACGGTGAAGGTTGATGGGGGCCTCTGGAATCGTTCCTCTATTTGACAAGCAAAGGGCTTCATTTGCTAAACTGGTGGCCCAACTTTTTTTGAAACCTGATACGTTATGGGCTCAAACTATTAAAGCCAAGTACCGCCTTCCCCCTATTTGGGTCAATTACAGAAAACCTCGTAATTGTACTCACACTTGGGCCCAAATAGCATATTTAGGTAACATTCTGGGTCCCAAGGTTATTTGCACCATCGGATCTGGGGAAACCATTACTATGTTCAATGATCTCTGGATATCTCAAATTTCATTTTCTCATTGGCCTACTTATCTTAATATGGAGATGGATGTCCTGGCATGGAAATTGAACCGGCTTATCACCTCGGGCAGGGCTTGGGATATAGCTACCTTGAACAGGCTTTTTTCCAAAGAGCTTATCCAGAGTATCCTATCCATCCTTATTCCTATGGGAAGATGGCCGGACAGCATTACTTGGGAGCCTACAGCAATACATACTGTAACTCAGAAGGATATGTATCCCCACATCACTCAACCAAGACAGGTATGTGGATTTTCTCATCATTGGATTTGGAAACTCCAAACTCCTCAATGGATAAGAACCTTTTGGTGGAAGCTGGTAAACTATAAATTGCAGTCTAAGCAATTCCTTTGCAATAAAGGTATTTTACTTGCTGACAATATTTATTGTGATATATGCCTAATCCAGGAGGAGGATATTGATCATATCTTCATCCACTACCCTTTTGTTAAGGACTGTTGGTTCCTCATCAAGCATATCTACAACTTTCATTTTCAGTCTAACTCTATTTTCAAGCTTCTAACAATGATGACGAGTACATAAACTAATCAAACTGCTAATTCCATTATTGCTTACACTATGTGGCAGGACTAGAAGGCGCGCAACGACAGGTTATTCCAGAACAAATTTGTGACCCATACACAATTTCAAGGATGGTATACATGTTTACCAGCATCAATTGCTTAAAAGCGGAACTGGAGTCTGACAACCCTTTAAGGCACTAGGAAGAACCAATACCTCATCATTTCAATGATAGGGGTCCCAAATCGGTTTGTTGGCTTCCCCCCCTCAAGGGTTCTCAAACTTAACTTTGATGCTTCTGTAAAGTTGGAGGTTACTACCGTAGCCTATATAATCAGAGATTCTACCAGCATCATGTTAAAGGTGGCTGGTAAAAAGATTTCTTGCACTTCCATCCTTAATGCAGAACTCAGTGTAGCCTGGTATGGCATTAAAAACTTTTTGGCCGACTTTCATCAACAGCTGACTGTTTAAGGTGATAGTCAGTTGGTGATTAAGCTCATCAACAAGTACTATCATAACTATTACAATTTGAAGCCTATTTTGCATGATATCCTAATTTGGAAGAATTCAATCCCTAACTTTTTAGTGATACATATTCCTCACCAGGCTAATCAGGATGCCCATTATGTTGCTAAGCATGCACCAGAGGGAAACTTTACCTACAACGAAGGCAATGATATCCCTAACGACTTTGTTTTAGTGTCATGGAGGGACATCAGGGGATTACAATCTACTCCAAATGAACATTAAAATCTCTCATAGTCCTAGTCATCAAAGGCAAAAATTCAGGAGCTCAAAATGTTGGAAGAAGATCAAGCACGAAAATGAAATATTAACGGAAAAAGAAAAGGCAGATGAAATTGGGGAAAAGAACCGAAAAAAGAATGTCAAAAGCTATACATATTATCGAAAGGAAAAAAGAAACAACGAGTTTTGTCTAACCATTGCTATCTTTTTTGCAGGTTTTCATACCACTAATTATCTTCATAAGGATGACAGGAGTATTTGGAAGGAACGAACACTTGAGTCATGTTGCCTTCATCCTTAATCCGGAGATCATGTGGGGGGTGCAACCTCCCCCTAAGTTCAGTTACTCTTCATCTACAGTCCACAGCCAAATTCTCAATCAACGAATTCAGGGGAGGATAACACTTTCAAGCATCCCAATCAAATTTGGTTTCACCCAGAAGAGGGTCGAAAACCTATGCTGGAAACCTTATCCATTTTGCTGCAGATCGCCTACCAGGCATCTTATTCTCCTTTTCTGCTGCCACGGACACTCAAAGTTCACTCCTTATTTGTTGACTTTAACAGGCAAATTTTTCTTGGCCAGAGGAATTACATTACATGGAAAACAGATGGAAAACAAGGATGTTCGAAAATTAAGGGAAGAAAAAGATGGAATTTATGCGAGGAAAAAAAAAATTCCCAGGAAATGAAGAAAGAACAGTTGGGAAAAGATACAAAAACAGGAACACAGAAAGAAAAAAATAAAATAAATAAGGAAAAAGGGTTAGAAGAATGTTTCTTAACAGTGTTGTTTTTTTTTGCAGGTTACATCCTTTTTCGTACTCATCCACAATACTAAGCTGGATCCTTGGTTTCCCCGGTCAGACATTTCTTATTCCGGCGGTACTGATGTTCAAACTTCTTATATGTATCACATGTACCAAGAGTGGCACAGAGGGTGCAGGGGTTCAATCTTTTACTACTTGGGACCACACTTGGAGAGAATTAAACATTGCCAATCCTATATTTTTCATTACTTCTATGGCTTGTTCCTAAACATCAAAAGGGGTCCTGGTCACTGGAATTATACTGCCCCTTTTCAGCACTTTAAATATCTCAGGCCTAGTGATCCGGATTCATTCTGCAACTCTACTCTATGCAGGGATTCGAACTTTGACATTCTCCATAAAAATAAAGATTGTATGGAGGGGAAAAGAGACAACATGTCTCATTGCACTCTATTTAGGATATTCAGGCTGCCTTTTATTCTTCATTGCACTCTACATTGGATATTCATGCCTTCTTCTATTTCTCACTGCTTTCAACGGAAGATGTCAAATGGTTCTAATCTTATGATATCATGGCTTATTTATATCTCTCAAGACTGTGATGAACAGATACTCCGAACTGCTTATTTAGGTTTACATAGGCATTATGTTCTCAATTACTATGGAAACACAGGTTTTTATGATCAATGCAAGTACAAATATTTTATATTTCATATACAGCTGATAAAAATTGTGGTTTCAATTCATGTGCCGGCACAGTCTCAACCTCTTCAGCATTCACAACTGGACATCATAGTTTCACTCCAAACTGCTGTTCTGCCTCCAATTATTTCTTTCCAATATATCCTGGCAGTAGTCCTATTATACTTCTCTAAATGCTGGGTTACATTTTCTTCTACTTCTGCTACTCTTTATCATACTGGTTATTTGGATTACCCACTTCAATTATGCTCTGACAGCAGGGGTGTATGGGATTCATGCTCCATTCTTACTCATGTTTTTCAAGGTTATACTCTAACAGCTTGCTATTATTCGTCTCTGCTAAACTGCTATAATTCTAGGGACAAATAATGGCTGTTCTCTTGGTGGAAGGACACTGTTAATTATCCTGGTCAGCAACACTTCAATGGCGTCTGTTGCATAAATGATGCAGTCACTATGTCCAGGTTTCATCACTTCCGCAGCCGCAGGGTTTTCATTCTTCATTTCTCCATGATTTTGAATGGGATGTCTGCTTTACTTCCTTTGCAAATTCTGTTAGTACACATGTTAAGACTCCAAGCTTGGCTAGCTTCTATGTCTGGTCACTCCTATGGACCAGAAAGGGGATGTTTTCAGGAAGTTCAGTGCTACTTTTCCTTGTTACCACAGCTATCATTTCAAGATCAACTCTACTGCTTCATCCAACGAAGTTACTGTATAATGCTATCCTGTCTACTTTCCTCTGGTTATTCCAAGAATAAAAAATGGAGAGCTTCCCAGTTCGGCCACTTCTATACTTTTTGCTGCCAGATTGCATCCATGTTACACTTTCTGTTATGCTTATTTCTATTACATCTTTTTTACTTAGAGCTCCCAAGATGGTTTGAATTTTTATTTGTAAACTTACCTGTTGCTGAGTTTGGGAGAATGTACAAGTCCTGCTGGTTTTGAGGAGTTTGTTTAAGACTCCGGTTCTTGTAAACAGGCTATGCTTTAGTTTTAATATATGGAGCTCTGCTCCACTTTCCACCGAAAAAAAAAAAAAACATGGCCATATTTTTGAATTGTAAAAGAGGAACCCTTCCTTTCATATACCTTGGGTTACCACTAAATGATAGGAAATTACATAAGTAGTGTTGCCACTTAAAAAGAGAATCAGTGAAAGACATGCAAATTCATGCTTCTATCCATGGGAGGTAGAATCTCTCTTTCTTCCTTTCTTTCTTTCTTTTTCTTTTTTTTTCTTTTTTTTTTTTTTTGAAGTGAAAGGGAAGCAATAAACCCACCACCCATTTTTATTGAGTGATAAGCAAAATACAAAAAAGTTATAAAAAAATAAATGAAAAAGTGCAATGCTAGAGTAGCCATTATCTCAGTCAAGCACTATCAGTCGAGTTGAATAGAAACTTAGAAATACTCATCCATAACGAGTCGTGTCCATCAAAATCGGTGGCAGTATAAAGGTTTCTCCACAAATAAAATCTAGACAGAATATTTTGAAGAACAGAATACATTGATGCCCGCTTATTCAGAAATATCATATTATTTCTTTCCATCCATATTTCCTAACATAGTGCTGTAGTTAATTTATTGGCCAACCTCCTCAGAGCTTTAGAAAATTTCCATCTTCTCTAGGTGGTCTAGAGAATGTTAAAAGTTGATGGACACCCCCTAAAATGCAACTTGATCTTCAAGGCATACCATAAGGTCCTAGCAAATTGGCATCTAACAAAAAGATGAGGGACGGTTCTTCATTTGTGCCACAAAAAAAACATTCTTGACTTATTGTCCACCCTTTCTTCACAAGATTAGCCTCCGTGTGAATTTTATTTTTGATCATCAACCAAAGAAAACCTTAACTTTAGAGGTATTGTTGCTTTCCATATAATTCTTTTATACGAACATAGCACACCACCATTATTGAAAAAGTTGTAAAAGGAATTAACAGAGAACATACCTATCCGAGAGAGCTTCCAAGATGGCACATCATCGGCCCTTAAAGGTCAAAAGTTATGGAGGATAGCAATCAAATCATCGAGTTGATTAGCTTAGGACAAAGTAAGGGGGATTTTAAGGTGAATCCTCTAAGAGGTAGAGAGAACTGACCATTGGGATTTAACTGAATAATTGCAAGTTACCACCCTTGAATAATGTCGTGAAATAAGTTAGCAAATGAAGTAAGTCCCATCTAGGTGTCTTCTCAAAATCTAATCTCAGAACTATCACTCATATTGAATTTGATATAGCTCTAAAAAGCACTCAGGTATTTGCTCATATCCTTCCAAACTTGAAAGAATCTTGAGAAGTTTTTGACAACTCGCATATTGAAATGCTATCTAGAGTAGTAAGCCACTTTAATTTAATATCACTTGGGATTGGTAGAATCAGAGATAAATTTCCAAACCTACTTAGAGAATAAAGCAATATTCATCATCTCACGATTCTTAACATTCAAACCATTTTGCTCCACTGACCTTCAAATAGAATCCCAATTAGTAATACAATAGAAGACACTCACCTTTTTCTTTCCTTTTCAAAGGAAGCTCTTATTAATTGGTCAATTTTTTTAATCACCTACTTTAGCAGCTTAAAAATAGACATGAAATAGCTTGGTAAAGCTATGAACAGTGAGTTGATGAGGGTCAATCTCCCCTTCCAAGATAGAAACTTTTCTTTCCAAGTAACTAGTCTAACTTCAACCTTTTCGATCAAAGACATCCAATAGTATTTTGGTAGTTTCCTATCATGAAGAGATACACCAAGATAAGATATTGGTAAGGAAAGTCAGTTGCAATTTAGGAGAGATGCAAGGTAATCCATATCTCGCTCTTCCATGTTGTGACCTACAATTATGCTTTTATGAAGATTAATTTTTAAACTAGAAGCATCTTCGAAATCTAATAAAATAGCCTTAGTAGCAATTAAGCATTCCATTTTCACTACACTGAAAAGGAGAGTATCATCTATGAAATGGAGACTTTTAATGCTTTGAAAAGCTTCAACATGACTAATGTCATGAATGATTTCCAAGGACCCTACCTTCTTAAAGAGTCTGCATACTACATCAGCAATAAGAATGAAAAGAGCTGGTGACAAAGGATCACCCTATCATATTGCGTGCATTTGTTCTATCTACCTAGCATACCATTGACTTAGATTGTCAAAAAACCAGACAAAAAGAATAGAGCATATCTGTTATACACAATCTGCCTTCCTCCGAATCAAACCGTAGCCGACGACCCTTCAGTCGGGTCGGACCAATTGTTATACACAATCAGCCTTCTTCCGAACCAAACCAGCACTGACGGCCCTTCAACCAGGTCGGACCAGAGTCTATCATTTTGCTGGCTGACCCAGCAGAGGTCTGACTGACTCACTTCATTTAGGCCCATATCGGTCCAAAGCGGGCTGCTCCAAGGACACGGCCCGGAGGTCCTAGAGGTCCCTTCTAGCTGGTACCAGAATTCCGTTACAACAGATTCCTGACACCTCAATGCCACTACTCTACAGATCCCACGATACCTCACAGTCCTGGTGCCACCTGGCCACTACCAAGACTTCTCTAGGGGTAAATCGGCCATTTCTAGCCTAGCCCCTAGCAAATTTCGATAAATTCTATGCCTATATAAGGTAAAAGGGGATCTTGAGAGAAGGGGCTCTGCTTTTCCCACGAACTCTCTTTTTGATTCCTCTATTTTGTTGCTCCGAGTCTTCCACTGACTTAACCATCGGATTGCCCCCGCCGGAACATCACCGGGCCATGGAACCTTTTTTGCAGGAACCGAAAGATGCGCTGTCACGCCCCGAATCCAGTACCGGAATCGGCTACGTGACCGGCCGCACAAACCCTAGATTTTATCCTAGATATTATGCAAGGCCTAGGTACACAATAATTCAAACATATCCGAGTTAAATTAATATTATATAAATAAATCAATAACAAATGTACAATTCAGTATTTAAATTGATGTCATTAATTGGTCTACTGACTCACAAACATCAGTAACCAAAACTAACTAACTAACTAGCTCAACAATTATGAAGCTCCATCTCACGCCCAACCCAGATCCTCTTTAAGTATCCTGAGTCTCAGAAAGAAAACAAATGATAGGGAGTGAGCTACATAGCCTAGTAAGGGTTCCAAATGATCGCCAATAATAATATACATGTATATGAAGATAGCAAAATATTAGCATAACATGTGACGAAATCAAACAATTCATATTTCATGTTTAACCAAAAACTTTGAAATTTTTTTTTTTTTTAATTTTTCCTTTCAGAATTTCCATTATTTAACCATTATCTTTAGGATTCTGGACTAGCCACGGTCACACTCCAGCCTGTGACTGGCATACTATTGTCACACTCCAGCCTGTGACGGGCACACTGTTGTCACACTCCAGCCTGTGACAGGCACACTATTATCACACTCCAGCCTGTGACCAGCACACAAATTGTCACACTCCAGCCTATGACGGGCACATTGAGAAACCATGGTACCGCCATGGCATGGCTAGTCCAAACACCAGTTCACTTAATACTTTATCATTTCTTCTCACATAGTCAGTTCATGTCACTTTCTAACGATCGATATCACGATCAAACACATTTCAAGATCACTTGGCAAATGCAAACAACATTAACAACAAACTCGTTCCGTAACCCGGAAATCAAATCATGTTATTCAAAAACTACCATGCATGAAAAATATTTAATATATGCTCGGATCAAATCAGATCATGTAAAATATATTAATATTACGGATGATCAAGTTTAAAAGTCCTTACAAATCAACTATCCATGCCTGTACTAATCCGTACCCGAAATCGGTGCGACGCCTTCTCGCTCAGGAGATTGATTCTCTACATAGATAAATAATTTTAATTAAAACTAAATTCTCAACTTTTTCTCAAATCTTGAAAAAAAAATCCCTGATTTTCTCTCTCTTCCTTCTCTCCCTTCCTTCTCTTTTTTCTTTCTCTCTCCTCCTTCTCTCTCCTCTTTCTCTCTCCTCCTTCTCTCTCCTCCTTCTCTCTCCTCTTATCATATATAGTTATTTATTATTTTTTTTCTTTCCCTTTTCTTTTCTTTCTTTCTCTTTTCTTTTCTTTCTCCCGAACCACCTTCCCCCGTTTTCTTCTTCGGTCGATCCGGCGTCTCACCCCCCCACCTGTCGGCAACCACTCCATGGTTGTCGCAGGGCCCTCACGGACCAAGCACAGGTGGCGACGACGGTGGCGGTGGCGGCAACGGCGGCGGACGATCCCGCACTAAACCCAAAAACTTAAAAAAATCATCAAAATTCTCAAAAAAATATAGATTAATTGGAAAGAACTTACCAGCGGCGTCTAGAATCCCCGGTCGCTCGTCGGAGAGAGAGCAGGAGCGTGGAGGTGGCTCGAAAGGCGACGATGAGGGGTTTTTAAAAAAAATTTGAAGCGTTCCCTCACTATTCAAAACCCTACCACCACGTCCCAAACCCTTACGGGTCCTTCGCCGACCTCCTCCCTCACCTCTCATGACTCCTCCCTTCGAGTCCTCCGGCGAAAATCCGGCGAAGTCCCCTCCCCTGTTCCGTCTCTTCCCCGATCTCTTTCTCTTTTATTTTTTTTTTCCGTTTGGGTTGAAGTCGGCTGGGTCTGCCGACTTCAGCCCAGGCCCATAGCTTACATGCGCACTCTAGCCAGCTAGGTCGAGAGAACCCGGCCCGGGAGATTCAGCGGCAACAATATCCATTAAACCCACCTACAAGAAAAATCTCAGGCTATAAGAAGAGAAAGAAGAAAGTTCCAGTTAATTTTATCAAAAGCCTTTTTCAAAATCAAATTTGCACATAATACCTATCAAACTAAATATTCTACAATAAGCTAATATTTTACGAGCACTAAGAAAACATTCTATAATGGAGTACCCCTTGACATGTTTGGGCATTACCAACAAGAAGATGGAGAATTGGAGCTAAACTGTTGGATAGCACACCGGTGATAATCTTGATAAGATAATTCAATAAGTTGATAGGTCAAAAATCATATGCTGATAGCTCACCTTCCTTCTTAGAAATGAGGGAGATATAAGTATAATTTAATCTTTCAAGATCCAAAGTACTATTATGAAACTCCTCAAAAAGAATAAGAAAATCATCACAAATAAGATTTCAAAATTTTTAAAAAAACAATAGAGAAGCCATCTGGACCAGGAGCCTTTAATCTATCAAGGGAGAAAACTATCCTTATAATCTCTTCTAGAGAGAACCATGGGAGATAGAATCACTTTAATCTACTCTATAGTAGCAACTCCTCCTCTCTACTTTATACTATCTTCAAGCTTCCAATAGAAGTTGTGCATTTTAAATTCAAACGCTAGCTTGTTGATATGTAGGGTCTTTGGACATTTGGGAGATGGAAGAGAATTCAAGCATCAAGGAGGAGAGAATGGAATCAACTTGTAATTGCAATTTATTGGTATATCTAGCTGGATTGAAATGCTCAAATTTTTCTTAAGAAGAAATTTTCAGCCAATGTGGTGTTACATAAGATTTTCCAAACCTTTTAGTTATGGAGAAATCTATGCAGAGATGAAGATCATGGAAACCACCAACTAATCTTGAGTTCTTTGTCTTCTCTTCTAAGTAAGACCTATAACAAAGAGTAGTATTTTATCTTCTCTCTATTGCTAAATCTAATATTCCTCTACTGTACTTGTAAAAATTACTTCGATTAATAAAGTGGGGGAAGTGCCTTCCTCCATAACTTCTAAAAACAAAAGATGAAACATAATTGGCAAAAGGGCTACCAAGTAGAATCACTTGAGTCGCCAAGCAGAATCACTTGGAAAGTAAGTTACTCTGTTACGGGGATAGCTTAACTTTGGTCAATTCAAAGCTATCTACTTTGCTTTCGTATTACATATCCATGTTCAAATTGCCTAAATGGGTGATTAATAAAATTGACAAGGCTCTCCTGTGGAAGAGTAATGATACTGTGAGTGGATTTCATTATCTGGTTAATTAGGATCTAGTTTGCAGATTCAAGGAACAAGGGGGTTCGTGAATTAAGAATTTGGAACAAATAAACCTTTCCTTACCAAGTGGGCATGGAAGTTTTTCTTGGGCTCTGATAACCCATGGTGTAGGCAAGTTCGAGGAGCCTATTACAGGAGATGTAAATTTGGCATGAGAATAAAGAAATTCCTCTCAAGAATGTCACATTTGAAAGGATGTTTGCAAACAAAATGCTACCTTTTAAAATTCTCTCTCTTTCAAATTGGAAAATGGACATAACATCCGATTTTGGGAGGATGCATAGATTGACTCTTTCCCTCTTTACATCATTTTTGCTTGATTGTATGATAGAGCGATCAAAAGGCAAGCCACAAATAACTCATTTTAGTGTAGGTGATCATTTACTTAAAGGATTGATCTGAAAGATCTTTTGACTAGGGATAAATTAGTATATCTTGCAAAACTGAATGATTTTCTTACTTTAGTTAGGCCAACTTGGCTGGTTGATATTTCATGTTGGAAGTTAAATCCTTTTGAATATTTTTTTAGTTGATTCCTTCTATTCATTCTTGAACTATGATGGTGTTCGATGTCCTTTCAAAAAGACCATTTGGAGAGCTACTATTCTAGAGAAGACTTGTTTTTTCTTATGCCTAGCACTTTGTAACAAGCTTCATACCGGGTATGTGTTAACTAAAAAAAGGTTGGCAAGGGAATGGGAAATGTGCCCTTTATGGCAAATCTCCTAAAATTGCTAACAACTTATTAATTAGATGTCTATTTTTATAGAATCTCTGGTTCACATTTAAAGCTCAACTCAAACTAAAGAGATGACCTACTAATTTGCAGGATCTTTGGTCAAAATAGAGACTCAAGAATTTACAACAGCTAGTTCATTCGGTAGGTGATCAATTGCTTGCAGCTATTTATTCTAGAATTTGGAAAGAGCAAAACTCAATAATTTTTTTGAATAAGTCATTTACTATTCACTCTACTAAAAATTCTCATGAATTTTTGAAGTTAGGAAGAAGCTTGATGATCATGTGTTGCTATGAAACAAAAAGGCAAGCCTAGCTCCTTTTTTGTAATGCCATTTAAGTTTTGTCTTTTCTTGTTGTGATAATCATGTGTTGCTATGGAGATTGGCAAGCGTAGCTTCTTCTCTATAATGACCTTATGCTGTCACTTTATTATGCCTCTTCTCGGAACAACTTGATCTAGTTTTTTCTCTATCATAGTTTTTTGGTATTTTTGAATAAAAGCTAGGGGCTAGTCTTCTAGGACTCCATTCTTATAAAAAAAAGAAAACAAATCCTTCCACCCCCAACACCCTCCCCCCCCCCCCCCCCCCCAACTCCCCACAAAAAAAAAAAGAGAAATAGTATATGACTGCTAGGGTGTAAGCCAATTTATTCTGTTTGGGGTGCTTCTTGAAATCATGAAATGATAATTATATGCACAAGATTTTCTTTCATAAGGTTGTTATTTATTGGTGTCCAAGAAAAATAGTCAAAAACCAAAATATTAAGCTGTACTTGACAATCAAGGTAAGCTTCATCACCTATAAGGAGTGAGCCCATGAGAGAAATTTAGGTGTGGAGTTGGACAGGTGCTTGGACTAGTCCATCTCTTGTCGGTGCAGCTTCAAGTTAGGCTTTGGCCTACAATGAAAGAGTTTGGGCTCAAGCTGGGGCTTGGGTTGTCAAGCCTAAAGAAAGATCAAATCTTGCATGAGCCCAGTGTGAACCCGACTTAAAGACTTGAGTTGGCCTAGCCCACCCCTAACCCTAATCCATTAACCCCTTGCACACCTCTCACTCCAATGCAATAATTCCCTCCCTCCGCTCCTCCAATGCCTTTATCTTTCTCCACCCTTGGCACTGATCTTGATTGTATCTTTTGCACGAATAAATGGTTGATGTTCTTTTGCAATGTCAGTCAATAGATAGCTCGGAAAAAGCTTTTGAGAGCTGTGCAGGGAGAAAAGAAAAATATGAATGTTTTCAAATTTGAAAACCGTTAAGGTGAAGAAATGGAAAATGTAAGAGTACTTTGAAGGCTATGCACTTACCACTAAGGTGGTAGTGCAGTTGGTGAGAGCTTTGCTCCCACCCTCTAGGTCACGGGTCCAAGACTCGAACCTATAGATTACTCGATTAAATTTGAAAATTTTCTTGGGATACGTAACTGGGGATGGGGGGAGCCCAGTGAGGCAGCTACAGTGGGGGTTTTCTCTCCCCCATCCCTTTTTTTTTATCAAAAAAAAAAAAAGGGCTATGCACTTGCATTAAAAATAGTATTCTTGCACCATCTAATGGTTGATGCTGCGAAAAAAATATCTACCATTCATTCAACGAAAGATACAACCCAACCTCCTCTATGCATATATGTATAGACACGCAACCGCACATGCACATGCATATATACTGGGTGGTCGGGTATGTATGTATGTATGTATGTGCCTATATGTCTGTATGTACGCACAAATAAAACAAATAAGGACTCGATGCTGGAATATTTGGTTGGACTGCAAAGGTCGGCCCAAGGGCCAATCCACGGGCAGACCCATTATAACAAATGCTTCTAGGCTCGGGCACACGACCCAACCGGCGGGTGGGGAAGAAGAGAGGGTGTTTGATACGTCCATCCCTGGATCCATTCCTCTTTAGCTGCTCAGCTACTGGTAAAAACTCCGGTTTTGATTTGATGCTTTGTCTAAGAGGTGTTTGATATTATGCTCGTATAATAAAGTCCTCGTCATGTTACTAATTTGATCTTGATTTCCATCATCCGATGCCCTGCTGGTAACATGCTTGATATCGTAGTTACCCTTCTGGTATCATGCTCGATGTTGTAAGAGAATGCTGATTAGTTTCCCAAAGAGTTCGGTCTAGGGCCCCTTGAAATATATTAATTTCTGCCTCAACTCTCATCTTTGATCTCTTCTTAGCAAATGGTTATTATTAAACGATGAATTTTGTTTCATAAACTTGTTCTAGTTTGAAAACTTTTAATTGTTTCCGTGCATATGTCAATTTGAACCTTATCACATGGTACTTAAAAATCATCAGCAATCCCTCCAAGTAATATTTTCTATATTCTTCTTCAAGCAACCGGCTGGATGGGACAGTCTCACAGAGAAGTAGAAAATAATCGAAGGTGGATAAACACTTACATGTGACATCATATTCCATATATCTTTATCTTCTATGACACCTTCATCTCTAATAGAAAACTACAACGAAGTCTCTTCAACTCTTAGTGGAAATCCTTCAACAAAGCTTCAACCTAGTGTTAGTTTTAACAGAGAAATCTGATATGTTCGTCGGACTCCGAAGGGGGATGACAAAGTGGCCACCGATGAGGGATGAGACATGATATAATTGTCGAAACCTTCATCCTGGACCAGTGCCAAGGCTTTGGTACAAAGACAAGTTGGCGAGAGTTCTTCCTCCAGGAACTGGATCCCTTGTCTCATGCTTGGTCTAGCAACTGCTGGAGGGTGACAACAGATCAATCCCAGCTATAGCACACTACAGTAAAAAGGGGTAAGGCCGGCACTTTTCTCCCAATGCTTCTCGGGAGTGTCGGGAACAATACAGAACCCGTCGACATTTTTGAAAAGCGCCGGCATCCTCCGGAACCCGCCGACGCTTTTAAAAAGCGCCGGCATCCTCCGGAACCCGCCGACGCTTTTAAAAAGTGCCGGCATCCTTCGGAACCCGCCGACGCTTTTAAGTGTCTCGGCAAAAAAATGTCATCGGATTTCTCAAAACCTATTTTTCCCCGCCCGAGCCCCTCCCCCCCGGCCGCCCGAGCCCGCCCAACCCCCCCCCCCCGCTCGAGCCCGACCCCCCCCCCCTGCTCGAGCCACCGAACCTCTTCCTCCTCCCCCCCACCCCCCGCCCGAGCCGCCAAACCTCCTCCTCCTCCTCTGCTCGATCCGCGGATGCAGCACCTCCCCCTCCTCCTCCTCATCCGGTCGGTAGCTCCTCCACCGATCCATGCCGTAGATCCCACGGTCGATCCGCCCGGCGCAACCTCGTCCTCCATCGACCCCTCCCTCCTCTGGCCGGTAGCTACTCCGTCTCTTCCGTCAACTCCTCGCCCGGCCACCTCGATCGGTATTTATTTTGTTTTAAGATTATGGATTTTGATTAGCCAGGGTACTAATGCTTTGAAGATTATGAAATTATGGATAAAACTATTCTAAATTTCAGGTCACTAATATTCATATAACTTATCCAACTGAAGCTAATATATTTTGTATGTTGGTATAAACTGTAGGTTTCTGTTTTGAATAATGACACTGTTCCAATTGTAAGCTAAAATTTTTTATGTCATGTTATTTCATATTGGTCCTTTAGATCCTTGAATGTGAATGAAAAGAAATTATTTTGGATGTTGAGGTCTAGGTATCCATGGATAATGGAAAGGCAAGGAACTTGTTGATGGGCCGAGAGAGACAAGCAATGCTATTTTTGATTTGAAGGTTAAGGATTGGATAATCTAGGGGCGGAAATGGGTTGGGTTCCATTAGGATTGGTCTCCTGTATGAATATGATATTAACTTGATTTGAAACTAAAGTGACCTCCTAGAGGATCAGCCATGAATGTTGTGAACCAGACTAGCATCAGCCCGGTTGACACTATTTGATTTATTTATCTAAGAGATAGTGATAGTGAATAGTTGCATGCCAGCCAGATCTAGTGATTGTTGGTCACAGACGGTGATGAGGCAACTGACATGGGTCATAAAATAGAAATCTACATCCAATTGGATCAGGTACAAATGTCATGATATTGGACCTGACACAATCAGACACAAATAGAGCCAATTCAACCCACAAGAAACTACTTCAAAAATCTAGGTCCAACCTTAACTAAGACCTGGATTGGACTGGATTAACCAAGATCTCCAAAGCATGGGTACCTCAACTTGTATGTTGTGTCCATGCCGGATATATATTGAATAATGATTCTTGATAGATACTCCTAGGATACATGTCCAATATTTATATTACATATTCAAAATTAAAAAGTACATCTAATCATGTTATGCCATCTTGGTACTAGGCCTCATATCGATGCCACCTGTTTACTATGTTAGTATGCCTAGTATGCCATATGACTCAACATTCTGCATGTCGATATGCCCCCTATGCCGCATATCAGTTTATTACCAATATGGTATGGAACACTCCGTACCAATAAATTTGGTATCATATGGCTTAGGATGTATTCTGCCCCCAGTACAACTCTTTCTTTCCATTTCTTTTATCTATTGATGAAAGATTCTTCTGTATATTTTTCTATTGTTTGAATTTAGTTGCTGATTAAATAGTATATAACTGATCCTCCTTATTTTTTATTATTTATTGTTCTTTTTCTTAGTAGATGATTTATGTTTCTTTATAAATTTCTTAGTATATATCTGCATGTTACTGGACATGTTATGCTTTAAGGTTAGTTTTATTACTACAAATCTTTTATTTCAATACCATCTGTAGCTTTGTTACGATCAATAATAATTTTTTAAATATTTTTTAAAAAACTTGCATTGCATAGAAACATAGACCCATCAATTGATTAAAGTACATATTCTACAGCATCCATACAATTATTTTATTTTTGTACGGATGGGAGAAATATGTATAGTGGTCAATTGAATGTCCAGTTTGGATAATTTGAGAATTGCAAATAATTTTATAGGTGCTTACAGTAATCAAACGGTATGGATAGAGTTCCAGATATATTTCAGATAGTATTTCCTTTTAGTTCTCCTCATACATATTTATTTGTATGGGGAGAACTAAGGGAAAATACTGCCAAAATTTTTCTGGAACTTTTATTGTGTATCCTTTGGTTACTGTAAATGACCTATATAATTAATGCAATTCTTGAATGGGATAGGACCTCTTTACCTATTAGTTGGTATAGGGTGCATTTAATAATACTGTAATTGATATATTGAATAAACTTATTTTAAATTTATTCTGTTCTTATAAATATTTGTTTATTTCAGTTAGTTTTGTCTTACAATGGATAATAATTAGATAACTAAACTGAGAAATAGCAAAGAATATCTGGATGGAGTACAGAGTTTTATTAAATTTGGTATGGAGAGAAGTAGCATAAATGGGAATATTTATGTCCATGCCGAAAATGTGTAAATCCTAGTTCTCTATATCCAAATATTATTGAAGAACATTTGGTATGGAATTATTTTTTAAGAGGTTATACAGAATGATTTTTTCATGGAGAGTCAAGGTTACAATCTATATATAACCAAACCTCTAACATAGAACATATACCTGATTTTGGATCCAGTAACCAACAGAAAAATCTTGCAAGATATGATGATATTAGGGGTTTGCTCAGAGATGCTTTTGAATATGGTGCTCAACATCCTGGAGATTGTAGTGGAGGACAAGTAGTAGCTGGGTTACCTAAGGATCATATATTTATTGAATCTATACATGATGGAGAGCCGATACCCCCAACTAATGTTAGAACAGATCGTTATCAGAAGCTGATAAGAGATGCAGATCAAGAATTATATGCCGGTTGCAAGAACTTTTCAAAAATTTATTTTTTTGTATATTTGTTTCATATAAAATACTTGAATGGATGGTCTGGCAAGAGTTTTACTATGTTGCTGAAGTTGTTAAATGATACATTTCCTGAAGGTACTAGTTTACCAACATCTTGTTATGAAGCTAAAAAACTAGTAAAGAAATTGGATCTTGGATATAAAAAGATTCATAGCTGTCCAAATGATTGTATATTATATCGGAAAGAACATGCCGATCAAGAGTCGTGCCATGTGTATGGATGTTCATGATAGACGAAGCAAAAAGAAAATGAGAGTGAGTGATTAAATGAATTGGATGCAACACAAATTAAACAAAAGTCGACGAAAGTATTACACTATTTTCCTCTTGTACCTAGATTGAAAAGGATCTATGCATCATCAAAGACAGCTTCGTTAATGAGATGGCATGATGAAAGCCGTACAAAAGATGGAATGCTGAGACACCCAGTGGATAGTTTAGCATGAAAAATATTTGATGATATACATCCTGATTTTGCATCTGATGCTCGTAATGTCAGGCTGGGTTTAGCCAGTGATGGGTTCAATCCATTTCGGACCTTAAGTTCTATCTATAGCACCTGGCCAGTTGTTCTGCTTCCTTATAATTTGCTACAATGGATATGCATGAAACAGTCTTCACTTATTTTATCAATGATCATTCCAGGTGATAAGGGTCCAGGCAATGATATTGATATTTTCTTATAACCTTTAATAGATGAATTGAAATAACTATGGGAGGGTATCAGTGTAATTGATGCTTCGAATGGCCAAACATTTAATCTACGGGCAGCTCTATTATGGACTGTTAACGATTTTCCTGCATATGCTAATTTATCTGGCTAGAGCACTAAGGGACGAGCTGCATGTCCTTCTTGTGGTGAATCAACCCATTCAATTTGGTTAAAACATGAAGGAAAGTTCTGTTATATGGGACATCGTCGATGATTGGAGGCAAATCATCCATTTCAATTTCAGAATGATTTATTTGATGGTTATATAGAGTTGGGATCTGCTCCAATTCTACCTTCTAATTCTGATATTCGTAGACAAATACTTGGTATTAGATACAGTTATGGTAAGATGACAAAGTCCTCTAAAAAGCGAGAAAGAGATGATGTTGAGATTTCAGCACAAGAAGAAGTATTGGAGGAAGTCAATACTTGTACCTTAGATACAGCAGTGTTCGAGGATCCAGATAATTTCTTTGAAATTGAAAATGATGATGATATAATTACAGCATCTACCTATCAGCATATTAAATAATTATGGAAGAAAAGAAGCATATTCTTTGACTTATCTTATTGAAAGCATAATATACTCTGGCATAATCTTGATGTTATGCATATAGAAAAGAATGTGTGTGATAATTTGATTGGAACAATATTAAATCTTGATGGAAAGACTAAAAATAACATGAAGGCGCGTCTTGATTTAAAAGAAATGGGTATCCGACATAAACTTCGTCCACAAGTGCTTGCAAATGATAGAACTTATATCCCTCATGTATGTTATACAATGTCTAGTCGAGAAAAAGATTTCTTCCTGATAGTTTTAAAGAATATCAAGGTTCCTGATGGATATGCATCAAATATTTCACGATGTGTGAATCTGAAAGAGCGAAAAATTTCAAATCTTAAAAGTCATGATGGACATATACTAATGCAAGATATTCTTCCATTGGCTTTAAGGTCGTCAATGCTAAAATAAGTTATTACGGCTATTTTTTAGTTATCATCATTTTTCAAGGCATTATGTTCTAAGATTCTTGATCCTCAGGAGCTTGATCAGTTGCAGTCTCAAGTCATACTTACGTTATATCAGATGGAAAAGATTTTTCCTCCTGAATTTTTTATGATTATTGTTCATCTACTCATTCACCTAGCTTCGAAAGCTAAACTTGATGGACCGGTATAGTACAGATGGATTTACCCTATCGAGAGGTAATGCTGTAAAACTAAAATTTCATAATTTAGATATCTTTTTGTTATTTAAGGTGATATAAATATCATACTTTTTGAAGGTATCTTGTATATTCGAAGGATTATGTACGAAACAAAGCCCATCCCGAGGGCTCAATAGCAGAGGGATATATTGCTGATGAGTGTTTAACATTTTGTTCAAGATATCTTGAAAGTATAGAGACTGTATTCAATCGACCTCAACATCATGGTGATACTATGGAGAATACAAATCTATACAAATTTGCATCATCCGGAAGATTTATAGGAAAAGCTGAAAGTATTGTTCTTGACCATAAATCCTTGTCACAAGCACACCATTATGTATTGCTACATAGTGACATAATATCTGACTATCGCAGGTTAGTCTATCTACACATGGATAATACTAAATATTAGACATGTTGTTGTCAAACTTATATTTAATTATCATGCAGTGAATTTTTAGCTATACAACGACAAGCCAATCATTCCACTCGTCCTAATCCAAGGATTGAACAAAGATGGTTGGTTGAGTTATTCCCTAATTGGCTTGCCAATCAGGTTAGTATATATTAGTCGTATAATAATTTTATATACATTTAAGTGAATAAGTAATCAATAATTGATATTATATTTTCTAGGTACCAATACTGATGGAGAAAAATAGTTCAGCAGAACTAATATCACTTGCCAGAGGTCCAAATTATATTGTGAACAAATATAATGGTTTTATTATAAATGACTTTAAATTTCATACCAAGGAGCGCGAGAAACTTAGAAAAACTCAGAACAGTGGTGTTATGATAGAAGCAGATAGAAAATCTTATTATGGTATACTTAAAGATATTTTGAAGTTGGATTATTATGAAAATTTTAAAGTTATATTATTTCGATGCGATTGGGTGGATATAAATACATCGAGAGGTTTGAAAAAAGACTCAAACGGATTCATACTTGTCAATTTTTCAAGATTGATACATACATGTGTGTTATTAAAGGATGATCCATTTATTTTTTCATCTCAAGCTCGACAAGTTTTTTATATACAAGACTCGAAAGATAAAGAATTGGCTACTATTATTAAGACAAAACCCAGAGACTTGTATGACATGGAAAAAAGGGTGGAAGAAGATGATGATGATACTTACATTCAGTGTATGCCTTATAATATTGTGCCAGATGATGACATAAATGATACAACCATTTTGGTTAGGTTGGATTCCGAAGAAGGTACAACTGATTGATTATGACAAGTAAGTAGTTTATAAGATGGTTTACATTTTTGCATGAATGATTATGTTATCCTTTAAATTACAATTCATTTCTGTTATAATTTGATTATAATGTTGACTGACTTATTTTTAAATAATGCATGTTAGGTACACCATGCCTCGAAGGAAGCGATTATCAGATGTACAGTTTCAGTTTTTCCAGATCGAGACTAGTAGGTCTTCAGCACAGCAGCCCGAGGGCAGTCGATCATCTTCACATTGGTCTGATGCCAGTCCCTCTATTTCTGCACATCCGGTCGATGCTAGTACCTCTCCATCTCAGGACGATGCCATTCCCTCCGAGTCTGCACATCACGATCCTCCTATGGATCATTCTGATGGCGAGCTTGTCGTCGATGACATACAGATACAGGATAATTTAATAATTTTATTCCATTTTAATTCATACATATGCAATAGTTTTGATATATAATTTTCTATATTTTTTTTTGTAGATAGATCTGGGAGACTTAGGTGGAGGCGAGGAGCCACACTAGTCCGTGATGTGTGGCAGTTACTTGAGGGCGAGAGGATAGTCATAGAGTGCAACAAGCTAGGGCAGCCTATTAAGAAAGCTGCTAGCTTGTTGACTAGTTTTCTGGGGACAGTAGCATGCCGGGGTCAGCTATGTCCCCTGAATTATTCGAAGTGGAACGACATACTTCCTGCATATAAAATAAAGATACTACGAGTTGTACAGGTAAATGTTGCCCAGGTGGCTACCCAAGAGGGGGGGTGAATTGGGACTTTGAAAAATTTAAGCAAGTAATGTGCAATTTCAAAATCCTTTGCAAGTGGTAGGTGCTGTGATAAAGTTATAAAAAGCAGAAGCTAAACAAAATCAAGAGAGAATAATACAAACACACCAAATTTATAGTGGTTCAGAGCAACCCAGCTCCTACGTCCACTACCTAAGATACCACTTGGGATTTTCACTATATTCATACCCAAATACAGTAAGATTGTTTTACAGGATCACAATCCAAAACCTCTACACTTTGGTTTTATAGGATCATCAAAGAAAATCCAACACCCTTTGGTTTTAAACAGGCTCACCAAAGAAACCCAACTTGGTTTTCACAGGATCACCAAAAATCTATTTGGTTTTTCAATCGGGCTCACCAATAATCCAACAATTTAAAAATTGAATTGAAAATAAATGCAACAAGAAATGACAAACTCAAGTTGTCGGATAGTTGCCGGTGCAGCTCGTTGGAAGTTCACTTGAATGCACTTGAATAAGCTTTAATGGCTTCAGTGGCTTCTTCTCAAAGTTGCTTCAAGCTTTAGATCATAGTTGGTGAATACTTGAAGACTGACTTTAATGCTCTTGTGCTCTTTTGCAGTTGGTTGGTAGAATATTCAATGGATGCCTTTTTTCTTTGAAGAACTCTCTTATTAATTGCTTCAAGGCGGTTCAAATCCTTCAAATTTAAAGTCTTCCATCATCCCAGGCCAGTTCTAGCCGTTGTAGACCATTGGGGAATGATTTTTGACCGTTGGATCACCTTTGAGCATTCAAAAACAAATTCTGGAACTAGTTGTTAGATACCTGGAAGCGACATTCGAGTCGGCTCGGATTCTTTCGAGTTGGCTCGGATCCTTCAAGTCGATGGGTCGAGTCGCCAAATCCTCAATGTGGTTGGCTCTGTCTCAGGGCGCAAAACAACACTCTAGATGAGTCGGCTCTTTTCAGCTTGGGTCGGCTCGAACTTGAATCTTGAACTCGAAGAGTCAGCTCTCTTCAGCTCGGGTCAGATCTTCTTCTCATGTTCGGGAAATCTTACTCTAGAAGAGTCGGCTCGAAGCAGTTCGGGTCGGCTCACTTTCTCAGGCAGTCAAAAAATCATGATTGATAGTAGAAGCTCAGTCGATATCCTTTATTATGATACCATTGCAAGGATGAACTATCCCCTGATCTAATAAAATCGATGTTCATGCCCCCGTTGGCTTCACCGGAGATTCAGTTGGTGTGGAGGGAGAGATTACCCTCCCGGTCATTGCTAGAACACCACCTAGGCAGTGCACCATAATAGCGACCTTCACCATTATGAGGCTTTCCTCACCTTACAACATGATCTTGGGGTGACCCGGGCTTAACTTGCTCGACGCCACCATCTCAACCAAGTGACTCCTTGTCTAGTTTCCGACCCCGTGGGGGATCAGAGAAATGAGGGGATCCCGACAGCTGGTCCAGCACTTCTTGCAGGCTGTTCCAGGAGTCCGAGAGGCCGAGATCGAACAGGATCAAAAGAAGTTCTCATTCCATGAGACTTAAACCATAACCCTAATCTTAAGAGATCGAATAGATGGACTCTACTCCAAATGAAAATAAAGGGAAAAAGGGATATAGAGGGCATACAGGCATCGTCGTGGTGGGCGGAGGCGAAGAAGCTCCTCTTGTCGGTGGTTGGGTTACTCCGCCTCGCTCCGTTGTGCAGAAGCACTTGTAGGCTATACCTCGCCACCACCATCACGATTGTTGCAGTCTTCTTCTCGCCTCTTCTCGTGTAGTCTCATTTATACCAGTTCTGGCCTTCCGCCATGTGAACCAAGAGAATGAACGGCTGTGATGGCGGGACGGTGATTAATGGCTATGATTTTAATCTTACAATACTAGCATACCATTAGTATAAGACTGGCATACCATTAGCATCAATATATTGTCTGAATTTTCTTGGTAATCAACATTTCTTATTTGCAGAGGTTATTAGCCACTACTAGTTGATAATTCACAGACCTGGACTTTGAAATATTTTTTTTGGCACAATATGTAAAAAAACCTTCATACCAAGATTCCATACATAATTGTTAAAACATCAAAATAATAATTTAAAATTTAAAAAATACTTATTTGTACTATTAGGTTGTCTCAGAATACATATATGTATATTTTAGGATTAAGTCTTTCTCTTCATAAATCTTTTGTTTGAACAATGGCTTTTAATAGAACAAGTATTAAAATCAAGATTTTGGAATGAAAATTTGGTCTATTTCTAAACAAATCTTAACATGCCCTTCCATCACGGGCTCAAATTGGATTAAGATCTATACTATACCATCTCAACTACACTAACCAATATAAGGTGTGCATAATCTAAACATAAAAATCACTAACAACATTGAACTTATAAATATATCCATTAACATGGATCATATAATCAGCCCATTTTTAATAAAATAAAAGAAATAATAATAATAATTAGTAGTATCTCATAATTAGAGAAACTCTTATACAATGACATCTCACTCTCTCTCGTCTTACTCGAAAATAAAAATTCAATACAATATGCAACTCTAGATATTCTAGATCAAGAAAAATATAATAAATTGTTGACATGATATGTGAGAAAGATTATTATCTTTGTTATGGAATCATCGTAGAAAAGGTTATCTTATAGTTGGGGGTTGAATACCATTAGTTAACACATGATGCATGTCAAGATTGTTGATGTGAGTAGATGTCCATGAACATTAGGGCTGGAACTAAATTGGGCTGGCTTGATAGGCTTTGGGCTAGCATGAATTCAAGCCAGGCTTTGGGCTAAGTTCCAAGTAGTTCGGGCTAGGTTTCTGGTCTTATAATAGAACCCATTCAATTTTCGAGCTGGGCTCAAGTATTCTTTTGGCCCGGCACAGAAATAGGCCTGCCAGAACCTGGCCCGAGCTCACAAGAATTTAAGCTTCACCCCTACCACTTCACTTCCTTTTCTCATTTCTAGCCACTACCCCTGCCCTCCTAGCTTCGACTTGCACCATGTCACTAGCAGGGGATGTGATCCATCCTCTTCCCGCTCCCCTCCATCTCTCGAGCTCCCAATGCTTGAGTTCCTCCCCTCTTTCCCTCATCATCTCCCACTGCCATCTTCTTCATTATCGCCACCACAATGATAGCCACGGTCGCTTGCCTGAGCCCTTTCTCCAGTCGACGAACATGCTGCAAAGCAGATGCCTCTGGTCCAACACTGGCAAATCTCCATCGCAGTCACTATCGGTGTAGGCGGTGGGCACCTATCCTTGGACTTGAACATCATCATCGTCGTGTCCCTCGTATTCTTGTTCTTGTTCCTAATCCAAACCTGGTCAATTCATGTAACCTTAGATGACAATGGCTCTCCCTCCTCCTTGGCCTCGACCCAGGCCTCCCCATTTGCCAGTCCCCCACATTCTGGCTTCGTGTTATGAACATTGGGCTCGACCGTGCTGCCCCTCCTCGCCCCCAGATCTTCCCTACGCCCCCAAGTAGCCTCGCCAACCCTAGCATTGGCACATCTCCGCTAGCCCATGGCTCGATCCTAACATCATCCCCTTCCCCACCACCCCTAGCATTACTGCCGTCACCGCTGACTTGATCATGTCTTCGTTCCAGTGTTTCAAATTAGAGGGTGGATAGGGGAAGAGAGTACATGAATGGTGGTCGCATCCCCGGCCCTAGCCCTGATGCTTACACCCGATGCCTCCTGCCCCCCATGCAACCCCGTAGCCCCCCAGCACCAATCTCCTTCTTCCGGCTCCGGCGACCACACCCGACAACCCCGATGTCTACGGCCAACAATTTTTTTTTGGTTTCGATCGTTTAGGTTTTAATCGGACCAGCTTAGATTCGGGTCGGCCCAATCAAGCTCGGGCTTGGCCTCAGGTCAAGCTCGAGCCTGATATTTTTGAAATATTTTGGACCTAAGCCCAGCCCAAAGCCTGAAAATTTTTTTCGGGCCAAGCTTGAGTAGGGGTGTGGCCTGGCCTAGTTCTAGCCCTAATGAACAAGAGGGAGATGAAGTATTAGCTTATGCAAATAGGTGCTTGGAAAAAATATTCATAATATCCCCGGTCAATCTTGTAAGAGAAGAAAAAAAATCCTCTTGAATTCTTGAAAAAGAAATTTGATTTTAAAATATGATATTAAATAATTTAAAAAATATGGGAAGTAACTATTAAATTTTATTATTATTATTTGAAAAAAAAATTTAGAAGTTCTATTTATTGTAAATAAAAAGTTTTCTTTTCTATTACCATTACCTTGGCAACTCAATATTCAGCTAGTATGCCACCAATTCTTGGAGTTGTATTAATCAACTCCAATCAAGTGATAGAGAGAATTTTTAATATGCATATAATGGAGCTGCATAGCATTATTCTTTTATCTTTTCTCTCTTTTTAAAGATTTATATCCTAAAGCATAGTGATGACTTAAAAGATACCGGTTTTCTTCAAAACCTCAATGCTTGACCACATTTTTTTGAGTAAAGGATAAAGAATAACTTAAGACAGTAGCCCCAACTGGTCATGGATTCGAGACATGATTCCAGTGGTGACTCGATTAAATTCAAAATTTTATCATAAAAAATTACATAAATTCGAGTATCTTAAATCAAACATTACCTGGCAGGGTATTTAAGGATCAAAATCTCTGCTTGCTAACCAATTTGCAAAGAAATTAGCTTCTTTGGCCTTATTTTCACAGGTGGAATTGGGTCCAACTATGATAGCGTAAGCAGTGCAATTAAACAAATGAATGCCTTCGCCAGTCATATGCGATCGTGAAATGCGGATCATGGATTTGCTCTTGTGAGAGATATTGAAAACTTTTTATTCTTTTAATGAGTAATCTAATAATTAGCTATCTCTAAGGAACAATATCTAGTTAAGAAAGCCTCTTTTAATTTTTTTAAAAAATATTTGTAATGAATTTTAAATATCTTGGGTGGTAACTGGTTGAATTGTTAATGTCACCAAGTTCTGGATTTTAGTAACCTTGCAGATTCCTGATAGATTTCATCCTATGTGTTAGTTGTTATGCATAGAATATGTGTGTGTATATATATATAATTTTTAACATTTTTAAAAATATTTTTTTTTCTGATGTGTATGGCAGAATAAATTTGGTATGATAAAATAATTTAGAAATACAATAGTACAAGATTAGGAAGTCTGGTCTGGAAGGCAGATAGAACCACTGTCCTAAAAAAGAAAAATTTAAAAGGGATAATAGGGATAAACCCGGTGTAGCTATCCCCGTAGGCCCCCACCCCGTCAGGTAATGGGCCTCAGGAGACAACTCCTGAATTTAATCTAGTCACCCTTGAGATTTGAAAAATAAAAATAATTTTGTAAAGGATTTATTTAAATAAATTTAATATTTTTTTATTTTTTGTATATATTTTTAAAAATGTCTCTTTTTTTAAGGATTGTTGTTGTGACAATAAAAAAAAAAACCTCCCTTGCACGCAATGCACATGAGTCCACGTGTTTTCGCATGTTTTATATTTTTTATACCATTTTTTATTAAATTATTCAATTAATTTGGAAATTAATTTTTTTTAAAATGGTCATTTTATTTATTTTATATTTAATAAAATAACAGCTAGTTTGAAGGCATTTTTGGAAATTTTTTTATGATTTTGAGCCTATAAATATGCGTATACTCCAACCCTACAAGGTATTAAAAAAATTTCAAGCTCTCCCTCTCCTATATTCATTTGTTCTAAAAATTTTTAAAATTCTTTTTCTCTCATATCTTTTTTTTATTTTGAATTTTTTTGGACCGAAGATGAGCTCAAATCATACCACTGACAGACATTGAAGTTTTGGTTTCCGGGTTATACCTTAGAAAGGAGCGTGTGATTCAATTATTCTTGGCACAAGAAGGGGATCAAATCTTTTTGAGGATAGTGGTTCCATCTACCTCCCAGACTAGACTTCCTAATCTTGTACTGTTATATTTCTAAATTATTTTATCACACCAAATTTATTCTATCACATACACCACAAAAAAAATATTTTTAAATATTTTAAAAATTATATATATTCATATATATTTTTCATACATAACCCCAAATTCAATCGTGCTTCCTCTTGATTCTTTTTTTTTCCTTTGAGAAAATTGCCTGGTCACATCTTGAACAATTTTTTTCAAAGAAAAATTTGTGACTTGTGAACAAGTGAACCGCTAGAGATGCTATATCTCGATATACAATTTCTTTAAATGTGTTCTAATAATTTTCAGTCTAATTTCTTTAATGAAGCTTGTTGGGCTTCATCCAATCTTTCTCTCCAGGGGGAGGAAAAGGAAAAAGGAAAAGAAACTAAAGGATGTTTACAAGATTTTTTTTTTTTTTTGTATTCACCGCGAGCTTATAGTACAAAAAAGCAATAATATAATCTTCAATTTAGCTGTATCTTTATTTTCAAGTAAAACTTCCATCATTCTCTTTTTCAATGTATTTACTAACGAGCCTCCAATTCTTGCTAGTTCTCTAAAACCATTCCTCTGAATCAATCACAATATCCGTCACCAAAATTGAGATAGAACAGAGGAGCATATGGATATGGAATTGGAAGGGCTTAAGATATCTTATTTCATCGTTTCATTCATAGGCTAACAGCCTTTAAATAAACAGTATACTAACAGAAAAAAAAATAAAAACAACTAACAGCAGATAAATACCAAGGATTTATTCTTAGTAACAAATTCCAAAAAACTAGAACAATAGAAATAGAATTTGACTAATTCTATAACAATATCATGAGATCATTCTGCCAGAAAATCATCGAACAGTTTATTTTCAAAGCTCCAAAATTTACATCACACACTAATCATTAATGACTGAATAAACCAATTGCATGGTGCTTGTTGAACAAAGCAATGTCGCTTTGAAGTCCAGATAGTTTGGAGGTTAGCACGGAGCTAACACTCTCCAGGATTCAGAATCCTTTATTGATCCATGGTGGAAGTGATCAGGTCAACTAGGTATTGACCTGCACTCCTGTCAAATGATGGACACATATTTCTCTTGTTTCAATATTCTTCGCAGAAGTTAAGAAATCCCATATATTCATGCTGCTTAATCATGGAAATGCTCTTCTCAGCTCCAACAACACCTAAAACAGGAAAAAGAATGTATATATATAAATATATGTTACGAGACAAATCCAACATTGTTCCTAAGCTGAAATATTTTTCTCGAGGACAAGTAGTGAGTTCAAAAGTGCATAATCTATATTGGTTACCCATGGTAAGAGCACTGGCAAAGATGACAGTGGATAGGATGAAAATGATGATGGATGCTCTTTTGAGAATCTTAACCAACTTTCTGACAAAGAATTGACCCCAGAATCCAGCCATCACAGACACCGCAAAGAGATAGAGTGCTGCAGCAATAACAAGGTGTTGTTAGCTACTTGACAGAAGATTTCGTTGTGAACTGATGCTATGGCTAATTTAACTGATTGTACTACAACGGTTACTATCATTGTTGATGAAGTTGAGGTGTTTTTGTCATGAAGAATGGAAGCATGTTGCACATACCATAAGGAATTGGAAATCTTTTGAGAAAGTAGAACTCCACAACTGAGAGGGATGAGGAGAACATCATAACAAATGTTGCTGTTGCGCTTGCAACCTACCAGAACCATCAGAGAGAATTCATTAAAGCTTAGTTCAGCATTCCATTTTCAGAACTATACTTGTATAAAGGGAAAAAAAGGAAAGCAAGATCAAACTATTTTTGATTCATGTGTGTGTCGAGACCAAAATTGGATTACATAAGATGTGTTATAGAATTTAGTGGAGGTTTGCTCCTCTGTTTTGGGTGTGAGGTTTGCCTCTCTCTAGCCTCTGTAACATTTTACAGTCTGAATTGAACATTGTGGTGGCACTTCCCACCTGTTCTTTATATATATATAATGGAAGAAGTGGAATTTATGTTATCTGATGCTTGCTTACATGTCGGCTTTTGTACCCTTTCATTTTCTTGATGTAGAATGATAGGGAACATTAAGAATAAAATTGATCTCCAGATTATTTTTATCAACACAAAGAGCATACCATTAAAATTTTCAATCAGAGATGCAATTAGTATCATATTTGATACCTTCCTAGTAGACTTAGGGAATGGGACTTCTCCCATGAGATTTGTTCAATTTTTGTATAATATAGGTCTGAATTTGTTGTTAGTTTTGATGAATATTATTGCAAGGCATGCATGAGATCCACTTCATGAAATAATACAAGCACAGATTCAGTGAGTGTGCAAAAACATGCAGAAGAGATCATAGTCAAAGTTGAAAATAATCCCCCCAAAAGAGTGTGAATTTTTACTGGTTTACCATGTAAAACCTATGTTTCACATGCCTTGGATCTTGTGCATCATGGGGATGGATTGAATGATCCTATGTTGTGGTGGAAAATCAGCAGCTGCAACAATATAGGGCCCAGCCTAAACACTCTAATCATGAGATTTACTCTTTATTTTTCAGATGCGGCATAATATAAGACTTTTCTTGATGTACCTCCTATATTTAAGCAGTTTATGGACTGATAAGCAGCATTTGATGACCTAAATGGGATCATTAATGAGACCTTAGATCACTAGTGATCCTTATCAGAATATAATTTGATCTTCGACCATCTAAGATAAGATCATCATATTTGATATGTTATGTTTCCATATTTAAAAATCTATAAATATTTGCAAGTAACCTGTCTGATATACCATGAAAATCAAAGATCATTTAATAGAAATAATATAATATAATTTAATATATATCATAAATACTATATAAATAAGATCAATATAATATAAAATACATAATATCAATAGAAAATAATGTGGATATAATATATTAACGATGAATCGATTTATTAATTTTTTTAGCTGGACTAAGGGGCATTGTTGGTCTTAAATTTCAGTCCAAAGTTATTGTCCCGGGGCATTCTTAGAGGTTTTCCATTATTAGGTTAGGTAAGGATTTAAGAACTATGGGTGATTTAGGATCAGTGATTATCATGATACGACCCAATATGGCGATCACATCATCTTTATTTATGTTATTTTTAATTTTAAAATCATCATCTCATACCTAATGTCCTTCCTGGTTGATCCTATGATTAACAACATTCACGAGTTCATTGACGGCAGAAGTAACTAATTGCGTGTTTCCATTACCGTGTTGCCTTTGAGCAAGACAACACGTGGCCAGTCGTTCACATGGTTGGAACACATGTCATGGTTGTAATACCCGGAAAAAAAAAAAAAATTGGGGCTAGGCCGGCCCACCAGAATTGATCGGCCCAGACCCAATGCTCGGCCCAGCACGCAGCCCAAGCCAGCGAGGGAGAGCGAGCACGGTATGCGCGGATGCAAGGGCGCGATGGGTGAGCGGGTGCGGGCGAGCAGATGCGGGCAAACGGGTGCGACGCGGGCGACGCACTTGCGAGCATGGGCAAGTGGGCGCGTGATGCGCATGCTGGCCCGACGCGGCAGGCGCGCGTTGTGCGGCCCAGGCCCACGCGTGCGAGTGCATGGGCGCGTGGGCTCGGCCCATCCCGAGCCGGTCGTCACGTGAGCGTTTCCCACGCGTTTTCCGAACGTTTCCCAGCTCGTTTCGCACAGCTCACGACAGTCCACGGGGTTTCTAAGCGATCTGAACCGTCCGATCACCTGATCAAACGGCTGAGATTGATCCGAGGAAATTTAGGCTTGATATCTGAGGCTTTTGGATTCGGATCTGGACGTGGTTTAAGGCGTTGATCTCAGATCTAACGGCCTGGAAGGTTTTTAATGGTTTTAGGAATTTTCTGAGAGGAGTTTGATATGATTCTGGACTAGTTCTTTCTCTTTTTATTAGGGGACGTCGACAGAAAGCAGGAAAGAGCCTGTAGAGAGGGGAAGAGAGAGAAAGAGAAGGGAAAAGAGGAGAAAAGAAGGAAGAAAGAGAAAGATGAGAATAGAGAGAAGGGGAGAGGAAAGGGATCTTGGTTTGAAAGAAGAGGAAGGCTGTCATGCTATGATGGCATGGGATAGTTATCAGTTTTGGAGATATTCTGGAGTTCGAAATAGAGAGAGAAAGAGAAGAGATAAAGATGAGAGAGAAGAGGAAGGAGAGAGAAGATGAGGAAAGGGAAAATCAGAGAAAACCTTCTTTCTCAAAATTTGTGAAACTAGGATTTGGTTTGAATGAATTTATTTATTATTGTAGGAGATCAATCTTTTGAGCAGGAAGGATTTGGACGAATTTTGGGTATAGATTGATACTGGATATCTGGGATTAGCGATTGAAGGTAAGAATTCTGGACGTGATCACCAGTTTATATATTATTTTACAAAGCATGATTTTGATCCGAGTACATGAGCATTGGCGTGCATGATTTATTGTTGCATGGTGTAGTTGAGTTTTTATGAAGAACAATACGACTATGGTTGTTATTATTTTATATTTTTGGATATTGTGTTTATTAGACAAAAATTATTTTTGATAGATTGGACCGTGATGCCGGTCATCGAAAGATTTGAGATTTCAGGTTTAATATCGTGATACGATTTGATAAGATGGTGTGGATGGTTAAAGTGATAACGGTGTTTGGACTAGCCATGGATCTGAAATTTTCGGAGCCATGTACGGGCTTCGTACGAAGAATAGCCGGCCATGGATGTTTAAAACATAGGACAGCCAGAGTCACGGGCTTTGTACGTGAGCTAGCCTGGCCATGAGCTTATAATACATGGTTGATAGTGTGGTTGCAAGTCATGGGCATCGCATGATAATGGCTAGTCCAGAACCCTAAAAAAGAGAAAAAGTTAATGAAAACATATAAAAAAAATATAATATTATGAAAGGTTTTTGATATTCTTGATATGTGATTGGTTTTGGTTGGGTGACCGCAAAATTTATCATTTTTTGTTATATGATTAATATCTTGCTGCTTTCAGTTTTTATATTAATATTGGTATGATTGTGAGGGAACCTTACTGGGCTGTAGAGCTCACAACCTACTTTCTTCTTTCTCAGAGTCATGCAGATGTTCGGGCTTGGTGATGAATGAGTTTTTTTTTGAGGTAAGTGACTCTTGTATATCCAGGCCTTGTATGATCTCTAGGATAAAATCTAGAGTTTGTGCATCCGGTCGTGTGCCGATTCCGGTGCTCGATTCGGGGCGTGACAAAAATCTTGTTGCTGCTTTACACATTACAAGACCTTGTTATGTGACGATTCGTTTATAGTATAAACTTATCATATTCCCATTGGCAGAGCTTGGCTAGCTGTCCTGACTCTCAAGCAAGTTCTCATTCTAACCTACCAATGGACGGACCAGCGTAGCTTTTTTTTTTTCTTTTTGGTAAGTAAAAAGGATAGGAGGGAGCGGGTTAAACCCCATTTAGCTATCCCCGCAGGCCTTGCCCTGCCAGGTAATGTTCGATACTAAAAGAATCGGTAATGTCCTGATGGATCAGCATAGGTTTTCTATAAAATAATTTAGAAATCAAAAGGCCAGCAAATACATAAAGATGCACTCGTTGTTGTTACTGTCTAGGTATAGATACTGAAAGGATCAGTTGAGAGATAATTGAGTACATCTCAATCTATACAGTAACAAATATGGCGGAGACATGACCGTTTTGTAAAAAAAATAAATTTAAACAAATCATAAAACACCATAAAAAATAATTAAATAATATAAAAGTACAAGAAAAAGAAATATACTATATATATATATATAATAAATTTAAACAAATCATGAAACACCATAAAAAAATAATTAAATAATATAAAAGTACAAGAAAAAGAAATATACTATATATATATATATATATATATATATATATATATATATATATATATATATATATATATATATATATATATATGATTCGGCCTACTAATCTTTAATCTACACCCACGGACAAGACCTTTTCAATATTTTTTTATTTAATTCACGATACAAAAAATATAAAATTTAAAAATATATATATATTTTTTTATATGATTTTTTACATTGAAAGCCGTCTTACTGGATCCCTCCTAAAGTATGGGGCGTCCATCAAGTCTGGCTCTCGATCTTTATTAAATACAAGCTGAGAGAGAGACCCTAATACCGTCAAAAATAAAATTATGTTAAGATTTATGGACATAAAATTAAAAAAAAAAAAAAGGAAAACATACTTTCTATGCTCTCAATTAAATAAGAGGGACCCAAAAAAAAATAAAGGCCCCTACAGCCGTGTCAAACCGGGGGCGGGGTCAAGGATTTTTTCACATGGCTTCATCCTATTAGATACAAATGATTTTTTTTTTTTTTTTTTTTTTTTTTTTGGGGAGACCCGTGGGGTGGGGAAGGGGGAAGAAAAAAGCTAAAAGAGACGAAAGAGTCAATATTATCAACAGAAAATTGTGGCTTTGGCTTGTAGTGAATAAGTACCATGTAAAGGGTTACAGGAAAGGTAAATAGAAGAAAAGGTATTTGCTTGCCGGTCACTATTGGCACCTGACACCAAGGTTGTATTTTGTGGATCACCAGAGAATTCTGAATGGTAATCTGGATTACTTGCAAGATAGATTATTACTGGATAGATTACCAGTAATGCTGATTACTGTATTTGGTATACACAAATAATCTATCAGTAAGATTGATTACTATGTTTGGTATGATAAATAGATTACTAGTAATTTAAGCTCAAATTTTCAAAATATCCCTAAATCAAATTTATTAAAAATATATTATAATATAATATAGTAATGTAATATAATATTACATTAAATAATATATTATTTGATATTTTGTAATGTAATATAGTATTATATTATTTGATATTTTATAATGTAACTATTTATATAATTATATAGTTAATAATATAATATATAATATTATTATATATTATATTATATTAAAAATATTATACTATATATAATATAATATAATATATGCTATGTTATAAAATGTAATATATAATTTAAATTATATTATATTACACTCTATTGTTATATAATATATATTTTAAAATATTCTATTTTCTAATATTACAAATAAAATAAAATAAAATATATTAATGTAATTTAGAATAATATCATTATATATACTATAATATTGTAGTACATTTTGTTTTATATTTTACAATATAAAATATATTATATTAAATTATATTTAATATAATATGTTTTTACATTATATATTTGTGTATAATATAAATATATTATATTAAAATTAGTAACATAATATAAAACATTAATTATTATATTATATTATACTAAAAAATATAATATTATATAGTATATTATAATATTACAATATTAATATAATATAACATATTATATTGTATATTTTATATTTTATTATAAAAAATATATTAGATTATATCATATTTAAAATAGTATAATATATTTATATAACGTAGTATATTTATTTGAAATGTATTTATATAGAATATAAATATATTATTTTAAATTTAATAATATAATATCTATAAATTTAATATATTACTTAGTATATTTAAAAGCTTATATATAATTTCTTTACATTTATTTAGTATAAATAATTTTCAATTTTTCAATTTTAATATAAAAATATTAAATATTTTATATTTAATAATATAAAATATTTAAAATTTATATTTTTAGTAAATAGTTAAAATGTAAAAATTATATTTTTATAAATAAAATATAGATTTAAGAAGAGATCAGGGAGAAGAGAAATATTTCGTTCTCACCCAAGCAAAAGGGAGGGACAATTTTGTAAAAATAAAAAATACCATATTACCACATCTCCGGTAATCTGGATAGCCACCCCTTTCTGAGATAATCTGGATTGCCAAATGAGAGGTAATCCGGATTGCCTGTTCAAGATAGATTACCATTTAGTATAAATACCAAACGTAGCTATCTGGTAGGCCCATTTTAAAATTACCAGTAATCTGGATAGATTACCGTCTACCAAACGCAACCCAAATGTTAAAAGAAATCCATATAGATGCACTCCTGTCGTGCTATTACCGGACATAACTCCTCTGACCAAGATTAATTTTCATGTCCAATATGGAAGTACCTAAGTAACATATATGATATCTCTACGTAAAGCCATATATAGTAATTATATTGGATTACAGATCTTTGCTTGAAAAATATATTCATGTGGACAAAACCGTCCTGATTCTTCATGCTTTGAGCCTCAGTAAGAATCATGAGAACTGAGTTAAAAAGATTTCAGGAAAAAAAAAATCAGAAAACTTGTTCCAAAATAAGGCATTCAACAAAGACAGCTTGTAGGAAAAACCTGTCTAACAATGACCATGAAAGAGTGACAAGTTAATTGAGCGATATTGTCGAATAAAATTATTGACTATCAAGCTAAAAATTGCAATTCATTAAACAAGGGAAGGTATTCCAAACCTGAGGAATGACTCCAATTTCAAGCAGTAGAGGGCCAAGAATGAATCCACCACCAGAACCAAGAAGTCCCCCAACAGTGCCACCAAGGAGGCCACAGAAGGCACATAGGAGCAGCTGCCACCGACTAAACTCAATGGAGGCCTCACAAACACATTCCCAGTTCCCACACATCCTCCTCTCCCTGCTCTCCCTCCACAATTTTGCTGCCTCCCATCCAAAAACGCTCAACGCAATTGGAAACTAGCATTTTTAATCAAATAAAACAAGAAGTTATTAACTAATCCTTTTTAATTACAATAAATTAAGTTATAATAATCATTATACAGAAATTAAAATTAATACTGATGAAAAAGAGAAATTAGTTGAGGTTGAGGTCCCCCACCTGCAAGATGTTAACCATCCAGTAGAAAGGGCTGCAGACTTCTGAATCGTTCTGGAACCACACCAAACCATTGTGAGTAATTCACTCAAAAGAGACAAAAATGGGGTCAGAAAAAAAAAGGAATCAGTCAGAATATAGGTAAGGAAAAGGAGAGAACCGAGTTAAAAGTTTAGAAGAGATGCCTTTAGGATTTGAAGGAGCAGGAAAGAGGACCAAACCAGCATCAGCACCAAGATCCCCTTCCACCTTATGTTGAAAAGCAATATCTCCTTGAAAAATTAAAGAAAATAATTCAATTAGCTAACAAACAGATTGATAATATTGTGTCCCATGAGTAGTGTAGTGTCCGCCGCCCCCCCCCCCCCACCCTTCTTGTTTCAGATATATGAATTTTTTTCACTTACAAGCCCTGATTTCTGTGTCTGAGGAAGTAGGGGCCTGTATTCTGAATCAATGATAACTGCATCAAAAAAAAAAAAGTGTTAAAATCAAATCAAAGAATTCGAATGAGTCAGTACTTTGGCATCTATAACATTGATTCCTTTTTGTAAAAAGGACAAACCATGATTTCCATTTGATTTAGACTTGGCCTCCTGCTCTTGCTTCTCCATCTCCATCTGCACTTGGTCATAGATTTACAGATCAGTTAAGTAATTAAGAACTACGGTTCAAAAAGAATCAATCTTCTTCTTGCTAATACTAAAATTGGAGATATTACTATCCAACTTTTGCCAAAGAAAAAGAAGAAACAAACAGACCTATCCAACTTTTGCCAAATAAAAAGAAGAAACAAACAGACCTATCCAACTTTTGCCAAATAAAAAGAAGAAACAAACAGACCTTGAGCATAGTTTCCTGCTTCCACATCTCAATTCCCTTGAAGAAAGACCTCGATGACGTACCTGAAGCATTCACATACGTCATTGCATGCCATTAACTACATGTTCATCATGACCATATTTTGTACCTAACTACTAGTATACTACAGAAGAAAATTTAGGTAGTGTTTGGAGTCCGAAAACTAACCCACGAAGAGAACGATAATGAGAACAGTGATGAGCCAGTAGGGAAACACCACACTCAGCTCTACACCAATAGTGATTCCCAGCATGAGCATGGGCTGGAACAGCAGCGCCAGATTGTAGTCTATGATCGGCACCTCCTTCGAAGGATGAGATACCCGAAGATTGTACCACACCGACGACGCCGACGCTCCCATGATCATACCTGATCCAAGAAAAAAAAGAAAAAAAGAAAAAAAATCATGCACATAACAAGAAAAAAAACGTGGAAGTTTCATCTCAAGCTGCATAAGCGTATGCCTACATTTGGAGAGGGCGGCGGCGGCCTTGGTGTCGAAGCCGATGATGAGATTAAGCATGGGGACAAAGATGCCACCACCCCCGACACCGCCCACCGTGCCGAAGGCCGAGCCCAAGAAGCCGATGATGGTCATCAGGATGGTCCTCCAATTAAACACCAGCTCCTGTTCGTCAAGTCCCACATCAAACACCTTGTCATAATATCGAAAGACACGGGTGAAAAAAGAAGGGAAATAAGGAAGAGATCAAACAGGACTCACCGGCCAGACTCGGGTGCTTTCGGACGAGGCAGCGAGGAGGTTGCTCCGAGATCCATCGGCGGAATGTTTGTTAGAGAGGAAAAAAGTGGAGGCTATGGCTATGGAGGAGGCGGCAAGGAGATAAGCAGCGAATCCCTTGGTGCTGCTGTTGTTGATGAAGCCATAGCCAATGCCATCCATTAGACTCAAAAATCCTCCTTTCTCTTTTCTGCTTCTTCTTGTGTTCGCGGACTCTTCTTATAAGAATAAGAATTTTGGAGGACAGTACTTGGGATCGTGGAGGACGGGAGGGTAAGAAGCGTCCTGCTCTTTTTCTTCTTCTTTTTTTTTTTTTTTTTCTAATTAATTTATTTATAGGTTGGAGAGTCCGATGCCACGTTGGATGTTGGTATATACGGAAGGAATGGTAGCGGAAATCGGGAAATGATAAATTGTCGGCACACCAGTTTCCCGTTGGGTACCTACAAATTTTTTTGATTCAAAATTTTAAATAATAAAAATATTTTTTTTAAAAAAAAATTATAATATCTTATGATGATATTCTATAACTTTTCAGAAGCACGAAAAAAAAGATAATTTTATCATTTGAAATCTTTATTTTGTTTTTTATATAAAATCTTGAATAACGAAGATGTTCCCGGTTTCTAAAAAAAAAAATTATAAAATTTGGTGGTCATGTTAGGATATACTTTTATTAAATTATAAATTCTTGAAAATAAAAAATCATAAAAATAAAAAAAAATATTTTTATCATTAAATTTTTAAAATTTTTAAATCATAAAAATATTCATCCTTTTTATGATATGGTTTTCTTGGAAAGTCATGGTTTGTCCACAAAATATAATAATATAGTTACAAGATATTATATTTTTTTAGAATGGTAGGGCATTTTTGCCATTCAAAATTTCAAACAAAAAAATAAAGTAAAAATTTATAATGAAAAGTTATATTTCCTTCATGATGCGTTACGAGATATCATAAATTTTTCTAAACTAGATTTATATCCATACGATGCATAGATTTATATCCGTACGATGCATAGATTATAAGATCATCGATATTTTTTTATTTTTTTACTTAATTTATAAAAAAAAATAAAAGAATATAAAAGAAAAAAATTGACAGATTTCAAAAAAACAAAATCATTTTTTTATTTTAAATTTTAAATTTCAAGACCTATCAATATGAAAAGAAAAAATTGATAGATTTAGAAAAAAATAAATTCATTTAAAATTTTAAATTTATAAATTAAAGTCATGAAAAATTTGAACATGAAAAAAATTTATGAAAAAGTGATACGCGACAGAACATTAGTTATATATAATAGGTAGAAGGGATATTTATGAAAAAATAAAGTTGTATACATTAAATACATATTAAAAAACGGGAGCTTATACGATCTAATCAAATAAAATTGAATATTTTTTTTTATGGAGAATGATATAGAAATAAATTTTTTTAGAAAAATATTTATATTACAAAGTTATAGCACATTTTATTTTATTTTCAAGATTGGGATCTAAAATTTATGGTAGGTGAAATTATGCAAGGTAACTAAGGGGAGGGGAAGGATAGAGACGGACACAAGGAAAGGTAAAATGGGTGGGCGGCGTGGTTTCCTCCCTTGCCAGCAAAGAGATCTTGTGGCGGGACTCGGTCTTCGTGTCAAATTGTTGCAAGTTCTGGTGTGCATGCATCAAATTGTATTTACTTATATTTTTTTCTCATATATATCATTGTTACGTAATTGTCTCGTTCTTAATTTTTGTTTTTGATTGGAGTCGCATTCTTTATTATTATTATTTTTTTAAAAAAACTTTATGTTGGTACTGGACAATTTTAATTAAGAAGTAAAAGACAACAAAAACTCGTCCACGTGATTTTGGTGTACATCGGCGCCGGCATCATGGCGTGTGCACCGCTTATTGAGTCTTGCAGTACATACGTACTAACTTTTCATGGATACACGACTCTTCTGTAATATAATAAAAAAATATGTAAAACTTTTGATAAATATTCAGTTCGTAATAAAAAAAAAAAAAAAAAAAAAAAAATAATGAAGATAAGTCTGTTAAAATTTCACTCAGGAAATTTATAATGGTTAGCTAGAAGTATTATGGTCCCAGTGATAACAAACTTTTAATAAACCTAGAGATGCAATGAATATTGTAGCCAAGGACCTGACAAATTAATGCATGACTGATAGCATACTTTTGAATTTGTTCATTCTCTCTTCCAGCCATGGGTCTACATGATTTCTATTCGATGCCAACATTGCTTACCTTAATTGCTTTATTTCATGTGGCTCAACATGGACGAAGACGAATGGTTCTTGCTTATTCTATACTTTGTAAATGGTTTTTATTATTGCCGGATCCAAGTGATCCTTTTATATCTTCTTGATTTGTTCAATCAGACTCGTAGCGGAATCTTGCAAAACAAATTCACTCATCGAAAAATTTTATGGAAGACATTCCGATGCTTAAGTCAGCAAGAATTCGGATAACAGATATAAAATCCCAAAAAAATGGATAGAAAATGAGAGAATACTTCAACTGGTTATTCTTATTTATCCCGGAAGTCCCTTTTTACCGGTATTTATAGATATGGACCTTAACAAATTTAGTTGATAGGATCTTTGACAGTTAATTTCGATATTATTCTATTCGAAACTAATCCGTGCCTGTTATGACAGTAGAATAACCAACTCCTTTCCAACCATTTTTCTCTTTCTTGAAGTTGGTCGGCCTTTGTAAGTGAGTCGAATTATATAGATAAGTCAGACTATTTGGATTAGTCGAACTAATGAATCCATGAGGGATGGTTGGCCAATTATCGTTTTGCTAAATTCTGGACCTGATACAATCTTTTATGTATCTTTTGGATCCATCTTGATCTTTTATAAGTCAGGTCATCTGATTTATTACAACTACGGGTGCAAATGGGTCGGGTCGGATTGGGTCATGAGTGACCCCGATCCGACCCAGTTCTTTGATCGGGTCATAATAGTAGACCCAGACCCAATCCACTAGAAAATCAGGTCGGGTCGGGTCGGGTCCATTACCAGAATTTTCAACCCAACGAGTCATTCGGGTTGGATCGGGTTCATAAATAATCCGGTTCTAACATACAAAGTTTGGATATAAATATGATTCGAATAAAATATAGACAACTATATTTTAATTATTACATAGCTAACTATTATTAACTATAAAATAGATAACAAATAATATTATTTTTAAAATAAATTAAGATATAACAAATAATTATAACTAGTTTCATACAAGTTTTAAATTATAATATAAAGGTCCAAATAGATATAATTCTAACGGTATTAGTATGTTTGAATCGGGTGGGTCGGGTCGAGTCCAAATTCAGTAAACCCAGATCCGACCTGAAAAATGAAATGGATCTAATTTTAGGACCCGACCCGAATTCATGGATCCATAAAAATGGATTGAATCGGGTCTAAATGGATCAAATCGGATCATGGATCAATCCGATCCATTTGCGGCCTTAATTACAATAGTTCCAAAAGTAATGATAACAGCCCTCAAACTCTCTGATTTGAGATCACGAGGAAGAAAAGGCTTAAAAGTGTAAGATTCGTTCCTTGAATTTTCTGGTTGCATGTAGATACGGGTTGTTATCTAAAGGAGGGTCCTACCTCCCTCCCTCCCTCTCACCGGTCTTTTCTGAGATAATTCTATGGTTTTCTATAAGTGAAGACAAATTGGAGGATGGTGGAAGATTATCGGTCAACAATTCATGCATTACCTCTTCAAATTCTCTTTCTCTTCCATGGAAAAGGATTTGGATTGTGTCTTTGTACCAATGAATTATTGGTCTTCTTCGGCATAATCAATGACATGGTATAAAAGTTATTTTAAAAACTATGCAGGTAAGGAAAAAAAAAAAAAATTATGATGCTCCGAGAGCTCTGTACTTGCTTTGAAAACTATGCGAGATGAAGGTAAATCATTTATTCATGTAGAAGATAAAATTGGAGCCCATGATCGGCCACCTGTCCACTTCTCACATCCATTATTTAGTCTTTTCCAGTCAAACCTATTCCTTCCACATCTTTTGTTTGGCTTGATTACAACCTCCAATCATATGAGATCTTCCTCTTTATAAGTGGCATGCAATTGTTTGAACGGTACTACCAATCTTTCTTTCTCTTTTTTCCTTTATTTTTTGCTTCTAAGTGGTATTTTGCTACCCTTACAATCTGGTGAACAGTTTCCACAGAAGCCGTTGCAGATGTGTGAACCATAGCCCATGCCCGATTATCTCTTGGTTCTCTGACGATGTTAAATATATTCTGGATGATGTTGGCCGAACTTTTAGTTTAAATTGAAATAACCGATGGTTGGTGTGCAATAAATTAAAGGTCGAAACAAGTGGCCAGAGATCAACGTATATCACTGATTTGGTTAGGAAAAATCAAATGGTCAATGTCCAAAACTAAGAGTAATGTGAGAAAATTGAAGGCACCAACCGACCAATGCATTGTCCAAAACTATGTACAAATATTGACAAGTCGAATAAATTGAAAATTGAGGCATATGAATAACGTGTCTATCCAGGATTGTCTATCTTAATGATACTTACAAACAAAAAAAACTTGCTTTAACAAATACTTAATTTTATCTTAATGATACTTACAAACAAAAAAACTTGCTTCAACAAATACTTAATTTTGATTAGTTGTTCTTGTATGGATGTCACATTTGAGCAAAGAGATGCTAAAAGCAGCATCAGATGGACAATTTCCTGCCTAAAAATGCCATAACACATAAAGGGGACCAGTCGAGAAAAGCCATGCAAAAAAATTCTAAAGGTTTTTGTGTTATCAGGAATCTTGCAAGTACGTACAGACATCAGGCATGACTCTCATTTACAAAGTCTTCATCAATTGGTCCAATAATTTATGGTTGTGTGTCTTATTGTATTATAAACACTTTTGGTATTGCATGTGGTCTGGCATCATATATTGAAAGCAGTCTATCTATTTTTCTATTATTCAATGAGAAGTGCAGGTTCCACCACTTTGCTTAAAGAAACCCTGCCATTTGATTCCCTCGTGTCCCTGCTCTGGTTCTAGCTAGCTAGCAATAATTTGCTATATCTTTGTTAAATTAAAGGACATGTCACACATGCTCTTGGTTATATTAAAGGACATGTCACACATGCCTCATGCTATATAAACAAGACTTGTTTTAGCTAGGGGTGGCAAAATAGACCCGACCTGCCAATCTGACCGGTATTCGACCTATCTTAAATAGATTTGGATTGAGCTTAAATAGGATTGGATTATAAGCAGGTCAACCTATTTAACCTATTTAATACATTGATCGGATTCAAGTTTCAAGTTTTTAATCAGTTTAACTTGTTTAAAGCATTAAAAATGCGGGTCTAAATGGGTCAGGTCAAGTTGGGTTGCATAAGGCAATGGGCCACAATCCCATAGCTCATACACCAGTGTTCTCAGGTGGTGCCATTTCGTGCTGAGCCTAGCCCACTAACACAAGACCGGCGGGGACTGAGGAGCACCGAGAGCCATTACAAAATCCAAATTTCTAATTTTCTTAATTCCCATCGTGTTAAAACTTGAAAGGGCCGGTTCTAGGGTTTTTGGTTTTTGCTTCGATCCTTTGAATGGGAGAGGAGCAAGGTGGTGGCATAGGGAAAAATGTTAGATTTCAAGTCATTGGCATCGGACTGGGCCAGCAGTTCTTCGAGGGGGAAGGAGGTTGATAGAGATGCCAATGGAGTCGAAGGACTAGATGGTGATGCACAGGGCCACGACCTCGATGGCTTAGGGGGTGATGCAGATGTAGATTAGACAAATCTTGAGCCAGGAGGAGGGGGCTAGGGTGGTGGGGGGTTGCTGGGGAGGAGGCCATGGAAGGAGGTGGCCGAGTAGGCAGTGCCTCACCAGGGCAGGGGTGGGGACAGCGAGGGGAGGGAGATTGCCAGGGACCATAGCTGGTCCTCCTAATCAGTGGGCAATGGTGGATCAATCATTGCCGCCCTATCGGGGATTGGTTCAGCATCTGGACGATGATGATTCTATCATGGAGGGAGAGGGAGAGAGCAAGGGTGATGAGAGAGATGTTATGGTATCAACTTGCTCTGATACTAGTTATTATGGTATCAATTGTATTGATACCATTCTCATCGGGGGATCACTGCTATAGAATACATATTTCCATTTTCAGGATCACGATTGTCGATGTCGATGTCACATGAGAAAGATGAAGAAATAAAATATAAGACATAATTAAATAAACGTGCAAGGTTTCACCATAAGAAAAATAGAAACTTATAAGACCGAACTTCTACTCTCGATCTCATATAAGTCTCTCAACAAGAAATCTCAAAATTCCTCTCATAAACTCTTAACTTAGCCACTCTCTAGAGATCCTTACAACTCTTTTGATCTTTACACCTAGCCTACTTCTATACCCATGGTTTAATAGCCTCTACTATGAAGAGCATCTCACTAAAAGTCCAACAGTCCAAACTGCATCTAAATCGGAGTCATGTAGCTTCTCCAATTTGTAATCTAACTCTAAATCACTCGTGGCCATCGATCGGTCTTTGATCACGCTAAAAATCATGCTCAATCCAATGCACTCACCGCGAATCATGTCATGAATGTTGCCCACCATCCAATCAACACACGATCGATGCATGTCCATCAGATTACATCAAGATATGTGCAAAAACTTTGTAGAGGGAAAAGGGTTGGTGCTTGGGCCTAGGCTGGTCGTATGCTTGCCATAATTTTCATCAGATGTGGGGAGGAAAAACTTTCCTCAAAATTTTTAGACTCAAATTCATCTTCTTTGAAAATTCTTGTTACCTTAAAGCTTAAGCTTTTATTATTCTGCTTTTGTGAGCAAAATATTACCTAGAAGATATAAATATTATTGGTGACTTTTTTTATAGTAGCTGAAAGAATGAATCTATCACTTCTTGCATCTACTGCTATGTTGAGTGGAGGATTACCAATTAATTATTAAGATTGCTTCTCTGCACTGGTATTATCCTCAACAATTACATTTAATTTATGCCTAACATGATCATAGAATTAACTAAGAATTTTATAAAGTTTTTAATAATTATATTAAAATTTCTTTATAAATATTATAGTCATACCATGGTATTAAAGGTCGATCATTTTTGCTGCACTGATTATACCAAAATTTATCATTATCAATTTTCATAGCGGCTCTACAATTATAGCATGATTTGTAACACCATCCAAACATCGTGTCTATTTCTTTTTAATTTAATTATATATAAATTTTGTTCTCTAAACAAAAGATAAATTTTATTTTTTGAATTAAATAATATTGTAAATCAATAATAAAGTTTTAGAACATATTGGAATTCATCGGGACTTAAGTGTAGTAACTCCTGAATTGATTTTCTATCAACATTAGCTTCATGGCATGGATCAACAATAATTGGTTCTCATTGTTTAGCATTTGTAATTAGAATAATTAGAGTTTTGATTTTATACATGAACTATGAATATATTAAAATATAAAAAAATAATATTTATAAAATATACTTTTGCAAAGTTTTATAACATAACCTTTGTAGATAATGTTCAATATCTGGTATGTTGATATCTATGTTAAACCTTGAAGCCAAAGATGTTGATAAGCATATTTTTTTCTACAAGTATAATATATTTAGGTCAATTTGGATATAAAGAATTTGGTTCCTTTCCTTTTCTTGGACCTTTTCTTAATTTATTCCTTCAACAAATTTGGCTCAAAAAGTAATGCAAACTTTTTGCATACTCAAACATAGAATGTATTTTTGTATTTATAATATTATTAAATTAATTCTAAATAAGTAAGCATATAATCAAGAAATAATATTTAAATAATGTAATTGAAAAAGAAATGATTTAACTTACTTTGAATTCTCAATTTCCAAGGTTCTTTTATTAACCATTTTTTGCCTCATGTACATTTGTTCGAGAAAACCCAGGAATACACTATATATATCTAATAACATCTACCAAATAAAATAATAAATATACATGATTATATTGCGTTGTAAAATTTAGAAGTATTTCAGTATAAGATTTTTTTGTGCATACTTGTTAAATGGAAGTCATTATAATTTTTAGCTACTAATTTCCAAAATGAATGAAATTAAATTTGTGAAGGGGAATGAAACTTTTGTCACCATCAATTTGCTTTACAATTGTCCATCTATTGATATAGATGATATTTCAATAAGTAATAGCTCTATTTTTTTTTTGTTATGGGCAACATTGAGTTTTTTTCAAAAAGTATACATTTCTTTCCATCTGAATATTTCTAAACTTTGCAGCATCTTCTTTCCAATATAGATGCTTAAATTATGCTTTCCTATAAAAAACATGAATGTAAAAAAATATATTAATTAAAATATTGGGAAGAAATCTCAATAATGATATTGCTAATACCTCTTCATTAAATTCGCCTTTCACTTGATTCACCACTAGCTGAGAATCCAAGAAGACCTTGATCTTTCAAATTCCTAACTTTTTGAAGATTCTAAGTTCCGCCAAGAGGGCTTCATATTTTGCTTGGTTGTTTAAAGCTTGAAAGAAAAAGTGGAGGGTATACTCCATAGTTTGCCCATCGAGGTTGGCCAGCATGAGTCTAGCTCCATAACTAGCAGAATTGGATGCTCTATCCATGTAGAGTATCCATGTGGATTTTGAATCTTCTTTGGCTATTTCTCCTTCGTTAACCATCTGTCGACTATTTTCCTGACTCTACGTACATTCAGCAAAAAAATCAGCCAGTACTTATGCCTTTAGAGCTGATCTGGATTGGAAGGGGATGTCGAATTCACCTAGTTTGATAGCCCATTTGGCTATCCTTCTTGAAGTGTCAAGACATCGGAGGATAGTCTTTATACTCCATAGTTTGACCATCGAGGTTTGCCAATATGAGTCCAGCTCCATAACTAGCAGATTTGGATGCTCCATCCATGTGGAGTATCCATGTGGATTTTGAATCTTCTTTGGCTATTTCTCCTTCGTCAACCATCTGTCGACTATTTTCCTGACTCTATGTATATTCAATAAAGAAATCAGCCAGTACTTTGCCTTCAAAGTCGATCTGGGTTGGAAGGTGATGTCGAATTTACCTAGTTTAATAGTCCATTTGGCTATCCTTTCTGAAGTGTCAGGACATCGGAGGATGGTCTTCAGGGGTTGGTCTGTTAATATCACAATGGCATGGAATTGACAGTGGGGTTGCAAGTGCTTTACCATGATAATCAATGAAATATAAGCTTATGCACTTTTAGATATCTCACTTCGGCTTCATGCAATACCTTGCTAGTATAGTAGATTGGCTTTTGCATGTTGTCCGCTCCTTTTCTGACAAGCACCGAACTAATGGCCTCATCCGAAGCGGAGAGATATAAGTAGAGAGTCTCACCTTCTTGAGATTTTGAGAGCAAAGGGGGACTTCCTATGTATTTCTTTAGCTCTTTAAAGGTGAGTCGGTAGTTGTCTGACCACTCGAAGCCTCTTGTTTGGCATAGAGCTTTGAAGAAGGGGAAACATCTTTCTGCCGATCAGAAAATGAATCGGCTTAGAGAAGCAATTCTCTCAACAGTTGTTGTATCTCTTTCTTGTTAGAGGGATGTCTCATATCTTTGATGGCCTATATTTTTTTTGAATTGGTTTCTATCCCTCTTTTGATGACAAGGAATTCCAAGAATTTTCTTGATGTTACCTCAAAGGTACACTTGGTTGGATTTAGTTTCATCTGATGGCATCAAAAGACTCTTTTAGATATTTGATATGATCAATTTTTTGAAGACTCTTTACGATCATGTCATCAACGTACGCCTCCATGTTTCTCCCAAGTTGCTTTTCAAACATCTTATTGATTAGCCTTTGGAATGTTGCCCCGGCATTTTTCAAATAGAATGGCATCACCTTGTAACAATAGAGTCCTTTTTTTTGTCATAAATACCATTTTCTCTTTATCCTCAAGGTCCAATTGGATTTGATTATACTCGAAGAAGGCATCCATGAAACTCAATAGTTGGTGTCCTATAGTAGCATCAACTAGCTGATCTATTTTTGATAAAGGAAAGCTATCCTTTAGGCAAGCCTTATTGAGGTCGGTGCAATCGATGCAGATTCTTTACTTGCTATTAGCTTTCTTTACAATCATAATATTGGCTAGCCAATCAGGATAATGGACTTCCTTTATGAATCTAGCATTGATGAGCTTGTTCACTTCTTCATCGATCACCTTTTATCTCTCTGGGATAAAATTTCTTTTCTTTTGTCGGACGTGCTTGTGATAAGGGGTGACCTCTAGTCGATGGGTGATGACTTCGATCGGGATTCTTGGCATGTCAGACGCTGACCAGGCGAAGACATTAGCATTACTTTGTAAGAAGTTGGTCAGCCTTGTCTTTGTCTCCTCATCAAGCAAACTTTCGATCTGCATAACTTTTATTGGGTCATCTTCCCTTAATGGTATATAAATGGTCTTCTCAATAGGTCTCCTACAATCTTTCATCAAATCTCTTTGATCCAATTACTCTAGAGTCATGTGGTTGGCTGACTTCTATCTTGTATCATTAAGTACTGTCAGACGACTCTTTGATCTCCCCTCATTTCTCTAATTTCATTTCTAGTTGGGAACCGAACTAGAAGATGGTAGGTCGACACGACAGCATGAAACTTATTCAGAGCGGGTTATCCTAAAATGGCATTATAAGCCGATGGCATTTGTACGACCACAAAGTTAATGGAGAGTATTTTCTGGAATGGTTCAATGCCAAGAGTCAATGGTAATATTATTTCCCTTTCTACTTGGAGCTGGTTGCCTTCAAATCCCATCAAGGGTATGGGAGACCTTTGCAACTTATTTTTAGATAAATTCATCATGAGAAAAGTATCGTAAAGCAAGAGCTCTATGAAACTTCTATTATCTACCAGAATCCTTCTTACATCATAATAAGCTATAACAACCGATAATACTACAGGATCATCATGAGGAGTCTGGACTCCTTGCAGGTCATCATTTGAGAAGCATATGGCATTGTTGCTCCTGTACCTTTTGGAAGCACCTTCTTCAGCTTCGCTTCTCCAGTCAGTTCGATGGTCCAGCATGCCTACCCTTCCATCTGTAGGCCTTTGGTTGGGTAATTCTGCCTCCTCAGCAACTCTCTTGGGAGCAACAACTTCAGTCTGGGGTTTCTAGTTGTTGACATACTTCCTCAAGTAACCTCATTTGATCAGATCTTCTATTACATCATTGAGTTGGATACATTCTTCAGTGTTGTGGCCATGGTCCCAGTGAAATCGACAATATTTATTTTTTTTTCTTGAAGCAAGAGGTGCTTTCATAGGATGGGACCTTTGTAAATAGCTTTCCTTCTATATCTCCATCAGGATCTTCTCTATTAGGAGATAGAGAAAAGTATATGAGTCGAACCTGTTGACAAGTTGCTTGGGTTTGGGGCTACATCGTTGAGTCGACAAGTCGTTATTGCCAGGAGGTCCGAGTGCTGATACTTTTCTACTCTTTTTCTTGTGAATCAACCTCCCTTTAGCTTGGCATCGATTGACCGCTTGCTCTTCGATCATTGCACATTTTTGAGCCCTTGCCTGTAGTTCAGCATAGCTCATAGAAAACTTCTTGTCTGGAGAGAAGGTGAATCTGGACGATCGGAGGCCCTTTTTCATAGTAGACATAGCCACGTATTCATTGAGATCGAGGATCTCGAGGGTGGCGGAGTTAAATCTAGTCATATAGTCCTTGAGGCTTTCTCCTTTATTCTGCTGTCGAAGGAAAAGGCTATCCAAATTGCGAGGCATCCTTCGATATGTCCTGAAATGGAACACAAACAATTTCTTTAATTCATTAAAAGAATGAACAGTACCTAGGTAGATGCTTGAATACCACATTCAAGTTACTTTTTTCAGAGTAGCTGGGAAGGCGAGGTAGTGTAGGGTGTCAGAAGCTCCCTATATCATCATATATGCCTTGAAGCTTCCTAAGTGATCTAAAGGGTCAGTGGTACCATCATATGGCTCCAACTAGAAAATCTTGAAATGGTGGGGAATCACTTCTTCCGTTATTCTTTGGAAGAAAGGAGGCCGTGAGTCAAATGCTATGATTTTATCATTTCTTCGCTGGTCATCGAGTCTTGCAATCTACATTTTCAACATCTTGAATTTTTTCTCATAGTCATCATGTATTCCTTTTCGCCGGGTGTTTCATGTAGTGGAGTCTTCAGAGGATATTAAGAAAGACATTCTGGCTCTTTTCTTGTCGGGTCAGTTTTCAGCATGCTTGTGGTATTGAGAACTTTGGGGTTCGAGAGATCGCCAATCCCGAGAGGACCGTCGAGTAAATTTTTGTTGTTGGTCTTCTCTCCTCAAGGATCGGTGGTTGTGTCTTGAGGCTGCCGGTGGGTATTGTCCATGGAGAGTGGTTTCTTGGATATTCTGTACTATGGTCGTCAGTGCATCCACCCAATTCAGGAGGGCTTCTAACTGTTGCTGTCACATGCTTAATATGGGAGGTGCCATATCGTTCTCTACAGGAGGGTCATTCATCTTGGAAGTAGGGCATCCCCTGCTCGTTGAGATGTTTTGGGCTTTCCCTTTTACCATCTTGTATATTTTTGAGGGCTCTCCTTCCCAAGAGGGGAGTAGTTTACACAGTCAAATGACCTCACTTTTCTTCAAGTGATCATGTTCTATTTTTTTCATATCTATAATTTCAATGCCATATATAGAAATATCTATAAAAAAAATATTAACATTAATATTCACAATTTTAGATGACATTTTATGTAAAGCATAATAATTATTGTATTATGTATTGGATAGAATATGAAACGATAAGATGATAATACGAACATAGAACCAAATATTTCTAAAAAATATATTTGAACTTACGATATCCTAGTTTAAAGATTATGGCATCTTATTAAAAGATTATGACACTCGATTATAAAATATGAAACTAAATATATTAACCCTTTCTACCAGGAAAACCTATCATTTATGAACCGACTTATGATTTATAGGATGTTATAACATGCTACAGATGCTAAAGGATTATAAATATATGCTGAAATAGGATTACGATATCCCAGTTTAAATGCTACGATACCTCAGTTAAAAATTTATGACATCCTTGTACAAAATCAAAAACCGAATGTTTTGACCTATATAACAGAAGTGTTTAAGTATGCATTGCTAATATATGACACCCATATTGTAATAAAATATCTCTGAGAAAACTTTGGTATTAAAACTTTGAAACATGAACAACTCGATACAAAATAGAAAATGAAAGCTTTTGTCCTCCATCATAGAACTTTTCAACCATCCATTGGCTTGAATAAGATTATTAGATTATGATAAAAAGACTAAGAGAAAATAATATTTTGAAATATGATATTTGGACTTACGATATCCTAGTTAAAAGATTATGATACCCAATCATAAAATATGAAACTAAATATATTAACCCCTCTTACCAAGAAAACCTATCACTTGTGGACTGAGTTAAGACTCCTAGGATATCAGAACATGCTATGGATGCTAAAGGTTCATAAATATATGCTGAAACAGGATTACAATATCCTAGTTTAAAAGCTACGATATCCTAGTTAAAAAACTATGACATCCCTATACAAAATCATAAATCAGATGTTTTGATCCTGCGTAATAGAAGTGTTTAAGTATGCATTGCTGATATATAACACCCACATTGTAATAAAATATTTTTGAGAGAACTTCAGTATCAAAAACTTTGAAACATGAACAACTCAGTACAAAATAGAAAATAAAAGCTTTTGTCCTTCATCATAGGTCTTTTTAATTATGCATTGGCTTGAATAAGATTGTTAGATTGTGATAAAAAGATCAGGAGAAAATAATATTTTGAAATATGATATTTAAACTTACGACATCCTAGTTAAAAGATTACGATACCCTAGTTAAAAGATTATGACACTCGATTATAAAATATGAAACTAAATAAATTAACCCCTCATACCAGAAAAACCTATCACTTATGGACTGAGTTATGACTCCGAGAATGTCATAACATGCTATGGATGTTAAAGGATCATAAATATATGCTGAAACAGGATTATGATACCCTAGTTTAAAAGCTATGATATCCCAGTTAAAAAAGTATAACATCCTTGTACAAAATCATAAACTAGATATTTTGATCCTGCATATTAGAAGTGTTTAAGTATGCATTGCTGATATAGACATCCACATTATAATAAAATGCTTATGAGAAAATTTCAGTATCAAAAATTTTGAAACATGAACAACTCGATACAAAATAAAAAATGAAGGTGTTTGTCCTTCATCATAGGACTTTTCAATCATGCATTGTCTTGAATAAGATCATTAGATTGTGATAAAAAGATTAGAAAAAAATAATATTTTGAAATATGATATTTGAACTTACGAGATCCTAATTAAAAGATTATGACATCCTAGTTAAAAGATTATGACATCCGATCATAAAACATGAAACTAAATATATTAATTCCTCCTACTTGGAAAACCTATCACTTGTGGACTGAGTTATAACTCCTGAAAAGTTATAACATGCTACGGATATTAAAGGATCATAAATATATGCTGAAACAGGATTACGACATGCCAGTTTAAAAGCTACGATACCTAGTTAAAAAACTATGACATCCCTGTATAAAATCATAAACCAGCTATTTTGATCCTACGTAATAGAAGTGTTTAAGTATGCATTACTTATATATGATGCCCACATTGTAATAAAATGCTTCAACGAAAATTTCAGTATCAAAAGCTTTGAAATATGAACAACCTGATACAAAATAGAAAATGAAGGCTTTGGTCCTTCGTCATAGGATTTTTCAACTGTATATTAGTTTGAATAAGATTGTTAGATTGTATAAAAAGATCAGGAAAAAATAATTTTTTGAAATATGATATTTGAACTTACGACATCCTAGTTAAAAGATTGTGATACCCTAGTTAAAAGATTATAACACCCGATCAAAAAATATAAAACTAAAGGTATTGACTCTTTCTAAGAGAAATATCTATCACTTGTGGACTGAATTATGACTCACATATATCATAACATGCCACAGATGTTAAAGAATCACAACTGCATACAAAAATTGGATAATGATATCCTAATTCAGAAATTATGATATCATAGTTAAAAAATTATAACATCCCTATGGAAAACATGAAACTATATTTGTTATCCCCTTCTACCAATAATACCTATCACCTGTCGGCTGAGTTATAACTCTAGAGTGTCATAAAATTTCATGGATACTAAAGGAGTATTATATGGTTTTCTAATGTATTAACCTTTTCTAACTACCAAAATAGTTTGTGTGATAAAGAAACTATAAAAAGAAAACTAAACAAGATTCTATGAAGAATTTTTTACTTATTGTTGAAGATGACATTTTGTCTTGAAATTATTGAAGAAGTCTTCAGTGGCTTATTCCAATCTCGGACCAAAAATCTTTGCTTATACCTGTAACTCAGAAGACTTTTCAAATCCAGGAAGAATCTTCTTCATCCTTGAACCCTACCTGATATCTTAGACCGAAAAAATATAGCACTTTTTCAGAGCGAGGAAGAAGTTTATATTAACATTCTAAAGTTGATTCCTATAACAAGACTTTTAGAGTACATTTCAGAGCAAGGCAGATTCTTCCTTCAACCTTTGACTGATTTTTTGGACCCTAAAGCCAGAGCATGTTTTAGAAAACTAAAATATTTATCTAGAAATACTAGGAACAATATTTTAGAATCACCAAAATTCAAGCAAGATGGTAGGAAAAAGGTAGGCTGGAGGGAAAGGATATTTTGATCTACAAAAAAAAATTTTAAAAAAAGCTGAACGAGAATTAATGAATGTCGTGCTTAATATTTAACCTGTTATTCCTGCCAGTGATACAAACTCTCATCCTATTCCATCAAACCATATAAGATCGACATGGATCAATAATAAATGATGGTACATGCCAGATTGAATTTTCTATACCACTTACAGTGCACAAAGACTTACTCGTCGATAGTGATGGCCATTACAAAAAGTAAGAGGGGATTGCTTGGGCCGGCTGCATGCCTCTACACGTGCACATAAAAGAAAAGGTGATGCATGCATCGAGGCATCAACCCTACACTAGTGAGGCCATGATCTCCTGGCTTGCGATTGAATTCATTATCTAGGAACACATTGTTGGTCTTAATGTCTCCATGAATCACAAGTCATTCCCAATCAGTATTAAGATATTAGTAGGCCCGATGCCACTCCTTTGATGATTTAAAGCCACTTGTCCCATTTGAGGCCGAACTTAGCTTGGCTGAATAGATACTTTTCTAAGCTTCCATTTGGCATGGTCCCAAGGGGAGCTCTCCCTTTCTTCGATAATATCCTAGGAGTCGAACAAGGTTTTGTTGTCGGTGCTGATTGATATTCATAATCTCTGTCACAAATTCTCTTATTCCTTGCCTTGATTCATGGGAGACTCTTTTAAAAGCAACTTTAGAGCTAGAATTTGGCAAGACCCCTTGATAGACCTTACCAAACCCTCCAACCTTGAGGAGCTCTTTGTCCTTGAAGCGATTCATAGCCATGTTGAGATCTTTAAATATGAACTAGCGAGGCCCATGCTCGCACTCCCAATCTTCAAGTATCCCCACACACTTGATCTTCCTCATCACTATGAATGCGATGGCCACTATGGTCATCAACTAAAGTATTGGAATAGAGATTAGTGACCATATCTCCAAAACCTTAGGCTTTGCTTTGTAAGTTCTTCAAGTGAGTGAAGGAAGGCTTGAGAGGTTGAGCGACCAAGCTTCTCTATCAATCTTGAAGCTTCATCTAAGGATATAATTGGTTGTGAGGACATTACCCTTGCTTGTAGTGTGAAACCTGGGCTTCTGGGCCGAAGTCGGTAGCCCAGTTGACTTCAACCCAGTCAGAAAAAAAAAGAACGGAGAGGAGTCAAAATAGGGGACTTGTTTCTCCTTTCTTATCCAGCCAGAAACCTCATCGAAATTCATGGAAGAGGCACCGTGGAGGAGTGGGAGTTGATGGAGGACGTGTTCGGGTAGAGTTGGGTTCTCCAACTATAAGGAGAGAGGGTGGCGAGGGATGAGAGGGCACCCTCGTGGGAGACCATGGCCATAAGGCGTTGCCTCCCTCGCAGATCTGGCAGAGCACCAGCGAGTTTTGCATGTACATGCTTGGTCCACCATCCTGGACTTCGGATCTGCCATCAACTCCAGCAATGAACGCTTGATCCTCTCCATGACAGTTGGATCTTCTTCTCCTGGGTGGAGCACATCGAGTAGAGGGCCGTCGAGGCATCCTCCCTTTCTTGTGGGCCTGGCTCGGGAGGTGGACGAGATGGGTGGTGGCATCGTCGATGGAGGTGGTTGAGGGAGGACGGTGGTCATCGTGCTGGAGAGGGAAAGAAGCCTCGTTCCGTGGAGAAGAAGAGAGGAAGAGGGAAGTAGAAAAGGAGAGGGAGAGGAGGAGAAGAGGAAAGGAAGAGAAAAAAAGAAAAGAAAAAAAAATAATGAGAGGGGGAGACTTTGCTCGGCGGAGAGGAAGGAGAGGAGAGGGGAAGGAAAAAAAGAAAAAGAACGAGAGGAGAGAAGAAAAAAAAGAAAAAGAAAATAAAAAAAAGAAGAGAGAGAAAGAAAAGAGAGAGGAGAGAGAAGATGAGGAGAGAGAGGAGAGAAAAGATGAGGAGAGAGAAAGAGAAGAGGGAGGAGAAAAAATATATAAATATTGAAGGAGGGAGATCAAAAAGCTCTCTTGAAATTTGTGAAGTTAGGGTTTTATAGGTAAAATATTTTAGTTTACAAATTATCCTAGGATTATTTATATTTAAAAATTGTTATTATAGGGAACAGACTTCTAAGTGGGAAGGTGTTGGACGAGCTTCGGGTATAGATTGATACTGGATATTTTAGGTTAGCTTTTGAAGGTAAGGATATCTAGACATGATCACCAATTTTATACATGTATCTTATATGAAATGATTTGATCCGAGCACATGAGTATTGGCATGCATGATTATTTTTGCATGGTATATCTTGACTTCTTATGATAGATAGTATGATAGATATTATTATTATTTATGTTCCTGTATATGATATTATTATCTTTGGATGGGTTAGACTATGATATCGATTACTGAAAAATTGTAAATGACATGATTTGACTACATGAATTGAGTTGATGAAGTGTTAATTAAGAGAATACGGTATTTGGACTAGCCATGCCACGGGATCGTGGTTACATAGCCTGAGCCACGAGCTTTGTACATGGAATAGCTGGCCACGGGCAGATAGTATGTGGGACAGCCTGAGCCATGGACTTTCTACGTGTAATAACCGACCATGGACGGATAGTATGGGGGACAGCCTAAGCCATGGGCTTAGTATGTGGGCTAGCCTGGCTACGGGCGGATAGTACATGATCGATTATGAGGTTGCCAGTCATGGGCTAGAGCATGATCGTGGTTAGTTCAGAACCCTAAAGAAGAAGGAAAACTAAAGAAAACATATGAAGAAAATATAATGTTATCAAAAGGTTTTGTTATATTTGATATTTGAGTTATTTGGTTGCATGACATGATATACTCTTATCTCCTTGTTATTTTCAAATTATTACTATTATTGGCATGACTATTTGAAGACCTTACTGAGCTGTAAAGTTCATAACCCCTACTTTCTTTCTTCTCAGAGTTGTACAGGATATTCGAGCTTGGTAGTGGATTAGATTAGTGATAAAATGATGTATAGCAAGGATCGGGTTGGGCGTGAGACTGAATATCAATACTTAGATTGTTTAGTTAGTTTTGTTTAGCTAAATTTGTTGGGGATATTTATGTAATAAATCAGTGAACTATTTAGTGATTTTGACTTGAATAGATGAATTGTTTAGTTATTATTCAATTGTTTAAATAATATTGATTCATTTGAGATGATTTTTGAATGAAGTGATTCTTATATACCTAGGCCTTGCATGATCTCTAGGATAAAATCTAGGGCTGTGCGGCAGGTCATGTAGCCGATTCTGGTACTGGATTCGGGACATGACAGAGTGATATCAAAGCTTAGATTATCATCATTTAGGACGGTGATACAAGTGGTTAAAATAATAATAATAATAATAATAATAATAATAATAATAATAATAATAATAATAATAATAATAATAATAATAATAATAATATGATGGTTATTAGGATGTGATAGAATGGTATCAGAGCTTAGGTTATGATGACTTGGGACTATGGTATAAGTGATTAGGATAGATATGAGTGACATCAGAATTCAGATCATGATTATTTGAGACTGGATATAGGTGATTTGGAAATCACATGGTAGTTATTAAGACATGACATGGATGATATTGAAGCTTAGCTTATGATTATTTAGGATTGTGATATAAGTAGTTGGGATATGAATAGTATCGAAGTTAAGAATATGATCACTTGGGACCGTGACATAAGTGATTAGGATATGATTTGAATATCAAAATTTGGGTAATGATCATTATAGATTATGACTTAGTATCATGATCAGTCGGGACATGATAAAGTTATAAGAATGAATTTGAAGTTAGATTTCTAATCTTTAGATATTATGCATAGGATCTGATATATGATTGGTTCAAGGAAGGAACATGATTTTTGTTATTGATATAAGTTGTAAGATTAACCTAAAATGAGTGTAAAGGGTTGAACGATTTATAAGTAAGCATATTATAGATATTAGAGAGTTTGGATGGGATGTACCCTTGCCTTTGATAAGTGGGTTTGATCCAAGCATCAAGAGTACTTGCCTGAAATTATAGTATGTTATGTTAACAGATCATGCTGAATATATATGTTAAATTACTAACTGGATGATTTTGGAATCCTAAACTTGATGTGGATACGGATTATGATAACATGCTAGTTTTGCTATTAATTATAGGGATTATTGTTGAAAATATGTAATGAAAAATATATTTGGAATGATGCATAGATTAGTAAATTATTATCAATGAATTAAATATTATTATTATGTGAACATGTCATGCACATCTTGATAGAATCCTTAATGTCTTAGGTTTGTAGTTTGAAATTGAATTACATGATCCTCCTTATTTTTTGGAGATTATTGGGTATGTCAAACTCTAAGTCAAATTTAAGATCTATGAGAAGACTTAAGTTATCCTACTACTGATGTGGTACTGAGTGAAGAAATTAGTATTGAAACACTCATATGGGTTTAGCCTATGAGGGATAATATTTTAGGTAGTTTGTTAATTGATGCTAAGAGTTTGGTAAGATAGTTCTATGAATGATAATATGATTGATTTTATTCATACGAGCATTGATTCAAGTCTTTTATTTTGTTAGAGTTAATAATAACTTTCCAAGATAAGAGTTGATCTAGATTGTCTAATTGAATTATCAAGAAAAGTATGATTAATCTAGACTTGCACTAGAGTTATGGATAATTAATCTAGACTTGCACTAGAGTTATGGATGTTTTAAAAGGATGGTAAAATTTATGCAAAGACCTTCAATATGGAAACTGGATTAGGGTAATTATGAAATGATATGCTTAAGGTAGAGACATGATAAAAGAATTCAAAAGCTTTACCTTAGTAACTTTAGACCTTCTTGGTACCAATATAAGATAAGTTTGGAGGGATTTATTTAGTGAACCTAGATAGTTTAATAAATTTTATCAGAGTGAGTAGTGGAAGTGTAGTAGTCCGAGTTATCCTGAAATAATTAAGAATGTTAACTCTAACTTTAGAAGTGTTATGATAGAAGTACTGATTTGAATTTCAGTAACAAGATTTTAGTATTAAAAAAATATTATTGATCATTGGGCTAGTCTATATGTGTTGCCATGCAATTCCATCAATAGACTCCCTAGTGTAGAGGACTATAGTAAAATAAATTTGGACACCTCTAAATCTAGAATAAAAAAGTGATGATCCTTATCCGACTAGGATCAGGAATATTTGTGACACCAATCTCCTTTTAGTTATGACATTATGATTTCTCTATTTAAGGAGGGCTTGAGGTTTTCATAAGATAAAAGACTGGTTGCAAAATCATAGAGAAGCTTAAAAGAAGAAAGAATGTTAAAGACCATGGTAAGTATCTAATGCTCAAGCCTTCTTCTAAATTATTGGTTAAGAATATATTGGACTAATTATGATTTCCATATAGAGCTAATCAAGAAAAATAAATCTCAGGGGCAAAGAATTGTGTACTTAATTCGAGATTGAGATATTAATGTTCAATTTAAAGAGACTAAGAGAATTCAGTATGTATCATAAATTATAAGGAGCAAGAATTGAGATGTGATATAATTTTGTTATGGACTTATGAAGAAACGTTCTAAGAAAGGGTTCATGCAGAAGTTTGAGGATGATGGTAAATTATGTATATCTAAGGTTTGAGCATCATAAATTTTCTATGAAATTAATTAAGAACAATTAATTGTATTGACATCGAAAGATTAATATTCTTTTGAAAAAGCTCAAGAGAATTCGACAAGCATTGTAAATAGAAAGGATCAAGTTTTGTGTATTGTATAATTTCGTTACGTTTAGATTTGAGAAGCAAGTACCTTGAGATGCAGACTCTTTGGGAGTTTGAGAAAGACATGAGGGTTGATTATTTTTTTAAAGGTATAAAAATCTCAATCAAGCTAATTTCAAGGATAAAATTATTTTAATAGGGGGAGAATGTGAAACCTGGGCTAATGGGCCGAAGTCGGTAGGCTTAGCCGACTTCAACCCAGTCGTAGAAAAAAGAGAACGAAGAGGAGTCGAAACAAGGGACTTATTTCTCCTCTCTTATCTGGCCAGAAACCTTACCGAAATTCATGGAAGAGGTGCCATGGAGGAGTGGGAGTCAACGGAGGACGTGCTTGGGTGGAGTTGGGTTCTCCGGCTATAAGGAGAGAGGGTGTAAAGGGATGGGGGGCACCCTCGTGGGAGACCATGGCTGGTAGGCGTTGTCTCCCTCGCAAATCTGGCTGAGCACCGGCAAGTTCTGCATGTGCGTGCCTGGTCCACCATTCCGAACTTCAGATCTGCCATTAGCTCTAGCAGTGACCGCGTGATCCTCTCCTTAACGATTGGATCTTGTTCTCCCAGGTGGAGCACAGTGAGTAGAGGGCCATCGAGGCATCCTCCCTTTCCCATGGGCTTGGTCTCGAGGAGGTGGACGAGATAGGTGGTGGCACTGCCGGTGGAGGCGGCCGAGAGGGGACGGTGGTCATCGTGCTGGAGAGGGAAAGAAGCCTCTGTTCCGTGGAGAAAAAGAAGAGAGGAAGAGGGAAGAGGGAAAGGAGAGGGTGAGGAGGAGAAGAGGAAAGGAAGAAAAAAAAGAAAAGAAAAAAAAAATGATGAAAGGGGGAGACTTTGTTTGGTGGAGAGGAAGGAGAGGAGAGGGGAAGGAAAAAAAAGAAAAAGGAGAGGAGAGAAGAAAAAAAGAAAAAGAAAATGGAAAAAAAGAAGAGAGAGAGGAGAGAGAAGATGAGGAGAGAGGAGAGAGAGAAAGAGGAGAAAGAGGAGAGAGAAAGGTAAAAAATATATAAATATTGAATGTGGGAGATCGAAAAGCTCTCTTGGAATTCATGAAGTTAGGGTTTTATAGTTTAAAAATTTTAGATTATAAATTATCCTAGTATTATTTATGTTTAAAAATTGTTATTATATGAAAACAACCTTTTAAGCAGGAAGGTGTTGAGCGAGTTTCGGGTACAGATTGATACCAGATATTTTGGGTTAGCTCTTGAAGGTAAGGATATCTGGCCATTATCACCAGTTTTATATATGTATCTTATATGACATGATTTGATCTGAGTACATGAGCATTGGCATGCATGGTTATTTTTCCATAGTATATCTTGACTTCTTGTGATAGATAGTAAGATAGATGTTATTATTATTTATGTTCCTGTGCATGTACCATATTTTAATGAGTAAAGTTATCTTTGGATGGATTAGACCATGATATCGATTACTAGAAAACTATAAATGACATGATTTGACTACATAAAGTGAGTTGATGAAGTGTTAATTAAGAGAATATGGTATTTGGACTAACCATGCCACGGGATCGTGGTTACACACCCTAAGCCACAGGCTTTGTGCATAGAATAGCTAGCCATTGGTGGATAGTACGTGGGATAGCTTGAGCCATGGGCTTTGTACATGGAATAGCCAACCACGGGTGGATAGTATGTGAGATAGCATGAGCCACAGGCTTAGTACGTGGGCTAGCCTGGCCACGGGTGGATAGTACATAATCGATTATGAGATTGCCAGTCATGGGCTGGAGCATGATCGTGGTTAGTCCAAAGTCCTAAAAAGAAAGAAAACTAAAGAAAACATATAAAGAAAATACAATGTTATCAAAAGGTTTTGTCATATATGACATTTTAGTTGTTTGGTTGCATGACAGATATACTCTTATCTCCTTGTTATTTTTAAATTATTACTATTATTGGTGTGACTGTTTGGAGATCTTACTAGGTTGTAAAGCTCACAACCCCTACTTTCTTCCTTCTCAGAGTTATACAGCATATTCGAGCTTAGTAGTGGATTGGATTCGTGGTGAAATGTTGCATAGCAAGGATCGGGTTGGGCATGAAACTGAATGTCAACATTTAGATTGTTTAGTTAGTTTTGTTTAGTTAGATCTATTACTGATATTTATGTAATAAATCAGTGGACTATTTAGTGATTTTGACTATTGCTGATAGTTATTATTCAATTGTTTAAATAATATTGGTTTAAACCTAGGCCTTGCATGATCTCTAGGATAAAATCTAGGGTTATACGGCCGGTCATGTAGCCAATTCTAATACTGAATTCGAGGCATGACATGTAGTGAAGTCCATGTGCATGGTGCCCAAAATTATGTCGAATAGATTAATGGTTGAGGACAAGAAAGGAAGGTTTTGTTTCGAAAGATCAATACGAGCTAAAGTGACATTAAGTTACATTCTTAAACCATCATATTCTACCCAAACTTGCATGGGACCCCCGCTTATTAGACTGGTTGTTGTAACATTCATCGTTGCAAGTATATTTACCGGCTATATGTGAATGAATGATATTATCCCATTAACATCAATGCCGGCATGGTCATCATCGATATCCAAAGAACTCGGTTCAAAATTGTGTCAATCTCTATGGCCACAATATGGTTTCATTGATTTAAAGCTGTCAAAAGGTCGGGTTCGGGTCGGAACCCAGATATTCAGACCCGGACCCAATTTTAGCTACCGGACCCGGACCCGGATCCGAATACCCGACGGGTCCAATTTTAAAGTACCAGACTCAGACCTGAATGGATCCCGGATATCTAGACCCGAACCCGGATTCGAATACCACCATGGCCCATGGGCTTGTAAGAGTGGAGGATTATATTCTTTTTTTTTAACCGTTCGATTGTGATTCAACGTTCCATATTTATATAAATATATATACATATATATCATATTATTTTATTTAATCGGGTCTTGGGTCTGTCGGGTCTGGATATATAATATCCAGATCCAGATCCATTTATCTATGACTAATCGGGTCCGGATCCGGGTTCGGGTAAACAGGTCCAGATTGAGATCCAGATCCCGATCCATTGGGTCCAGACCCGCGGGTCTCGGGTTCGGACCCGACCCGTTGACAGCTCTACATTGATTTCCATTGTTCTTCAAATCGAAGAGGCCCAAGTATTGGGCTAGATCTCTTGTGAGTGATTCGTTGGGGGAGATGCAAAAGGTAAGCCCATAAGTGCTGACATTGGGAAATTTCTATATCATTGCAAATACAAATGAAGTAGAGAAATGCAAGATTATTCCAGAGGGAGTCTTTCTGAAGTGGAGAGGGGAGGGGTAGATATCCTGATCTGATCTTGTCTTGGTGGCATAGCTCAGCCTGAGAAGCCCTACAAGGCTTCAAGCGATACATTTCCATGCTATCCAGTCTAAGTTTCAGACTGCTGAATCTGTTGAAGGCGAAATCATGTTGAATTGCGACTGCAAGCCCTGAAAGGAATAAACTGAGCACAATTCTTAGAAGCATGGCTATTGTAATATCTAGACTTTTGGGCCAAAGTCAGCAGGCCCAGCCAACTTCGACCCAATCCAAACAAAAAAAAAAAAGAGAACGAAGGAAACTTCGTGTCATAACAGGGGAGCTGGGATTTGCCTCATCTGGCCGGAGTTTTCGTCGGAGGTCTCAGTGGAGGAGTCATGAGGGGAGAGGGAGGTAGTCGGCGATGAGTCTGGGAGAGTTTGGGACTCCGGTGATGAGGTTTCCCTTTTCCAAACGACGAGGAGTCTGTCGGTGGGTTTCTCTTTAAATTTTTCTAAGCCATCGCTAAACGGGTCCTTCCATAGCATCTCTTTCCTCTCCGACAAGCGATTGGGAATTCTCTAACGCCATCCAGTGAGTTTCTCCTTTTTATTTAATATTTTTAGGTAGATTAGGAGTTTTGTTTGGATCAGTTTAGTTTGGATCTGTGTTGGGGCTGTGGATCTTTGGAGGCTGCACCGCCACCGTCCACCCCGTCTGTCGAGTTGGTCTTCTCGGGGGCCACTTTTCTTGGCCACCGGCAGCCATGGGGGAGGGGAGGGCTAGTTTGGTTTGGTCCAGGGAAGCGTCAGGGGAGGAGTTCAGGAGAGAAGAAGAAGAAGAAGAAAAAGAAAAAAAAAGGGGGGGGTTCTGTACGATTCAGGAAAAAAAGAGAGAAAAGAAAAAAAAAAGAGAAGAAGAGAGAGAAAGAAGAGAGAGAGTCAAGGGATTTTCTCGAGATTCATGAAAAATTGGAAATTCAGATTTTAATAAAATTATGTATTATTGTAGGGAGTCAGTCTTCTGAGCAGGAAGGCGTCGCACAGATTTCGGGTACAGATTAGTTTAGGCGTGGATAGTTGATTTTTGAGAGGTAAGAACTTCTAGACTTGATCACCCATAATATAAATATATTTTATATAACCTGATTTGATCCGAGCATATATATATATATTTACATGCATGGTTGTTTTCGGATAGCATGATTTGATTTCCCGAGATACAGAATGAGTTTGTTGTTATTGTTGTTTGTGTTTTATTTAATATACCATGTTTATCAAGTGAACTTTGAATGGGTTGGATCGTGATATTGATCGTTGAAAGGTGACATGTTCTGACTATATGAGATGAAATGATAAAGTATTAAGTAAAATGGTGTTTGGACTAGCCATGCCACGGCAGTACTCTGGTTTCTCAGTGTGCCAGTCACAGGCTGGAGTATGACAAATTGTGTGCCAGTCATAGGCGGGATTGTGACAACTTTGTGTGCCAGTTACAGGCCAGAGTGTGACAACAATGTGCCAGTTACAAGCTAGAGTGTGACAATAGTGTGCCAGTCATAGGCTGGAGTGTAACCGTGGCTAGTCCAGAACCCTAAAGATAAATGTTAAATAATAGAAATTCTAAAAGAAAAATGTAAAGTTTTCAAGGTTTTTGTCATACATGAAACTTGAATTGTTTGACTGCATGACATGATATACTGGTGTTTTACTGTTTTCATAAATATATATTATTATTGGTGTGATCACATGGAAACTTTACTGGGCTGTATAGCTCACTCCCAACTTTTTTTTTTTTTCAGAGACTCAGGATACATAGCGAGTGATATGGTGAGACCGCTGACGTGGGTAGCTGACGGGCGCCACATTGAAGGAGGCCACCATGGAAGATGCCATGCCGACTCTCCAGCTCGGATCCCACTACCGAGCTGGGCTGAGCTCCCTCAGGACAGCAAGTCGAGCTCAGTCCTCCGCCGAGTCGAGCTCATGAGCTCGACGCCAAGGTCGGAGCCGTCCTCCGCCCTTCAGAGCGAGACTCTCAGAGGTTAGTGCCCTGCGGTCGAGGTCGAGCCAAGAGCTCACCCGCCGATGTGGAGCCTCTTTGAGCGCGCGCCCTCTGGACCGGGTTCGTCCTCCACCCTCCAGAGTGAGACCCTCGGAGGCTAGTGCCCTGCGGTCAAGGTCAAGCCAAGAGCTCGCCCGTCGATGTGGAGCCTCTCCGAGCACGCGCCCTCTGGACCGGGTCTGTCCTCCACCCTCCATAGTGAGACCCTCGGAGGCTAGAGCCCTGCGGTCGAGGTCAAGCCAAGAGCTCGCTCGTCGATGTGGAGCCTCTCCGAGCACGCGCCCTCTGGACCGAGCCCGCACTTTTTCCTTCTCCACCAAGGTGACCGCATGAGCTCGGAGCATCCAGACCGGAGCAGACCCTGCCATCCCAGGATGTCGATGCATCACCCGAGGACCACGGAACGGCGCCCCCCATGTCGTAATAACTACATGTCCGACCATACTTCCATGGGATGGGCCAGCCAGAGAGCACGCACCCCTAAGGCGATGGCCCCCGGATCAAGGCTCTGCCAGGCTTCCCGGAATGGAGAGACCGGAGAGGATGTCAGAAGAAATGGAAGCTTCCCCTACCACCTGTCAGGAAAGGCATCCCGTCAATGGCACGGGATCCTGCCGCACGAGCCTGCCAACTTAGCGAGGATCCCGAGGCAGGCTCTAACGGCCAATTTCCAACTACACAGAACGATCGGCACCCCCAAAGATGGGGAGGTAACACAACAGTAACATAGAAACAATAATCCACCACAAACACAAAGCGCAAGCTCGACCAAGAGGGCAAAGCGCCACCACCAACATCACGGTTGAGGGAAAACCACCGGGAAACAAGGAGAAGCGGAGGAACATGGAACCCCTCTATCCCCGCTATCACTCTCCCCCTGTTGCGTTTCTTCTTCACCGACACATCTTCCACTCCTCCTAGTGCGGAGTCTATCAAGAGGGGCCCGACCAGGAGGATCTGTTTCCCTGGATTTTTCTGACTTGATCGTCGGAGTGCCCTCGCCAGAAATTTCGGCCCGGGTCACTAACCCTTGTTTCATAGGTCCAGGAGCAGAGGACCAGTTGGCAGTGACAGGAGCGCACTTCGGCGCTGGCAGCAGCTATGGGCCACGACGGTCTTGGTGGCAACAGATTGGCATGCCAGGAAGGGGGGCGAATAAACCCTCCATCTCTTCATGGACAAGCTAGGCAGGAGGATGGTGACGACAAGGGCAAGGGAGGCCTCCACCAGTCATGCGGGGGACTCCCCCTTCCGGGGAAAGCCGCACCGCCAAGAAGCAGAGCTGCCCACTCTGGTCCAGCCACCTCCACCAGAAGCCCAGCTGGCCGCACTTGCTCAGCATATGCAAGTTCTTGCCATGGCAGTGCGCCAGTTTCAGCACCAGCACTAGTCCGTGGCTACCCACCAGCAGCCAGGGACCTTGGTGGGCCATGTCGCAGCTCCCCACGACAGCCTGCGCTCTTTACAAGGAAGGCCGTCGCAGTCGCGCGCCACCACTGACAACTGGGGCAGCCACCAAGCTCAGGCGAAAAGACAACAAGCCAGCTCTGCTGAGAGAAAGAGAGCCGCTCACCAAACCTCGGGCAGGAGGTGCCCAGACCCCACCGAGGAAAGAAAAGCAAGACCCCCCGCCACGGGTGCTATGCATCCATGTCACCATCTTTGTCTCCGTCGGTGGAGGGGTCCACTGATGAAGCCGTCTGGCGCGCAGCGGAAAGGCGCCTGGAGGAACATGAGTGCAAGCTGGCGGAGTTTGCCCACCGATTTGCCAACATGCCGGGCTCCGCTAGCGAGCCACCGGGCTACGATGCACGTCCCCCGTTCTCCTAAGAAATCCAGGCGGAGCCGATCCCGCATCAGTTTCGAATGCCGCAGGTGGATCCTTACGATGGGACCACCGACCCCTTGGAACACCTGAAAATCTACCGGACCCTCATGAGGGTCCAGGAGGCTACCGATGCTTTTCTTTGCATCGCTTTTCCTGCTACTCTCCAGAAGGCAGCCCGGGTGTGGTTCACCCGTCTGGAGCCGGAGAGCATCACTTTCTTTGTCCAGCTAGGGTAGAAGTTCGTGGCTCACTTCGATGCTTGCAGGAAGTTGCCACGGGAGGTAGACAACCTCTTCTCCATCCGGCAGCAGGACTGCAAGCCTCTATGGGACTACGTGGCTCGCTTCAAGGCTGTCGTGTTGGAGATATACAATCTTGAAGAGCCAGTGGCCATGCTGGCACTGAAGCGAGGGCTTAGGATCTCCCGCTTGACCTACTCGCTGGATAAGAAGCCCCCCAAAACCTACTCCGAGCTCCTTCTCTGTGCCCAGAAGTACATCCACGCCGAGGAGGCAGACCGTACGAGGCAAGAGCTAGATGGAGGACCCCTGAAGAAGTCATCCCCTGCTGAAATGTCCGGGACCCGGAAGCCAGCACCCCAGGCTCAGAGCTCCCGGAGGGACCGGCCAAGGCCGAGAGGGACACCTGTCCCTGAGGAAAGCTACACCCCTCTCCTCACCCCGAGGACAAAAATCCTTATGGAGATCGAGGGCGAGGTCTACTTGAGGCACCCTCCTCCATTGAGGACCACCATTGGTCATGGTAAGACGAAGTACTGCTGCTTCCACCGCGATCACGGCCACGACACCGAGAAATGCCGCAACCTCAAGTGGGAGATTGAGGAACTCATCAAGAGAGGCTACCTCAAGAGGTTCATGGGGGGTAGACCTTAAGCGGAGTCCCAGACACTCGTCGTTCTCCCTCAAGCTCCAGCCATCGACAACCGCCCCACCGAGAAGCTGGTGGGCATGATCTCCTGGGGAGCGGCGCGCGCGTCCAAGAAGGCCCGGGGGACAGGGGTCCCTGAAAATGTACTCCCCTTTATGAGGGAGGGGAAAGACGGGGGAAAAAATATAAATAATGACGCCGTGGTCATCGAAATGACGATCGCGAATCACCCTGTAAAGCGCATCATGGTTGATAGTGGAAGCTCCACAGACATGCTTTTTTACGATGCCTTTTCCAGGATGAATCTCTCCCCCAATCAACTTAGGCCCTTGCACACACCCCTTGTCAGTTTCAAGGGCGATTCCGTGAGAGTAGGAGAAATCACTCTCCCGGTCACTACCAGAACCCCACCTCGATAGAGCACCGTCATGATGACTTTCACGGTTGTAAGGCTCCCCTATGCCTACAACATGATATTGGGTCGACCCGGGCTCAACCTGCTTGACACCGTTGTCTCCACCAAGAGGCTACTTGTACAGTTCCCAACTCCCTACAATGTCAGAGAGATGAGAGGATCACCCCAGCCGGTGCAGCATTGCTTCCAAACTCTCCCTGGGACCAAGGTCCCTCAGGATGATCCTAGTATGAACAACCTCGACCAAAGGGCCCAAGATCCCAGAGGGGGCCCAGTCGAGCATCTACTTTCCTATCCACTTAGAGACGATCCTGCAAAGACAGTGCAGATCGGAGCCTAGCTACCCGAGGGGGAGAGGGCCCAACTGCTGGGATTCCTGTGGGCGAACGCGGACGTGTTCGCCTGGATGGTGGCAGACATGCCAGGTATTCCTCCTGACATCATTACTCATAAATTGAGTGTCGACCCAAAGCACAAGCCAGTTCGACAGAAGAAAAGAAGTTTTGCCCTAGAGAGACAGGCAGCCATCAAAGAAGAGGTAGACAAACTCCTGGCTGTTGATTTTGTTCGAGAGGTCCAGTATCCGAGCTGGCTGGCGAATGTGGTGATGGTCAAGAAGAATAATGGCAAATGAAGTATCTTTGTGGACTACACCAACCTCAATAAAGCCTACCCGAAGGACAGCTTTCCTCTTCCGAAGATCGACCAGCTGGTGGATGCCACTTCGGGCCACCAGTTGCTCTCCTTCATGGATGCATTTTCCGGATACAATCAAATCCGCATGCACCCGGACAACGAGGAGCACACTACCTTCGTCACCGACCAGGGGACATACTGTTACAGGATGATGCCTTTCGGCCTAAAGAATGCGAGGGCCACCTATCAGCGCCTGGTCAGCAAGGTCTTCGAGAGCCAAATTGGCCGCAACATGCAGGTGTATGTGGATGACATGCTCATCATGAGCAAGCCAGGTTCGAGCCACGTAGCTGACCTCGCTGAGTCCTTCCACAGCTTGCTGCAGCATCAGATGAAGCTGAATCGGCGAAGTGCACCTTCGGGGTGGCCGCGGAAAAATTCCTCGGCTTCATGGTTACCCAAAGGGGCATTGAAGTGAACCCGGAGAAGGTGCAGGCCATCATCGACATGGAACACTCGACCTCCAAGAAGCAGGTCTAGCGCATAACGGGATGCGTCGCCGCCCTCAGTAGATTCATCTCGAGGTCGGCCAACTGTTGCCAGCCATTTTTCAAGGCGCTATACAAGATGCACGACTTCACCTGGATCGAGGAGTGCAGGACAGCCTTCGAGGAGCTGAAGAATTTTCTCGCCTCCCCTCCACTGCTCTCCAGGCCGGAGGAGGGGGAGGAGCTCTTACTGTACCTGGCGATGACACCGGGAGCGGTCAGTTCAGTTCTCATCCCCACAGATGAGGACAAATCTCAGAAGCCGGTGTACTATACCAGCAAAATCCTCTGTGATGCGGAGATCAGGAACACTCACTCCGAAAAACTCATTTTTGCACTAATAATGTCTGCTAAGCATCTCAGGTCCTATTTTCAAGCACACCCAATAGTGGTGGTGACGGACCAGCCGCTGAGGACTATCCTTACCCGACCCAAGACATCCGGGAGGTTGGCTAAGTGGTCTTGTTGCTCAATGAACTCGACATAGCGTACCGACCGAGGTCGTCACAAAAGGCCCAAGTCCTAGCCGACTTCGTGGTCGAGTGCACCGGGTTCACCGAGGAGCTAGAGCAGACAGCAACGGAGCCTGGGCCAGGAGAAGAGCCATGGATTCTTCTCGTAGATGGAGCATCCAATTCCGACAAGAGCGGAGCAGGCCTCATCCTGACCAATTGTGATGGGGTTGTGGCGGAATGCGCCCTCCGCTTCAAGTTCGCCGCAACCAATAACCAGGCAGAGTACGAGGCACTCCTCGTGGGCCTAAGAGTCTCCCTGATGGGGACATCTCAAGCACTGATCTTGGAGCAAGTATAATTCTTGGAGTGGCACAGATCTTGAAGCATTTTTTGGAATAAATTTATTTAGGATTTATCTTTTGTTTAAAATTTGATTTAGGATTTGGTTGGTTAGGATTGATATATGGATAGGCTTATCTTATCCTATCTTATATTTGAATTTGATTCGTTCTTATCTTTTTATCTTGTATTCAAATTCAAATGAGGGTTGGAAAATCTATAAATACCACCCTCAGCCTTTTGTAATGCGGAGGATGGATGAATAAAATTTCTATTGTTCTGTGTGAAGGATCTGTGTGATCCTAGGATATCTGTATGATCCCTTCTCCATCTTCCCAGGGTTTCTGTGTGATCCCTGATTTTGGGCATCTGTGTGAGCCCAGGGCATCTATGTGAGCCCCTTTGCTATGTGCTTGTTCTTCTTGGGGAACCTATGTGAACCTCAGTATTTTTCTCAACCCTGCACCCTCTTCTTTCCTCCTTCTTTGCAAATCCTAATCTCTGGTGACTTTCATGCTCGCCAGTGATCCAGTCCAATCCCTGTCCCGCATCACTCCCGCGAGCTGGGTGTGCAGGACTTGAAAGTCTTCACCGACTTCCAACTGGTCGCCGGACAAGTATCCGGGGAGTATGAAGCAAGGGACACCCAGATGAAGTAGTACCTGGAACGAGTCCGTTCGAGCACGGCAGGCCTCCGGCACTTCAGCATTTTCCACATCCCCCGAAGAGAGAATGCACGCGCGGATGCATTGTCCAGACTCGCGATCCTGCCGAACTCGTCACTGGGGTGCACCTACATCGAGCACCTTGAAAGTCCCAGCTACAAAAACCCGACGGAGGTACATCAAGTCGCCCCCGAGTCGAGTTGGATGGACAAGTATATCCGGTACATCATTGACGGCACCCTGCCAGAAGACCGCACAGAAGCCACCCTCGTTAGGAAGAAAGCCTCTCGGTTCGTCCTGATGGAGGGCCAACTCTACCGTCGATCTTACTCCTACCTGCTCCTGAGATGCCTCAGGCCCGCCGAGGCGGCCTTTGTGCTCCAAGAAATACATGAAGGCCTCTGCGGGAACCATGTGGGAGGGAGAACACTGGCTTACAAAGCTCTCCACCAGGGGTACTTTTGGAAGACCATGAGGGAAGACGCAGCCAACTTCGTCAAAAGGTGTGATAAGTGCCAGCGCCATGCCAACATACAGCGTCAGCCGGCGGTGCCGATCTCCTAGCTCTCAGACCCTTGGCCCTTTTCCTAGTGGGGAATGGACATCTTGGGACCGTTCCCCCCAGCATCAGGGCAACAAAAGTTCCTGCTAGTGGCAATCAACTACTTCACCAAGTGGGTCAAGGCAGAGCTGCTAGCTCGGATCGCGGAAGCCAATGTCCGCCAGTTCTTTTGGAAGTCAATCATCTGCTGCTTCGGGCTCCCCCGTTGCATCATCACCGACAATGGGTGGTAGTTCGACAACCGCGAGTTCGAAGGATTCTGTGCAGCCCATGGCATCCAACACCGGTTCACCTCGGTAGCTCACTCCCAAACAAACGGGGAAGCCGAGGTGACCAACTGGACCATCCTCCGAGGGCTCCAGACCAGACTGGACCAAGCTAAGGGCATGTGGGCAGAAGAGCTCCCGAGCGTCCTGTGGGCCTACCACACAACGCCCAGGATGGTGACCAATGAAATGCCCTTCATCCTCATCTTCGGTGCCGAAGCAGTTGTCCCCGTCGAGCTCGACGTGCCTATGTTGCGGGTGCAGCAGTACGACGAAGCGCGGAACTCGGCACACCTCCTGCTCAACCTGGATCTTTTTGAAGAAGTAAGGGACAAAGCCCACCTACAGATGGTGGCCTACCGACAAAGAGTGGCCCGATACTACAATGCCCATGTCTGGACAAAAGCTTTCAAGCCCGGAGACCTGGTGCTGCGGCGGACGGAGGCATCCCAGCCTAGGGAGCGCGGCAAGCTCTCCCCGAACTGGGAGGGCCCCTACAAAGTAGCTGAAGCCCTCTCGCAAGGGGCCTATTACATCGAGGATCTCAATGGCGTCAGGTTTCCCAGGACATGGAATGCCTGCAACTTGCGGAAATACTATCAATGATGTAAGGTTTCTCAATAATGAATAACAATGGTTTTTTCCGTGCGAGTGTCTATTTGTCTTGCAGGAGAATACCAACGACACCTTCGAGCCCAGCTCCAGGACGTCGAAGGATCTTCGAGCCACGTAGCTCTCCAACTATAAACGTCCTCGAGCCCATCTCCAGGACGTAGAGGGATATTCGAGCCACATAGCTCTCCAATTCCAAGCATCCCCGAGCCTAGCTCCAGGACGTAGAAGGATCATCGATCCACATAGCTCTCTAACTCCAAGCATCTCCGAGCCTAGCTCCAAGACGTAGAAGGATTTTCGAGCCACGTAGCTCTTCAACTCCAAGCGTTCCCGAGCCCAGCTCCAAGATGTAGAAGGATCATCGAGCCATGTAGCTCTCCAACTCTAAGTGTCCCCGAGCCCAGCTCTAGGATGTAGAGGGATATTCGAGCCACGTATCTCTCCAACTCCAAGCATCCCTGAGCCCAGCTCCAGGATATGGAGGGGTATTCCAGCCACATAGCTCTCCAACTCTAAGCATCCCCGAGCTCAGCTCCAGGATGTAGAAGGATCTTCGAGCCACGTAGCTCTCCAACTCCAACGACGCCCTCGAGCCCAGCTCCAGGACGTCAACCCAAGACCGGAGGTCAGATCTCTGGTCAAGGAATCCCCGAGCCAAGCAGCTCTCCATCTCAAATGTCCCCGAGCCCAACTCCGGGATGCCAAGAGATCATGGGGCCACGTAGCTCCCATCAACGCCTCGAGCCTAGCTCCAAGGTGCCAAAGACCTGAACCAAGATCTCAGGCAACCTCCTGGGCCCGAGCCTAGCTCTACGTCCAGGAAGGCCTCGAGTCTATCTCCAAGGCAATCAAGACCGGTAACCCCCCTTCTTTGATCTCCCCACTCGAAAAGAAGACAAGAGGGGAAGGAAAGAAAGAGAACAAAGGGGGGAAGCCCGGCAGCCCCCTTCTCTGATCTCCCCGCTCGAAAAGAAGACGAGAGGGGAAGGAAAAAAAGAGAACAAGGCGGGGGTACAACCAGCATCCTCTCCTTTGATCTCCCCACTCTAAAAAAGAAAGGAAAAGATGAATGAAAAATGAATGAGAGAAGAGTGGGGAAGGAAAGAAAGAGTGAACAAGAGGAAGATACAACATCATCGAAGTTACGACCATCCACGTCCCCGGGCCCAGCTCCAAGATGCCAGCTCAAGACCAGAGCTCAGACCTCTGGCCAAGAGATCTTCGAGCCATGCAGCTCTCAACCATCCACGTCCCCGAGCCCAGCTCCAGGATGCCAGCTCAAGACCGGAGCTCAGACCTCCGGCTAAGAGACCTTCGAGCCACGCAGCTCTCAACCATCTACGTCCCCGAGCCCAGCTCCAGGATGCCAGCTCAAGACTGGAGCTCAGACCTCCAGCCTAGAGACCGCCGAGCTCAGCAGTTCTCAGGTACCCTCTCTGATCTCCCCATACATTAAAAGGAAATACAAAAGAAGAAGGGGAGTGAAGAATAGGAGGAGCCAGACAAGAAACACAATTGCAAGAAAGTTTGCATTTCATTAATATGGTATCGATTACAAGTATCTTGTGGGCCCCGACATGCCGAGTGGCCCTGCTAAATACAGAAGAAGAAGCAAAGAGTGACTATCTGCTAGGCGGGTCGCTGGGCTAGGAGTCTCCATCAGCAGGGGCTTCTGGCCATGCGGTTTCAGGCTCAGCTGGCGCGGCCCCCTCAACGCCCGCCTCTTGGTCTGAAGTACCGGGATAGTCAAGGTAGCTGCAGCCTTCATCCGAGATGAACTCCTCGACCAGGCAATGCAGGTACACGAAGCCTTTGAAGAAGGAGTCCAACGCCGTTTGCTGGATCTCGGCGAGGAACTCCTCCGAGGCCTTGTACCTTTCCACCGCCTCCCCAGTTTCCTTCCTTGCTGCGGCCACCTCGTGCCTGGCATCCATGACCGACTTGGCCGCCTCATCTGCTGCCCTCTGAGCCACGATGGACTTCTCCTCCTTTGCCATCAGTCGAGCTTGGAGGGACTGGGCGGTCCTTTTCTGCCGGGCCACCTCGGTGATGACCACATCCAACCTCTGCTCGGAGTCGGCAAGCTCCTCGATCTTCTTCCTCGACTCCTCCTGCTCGCAGTCAAGATTCTCTTGGAGATCCTTCGCTCGCCCCTCAGAATCGACAAGCTACTTCTCGAGGTCCTTGACCCTCTGGCCAAGTGCCCCTTCGGAGATAGCCCTCCTCTCCAGATCGACCTTCAACGACGCGACCTCAGTCGCCCGCTGCTGCTCAGCTTGCTCCCAGTTGCGGCAGCAGCTCCTAATGAAGAGGGCCTCGACACCCATCTGCATTACATGGGAAGTCAAAAAAAAACAAGAAGAAGAAGAAGAGAAGAGGGAGAAGATGAGGCTGCTTAATGTGTAGAGATGGGAAAAAATACCGTCGATCACGGCTCCGACCGGCAGCCCATCCATCTCCTCTCGATCGCATTGCTTGATGGAGAAGTCCATCATGCGATAGGCTAGGGCACGGTTGTCTGCCAAGGAGCTCTTTAGCCCCAGCCTGAATGGAAGGCGATGCCTCGCCTCATCTCTCCTGCTCTCTCGGGGAGCAGGTATGCCCGTCCCTCTGGTAGTGGGACCCCCGAGAACTGGTCGAGGATCCAGCACTGTTGCAGTCGGAGCCCCCATCGTCGGAGGATCTTTAGGGCGGGCCTCCCCTCCCTTAGCTTCGACCATCCTCAGACTCGGAGGGCGAAGCGGAGCAGCAGCAACGGCATCAACCTGGACGGCCACCACCGGCTCCAAGACAGGGAGTTCAGCATCGGTCCGGACGGCCGCCGCGGGCTCCGGGATGGGAGGTTCTACCTATGGCCTCGCCCGTTGCACAGGGGCTCCCATAACCTCTACTTCTTTCGAGGCGGTCGGCAGGCAGGAGCAGACGTCGGCGTCCCCTCAATTCGGGCCCGCCTTGAAGAGGGCTCGGCGACCACCCCAGTGGGCGGCCTCTTCTTAGAGATCGGCGACGGCTCTCCCTCCAGAAGGATCAACCCTGCACACAGAAGCTTGGAAAGTCAGCCCAAAATGGATAAAAGAAGAAATGCATATGGAAGAAAGAGCTGAACCTACCTAGCCCGGCTGACGAGTTGACCCTGACGTCAAGAAGGTTCTGCTCCGATAGTAGGACCTCCAAAGAAGGGATCTGAGCAGTGCGAAGCTGATCATAGTCATCCTGATCGGCTGCTTTGACAGTGGAGATCCGGTTTGGGGACCGATCCGGCTTGCTCCAGGCCCAGTTGACCCCTTCGATGTCTGCAAAGAAGAACTTGCTCTTTCATCCCTTGATGGAAGAGGGAAGTTCGAACTTGATCCCCTTTGGACGAGAAGACAGAGACCACCACCCATCCTCGGTCGGGTGGCATTTTAGGATGAAGAACGCCCTGAACAGGGAGCACCGGGCGATGAACCCATGAACATGATGGAGCATGAGGAAGGAGAAGATGACCCTAATGGCATTTGAGACCAACTGGACGGGGACCAAACGATAGTTGCTCAGAACAGACAAGAAGAAAGGATGGAATGGGAATTGGAGACCCTTGGAGAAGGTCCCCTCATAGAAGGCGAGATGCCCTGGGCCACTGGAAGTGACCCGCTCCCCGGGTCGGGAGACCATGAGTCGAACGGAAGCCGGGATCCCATAGACATCCCGGATGGCCTCCAGCTCCGCGGCAGAAATCGTCGAAGCGACCCCGCCCAGACATGTTGACCGGACGGACTCAGGGGCTGGTTCAAGCAGAAGAGGAGGACCAGTAGGAAGGGAAGAAACAACCTCTAGCTCCCTGATGGACACAGGGGGGCCAGGAAGGGCCGGTCTCATGCTAATCTTAATTTGCTCCCCCTCCGACTCCTCGTTGGAGGAGGAGAGCACTACCCTCCGGGCGAAAGACTCCGAATGAGACATGCTGAAATGAGAATGAAGAAGCCTACCCCTAGAGGAGAGAAGAACGGATGCAGATCATTGAGGAAGAAAGGCCTGGACACTGTAACGAGCACGAAGGATTTGAAAGAAGGGGAATTCTGGATGAGAAGTTTTTTCTTTTCACTTCGAAAGGGCCCGTCAAATCCATGCTGTTATGACCCCCTCGCCAACAGATCTACGCCACGTGCTGCCCCCCCTCGGCGAAAAAGGAGTCTCAGCCACTTAGAATTCTGTGCCAACATTAACTGCCCCTCGGGCATGGCGATCGCGGTCATCATTGTCCTGAATTTTCGCCTCTCCATGTCAGCATTGCTGTTACTCCCTTCGCCCCGAGCACCGCGCACTAATGAGCCTCGGGAGTGGGGGGCAAATGATGTGGCGAGACCGTTGACGTGGGTAGCTGACAGGCACCACATTGAGGGAGGCCACCACGGAAGACGCCACGTCGACTCTCCAGCTCGGATCCCACTACCAAGCTGGGCTGAGCTCCCTCAGGACAGCAAGTCAAGCTCAGTCCTCCGCCGGGTCGAGCTCATGAGCTTGATGCCAAGGTCAGAGCCGTCCTCTGCCCTCCAGAGCGAGACCCTCGGAGGTTAGTGCCCTGCGGTCGAGATCGAGCCAAGAGCTCACCCGTCGATGTGGAGCCTCTCCGAGCGCGTGCCCTCTAGATCGGATCCGTCCCCCGCCCTCCAGAGAGAGACCCTCGGAGGCTAGTGCCCTGCGGTCGAGGTCGAGCCAAGAGCTTGCCCGCCGATGTGGAGCCTCTTCGAGTGCGCGCCCTCTGGACCGGTCCATCCTCTACCCTCCAGAGCGAGACCCTCGGAGGCTAGTGCCCTACGGTCGAGGTCAAGCCAAGAGCTCGCCCACCGATGTGGAGCCTCTCCGAGCGCACGCTCTCTGGACCGGGTCAGTCCTCCGCCCTCCAGAGCGAGACCCTTAGAGGCTAGAGCCCTACGGTCGAGGTAGAGCCAAGAGCTCGCCCGCTGATGTGGAGCCTCTCCGAGCGCGCGCCCTCTGGACCGGGCCCGCACTTTTCCCTTCTCCACCAAGGTGACCGCACGAGCTCGGAGCGCCCAGATCGGAGTAGACCCTGCCATCCCAGGACACCGGCGAGCCGCCTGAGGACCACGGAACGGCACCCCCCATGCCGCCATAACTACCTGTTCGGCCATACTTCCAGGGGATGGACCATCTAGAGAGCACGCACCCCTAAGGCAGCGGCCCCCGGATCGAGTTTTTGCCAGGCTTCCCGGAATGGAGCGACCGGAGAGGATGTCAGAAGCAATGAAAGCTTCCTCTACCACCTGTCAAGAAAGGCATCCCGTCCACGGCACGAGATCCTACCGCATGCGCCTGCCAACCTAGCGAGGATCCCGAGGCAGGCTCCAATGGCCAATTTTCAACTACAAAGAATGATCGGTATCCCCAAAGAGGGGGAGGTAACACACCAGTAACACAGAAACAATAATCCACCACAAACACAAAATCGCAAGCTCGACCAAGAGGGCGAAGCACCATCACCAATATCACGGTTGAGGGAAAACCACCGGGAAACAAGGAGAAGCGGAGGAACAAGGAACCCCTCTGTCCCCGCTATCACTCTCCCCCTATTGCGTTTCTCTTTCACCGACACATCTTCCACTTCTCCTAGTGCAGAGTCCATCAAGAGGGACCCGACTAGAAGGATATGTTCCCCTGGATCGTCACTGACTTGATCGTTGGAGTGCCCCCGCCGGAAACCCCAACCCGGGTCACTAACCGCTGTTTCGCAGGTCCAGGAGCAGAGGACCGGCAGGCAGCAACAGGAGCGCACTCCGGCGCCGGTAGCAGCTACGGGTCATGACGGTCTTGGCGACAACAGCGAGGATTGGGCTGGGCGTGAGATGGAGCTTCATTAATTTTGAATTAGTTAGTTAGTTGGTATTAGTTTCGGTTACTGATGTTTGTAAATCAGTAGACCAATTAATGATATCGACTTAATAAATGGATTGTACAATTGTTACTCAATTGTTTATATAATATTAGTTTTAATTTGATATGTTTGATTCTTATGTACCTAGGTCTTGCATGATTTCTAGGGTAAAATCTAGGATTTGTGCAGCTGGTCGCGTAGCCGATTCCGATGCTGGATTCGGGGCGTGATAGCTATTATCTTCGGTAGAACTTAAGTAGTCTCAAATGGTGCAACAAGATCTTAATTACATTGCCCTGTTTTTCTTTAGAAAAAAACCCTCTGTCTTGCATGGAAACAGTTGGCAAGTTCTATTGTTGCTTACCATTGATCTAGGGCTTGATTTGGTGCGAATAAATTAGTTCAAGACCAAACCTCAGCTCAGATTGCCAGCAAAATATTTTTCTCTATGCTTCTCAACTTTGAATTAATTGGAAGAGTTGATTTATGGAATTCACATCTTTTTTGTGTTCCTACTTCATTATCAAGTACGTGGTCCCACTTATTGATAAAGGAAAACCACTTTAGAAGGCTTAATCTTTTGAACTTAGCTTCTTTGACCATCATCAAATGTGGATGTTCAAGGTAAGGAGTTTAAAAAAAATGCAGTCTTAATTTAGTCCAGAAGTAGGACTTGCCTGCAATTCTGAAGCTGTGATTGTAGGAGGAAATTGCATATTTTAACAGATGAGTCTTAGACTTTTAGACTTCTCAACAAAATAAACTTAGCTTTAGAGAACAATAATTCAACAATATGTTCTAGTTAAGGGACATCAAAACACTTATTCCACCATAAGATAAACAAAGCAGTGAATATTACATATATGGTGATCAACAATGATCTATTTATCCCATAGTCTTCAGAGCTGCTGTCATACCTTCACTTAAGCTTGATACTTCCTCTTCTAAGACATCTGATAGGCAATTGATTTGTGTGGTTCCTCTACAAGGATGACATGAAAAGTCAAGGATTTATGATGGGAAATCTTCCAAGGCTCCAACCTACTTGTAGCAATAGCTTAATAATTTGATATAATTTTCATCTCCCTTGGCAACTAAATGACATGGTGCCCACTGACGAGGGATACGACATTACATAATTGTCAAAACCTTCATCCTGGAGTGATGCCAAGACTTCAGCACTCAGATAAGCAGGTGACAACTCCGGGAGGGGAACATCCCCATCCAAAAACTGCATTACCTGCCTCATGCTTGGCCTAGCACCAGCCAGGGGGTGACAACAAAGCAACCCTAGCTTCAAAACCAATTCACTTCCCCCACCATATACTCGCTGCCCAATCTTGGGTCACTAGCCTCAAGAATTGCACCCTTCTGCCACTTCTCCAGCACCCAGTCCACCAAAATCATGTCATTTCCTTGTCTTTGTGGCTCTATTGGCCTCCTTCCACAGGCCACTTCAAGAAGGAATGTGCCAAAAGCAAACACATCAGTGTTTTTAGTTGCCTTGCCAGTCTTGGTGAGTTCTGGTGCAAGATATCCTATAGTTCCAACTATATGTGTAGTCCGAGGATCAGTTCCATGATCGTATAATCTGGCAAGGCCAAAGTCACCTAACCTTCCATTGAATTCACTGTCCAGTAACACATTGCTGGCCTTGATGTCTCTATGAATCACTGCTTTTTCCCAATCTTCATGAAGATATAGGAGGCCTGATGCCACACCTTTGATGATTTGGAATCTTTGACTCCAGCCGAGGCCAAATGTAGCTTGGTTGAACACAAACTTGTCTAAGCTGCCATTGGGCATGAAGTCATAGACAAGGAGTAGCTCTCCTTTCCCTCGACAATATCCTTGGAGTCGAACAAGGTTCCGATGTCGAAGCTGGCCAAGGCTTACAATCTCTGCTATGAATTGTCTCAGTCCGTGCCTTGATTCATGAGAGATTCTTTTAACTGCGACTTCAGCTTTGGAAGTTGGCAACACCCCTCGATATACCCTACCAAACCCACCAGCCCCAAGAAGCCCTTCATCCTTGAAGCCATCTGTAGCTCTATAGAGATCTTTGTATGTGAATCTGTGATGTCTGTACTCCCGCTCCCAATCTTCAAGTATCTCTACAAACTTGTTCTTCCTCATAACCAAGTATGTAACGACCAACATCGTAGTTAACACAAGGATTGACGCAGATTTTGGCGACCATATCACCATGGTCTTTGATTTTTTTTTTATGTATGAAAAGCATCAACGTTGGTGTGGTTGCAGCAACATTTTTTTTTGTTCTTCCCGTCTTCCAAAATTGGGTTCTACAATTTTGGTATCAGAGCCGGTGGTGCCTGTGGTCCACTGTGCATAACCTTGCTGTTGTTTGGAGAGCCTTGGAGAACGTGAGCTGCTCCTTGGACGGCATGTACTGTTGATAGGAGAAAGGAGTGGCTTGGAGCGGCTTGTATGTGAGAAAGAAGGAGAGCCTTGGAGAGCGTGAGCTCTTTCTTGGACGACGTGATGCTTTGATTGAAGAAAGAAAACCCGTGTGCGGTTTGGTTGTGAGAGAGGAAGGTTGTGTGCAGCGGAGAAGATCAAAGGAATTCCATAACCAGCGATCATGGCTGATCTTCATGTTGTTGGTGGCATCAAGAAGCTCAATAATCAGAACTACAACTCCTGTTCAACCTGCATGATTTCGTAAATGCAAGGCCAGGATTTGTGGGAGGTTGTAAACGGCAACGAAACACGGCAACCTGATGAAGATACGAACGGGACGCTGCGGAAGTGGAAGATCAAGGTGGGCAAGGCGATGTTTGTCCCGAAGATGACGGTCGAAGAAGACGTGCTGGACCATATCCGTGAGTTGAAGACCCCCAACGAAGCTTGGAATACTCTTGCTGCATTATTCTCCAAGAAGAATGATACCAGGCTTCAACTTCTGGAGAGTGAACTACTGTCGGTGGCGCAGCGAGATCAGACGATCGCCCAGTATTTTCACAAGGTGAAATCCTTGTGCCGAGAGATTTCCAAGTTGGATCCAGAAGCTCCAATTGGCGATACCAGGATGAAGCGAATCATCATCCACGGTTTGAAGCCTGAATTTAGGAGCTTTGTTGCTGCTATACAGGGATGGCAAAATCAGCCATTGCTTGTGGAGTTTGAAAATCTGTTAGCCGGCCAAGAAGCCTTAGCCAAGCAGATGGGAGGAGTCTCGTTAAAAGGTGAAGAAGAGGCACTCTATGCCAATAGAGGCAAGAAGAACTCTAAGCAGCATGTTGTTAAAGGATCTAAGAAGAAGGATGATGAGGTGGAGAATCATCAGGGCGAAGGGAACTCTCGTGCAGGGGGCAGATCAAGAAACTCTGGCAATGGTAAAAGGTTTGAAGGAAAATGCTACAATTGCAAAAAGAAAGGTCATATGGCAAAGGATTGCTGGTTCAAGAAGAAGGATGTAGAAAGCAATGTTGCAACCTCAAAAATCAAAGATGAATGGGATACTGGGGCACTTTTCGCTACATCCGAGGTTGAGCAAGCCTTCACGATAACAACTGTCACCGAAATTGATTATGAAAATGACTGGATTGTTGATTCAGGGTGTTCAAATCACATGACCGGTGACAAGGAGAAGCTACAGAATCTGTCTGAATATAAGGGAAGCCGGGTGGTGGTGACAGCAAATAATTCAAAGCTACCGATTGCTCACACTGGCAATACAGTAGTTGCTCTTCCTTGCAATAACAGTGAGGTGCCGCTCCATAATGTATACCATGTTCCAGGGATGAAAAAGAATCTTCTCTCTGTGGCACAGTTGACATCTTCTGGCCATGTTGTTATGTTTGGCCCACAAGATGTCAAGGTGTATCGGGATCTTCAGATTGTCCAAGAACCAGTGATGAAGGGGCGGAAATTGGATTCAGTTTATGTGATGTCTGCCCAAACCGCCTATGTAGACAAAACTCAAAAAAATGAAACAGCTGATCTTTGGCATATGCGACTGGGACATGTCAGTTACTCCAAGCTCAATGTGATGATGAAGAAGGTGATGCTGAGGGGCCTTCCACAGCTTGAAGTAAGGACTGATACAGTTTGTGCTGGATGCCAATATGGGAAAGCACATCAGCTGCCTTATGAAGTGTCCAACTTTCAAGCAAAGGAGCCCCTACAACTGATTCATTCAGATGTGTTTGGACTAGTCAAGCAGGCTTCCATCAGTGGAATGAAATACTTGGTGACCTTTATTGATGACTTCTCGAGGTATGTTTGGATTTATTGCATGAAGGAGAAGTTTGAAACATTCTCAAAATTTCGAGAGTTCAAGGAAACTGCAGAAGCAGAAACTGAAAGAATTGTCCACTGTTTATGGACAGATAACAGGGGAGAGTACACCTCAAAGGAGTTCCTGGATTTTTTTCAGAAGTGCAGAATTCGCTATCAGTTCACTTGCACCAATACTCCACAACAAAACGGCGTATCAGAAAGGAAGAACAGGCATCTAGCTGAAATCTGTCGGAGCTTGCTTCATGCGAAGAATGTACCAGGTCGATTTTGGGCTGAAGCAATGAAGACAACAGTCTTTGTGATCAACCGGTTGCCTCAAAAAAGGTTATCCTTTCTTTCACCCTTTGAAAAATTATGGAATTCAAAACCTGCAGTAGGACATTTTCGCATTTTTGGATCTATGTGCTATGTGTTTGTACCTGACCATCTACGCAGCAAAATGGAGAAGAAGGCTGTCAGATGTATTTTTGTAGGTTATGATAGTCAAAGAAAAGGGTGGCGGTGCTGTGATCCAGTTACAGGAAGATGCTACACATCGCAGAACATGGTATTTGGTGAGGCATCTTCATGGTGGTCTGCGGACAAGATGGAACTGCCAAGTTCGGATATCTACAAAGAAGATCTGGAACCCTCACATGTTCAGCTTAGTTCACAGCAATTTAAAGTTGCAGAAAGCAGCGGTAATGGCGAGGAAAGAGCTGTTCAACATCCATGGCAGACAGGTGTTTATCAGAGAGTAGAAGAGGAGGATGAGCCATTACAGCAAAATATGCCGACTGCACTTAGAAGATCAACCAGGATTAGAAAAATAAATCCTAAATATGCTAATGCTGCATTAGTGGAGGATCTGGATACAAGGGAACCAGAGACATTTGAAGAGGCTTCACAGCACTCAGAATGGTTCAACGCAATGAAGGAAGAGATTGCTGCACTTGACCAAAATCAGACCTGGGAGCTAATGGCCAAGCCAAAGGATGTGATGCCCATCTCATGCAAGTGGGTGTACAAAATCAAGCACCATGCTGATGGATCGATTGAGAGATACAAAGCTCGTCTTGTAGTTCTAGGGTTCTCCCAACAGTACGGGTTAGATTATGATGAGACCTTTAGTCCCGTTGCAAAGCTCACAACAGTAAGAGTTCTCCTGGCTTTGGCAGCAAGTAGAGGGTGGAATTTATGGCAAATGGATGTAAGAAATGCTTTCCTACATGGAGAGCTAGACCGGGAAATTTACATGGAACAACCGCTGGGATTTCAGAGTTTTGAGCACCCTGAATATGTGTGCAAACTTCGGAAGGCACTCTATGGTTTAAAACAGGCCCCGAGGGCCTAGTACGGGAAGATTGCTGAATTTCTTATTCACTTTAGATACCAGGTAACTTCTGCAGACTCAAGCCTGTTTGTTAAAGCTAGTGAAGGGAAAATAGCTGCCGTATTAGTGTATGTGGATGATCTAATTATCACCGGAGATTTTGAGGAGAAAATTATTCGAACCAAGGAAAACTTGTCGATCCATTTTCAGATGAAAGAACTAGGATGACTGAAGCGTTTCTTGGGTTTAGAAGTTGATCACTCTGATGAAGGGTTGTTTCTACATCAAAGGAAGTACTCCGAGGATTTGTAAAAGAAATTTGGGATGCTCAGTTGCAAACCAAGCACAACACCAATGGAACCTAATACGAAAATCTACTTTCAGGAAGGCAAAAGTCTGATAGATATCACTATGTATCGGCAACTGATGCATTCTTATTTACCTCAGTGTTACTAGGCCGGATATTTTGTTTGCTGTTGGGGTGATGAGCCGATTCATGCACAATCCAACGAACCTTCATCTGGAAGCAGCTCGGCGAATCTTGAGGTACGTGAAAGGAACGCTCGGTCATGGTATCATGTATACAAAGAACAGCAATTGCAAATTGGAAGGTTATTGTGACGCTGACTACGCAGGTGATCTTGATACTCGGTGGTCAACTACTGGGTATGTGTTTAAGCTTGGATCTGGAGCAGTTTCATGGTGCAGTAAGAGACAGCCCACTGTCTCTTTGTCAACCACAGAAGCTGAATACCGAGCTACTACAATGGCATCTCAAGAAATTGCCTGGCTAAGGCAATTGCTATAGATCTGTTTCAGTTGGAAGAAGGTAGAGTTCTCTTACATTGTGACAATCTGTCTACAATAAAGCTGCCAGAAAATCTAGTTTTTCATGCTAGGACAAAGCATATAGAGGTTCATTATCACTTCATAAGAGAAAAGGTGCTGCAGGGGGAGGTTGAGTTGAAATATGTTCAAACGGAAGACCAAGCTGCAGACTTGTTTACCAAGAGCTTGTGTGGCAACAAAGTTGAAGATCATTGTCGTCAACTCGGTGTAGTAAAGAGATGAAGTGCTGGTGTTGAGGGGGAGTATTGAATGACCAACACCAGCCCCTATCTATGCGCGATTGAGTGTAGAGTTTATCTTTGTTTGGTCTCTTGGTTTGTTTATTTTGTTTGAACAATGAGTCTTTAGTTTTATCATTAATTAGTTTCAAGAGTCCATTTTTAGTTAAAGTTCTAGTGTTTTTATCATGTACGCTAGAGAAGGCTTTGATATAAAAAAAAAAATATGAAAAGTATCAACGTTGGTGTGGTTGCAGCAACATTTTTTTTGTTCTTCCCGTCTTCCAAAATTCGTGTGTGTGGGTTTTGAGTTCTACATGTTTTGCGTGGGAGTGAAGGTAGCCCTGCAAGATTGAGTGGCCGAGCTTCCCCATTGATCTTGAAGCTCCACCCAAGGATATAATAGGTTGTTAGGATATTACCCTCACTTGCAGTGAAACCCACGTACATGGTGTCCAAAATTATTTTGGAAAGATTGATGGTTGAGGACAAAAGAGGAAGGTTGGGTTCAGAAAGATTAAGAGGAGCAAGGGTGATATTAAGTTGCATCTTTCCACTATCATATTCTACCCAAACTTGCATGGGATCCCCACTTATAATGCTAAGATTGTTAAACTTGCCGTCACCGTTTGAAAAGTAGCCGGCAGTATGGGAATTCAATGATATCATCCCATTGATATCGATGCCAACACGGTTGTCATCAATATCTAAGAATTCAGGATTCAGATTTGTGTCAAATTCCACAGCAACGATATGGTTCGATGAGTTGCCATGGTTTGTTGGATTGAGGAGACCCAAGTAATTGGCTAGATATCCAGGGGGCCTTTTGGTAGGTGCTATACAGAATGTAAACCCGAAGGTGCTGATGTCGGAAAACTCAGAAACGATGGCGAACACAAAGGAGGTAGAGAAAGACAGAGTTCTACCAGAGAGTTCCTTTCTGAACTGAAAAGGGATGGGGTAGAAGGCCTGACCTTTGGTTTGTCGGGTGGCATTGGTTAACCTGAGAAGCCCATCAGTTGATATGCTTGCTATGCCATCCAAGCTAAGGTTCGCATTGTTGAAGCCATTGAAGGTGAATTCATCTTTGCTGGTGACTGCAAGAATTAGGAGAAACCAGAGCACAGTTCTCAGAAGCATGGGTATCCTCTCGCTCCGTGGAACTTTGATCTTCAAATGATGCATCCCAGTTCACTTACTTTTCTAATCTAGCCTATTTACTTGACATGTAATTTTGGAAAATTGGACTGTTAGCCCACCTTAGAAAAGTCATTGACTTAACCAGAATGTAGCAAAGCATTGCAAGCTGCTTGATGATAGAACCACCTTGGTCCTGATGACTGATGAAAAATACCTTGTTGGACAATTAAGTCCGGGAAATTCCATATCTTTTTGTCATGTTCCTTCGTCATTATTGATTGGAAGTATCCTCATAGACTGGTTTTAATAGTATAGCTCTTTCCACACACACACCCCTCTCCCCACAGACTGGGCAAACGGTGAATTGTCTTTTTCTGAGAGATCATGTCTGACCATTCATCCAATATTGTCAAAGAGAAAATGATCGACAACCGAACACATGAATTGAATGTGTTTCCATTGTCCAATTTAAACTGCACTAGAGTTTTGCATGTCCATATGCTAGCATGTGAAAAATATGCTATGAGCATAGACATGAGATAGTTTCATCTCTCACAATTCGAGGAAGCCAGAAAAAAATGATTCCTAACAAATCAACTTAAGATTGTTTTTACCTATTCTGATTTAGCTTTAAAATTAGGGGACTAAAAATACATAGATGTGTGGTATCTTGAGTCAAGTCTATGCAAGAAATTTTGGCGGGCCTCTGGAAGAAAGAAACATTCCATGAAATTGGTTGGTTGGACCACAAAGTCTTAATTTACTTGTCGTTTCTACCGTCTCTTCATTGGCAAACTGGTCAGAAAGTTGCCCCTAACAAATCAACTTGAGTTTTTTTTTCCTATTCTGATTTAGCTGAAAAATTGGGGGACCTACGGAGATGTGTGGTGTCTTGAGTCAAGTCTATGGAAAAAAACTTTGGGGCCTCTAGAAGAAGAAACATTCAATGATTGGCCTGTTGGACTCCAAAGTTTTATTTTTGTCCTTTCTACAGGCTCTGTACTGGCAAATTGGCTGGAGACTTTACAAGTCTTCATAGTGTTGTCTCATTGAATTGCGTCGACAGATATTGCAGGGTATATGGTGGGATCAAAGCTTAACTGATTACTTTGTTATCTCTTTTGTTTTTTTGTTTTGTTTTTTTTTTTAACCAATCACTCTGTCTATCTAGACTACATCATTAGCGTACATCTGTCATGACATCAAAGCTTAGCCGAGCATTCTTTGTTAACTTCATTTCAGACTCAGCCTGTAGCCTACTTTCACGTGTCAAAGCCTTTCAAGTGCCCAAGGGCCTCTCATTAAGGCTTCCCTACAGCGCTTGAAAGAGAGCCGCCCATCCCTCCTTACTAGTTAGAAAGAACATAAAATACCATAGCCAAACAATTAAAGCCTCGGAATCACTTTCCTACAATGCTGCTGAAAATTTTGGCCTGGTCTCTCCTCCTGAATCTCGTAGCCTCGAGCAAAGAAAGTTTTACTTTCAACGGATTCCGAAGGGCTAACCTAAGCCTGGATGGTTCTGCCTCTGTATTTCCCAATGGCCTTCTGATGCTGACCAGCCTGAGTAAGCATCTAAAAGGCCATGCCTTCTTCCCTGTCCCTCTTCGCTTCAAGAAGTCACTGGCTGGTAAGGTTGAATCCTTCTCTACAACATTTGTCTTTGCACTCGTCCCCGAGTACCCTAATATGGGTGGTAGTGGTTTCACCTTTGCTCTGTGTCCCACCACCAACTTTTCTGGAGCTTTTGCTAACCAATTCTTTGGCCTTTTCAACATGAAGAACGATGGCAAATCATCAAATCATATTCTGGCAGTTGAGTTTGACACAGCTCAAAACCCGGATCTCAAGGACATTAATGACAACCATGTAGAACCCAAAACGCAGCCTCATGAATTTGGAAGACGGGAAGGAAGAAATAAAAAATAAAATATTGCTGCAATCCATAACGTTGATACGTTTTATTTTTTATATATCAAAGTCTTTTACTGACGTGCACGATAAAAACACCAAGACTTTAACTAAAACTGGACTCTTGAGACTATCTAATGATAAAACTAAAGACTCATTGTTCAAACCAAATAAATAAACCAAGAGACCAAACAAAGATAAACTCTGTGATTGAAGCGTGATTAAGTTGTTCACTCAATCACATGTAGACGAGGGGCTGGTGTTGGTCATTCAATACTCCCCCTCAATGCCAGTACTTCATCTCTTTATTACACCGAGCTGACAACAATGATCTTCAACTTTGTTGCCGCACAAGCTCTTGGTAAGCAGGTCTGCAGCTTGGTCTTCCGTTCGAACATATTTCAGCTCAACCTCCCCCTGCAGCACCTTTTCTCTTATGAAGTGATAATGAACCTCCACATGCTTTGTCCTAACATGAAAAATTGAATTTTCTGCCAGCTTTATTGTAGACAGATTGTCACAATGTAAGAGAACTCCACCTTCTTCCAACTGATACAGATCTTCCAGCAATTGCCTTAGCCAGGCAATTTCTTGAGATGCCATTGCAGCGGCTCGGTATTCAGCTTCTGTGGTTGACAAAGAGACAGTGGGCTGTCTCTTACTGCACCATGAAATTGCTCCATATCCAAGCTTAAACACATACCCAGTAGTCGACCGTCGAGTATCAAGATCACCTGCGTAGTCAGCGTCACAATAACCTTCCAATTTGCAGCTGCTGTTCTTTGTGTACATGATGCCATGACTGAGCATCCCTTTCACATACCTCAAGATTCGCCGAGCTGCTTCCAGATGAAGGTTCGTTGGATTGTGCATGAATCGGCTCATCACCCCAACAGCAAACGAAATATCTTGCCTAGTAACACTGAGGTAAATAAGACTGCCTATCAGTTGCCGATACATAGTGATATCTGTCAGACTTTTGCCTTCCTGAAAGCAGATTTTTGCATTAGGTTCCATTGGTGTTGTGCTCGGTTTGCAATTGACCATCCCAAATCTCTTCAACAAATCCTCGGAGTACTTCCTTTGATGTAGAAACAACCCTTCATCAGAGTGATCAACTTCTAAACCCAAGAAATGCTTCAGCCGTTCGAGTTCTTTCATCTGAAAATGGATCGACAAGTTTTCCTTGGTTCGAATAATCTCCTCCTCAAAATCTCCGGTGATAATTAGATCATCGACATACACTAATATGGCAGCTATTTTCCTTTCACTAGCTTTGACAAACAGGCTTGAGTCTGCAGAAGTTACCTGGTATCTAGAGTGAATAAAAAATTCAGCAATCTTCCTGTACCAGGCCCTCGGTGCCTGCTTTAAACCATAGAGTGCCTTCCGAAGTTTGCACACATATCCAGGGTGCTCAGAACTCTGAAATCCCAACGGTTGTTCCATATAAATTTTCCGGTCTAGCTCTCCATGTAAGAAAGCATTTCTTACATCCATTTGCTATAAATTCCCCCCTCTGCTTGCTGCCAAAGCCAGGATAACTCTCACTGTTGTGAGCTTTGCAACAGGACTAAAGGTCTCATCATAGTCTAACCCATACTATTGGGAGAACCCTCGTACTACAAGACGAGCTTTGTATCTCTCAATTGATCCATCAGCACGGTGCTTAATTTTGTACACCCACTTACATGAGATGGGCATCACATCCTTTGGCTTGGCCATCAGCTCCCAGGTTTGATTTCGGTCAAGTGCAGCAATCTCTTCCTTCATTGCGTTGAACCATTCCGGGTGCTGTGAAGCCTCTTCAAATGTCTCTAGTTTCCTTGTATCCAGATCCTCCACTATTGCATCATTAGCATATTTAGGATTTGTTTTTCTAATCCTGGTTGATCTTCTAAGTGCAGTCGGCATATTTTGCTGTAATGGCTCGTCCTCCTCTTCTACTCTCTGATAAACACATGTCTGCCATTGGTGTTGAATTGCTCTTTCCTCACCATTATCGCTGCTTTCTGCAACTTCAAATTGCTATGAACTGAGCTGAACACGTGAGGGTTCTAGATCTTCTTTGAAGACATCCGAACTTGGCAGTTCCTTCTTGTCCGCAGACCACCATGAAGATGCCTCATCAAATACCACGTTCCGCGATGTGTAGCATCTTCCTGTAACTGGATCACATCACCGCCACCATTTTCTTTGACTATCATAACCTACAAAAATACATCTGACAGCCTTCTCCATTTTGCAACGTAGATGGTCAAGTACAAATACATAGCACACAGATCCAAAAACGCGAAAATGTCCTACTGCAAGTTTTGAATTCCATAATTTTTCAAAGGGTGAAAGAAAGGATAACCTTTTTTGAGACAACCGGTTGATCACAAAGACTGCTATCTTCATTGCTTTAGCCCAAAACCGACCCGGTACATTCTTCGCATGAAGCAAGCTCCGACAGATTGCAACAATGCTTTCTACCTCCTTCTTGAATCAGCAATCCTTTGTCATATGACCTTTTTTCTTGCAATTGTAGCATTTTCCTTCAAACCTTTTACCATTGCCAGAGTTCCTTGATCTGCCCCCTGCATGAGAGTTCCCTTCGCCCTGATGATTTTCCATCTCATCATCTTTCTTCTTAGATCATTTGGCAACATGCTGCTTAGAGTTCTTCTTGCCTTTATAGGCATAGAGTGCCTCTTCTTCACCTTTTAACGAGACTCCTCCCATCTGCTTGGCTAAGGCTTCTTGGCTGGCTAACAGATTTTCAAACTCCACAAGCGATAGCTGATTTTGCCATCCTTGTATAGCAGCAACAAAGCTCCTAAATTCAGGCTTCAAACCGTGGATGATGATTCGCTTCATCCTGGTATCGCCGATTGGAGCTTCTGGATCCAACTTGGAAATCTCTCGACACAAGGATTTCACCTTGTAGAAATACTGGGCGATCATCTGATCTCGCTGCACCACCGACAATAGTTCGCTCTCAAGAAGTTGAAGCCTGGTATCATTCTTCTTGGAGAATGATGCAGCAAGAGTATTCCATGCTTCGTTGGGGGTCTTCAACTCATGGATATAGTTCAGCACGTCTTCTTCGACTGTCATCTTCAGGACAAACATCGCCTTGCCCGTCTTGATCTTCCACTTCCGCAGCGTCCCGTTCGTGTCTTCATCAGGTTGCCGTATTTCGTTGCCGTTTACAACCTCCCACAAATCCTGGCCTTGCATATACGAAATCATGCAGGTTGACCAGGAGTTGTAGTTCTGATTGTTGAGCTTCTTGATGTCGCCAACAACATGAAGTTCACCCATGATCGCTGGTTATGGAGCTCCCTTGAACCTGGCACGTGTGAGACAAATATTTTTATTGAGGAAGAACTTCTCTGTCGCTTGCACACGGCCTTCTTTTCTCGTTTGTTTTCTTCTAAAAAAAACGTGCACAATGTCTTCTCCTCTCTCTCACGCACAGCAACTTCCACTCTCTCTCACGCCCTGTTCCTCCTCTCTTTGTTTCACGCACCAGCAATAGGGAAATCCCCAAGCACACTCACAGCCAGCAACCAGTTCTAAATAATCGATGGACGCTTGGAACAGAAGCCAGCCGTGGGAGAGTCCTCCCTCCTCCTTTCTGCCGAGGTTTGGTGGGAGCGCGCTTTCGTACGAGGGCGCTGGGAGCAGAGAAAGTTCTGCAAATCTCTGTCTTCTCCATTCCTACAAGCGCCTCGACGCCGTTGTTTGATTCGTGCTGTTTGTTTCAGAGGAGAACGTAAAACAGGGATGTGGAGGAGACGAAGCGGAGGAGCAAAAGCCAGAAAGATACACCTCTCACGTGGCTCTGATACCATAATTGTAGAACCCAAAACGTAGCCTCACGAGTTTGGAAGACGGGAAGGAAAAAAAAAAATAAAACGTTGTTGCAACTCACAACGTTGATGTGTTTTATTTTTTTTATATCAAAGCCTTCTACTGGCGTGCATGATGAAAACACCAAGATTTTAACTAAAATTGGACTCTTGAGACTAATAAATGATAAAACTAAAGACTCATTGTTCAAACTAAACAAATAAACCAAGATACCAAACAAAGATAAATTATGTGATTGAAGCGTGATTAAGCTGTTCACTCAATCACACGTAGACGAGGGGCTGGTGTTGGTCATTCAATAAACCATGTAGGAATTGATGTCAATTACCTGATATCCATTGAATCCCACACTGCAGGTTATTTTTCTGATGATCATAACCTTGTGTTTAAGAACCTAACTCTTGTAAGTGGTGAACCAATTCAAGCTTGGATAGAGTATGATAGCATCGAAACGCAACTTAATGTAACATTAGCTCCTCTCCACATGCCTAAACCCGATCTTCCTCTCCTATCTTCCACTGTCAATCTTTCAAGCATAATATTAGATTCCATGTATGTGGGGTTCTCTTCAGCTACAAGCATCATTATGTCATACCATTACATTCTTGGGTGGAGCTTTAAGATGAATGGAAAAGCTCCAGCACTGAATCTTTCGAGTCTTCCTTCGCTGCCACCACGAACACTGAGTGCAGGCAACAAGAAACAAATGCATTTGATATTGTGGCTACCATTTGCAGTCTCGACAGTCATTCTAGCAGGCTTCGCAGCCGTCATGTTGTATACAAAGAACTTTTTCAAGCAACTAAGGGCTTCAAGGATAAACGTCTTCTTGGAGTTGGAGGTTTTGGTCAGGTTTATAGAGGGGCATTGCACAATCCCAAAATCGAAGTTGCAGTCAAAAGAGTTAAGCATGAATCAAGAGAAGTTCGAGAGTTTATAACTGAGATGGCAAGCATCAGTCAACTCCGGCATCGGAACTTGGTGCAGCTCCTGGGGTATTGTCGGCGCAAAGGTGAGCTCCTCTTAGTTTATGATTACATGCCTAATGGCAGCCTCGACAAGTTCCTCTTTGAACAGCCTAAATCCATGCTCAATTGGAGTCAAATGTTTCAAATCATCAAAGGAGTAGCTTCTGGCCTCCTCTATTTGCATGAAGATTGTGAGAAGGTAATCCTTCACAGAGACATCAAAGCCAGTAATGTATTTCTCGATAGCGAATTTAATGGAAAGCTAGGTGATTTTGGCCTAGCTAAATTATATGATCACGGGACTGATCCCACAACCACCCATGTTGTTGGAACTATGGGCTATATTGCACCAGAGCTTTCTAGGACTAGCAAGGCCACCACTAGGTCTGATGTGTTTGCTTTTGGAGCATTTGTTCTTGAGGTTGCTTGTGGGAGAAGGCCAATCGAGCCAAGCGAACAAGCAGAGGAGCAGATTTTGGTGGAATGGGTGTTTAAAAATTGGCGTAGGGGAGCTATCCTCGAGTCAGTTGACCCAAGATTGGAGGGTAACCATGTGGTAGAAGAAATGGAGCTGGTTTTGAAGCTTGGATTATTTTGCTCAAACGCTATCCCTGCAGCTAGGCCAGGCATGAGGCAAGTGACACAATTCTTGGATGGTGATGTTCTCCTCCCTGAGCTATTGCATATTGATCCAATTGCTGGCAGCTTGGTGTCAATCCAAAGTGAAGAGCCTGGTAATTACAACATTATGCTGTATCCTTCCTTGGCGACTGTCGAATCAGCTCAATCCATTGGTGGGTAAATCAGAATCTTATTCTAAGTACCCTTGTTTGATCTTCACATGGTTAAAATATCACTGATCTGTTTCTCTTGAGGCAATCTACTACCATATTATATGTATTGTTGGCTTGTTATTTACAGCTAAATTAACTTTGTTTGTTAAGTATATGAACGTCATGTCCTGCAATAATTTTTCCTCTTATATGTGTTGAAATTTTTTGACGTTTTGATAGTCTTTTTTTTGGTAAGAAGAAGGACAACTGAATTGCCAGAATAGAAAACAGAGTCAGATGGTTACAATACATAGACATAAAAGCAGACCCAAAACCAGCAACAAACCTCTTACAAGTATGGTATACAGACTATGAAAACATAAGCAACCTGATGCAAGATAGCAGCCCGGAAACAAAAAGATTAGGCTGAAAGAGTTGTAAGTAAATCCCAAAATAGACTTCTCCAGTAGCAAACGAGCGAGATGTTAAAAACCAGTGCAATGAACTAGAAACATTATAAACACCAAGCAGCTTAGCAATTAGAACAGAGCACCTACAGCAGCCAAGTAGTAACCCGCCTGTAACAGCCAAGAAGGCGGTTGTGATGAGCAAGTAATCCCCATGGATGAAATTACACAGGGACTATTGGATGAAGAGATGGAGACAAATGTTGATAATCAAGAAAACCTCCTCTATACAATGACAACTTTACCATAATCCTGCAAAAAATTTTATAAGATGCTCCACGGTTATTGGCCACAGAAACCTACGGAGACCCCCTGGTTAAGTGACCTGAGCATGATATTAAGTGTGCCCCATGCAAGCCAGAGTTTAACGTACCGGCAATTTTAGCTTACCCACATGCGATAGAGATGACAACCACCTGGATAGAACAAAAATTCGACCATCCAACACACCGTTCAGAATAATGAAAGAGCAAGGAGTATAAGCTCCATAGGGTCTACCGCTACTACTCTATCCAATATCTATCGCAGAACGGATCACAGTGAAATATGAAATTCATAGGAAAAGAAAGAAAAATCTTGGCAAATAAATTACAGCACAAGCACAATACAAGAGATTACATAGTTCGAAGACTCTTGCTCCTACGTCCATGGCCGCATAAGAGCAAATCTTCACTATAGAAAAGATTTATAGGAAGTTTTACAATATGCTCATCCCAGCCCTCGAACAAGAGAAAGAAAAGAAGAAAACAAAAACACTCCAAAAATTATCTCACCTGGAAATAATTTTTGGTGGAAGATCTCTTGTCTCCCTACAGTTTTTTCTCTTTCTCTCTCTCTTTCTCTGTCTTTTTCTCTCTTGGAAAAGGTCTTCAGGGCTTCTGTCATGCTTTCTGTTTCTGGATCACTCTGTGTCGATGCAGGCAGGTTTCTACGGCGGCTCTGTATCCTTTAATATAAAGAACCACGAAAACAGGAGAAAATGCGACTCCTGGTCGCTGTAGAAGACCAAAATCATCCAGGAACCAACTCCAGCCGTCCGATCGAAGATCAAGAGCCCGGATCGTGCTAAAAACAGTGCCAAATCATCCCAGATCAAGCCAAAACAGGTCAGAATCAACCTCAGCCATCCGATCAGGTGATCGGATGGTCAGGATAGCGCAGAAATCCCGTGGACCGCGGTAGATCGCGAAAAACCATGGGGGAATCCAGTGGGACACGAGGAAAACTCCCAAGGACCACTATCGCTACCACCTGGGCTGGGCCCATGCGCACTCGCGTGCCCGTGCGCCTGGGCTAGGTCGGGCGCCCGCGTGCCTGTGCGCCTGGGCTGGGCTGCGCGCTCGCCTGCACCGGGCCTGGGCCTGGCTCCGTGTGCCCGCCCGCGTGCGCCTGGGCCGTGCACGTGGGTCGGGCTAGGCCTGGCCTAATCCGACCAGTCAAAATGTTTTCTGTTTCTTTTTTTTTGTTTTTTCTTGGGCCGGGCTTCTAGGCTGCTGGATAAAGCTCACGCCTAACAACTCTCCCACTTGGAGACTTAGACACAATATCAGCATCCACCTGAAAAACAAAACTTCCAAAACAAAAGTTAGTATCTTGTGCGGCACTTCCAATCAATTAGCTTCGGAGGCCAATTGAGGCCATACACAGCCCCAATTTCTCTACAATAATCACCTTTGTCAGCATATCCACTAGATTCTTTGAGCACTGAGTTTTTTCCAGTGACAGACATCCATCTTCAAGCAATACCTTGATGAAATGATATCTCAGTTATATATGCTTCATTCTCGCATGGAACATCGGATTCTTCGCTAGATGAATTGCACTTTGACTGTCACAGAACAGTACACTGCAGCTCTACTCTCTACCAAGCTCCTTCAGCAAATTTTGTAGCCAGATCATCTCCTTGCTACCTTCAGTGATTGCCACATACTCCACCTTAGTGGTGGAAAGAGCCACGATCTTCTGCAGTTGCGAGATCTAGCTCACCGCTGTCTCGCCAATGGTATACACATACCCAGTCATGCTCTTTCTCGTGTCGACATCACCATCCAGGTCTGCATTCACATATCCCTGTAAAGTCAAACTGCCCCTCCTATAGCATAGGCTGACATCCTTGGTACCTTTAAGATATCGTAGGTCCACTTGACAGCTTCCGAGTGTTGCTTGTCTGGATTTGCCATGTACCTGCTCATAGCTCCCACTGCATGTGCAATGTCCGGTCTTATGCAAATCATCGCGTACATCAAGCTGCCAACGGTTGAAGCATATGGAACTCTGGCCATTGTCTTCAGCTCATCATCAACCTTGGGTGACTGTTCCTTCGAAAGCTTGAAATGTGCAACCAAAGGTGTTTTCATCGGCTTTGCATATGACATGTTGAATATGTCCAACACCTTTTCAATATAGCTACTCTGGATCAATTTCAGTGTGCCCATCATTCTGTTTCTTTCGATCCTCAACCTAAGTATCTGCTTTGCTGTGCCCATGCTTTTCATTGCAAATTCTTTAGACAGCTCTCGCTTCCATCTTTCAATCTCTTGCATGTCTGGCCTACCAATCAACATATCATCAACATACAAGAGTAATATCATGAAACTATCTTCGAGTATCTTGAAATAACAATAATGATCCTTCTGACATCTAGCAAAATTATTGTTGATCATGAATCCATCAAACTTCTTGCACCACAACCTAGGAGCTTGTTTTAAACCATACAAGCTTTTCCTTAGCTTGCATACTTGATCATCTTTATCAGGGACCTCGAAGCCAACAGGCTGCTACATGTAAATATCTTCATCTATCTCACCATGCAGAAAGGCAGTAGTAATATCCAGTTGCTCTAGGTATAGGTCCTCTGCAGCTACAATGCTTAGAACAACTCAAATCATAGAGAGCTTGATAATAGGAAAAAAATCTCGGTATAATCTATACCCTCTTTCTGTTGGAATCCTTTCATAGCCAACCTTGCCTTGTACCTCTTATTGCCATCGGGTTCCTCTTTGACCTTGTAGACCCATTTATTATGCAGTGCTTTCTTTTCATTCAGTAGTATGCTGAGCTCCCACGTCTTATTTTTTATCAAGGATTGCATCTCATCCTTCATTGCCAGCTCCCACTTAGCCGAATCTTTTCTCTCCATGGCCTCATCAAAGTACTCTGGCTCCCCTCCATCTGTCAACAGCAGGTAATGTAGCGAGGGTAAGTACCTTACACATGGTTTGGGATTCTTGCAGATCTTTTCAATTGAGGTGTCACTAGCTCAGGCTCAGGAACTCTTACACCTTCGGCAATGTCCTCCTCAGTGATCTCTTCCAACTTTACTTGCTCTTTCTCCTTGTCTGCCTCTTTTACTCTATCCGGAACATCTTGGTCCTTGTATAGGCTTCTCTCATTGAACACCACATCCTTGCTCCTGATAATTTTCCTATCCTTCTCGCTCCAGAGCTTATAACCAAAATCATCAGTGCCATAACAAATGAAGAAGCACTTCTTCGACTTTGCATCTAGCTTGTATCTCTTCTCAGTATTGGCATGGACATAAGAGACACAATCGAAGACCTTCAGGTGAGATAAGTTTGTTGATTTACCCGTCCACTCTTCTTCAGGGATCTTACAATCAAGAGGGATGGAGGGACCTTTATTAATCAGGTAGGCAGCAGTGCTAACTACCTCAGCCCAAAATATCTTGGGCAATCTAGCATGGAGCCTCATGCTCCTCGCTTTCTCGTTCAAGGTACGGTTCATGCGCTTAGCTATCCCATTTTGTTATAACATACTCGGGATAGTCTTCTCCATCTTGATCCCATTACCTATGCAGAACTCCTTGAACTCAGTACTACTATACTCGCCTCCATTATCTGACATTAGGTACTTGATTTTATATCCAAACTCATTTTCTACTGAGCTTTTCCACTTCTTGAAAGTGTCAAACACATTAGATTTATTCTGCAGAACATAAACCCATACCTTCCTAGTGGAATCGTCGATAAATGTCACAGAATACTTTGAGCCTCCAAGGGATGCCACCGGAGAGAGACCCCATGTCGGTGTGAACTAGCTCCAACTTTTCTGATCTTGGTACTCTGCCTATCTTGATGAAGCTGACTTTCTTCTACTTTCCAAGAAGACAGTGCTCGCAGAAACCAACATCCATCATCTTCAGACTAGCTAGGTTGCCCTTCTTTTATAATACTTGCATTCCTTTTTGTTTCATGTGACCCAGATGGTAATGCCACAACTCCGAGTCTGCCTGTGCCAAAGCCACTGCATCTTTCATGTTACCAGTCATGTAGAGGGTGCCCACTTGCTTCCACATGCTATCACCATAGCAGTCTTGACGATCTTCCAGGAGCCGCCAACAAAAGTTATGACGTAACCCTCCGAGTCTAGTTGCCCGACTGAGATCAAGTTTCTCTTTAAACCAGGGACTTATCTGACATTCTTCAGCTTCCATACCGATTGATTCGGCATCTTGATATAAACATCACCTCTCCCTATGATGTCCAAAGGCTCATCATTTGCCAGATAAACCTTTATGAAATTACCAGCTGTATAATTTCTCATACATTCCATCTGTGAGGTAGAGTGAAATGAAGCACCGAAGTTTAAGATCCATGACTCCATCAGACTGTCCGCACTGAGAAACAAAGCCTCTTCACTATTCTCAGTCACTGCATTGACTGACTCTTCCTTCTGTCCTTTGTTCTTCCTTGTCTAGAAATTTTTCGTGGTGTGCCCCTTCTACCGCAATGCCAACAACCATCACCCTTGGATCTTGACTAGCTCCTCTACTTGGATTTGGATCTTCCACAGTTGTTGCTATGCTGTGCAGTCCTCCCTCTGCCTACTTGGATCATCAAGGCAAATCCAGAGCTCCAACTGGCTTTTTTTCTCCTGATATCTTCACTAAGAATCTGGTTCTGGATCTCTTTAAATTTTAACTTATTTGATCCACAGGAATTGCTAACAGCTATCATAGTTGCACCCCAGCTCTCGGGCAAAGATGATAAGAGGATCAAAGCACAGACTTCATCCTCAAAACTGATGTCGGCAGAACTTAATTGGTAATCAAATTAAACTCATTGATGTGATCCGTGACAGACGCACCTTGCTCATCTTCAGATTGAACAGACGACACATAAGATAAACTTTGTTTGAGGTCGAAGGCTTCTTATAAATGTCTCACAGAGCCTTCATTAAACCTGCTATCGTCTCCTCCTCCAAGATGTTGAACACGACATTCTTGGCCAACGTTAGCCAAATAACTCCCAAAGCCTAGCGGTCCAGTAAATCCCAATCATTTTGCCATATATCGATAGGTTTTGTACCTAACAGTGGTAGATGAAGCTTTTTCTGATATAAATAATACTCCATCTGCATCTTCCAAGGCCAAAGTCCTTCCCATCAAACCTGTCGATCTTAACTTTTCCTTCATCTCCTGCCATTGCTCCTACTAAAACCTAGTGCTCTGATACCAGTTATTGCAGAACGGATCATAGTGGAATATGAAATTCATAGAAAAAGAAAGGAAAAACCCTGGCAAAATAAATCACAGTACAAGCACAACAAAAGGAATTACGTGGTTCGACGACTCTTGCTCCTACATCCACGTACAAGAACAAATCTTCACTATAGAAAAGATTTACAGAAAGTTTTACAAGATGCTCACCTCAGCCCTCAAACAAGAGAAAGAAAAGAAGAAAACAAAAACACTCCAAAAAATATCTCTCACCTAGAAATAATTTTTGATAGAAGATCTCTTGCCTCCCTACAGTTTTCTTTCTTTCTCTCTCTCTTTCTCTGCCTTTTTCTCTGTTGGAAAAGGTCTTCAGGGCTTTTGTCATGCTCTCTGTGTCTCTGGATCGCTCTATATCAATGCAGGCGGCTTCTATGGCGGCTCTATATCCTTTAATATAAATAATCATGAAAACAAGAGAAAACACGACTCCTGGTCACTGTAGAAGACCAAAATCATCCAGGAACCAACTCCAGCCATCCGATCGAAGATCAAGAGCCCAAATCATGCCAAAAATAGTACCAAATCATCCTAGATCAAGCCAAAACAGGTCGGAATCAATCTCAACCATCCGATCAGGCAATCGGATGATCAGGATCATGCAAAAATCCCGTGGACCATGGTGGACCGCGAGAAACCATGGAGGAAACTAGTGGAAAATGGGGGAAACGTCCAAGGATCACTGCCACTGCCGCCTAGGCTGTTTCTCTTACAAAATGGTTCAAAGGCACCATTTTATAAGAGATCATGTTTTGAATGGTAAAATTGAATTAGAATTTATTCCAACTGAAAACCAACTTGTTGACATTTTTACTAAACCACTTAATCAAGATAGATTTGAAATGATTAGAGGAGAATTAGGTTTATGTGACCCTTTTTAGGAGATTTTCTTAACATAATCTCTTCAAGTTAAGGAAAAATTATCTAGAAAGCCTCCTACATCAAACCAAGATCTTCGACAATCTCTCCTTGTGATTTTCTGGAATTAATTTTCATTTCTGAACCTTTTTGAATGTTGTGAAGAGTTCCTGTTCGAGTCGACTCAAGCTACGGTGCTCAAGTCGAGTCGACTCAAATTTTTGATTAGTTCTGTAGAGCTCTGCTCAAGCCGACTTGAGTAGATTAGGGCTTGCCAAGTCTACTCGGATGTCGGGCAAGCTATTTTTTAATAGAATCGAAGGACTTATACTTGTTGTTTATGCTTTTTGCTTTTGCTCAAAACCCGTGTTTCTCACTCGAACTTCACTTCCATTCTTCCAAAACCTACCTTTTCGAGCTCCGATTCTTGCATTCTTCCCAAGTTTGTGCAATGGCTCCAAAAATGGCCATCGGGAAGAGTTCTAAATGGTTCGAGCCCAATGTAGAAAGAGAAAGAAGGATAAAGTGTTAGCAAGAAGAGTCGACTCGATCAGCCGAGAGGGAAGAACAAATAGAAAAACAAAGTGCAGCTCCCTCTTCTCTGAGACAACCGATTTCAATGTCCAATCGACCAGTGACAAGCGGGAGAAGAATCTTCACATTCCTAAAAGAACTGGGCTACAAATCAGGGATCTAATTGAAGATCAGGGCTGGAAGTTCTTTTGCTCATTGAATGTGCCAACCTATCCGAATCTGGTAAGAACCTTTTATGAGAATCTGAGATTAAAAGAACAACATGTTGAGTCTATAGTTAAAGGGAAGAGGATTATTGTGACAGAAGAAAGACTTAGTAACCTACTGGAGATGCCGAACGAGGGCTTGAAACACTTGGTTCTGAAAGACAAAGAAAAAACCCTTAGAACAATTTTAAACAGAGAGGATGTGAATGGTATTGGTAATGTAATGGCCAATACATTGTCCCTCGAGATGAGATTGTTGCATAATTTTATCAGCAGGATCTTTCTCTTGAGAAATGAAAGATTTGATTGGGTAATGTGAAGGATCTTAGTTTTATGGGACTGTAATTAATGGGGAGGCCCTCAACTTACCTCACATCATGCTTATGCAAATAAAAGAAGCTGTCAGGAAGGTAAAGGCCTGTTTGCCTTATGGTATGGTTCTTATCCTATTCTTCCGCGCCTCTAGAGTAAACCTTGATTGTTGGCTTTGGCTCCTTAGTTTTGATGATTAACAAAAGGTTGAGTATATGTTTGGACTAATGTTTCATTTCAAGATAAAGTTTCAGGTCATAGGTTATTCAAAAAGAGTATCAAGAGTACAACGATGAAACCAAGCTTGCTTGATTTGGAAAAGAGCTTTTCTACCTTAAACAAGATCAAATTTCTCATATTACACCTTCTTATTAAGAAGTAATTGACAAAAGAAACAAAGGCTTAGAGAAACTCAAGCATGGCACGCACCTCTCCAGAGTTTCAGAAAATTTCAGACCAGAGGTCGACCTCCAGAGGTCGACACCTTGCTAAAGGTCGACCACCAAAGGTCGACTCATGAAGAAAAGAAAAGTTCAGCAAGGCCGGCATGGCAAAATTTTAGTGGCACGCTTCAAAGGTTACCACCTGAGGTCGACACCTGTCCAGAGGTCGACACCAGAGATCGACTCATCGCCTGAGAATTCAAACTGGGCAGAACTTTGGTTTTCTGGATTTTTGCCTAAGGTAAACTAGAGGTCGACTCATGAGGTCGACACTTGACCCAGAGGTCGACTCATGAGGTCGACTCATGTCATAACGGCTAGTTTTTCTGAACTTTTGATTTGATTTCTAACGGCCATAAACGGCCATGTTTTTGATTCTAACGGTCTTGTGGAGTTGTTTCATCTTGAATGAAGTATTTAACCTCCACCTAACTTCAAAAAAGACAAGGAGACAAAGTGAAAAAGGAGAGAGTAAAAGTACAAAGCTTTCAATCAATCATAAGCCAAAAAGAGTGAAAAATCAAGAGATTCCTTAGCCAAAAGCTTTCCATTTTTGAGGAATCCAGCTTTCAAGTCTTTGGCATTTAGTGAGGTCAAGAGTCTCCAATAAGAGCTACATCGAATTATTTTTGCTCAAAAAGGAGTTTGTCTTGTTTTTATTTATTGTATTCATACTCTATTTGTGTTAGCCTAATTTCAAAGAAATTTAAAACTAGTGTGAGGTTTGTTGGTGAGCCAATTGATAAAACCAACTAGGGTTGCTTGTAAGCCCGAAGCTAAAACAAGAGTGTAAGGTTTGTTGGTGAGCCTAGGTAGCAAAACCAACTTAGGTTTTGACTTGTGAGCCTTGTAAAATAAGTCGGCTGTAATCTAGAGAAGATTATAGTGAAAATTCCCAAGTGGAGCTTGGGGAGTGGATGTAGGTGCTAGGTACACCGAACTACTATACGTTTTGTGTGTTTGCATTGCTTTACTCTCTATCTTCTTTTGCTCTTTAATTGTTGTTATCTTTCATTGCTTCCGTTGCACAATTACTTGAGCACTATCACTCTTCACATTTGAAATTGATAGCACATATATTGCTTTATTTTTAAAAAGACCAATTCACCCCCCCTCTTGGGCACTATATCTGGGCAACAAGTGGTATCAGAGCACCGGCACTCTCTTGTAGGTCCAACGATCTTGAGTGAAAGATCATGGCTGCCCCAATTAGAATGGGTGTAGTTGAAGGTCAAGCATCAAATCGCCCTCCTTTCTTTAATGGCACAAACTACACATACTGGAAAACTCGTATGCGCATTTATTTACAAGCTGTAGATTATAATATATGGAGAGTAATTACTAAAGGGCCTCATTAGCCCACTCTCTTGGTTAATGGCATTATCACCCCAAAATCTGAAGAAGAATGGGATGACAATGACATCAAACAAGCTGAGTTAAATGCAAAGGCGATGAATTTGCTATTCTGTGCACTTGATCCAAGTGAATTTAACAGAATATCAAATTGTATTTCCGCCAAAAAAATTTGGGATACACTTGAGGTTACCCATGAGGGTACACACCAAGTGAAGACCACAAAGGTGAACATGCTCATTCATACGTATGAGATGTTCAGGATGGAACCAACTGAAAGCATTAGTGAGATGTACACTAGATTTACCAATATAGTAAATGGTATGAGGAGTTTGGGAAAGGTTATATCTAATGGTGAACTTGTTAACAAACTTCTCAGGTCTCTTCCGGTTTCATGGGATACGAAAGTAACGGCCATAGAAGAAGCCAAGGATGTCAATACTCTATCTCTTGAGCAGCTTCTTGGATCACTGATGACTTATGAGCTTTCACTAAAATAGAAGACAGTGGACAATGACAAGAAAAAGAAAGCCATAGCCTTCAAGTCCACTACAAAGGAAGAGTCAAGTGATGAATCAGAAGAAGAAGCTGATAATGATGAGACAGCCCTCATTACAAGAAAATTCAGAAGATTCATGAAAAAGAAGAAGGGCTTCTACAAGAAAAGGCCACAAAAAGGTGATTACAATAAAGATAAAGAGAAAGAGAAAGAAAAAGAAAGGGATCCACCCATCTGCTTTGAGTGCAAAAAGCCTGGACATATAAAATGGATTGCCCTTTGCTTAAAAAGAGTCGAAGGATGTTGAGAAAGAAAGCCATGATGGCTACCTGGAGTGAGAGTGAGGACTCCAGCAGTGATGAAGAGCAGCAGGAAGTCGCCAACCTGTGTTTCATGGCCAATGAAGATGATGAGGTAAATTCTGAACCTGAAAATGAATTTACTTTTAATGAACTACATGATGCTTTTGATGATTTAGTTATGGAGTATGAAAAACTAAAACTAAAAAATAAGAAATTAAGAAAGCTAAATCAAGAGCTTACCAAAAATTCAGACAAGTTTTCAACTGAAATTGAAGATTTAATTCAAGAAAACAAGAAATTAACTGAACATGTAAAGACCTTGAAAAATGATAAGGACAATCTTATAAAAGAAAAGGATTCTTTGAAAAATAATAGAAGTTTTGAAACTAATGAGAAAATTGAAAAATAAAACAAAGAACTGTTGCTTCAAAACAAGAATTTCAAAGAAGAATTAGAAAAAGTAAAACCTTTTGTAAAAAAGTTTACTTATAGTTCAGAAAAATTAAATATGCTTTTAAACAGTCAACATGCAGTTTTTAACAAAGCTGGACTTGGATTTAAGTCACAGAATCAGCAAAAACTTTTCAAAAACTTTTTCATACCTGCATCTTCTAATATTACCTGCTATGCATGTGGTAAGTTAGGACATAAATCATATATTTGTAATAGAAGAAAATCAAGTATCTTTGGAAAGATTTGGGTTCCAAAAGGAACCAATTTGTCTAATCCTAAAGGACCCAAGACGACTTGGGTACCTAAAGTTTCAATTTAATCAATTTCTGCATGTGTGTCTTGCAACCAAAAATAAAAGAAGAATGTGGTATCTAGACAGTGGTTGCTCAAGGCACATAACTGGGGATGTGAAGCAATTCTCATCACTAGTAGCTATAAATGGTGGAAACGTTACTTTTGATGATAATGGAAAAGGTAAAATCGTCGGAATTGGTAAAATCCATATCATCCCTAATGCTTATGTAGATAATGTATTATTTGTTGATGGCTTGAAGCATAATCTTTTCAGCATTAGTCAGTTTTGTGATAAGGATTTTAAAGTAATTTTTGAATCATCTTTGTGCATGGTGTCTAGTCTAGATGTCGATGGCATCAGGTTCACTGGTCATAGGCATGGAAACATTTACATGGTTGATCTTGATGATCTAGCCATGGAAAGTGGTCAATGCCTAGTGGCTAGGGAAGCCAAGGCAAGTGAAACTAGTTGGCTTTGGCATCGTAGGCTAGGGCATGCTAGTATGCATTTGATTTCAAAATTAAGCAAAAAGAATCTTGTAAAAGAATTGCCAAAACTCACATTTGAAAAAGATAAGATTTGTGCTGCATGTCAATTTGGAAAACAAACTAAATCTACTTTCAAACCTAAAGGAGTAGTATCTACTACTAGACCCCTTGAATTATTGCATATGGACCTCTTTGGACCAACCAGAATAACTAGTTTGGGAGGTAAGAAATATGGGCTAGTAATTGTAGATGATTACTCACGATTTACTTGGGTAATGTTTTGAGCTCATAAAGATGAAACGTTTTCAGCTTTTGTTAAATTTCATAAAAGGGTTTCAAACGAAAAAGATCTCACTATTATTTCTTTGCAAAGTGATCATGGAACTGAATTTGACAATCATGATTTTGAAGCTTTTTGTAATGATAATGGCATTAGTCATAATTTTTCTGCACCTAGGACACCTCAACAAAATGGGGTGGTAGAAAGAAAAAATAGGACTCTTGAAGAAATGGCACGCATAATGCTTTGCGAAAATGATTTACCTAGATATTTTTGGGCAGAAGCCATTAATACTTCCTGTTACATATTAAATCATGTTTTAATTCGACCTATTTTGAAGAAAACACCATATGAGTTTTGGAAAAATCAAAAACCTAATCTTAAATATTTTCGTGTATTTGGTTGCCGCTGTTTCATATTAAACAATGGCAAAGACAATATCAGTAAATTTGATGCCAAGTCAGATGAGGGTATCTTCTTAGGATACTCTACTTCTAGCAAGGCATACAGGGTCTTCAATAGAAGAACTCTTATAGTTGAAGAATCAATTCATGTAGTGTTTGATGAAACTAACGAAAAATCTTCTAGAAAAGAAGATTTTATTGATGATGAAACAGGTACAAAGAAGCTTGAACAATTGACAATCAATGAAGATGTGCCCAAAGGAGATGATGATCAAGAAAATGAAGATCAAATTCAAGAGATCAATGCAACTTCACCAAAACCTTTACCTAAAGAGTGGAGGTATGCACACGGACACCCCAAAGAGCTAATTATTGGTGATCCATCAAAGGAAGTAAGTACACGCTCTTCTATCAGAAATGTTTGTGATTATTTAGCTTTTGTTTCTCAAATAGAGCCTAAGTCAATTGAAGAAGCTGAAAAAGATTGTAACTGGATTAATGCCATGCAAGATGAACTAAATCAATTTAAAAGAAATAACGTTTGGACTTTAACTGAAAAACCCCCTAATGTTTCTGTAATTGGCACAAAATGGGTTTTTAGAAATAAACTTGATGAACATGGTATTGTAACTAGAAACAAAGCTAGACTTGTTGCTAAAGGCTACAACCATGAAGAATGGATAGACTTTGATGAAACCTTTGCTCCTGTTGCTAGGCTGGAAGCAATTAGACTTTTACTTGCCTTTGCTTGTTTTATCGATTTCAAGTTATTTCAAATGGATGTTAAAAGTGCCTTTTTAAATGAATTTATTGAAGAGGAAGTTTATGTTGAACAACCTCCTGGTTTTGAAAATCATGAATTTCCTAACCATATTTTTAAATTGCATAAAGCATTGTATGGTTTAAAGCAAGCTCCTAGAGCTTGGTATGATAGATTAAGTTCATTTTTGATGAAGAATGATTTTTCTAGAGATAATGTAGATAATACATTATTTTTAAAAAAGAAAAATGATGATCTCTTAGTAGTATAAATCTATGTAGATGATATTATTTTTGGTGCTACTAACGAATGTCTTTGTCAAGAGTTTGCAAAGTTAATGCAGAGTGAGTTCGAGATGAGCATGATGGGAGAACTTAACTTCTTCCTCGGACTCCAAATTAAGCAAACCAAAGAGGGGATCTTCATCAACCAAGCCAAGTACATAAGGAAAATATTGAAAAAGTTTGGGATGGAGACTACCAAACCAATAGGTACCCCTATGAGCTCTTCATGTAAATTAGACAAAGATGAATGTGGTAAATCAGTAGACCAAAAATTATATAGAGGCATGATTGGTTCATTGCTATATCTAACTGCCAGTAGACCAGATATAATGTTTAGTGTTTGCATGTGTGCACGTTTTCAGTCTGCTCCTAAAGAATCACACCTCTTAGCTGTAAAACATATATTTAGATACTTATCTGGATCAATTGAAATTGGTCTTTGGTACTTTAGAGAGTCATCATATGAATTGATTGCTTATTCTGATACTGATTTTGCTGGGTGTAAACTTGATCGTAAAAGTACTAGTGGAACTTGTCAATTCCTAGGAGTTAATTTGATTTCATGGAGCAGCAAGAAACAGAATTCGGTTGCTCTATCTACGGCGGAAGCTAAATATATAGCAGCCGGAAGCTGTTGTGCTCAGATTCTATGGATCAAACAACAACTCGAGGACTTTGGCATCAAACTAACTAAGACACCCATAAGATGTGATAATACTAGTGCAATCAATTTAACGAAAAATCCTGTACATCATTCAAGAAGCAAACATATTGAAATAATACATCACTTCATAAGAGATCACGTTCAAAACTCTAATGTGTTGTTAGAATTTATTTGTACTGATTATCAATTGGCTGATATATTTACAAAACCATTGAATGAAGATAGATTTTGCATGATCAGAAGAGAATTGGGAGTCATTGACCCTTTTGCTTGAAACTCTTCAATTTCCTTCAAAATATCTCAAAAATGATTTATAAATTCTCAAATATATTTAAAGCTTCTCTAAGAATTCTTTCTAAATTTTTTAAATTTTTTTTTTCCAAATTTTATTTTGACAAATTTATTTTCGGAGGTCGACACTTAGAATTTCGGAGGTCGACACTTGAGGTCGACCCCTGAAATTTTTTAGAGGTCGACACTTGGACGGAAAATCTATTTTTAAAACCCGTCCGCAAGCCCTTTTTTCTTCCACTTCTTTTCGTTTTCTCCTTCGTGTGGTCCCCCTCCAACGTTCCTAAGGTCTGAATAGTGGATTTCCAACCCTCTCCCTCCTCTTTTTGAGTAATCTTCTCCTTTCCTCTCATTTTCTTTTGGACTGAACCGTTTTTACCGTGTTCCTCGTTTTTGGGCAACCGTAGGTTTTTGCCTATCTACCCTCCAATATCGGTTGGTATTCGATTGAAAACACTCATTTCTTCCCTCCATTTCGTGCATTTCTTCTATTTGCTCTCTTTTTCTTCTCAATTTCACAAACCCTCACTTACCTTTTCACGGTTCCTTCATTTGCCCAACTGTGAATTCCTTTTCTCTTCTCCAAAATTCTTGGTTCTCCTCTTTCTTAGCTCTGCACTATCCTTCTTCTCCCTAAATTACCCTCTTCCATCCATATAGGTCCAAGGAAGCATTTGGCTATAAGGAAAAGGAGATTGGAACAAGGCCAGGGTAGTACTGAGCGACGAAGAAAGACGAGACATGAGCGTGAGCCGTCCCCAGAGGCACCTGCACCAGTGCCAGCCAGCTTAGTACGGAAGAGCATTGCGAGTGGGAGACGTGTGGATATACCCTTCTGGGATCAGCATCACTTTTTTATAGGAGATGTACTGAGAGATGCAGGTCTGGTTCACTTCTGCACGATGACTGAGAGATTCTACCCAGACCTCATCAGGGAGTTCTATGAATCCATGGCCACTGATGGCATTGGATGGTCTGCTACTGTTCGTGGGATCGAGATTCCAGTGACACTGGAGGTCATCAGTCGTGTTTGGAGGATTCCACTTCATGGCACAGCCGCCACTACTATCAGCGATCGAGAGCGCGCCTTCAGATATATCTTAGAACGCGAGGATGTTAGCGGCATTTCCACAGTAGCCGCTAACCAGCTATCATTGGAGATGAGAGTGCTGCATCATATCATCGCCCGCATCCTGATTCCAAAGAGCGGGAGGTTCGACTTTATTACTGAGCGTGAGCTAGTGTTGATGGTGTCCCTGAGACAGCGGACTCCCATCAACCTTCCCAGGATCATGCTTCAGCAGATGGGAGAGGCAGCATCTCATAGGAGACTAGTTCAGCCATATGGCATGGGGCTGACACAGTTATTTAGGGAGTATGGAGTATCATTTGTTGGTATACCCTTCAGTCAGCTGCAGCATACTGACACATATGGAGAGAAATCCTTGCATAGGATGGGATTTCGACTGATTGGTGATCGTTGGGTGCGTCGGGAGTCTGGCCAGGAGCCAGATGAGGAGGAGGAGATTCGAGCAGCTGAGGCAGGGCTTCAGAGCCTATCGATCATGGTACACCTCCTCGCCCAGCACCAGAGTCAGAGACTGTGGAGCCTGAGCCATTCACGCCACCACCCTCATCAGCTCCAGCACCTTTTGCTATTGCTACACCATAGAGGACTACAGCGAGCACATCGGACTTTGAGCAGAGAGTGACTGATCACATTTTAGAGATCCAGACAGAGATTGCTAGTGTACGATAGGAGCTACATGGTCTGCGGATCCACACAGACATGTGCATTGGAGCTCTCTCAGCTACTGTCGATGTAGGATTCCGACAGATCCTCAGCTTACTGAGATTGGCATTGCCACCAGGGACTGTAGATCCGATAGTGCCTCCTCCACATTCTGATGATGATGATGATGATGACTCCAATGGCTACAGTGACAGTGATGGAGATCAACCTGGAGCAGGTAGCTCTGATGTTCTACCTGCTGATCCGATTCCAGAGATTTCCCCTTCTGCAGATCCTCCTTCTACTGATCTTCCTAGTACTGATCCTCCAGCTATAGATATGCCAGTAGATACTTAGATTACTGAGTCACTCTTTGAGTCTATTACATGCATTCTAGATGATAGAGATGAGCATACAGAGACTGATATTGATGATCCCACTGCTTATGAGCTTGTCAGTAGGCACACTCTAGCTTAGTCTACTCAGCATACTGATCTACCTACTCCTACTGCTACTACTTCTGTTAGGACACCTTCGGAGTCTTTTCCACGGACCTATAGATCTCGTAGGACTATCCCTAGGTCTGGTCCCTCTCTGAGGACTCGGAGTCTCACTCATAGGACTCCAAAATCCTCATCTAGGATCTCAGCTCCTATCTCTTTTGATGTACCTTCTGATGAGGAGTAGCCTCATAGATTTGCTTGATGTATGATGCACTAGTTTGCTTTGTATGTTCTAATGTATCAGTGTTTTGTGCTTACTATGTAAGAAATTTTGTAACTGAATACATTCATTTATATATTTATCTACATTGTGGTATTTTACTGTCTGATACCAGCTCTTGGCATTTATCCTTTTAAACCCTCAAGTTGGAATGTCTTTGCTATATCGAATGCACAAATTGAGGGGGAGCATGTATTTTATGCAACAAAGTACTTCATTGTAATGGAACATAATTTTCTTTAGTATATCTTTTACTACAAAGAATGCACTTTTTGATTCTTGACAAAAAGGGGGAGTATAGTAAAGTTTGTAAAGTATATATGGTAAAGTATAGTAAAGTATATATGGTTCTTATGACTCTTTCATAGAGTAGAGTAAAGATATTATGGTTCTTAACTTTTTGACTCATGAGAATGTTTTCACAAAAAGAAAGAAGTAGATGAAAAGTAAAATTTTTATGATATGCTCATATATGTGAGGTTTCTTTGAAAATTTTTTTTATTGCTATATTTTGCTTTTGGACTTAATTGCATATATACTCAAGGTTTTGTCATCATCAAAAAGGGGGAGATTGTTGGCTTTGGCTTCTTAGTTTTGATGATTAACAAAAGGTTGAGTATATGTTTGGACTAATGTTTCATTTCAAGATAAAGTTTCAGGCCATAGGTTATTCAAAAAGAGTATCAAGAGTACAATGATGAAACCAAGCTTGCTTGATTTGGAAAAGAGCTTTTCTACCTTAAACAAGATCAAATTTCTCATATTGGACCTTCTTATTAAGAAGTAATTGACAAAAGAAACAAAGGCTTAGAGAAACTCAAGCATGGCACGCACCTCTCCAGAGTTTCAGAAAATTTAGATCAGAGGTCGACCTCCAGAGGTCGACACCTTGCAAAAGGTCGACCACCAGAGGTCGACTCATGAAGAAAAGAAAAGTTCAGCAAGGCCGGCACTGTAAGATTTCAGTGGCACGCTTCAAAGGTTACCACCTGAGGTCGACACCTGTCCAGAGGTCGACACCTGTCCAGAGGTCAACACCAGAGGTTGACTCATCGCCTGAGAATTCAAACTGGGCAGAACTTTGATTTTTTGGATTTTTGCCTAAGGTTAATTAGAGGTCGACTCATGAGGTTGACACTTGACCCAGAGGTCGACTCATGAGGTCGACTCATGTCATAACGGCTAGTTTTTCTGAACTTTTGATTTGATTTCTAACGGCCATAAACGGCCATTTTTTGATTCTAACGGTCTTGTGGAGTTGTTTCAGCTTGAATGAAGTATTTAACCTCCACCTAACTTCAAAAAAGACAAGGAGACAAAGTGAAAAAGGAGAGAGTAAAAGTACAAAGCTTTCAATCAATCATAAGCCAAAAAGAGTGAAAAACCAAGAGATTTCTTAGCCAAAAGCTTTCCATTTTTGAGGAATCCAGCTTTCAAGTCTTTGGCATTTAGTGAGGTCCAAGATTCCAAGAAGAAGACTTGAAGAGTCTCCAACAAGAGCTACATCGAATTATTTTTGCTCAAAAAGGAGTTTGTCTTGTTTTTATTCATTGTATTCATACTCTATTTGTGTTAGCCTAGTTTCAAGGGAATTTGAAACTAGTGTCAGGTTTGTTGGTGAGCCAATTGATAAAACCAACTAGGGTTGCTTGTAAGCTCGAAGCTAAAACAAGTGTGTAAGGTTTGTTGGTGAGCCTAGGTAGCAAAACCAACTTAGGTTTTGACTTGTGAGCCTTGTAAAACAAGTCGGCTATAATCTAGAGAAGATTATAGTGAAAATTCCCAAGTGGAGCTTAGGAAGTGGATGTAGGTGCTAGGTGCACCGAACCACTATACGTTTTATGTGTTTGCATTGCTTTACTCTCTATCTTCTTTTGCTTTTTAATTGTTGCTATCTTTCATTGCTTCTGTTGTACAATTACTTGAGCACTATCACTCTTCACATTTGAAATTGATAGCACATATATTGCTTTATTTTTAAAAAGACCCAATTCATCCCCCCTCTTGGGTACCATATCTGGGCAACATTGATGGTGAAGATGATAGGCCCCTTCACCATACTGATACCTACACCTCCAAATCCTTGCAACAAATGGGATATCAACTTATTGAAGGAGCATGGAGGAAAAAGGGAATAGATGTGAGAGCTATAGGATCCTCCAGCAGCGATGATGATGAGGATGATGATGATGAGTAGCTACCCAGGGAGATTATCACTGATACTACTACTCCTTCCAACCTTGAGGAGACTGCTGCCACTGCTACTACCTCTGCTGCTGATGAACTTGCTACTGAGCCCATTGCTTTTGATACTATGGAGACTGAGCATACAGAGTATGGGAGTCCCAGGATCTCTCCATCACAAGCTTCTCTACCAGCACCTTCTGCTCAGGGACCATTAATTGATTCATCAGGAGTTTCAGTGTCTCAGAACTTTATTGCAGATCAGATGAGATCACTCACTAAGACCCTAACTAGCTCTATGAGTTCGATGTTTGGCAAGCTTCGCCAAACAGTTGACAGCAAACTTGATGAGATCAATGGTGAGGTTAGACAGTTGTGCTCCAGAGTCGACATCATTGAGCCTACCAGACCTGCACCACATATTGGCATTCAACCTATATCTGATTCTCTCAGGACAACTACTGAAAATATCAAAAAATATGTTGACCAAAGCATGGAAGAATTCAAAGCTAAACTAAGAGAGATGAGATTCAAAATGGGGTCACTAGAGGCTACAAGAAAAATGGAAGATGACTACACAAAAAGGATTTGCATTTTGAGATCAGAGTTTGGGAGACTTAGAGATTCTGTAGAGGCATTTGCAAATGCCCAAGCAAGTGAACTGGTTGCACTTAACACTGGGATAAAGAAGATGGAAGAAGAGCTTAGTTCTGTTTGGATGAACCTTACCGAGCTTACTACTACTGTTATAGCTTCCTTTGCTTCTAGACAATCTCAGCCTGCACTACCTCCTAGTCAGCCTACTCAGCCTACACCACACCCTAGGCAGCTTGCACCATATCTTAGACATGAGGCTTCTCAGCCACCTTTTGTTGATCCTATCTCTTCCATGCCACCACCTGGACCATCAACTAGCACTAGCGCAAAAATTAAAGTAGAAGCAGTAGACCTTATTATAGAATTGCCTAGTGATAATGAGTAGACTAAAGCTTGTATCTTTGCTTTCAATCTTTTGTAATTTATATTGAAAATTTTGTGAATGAAATGAAAGCTTCTTTATCTTACTCAATGTGTTTGTGAAATGTGTTAGCGCAATACTTTGCAATGATATATTTGCTCTGATGATTTTGGAAATAGATTGTCAAATCTATTTAAAAGTCAAATTATCTCAAACAATATTTTCAATCTTCTCACTCTATTTCAAAAACTAGATTTGTGTACTTAACAAAGGGGGAGATTGATTTCAACTGATTACCTTTTTGATTATTGACAAGAAGGGGGAGTATGTACAATTATGCATGAAAAATATATAAATAAGGGGGAGAATGATACAAATATTGTATCTTGCTTATTTATATTTGCTCTGATAGACTTGTAATTTGCTCTGACATAATTGACAATTGTTTACAATGATACTTATTGATTCCTTGTTGGTCAAAAGCTCTGATGTGTAATGTTTTTCAAAGAGCTCTGATACTCTGTCTATATGCAAGCTTGATACTCTAATACATATAAACATATAAGAGCTCTGATACATGTATAGTTTTTTTCCTAATATAAAAGTTCTGATACATGTTAATATTTAACTTTAAATATACTCATACATGTAATTGTAAAGTTTTTCCATGCCCAGTATTTTGTCATCATCAAAAAGAGAGATTATTGGCCCTTTGAATGATTTTGATGATAACAAAATATTGGAGCATGCATTTGTTTTACTAACAACTCTCCAAGTGCTTTACAAGTTTTTGTAGGATGATTTTATTACTTAGTTATAACTCCTATAATCTGAGTTTTGTCATTAGTTGTGTTGTAAGTATGTCATGTAAAGAAGAGCCCAAAGAAAAAGTAAAGTAAAAATCATGAAAATGGGTTACTTCTAAGTGTGTTTCAAGCTTAAATTTTCTTAGAAATTGTTGTTAGAAGAGTTGGAGAGTCTCTTGAATGTTTGAAGTCTTGCTAGATTATTTCTGGAGAAGAACTGAGAATTCAATGTAAAATTCATCCGAGCCGACTCGAGTAAAGGGAGCCGACTCTTGTTCATGGCATGCATGAAGGTTTCTGGCACGCAGATATCCGAGCCGACTTAGAGGAACCCGAGCTGACTCATCCAGAGTACCATTTTCTGAATCAGATAGGCGAGCCGACTCGAAAGAAGTCCGAGCCGACTCTATCATTTCGCCAGACATCCGAGTCGACCCTTCAAAAGTTCGAGCCGACTCCTCCAGAGTCCAGAAAGAACATTTCCGAGACAACAGTCAGGTGAGACAACTCTAATGAGAAGAGCCGACTCTTCCAGAGTGCAGTTTTGAAGACCTGTGAATCTGAGCTGACTCGAACTAAGGTGAGCCGACTCTTCCAGAGTAAGAAATTAGAACGCTGTGTAACCGAGCCGACCCAAATGAAACAAGGTGACTCGACCAGAACTTCTCTGAGGATCCGATCTGACTCGAGGGATCCGAGCCGACTTGAAGGTCAATTCCAGGTAGGTAACGGCTAGTTCCAGAACATCATTTTTGAATTTGAAAAGTGCTCCAACAATCAAATGTCACATCCCAATAGTCTACAATGACTAAAATCACCCAAGAAGAGTACAAGACTCTAAACGAGGGATTAAGACAACTTTTGAATGGTTAATGCTTAGTTGAATACTTATTGAGCTTGTGAGCAAGAGAGCACCGAAGAGAGCATTCAAGTCAGTCTTCAAGTCTTCACCAACTCCCATCTAAGGCTTGAAGCATACTTTGAAGAAGTTGAAGAAGCCTTTGAAGTTCATTAAAGTGCAATTAAGAGGACTTCTCTCGAGCTACATTGGCAACCATCAGACAACATCTGTTTGTCATTTTGTTGTTTGTTCTTTTCGATTCTTTTTCTAAATTGTTGGGTTATTGGTGAGCCCACTTTAAAAACCAAATAGGTTCTTGGTTAGCCTGTGTAAAACCAAGTGTTGGGTTCTTGGTGATCCTGTTAAAACCAAGTGTTGGGTTTCTTTGATGAGCCCGGTTTAAAAACCAAAGGGTGTTGGGTTCTTGGTGATCTTACTAAAACTAAGTGTTGGGTTTCTTTGGTGACCCCGGTTTAAAAATCAAAGGGTGTTGGATTTGGATTGTGATCCCGGTAAAACAATCCACTGTATTCTTGTTAGAATATAGTGAAAATTTCAAGTGGTATCTTGGATAGTGGACATAGGAGCTGGGATACTCCGAACCACTATAAACCTACTGTGTTTGCATTATGATTTTTATCCTTGCTTCTGCTTCTGCTTTAATTATCTAAATCATAGCGCCTAACACTTCAAATAAGCTTTTTTGTAAGAGTACATATCTGTTAAATTTTTTAAATTTTCAATTCACCCCCCTCTTGGGAAAGCCACCTGGGCAATAGACTAGCCTAACGACTCGGGCTCAACTACTAAGCCACTATCAGATCCAATTAGAAACATGTACTTGATCAAACTACAACTATTATGAATGATCTAAGAGAGAAGGAGATCTAACATAATATTTGATTATATTTTAATTTTCTCTTCTTAAGTCTATATTTTTCTAATCCTAGGTCTAACCCAGTTAAAAAACTTGACCTAAGCTAACCCATGATCTGAAAGTTTATAAAAAATGACTTAAGATCTTTCATTCTCAAATCTAGATTTTTTAGTCATTAAAACTTAGTTCCTGATTAAATTCATCAACTTTCTATTGAAACAATTTCAAATTTAAACTGTAAAACAATTTTTACAACAAATTCAACTTTTGAATATTTTGTTCATAGGCTTAAGTTGACACTTCCTGGTCAAGTATCAATACTTCTATGAGTTGAATCACAATGAGTCGATACTTGACTATGTGACATTGACTCACAGAAAGTGAATAGAGACTTGTTCTTTCAATCTAAACTCTTGAGTTGACACCTACAAGAGCAAGTGTTGACTCACCAGGGCTAAGTCTTGATACTTCAAAGCAAAGTATCAACACCTACAAGTTGATAGAAAATAGTTCATTTTTAGATCCGATCTTTATGCCAAACTTTTTAACATAATAATTCATAAATCTAACTTAGAACATTTCTAAACTAATTTATGACATCATATCTAAAATATCAAGATTAAAATATTTTTAATCTAATCTCTTTTACATTCTTTTTCATGGGTCATGATACAAATGGCACCATTACATGTCATAGGAGATCCCATTGAATGGGAAGAGATGGTCTTTAAACTTTACTTCTCTCCTATGACTTGATGGCCTGGTGAATTCACCCAATCCAAGTATTAAGGAAATGGGGAAACTAAATTATATTTTAGTTTATATGCATATATTAACATGCCAAAAGAACTTATAGCTCTGATACCATTATTGGAAAATGTAGATAGTTTCATTATGTAAATTCAAAATATTTTTGAAACATTTAATATCAAAAGCAACAACATTAATCAAATTAATCTAATCATGCATAAGATCTAATTTATAAACTATATATAGGATCTTGACATGATAAGTATGCATATAAGATATCAAACTGAAATATAAAACATACAAACCTTTAAGCATAGATTTTATTTATGCAACAAATCAATAGATCATTTCTGTAGCACAATGAATTCATAACTCATTATCTTCTTGTGAGTGATCGACGATCGCTGCTGCTAAAAGGTTCTGGTAGAAACTCTTCGAGCCACATAGTGTGTTTGACCTCTACAGGTGATTCACACAGGAGTCTATCCTGACTAGCCTCTTTGAAGTGCTAGCTCCTCTTTAAGGCTTCAATGGCTGATCCTTTCTTCTCTTTCAGAATTCCGGGTCACTCAAAAAAACCAAGAAGAACTCTAGGAAGGACTGAGATGTAGAAGTGGTGGAAGAAACAAGACTCTCTAATCTTCCTCACTTCCCAAACCTAGTAAAAATACTAGGTCACTCTCACCCAAGACCCTTTCCTCTCTAGTCCCTAAATGCCTTTTTTCCTTGGTAGAAGATACTTTTCCAACCAGCAAAAAAATCATCCCCATGCCCACTTTGAAGCCCAATATAAAGTAGCAACCAAAGGGAGTTAGGGAGTTAGAAAGTTAGAGTGGATTCGGAGAGATAGGAGGACAGAGATTAGGGAGTTAGAACCAGCCTATTTGAATTCAAATTCAAATTCAAACTATTTAAATTTAAATTCAAATTTAGACATAATTTAAATTCTTAATTCAAAATTTAAAATTCAAATCATGTGGCTTGGATGTATAAGTCAAGTCTAATCTAATTGGACCTAAACTCAAACCTAAACCAAATCATATTTGGATTGACCCAAAACTCATTGCTAAATCAAATTGAGCTTTTTGATAATTTGATTGCCAATTGATCCTTTCAAAATTGTGTTACAACATTTGTAATACTGATGAGTTGACATTTAGAAAATTTTCAAGTGTCGGCTTCCCAAAGTGTCGACTCATTGAAGTATCGACCCAAGGACATTATCAATCATATTAATAATTGATCCCAAGAATGATTCACAATCATTGATTAGCCATTAGATCAAGTAGAAACTCCTATTATATGTAATCCCATGGGTTCGAATACTAAGCTGGTAGCACAGGAATAATTCTTGTATCAATTGAAGTCACCATCTAGCAATGACACTCGATATTTGAATAGGTTAAAAGTTACGGAGTAACAATCAAGAACCTCTGGCATATGGTTACTATATAATTCATCCTTTTGACCCTCAATGCTTAGGATAACTTCATGATTTAAATACCAACCCTTAAACAATTTATCCACATAGTATCTCAACCTCATCAATCCTATAACTCCTTATAAGAACTATCCTAGCCAAGATTTTGCTAAATTAAAACATAATGAGATATTCACTCTAATATTTGAAGGGATCAATCCCATCTTGATTCACACATTGACTTTACAAGTACTTGACTGCATCTAAAAACCTTCCATCACTAGATTAGAAATCTAAGTAGTTTGGCACCAAAGTATAGCGAGTTGCTTGCAAGTCACTATGGTAATCTCAAGTCTGAGAGACATTTATATCCATGTCTCTTCACGAGCAACACTTGAAAAAAGAGTGCTCCACAGATGAGTCATGTTCAGTAAAATATCTTATACTTTCCCTGCATGTCATACTAATGTCTCTATACTTCTTAGTTAAAAGGATAACCAACTCATATGATATACAACGACCTGTACTTGATACATTATCATCTTATAATAATATATTATTTCATCATGAACAGGTTTAAGAATTACATGATAAATCCTCTCTTTATCATATAAGATGTAGTTCTAAAGACTCCGTCACACAAGAGCTCAATACAGGAAGATGCAATGTGATGAACTGTCAAAAAAATAACTTTTATTTATTTTAATTCATATACAAAATCAATGATCTACAAGTTAGACAATTGGCATTAGGATACAATTCCAAATAGATAGAAGTTAGGGAGCAGCTACCTTCGGCAAGGAGGCTATATGCTCGGCCCGGTCATCAGAACCCTCGTAAATACTGCCTTTACCATCACAACCACGGCATGACATGGAAGACTACATCAAGTTAAAGGATGAGATTAAGCGGCTCATTCGATCGAGAGGGAAGGCTCGATCAGTTCCTTCGAAGAAGGGCATCACTATGATGGCTATCGCTACCAAGCCATGTAGGTGAAGGGACTCTTTCACAGGCATGTGGAGATCCTCCTACCAGTAACCAACCTTTGGAATATGATTGGAAGCAGCAGCAGAATAGGGATTAGAATCGAAATAATCTAGGTGGCTTATAAGACCTTGGTGGCAAGGTGTCTTCAAACCCTTCCAATGCCTACAAAGGCCTCCACTCCTATTCCAGATCTGAAACACACCTCTTTGGGACCTGGAACCTTTTAGAGTAGGAATCCTCCTAGATGACAGCAAGAGGAGGGATCAAGTGGGGTGGCACAATAAATCCTAGGTGCTAAGGATTCTTAGTTTGACTAGGAATCCTAGGTGCCTTCCTTCTCTTCTTCCTTGAAGATGGTGGCTAGGGTTTGGTGTTTTTTCTTAATAGGGGGTGGCAACCATAGAGGGAGAGGGAGAGAAAGAGAGAAAATTTGAGGGAGAATATAATCTTTTATTCAGCTTATCTTAAACTGAACCCATATACAATATGTATATATATAGGGTCAATGTGACACAATCCAAAAACTCTCCTTAGCTAACTTGATGTAAGATTGTGTTTACCCAAACCCATGTACACCCTTGTCTTGACTCAATCTCACCTACCTAGGACTGAAAACAAGTTTAATACAAGTGAGCCCCTTGAGGCTTAAATCCTCTAAATCTCAAGATCCAAAAGGTTGATAGCCTTTCATCCTATGGCTCAAACTAGTCTTAGAAACCCTATAAAGACCTCATAGACATTGAACCTTGGCCTTAGGCTTGGTCCTTTGAGCCTTGGGAGCACCATATGATGTCCAACAATCTCCACCTTAGTACCCTAAGGCCTCAACTAACTCTATCCTACCCTTCAATCTATCAATCCCACATATTTGCGAAAGCTGTCTCGTGGAAGTACCTTCATCAATTCATCCATTGAATTCTCCTTGGTATGTACTTTCACCAGCTCCACCTCACCATCCTCCACGAGCTCTCCCATCTGGTGGTACCTGATAAAAATGTGCTTCATCCTCACATGGTAGACAAAGTTCTGTGCAAGCAACAATGCACTCTAGCTATTAAGTGCACCCTGATGGATTTTTGTGCGAAGCCCATCTTCAATGCTAATCCCTTTAGTCATAGAGCCTCCTTTGCTACCTCCATGATACCAATGTACTCCACCTCTATGGTAGATAAGGCCATGATGGGCTACAAGCACAATCTCCATGAAACGGGACCTCCAAATAGGCTGAACATAAAACCTATCATCGAATGCAATGTGTCCATGTCTCCACCAAAATCTTCATCCATGAACCCTCCTATCTATCCTTGAGCCTCCTTGGATGTGTTGGAGAGTCCCTTAGCACCTCTTTGCTATCCGTAGTAGATGCCAACTCTAATAGTATCCACCAAGTACCGAAGATCTCCTTCAGTGCTCGCTAGTGCTTCCTGCTAGGTTATGCCATGAACATGCTGACTTGGCTTACTACGTGGATGATATCCAGCCTACAACAAACTATGATATACATAAGACTTCCTATACTAGAGGCATATGGTACTCTCTCCATCTCTTGAGCCTCCACCTTAGTCTATGGTGACATGGTCTTCGAGAGTTTGAAGTGCTCAACAAGTGTTAGCTTCGTCGATATGGCTTCCTTCATCCCGAACCTCTCTAAGACCTTCTTTATATACCCTCCCTAAGATAGATGCAACACCCTTTTAGCTTGATCTCTAAATATTTCATGCCTAAGACCTTTCTCGCAAGTCCCAAATCTTTCATCTCAAACTTTCGAGATAAAGCTACCTTCAGTTCCTGCACAACCTTTCTACTCTTGCATGCTATCATCATGTCATTCACATACATGAGTGGGTACATTCTAAACTCATCCTCCAAAGACTTTACATAAACACAAGAGTCATGATCATACCTGGAAAGCTCAATGCTTCTCATAAAAAAATCAAATCACTTGTACCATTATCTTGGCAACTTCTTTAGCTCGTATAGTGATTATTGTAGCAATCAGACATTCCAATCTGATCCTGGCTCTCTAAAATCATGGGGCTACTTCATGTAAATGCTTTCCTCTAGTTGATCATGAAGGAATATCATTTTGATATCTATCTGCTCTAGATAGACCAAGAATGCCATCTTCCATGATCTGGTGTCCAACTTGCTCTGCTCACCAGCATCTATGTGCACAAATAACATGCACCCAAACATCATTAGATGGTTTAGATCAGTCTTCCTACCAGACCATTTCTTTTTTGGAATACCACCATCTAACTTTGTGTGAGATGATCGATTTACCAGATAATAGGATGCATCTACTATATCAACCCAAAATGCTTTAGGAAGCCCTGCCTGTAGCCTCATGCACCATGCTTTTTCCATAAGGGATTTGTTTATTCTTTTAGCCACCCTATTTTGCTGAGAAGTACCTCTGACCAAGAAGTGTCTTTTGATGCTACACTCTTCACAAAAATCTTGAAACTCCTTGCTGGTGTACTCTCCACCGTTGTCGGATTGTAGATACTTCACACTCCTATCCTGCTCCTTAACCTTAGCTTTCCATACCTTAAATTTGGTAAAGACTTCTAATTTTTCCTTCATGAAGTAAACCCATACCTTCCTTGAAAAATTATCTATCAGGGTCATGAAGTATCTCACCCCATTTCTGGCTAAAATCGAAAGCCGGTCCCCACACATTAGTGTGAACTAGTTTTAATGAAGCTGCATTATGGGCTGAACTATTGGCAAACTGAATTCTCCTATACTTTTTCATCTGGCATGGCTCATACACCTTTGAAATGCCTCCATCTAGATCTAGAATCAAACCATGCTTGCTCAACTCATTTATCCCATGTTCTTTCATGTGGCCTAGGCGATAATGCCATAATCGATAAACCCCTACTAATCTTGAGCTATTGCTATTGCATTAGATTTTTCGGTCACCACAGATCCTTCCATCATGTAGAGGTTGTTCTCCATCCTTCTACCTCTCATCATAATCATAGCTCCATTGGAGATGTACAACACTCCACTTCTGGCTCGATTGTTGAAGTTGTAACTACTCTACTCCTGGTAGCCTAGCCATATAAGATTCTTCTTCAATTCTAGGATATGCTTCACATTAGTGAGAGTATGTACCATCCTATCAAACATCCTCACTTGAATATTCCCAATTTAAGTGACTTTGCACAGGTGATCATCTCCGAGTGTCACACTTCCCTCACCAATCTTGGTATATATAGCAAACCATGATCGATTCGGGGTGTAGTGATGCGAGCAGGCTAAATCCAGGGTCCATTCATTTGTATATCTCCTGTGACCACCTGATACTATCAAGAGGTCATCCTCCACCTCCTTGTTAGCCACTATACTCAATGCATCAGGTCCTTCCTTTTCTTCTTTGTTATTATTCGACTATAAGCAATCCTATTTGAAGTGCCCGATCTTGTTATACTTATAGCACTTGGTTTCTTTCTTTCTCCTACTCTTGCTTTTCTGAGACTTTGACCATCCACTTCGCTTGCTTCTTTGCCTTCCTCTTCTTGATCTCTCCTCCATGGCCAAGCCCTCCTAGGGAATACCTTCTTTGGTCAACTTTTCTCTCTATTCGTTAGACCGTAGTATCAAGACCATGTCTTTATACTCCAAGGTCTCTTTGCCTTAGGCAGCATCATAACTAATAAATCATAGAAATAGGGCAGTGAGCATAGCAATAGTAATGACTTATCTTCCTCCTCTATCTTCACCTTGTTGCATAATTGGTTGAACCTTTGGATGTGATCTATGATATCTCTGCCTTCCTGCATCTAAAAGCTGTACACTCTCTTCTTCAACATCAACTTGTTGCACATATTCTTTTCTATGTAGAGGGTATGCAACTTCAATGATAAACCTTTCAGGATCTTCTCCTCTAACACCAAATAGAGAGCCGCATCTGCCAAACATCCTCTAATTAGGAAACAAGCCTTCTTCTCCAGGGACATCCGTTGCTTCTTCAACATTCCTCTAGGCTTCTCCTCCAATGCTAGATCCAAATCTAGTTGACTAGGAGATATTCTACCTGAACTTTTCACATGAAAAAGTTTTCTTTCTTGTCAAACTTCTCAAAATCTATATTCATGTTTCTATCCATGGCTGGATCCAAGACAAAAATACAACAATAAACCAAGAGATTTAAGAAATACCTTGATAGAACCTTGCTAAAATTCAGCCTTTGAAGATCTACTTATGGCATCTCCTTCCTTCTTCACATAACCCGTGCTTTGATATCACTTGAACAAACTCCTTCCCAAGCATGTGGAGATCCTCCTATTAGCAACTAACCTTTAGAATCTTGCTAAAAGCAACATAAATAGGGATTAGAAGCAAAATAATCTAGGTGGCTACAAGACCTTGGTGGCAAGGTGTCTTCAAACCCTTTCAATGCCCACAACAGCCTCCACTCCTATTATAGATCTGAAACACACCTCTTAGGTCAGTCATGCTTGATGGTCACAAGGTTCTTCAATTAATGCCGTGATCAATTTGGTGCATAAGATTAAATTAACTAGAGATGCTCTTAGATCATGGTCTTCTAAATGGAGGGCTTTTGACAAGGCTAAAAAAAGTAAGCTCCCTTCTCTCATTTAGCTTGTTGACAAGAAAGATGATAATCATTCCTTTACTGCCTTAGAGAGAGATTGTTGGTGCATTACAAGTGAAAGATTCATCAACTTTACAAAGTAGAGAAAATTTGTTGAAAGTACGAGCCAAGATGAAATGGCTCTATGAAGGAGGCAATAATATTGCTTACTTTCATAAATGCGCTAACTCTTATAAAAAATATAATTGCATTTCTAATTTAGTTTTGGAGGATTCTAAGCAAACTGATAAGAAGGAGACCTTGAGAGCTTTTAAATAGTTTTTCAAGAATACTTTTGGAGAATCTTTTTTACCTAGTGTGGATATTGATTGGGACTCTTTTAACCCCTCATTCAAGATGGACCTTAGTTCTTTAAATGCCCCTTTCTCCATTGATGAAATTAAGGCAACAATTTTTAGTTTTAATTGAGATAAAATTCTTGTACCGGATGGCTTTAGTATGTACTTTTTTCAACAATTTTGGGACTTGGTTTCCACTGATTTGTTGGCATTCTTTGCATAGATGCATCGATCCAACTTTGATCTTGTCAGAATGAATTCTGCTATCCTCACTTTAATTTCTATGAAAGTGGTTGCCAAATATCCTTTCGGTTTTAGATCTATTAATCTTATTCACAGTTGTATTAAGATCTTCTCAAAGATTCTCACAAATTGCTTTCAACCTTTGTTGGTAGCTTTTATTGACCCAGCTCAAATGGCTTATATCAAAGGTCACTCCATCTTAGATAACTCCTGTCACGTCCCAAATCCAGCACCAGAATCGACTACATGACCTGCCGCATAAATCCTAGAAACCCTAGAGATCATGCAAGACCTAGGTACACAATAGTCAAACACATCAAAATTTTAAAACTAATATTATATAAATAATTGATTAACAATTAAACAATCCATTTATTAAATCAATATCACTAATTGGTCTACTGATTCACAACAAGCATCAATAATCGAAACTAACTCTAACTAACTAACTAATTCAACATTAATGAAGCTCTGTCTCACACCTTGCCCAAATCTGTCACGCATCCTGAGTCTCTGAAAAATCAAAAGTAGGGGTGAGCTCTTCAGCCCAGTAAGTTTTTCATATGATCACACCAGTAATAATACAATATTGAAAATAGAAAGAACATACTAACACCATATCATGTAAGCAAATAGCTCAAATATCATGTACAACAAAATCATGAAAAACCATATTTTTTTTAGAGTTTCCATTAATCCATCTTTATCTTTAGGGTTCTGGACTAACCACGGTCATGCTCTAACCCATGACTGATAATCTCATAATCGACCATGTACAATTTGTCCATGGCCAGGCTCACGTACTAAACCCGCTCTGGCTATGTAATTGACTATGTACAACCTGTCCATGGCCAGGCTTACGTACTAAGCTTGCTCTGGCTATGTAACCACGATCCCGTGGCATGGCTAGTCCAAACACTGTTAACACTTATCTTTTCATATCATCTTGTTAAAACATGTCTTTTTCCAACAACCGATATCACGGTCCAACCCATTTCAAAGATCACTTGATAACCATGGTATATTAAATAAAATACAAATAATAATAATAACAAATCTATTTATATTTCGAAAAATCAATCATGCTAACCGAAAGCAACCATGCATATAAACATATATATATATTCAAATCAAATCAAGCAAACTAAAATAATAAATACATATATATATATATATATATATATATATATATATATATATATATATATATATATATATATATATATATATATATATACTGGTGATTAGGTCCAGAATCCTTACCTCTCAAAAATCTATTATCTATACCTGAACTAGTCTGTACCCGAGATCTGTGCAATGCCTTCCTGTTCAAGGGACTAATTCCCTACATAAATAATTTAATTAAAATCTAAATTCTCAATTTCCATAAATTTCAAGAAAATCTCTTGATTCTCTCTCTCTTATTTCTCTCTCTCTTCTATTTATTTATTTATTATTTATTTTTCCTTCTTTCTCTCTCCTCCTTCTCTCTCCTCTTTCTCTCTCCTCTTTCTCTTCTCATCCTCTCTCCTCTCTCTCTCTCCCTCTCATCATATTCTCTCTCCTCTTTTATTTATTTAATTTTATTATTTCTCTTTTTTTTTTCTTTTTTTTTCTTTTTCCCTTTTTTTTCCACGGAACAGGCCCTCTTCCCTTTTTTTTTCATGGAACAGAGGCCCCCCATTATATATATATATATATTTATTATTATTATTATTATTTTTGTTCGGACTGGGTCGAAGTCGGCTGGGCCTGTCGACTTCGGCCCAAGGTCCATACCTCACATCCTACCCCCGTTAAAAAAAATTTCATCATCGAAATTAGCTTGATTGAGATCTAAATCAGTGCTAATCACTACACTTCCGTTGTGCCACTCTGATATAATTTACTAAACCATCTAGGTTCACTAATAAATCCTTTCAAAAATTACTGTCATGTCTTACTAATTATCATGTTAATTTCTTAATCTCTTATGTCAAGATAATCATAACCTGAATTCAATACCACTCATATCTATCATAGTACTTATACCACTATTCCATGTCATCATAACCTGAGCTCTACACTATTCTCGTCATATCCTAATAATCATCATGTCATTATGATTTTAATCACTTGTATTACCATCCCAAATGGTCATAACCTACTCATACCTGTTACTACTGAATTGGGTGCGTTGGCATCCTGCGGCATGAGTACGTACACCTGTCCCTAGGTACTCGACTTCTGTTGTCCTCCTTGCTGAAGTCCGTCATGAGCTGCTTGAGGTGCTTGGTGCTGTAACCCCTGGCCACTATGACACACGACCGCTTTGTGACCCTCCTTACCATAATTGTAGCATTTTCCTCCTAACCAGGTGCAGTCTTGCCTAAGATGCGACCCACCACACCTGTAGCATTGGATAGCAGCACTATCAGGCTTCCTTATATTTGCATTAGTGTTTCTATTAGGTTGATCCTGAAATTTTCCTAATCTGGGTCTTTTCTTCAAAACTTTTTCTCTTTCAGCTTGAGCCACATTCAATTCCCTTTCTATGATCAGTGCCTTGTTGACGACTTCCATATAAGTGGTAGCTTGAAGGCAGTCACCTGTTGTTGAATCTGACCTCTAAGTCCATTTTCAAATTTCCTAGCCCGGATCTCTTCATCTGCTAATAGTGATGGAGCATATCTCGACAATTCTTCAAATTTAACAGTATACTGAGAAATGGTTAAGTTACCCTGCTCCAAGCGATCAAATTCTTAAAATTTTTGTACCCAAACACTTTGAGAAAAGTACCTCTCATAGAAAACCTTTATGAAATCTGTCCAGGAAAAAGGTGCATCAATCAGTCCTTGCTTTCCAAGCTCTAACTCCCATCAAGTAGCTGCCTCATCTTGTAACAAGAATATAGCAAAAGTAACCTTCTCCCCTTCCGGACATCGCAAGGCTTGGAATACTTTTTCTACAGCCTTTAACCAACCCTCTGCCTCCATGGGATCATATGTTCCCTTGAATACCGGTGGCGCATACTTCTTGAAATCTATCAAAGTGATTGGTCATTCTTGGGGAATCCTTACTTCTGGCTGCTGCTACTATAATAATAGCTGCTGCATGAACTATTGCTGTTATTATTGTACTTTCATTAATCTCAGTGTATCAGCTCTTGCAGTAGCTTGTTGCTGCACCAAGTATTGCAATAGCTGGGGAAGACACACCTGGTCCCCAGGCTGAACTCCAGATCCTCCCGGTGTTCCCATTTCTGCAGTCCCAGTCTCCGGGGTGTTGTCCAAAGGATTGGGTGCTAAAATAATAAACACACACACACATATATATATATATACTGGAGATCAGGTCCAGAATCCTTACCTCTCAAAAATCTATTATCTACACCTGAACTAGTATGTACTTGAGATCTACGCAACGCCTTCTTGTTCAAGGGACTGATTTCCTACATAAATAATTTAATTAAAATCTAAATTATCAATTTTCATAAATTTTAAGAAAATCTCCTGATTCTCTCTCTTATTTCTCTCTCTTCTATTTATTTATTTATTATTTATTTTTTCCTTCTTTCTCTCTCCTCTCTCTCTCCTCATCCTCCTCTCTCTCTCTCTCTCTCTCCCTCTCATCATATTCTCTCTCCTCTTTTATTTATTTATTTTTTATTATTTATTATTTTCTTTTTTTCTTTTTCCCTTTTTTTTTCCACGAAACAGGCCCTCTTCCCTTTTTTTTTCACGGAACAGAGGCCCCCCATTATATATATATATTTTATTATTATTATTATTATTTTTGTTCGGACTGGGATGAAGCCGGCTGGGCCTGCCGACTTTGGCCCAAGATCCATACCTCACAACTCCCTCTATGCAAATGAAATTGTTGCCGCCTGGATCGTCGTGGCCCGTAGCTGCTGATGGTGTCGGGTGGTCTGCGTCCGCCCGCCGAGGATGCCTCCAGTGCCTTGTGACCTACAAGACAGCCAACGTCAGTGCCCGGGCCGGGGATTCCAGTGGGGGCATTCCAGCGATCAAGTCAGTAACGATCCAGGAGAACAGATCCTCCTGGTCGAGCCCCTCGGGATGAGCTCCATGCTAGGAGGAGTGAGTGGAGTGTATGAGAGTATGAGTGAGCTAGGAGATGTGGTGGCCAAGGTGGTCTTGCCCTCCTCTCTGGCTTCTCCCCCTTCTCCTCTTTCTCTTTGTGGTGGATGTGTTGTTAGAAAATTGAGTGCTCTCCTGTGTTGAGAATGCCGTTCTTGCCTCTTTTGAAAAAAATGAGTGTTACCTTTCTTTTGCTTATTCTGGCTGGGTCCTTTCCTGTGGCTTGCCTCGGGGTTCTCCCATGTTGTCAAACGGGTATGACGAGCTATCGTGCCATGAACGGTATGCCTTCTTTATTGGGTATCTGGGAAAGCTTCCACAAGCCTCTGACATTCCTTCGATTTGCCCTTCTTGGAAGCCTAGCAGGGCCTCGACTGTTGTGCCGCTGCTCTCGGGAATCGCGCTCCTTGGTGGGGTCTTTTTCCCGGTCGTACGGCAAGTCGGTAGGGGGCATAGTCCCCTGATGTGAGCTCCCATTCTTCTTGGTGTGAATGGCGGCCGTGGACATTAATGGTGACATGGCGGGTGCTGTCGTACGGTCCCCGGGGGGGCCCGCCACTATCTTCAGATGGGAGGTGCTGCTTCTTTGGCGGTTGATATCTTGATTTGTATTGGGGGCCGAGCTGGGAAGATGGGGCCCTCTTGCAGGGGGCCCGCCTTGCGGTGGCTTGGCTGTGTAGAGAGGAGCCGAGCTCGGCACCAGGCCAGAGGGGCCCAGCTTTGACCGAGCTCGGGCTGGTTGAGGTGGCTGAGATGCGCCCAGGCCAGGGGACCCGGCCTCGAAGGGGTCCCACGTGGCGGAGGAGGCTTGAGCTCGACTTCGGATCACGGGGTCTGACCTCGGGCTCGAAAGGTCTGCCTCTGGTGGAGTTTAAGCTCAGCTCCGACCTAGGCACCCCGACCTGGCGGGTACCGACTTGGCAGTGGATGAAGCCTGGCTTCGACGGGCGGCCCCGTCGGTATCAGGGAGCTCAGCCCGACGAAGGGATCGATAGTGGAGATCCGGCATGGCGTCAATGAAGGCTCCACGTCAGGCTTCTTGCTCCATATCAGCGATCCGGTCACATCATTTGCCCCCCACTCCCGAGGCCTGTTGTCGCGCGGCGTTCGGGTCGAAGGGAGTAGGTGCATGCTGACGTGGAAAGATAGGGAGATCTGGTGCAATGATTATCAATATCGATGGTGCCTCACTCGGCGGTCCTTCGCACCTGTGTGGGGGTGCCGCGTGGCCACGTCTTGGGAGCAGTTATGGCAGGCACGGAAGCTGAAGCGACCACGGTTGGATGGGGGTGCTGTCCCTGTTGATTGGCGACACGTGGCCTGACTTTTGGGAAAGCCGTAACGGTACGGTTGGATGCAGGTTGTCTCGAATGGATGGGTGAGTCCTTTCCAAACAGGCCCTATTTTTTTCAAACCCTTCACGCCCGAAGTCGCACAGGAGTCCTCCTCTTCTTCTTCACCGGCCGTCGGCATCTTCTTTGAGCATCAGCAGGTTAGCTCTCCCTTCTCACCCGTTAGGAGTCGCCATAGACCTTCCTCCGTTCACCCCCTCCTTCTCGTTATCTAGGAGTTGTTCTGTTTTCTCCCTTTCTCTTCCATGGACCACTTCGGCCCCAACTTCCATCCCTCGTGCCAAGCTGAGGTCGGACCTTCCCGGTCAAAAACTCCTTCTTCTTTCGACGAGGAGAGGGAGGCGGTGGGGTACGAGTTCAGTAGAAGGCCTTACCATGGTCCGGTGTCCATTAGGGAACCCGGGTCTTCTCCTCCTCCCCATTTGGCTCTCCCTCCTGCTCCTGCTTCTACTTCTGCTTCCCTTCCTGAGCCTGAGCCTTCTCGGTCGACAGGTCCTGCAGGGATCACTTCGGTGATTATCGTCGAGGACCTTATGTCCATCCGGGGAACATATGGCATCCCAAAATCCATCCGGCTTTTCATCCCTCGTCCCGAGGAGCGGGCTACCTCCAGTGGTCCTCGGCGGATCGCCTTCTACGAGGAGGCCTTTGCCGGGGGCCTTCGGTTTCCTGTCCATCCCTTCTTCCTTTCTTTCTTGGCCAACTACCGGCTTGTTCCTGCCCAGTTGGTCCCTAAAGCCATCATAACGATATTTTGTTTCATCGTTCTGTGCCACTTCCACGGGATCGTTGTCCGTTTTTCCTTGTTCGGGGCCTTCTTCACCCTGAAACGCCACCCTATCGAGGATGGGTGGTGGTCCCTTTCTTCCCACCCTCGGGGCATTAAGTTTGTACTCCCCTTTTCCATCAAAGGATGAAAGAGCAGGTTCTTCTTTGCCTCGGTAGAGGGGATCGACTGGGTTTGGAGCGACCCAGATCGATCCCCGAATAGGAACTCCTCTATCAAAGCTGCCGACCTCGATTTGTATGACCTGCTCAGATCGACTGAGGTCCCTCCCCTCGAGGTCTTGCTGTCAGAGCAGAATCTTCGCGAGGCCGGGGTCAGCTCGGCGTGGGAGCCATGTGAGTTCGACTTGGCTACCCCCCTCTCGTTTATTATTTATTTTTCTTTCTTTTCTTCTTCTTCTTCTCTCTCTTCTTTTTTTTTTTTATTATTGCTGTTGGGCTGACCTCGTTCCCTCCGGTAGAGAAATGAAGTTTTCGATGGATGAGCTGCTCTCATTTTCTGAGAAACGTGAGTAGGCTGCCGAGACCGACGGGCCCACTCCGAAGCAGGCTCGCATTGATGAAGGCCCACTACCGGTGCAAGCCATGGTAGATGCACCAGTCGTCGAGCGGAGGCGGGAGAGGGCGGCCGAGCCCGCCCAGGCAACCTCGGGTCAGCAGGATCAAGGTCCCGTGCCTGAGTCCGGAATGGTCACCAGGGCCAGGTCGGCGACTGCTACCACCAGGCCGGAGGTTCCTCCCCTTGAAGTCATCATGCTCGAGGAGGAAGAGGGGCTGAGGGAAGCAAGGCCGGCGCCCCCGTCGTAGCCCGAGGCGGTGCCGAGCTTGCAGATGGCCGTAAAGATGTCCTCTGCTGTCACTGCCGAAGGGTCCGAGTAGGTAGGGACGAGAGATAGAGACTACCAGAGGGTCCCATTCAAGCTGGGGCCGAACGTCTCTTTAGTGAAGGATTCCCGCCTTGCCGAGCAGATGATAGACTTCTCCGTCCAATCCTGCGACCGGCGAGATGGGAGTGGGAGGCTTCTGGGCGATGTCGTCTACTCGTCGTTTGCAAATCTCTATGCTGTAAGTTACTTCTCCCCCCCCCGTTTTGTCTTTCCCGAGCTCTTTTTTCACTTGATAATTAACACGCTTCCTTCAATACAGCAAGGTAGGGATCTGCTCCTCATCCGAGACTTCTACCGGAACTAGGCGAAGGGGAAGAAGGAGCGGTTGACCAAGCTTGAGTCCCTGCAGGCCGAGGCGAGCCAGAAGAATAGGGAGGCCCAGGAGGCCAACCTCAAAATCAAGAGCCTCGTGGCCGAGGCTTCCGACCTCATTAGGATGAAAAAGGAGCTCGAAGATGAGCTCGAATTAAAGAGGGCCCGGTTGAAGGAGCTCCGGGCCGAATCGGAGAGGAAGGTGGCGATGGCAGAAAGGAGGGCTGTTGAGGTCGAGGGAAGGACCGCAGAGGCCGAGAAGAGGGCCGCTGCCGCCAACCATGCCGCCGAAACCACCGAGAAGGGAATGGCGGTGGCGATCTGCCAGGCCGAGTGCGCCGAAAACTCGGTGGCCGAAGCGAGGAACAAAGTGGAGGGCACGAGGAGGGATGTTGCGGGCGTGGTGGCCGCCTTCAAAGCCTCCCCGGTGTACCTCAAGGACTTCAAAGAAGCAGCGACAGACTTCTTTGCAAAGGGGTATTCATACCGTGTCTCCCAGCTACGGAGAATGTTGTCCGAGCGGCTGGCCACTCTCCGAGCGGCTGGCCACTCTCCGAGCTCCCGGGAAGAAGGCCCCTATTTTGAAGGTAGTCACAGGAGGGCAAGGGGCTATTCCGGTCGGGGCATCTCTGCTAGTGGCCCCGGATGCTGCCGGGCCGACCCTGGTGGTGACAGTAGCTAAGGCAGCACCGCAGGAGGAGGCTACTGAGCCGATCTCTGCGATAGCTGCAACTGAGTCCGCTCCTCCGACAGAGCCCGCTCAAGCGCGCGACCCTGCCCCGGTGGTTGGAGAGGGGGAAGTCTCGGTCGTGCACCGCCTAGGAGAGGAATCGGCCTCGTAGTTTAGGACTCATCACGTGTCTCTTTTTCTTTCTTTTTGTACTTTTCTTTGAACTGGGCTAGCTGGCTTGTCAGGGCCCGGAACATGATGTAAAATTCTCTTTCCAAGCAATGAAAACTGATTCCATAGATTTGGTTTCTTTCCTTCGGTGATGTGAATGTCACTTTTCCTCCCCCCTCCTCTTTTCTCTTTTTCGTTGGTATGAGGAGGTTGTAGGGAGGAATTTCAGACCCGGGCGCCTAAGGACGGTCCACATCTTGAACGCCTCGGAGCTAGGCTCGGGGCTTGATCTTCGAAAGTTGGGTTTACGGAACATCTCCTCAGAGCAAAGCTTGGGGATGTCGCCTCAGAGTTGGGCTCGGGGATGTTGAGTGCCTAGTGGCTTCCCAGGTTCTTCGCCGGGGAGCTATGCTCGCTGGTGCCGGAGGGTCATCCGGTCTTCGGTGCCAGAGGGTCGTCCGGTCTTTGGTGCCGGGGAGCTTGGCTCGCTGGTGCCTGGGGGCTTCCCTGGTCTTCGTGCCAGAGGACTCTTCTCTGGGCCTTGATGCCGGGGAGCTAGGCTCGCCGGTGCCTGGAGGCTTCCCAGGTCTTCATGCCGGAGGACTTTTCTCTGGGCTTTGTTGCCGAGGAGCTAGGCTCGTCGGTGCCTAAGGGCTTCTCAGGTCTTTGGTGCCGGAGGGTCATCCGGTCTTTGGTGCCGGAGGGTCGTCCGGTCTTTGATGCCGGGGAGTTGGGATCGCCGGTGCTGGAGGGTCGTCCGGTCTTTGATGCTGAAGGGTCGTCCGGTCTTTGATGCCGGAGGGTCGTCTGGTCTTTGATGCCGGGGAGCTGGGCTCGCCGGTGCCGGAGGGTCATCCGGTCTTTGATGCCAGGGAGCTGGGCTCACTGGTGTCGGAGGGTTATCCGGTCTTTGATGCCGAGGAGCTGGGCTCACCAGTGCCGGAGGGTCGTCCGGTCTTTGATGACGGAGGGTCGTCCAGTCTTTGATGCTGGGGAGCTGGGCTCGTCGGTGCCGGAGGGTCGTCCGGTCTTTGATACTGGGGAGCTAGGCTCGCCGGTGCCGGAGGGTCGTCCGATCTTTGGTGCCGGAGGGTCATCCGGTCTTTGATGCCGGGGAGCTGGGCTCACGGCTATGGTTTCTTGCAAGGCAGATAGATCGTGTTGTAGAAAGAAATCTTTATTTCTCATGGAGGGAATACTTACATTACTGATAGTATCTCCTCAAATTACAAGCATTCCAGGTCCGGGGGAACCTGGCGCTGTCCAAGTCTTTTAGGTAGTAAGCCCCCTGGGAGAGAGCCTCGGACACTTTGTAAGGGCCCTCCTAGTTCGGTGAGAGTTTGCCGCACTCCCGGGGCTGAGACGCTTCTGCTTGATGCAACACTAGGTCGCCAGGTCAGAAATTCTTCTGCTTCACCCGTGCATTGTAGTACCGGGTGACCCATTGCTGGTATGCTGCCATCTGGAGCCGAGCTTTGTCCCTTGTTTCTTCGAGGAGGTCTAGGTTGAGGAGAAGGTGTGCCGAGTTCTGTGCTTCGTCGTACCACTATACGCGGAGCGTGGGCACACCGAGCTCAACCGGTATTATCGCTTCTGATCCGAAGACCAGGTTGAAGGGTGTTTCGCCCGTCACCGTCCTGAGCGTTGTGTGGTAGGCCCACAGGATGCTGGGAAGTTTTTTTGCCCATCTGCCCTTCGACTGATCCAACCTGGTGTGGAGTCCTTGAAGAATGGTTTGGTTGGTGACCTCGGCTTTCCCATTCATCTGGGTATGGGCGACCGAGGTGAACCGATGCCGGATCCCGTGCTCGGTGCAGAATCTCTCGAACTCTCGGTTGTCGAACTGTCACCTATTATCGGTGATGACATAATTGGGGAGTCCGAAATAGTAGATGACAGACTTCCAGAAGAATTGACGGACATTGGCCTCTATGATCCGGGCTAGCGGCTCTGCTTCGACCCATTTGGTGAAGTAGTCGATCGCCACCAGCAGAAACTTTTGCTGTCCAAGCACGGTGGGGAATAGTCCCAGGATATCCATCCCCCATTGGACGAAGGGCCAGGGAGACAACAATTGGGAGATCGGTGCGGCCGGCAGGTGCTGGATATCGGAATGGCACTAGCACTTGTCACACTTCTTGACGAAGTCGGCGGCGTCCTCCTTCATCGTTTCCTAGAAGTATCCCTGGCGGAGTGCCTTGTACGCCAGAGTCCTCCCTCCTACATGATTTCCATAGAGGCCTTCATGTATCTCCTGGAGCACGAAGGCTGACTCTGTGGGCCTAAGGCACTTCAGAGAGGGTAGGAAAAAGATCAGCGGTAGAGCTGGCCATCCATCAAGACGAAGTGGGCGGCTTTCCTTCTAATGAGATCAGCTTCTTTGTGGTCTTCCGACAATAGGCCATCTCGGATGTACTTGACATACTTGTCCATCTAGCTCGGCTCGGGGGCTACTTGTTGCACCTCCTCGGAGCTTTCGTAGCTCGGGCTCTCGAGATATTCGATATAGGCGCGACCTAGGGATGAGTCCGGTAGGGTCGCGAGCCTTGACAATGCATTTGCACGAGCATTCTCTCCACGGAAAATATGGGAAATGCGGAAGTAATGGAAACCTGCTGCGCTCGAATAGACCCTCTCCAGGTACTTCATCATCTGGGGATCTCGGGCCTCGTACTCTCCGGAGACTTGTCCGGCAACCAGCTGGGAGTCGGTGAAAACCTTGAGGTTTTGTACGCCCAGCTCACGGGACACCTTCAGGCCCACGAGGAGCGTCTCGTACTCCGCTTGGTTGTTTGTGGTGGAGAATTTGAAGCGAAGTGCATACTCTGTCACCACTCCGTCGGGATTGGCGAGGATGAGGCCTGCTCCGCTCCCGCAAGAATTGGAGGCGCCATCCACGTGGAGGATCCAAGGGTCCTCCAGCAGGCCGAGCTCGGCTTTGCTCTCCAGGATCATTCGCTCTGGTTCCTCGGGAAGCCCTGTACATTCGACCACGAAGTCAGCTAGGACTTGGGCCTTCTGCGATGACCTCGACCGATAAACGATGTCGTACTCGCTCAGCGTCAGGGACAATTTGGCTAACCTTCCAAAAGTCTCGGGATGGCTTAGCATGGTCCTCAGCGGCTGATCAGTCACAACCACGATGGGGTGCACTTGGAAATAGGGCCTGAGGCACTTAGCAGACATTATTAGTGCAAAAATGAATTTTTTGGAGTGGGTATACCTGATCTCCGCATCATGGAGTATTTTGCTGATGTAGTACACCGGCTTCTGTGACCCATCCCGGTCTGTACGAACGAGGACCGAGCTGACAACCCCTAGTGTGATCGCCAGGTAGAGCAGGAGCTCTTCCCCGCCTTCGGGTCTAGATAGTAGAGGTGGGGAGGTCAAGAACTCCTTCAACTCTTCGAAAGCCATCCAGCACTCCTCGGTCCAGGTGAAGTCATGCATCTTTCGTAGCACCTTGAAGAAAGGAAGGCAGCGGTCAGCCGACCTCAAGATGAACCGGCTTAGGGCTGCGACTCTCCCTATCAGGTGCTGGACCTGCTTCTTGGATGTTGGGTGCTCCATGTTCAGGATCGCCTGGATCTTCTCCGGATTCGCCTCGATGCCCCTCTGGGTGACCATGAAGCCGAGGAATTTTCTGGCCGCCATCCCAAAGGTGCACTTCGCTGGGTTAAGCTTCATCTGGTGCTTCCGGAGACTGTGAAAGGCTTCAGCGAGGTCGGCAATGTGGTTCGAGCTTGGTTTGCTCATGACAAGCATGTCATCCACGTACACTTGTACATTCCTATCGATCTGGTCTTTAAAGACTTTATTGACCAGATGTTGGTACGTGGCCCCAGCATTCTTTAGGCCAAAGGGCATCATTCTGTAGCAGTATATCCCCCGATCAGTGATGAAGGCGGTATGCTCCTCATCCTCTGGGTGCATCCGGATTTGATTGTACCCAGAGAATGCATCCATGAAGGAGAACAGCTTGTGTCCTGAAGTGGCATCCACCAGCTGGTCTATCCTTGGCAGAGAGAAGCTGTCCTTCGGGCATGCTTTGTTGAGGTCGGTGTAGTCTACACAGATCCTCCAGTTGCCATTATTCTTCTTCACCATAACTACATTCGCCAGCCAGCTCGGATACTGCACCTCTCGAATGAAGCCGGCGGCGAGGAGTTTCTCAACTTCCTCATTGATGGCCACCTGCCTCTCCGGGGCAAAGCTTCTCTTCTTCTATTGAACTGGCCTACACTTTGGATCAACATTAAGTTGTGGGTGATGACTTCAAGGGGAATACCTGGCATATCGGCCGCCGTCCAGGCGAACACATCTGCGTTTGCTTATAGGAATTCCAATAGCGGAGCCTTCTCCTCCTCGGAAAGCTGGGCTCCGATCTGCACTATTTTTGTCTGGTCGGCTCCGAGCTGATAGGGAAGCAGGCGCTCGACCGGGCCTCCCCTGGGATCTTGGGCCCTCTGGTCGAGCTCGTCTGCCCCGAAGTCCTCCCTGAGCGCTCGGGCCCCTGGGAGTGTCTGGAAGCAATGTTACACTAGCTGGGACGTACCCCTCATCTCCCCCACACCGCAAGGGATTGGGAACTGGACAAGCAACCTCTTGGTAGAGACGACAGCATCGAGGAGGTTGAGCCCAGGTCGGCCCAAGATCACGTTGTAAGGCGAAGGAAGCCTGACAATCGTAAACGTCATCATGATGATGCTCTACCGAGATGGGGTCCCGGCAGTGACTGGGAGAGTGATTTCTTCCTCCACCCTTGCGAAATCTCCCGTGAAACCAACAAGGAGAGTATATACTGGCTTGAGCTGAATAAGGGAGAGATTCATCCGGGAAAAAGCATCGTAGAACAGTACATCCGTAGAGCTTCCACTACCTACAATGATGCACTTTACAGGATGCTTTGCGATCATCATCTCGATGACCACGGCATCATTGTTTACATTTTTCTTCCCATTATCCCATTCCCTCATAAAGGGGAGTACATTCTCAGAGTTCCCTGCCCCCCGGGTCCTCTAGGCGCGCGCTCGGCTCCCCAGGAGATCATGCCCACCGGCTTCTCGGTGGGGCGGTTGTCGATGGCTGGAGCTGGCAGGAGAGCAACGAGCGCCTGGGACTTTGGTCGAGTTCTGGCCCCCATATATTTTCTGAGGTAGCCTCTCTTGATGAGCTCTTCGATCTCCCACTCGAGATTGTGGCATTCCTCGATGTCGTGGCTGTGGTCATGGTGGAAGTGGCAGTACTTTGTCTTATCCCGGGTGAAGGATGGCTTCAACGGTGGAGGACGCCTCAGGTAGGTCTTGCCCTCAATCTCCATGAGGATCTTCGTTCTCGGGGCGAGAAGGGGAGTGAAGTTCCCCTGAATTGCGGGGGCGTTCCTCGGCCTCGGTGCTGGTCGGGAGCTCTGAGCTGGCAGTCTCGGCCTCCGCGCTTTAGGCTTCTCGATTGGCGTCGGCCCCTTCAACGGCTTCCCGTCGAGCTCCCTTCTCGTACGATCCGCCTCCTCAGCGTGGATGTACTTCTGAGCCCGGAAGAGTAGCTCGGCGTAGGTCTTCGGGGGCTTTTTGTCGAGCGAATAGATCAGGCGGGAAGTCCTGAGCCCTCGCTTTAGAGCCAGCATTACCACTGGCTCCTCCAGGCTGTAAATCTCCAATGCAGCGACCTTGAAGCGAGCCACGTAATCTTGTAGCGGCTCACAGTCTTGCTGCCTGATGGAGAAGAGGCTGTCTGCCTCGCGTGGCATCCTCCGACAGGCATCAAAATGGACCATGAACTTCTGCCCTAGCTGGGCAAAAGAGCTGATGCTTTCTGGCTCGAGGCGGGTGAACCACACCCTCTCCGCCTTCCGAAGAGTAGCTGGGAAGGCGACGCACAGAAGGACATCGATAGCCCCCTGGACCCTCATAAGGGCTCGGTAGCTTTCCAGGTGGTCCAGGGGGTCGATGGTCCCGTCGTAGGGATCCACCTGCGGCATGCGGAACCGACGGGGAATTGGCTCCGTTTGGATCTCCTGAGAGAATGGGGGGCGGGAATCATAGCCCGCTGGCTCACTAGTGGAGCCAGGCAAGTTGGCAAACTGGCGGGCAAACTTCGCCAGCTTGCAGTCGTGCTCCTCCAGGCGCTTCTCCACCAGGCGCCTGATGGCTTCATCTATGGACCCCTCCGCTGAGGGGGGCGGAGATGGAGACGTAGACTCGCGGCGCCCATGGCGAGGAGCTTTACCCTTCCTGTCTTGAAGGGGTTTTGGTGCCCCCGGCCAAGGCACGGTGAGCAGCTTTCTTCATCAGTAGAGCTGGCCCGCCGTCGCTTCATCGAGGCCTGGTGAGTACCTCGAGGGTCTGTGGATGCCCGCACTCCTCCCATGGAAGGATCGCGAGCTATCGCGGGGTGCTGCGGCATGGGCCGCAGGGGTCTCTGGCTGTTTATGGGTAGCCAGGGACCGGTGCTGGTGCTGATGCTGGAGCTGGCGCACCGCCGCAGTGAGAGTGTGCATCTGCTGGGCAAGTGCGGTTAGCTGGGTCTCCAGTGGGGGCGGTTGAACCAGGGTAGGCACTTCCGTCTCCGGTCCGTGCGGGTTCTCGTGAGAAGGGGATGCCTCCGCATGGCTGGGAGAAGCTCCCCTTGCTCGGGTGGTCACCATCCTCCCAATGGACCAGCTAAGCAGGGTTTGAACTGGATCAAGTATTGTTCCCCCTACCTAGTGCGCCAATCTGTTGCCGCATGGATCGTCGTGGCCCGTAGCTGCTGATGGTGTCGGGTGGTCTGCGTTCATCCATCGGGGATGCCTCTGGTGTCTCGTGACCTGCAAGATAGCCAGCATTAGTGACCCAGGCTGGGGATTCCGACGGGGGCACTCCGACGGTCAAGTCAGTAACGATCCAGGGGAACAGATCCTCCTGGTCCAACCCCTCGGGATGAGCTCCACGCTAGGAGGAGTGAGTGAAGTGTATGAGAGTATGAGTGAGCTGGGAAATATGATGGCCGAGATGGTCTTGCCCTCCTCTCTGGCCTCTCTCCCCTTCTCTTTCTCTTTGTGGTGGATGTGTTGTTAGAAAATTGAGTGCTCTCCTGTGTTGAGAATGCCGTTCTTACCTCTTTTGAAAAAAATAAGTGTTACCTTTCTTTTGCTTATTCTCGCTGGGTCCTTTCCTGCGGCTTGCCTCGAGGTTCTCCCATGCTGTCAGACGGGTATGACGGGCTATCGTGTCATGAACGGTACGCCTTCTTTATTGGATACCTGGAGAAGCTTCCACAAGCCTCTGACATTCCTTCGATTTGCCCTTCTTGGAAGCCTGACAAGGCTTCGACTGTTGTGCCGCTGCTCTCGGGAATCACGCTCCTTGGTGGGGTCTTTTTCCTGGTCGTACGGCAAGTTGGTAGGGGGCATAGTTCCCTGATGTGAGCTCCCTTTCTTCTTGGTGTGAATGGCGGCCGTGGGCATTAATGATGACGTGGCAGGTGCTGTCGTACGGTCCTCGAAAGGGGCCCGCCACTGTCTTCGGATGGGAGGTGCTGCTTCCTTGGCGGTTGATATCTTGATTTGCATTGGAGGCCGAGCTGGGAAGATGGGGCCCTCTTGCAGGGGGCCCGCCTTGCGGTGGCTTGGCTATGCGGAGAGGAGCCGAGCTCGACACCAGGCCAGAGGGGCCCAGTTTTGACCGAGCTCGGGCTGGCTGAGATGTGCCCAGGCCAGGGGACCCGGCCTCGAAGGGGTCCCACGTGGCGAAGAAGGCTTGAGCTCGACTTCGGACCACGGGGTTCGACCTCGGGCTCGAAAGGTCTGCATCTGGTGGGATTTGAGCTCGGCTCCGACCTAGGCGCCCCGACCTGGCGGGTACCAACCTGGCGGAGGACGGAGCCCGGCTTCAACGGGCGGCCCCGTCGGCATCGGGGAGCTCAGCCCGGCGAAGGGGCCGATAGTGGGGATCCGGCGTGGCATCAATAAAGGCTCCACGTCAGGCTTCTTGCTCCACGTCAGCGATCCGGTCATATCAAAAATCATTCATTATTCAAGAAGGGCAGCTATTAATGGAGTTATCTACAAGCTTGACTTTTTCAAAGCTTTTGATTAAGTATCTCATTGTTACTTGGTGAAGCTTCTGAGCCACCGCTATTTTTCAATAAAAAGGGTTGGGTGGATTAGGAATATCATTGGTTCCTCTAAAGTTGCTATGTCTGTCAATAGCAAAGTGGAGATTGGATTCGTTGCAACCAAGGTCTCAAGCAAAGTGATCCCTTATCACATTTTCTTTTTATTGATGTAGCTATATCCACTTTGTCGAATGTTTTATAGGGCACCGTCTGAAGGGATCTTTGAGGGACTTGGAAATCCATGGATCCATGGAGGTACAAAAACTTTTCAGTATGCAGATGACACACTAGGATTCTTATAAGCTAAAAAGGATTACATTGCCATTTTGAAGCTCATCCTCTTCAACTTTGAACAAGCATCCAGGCTTGCCATTAACTTTTAGAAGAGCTATATCTCTTCCATGGGCCTTTCTTCCTCTTTTGAAGCTAATTGTGCCTCTTGGCTTAATTGCCCTATTGCACTACTACCTATCAAATATCTCAGACTCCCTTGGGTAGCAAGAAACTCTCTAAAGTTGATTGCATTCTGGCATAACGGATGGAATCTAGACTTACCTCTTGAAAAACTAATCTCCTTTCTTTCATTGGCGATCTCACATTGGTAAACTCAGTCCTTACATCTCTGCCTTTATATTTCATGTCTCTTCAGGTTGCTAACTTGGGTAGTGAAAAAGATTGATGGCTATCGGTGATCTTTTTTATGGAATGAACGTTCTTCTTCCAACTATATCTCTTGCAAAGCGAATTGAAAAATTGTGCGCCTTCATAAGGATGAAGGGGATCTTGAGGTCAACGGCATTGGTCAATTAAACACCTCTATTCTTGCTAAATGGGGTTGAAGACTGCTCTCTAAGGATACTAGTCTTTGGAGGATCCAAATATCTTTTGCTTATCATAAAAATAGGTGACTTTCTAGTAGTTGGAAGCCAATTAGGCATTGCTCAAACATGCGGCATGACATTGCCTACACTTTACCTACGTTTTGGAATTGGATTCAACACATCATTGGCAATGGCAAGGATACCCTCTTCTAGAAGGATGTTTGGATTTGTGATACCTCCCTTCAATACATCTTTCCTTCTCTCTTTTCCATACTGGACTTCAATAAGGTGGAAATTTAAACTCCGATGCAATGATAATTCGGAAACCAGGTTCAAATACACTTAGTTGTGCAATCTCCTTGCAATGATCTTTTTAAATTAGGCGGAGGATAAACTCCACCAAAAAGTTGATTTTAGTGGGTCTTTTACCACTTCTCTGATGTATAGGTTCATCAATTCTACATGAATCAAGTGTAGGTTTGCTGCCTCTATCTGGATCCTCTTCGTGCAATTAAAGGTCAAATGTTTTATGTGAATATGTTGGAAAAAAAAGCTCAATACCAGAGAACTTCTCAGCAGGAAGCTAGGTCATAATTTGGACAACTGTGTTATCTATAATTATACTTCAAACTCAGTTAATTACCTCTTCTTCAAATGCACTCTTTTTTCTAAACTTTGGAAGTGTTTTTACTCGACTTTTGGTGTGTTACACCCACTGTCTTCTTTTAGGTTGTTTTGCTTTGAATGGTTGAAAAGAACCCTCTCCGACGAACGACCGGAAGTTCTTCAACGTCGCCGGTGAGTCCCTTTAAATTATTTTCATTTTTTTTTTGGAAAATTTCTGGTTGTTTTTGGATTTTTTCCGATTCGGATTGTGGCCGTTCGCCACCGCTGCAGTCGCCGTCGCCGTCACCTGCTATCGCCGGACCGTGGAGCCCTGCTGCAACCATCCCGTGATTGCCGGCAGTGGGGGAGAGGAAGAAATCGGGTCGGCCGAGGAGGACGTAGGGGTGTTCGGGAGAAAGAAAAGAAAAGAGAAAGAAAGAAAAGAAAAGGAAAAAAAAGGGGGGGTTTTGTACTGCCAGAGAAAAAAATAAATAAAAAAATAAAAAATATATAATAAGAGGAGAGAGAAGGAGGAGAGAGAAGGAGGAGAGAGAAAGAGGAGAGAGAAGGAGGAGAGAGAGAAGGAAGAGGAGAGGGAAAGAGGAGAGAGAAGGAGGAGGAGAGAGAATGAGGAGAGAGAATGAGGAGAGAGAAAGAGGAGAGAGAAGGAAGGGAGAGAAGGAAGAGAGAGAAAATCAAGGATTTTTTTAAGATTTGAGAAAAAAATTGAGAATTTAGTTTTAATTAAAATTATTTATTTGTGTAGAGAGTCAGTCTCCTAAGCGGGGAGGCGTCGCACCGATTTCGGGTACGGAGTAGTTCAGGTGTGGATAGTTGGTTTTGATTGGTAAGGACTTCTAAACTTGATCACCCGTAATATTGATATTTTACATGACCTGATTTGATCCGAGCATATATTCATGCATGGTAGTTTTCGGATAACATGATTTGATTTCCAAGTTACGGAACGAGTTTGTTGTTAATGTTATTTGCATTTGCCAAGTGATCTTGAAATGTGTTTGATCGTGATATCGATCGTTGGAAAGTGACATGATCTGACTATGTGAGAAGAAATGATAAAGTGTTAAGTGAACTGGTGTTTGGAGTAGCCATGCCATGGCGGTACTGTGGTTTCTCAGTGTGCCCATCACAGGCTGGAGTGTGACAATTTGTGTGCCAGTCACAGGCTGGAGTGTGACAATAGTGTGCTCGTCACAGGCTGGAGTGTGACAATAGTGTGCCAGTCACAGGCTGGAGTGTGACAATAGTGTGCCAGTCACAGGCTGGAGTATGACCGTGGCTAGTCCAGAACCCTAAAGATAATGGTTAAATAATTAGAAATTCTAAAAGAAACAAATGAAAAAAAAAAATTCCAAAGTTTTTGGTTAAACATGAAATCTGAATTGTTTAATTTCGTCATATGTTATGCTAATATTTTGTTGTTTTCATATACATGTATATTATTATTGGTGATCATTTGGAATCCTTACTGGGCTATGTAGCTCACTCACTATCATTTGTTTTCTTTCAGAGAACCAGGATACTTAAAGAGGATCTGGGCTGGGCATGAGACGGAGCTTCTTAATTGTTGAGCTAATAGTTAGTTAGTTTCGGTTACTGATGTTTGTGAGTTAGTAGACCAATTAATGACATCGATTTAAATACTGAATTGTACATTTGTTATTGATTTGTTTATATAATATTAATTTAACTCGGATATATTTGAATTGTTGTGTACCTAGGCCTTGCATAATCTCTAGGGTAAAACCTAGGGTTTGTGCGGCTGGTCACGTAGCCGATTCCGGTACTGGATTCGGGGCGTGACAGAGTGGTATCAAAGCAAACCAGGTTTTAGGATCTTAGGATGTAAGCTCAACGAGAGAGAGTGTGGGTTGATCCATATGTGGGGTAGATTTTATGTCATGATTGTTTTGACCATCTGAGTGTTAGTTGTATACTAATAACGATTGGTGTAGGTTTTTCATGGCGCGTGGTAGTGGACGTGGACATGTTAGGAGGCCCACAAGATTTGCTGATGGAGCAAATGCTTGGGATCCTATTGAGCAGCATGAGAATGCTGGAGCTTAATCTGATAATGAGGAACATTCACAGGACCCAATGCCGAATCTGGTGGACAACACTGGTAATGAGGATCATCACCATGAACCAGTGCTCAATCTTTTGGATAACACCCCGGAGACTGGAACTGCTGAAACAGGAACACCGGGTGGATCTGGAGTTCAGCCTGGGGACCAGATGGGTCTTCCTCAGCTATTACAAATTTTAGTGCAGCAGCAAGCTACTGTAAGAGCTGATACACTAAGATTTATGGAAGCCCAACAGCAACAGCAGCAATTTATGCAATAGTTATTATTATAACGACAACAGCCAGAAGTCAGAATTCCTCAAGAATGATCAATTATACTAATAGATTTCAAGAAGTATGCGCCACCGGTATTCAAGGAGACTTCTGATCCCATGGAGGCAGAAGGATGGCTTAAAGCTGTTGAGAAAGTTTTCCAAGCCTGGCGGTGTCCAGAAGAGGAGAAAGTTACATTCGCTACCTTTTTATTGCAAGATGAGGCAGCTGCTTGGTGGGAACTGGAGCTTGGAAAACAAGGACCAAATGATACACCTTTTACCTGGACAGATTTTAGAAAGGTTTTCTATGAGAGATATTTTCCTCAAAATGTTCGGGTACAAAAATTTCGAGAATTTGATCGCTTGGAGCAAGGTACTTTAACTGTTTCTCAGTATGCCTCAAAGTTTGAGGAATTGTCGAGATATGCTCCATCACTCTTAGCTGATGAAGGAATCCGGGCCAGAAAATTTGAAAATGGACTTAGAAGTCAGATCTAGCATCAAGTGATTGCTTTTGAGCTACCAACTTATAAAGAGGTTGTTAATAAAGCATTAATTATAGAAAGGGGATTAGATGTGGCTCAAGCTGAAAGAGAAAAAGCATTAAAGAAGAGATCTGGAACAAGAGGGAATCAAGGCCAATTCTATAAAGGTACCAATGCAAAAATAAGGAAGCTTGACAATGTTACTTCAGATGACAAGACTCAATCAAAGAGTGACGTCATGTGCTTTAAGTGTGGTGGTTCCCATTATAAGCGGGATTGTACGTGTCCAGATGAGTGGAAGTGCCATAACTATGGTAAATCGGGACATAAGGTAGTTGTGTGTCCCTCTGGTCAGGGGTCACAGCACCAATTACCTCGTGAAAAACATCAACTTGAAGGACAATAGAAATCAATAACTCAGGGACGGGTTTATTCACTCATCCAGCAGGATGCTAATGCATCAAATTCTGTAGTGACAGGTATGATCAAATTATTTTCCAATAATGCTTATGTTCTTTTTGATACTGGTGCTACACACTCTTTCATATCTGTTAGATTGGTTAGGGAAAATAATGAGTTAACCCCGACATCTTTAGAATTTGAACTCTGTATTTCCACTCCTAGTGGGGATGTTTTTGTGGTTAATCAAATCTACAAGAAATGTAGATTGAATATTGAAGGTAGAATAATGGAAGCCGATTTGATAGTCATGGATATGAAAGATTTCGATATAATCCTTGGAATGGATTGGCTGATAGCAAACCATGCTTCCATCAACTATTTTGAGAAAATTATGAAATTTCAAATTCCTGATCAGTCAGAGTTCTATTTTAAGGGTAACAAGTTAACCCTTATGAGGAGGGTAATTTTGGCTTTTATTGCCAAGCGACTCCTCAGACAAGGTTGTGAAGGATTTCTGGCAACGGTGATAGATACTCGACAACAGGAGCTTAAGCTGGAAGACATACCTATTGTGAAAGAATTTTCGGAGGTCTTTCCCGATGATCTGCCAAGATTACTTCTCGATAGAGAGATTGAGTTCTCTATCGATCTTATACCAGGTACAGGTGCTATCTCCAAAGCTCCTTATAGAATGGCTCCGGCAGAATTAAAAGAACTTAAGGAGCAATTGCAAGAACTGTTGGATAAAGGATTTATCAGACCTAGCGTGTCTCCCTGGGGTGCTCCAGTCTTATTTGTAAAGAAGAAGGATAGAAGTTTTCAGCTTTGCATTGATTATTGAGAATTAAACAAAGTGACTATAAGGAACAAATATCCCTTACCAAGGATTGATGATCTATTTGATCAATTTCAGGGAGCACAGGTATTCTCAAAAATTGATCTTCGTTCTGGTTATCATCAATTGAAGATAAAGACAGATGATGTACCAAAGACAGCTTTTAGAACCAGATATGGATACTATGAATTTTTGGTTCTACCTTTTGGTCTAACAAATGCACCTGCAGTTTTCATGGATCTCATGAACCGAGTGTTTAGACCATATCTGGATCAATTTGTAGTAGTATTTATTGATGATATACTGATATATTCAAAAAGTCTACAGGCACAAGAGGAGCACTTAAAGATAGTATTACAAATACTCAAGGAGGAGAAATTATTTGCCAAGCTAAAAAAATGTGACTTTTGGTTGGACAGAATTTTCTTCCTTGGCCATGTTATTTTTAAGGATTGTATTTCTGTGGATCCAAAGAAAGTGGAAGCAGTGGTAGAGTGGGAGAGACCCACTAATGTGTCCGAAGTTCGTAGTTTCCTGGGATGGCAGGATATTATCGAAGGTTTGTTGAAGGATTTTCTCTTATTGCTATACCCTTAACTCGCCTGACCCAGAAACGAACAAAATTTGAATGGACAGATGATTGTGAGCAGAGTTTTCAAGAATTGAAGAAATGGTTAATCACTGCCCCAGTATTGACTGTTCCTGCGGAGACGGGGGAGTTTTGCATATATAGTGATGCATCTCGAAAGGGTCTCGGTTGTGTGCTAATGCAAAATGGAAAGGTGATAGCCTATGCTTCTAGACAGCTGAAATCATATGAGTCAAATTATCACACTCATGACTTGGAGTTAGCAGCCATAGTTTTTGCTTTAAAGATATGGAAACATTACCTGTATGGTAGTCGTTGTGAAATCTTTACAGATCATAAAAGTTTAAAATATATATTTACTCATAAGGAATTGAACTTAAGATAGAGAAGATGGTTGGAACTATTAAAGGATTATGATCTGACTATCAACTACCATCCAGGAAAGGCAAATGTTGTAGCTGATGCCCTGAGTAGGAAAATCCTGAGTAAGTTGGCAACTTTAATTACTAATCAAAAGCACATCATAATGGATCTGGAAAGATCAGAGATCGAGGTACGAATTCATAATTCTGGAATGCAATTAGCAAATATTATGGTACAACCTTTCCTGATTGACAAAATTAAATCAGCTCAGAAGGAAGATTTAGAGCTTCAGAAAATTAGAGAGACAGTTGAGTCTAGTGTGCAATCTGAATTTACTATATATGAAGATGGTACCTTAAGATTTGGTAACAGATTATGTGTTCCTAAACTTGCAGAATTAAAAATGAAATTATGGAAGAAGCACATAGTTCAGTATATATGATGCATCCGGGTAGTACAAAAATGTATCGAGATCTACGTGAAAACTTTTGGTGGTCTGGTATGAAAAAAGATATAGCTCAGTATGTGGCTCAATGTTTGGTGTGTCAACAGGTAAAAGCTGAGCATCAAAGACCTACTGGACCATTGCAGTCTCTTACGATTCCTCAGTGAAAATGGGAGCACATTACCATGGACTTTGTGACAGGGTTACCCAAAACTCCTAAGGGAAATAATACGATGTGGGTGATTGTGGATCGACTAACGAAGTCAGCTCATTTCTTATCTTTTCGTATCGGACTCTCTCTAGAAAAATTAGCAAACTTGTACATAGAACAAATTGTGAGACTAAATGGGATTCCAATTTCTATAGTATCGGATCGAGATAGTAGGTTTGTTTCACAATTTTGGAAGAGTCTTCATAAAGCATTGGGGACCAAATTAAGTTTTAGTACAGCTTTTCATCCCCAAACCGATGGACAGTCTGAGCGAACCATCCAGATTCTGGAAGACATGTTGAGAGCTTGTGTTATGGACTTGGGTGGTGCTTGGGACTGTCATCTATCGTTAATAGAATTTGCCTACAATAATAGTTATCAAGCCAGCATTCAGATGGCGTCTTTTGAGGCTTTATATGGTAGAAAGTGTAGATCTCCTATCTGCTGGGATGATGTAGGAGAAAGAAAATTGTTGGGTCCAGAAATAGTGCAACAAATAGTGAAGAAGGTACAAATGATCAGAGAACGTTTGCGTACTGCTCAAAGCCGACAGAAAAGTTATGCTGATAAAAGGCGAAGAGAGCTGGAATTCAATGTTGATGATTATGTTTTTTTGAAAGTATCTCCCACAAAGGGTGTGATGGATTTGGTGTACGAGGAAAATTGAGCCCGAGATTTGTGGGACCATTTGAGATTTTGGATAAGGTTGGTGATGTGGCTTACCGATTAGCGCTACCATCAGTTATATCTGGAGTGCATAACATGTTTCATGTATCTATGTTACGGAAATACATTCCTGATCCTAATCATGCAATAGATTATGTGCCTTTGCAACTTCGAGAGGATTTGACCTATGAGGAGGTGCCGTTACGAATTGTCGACAGTAAGGAACGAAAATTGAGACACCGAATCATACCTTATGTGAAGGTGCAATGGAGCAATCATAGTGAAAGAGAAGCTACATGGGAACTTGAAGCAGAGATGCGAACAAAATATCCACAGCTTTTCGAAATACCAGGTACGTAAATTTCGAGGACGAAATTTTTTTAACGTGGGGAGAATGTAAAACTGGGCTTGGGCTGAAATCGGCAGACCCAGCCGACTTCAACCCAAATGAAAAAAAAAAAAAGAGTCGGACAGGATGAAGAAACTAGAATAGGGGAGCCGAGATCTCCCTAGTCGGTCGGAGTTTTCGCCGGAAAACTCGGTGGGAGAATCGTGAGGGGAGTGGGAGTTGATCGGCGATGGGTTTTGGATGGATTGGGACTCAGTGGTAGAGTTTTACACGAAGAGGGAACTCTCGTTTTTCTTTAAAAATCCCTCACCGCCGCCCCTAGAACCACCATCACACTCTCTCTCCCTCTCCGACGAATGACCGAAAGTTCTTCAACGTCGCCGGTGAGTCCCTTCCAATTATTTTCAATTTTTTTTGGGAAATTTCTGGTTGTTTTTGGATTTTTTCTGGTTCGGATTGTGGCCGTTCGCCGTCGCTGCAGTCGCTGCAGTCGCCGCCGCCGCCGTCGTCGCCACCACCTGCTGTCGCCGGCCTGGAGCCCTGCTGCAACCACCCCGTGGTTGCCAACAGTGGGGGAGAGGAAGAAATCGGGTCGGCCGAGAAGGACGCAGGGGTGTTCGGGAGAAAGAAAAGAAAAGAGAAAGAAAGAAAAGAAAAGGAAAAAAAAGGGGGGTTCTATATGGCCAGAGAAAAAAAAATAAATATATATATAATCAGAGGAGAGAGAAGGAGGAGAGAGAAGGAGGAGAGAGAAAGAGGAGAGAGAAGGAAGAGGAGAGAGAAGGAGGAGGAGAGAGAAGGAGGAGAGAGAAGGAAGGGAGAGAAGGAAGAGAGAGATAATCATGGATTTTTTTTAAGATTTGAGAAAAAAATTGAGAATTTAGTTTTAATTAAAATTATTTATTTGTGTAGAGAGTCAGTCTCCTAAGCGGGGAGGTGTCGCACCGATTTCGGGTATGGAGTAGTTCAGGTGTGGATAGTTGGTTTTGATTGGTAAGGACTTCTAAACTTGATCACCCGTAATATTGATATTTTACATGACCTGATTTGATCGAGCATATATTCATGCATGGTAGTTTTCGGATAACATGATTTGATTTCCGGGTTACGGAACGAGTTTGTTGTTAATGTTGTTTGCATTTGCCAAGTGATCTCGAAATGTGTTTGATCGTGATATCGATCGTTGGAAAGTGACATGATCTGACTATGTGAGAAGAAATGATAAAGTGTTAAGTGAACTGGTGTTTGGACTAGCCATGCCATGGCGGTACCGTGGTTTCTCAGTGTGCCCATCATAGGCTGGAGTGTGATAATTTGTGTACCAGTCACAGGCTGGAGTGTGACAATAGTGTGCCCGTCACAGGCTGAGTGTGACAACAGTGTACCCGTCACAGGCTGGAGTGTGACAATAGTGTGCCAGTCACAGGTTGGAGTGTGACCGTGGCTAGTCCAGAACCCTAAAGATAATGGTTAAATAATTGGAAATTCTAAAAGAAACAAATGAAAAAAAAAATTCCAAAATTTTTGGTTAAACATGAAATCTGAATTGTTTGATTTCGTCACATGTTATGCTAATGTTTTATTGTTTTCATATACATGTATATTATTATTGGTGATCATTTGGAACCCTTACTAGGCTATGTAGCTCACTCCCTATCATTTGTTTTCTTTCAGAGAACCAGGATACTTAAAGAGGATCTGGGCTAGGCGTAAGACGGAGCTTCTTAATTGTTGAGCTAATAGTTAGTTAGTTTCGGTTACTGATGTTTGTGAGTCAGTAGACCAATTAATGACATCGATTTAAATACTGAATTGTACATTTGTTATTGATTTGTTTATATAATATTAATTTAACTCGGATATATTTGAATTTTTGTGTACCTAGGCCTTGCATAATCTCTAGGGTAAAACCTAGGGTTTGTGCGGCTGGTCACGTAGCCGATTCCGGTACTGGATTCGGGGCGTGACAGAGTGGTATCAAAGCAAACCAGGTTTTAGGATCTTAGGATGTAAGCTCAACGAGAGAGAGTGTGGGTTGATCCATATGTGGGGTAGATTTTATGTCATGATTGTTTTGACCATCTGAGTGTTAGTTGTATACTAATAACGATTGGTGTAGGTTTTTCATGGCGCGTGGTAGTGGACGTGGACGTGTTAGGAGGCCCACAAGATTTGCTGATGGAGCAAATGCTTGGGATCCTATTGAGCAGCATGAGAATGCTGGAGCTTAATCTGATAATGAGGAACATTCACAGGACCCAATGCCGAATCTGGTGGACAACACTGGTAATGAGGATCATCACCATGAACCAGTGCTCAATCTTTTGGATAACACCCCGGAGACTGGAACTGCTGAAACAGGAACACCGGGTGGATCTGGAGTTCAGCCTGGGGACCAGATGGGTCTTCCTCAGCTATTACAAATTTTAGTGCAGCAGCAAGCTACTGTAAGAGCTGATACACTAAGATTTATGGAAGCCCAACAGCAACAGCAGCAATTTATGCAATAGTTATTATTATAACGACAACAGCCAGAAGTCAGAATTCCTCAAGAATGATCAATTATACTAATAGATTTCAAGAAGTATGCGCCACCGGTATTCAAGGAGACTTCTGATCCCATGGAGGCAGAAGGATGGCTTAAAGCTGTTGAGAAAGTTTTCCAAGCCTGGCGGTGTCCAGAAGAGGAGAAAGTTACATTCGCTACCTTTTTATTGCAAGATGAGGCAGCTGCTTGGTGGGAACTGGAGCTTGGAAAACAAGGACCAAATGATACACCTTTTACCTGGACAGATTTTAGAAAGGTTTTCTATGAGAGATATTTTCCTCAAAATGTTCGGGTACAAAAATTTCGAGAATTTGATCGCTTGGAGCAAGGTACTTTAACTGTTTCTCAGTATGCCTCAAAGTTTGAGGAATTGTCGAGATATGCTCCATCACTCTTAGCTGATGAAGGAATCCGGGCCAGAAAATTTGAAAATGGACTTAGAAGTCAGATCTAGCATCAAGTGATTGCTTTTGAGCTACCAACTTATAAAGAGGTTGTTAATAAAGCATTAATTATAGAAAGGGGATTAGATGTGGCTCAAGCTGAAAGAGAAAAAGCATTAAAGAAGAGATCTGGAACAAGAGGGAATCAAGGCCAATTCTATAAAGGTACCAATGCAAAAATAAGGAAGCTTGACAATGTTACTTCAGATGACAAGACTCAATCAAAGAGTGACGTCATGTGCTTTAAGTGTGGTGGTTCCCATTATAAGCGGGATTGTACGTGTCCAGATGAGTGGAAGTGCCATAACTATGGTAAATCGGGACATAAGGTAGTTGTGTGTCCCTCTGGTCAGGGGTCACAGCACCAATTACCTCGTGAAAAACATCAACTTGAAGGATAATAGAAATCAATAACTCAGGGACGGGTTTATTCACTCATCCAGCAGGATGCTAATGCATCAAATTCTGTAGTGACAGGTATGATCAAATTATTTTCCAATAATGCTTATGTTCTTTTTGATACTGGTGCTACACACTCTTTCATATCTGTTAGATTGGTTAGGGAAAATAATGAGTTAACCCCGACATCTTTAGAATTTGAACTCTGTATTTCCACTCCTAGTGGGGATGTTTTTGTGGTTAATCAAATCTACAAGAAATGTAGATTGAATATTGAAGGTAGAATAATGGAAGCCGATTTGATAGTCATGGATATGAAAGATTTCGATATAATCCTTGGAATGGATTGGCTGATAGCAAACCATGCTTCCATCAACTATTTTGAGAAAATTATGAAATTTCAAATTCCTGATCAGTCAGAGTTCTATTTTAAGGGTAACAAGTTAACCCTTATGAGGAGGGTAATTTTGGCTTTTATTGCCAAGCGACTCCTCAGACAAGGTTGTGAAGGATTTCTGGCAACGGTGATAGATACTCGACAACAGGAGCTTAAGCTGGAAGACATACCTATTGTGAAAGAATTTTCGGAGGTCTTTCCCGATGATCTGCCAAGATTACTTCTCGATAGAGAGATTGAGTTCTCTATCGATCTTATACCAGGTACAGGTGCTATCTCCAAAGCTCCTTATAGAATGGCTCCGGCAGAATTAAAAGAACTTAAGGAGCAATTGCAAGAACTGTTGGATAAAGGATTTATCAGACCTAGCGTGTCTCCCTGGGGTGCTCCAGTCTTATTTGTAAAGAAGAAGGATAGAAGTTTTCAGCTTTGCATTGATTATTGAGAATTAAACAAAGTGACTATAAGGAACAAATATCCCTTACCAAGGATTGATGATCTATTTGATCAATTTCAGGGAGCACAGGTATTCTCAAAAATTGATCTTCGTTCTGGTTATCATCAATTGAAGATAAAGACAGATGATGTACCAAAGACAGCTTTTAGAACCAGATATGGATACTATGAATTTTTGGTTCTACCTTTTGGTCTAACAAATGCACCTGCAGTTTTCATGGATCTCATGAACCGAGTGTTTAGACCATATCTGGATCAATTTGTAGTAGTATTTATTGATGATATACTGATATATTCAAAAAGTCTACAGGCACAAGAGGAGCACTTAAAGATAGTATTACAAATACTCAAGGAGGAGAAATTATTTGCCAAGCTAAAAAAATGTGACTTTTGGTTGGACAGAATTTTCTTCCTTGGCCATGTTATTTTTAAGGATTGTATTTCTGTGGATCCAAAGAAAGTGGAAGCAGTGGTAGAGTGGGAGAGACCCACTAATGTGTCCGAAGTTCGTAGTTTCCTGGGATGGCAGGATATTATCGAAGGTTTGTTGAAGGATTTTCTCTTATTGCTATACCCTTAACTCGCCTGACCCAGAAACGAACAAAATTTGAATGGACAGATGATTGTGAGCAGAGTTTTCAAGAATTGAAGAAATGGTTAATCACTGCCCCAGTATTGACTGTTCCTGCGGAGACGGGGGAGTTTTGCATATATAGTGATGCATCTCGAAAGGGTCTCGGTTGTGTGCTAATGCAAAATGGAAAGGTGATAGCCTATGCTTCTAGACAGCTGAAATCATATGAGTCAAATTATCACACTCATGACTTGGAGTTAGCAGCCATAGTTTTTGCTTTAAAGATATGGAAACATTACCTGTATGGTAGTCGTTGTGAAATCTTTACAGATCATAAAAGTTTAAAATATATATTTACTCATAAGGAATTGAACTTAAGATAGAGAAGATGGTTGGAACTATTAAAGGATTATGATCTGACTATCAACTACCATCCAGGAAAGGCAAATGTTGTAGCTGATGCCCTGAGTAGGAAAATCCTGAGTAAGTTGGCAACTTTAATTACTAATCAAAAGCACATCATAATGGATCTGGAAAGATCAGAGATCGAGGTACGAATTCATAATTCTGGAATGCAATTAGCAAATATTATGGTACAACCTTTCCTGATTGACAAAATTAAATCAGCTCAGAAGGAAGATTTAGAGCTTCAGAAAATTAGAGAGACAGTTGAGTCTAGTGTGCAATCTGAATTTACTATATATGAAGATGGTACCTTAAGATTTGGTAACAGATTATGTGTTCCTAAACTTCCAGAATTAAAAAATGAAATTATGGAAGAAGCACATAGTTCAGTATATATGATGCATCCGGGTAGTACAAAAATGTATCGAGATCTACGTGAAAACTTTTGGTGGTCTGGTATGAAAAAAGATATAGCTCAGTATGTGGCTCAATGTTTGGTGTGTCAACAGGTAAAAGCTGAGCATCAAAGACCTACTGGACCATTGCAGTCTCTTACGATTCCTCAGTGAAAATGGGAGCACATTACCATGGACTTTGTGACAGGGTTACCCAAAACTCCTAAGGGAAATAATACGATGTGGGTGATTGTGGATCGACTAACGAAGTCAGCTCATTTCTTATCTTTTCGTATCGGACTCTCTCTAGAAAAATTAGCAAACTTGTACATAGAACAAATTGTGAGACTAAATGGGATTCCAATTTCTATAGTATCGGATCGAGATAGTAGGTTTGTTTCACAATTTTGGAAGAGTCTTCATAAAGCATTGGGGACCAAATTAAGTTTTAGTACAGCTTTTCATCCCCAAACCGATGGACAGTCTGAGCGAACCATCCAGATTCTGGAAGACATGTTGAGAGCTTGTGTTATGGACTTGGGTGGTGCTTGGGACTGTCATCTATCGTTAATAGAATTTGCCTACAATAATAGTTATCAAGCCAGCATTCAGATGGCGTCTTTTGAGGCTTTATATGGTAGAAAGTGTAGATCTCCTATCTGCTGGGATGATGTAGGAGAAAGAAAATTGTTGGGTCCAGAAATAGTGCAACAAATAGTGAAGAAGGTACAAATGATCAGAGAACGTTTGCGTACTGCTCAAAGCCGACAGAAAAGTTATGCTGATAAAAGGCGAAGAGAGCTGGAATTCAATGTTGATGATCATGTTTTTTTGAAAGTATCTCCCACAAAGGGTGTGATGAGATTTGGTGTACGAGGAAAATTGAGCCCGAGATTTGTGGGACCATTTGAGATTTTGGATAAGGTTGGTGATGTGGCTTACCGATTAGCGCTACCATCAGTTATATCTGGAGTGCATAACATGTTTCATGTATCTATGTTACGGAAATACATTCCTGATCCTAATCATGCAATAGATTATGTGCCTTTGCAACTTCGAGAGGATTTGACCTATGAGGAGGTGCCGTTACGAATTGTCGACAGTAAGGAACGAAAATTGAGACACCGAATCATACCTTATGTGAAGGTGCAATGGAGCAATCATAGTGAAAGAGAAGCTACATGGGAACTTGAAGCAGAGATGCGAACAAAATATCCACAGCTTTTCGAAATACCAGGTACGTAAATTTCGAGGACGAAATTTTTTTAACGTGGGGAGAATGTAAAACTGGGCTTGGGCTGAAATCGGCAGACCCAGCCGACTTCAACCCAAATGAAAAAAAAAAAAAGAGTCGGACAGGATGAAGAAACTGGAATAGGGGAGCCGAGATCTCCCTAGTCGGTCGGAGTTTTCGCCGGAAAACTCGGTGGGAGAATCGTGAGGGGAGTGGGAGTTGATCGGCGATGGGTTTTGGATGGATTGGGACTCAGTGGTAGAGTTTTACACGAAGAGGGAACTCTCGTTTTTCTTTAAAAATCCCTCACCGCCGCCCCTAGAACCACCATCACACTCTCTCTCCCTCTCCGACGAATGACCGAAAGTTCTTCAACGTCGCCGGTGAGTCCCTTCCAATTATTTTCAATTTTTTTGGGAAATTTCTAGTTGTTTTTGGATTTTTTCTGGTTCGGATTGTGGCCGTTCGCCGTCGCTGCAGTCGCTGCAGTCGCCGCCGCCGCCGTCGTCGCCACCACCTGCTGTCGCCGGCCTGGAGCCCTGCTGCAACCACCCCGTGGTTGCCAACAGTGGGGGAGAGGAAGAAATCGGGTCGGCCGAGAAGGACGCAGGGGTGTTCGGGAGAAAGAAAAGAAAAGAGAAAGAAAGAAAAGAAAAGGAAAAAAAAGGGGGGGTTCTATATGGCCAGAGAAAAAAAAATAAAATATATATATAATCAGAGGAGAGAGAAGGAGGAGAGAGAAGGAGGAGAGAGAAAGAGGAGAGAGAAGGAAGAGGAGAGAGAAGGAGGAGGAGAGAGAAGGAGGAGAGAGAAGGAAGGGAGAGAAGGAAGAGAGAGATAATCATGGATTTTTTTTAAGATTTGAGAAAAAAATTGAGAATTTAGTTTTAATTAAAATTATTTATTTGTGTAGAGAGTCAGTCTCCTAAGCGGGGAGGTGTCGCACCGATTTCGGGTATGGAGTAGTTCAGGTGTGGATAGTTGGTTTTGATTGGTAAGGACTTCTAAACTTGATCACCCGTAATATTGATATTTTACATGACCTGATTTGATCCGAGCATATATTCATGCATGGTAGTTTTCGGATAACATGATTTGATTTCCGGGTTACGGAACGAGTTTGTTGTTAATGTTGTTTGCATTTGCCAAGTGATCTCGAAATGTGTTTGATCGTGATATCGATCGTTGGAAAGTGACATGATCTGACTATGTGAGAAGAAATGATAAAGTGTTAAGTGAACTGGTGTTTGGACTAGCCATGCCATGGCGGTACCGTGGTTTCTCAGTGTGCCCATCATAGGCTGGAGTGTGATAATTTGTGTACCAGTCACAGGCTGGAGTGTGACAATAGTGTGCCCGTCACAGGCTGAGTGTGACAACAGTGTACCCGTCACAGGCTGGAGTGTGACAATAGTGTGCCAGTCATAGGTTGGAGTGTGACCGTGGCTAGTCCAGAACCCTAAAGATAATGGTTAAATAATTGGAAATTCTAAAAGAAACAAATGAAAAAAAAAAATTCCAAAATTTTTGGTTAAACATGAAATCTGAATTGTTTGATTTCGTCACATGTTATGCTAATGTTTTATTGTTTTCATATACATGTATATTATTATTGGTGATCATTTGGAACCCTTACTAGGCTATGTAGCTCACTCCCTATCATTTGTTTTCTTTCAGAGAACCAGGATACTTAAAGAGGATCTGGGCTAGGCGTAAGACGGAGCTTCTTAATTGTTGAGCTAATAGTTAGTTAGTTTCGGTTACTGATGTTTGTGAGTCAGTAGACCAATTAATGACATCGATTTAAATACTGAATTGTACATTTGTTATTGATTTGTTTATATAATATTAATTTAACTCGGATATATTTGAATTTTTGTGTACCTAGGCCTTGCATAATCTCTAGGGTAAAACCTAGGATTTGTGTGGCCGGTCACGTAGCCGATTCCGGTACTGGATTCGGGACGTGACAGGCTTCTAGAGTCCCCCATGGCTATCTTTGGATCAATACAAGCCCTTTTGAAGTGGGTCGATCGGACCTTAGCAGAAGTGGATCGGTCGGACCTTAGCAAGAGTAGGTCTGCTGGACATCAGCAGGAGTGGGCCGGCCGGACCTTAGAGGAGTGGACCGCTCGGACCTCAGCTGGAATGGATCGATCGGACCTCAGCAAGAGTAGGTCGATCGGACCTCAGCAGGAATGGGCTGATCGTACCTCAGCAAGAGTGGGTCGGTCGAACCTCATCAAGAGTGGGTCAGCCGGACTTCAGCAGGAGTGGGTCGATTGGACCTTAGCAAGAATGGGCCGATCGTACCTCAGCAGGAGTGGGTCGGCCGGACTTCAGCTGAAGTGGGTCGATCGGAGCTCAGCATGAATGGGCCGATCGTACTTCAGCGGGAGTGGGCCAGTCGGATCTTAGCTGGAGTGGGTCGATCGGACCTCAGCTAAAGTGAGTCGATCGAGCCTCAGCAGGAGTGGGCCAATTGGACCTTAGTCGGAGTGGGTCACTCGAACTTCAGCAGGAGTGGGCCAGTCGGATCTCAGCAAGAGTGGGTCAGCCGAACCTCAGCAGGAGTGGGTCGATCAGATTTCAGTTGGAGTGGGTCGATTGGACCTCAGCAGGAATGGGCCAATCATACCTCAGCGGGAGTGGGTTGGTCGGACCTCAGCTGGAGTGGGTCGATCGGACCTCGGCAGGAGTTGGCCGATCGGACCTCGGCAGGAGTGGGCCGATCGGACCTCGGCAGGAGTGGGCCGATCGGACCTCAGCCGGAGTGGGTCGCTCGAACTTCAGCAAGAGTGGGCTGGTCGGATTTCAGCAAGAGTGGGTCGATCGAACCTCAGCAGGAATGGACCGATCGTACCTCAGTAGGAGTGGGTCGGTCATACCTTAGCTGGAGTGGGTCGATCGGACCTCAGCAGGAATGGACCGATCGTACCTCAGCTGGAGTGGGCCGGTTAGACCTCAGTTGGAGTGGGTCGATCGGACCTTAACTGGAGTGGGTCGATCGGATCTGAGCAGGAATGGGTCACTCGGACCTCAGCAGGAATGGGTCACTCGGACCTCAGCGCCAATTTGGTTCGAAGGTGAGCCAATTGGGTATGACATTACTCATAGCACTTAGCCGGTCTTGTTAGAAGGAGCATAATGCAAAATTGTTTCTTCAAAGGACATCCTCCCCAACATCAATGGCTTCTAATGCAATAACTCTCTTCCATGATTGGTCGGTTCTTTGTAAGACCTCAGAGCCTGGAGAATTCAGCAAAATCTGGAGAAAAATTAATGGAGTTCATTTGTTGATCACTTGAATTTAACCTTGTCAAATTCTTCCTTCTACTTTATCCCCTATTTCTGTGTTTGAAAATAAAGTCATCCCCAGTGTTTATTAGTCAGTTTTCCTTTCTATTTTTTTTGTAATTTTTCCTTCTCTCTTGTACCTTTTTTTTGGTAATAAATGTGGCTAGCTTCTATCCCCCATTTCTTCGCAAAAAAAAAAAAATTCCAAGGTCCTTCACCCTTGGGCATTTAAGTTCCAATAACTTAGGTGGTGGGCTACTAATGGCCCGAACTATAACTAAGCTGGTAGGCTGGTAGATCGGGTCTATCCAATAATTGGAGCCTTTAAAGCATGGTTGGGAGTTGGGAGAAGAAAAGAAAAGATTGGTGAGTACATAAAAGAAAAGAAAGAATTGGAAATAAATTTTAATTCTTTTCTCTTGATTGGAAGTTTAACAAAAGAAAAGAAATAATTTCTTCTTTTCTTGGTTGGAAGTAGAGAAGAAAAAGAAAGAAAGGAAATGATATAATTTTTTTTTATTTTTAGAGGGATAAGATATGGATTACAAAAAATTTCACTTACATGCATGCAATTCTTTTCTATCCAATTATGTTTATTTTAAGAGAGAAAAAAACTGTAGATTTAGGAGGATTTGTTTTTTCTTCATTTCTCTCCTTTTCCTTCATTTTCTTTTAAAAAAAATCTCTCAACTAAGAAAAAAATTAACTTTCTCCTCTTTTTTTTTAAATTTGTTTTCCTATTCCTCTCTCCCAACCAGGCTCTTAAGATAAGCAGATCGCTTCCAAAGTCTTGATACAATATATCCTAACTTGCTTTCAAATCATAATATACAGGAATCCCATCATGCTTTCATGATATGCCTTGAGAGCCTCCTTAACAAGATTCTTCTTCTCTTTATTCTTTGGCTGTAATTTTTTTCCTTAATGAAATTGTATGGCTAATGGTAATTGCCCCACCTTTGCCTCCTTTCAACCCAAAAAAATGATTGTCTTGAAAGCCTGAGCTGTACAGCCATACCCATGTGATCAATCCCATCTGATCCATCCACCTCAATTTTAGAAATCTAGTTTACCTTCTTCTTGCACGGAGGAAATTGGTGCAATTTTTAAAGCCTTGAGGCTGATTCAATTCCTTCCTCTCAGCAACCATTAAGCTCCAGATTCCTCAAGTTGGTCAACAGGCTTCTCCTTTTATGGTGCTCTCTCTCTCTCTCTCTCTCTCTCTCTCTCTCTCTCTCTCTCTCTCTCTCTTGATGAAGTGTAAGGTGGCTTGACACTATTTTGCTCAGCAAAATATTTGAGCATTTTAAAATAAAGTTGAAAGAACCAAGAGGATGCATCTACCCTGCTTTCAACAAATAACTTTCATTTTTGATCTATCATCCAACCATCAAAACCCCTCAAATTATTGTAGAGCCGCTTTCCTACTTCTTGGTCATCCAATGAAAAACCGTATCCTGACTGCACACGGAGTCCAGACAAATTTGAGGCCCCCCACCCCAAAAAAAAATCATGTGGCCGCTTTCAACATTTGAAAACAACACCATCCAAAGTCTTGCTTGATTTTGATTTGGAATAATTGTATTCACACAACATTTAACATTTTCCCATCATACTGAGGTCATCCCAGAAAGCAAAGCTCTTCCCTCCTTGCAATTCCACCTTCCTACCCACCCAAATATTGTGTGGCAGCGGTTTCCAACCTCGACGTCAGAATCTGTCCTGATATATTTGGCCAATGAGAAAGATACTCTTCGAAGGCTCGTTACGGCAATCTGCTGACTTTTGATGCAATGTGCTACATGTGCTTTTAAGTCTTGGAGTCCGAATTTAGAGACGGCATTATCACCCAGCCTCTCGATCTCATATCCAACACCACCTTCTTTCCTTGCTTAACAATCTCTTTCTCCCAGCAAACAAAGAAGCTTCATGGGTCTCCAAGAAGACAGGAAGAAGCTAACGCCAATTTTCTTTCTGGAGACTCTGGTGGTCTGTGTTCTCTTCCTAAAAGTTTCAGCCACAATAGATGGTGAATTTACCTTCAATGGCTTCCAAGGAGCTAATCTAAGCTCCGACGGAGTAGCATCAATAATGCCCAATGGCCTCCTGAGACTGACCAACCTTACGATGCATGCCACAGGCCATGCCTTCTATTCCACTTCACTTCTCTTCAAAAATTCTCAGTTCAGTAACGTCATCTCCTTCTCTACGACATTTGTGTTTGCAATCGTCCCTGGATATCCACTAGGAGGCATGGGGATGGCCTTTGTTCTCTCTCGTTCGAAAAATCTCTCTGGAGCCACACATAGTCAATACTTGGGCCTCTTCAATCCCAGTGACAATGGCAACTTATCAAACCATATTGTTGCAGTTGAGCTTGACACATCCTTCAACCCTGAATTCAAGGACATCAACGACAATCATGTAGGAATCGATATAGATAGCTTGATTTCCACCGAGTCATATTATGCAGGCTATTTCACAAATGATGGCAAGTTCAGGAACCTAACCCTCATGAGTGGCGTACCAATGCAAGTTTGGATAGACTATGATGGTAAAGAAATGCAGCTTAATGTATCGTTGTCTCCTTTCAAAGAACCTAAACCAAATCATCCTCTCTTGTCTTCGAATATCAACCTTTCCAGCATATTCTTCGACCGCATGTATGTGGGCTTCTCAGCATCTACCGGCACGGTTCAAGCATCTCACTACGTTCTTGGATGGAGCTTCAAGTTGGATGGGATTGCTCAGCCGCTAGATTACTCCAAGCTGCCACATCTCCCTCGGAGCAAATCCAAACAGAGGCCAGGGGATATGACTATTTGGATTCCCATATTGGTGGTGGTGTTCTTCTTAATGACTGCGGCTATCGTTCTTTTTGTTTTGAGGAGGAGGAACAAGTTTGCGGAGATTCTTGAGGACTGGGAGCTTGAATATGGATCTCATAGGTTCTCATACAGAGATCTCTATAGAGCCACCAACGGCTTCGAAGATGATGGCCTTCTTGGAGTAGGGGGCTTTGGGAGGGTCTATAAAGGGGTGCTACCTGTTTCTAATACCGAAGTTGCCGTCAAGAAGGTCTCCCATGAATCCAAGCAGGGAGTGAGGGAGTTTGTAGCTGAGATCATAAGCATCGGTCGGCTCCGGCATCGCAACTTGGTCCAGCTCCTGGGTTACTGCCGGCGCAAAGGGGAATTACTTCTGGTCTATGACTTCATGCCCAATGGCAGCCTCGACAAGCTTCTGTTTGACCAAAAGAAAACCATCCTTGATTGGGCTCAAAGGCTTCAGATCATCAAAGGCGTCGCTCTAGGCCTCCTGTACTTGCACGAAGAGTGCGAGCAGGTCATCATTCATCGAGACATCAAAGCCAGCAATGTATTGCTAGATGGTGAATTGAATGGTAAACTAGGAGATTTTGGCCTCGCAAGGCTGTACGATCATGGGACTGATCCAAAGAGCACCATTGCAGTGGGAACAATGGGCTATCTCGCACCGGAGCTTACTAAGAGAGGGAAGGTGACTACGAGCACCGATGTGTTTGCTTTCGGAGCTTTCCTTCTGGAGGTTGCTTGTGGACGAAGGCCAATTGAACCGAGAGCACCAATAGAGGAGACAATATTGGTGGACTGGGTCTTGAAGAATTGGCGAAGGGGAGCTATTCTTGGTGTTGTGGACTGGAGATTGGAAGGTCGATATGTAGTCGAGGAAGTTGAGCTAGTGTTGAAGCTGGGGCTGCTTTGCTCGCACCGATCACCAGCTGCTAGGCCTAGCATGAGGAAAGTGATACAGATACTAGATGGTGCTGTTCCAATGCCAGAGCTAGTGGTTGATCCTATGAGTGCTGGTGCTTCAGCATTACATGGAGGAGAAGGATTCAGCAATTGCAACAACACATCTACTCCATCGATAGGAACTGCTTAAGTTCTGCCTGGAGGTCGATGATTGAATAAAAAAATTCAGTGTTAATGGAACTTTGTTAATGAGCTAGGAGGGTGCCAACTGACTAGTTGGGTTCAGCTTGCAAAATCGCTTGTGTTTTGTACGAGACATGGATTTGATCCTGCCACCACTTTGACGTTCGACTAGGCTTCTATCATCCTAAATCCTGCAAATTAATTTTTTTTAAAAAAAAATTCTAGTTGAATATATGATGGTATTGATCTCCTTCTTCCTTTTTCTTTCACCGACTGCCCAGTTGCATATATGAATTTCATGATGTTAAGCTAATTTTTGAGAGACATTCTGTATATATAGCTATTAGTTCTTGATGATCGATTCCTGATGTGAGGGGTGGGCTCCCTCAGTGTCTTGAAGATTTTTAGGCTGAATCTCATCACCGGCAACCAAGACCTATTGTCCTGTAACAACCGAGAAAGGAAAAATAAAGTGTGTGTGTGTGTGGGGGGGGGGGGGGGGGGGGGGGCGGGCGGGGCAGAGGGAAAGAAGCCAGGCCGGCCCAGATCCATGCATGTGGCCCAGCGTGCAGCCCAAGCACACGCGCGGGCGTGTGAGGCCACGCGGGCCAGAGACGGGCATTGCAGAAGCATTTCCCGACCATTTTCCGAGCACTTCCCAGCCCGTTTCTCGCAATCCCCTGGCCTTCTGAGCGATATGGACCATTTGATTGCCTGATTGAATGGCTGAGATGGATCCGAGGGAGATTAGCTTTGATCAGGGACTTTTGAATTTGGATTTTGACGCGATCTGAGGCGTTGATCTTAGATCTGACGGCCTGGAAGGTTTCCTGATGGTTTTGGACTTTTGAGATGAGTTTTTATACAGTTTTGTATTAGTTTCGTTCTTCTTTTCAATAAGGGATGCCGAGGGTTATTTCAGAGGGCCAATATAGTGCAGAGATCCAGAAAAGATAGCCAAAAAGAGAACCACGAAAAGATTTTGCAATCCAGAAGTCCAGAAGAAGGAAAGGAAGAGGAAAAGAAAAGAAAGAGAGAAGGGGAGATCTCAATTCGATGGAGAAGAAAGAGGAATAAAAAAGAGAAAAAGAGAAGAAGAGGAAGAGGAGAGAGAAGATGAGTAGAAAGAGACGATGAAGAGAGAGAAGATTAAGATGAGTTGAGAGAGAAAGAGGAGAGAGAAAGAAGAGAGAAAGAGAAGTGAGCGAGAAAGGAGAGAGAAAGGAGAGAAAAAATATAAATAATGTAGGAGAGAGGATCGGGAAGCCTTCTTTCTTTGAATTCATGAAGTTAGGATTTTAAGGATAAATCATAAAAGAATTTATGAATAAAATTTATTTATTATTGTAGGGGATCAACTTTCTGAGCAGAAAGTATTAAGCAAGCTCCAGAAATGGACTAATATCAATTATACTAAGATTAGCTTTAGAAGGTAAGGATATCTAGATATGGTCACCAATATTATATATGTATGTTGCATGATATGTTTTGATCCGAGTACATGAGCATTGGCATGCATGATTGTTTCGCACGGTATATTTTGACTTCTTGTGATAAATGGTATAGTTGGTGATATTATTATTTATGTTCCGGTTTACCATATTTTATTAAGAAAAGTTATTTTTAAATAGGTTGAACCATGATGCCGGTTATTGAAAAACTGTAAATAACATGATTTGACATGATGATGTGGAAGGATAAAGTATTAACAGTGTCTGGACTAGCCATGCCACGGGATCGTGGTTACTGATATTGCCGATCACAGGCGGAATCATGACAAATATTATCTATCACAGGCATAGATAATGATATTACCAGTCATAGGCGGAATCATGACAAATATTGCCTATCACAGACATGGACAATGATATTGCTGGTCACATGCAGAATCGTGATAAATATTTCCTATTACAGGCATGGACAACGATATTGCCATGTCACAAGCTGAAGTGTGATACCGAGGTTGCCAGTCATGGACTAGAGTATGATCGTGGTTAGTCCAGAATCCTAAAAAAGATGGATGATTAAATGCAAATACTAAAAGAAAATATAATATTATCACAGGTTTTGTTACACTTGACATTTAAGTTATTTTGGTTGTGTTGCCGATCTTACCGCGGTGGCCTATAGCTTGTGAGCTAGCGCTGGTTCTCGGACTCTCCTACCTCGAGATCTCCAAGCCTCCGGTCCTACAAAATAAGGTCAGAGACCCGGGCCGGGGATTCTGGCGGGGGCACTTCGATGATCAAGTTAGAGAGCGGCAAGATGGAACAGGTCCACTAAGGCAGGTTCCCGAAGGATTCCCGGGCTTAGGAAAGATTTAGATGAAAGAAGTATGAGGAAAAGAGGGGTTGAAGTCCCGCTTCCTGCGCTGGGTTCACCAAGCTCGTGCCTGAGGACTTCCGGGGATCCTCGGATTGTTCCCTCGGTACTCTTCCCTCTTGTCGACCTACCTTTTTGACCGCTTTTGTCGTCCCCTTTATACCACCAGACCGCCTTCAGTCCCCGTCCCATCCCGGAGGCTCCCGGAGATCTTTGGATCCCCCCCTTTCTCCTTCAAGTCTGGGGGTTAAGTGGCCGGCACGCTTCGTCCACCGTGTGTCACGAAAGGGGGAATCTGGCAAGACCTTGAGCCGAGCGTGGGAGCCCTCCTTTCGGGGCATTGACGGTGGATTTCCAGTGTTCCAAGCTCCTGATTGCAAGGATTTAATTCCTCGATCACGGGGCCCTGCTTAACTGATGCAAATGAGGTTTCGCACACCGTTGCGAGCCATACTGGCACCCTGCATGGGATGCAGCGCACGTTGATTCTAGTGGCGACCTCGTGACCCATGCCTCTACCTCCCTGAGGCTTTACAGAGTAAGGCTGACTTCGGGCGAGGTGGACCCATCAGGGGGTGCCACCTGGTGATGGAGCAGAAGGGCCTGGATTAACCTTGGCAGAGGTGGACCCATCTCGGGGCTCTGCTTGGCGGAGGAGCAGGGGCTGCCAGCTTCGGCCTAGGTGGACCCCTCCTGGGTGGACACCAGGCAAAATGGCAGCAGAAGGCTTGACTTCGGCCGAGGTGGACCTGTCTTGGGATGCCACCTGGCGAAGGAGCGGGAGAGCCCGGCTCGACCTCGGCAGAGGTGGACCCGTTATGGGGTGCCACGTGGCGAGAGAGTGGGGCCTGCCAGCTTTGACCGAGATGGACCCCTCCTAGGCGGACACCTGGCGAAGTGGCAGAGAAAGGCTCGATTTCGGTCAAGGTGGACCTGTCTTGGGGTGCCACCTGGCGAAGGAGCAGGAGAGCCCGGCTCGACCTCAACAAAGGTGGACCCATCTTAGGGTGCCACCTGGAGAGTGAGCGGGGGCTGCCAGCTTCGGCCGAGGTGGACCCCTCCTGAACGGACACCTGGCAAAGTGGTAGAGAAAGGTTCGACTTCAGCCGAGGTGGACCCGTCTTGGGGTGCCACCTGGCAAACGAGCAGGAGAGCCCGGCTTGACCTCGGTAGAGGTGGACCCGTCTCGGGGCACCGCTTGGCAGAGGAGCAGGGGCTGCCAGCTTCGGCCGAGGTGGACCCCTCCTGGGTGGATACCTGGCGAAGTGGCAACGAAAGGCTCGACTTCAGCCGAGGTGGACCCGTCTTGGGATGCCACCTGGCGAAGGAGCAGGAGAGCCCGGCTTGATCTCGGTAGAGGTGGACCTGTCTTAGGGTGCCACCTGGCGAGAGAGCGGGGGCTGCCAGCTTCAACCGAGGTGGACCCCTCCTGGGCAGACACCTGGCGAAGTGGCAGAGAAAGGCTCGACTTCGGTCGAGGTGGACCCGTCTTGGGGTGCCACTTGGCGAAGGAGCAGGAGAGCCCGGCTCAACCTCAGCAGAGATGGACCCGTCTTGGGGTGCCACCTGGCGAGGGAGCGGGGGCTACCAGCTTCAACCGAGGTGGACTCCTCCTGGACAGACACCTGGCGAAGTGGCAGAGAAAGGCTTGACTTCGACCGAGGTGGACCCGTCTTAGGATGCCACCTAGCGAAGGAGCAGGAGAGCCCGGCTCGACTTCGGTAAAGGTGGACCCATCTTGAGGTGCCACCTGGCGAGGGAGCGGGGGCTGCCAGCTTCGGCCGAGGTGGACCCCTCCTGGGAGACACCTGGCGAAGTGGCAGAGAAAGGCTCGACTTCGGCCGAGGTGGACCTGTCTTGGGGTGCCACATGGCGAAGGAGCAGGAGAGCCCGGCTCGACCTCGGCAAAGGTGGACCCATCTTGGGGCTCCACCAGGCGAGGGAGCGGGTGCTACTAGCTTCGGTCGAGGTGGACCCCTCCTGTGCAGACACCTGGCAAAGTGGCAAAAAATGGCTCGACTTAGGCCGAGGTGGACCCGTCTTGGGGTGCCACCTGGAGAAGGAGTAGGAGAGTCCGGCTTGACCTCGGCAGAGGTGGACCCGTCTTGGAGTACTACCTGACAAGAGAGCGGGGGCTGCCAGCTTCGGTCGAGGTGGACCCCTCCTGGGCGGACACCTGGCGAAGTGGTAGAGAAAGGCTCGACTTTGACCGAGGTGGACCCGTCTTGGGGTGCCGCCTGGCGAAGGAGCAGGAGAGCCCGGCTCGACCTCGGCAGAGGTGGACCCGTCTTGGGGTGCCACTTGGTGAAGGAGCAGGAGAGCCTGGCTCGACCTCGGTAGAGGTGGACCCGTCTTGGGGTGCCACTTGGCGAGGGAGCGGGGGCTACCAGCTTCGGCCGAGGTGGACCCCTTCCGGGCGGACACCTAGTGAAGTGGTAGAGAAAGGCTTGACTTCGGCTGAGGTGGACCCATCTTGGGGTGCCACCTAGTGAAGGAGCAGGAGCGTCGCTTCCCGAGCAAGGAATTTTGAAAGAAAGAATCCACGTGGCACCGACGGCATCCAGCTGGAACTGACACACGTTCCACGTCAACGATGTAGCCATATCAGTTGCCCCCCATCCCCAGGTCCCATCAAAGTGTCGGAGCTTGGGGCATGGAGAGTTAATGCGGAGATGACATGGAAAAGGCAAAATCCTATGCCATAATTGCCATGATCGCTGCCGTCGCTTCTGATGCGCCCGAGACCCTATGGGATGCTGCCACACGCACGTGTCTGACGAGCCATTAATACACCATTTCAAAATTGAGGCAGTTTCCATCGGACCGAAGCATCGATGTTGGGTGTGCCTCCACATGGCGGTCATCTGTTGGCTTGGGACAGAAAGAGGCATACAGCTGCTGTTGATTGAGTTTGAAAAGGAGGGGGACTTTCTGGAAACGAGGTCTCTCGGCTTTCTCACACCTCGCTGGCAGTTGCAGCGATCTCCCTTCATCTCCCGGGGTTGCCAATCCTTCGGTACAAAACATCCTGGTGAGTGCTTGTGACATTTTCCCTTCTTCCATCTCCCAACTCTTATGCTACTCCAAACCCATCTTCTTCTTGCTTCTTCTTCCTCGATGGTGCGTCGCCATCACGTTTCTTCAAACCCGGACGAGGCCGGCCCTTCTCGGCTGAGGACTCCATCGTCTTCCTCCTCAGAGGGTGAAGAGATTCCGATTGAGGTCTGGAGGTAGCTCCGGCCAGGGGCCATTACCATAGGCGTCTCTAGGGGTCCTAGATCTCCCCCTATAGTTTCTGCACGTCCCATTTCCTCTCTTACTCCTCCGATGGTGGAGGTCTCTTCTTTTGGTCCCTCCGGTTATGCCTCGACGATGACCGGAGACGATCTTTCCTGGATCCAGGATACCTATGGGATCCCGGATTCAATCCGTCTTTCACTCTCAGGACCTAGGGACCGAGTAACCTCTAGTGGCCCTGGGAGGGTGTCCTTTTACGAAGACTTCCTTATTGGGGGTCTTCGTTTCCCCGTTCATCCCTTCTTTCTTTCCTTTCTCAGTCACTTCCACCTTGTCCCGGCCCAGTTGGCTCACAATGCCATCCGGGTCATCTTCGCTTTCATCGTCTTCTGTCACTTTCACAGGTTTGTTGCTCGTTTCTCACTTTTCAGGGCCCTCTTCATCCTGAAACGCTATTCTACCGACAATGGCTGGTGGTATATTTTATCCCGGCCTAGGTGCCTTAGGTTCGACCTTCCCTTATCGATCAAGGTTTGGAAGAACTGCTTTTTCTTCGCCTCGGTTGAGGATGTCGACTGGGCTTGGAGTGAACCAGACCGGTCCCTGAACCAGAACTCCCAGGTTGAGCCGGCAGACCAATAGGTATACACGCAGATGCTGGGTGACTAGTCCCAGCTCTAGATATTCTGCTCTCGGAGCAGAATTTATTCGAGGCAGGAATCAGTCCCATCCAGGAGTTGGGTGAGGCCCCGGATCTTCTTCTTTCGCCTTCGTTTTCTGCTCTGCGCTTCTTTCCTTTCAAACTGGCCTAACCGTCATTTTCCTTTAGGCATGAAGTTCTCCGTTGAAAGCTTGATGGAGGGTGCCCGGAAAAGAGACACTACTGAGGGGACCCAGGAAGACACTGAAGAGGGCTCGTACTGAGATGAGCTAGGGGCCCGCGCCCACTCCTGCTGCTACCGGCCCCAGGGCAACGGGTCCTGCTCCCAGGCTGCCTCAGTCTCATGCGCCTGATGTCCCCGTCGTTGATCTCGACAGGGTCGAAGAAGAGAGGAGGCCAGAACCCCCTCGGGCGATGCCTGTTCTGGTCGCCACGCCGATCATCTCCACGGTGGCCACTAGGGTAACAGCAGCCCCACCGACGATCACACCGCCCAGTGGAGGGACGGCCACCCAGCCTGCTGTCGATGTTCGCCCTCCACCCTCGGGACTCGACGCCAGCTCCTCCGTCATCCATGATCAAGGGCTCGCTGAGAGGATGATGGAGTTTATGAGCATGTCCCGAGACCGTCATCTGAGGGGCGACTGAGACTACACCGATGCTCTGTTAGGGATCCTCCCTTTGCTTTTCACGGTATGTCCCAAGCTCTCCTCTTTTAATGTTCCAGTTGGATTTCTCTAATGTCCTGTCCTCTCTCTGACACAGATCGGGATTGACGTACTACTGTTGAGGAACTTCCTCTTCTGCTACGCCAAGAAGGATGCCGAGAAGGAGAATAGGCTCAGCAAACTCGCACCTGACATGAAGGACCTCATGGAAAAGGGGGTCGAGCTGTGGGAGAACAACCAGGCCCTTCAAGCGGACCTGGGTCGCGCCGAGGGGCATGTGAGAGAGCTCGAGACCTCTCTGTCAAAGGAGAGGATCTCGAACAAGCGCCGTGCTAAGGACGACGCGGTGGAGGTGTCATGCCTCAGGGCTCAATCCCGATCACTGGACCGCCGGGTTGAGGAGGTCCTCAAGGAGCTTAGCGCACCAAGGAGAAGAACTCCTACGTCAACGGGCTACTGGAGGCGTCCAAAAGGGAGGTGCAGGAGGCCGTGCCGAAGTTTCGGGCATCTGAGGAGTTCACGGCCAAGCTGCACGAGGTGGCCATCGACTCTTTCCTGAAGGGCTTCGAGGTGTGCCGGGAAAAGGTGAGTTCCTTCTTCCCCGAGCTCGACCTCAGTGGAGCATCTTGGGCGGCCGGAGGGAGGAGCCCACTGAGGGAGCTTCAACTGCGGTGGCTGCTGAGGTGGCGATCCCCGAATAGCCTTCTGGCGATGCCGCCGACGGAGAGGGTGCCCCCTAGCCGGAGGAGGATGCGGCTGCAGCAAAGTAGCCCTGCGGCTCCATTTGTTTTCATTTTGGTTTTGTTTGAACTTGTTTCTTTCTTCTTTAGGTCACCCGGCCTATCGGGGCCCTTTTTTGTAAGAAACTTTTTGATATAAATGAAGATCTTCCTCCATCAATTCATTCCCCCTTTTTTTTTTTGCATCTTCCAGACTGAACCCCGGTGCCAGCCACCGGGATTGAGTCCCGTGGTGTGTTCCAGGCTGAACTCCGGGATTTCATGGGTGAACTAGGTTCTGCTCCACCTTCCAGACTGAGGTTCGGGACTTTGCTTTGGATCTGGTTCCACGCAAACTTCCAGACTGAATCCCGGGGCCGCAGGCTGGAATTGAGCCTTGCGCGGCATACCGAGCTATTCTCCAGGATTTTGTAGGATTGGGACCTAAGTCTCCGGGACCTCCTCCGGACTGAACTCCGGGGTCGCATGGCGAAATTTAATTCCATGTGACATTCCAGACTGAACTCCGGGATTTTTGTGGGAGGGGACTTCGCGCCTTCACGGTTCTTTCACCATGCCCATGCTCGCCAAACCTAGAGCTGGATAGTGATTGTCCTACGAGACAGAATAGGCATTTGGTAAAAAGAGATCTTATTGTTGAAGTTTAAGGAGTCTTATACTATTGGTAATACATCTTCAAGTTTGAGGCATTCCAAGTCCGCGGGAATCGGGATCCGCCTAGCTCCTCCAGGTAGTACGCCCCGTGGGGAAGTACCTCCGCCACTCTATAAGGGCCTTCCCAATTTGGGGAGAGCTTACCGCACTCCCATGGCTGGGAAGCTTCGGCGCGGCATAGCACTAAGTCTCCCTAGCGGAAGGACTTCGGCCGCACCCTAGAATTGTAGTATCTGGCCACTCGTTGCCGATAAGCCACCATCCAAACTCGGGCCCTATCCCTCGTTTCTTCAAAGAGGTCCAGGTTCAGTAGCAGCCGCGCCGTGTTCTCCACCTCGTCGTACTGCTCCACGTGCAAGGTCGGCAGGCTGAGCTCCACTGGAATAATCGCTTCTACCCCAAAGACGAGGTTGAAAGGGGTCTCATCCATGGCCGTCCTCGGGGTAGTATAGTACATCCACAGGATACTCGAGAGCTCTTCTGCCCACCTCCCCTTGGCTTGGTCTAATCTTGTCCGGAGGCCTTGCAGGATGGTCTTGTTTGTTACCTTGGCTTCTCCATTTATCTGAGGATGTGCCACCGAGGTGAAACGATGATGGATTCTGAGGTCATCGCAAAACTCCTCGAACTCCCGACAATCAAACTAGCATCCGTTGTCGGTGATGATGGTGTGGGGCAAACCGAAGCAACAGATAATCGACTTCCAAAGGAACATGGTAACATTTGCTACCGTGATCCGGGCCAAGGGCTCGGCCTCGACCCACTTCGTGAAGTAGTCGATAGCCATAATCAGGAACTTTCATTGCCCGGATGCCAGGAGAAAAGGTCCGAGGAGATCCATATCCCACTGAGCGAACGACCATGGGGCGGAGAGCTAGGAGAGCGGAGCGGCAGGTTGACGCTGCACCACAGCGTGTCACTGACATTGGTCACACCTTTTCACGAAGTCAGTTGCATCTTCCCTCATCGTTTCCTAGAAATAGCTTTGATGGAGGGCCTTATATGCCAATGTTCTACCCCCCACATGGTTCCCGCAAATGCCCTCATAGATCTCCTAGAGCACGAGTGCAGCTTTGGTGGATCTCAGACACTTGAGGAGTGGGTAGGAGTAGGACCTCCGATACAGTAACCCGTCCATCAATACAAACTGTGCGGCCTTCCTCTTAATGAGGCCTGCCGCCACGCGATCCTCTGGCAAGGTGCCATTGGTGATGTACTCGATGTACTTGTCCATCTAGCTGGGCTCTGGGTTAACCTGCTAGACTTCCATGGGTGTCTCATAGCTCGGGGCTTTTAGATGCTCAATGTAAGTGCGGCCCAGTGATGAGTCCGGCAGGGTTGCCAGGTGGGAGAGGGCGTCTGCGCCAGCATTTTCCTCATGAGGAATATGGGAGATGCTGAAGTGCCTAAAACTTGCCGCACTCGTTCGTACGAGCTCCAGGTACCTCGCCATTTGGGGGTCCCACGCCTCGTACTCTCCCGAGACCTGCCCGACCACCAGCTATGAGTCGGTGAAAACCATGAGGCAGGCCATGCCCAGCTCGCGGGAAACTCTTAGCCTTATAAGGAGCGCTTCATACTCCGCCTGGTTATTGGTGGTGATGAACTGGAAGCGGAGCGCACACTCGGCGATGACCCCTTCATCGTTGGCAAGGATGAGTCCGACTTCACTCCCACCAGAGTTCGAGGCTCCATCCACATGAAGGATCCAGAGGTCTTCCTCTAGTCCAGGCTTTGGCTGCCTGTCTTGTGGGCTCTCTTCCGGTCCCTCGCCCAGGCCTGCACACTCAACCAAGAAATCAGCGAGTACCTGTGCCTTCATGGCCAACCTCAGCTGGTAGGTGATGTCAAACTCGCTGAGCTTGAGCGCCCACTTCGCCAGTCATCCAGACATATCAGGTCGGCTGAGCACCGCTTTCAGTGATTGATCCGTCAGGACGTCAATGGGGTGCACTTGGAAATAGGGCCTGAGATGCTGGGCGGGCATGATTAGTACAAAAATCAGTTTCTCGGACCGAGAATACCTGAGCTCCGCATCGCGGAGGAGTTTGCTCGTGTAATACACCAGCGTTTGTTTCCCTTTGCCATCTGTCCGAACCAGGACCGAACTGACGGCCTCCGGTGTGACCGCCAGGTACAGGAGGAGCTCCTCTCCCTCCTCTGACCGGGAAAGCAATGGCGGCGACGCCAATGTCTTCTTCAGCTCTTCAAATGCCTCCTGGCACTCCTTCGTTCAGGCGAAGTCGTGCATCTTCCTCAGTGCCTTGAAGAAGGGCTGGCAGCGGTCAGCGGACCTTGAGATAAATCGGCTCAGGGTGACTATTTGGTTGGTGAGTCGCTACACTTGCTTCTTGGAGGTGGGCTACTCCATGTCTAGGATCGCCTGAACCTTCTCTGGGTTGGCCTCTATCCCTCTATGGGTCACCATGAAGCCCAAGAACTTCCTTGTGAAAATGCTGAAAGCGCACTTCGCTAGATTCAACTTCATTTGGTGAAGATGGAGGTTACTGAAGGTCATCGCCAGGTCACCGATGTGGTCCGAAGTCGGCTTGCTCATCACCAGCATGTCATCCACGTACACCTACATGTTGCAGCCAATCTGGTCTATAAAGACCTTGTTGACCAAGCGTTGGTACGTGGCACCTGCGTTCTTGAGGCCGAACGGCATCATTTTATAGCAGTAGGTCCCACGATCGGTGATGAAGGCGGTGTGCTTCTTGTCATTCGGGTGCATTTGGAACTGGTTGTACCCGGAGAAGGAGTCCATAAAAGAGAGGAGGCGATGCCCCGAGGTAGTATCCACGAACTGGTCGATCTTAGGAAGAAGGAAACTGTCCTTTGGACAAGCTCGGTTGAGGTCGATGTAATCCATACAGATCCTCCACTTGCCATTGCTCTTCTTCACCTTACCACGTTTGCCAGTCAACTAGGATACTGTACTTCTTGTACAAAGCCGGCAGCGAGAAGCTTTTCCACTTCCTCATTGATGGCCTTCTGTCTCTTTGCAGCAAAACTTCTCTTCTTCTAGCGGACTGGGCGGCACCTTGGATCAATCTTCAGTTGGTGGGTGATAACCTCCGAGGGGATACCTGGCTTGTTTGCAGCAGACTAGGCGAACACATCAGCGTTCATCCAGAGGAAATATAGCAAGCGAGCCCGCTCTTCTTCCGGGAGCTGGGCTCCTATTTGCACCATTTTTTGAGGGTCCGACCCGAGGGGGTACATCAATAAGCGCTCCACGGGGTCTCCCCTGGGATCTTGTGTTCTTAGATCGAGGTCATCGACATCAGAGCCGAGCTCGGCATCCCGGGCCCCTGGGACCGTTTGCGGGCAATGCGAGATAGATTGGGCCATCCCTCTCATCACTCCCATCCTAGAGGTGGTAGGGAATTGCACCAGCAACCTCTTGGTGGAAATGACCGTGTCCAGCTGGTTGAGCCCTGGACGGTCCAGGATAGCATTATAAGGTGATAGGAGCTTAACGACGGTAAATGTTATCATGACCGTGCTCTGTCGGAGTGGGGATCTGGCAGTAACAGGGAGAGTGATCTCTCCTTCGACCCCCACAGAATCTCCGGTAAAGCCCATAAGAGGGGTGTGCACCAGCTTTAGCTGATCATGAGACAAATTCATCTGGAAGAAAGCATCATAAAAAAGTACATCAGTAGAGCTCCCACTATCCACCATAATACGATGTATAGGATGCTTTGCGATGGCTATCTCGACCACCACTACATCATTGTTTACATTTTCACTTTCATTCTCCTTTTCAAAGGGGAGTACATTCTCCAGGTCTCCCGCCTCCCGGGCTCTCTTCGGTGCGCGCCCTATCCCCCAAGAGATCATGCCCACCGGCTTCTCCGTTGGACGGTTGTCAACCACGGGGATGGGGGGAAGGGCCGCAAGTGGCTGGTGCTCTGTCGGGGCCTCACTTCTCATGAACTTCCTGAGGTAGCCCCTCTTGATCAGCTCCTTGATCTCCCATTTTAGATTATGGCACTCCTCCGTGTCGTGGCCGTGCTTGCGGTGAAATTGGCAATACTTTGTCTTGTCATGGGTGTTCCTTGGGTTCTGAGGAGGAGGTCGGTGGAGATAGTTATCACCCTCAATCTCCATGAGGATCTTCATTCTAGGAGCGAGGAGAGGGGTGAAGGATCGCTCCGGGGCAGCACGATTCTTTGGCTTCGGACCCAGACGAAATTCTGTAGGTAGTCCGGGCCTCTGGGTCCTAGGGACATCCCTTGGGGTAGGCTTCTTCGAAGGCTTCTCGTCCAGCTCTCGCCTGGTACGGTCGGCCTCCTCAGCATGGATGTACTTATGGATGTGGAGGAGGAGCTCAGAATACGTCTTGGGGGGCTTCTTGTCCAGGGAATACGTCAGGCGGGAGGTCTTGAGCCCGTGCTTCAATGCCAGCATGGCGACAGGCTTGTCTAGGCTATAAATCTCTAGGACGGCGATCTTGAAGCGGGTGACGTAGTCCCGCAGCAGCTCCTGGTCTTGCTGGTGGATAGAGAAGAGGCTATCCACCTCCCTTGGCACCTTTCGGCAGGCATCGAAGTATGCCACAAACTTTCCTTCCAACTGTTGGAAGGAGCCAATGGATTCGGCTCGAGGCAGGTGAACCAAACTCGAGTAGCCTTCCGGAGGGTGGCCGGGAAGGCGATGCATAGAAGAGCATTCGTCGCTCCTTGGACCCTCATGAGAGCCTTATAGCTCTCCAAGTGGTCCAAGGGGTCGGTGGTCCCATCATAGGGATCCACTTGAGGCATGTAGAACCGATTCGGGATTGGTTCCTCTTGAATTTCCCGGGAGAATGGTGGTTGGGCGTTTAGCCCACTGGCTCGGTTGGGGAGCTCTGGATATTAGCAAAATGGCAGGAAAGCTCCGCCAACTTGCACTCGTGCTCTTCCAGACCCCTCTCGGCCAGGCGCTTGATGGCCTCATCGGTGGAACCTTCCACCGAGGCCGCTGGAGAAGGAGGTGCTGATTGGTCGCGACGAGGGGCCGTGCCCCGATGGTGCCTGCTATGCCGTACTGCTTCAGCATCGTCGACCGGGGATTGACTCTCGTGATCTGCCGAACTGGTGTAGTTTCTCTTTGTGGGAGTTTGATGACTCTCGCGGGGATTGGTTACTGCCCGTGGATGGAAAGGCCTGCCTTAGATGAAGCGCAGGCTTTCATGGGGGCCTACATGATGGGGGACTAATATGCATGCAATTTTTTTTTTTATGTTTTACATGTTGAGTTAGGTGATTAATTCCCGAATTTCAGATCAAAATTATTTGTAGGGAATCTTGTATGAATTTTTGAAGATCAGCATGCAGATTAGGACCTAAAAAAGTAGCAAAGAAGGACCACCGGGGCTGAGAAGCCTCGGTTAGGGCAAGTTCTCCTACAATAAAAACTACTGGAGGTAGAGGGGTGTACCTGACAACGTCCATGAAGATCGCAGCGAAGGGGTCTCTCATTCCTCGACGGATGCGGCCTGGAAAACCGAGCCAAAGACCCGCGGATACCCGGCTTTCTGCTCGGTGATCCGATTGAGGCTTGGTTGGAGTCGTTGGATTCGTAGGAACTCGAGGACCTGCAAACGACCTATCAGGGATTAGAAAACTCACAAAGGAACAAGAAAACAAAGGAAAAATAGTAAGGGAAGGCTTCTTTTGGAGTTGGCGTCCAGGGATCTGAGAGGCTTGTTGGTAGTAGGAAGATGATTGCAGCACTGGGAAGAAAAACTCTCACAAACCCCTTTATGCACACAATAGGGTATCACACAACTCAATAGAAGAACTCAAGGTTTTAATTCATATCAAAAATTCCTTCATACAAGAGGCTAGGGTCCTTTAAATAGACCCTTAACCTTGGGCTCCAAGTAAGGGCATATAAGTCTTTACATAAGAATCATTTTCCCTTTCAAACCCTAGCTAGAAAATAAGGAAACATTATGTAGAAAAAATTCCTAAAAATTCTCTTGACTTCGCCAACACTCCAAGGATGCCTAGGGGGGTGTGTTGGGCTTCTAGGAGCAGCAAGGGGCCAGCCCAAAGGGGCTCGGGCGCATGGGTTTGGGCCTCTGGTAGCTGGGGTGGCCTGGTAGCCAGGTAGCAGGAATATTTCCTAGTATCTTGCTTCCTAGGGGCTTGGGCTTAGCGCTTGGGCTTGATTTCTTTGGGATAGGATGCAGATGGATCTCTGGAATCATGGATGCCTTGGTATATGAATATATTTTGGCATCTGGAAGGGAATCTGTGGTGTGGGCACCAAACTCAGAAGAAGACTTCAGGGCTCCATCTGGATCTCTGATTGACCTTGCCCGAAGAATTAGGATTTTCTGGTTTGTAATAAGGGTTGACTTGATCAACTCAATTTTAGCTTGAGTCTGTATTTCTCTGCAATTAAATTTTGTTGAGTCATGTTGACTCGGTAGTGGTCTAGGTCTTCTCCAGGGTGTCACATTTTCTTCCAAGGCCAAGCAAGTGGGCGCCACACTCCCAGCCACACTCCCAGCCACATGCCTGAGTCCAGGGGGCGCCACATCTCCATCCAGTATGCTATGGTCCCCACACCACAAGATAGCAGGTCCCTTCTCTCATGCGCCACTTGAGGAGAAAATAATCTGGGATCCACAATTCAAGGGGGTGGCCCAAAACATTCCATAAGAGCCAAGCTATGTAAAGAAAGAAGCTCTTCTTGGGGAGCACTTCAAGGGGGCGCCCAATCCATGCCAAAAATGCCCAAAGCGAAGATGGGAAGAACCATGACTTAGGGAGAAAGAAAAGGAGGTGTCCAAAAGAGTTGAGCCATGGAAGGAAAGAAATTTTCTCTTGAAGAACAAGGCTAGGAGGCGCCACCTACTTACCTTTTGAAGCCACCAATCAACATTTTTGGAACCTCTTGGCCGGCCATATGTATGGGAATTGATTCTACAAACCTAATTTGAAGATCCACCCCATTAGTCCCACATGGGAAGATGTAAAACCCTACTCTCTTATAAAGTCCTATAAATTAAACCCCTCTTGTAAATTTTAAAGTAATCTGATGAATGAATCCAATTTATGTGTGAGCAAACTCTGTGTTTTCTCTCTTTTGCATTTGCATCCAGGTGTTGAGCTCCGTGAGGGAGTAAATCCGGGTTCCCCAGGAACCTTGAGGAGGTGTGAGATCTCCAACCCCAAAACCCTAGGTTAGCCACTTCACTCCAAAACCCTAGCCGCCCATCATTCTCCTCAATCCACCAAACCCTAGCCTATCCCACCTCTCACGGCCACCCTCTCCAAGTCAAGGCTGACCACCAGCATCCGGGTCCAGTCCGGATACTTCAGATTCAGAGCAAATTCCAGAGGGAGCCAGATCAACCTTTAGGAGAATCCGGATTTTAGCAACATCAGCTTTCAAGTTCTTCAATCTGGTAAATCCTTCCTTGAGAATCTGATTCCATCACTTGTTCTTCTTCTTTCCCAGATCTTGAGTTCAGGAGAAGCCGACTCAGCCACAGGACCAGTATTGGAGGATCCATTGTGAAGATATCCGAATCAGAGGATCCAATAATCTGCTCGAGAGAGTTCTTCCACCAAACTCTGTGAAGATCACTGTCTGGTCGGTAACCCATCTCTTCTCTTTATTTCTGTCCTGTTGAAAGTTCAGAGCGAAACCCTAGGTTTGGGAGTTTCTCAAACCCAGCGATCCGTTACTTCTGAACCACTCTGATAACCTAGTTTCTTTTAAATTGTGCTTTCAATTATTACCTAGTTTCTTTCAATTTAGTTTAGCTTTCCTTTGAGTCAAAGCCAATTTCTGAAAATAAAAAAAAAAAAATTAATCTTAATTTATTTCCGCATCGCATCATCTCCTCTTTCGTTCTGCATCAATTTTGGTATCAGAGCTTTCATCCTGCATCAATTTTGGTATCAGAGCCCTGTCTAGGGTTTCTGTCTTGTTTGCTTGTTTGAGTGTCTCTCCTTTTTACTTTGTCTGCTCGAAGTAGACTCCCCAGGACGTCCGGTCCTAGGAACGAAGTGAGGTGCAAACCTTTCTTCCCATTCTACGGGGTGTTCCTATGGCGTGTAGGGGATCCGCTGGGTTACAACTTCGTAGCAGGAATTGTAAATGGGGGAAGCACTCTGTTTTCAGTCTGTAACTATTTTATTTCAGGAATTGTTTCTCATTGCAAGTAACTCCAAAATATGTGAGTTTTATTTTGCTGGAACCAGTGTAATTAAAGCTATTTTACATAATTTTCTTATGATTTATTGGTTTCCATAAAATTTTTGAGAGTTAAATTACTGCAACTCTATTTCTGTGTTTCTGCAATTCAATTTTTTTTTTTTGAGTGATCATCTCCTAATTCATCTTAAGGGCATTTGAGCATCTAAGATAAGGGGAGGAGTTGATAACCTCTCCTTAGCCCAAAACCACCACCCACTCATTCGATCCTAAGCCTAATTTTAAATTTTATTAGACTTAATTTGTCCAAGTGGGCTAGGGACATCAACAAGTTGGGTCTAGGCTAGTGTTGAGTCAGTTTGTCTAGTTACTCTGTACGTGCTTTGTACTCAGTGTCTAGAACGGTGGTTCAAAGATTCTATCCCGAAGGGCTTGTGTGCTGGTCCGCTTACTTGGCCAATCACTGATTGGTGTCTAGGATTGGCAATTAGGGACCTAACACTCCCCTTACACCTGCCTGGCTGAGTCCCGAGTTACTACAGGCTAGCTTGCCACTCTGATTGGGCATCTAGTTTGGGCTCTAGGTCTAGTTAGCCCATAGTCGTTTCAGTCGAGTCTCATTTGGTGTGCTTGCTTGCATCATCATGTCCACCTGGAACGGAGTACCCTACCAACCTGGTCAAACCCAACCTGATTTAGAGGCCATGGTTAGAGATCTTACTGAAAGTATGAACAAATTGAGCCAGGATTTGACTGCTACTGTTAACCAGTGTAAAGAACAAGTCCATGAGAATTTTATCCAGCTTAGGGATCAAGTCCAAGTACTTGAGAAACGTAGACATCAAAATTGGATCCCTGATCCAAAATTTAATAGGCCCCAACCTCATCCATGCCAGGAGCCTAGGAGGACCTTATACCATGATCCCGAGCATAACCTTAGGAAGCTTATCCATGATATCTATAGTGTGGATCGTGTCTATGAGAGGTCCTTACAATATTCTAGACCAGTCACTCAACAACCCAAGTCTTCTAGATCAAACCATTTAGATCCACACCCTTGCCCAAGTAAGGTCTCTACTAGCTTGAAACCCAGTGTGACCCAGGTTCCTATATCGCAAGAATGTTTGTTTTGCGGAGAAAGAGGCCATAAATCTAGTCAGTGCCCATGCATAGGACTGGCTTGTGCACAGCTCAGTGGTAAGAATCCTAAGGATGACATTAATGAGGGAGAACCCAAGCCTACCAATGAGGAAGAAGGGTTAGGTATGACAAGCCCAGAATCAGTTGACCCAATTACCACTAACCCGAAACCCATTGAAGATAGCATCGAGGAAGTATATGATGCTGGCTTGAGTCTAGTTGATGAATATGAGGGGGAAGAACTTGAAGAATGTGACATCGATACTATTAGTTCCTTACTTGAGGAGACCTTGGAAAGCAACCAAGTGGTAGGACCTAGTTCGGAAATTCAAGAGATTTGTGAGAACAAGGTTCCTTTAATCAAATACCCCCAGGAAGAACTCATAGTGTTAGCCCGAGATATCTGTGCGTATCTTCTAATGACAGTCATTCCCCAAGTACCAATTGAAGATCTTTGCACTAAATTGTTTAAGTTTGCCCACCCTATGGTAGATCCTCTCCTTAGGATGACTGAATCAAGCCTCTTACAATTGGACCTTGTCCCATGGTCAGCCACTAAGGTCTCTCCCGTAATCTCAGTTGAACATCCTTTTCTTGAGCGGATTGATTCACCCAGTCCTGTAGAAGTCCTCCTTATGACCCCAGACGCCTTCCTTCGCATGACTGATCTACCCTTCTATAGAGTATACCTTTCCGCACCCATATGTCAAATTTCAAGTCTTGAGGTCATCATCCATAGGCCCTTCCATGAATCATTCTTTAATCCAGTTCTTGAGAAAATGGATCATTATTTGCTTAGAGAACAAACTTTAACTATTGCAATCACATGTCCTAGGCTACTTCTCGAAGCATCTCTTGATCCATTCCTGGGAGTAGCAAACTTTTCCTTTCGTAAGGATGACCAGTTGACACTCATAGATCACCATTCAAACCTTCAGGTCACCACCTTTAGTCAACAGGTAATTCGAGACTCCACCTCATATTTCCTCCCTTTCTCTAGGACTTCCAATGCTTCTTACACCATCCATGTATACTTTGTCGAAGTCTTTAGAGTGAACCACGTGTCAGAATCTATTAGGTTTGCCACCTACTTCTGGAAGACCTTATGGCAGCTACTAGGCACCCATGATAAGTTTTTATGCTCTGCATGCCATCCTCCAACCCAAGGTCAAACCTAGAGAGCCATAGTTTGTTAAGTTTAGACCTAGGGTTCCTTTGAATAAAGTCCATTCTTTAGGAATGCCTCGTCAGTCGAGTTTAGGACATTGTCTCGGATTTTGGTTGAGTGAGAGTACCAGGAATTGGGATTTGTATTTACCCATGGCTAAATTTGCATATAATGTTTTGATTAATAGGTCTATAGGCTAGAGTCCCTTTGAAATTGTTCATGGATACAAGCCTCACACACCACTTGATCTGATTTCACTATTAGTCCACACACACAAGTCTCTTGATGCACTTGCATAGCATGTAAAAAACTTGCATAAAGAAATTCATGCCAAAATAAATTTAAGTAATGAAACTTATAAGAAGTTGGCTGATTCTCAAAGGCGAGTCAAAACTTTTGTTGAGAGAAACTATGTAATGATTAGGTTAAGGCCTGAACGGTTTCCTCCTGGAACCGTTAGAAAGTTACATGCTAGAGGAGCTGGACCATTTAGAGTGGTGAAGAGAGTAGGATCCAATGCCTATGTGCTCGAGTTGCCTTCAGAACTAGGCATTAGCTCCACTTTCAACATTACAGACCTAGTAGAGTATAGAGAGCCAGCTGTGATTCCCAGTGAGCCTTTTGAGCCTAATCCTGCTCTTGAGAGTGAACCCAACCCTGTGTGTCCACCAACAAACTGGCTTGTGAGGAAAGAGCAGATTGAAAAGATCCTGGATGATCATGTTATCTCTACTCGTAATCGAGGATACCAAAGATACCTGGTCCGCTGGCAAGGAAGGCCAGATTCTGATGACTCTTGGATCTCCCGAGAAGAATTACAAGAATTGGACCCAGACCTCTTGGAGAGATACCAGAGCCAGCTTGATCCATACTCGACATGGTCGAGTTCCTCCCACCCCGGGAGAATTGGAGCGGGCACCAGACTCAGAAGAAGACTTCAGGGCTCCATCTGGATCTCTGATTGACCTTGCCCGAAGAATTAGGATTTTCTGGTTTGTAATAAGGGTTGACTTGGTCAACTCAATTTTAGCTTGAGTCTGTATTTCCTTGCAATTTAATTTTGTTGAGTCATGTTGACTCAGTAGTGGTCTAGGTCTTCTCCAGGGTATCACATTTTCTCCCAAGGCCAAGCAAGTGGGCGCCACACTCCCAGCCACACTCCCAACCACACGCCTGAGTCCAGGGGGCACCACATCTCCATCCAGTATGCTCTGGTCCCCACATCACAAGATAGCAGGTCCCTTCTCTCATGCGCCACTTGAGGAGAAAATAATCTGGGATCCACAATTCAAGGGGGCAGCCCAAAACATTCCATAAGAGCCAAGCTATGTAAAGAAAGAAGCTCTTCTTGGGGAGCACTTCAAGGGGGCGCCTAATCCATGCCAAAAATGCCCAAAGCAAAGATGGGAAGAACCATGACTTAGGGAGAAAGAAAAGGAGGTGTCCAAAAGAGTTGAGCCATGGAAGGAAAGAAATTTTCTCTTGAAGAACAAGGCTAGGAGGCACCACCTACTTACCTTTTGAAGCCACCAATCAACATTTTTGGAACCTCTTGGCCGGCCATATGTGTGGGAATTGATTCTACAAACCTAATTTGAAGATCCACCCCATTAGTCCCACATGGGAAGATATAAAACCCTACTCTCTTGTAAAGTCCTATAAATTAAACCCCTCTTGTAAATTTTAAAGTAATCTGATGAATGAATCCAATTTATGTGTGAGCAAACTCTGTGTTTTCTCTCTTCCGCACTTGCATCCAGGTGTTGAGCTCCATGAGGGAGTAAATCTGGGTTCCCCAGGAACCTTGAGGAGGTGTGAGATCTCCAACCCCAAAACCCTAGGTTAGCCACTTCACTCCAAAACCCTAACCGCCCATCATTCTCCTCAATCCACCAAACCCTAGCCTATCCCACCTCTCACGGCCACCCTCTCCAAGTCAAGGCCGACCACCAGCATTCGGGTCCAGTCCGGATACTTCAGATTCAGAGCAAATTCCAGAGGGAGCCAGATCAACCTTTAGGAGAATCCGGATTTCAGCAACATCAGCTTTCAAGTTCTTCAATCTGGTAAATCCTTCCTTGAGTATCTGGTTCCATCACTTGTTCTTCTTCTTTCCCATATCTTGAGTTCAGGAGAAGCCGACTCAGCCACAGGACCAGTATTGGAGGATCCATTGCGGAGATATCCGAATCAGAGGATCCAACAATCTGCTCGAGAGAGTTCTTCCACCAAACTCTGTGAAGATCACTGTCTGGTCGGTAACCCATCTCTTCTCTTTATTTCTGTTCTGTTGAAAGTTCAGAGCGAAATCCTAGGTCTGGGAGTTTCTCAACCCCCAGCGATCTGTTACTTCTGAACCACTCTGATAACCTAGTTTCTTTTAAATTGTGCTTTCAAATATTGCCTAGTTTCTTTCAATTTAGTTTAGCTTTCCTTTGAGTCAAAGCCAATTTCTGAAAATATATAAAAAAAAAAATTTAATCTTAATTTATTTTCGCATCGCATCATCTCCTCTTTCGTTCTGCATCAATCTGGGCATCTGGAGGGCATCTGCAAGGAATCAGGGTTTTCTGAATTTTTCCTCCTGGGGTCTTCAAATCTTCAAGCTGGGTTGGACTTGGGCTATACTTCCATGTCTTCAATCTGGTTGGACTTGGTCTTCACTTGTATGATGTGGTCTTGAGTCTTCAATATGGTTGAATAGGACTCAAAAAAATAAAATTAGCTCAATATGAGCTGACTAGCATTGGACTGAACTAGCTCAACATGAGCTGACAAGTATATAACTGAAATAACAACTCAAAATACTCAAATAACAACTAAAATGGACTCAGATGAGCTAAGCCCTTATTACAGATAGACTCATAAATTATTGATCAATTTATAGAGGGTTGAAAAGCCTCTATCTTATTCTTGTGCCTCTGGTGTCCCCATCATTACAGCTCGGGCCGTGGGGGTCCCCGGCTGGGGCTGAGTGGCCAAGGAGCGCTACTGGTGCTACAGCTGTCGCACGGCCATAGTTAGTGTTTGTAGCTGCTGGACGATGGCTGCGAAAGCACCATCCATCGAGGATGGCTGAGGAGGAGGAGGCGGAGTTGGAAGTCCCCTCTCCGGGCTGCGAGGGCCCAGGGGAGAGGGAACCTCTCCTGCCTGGCTGGTGGATGCTTCGCGCCCACGCGTCACCACCATGGTCGATGCACAATCCTGCTCATGGAGAGCTTGCTTGTACAGGGGTTGTTGTTCTGCTCCCCCTACCTGGCGCGCCAATCTGTTGCCGATCTTATCGCGGTGGCCTGTAGCTTGTGAGCTAGCACCGGTTCTCGGACTCTCCTACCTCGAGATCTCCAAGCCTCTGGTCCTGCAAAATAAGGTCAGAGACCCGGGCCGAGGATTCCGGTGGGGGCACTCCGACGATCAAGTTAGAGAGAGGCAAGATAGAACAGGTCCACTAAGGTGGGTTCCCGAAGGATTCCCGTGCTTAGGAAAGATTTAGATGAAAGAAGTATGAGGAAGAGAGGGGTTGAAGCCTAGCTTCCTGTGCTAGGTTCACCGAGCTCGTGCCTGAGGACTTTCAAGGGTCCCTTTTATACCACCAGACCGCCTTCAGTCCCCATCCCCTCCCGGAGGCTCCCAGAGATCTCTAGATCCCCCCTTTCTCCTTCAAGTCCGGGAGTTAAGTGGCCGGCACGCTTCGTCCGCCGTGTGTCACAAAAGGGGGAATCTGGCGAGACCTCGAGCCGAGCACAGGAGCCCTCCTTTCGGGGCATTGACGGTGGATTTCCAGTGTTCCAAGCTCCTGACCATAAGGATTTAATTTCTTGATCGCGGGGCCTTGCTTAACTGATGCAAACGAGGTTCCGTGCACCACTGCGGGCCGTACTGGCATCCTGTATGGGACGCGACGCATGCCGATTCTAGTGGAGACCTCATGACCCATGCCTCTGCCTCCCCGAGGCTTTACAGAGTAAGGCTGACTTCGGGCGAGGTGGACCCATCAGGGGGTGCTTCGGGCGAGGTGGACCCATCAGGGGGTGCCACCTGGTGATGGAATAAAAGGGCCTGGCTTGACCTCGGTAGAGGTGGACCCGTCTCGGGGCACCACCTAGCATGAGAGCGGGGGATGCCAACTTCGGCCGAGGCGGACCCCTCCTAGGCAGACACCTGGCAAAGTGGCAGCGAAAGGCTCAACTTCGATCGAGGTGGACCCGTCTTGGGGTGCCACCTGGTGAAGGAGCGGGAAAGCCCGGCTCGACCTTGGCAGAGGTGGACCCGTCTTGGGGTGCCACCTAGTGAGAGAGCAGGGGCTGCCAGCTTTGACTGAGGTGGACCCCTCCTGGGTGGACACTTGGTGAAGTGGCAGAGAAAGGCTCGACTTCGGTCGAGGTGTACCCATCTTGGAGTGCTACCTGGTGAAGGAGCAGGAGAGCCCGGCTCGACCTCAGCAGAGGTGGACCCATCTTGAGGTGTCACCTGGCGAGGGAGCGGGGGCTGCCAGCTTCGACCGAGGTGGACCCCTCCAGGGCGGACACCTAGCAAAGTACCAGAGAAATGCTTGACTTCGACTAAGGTGGACCCGTCTTGGGGTGTGATGCAGAACGAATGCTCTGAAACCAAAAATGATGCAGAACGAATATGTGGAATGCGAAAGCAAATTAAAATTAATATTTTTTATTATTATTATATATATTTTAAGAAGTCGGCTTTGACTCAAAGGAAAGTTAAACTAAATTGAAAGAAACTATGTAATAATTGAAAGCATAATTTAAAGAAACTAGGTTATCAGAGTAGTTCAGAAGTAAAGGATCGCTGGGGGTTGAGAAACTCCCAGACCTAGGGTTTCGCTCTGAACTTTCAACAGGATAGAAGTAAATAGAAGAGAAGGGTTACAGACCAGGCAGTGATCTTCACAGAGTTTAGTGGAAGGACTCTCTTGAGCAGATTGTTGGATCCCCGGATTCAGATATCTTCGCAATGGATCCTCCAATACTGGCCCTTTGGTAGAGTTGGCTTCTTCTGAACTCAAGATCTGGGAAAGAAGAAGAACAAGTTATGGAACCAGATACTTAAGGAAGGATTTACCAGATAGAAGAACTTGAAAGCTGATGTTGCTGAAATCCTGATTCTCCTGGATGCTGATCTGACTTCCTCTGAGATTTGCTCTATCTTCGAAGTAGCCGAACTAGACCTGGATGCTGGTGGTCGGCCTCTACTTGGAGAGAGGGGCCATGAGAGATGGGGTAGGCTAGGGTTTGGTGGAATGAAGAGGATGATGGGCGGCTAGGGTTTGAAAGTGAAGTGGCTAACCGAGGGTTTTGGGGTTGGAGATCTCACACCTCCTCAAGGTTCCTAAGGAACCCGGATTTACTCCCTCATGGAGCTCAATACCTGAATACAAGTACAGAAGAGAGAAACACAAAGTTGCTCACACATAAATTGAATTCATTTATCAGTTGTTCTTTAAAACTTACAAGAGGGATTTATTTTATAGGCCTTTACAAGAGGTCAAGGTTTTACATCTTCCCATGTGGGACTAATAGGATGGATCTTCAAATTAGGCTTGTAGAATCAAATCCTTCTCATATGGCCGGCCAAGAGCTTCCATAAGTGTTGATTGGCGACTCCAAATGGTAAGTAGGTGGTGCCTCCTAGCCTTGCTCTTCAAGAAAAATTTTTTTCCTTCCATGCTTGGTTTTATTTGGAAGTATTTGGGCGCCTCCTAGTTTTGCTCCCCAAGTTTTGGCTTCTTCCTTTCATGGCTCAACTCTTTTGGACACCTCCTTTTCTTTCTCCCCAAGTCATGGCTCTTCCCAACTTTGCTTTGGTCTTTTTAGGCATGGATTGGGCGCCCCCTTGAAGTGCTCCCCAAGAAATGCCTCTTTTCTCCTTTAGCTTGGCCTTTTAAGGTATATATGGGGCGCCTCCTTGATTTTGGCTTCAAGAAAATTTTTGCTCCCTTGGGTGTGGGGACCAAGACACTGGGATGGAGATGTGGTGCCCCCTGGACTCTGGCGTGTGGCTGGGAGTGTGGCGCCCACTTACTTGAGCCTGGGAGAAAAATGTGACACCCTAGACCTTGACTTGAAAAAGGTGGCACCAACCTGGAGAAGACCTAGGCCACTACTAGGACTTGTACTGAGTCAACATGACTCAACAAAGTTTAAATTACAGACTCAAGACTAAAATTGAGTTGACCAAGTCAACCCTTATTACAAAACCAGAAAACCCTAATTCTTCGGGCAAGGTCAATCAGAGATCCAGATGGAGCCCCGAAGTCTTCTTCTGAGTCTGGTGCCCGCACCAATTCTCCCGGGGTGGGAGGAACTCGACCTTGTCGAGTATGGATCAAGCTGGCTCTGGTATCTCTCCAAGAGGTCTGGGTCCAATTCTTGTAATTCTTCTCGGGAGATCCAAGAGTTTTCAGAATCTGGCCTTCCTTGCCAGCGGACCAGGTATCTTTGGTATCCTCGATTACGAGTAGAGATAACCTGATCATCCAGGATCTTTTCAATCTGCTCTTTCCTCACATGCCAGTTTGTTGGTGGACACACAAGGTTGGGTTCACTCTCAAGAGCAGGATTAGGCTCAAAAAGGCTCACTGGGAATCATAGCTGGCTCTCTATACTCTACTATGTCTGTAATGTTGAAAGTGGAGCTAATGCCTAGTTCTGAAGGCAACTCGAGCACATAGACATTGGACCCTACTCTCTTCACCACTCTAAATGGTCCAGCTCCTCTAGCATGTAACTTTCTAACGATTCCAGGAGGACACCGTTCAGGCCTTAACCTAATCATTACATAGCCTCCCTCAACAAAAGTTTTGACTCGCCTTTGAGAATCAGCCAACTTCTTATAAGTTTCGTTACTTAAATTTATTTTGGCATGAATTTCTTTATGCAAGTCTTTTATATGCTATGCAAAAATTCAGCAGACTCTGAGACTCGTGTGTGGACTGGTAAAGGAGCTAGGTCAAGAGGTGTGTGAGGTTTGTAACCATGCACAATTTCAAATGGACTCTTACCTGTAGACCTATTGACCGAGTCATTGAATGCAATTTCAGCCCTAGATAAAATACAAATCCCAATTCCTGGTGCTCTCAATCAAACCAAAATCTGAGCCAAAGCCTAGTAAAGGGTCAAGAAAAACTAAACTAGACTGACGACACATTCCTAAAGATTGGACTTTATTCCAAAGGAACCCTAGGTCTAAACCTAACAAACTACGGCTCTCTAGGTTTGACCTTGGGTCGGAGGATGGCATGCAGAGCATGAAAACTTATCATGGGTGCCTAGTAGGTGCCATAAGGTCTTCCAGAAGTAGGTGGCAAACCTAATAGATTCTGACACGTGGTTCACTCTAAAGACTTCGACAAAGTATACTTGGATGGTGTAAGAAGCATTGGAAGTCCTAGAGAAAGGAAGGAAATATGAGGTGGAGTCTCGAATTACCTGCTGACTAAAGGTGGTGACCTGAAGGATTGAATGGTGATCTATGAGTGTCAACTGGTCATCCTTACGAAAGGAAAAGTTTGCTACTCCCAGGAATGGATCAAAAGATGGTTCGGGGAGTAGCCTAAGACATGTGATTGCAACAGTTAAGGTTTGTTCTCTAAGCAAATAATGATCCACTTTCTCAAGAAATGGATTAGAGAATGATTCATGGAAGGGCCTATGGATGATGACCTCAAGACTTGAAATTTGACCTATGGGTGCGGAAAGGTATACTCTATAGAAGGGTAGGTCAGTCATGCGAAGGAAGGGGTCTGGGGCCATAAGGAGGACTTCTACAGGACTGGGTGAATCAATCCGCTCAAGACAAGGATGTTCAACTGAGATTACGGGAGAGACCTTAGTGGCTGGGCATGGGAAAAGGTCCAATTGTAAGAGGCTTGATTCAGTCATCCTAAGGAGAGGATCTACCATAGGGTGGGCAAACTTAAACAGTTCAGTGCAAAGTCTTCAATTGGTACTTGGAGAATGACTGTCATTAGAGGGTACGAACTGATAGCTCGAGCTAACACTATGAGTTCTTCCTGGGGGTATTTGACTAAAGGAACCTGGTTCTTACAAATCTCTTGAATTTCTGAACTAGGTCCTACCACTTGGTTGCTCTCCAAGGTCTCCTCAGGTAAGGAACCAATAGTATCGATGTCACATTCTTCAAGTTCTTCCCCCTCATATTCATCAACCAGACTCAAGCCAGCATCATATACTTCCTCGATGCTATCTTCAATGGGTTTCGGGTCAGTGGTAATCGGGTCAACTGATTCTGAGCTTGTCATACCTAACCCTTCTTCCTCATTGGTATCCTTCTGGTCAAGAGGTGACACAAGAGGGAATTGACAAACAAAAGTCTGGTTCACTACGGGTGTCGGATCAATCGGAACTTGACTCAAGTTGGTAGAGGTTGGCTTTAAGTCCAAAGTACTTGATTGGTTATATCTTAAAGACCACTCATAGTCTTGGGCTTCTTGGTAGGATCGGTCTAACTTATTGATCTTTTCAAGGCATAGCTTCCTATAAATGTCTGGGTGTAACCCAACCCTAAACCTCGATGTGATCTGAGCTTCGGTCTCAATGGTATTGCATTTCATGTCATACCACTGGAAGTCCTCGATATATTTAGACACAGGCTTATTACCTTATCGCAATTGGTACCATTGGTCTAAAAGTCTTTTCTCATAGGATCTACCTAGGTACCTATCTCTCAACTTACTTCTCATATCTCTCCAAGTATATATTTCCTCTTTTCTTTGATAACACTCACGCTCAATAGCATACCAATGCGACCTAGCATGTTTGGTGAACTTGGTTTTGGCCAACCTAACTTGTCCTAATTCCGATATGTTAGTGCACTCAAAATACCGATCCATTTGTTCTTCCCACTTAATATATGTCTCTTGTCTTCCATCAAAAGTGGGTGCATAAGGTTCGGTGTTCCTAACGGGTCCCTTCTCTGAGTCAACCAAGTATGGGTATAGGCTCCTAGGGCTAGACTCAGGGGCAAGATCATAGTCATAGGCTCTTAGATCAAACCTCCAATGATTAGGTTCAGGATCCCTGTATAATGGTCTCCTAGGCTCTGGGTGTGGGTGAGGTTGGGGTCTACCAAATTCTGAGTCAGGGGTCCAATTTCGGTGCCTAGGCTCCTCAAGTACCTGGGCTCGGTCTCTAAACTGGGCAACAGTATCAGTCATATCCTGACTCAATTTGGTCATACTTTCGGTAAGAGTTCTAATCATGGCCTCTAAATCAGGTTGGGTTTGACTAGGTTGGTAGGGTACTCTATTCCGGGTGGACATGATGATGCAAGCAAGCACACTAAATGAGACTCGACTGAAACGTCTACGGGCTAACTAGACCTAGAGCCCAAACTAGATGCCCAATCAGAGTGGCAAGCTAGCCTGTAGTAACTCGGGACTCAGCCAAGCAGGTGTAAGGGGAGTGTTAGGTCCCTAAATGCCAATCCTAGACACCAATCAGTGATTGACCAGGTAGGCGGACCAGCACACAAGCCCTTCGGGATAGAATCCTTGAACCACCGTTCTAGACACTAAGTACAAAGCACACACAGAGTAACTAGACAAACTGACTCAACACTAGCCTAGACCCGACTTGTTGGTGTCCCTAGCCCACTAGGGCAAATTAAGTCTAATAAGTTTTAAAATTAGGCTTAGGATCGAATGAATGGGTGGTGGTTTTGGGCTAAGGAGAGGTTATCAACTCCTCCCCTTATCTTAGATGCTCAATTTCCCTTAAGATGAATTAGGAGATGATCACTCAAAAAAATTGAATTGTAGAAATACAGAAATAGAGTTGCTGTAATTTAACTCTCAGAAATTCCACAGAAATCAATAAATTGCAGTAAAATTATGTAAAATAGTTTCAATTATACTGGTTCCATCAAAATATAAATTATGCAATTTAAAGTTACTTGTAATGAGAAACAATTCCTGCAACAGGAAAGTTACAGACTGAAAACAGAATGCTTCCCCCGTTTACAATTCCTGCTACGAAGTTGTAACCCAGCGGATCCCCTACACGCCCTAGGAACACCCCATGGAATGGGAAGAGGAGGTTTGCACCTCGCTTCGTTCCTAGGACCGGACATCCTGGGGAGTCTACTTCGAGCAGACAAAGTAAAAAAGAGAGACATTCAAAACATGCAAGCAAGTCAGAAACCCTAGACAAAGCTCTGATACCAAAAATGATGCAGAACGAATATGTGAAATGCGGAAGCAAATTAAAATTAATTTTTTTTTATTATTATATATATTTAAGAAGTCAGCTTTGACTCAAAGGAAAGTTAAACTAAATTGAAAGAAACTATGTAATAATTGAAAGCATAATTTAAAGAAACTAGGTTATCAGAGTAGTTCAGAAGTAAAGGATCGCTGGGGGTTGAGAAACTCCCAGACCTAGGGTTTCGCTCTGAACTTTCAACAGGATAGAAGTAAAGAGAAGAGAAGGGTTACAGACCAGGCAGTGATCTTCACAGAGTTTAGTGGAAGGACTCTCTTGAGCAGATTGTTGGATCCCTGGATTCAGATATCTTCGCAATGGATCCTCCAATACTGGCCCTTTGGCAGAGTTGGCTTCTTCTGAACTCAAGATCTGGGAAAGAAGAAGAACAAGTTATGGAATCAGATACTTAAGGAAGGATTTACCAGATAGAAGAACTTGAAAGCTGATGTTGCTGAAATCCTGATTCTCCTGGATGCTGATCTGACTTCCTCTGAGATTTGCTCTGTCTTCGAAGTAGCCGAACTGGACCTGGATGCTGGTGGTCGGCCTTTACTTGGAGAGAGGGGCCATGAGAGATGGGGTAGGCTAGGGTTTGGTGGAATGAAGAGGATAATGGGCGGCTAGGGTTTGGAAGTGAAGTGGCTAACCTAGGGTTTTGGGGTTGGAGATCTCACACCTCCTCAAGGTTCCTAAGGAACCCGGATTTACTCCCTCATGGAGCTCAACACCTGAATACAAGTGCGGAAGAGAGAAACACAAAGTTGCTCACACATAAATTGAATTCATTCATCAGTTGTTCTTTAAAACTTACAAGAGGGATTTATTTTATAGGCCTTTACAAGAGGTCAGGGTTTTACATCTTCCCATGTGGGACTAATAGGATGGATCTTCAAATTAGGCTTGTAGAATCAAATCCTTCTCATATGGCCGGCCAAGAGCTTCCATAAGTGTTGATTGGCGGCTCCAAATGGTAAGTAGGTGGCGCCTCCTAGCCTTGCTCTTCAAGAAAATTTTTTTTCCTTCCATGCTTGGTTTTATTTGGAAGTATTTGGGCGCCTCCTAGTTTTGCTCCCCAAGTTTTGGCTTCTTCCTTTCATGGCTCAACTCTTTTGGACACCTCCTTTCCTTTCTCCCCAAGTCATGGCTCTTCCCAACTTTGCTTTGGTCTTTTTAGGCATGGATTGGGCGCCCCCTTGAAGTGCTCCCCAAGAAATGCCTCTTTCCTCCTTTAGCTTGGCCTTTTAAGGTATATATGGGGCACCTCCTTGATTTTGGCTTCAAGAAAAATTCTTGCTCCCTTGGGTGTGGGGACCAAGACACTGGGATGGAGATGTGGTGCCCCCTGGACTCTGGCAGGTGGCTGGGAGTGTGGCGCCCACTTACTTGAGCCTGGGAGAAAAATGTGGCACCCTGGACCTTGACTTGAAAAAGGTGGCACCAACCTGGAGAAGACCTAGGCCACTACTAAGACTTGTAATGGGTCAACATGACTCAACAAAATTTAAATTACAGACTCAAGACTAAAATTGAGTTGACCAAGTCAACCCTTATTACAAAACCAGAAAACCCTAATTCTTCGGGCAAGGTCAATCAGAGATCCAGATGGAGCCCCGAAGTCTTCTTCTGAGTCTGGTGCCCGCACCAGGGTGCCACCTGGCGAAGTAGTAGGAGAGCCCGGTTGACCTTGGCAGAGGTGGACCTGTCTCTGGGTGCCGCTTGGCGGAGGAGCAGAGGCTGCCAGCTTCGACCGAGGTGGACCCCTCCTGGGTGGACCCCTGGCAAAGTCGCAGCGGAAGGCTCGACTTCGACCGAGGTGGACCCGTCTTGGAGTGCCACCTGGCGAAGAAGCGGGAGAGCTCGGCTCGACCTCGACAGAGTTGGACCCGTCTTAGGGTGCCACATGGCGAGAGAGTGGGGATTGCCAGCTTCGATCGAGGTGGACCCCTCCTGTGCAGAACCTAGCGAAGTGGCAGAGAAAGGCTCGACTTCGGCCAAGGTGGACTCGTCTTGGGGTGCCACCTGGCGAAGGAGCAAGAGAGCCTAGCTCGACCTCGGCAAAGGTGGACCCGTCTTGGGGTGCCACTTGGCGAGGGAGTGGGGGCTGCCAGCTTCGGTCGAGGTGGACCCCTCCTAGGTGGACACCTGGCGAAGTGGCAGAGAAAGGCTCGACTTCGATCGAGGTGGCCCCATCTTGGGGTGCCACCTGGCGAAGGAGCAGGAGAGCCTGGCTCGACCTCGGTAGAGATGGACCCGTCTTGGGGTGCCACCTGGCGAGGGAGCAGGGGCTGCTAGCTTCGACCGAGGTGGACCCCTCCTGGGCAGACACCTAGCGAAGTGGTAGAGAAAGGCTCGACTTCGATCGAGGTGGACCCATCTTGGGGTGCCACCTGGCGAAGGAGCAGGAGAGCCCAGCTCGACCTCGGCAGAGGTGGACCCATCTTAGGGTGCCACCTGGCAAGAGAGCGGAGGCTGCCAACTTCGGCCGAGGCGGACCCCTCCTAGGCAGACACATGGCAAAGTGGCAGAGAAAGGCTCGACTTCGATCGAGGTGGACCCGTCTTGGGGTGCCACCTGGCGAAGGAGCAGGAGAGCTCGGCTCGACCTCGGTAAAGGTGGACCTGTCTTGGCGTGCCACCTGGCGAGGGAACGGGGGCTGCTAGCTTCGGCCGAGGTGGACCCCTCCCAGGCGGACACCTGGCAAAGTGGCAGATAAAGGCTCGACTTCGGCTGAGATGGACCCATCTTGGGGTGCCACCTGGCGAAGGAGCAGGAGCCCCACTTCCGAGCGAGGAATTTTGAAAGAAAGAATCCACGTGGCACCGATGGCATCCAGCTGGAATTAACACATGTTCCATGTCAGCGATGTAGCCATATCAGGTTGCATGTTTTGATAAACTATTATTTTTCAGTATTTTTAATTTATAGTATTATTGGTGAGACTATTTGGAAACCTTACTGGACTGTAAAGCTCACAATCCCTATTTATTTTTCCTTCTCAGAGTCATGCAAGATATTCGAGCTTGGTAGTGGAATGGATTCATGGTAAAATGATGCATAGCAAGGATCTAGCTGGGTGTGAGAATAAATATCAATATTTAGATTGTGTAGTTAGTTTTGTTTAGCTAGATCTGTTGCTAATACTTATGTAATAACTCAGTGGATCATTTTAATATTTTTGACTTGAAAAAAAATTGATTGTTTAGTTATTACATAATTGTTTAAATAATATTGGTTTATCTTAAATGATTTTTGAGTAAAATGAACATTGTGTACCTAGGCCTTACATGATCTTTAGAATGTATTCTAGGATTTATGCGGCCGATCATGTAGCCGATCTTGGTGCTGGATTCGGGACATGATAGAGTGGTATCAAAGCTTTGGTTACGATCATTTTGGATGGTGGTACAAGTGATAAAAATAATAATAATATAATGGTTATTAGGATATGATAAGAATAATGTCAGAGCTTAGGTTTATAATGACTTGGGACTATGGTATACGTGATTATGATAGATATAAGTGATATCAAAATTTAGGTCATGATTATTCGAGACTGGGATATAAGTGATTTGGAAATCACATGGTGGTTATTAGGATATGACAGAATGTTATCAAAATTTAGGTTATGATTACTTGGAATTATGATGTAAGTGATTAGGACATGACATGAGTGATGTTGAAACTTAGGTTATAACCACTTAGGACTATGACTTAAGTAATTGAGACATGACATGGGTGATATTGAAGCTTAACTATAAATACTTAGGACTGTAATATAAGTAGTTGGGACATGACATAAATAGTATCGAAGTTAAGAATATAATCACTTTGGACTGTGATATAAGTGATTATGATATAATTTGAATATCAAAATTATGGTTATGATCAATATGGACTGTGATTTAAGAGATATTTGAATTTAGTGCAATGATCAATCAGGATATGAAGTTGGGATAAGAAAATGGACTTAAAGTTTGGATTTCTAATCTTTAGATATTATGTATAAGATCTAGCATATGATTGGTGCAAGGAAGGAACATGATTTTTTATCTATAATATAAATAGTGAGATTGATCTAGGATGAATGTAAAGGGCTGGATGATTTGTATTATTTGATCATGATAAGTAAGCATATGATGGATATTGTAGAGTTGGATAAATGCATTTTTGCCATTGATATGTGGGTTTGGATCTGAAGTACTCTGATACAAAGCTCTTTTTAGTTTTGAACTCATTATTTAAAGAGGCTTAAGGTTTTCCTAAAATAACTGACTAACTATAAACTTGTGGAGAAGGTTAAGAGAAGAAAGAATGCTAAAGATCATGGCAAGTGTCTAATACTCAAGCTTTCTTCAAATTTTTGGTTAAGAGTTGAGTGGACTGATTATGATTTCCATGTGGGGGTAACTAAGAGAAATAAATCTTAGGGACAAAGAATTATATATTTTAATTTGGGGTTGAGGTGTTGATGTTCATTTGAAAGAAACTGAAGGAATTCACGATACAGATAGATGGTGATGATCAAAATAAAAATGCTATATCATATTATTATAAAAAGGACATATGAGGAAACCATTCTAAGAAAGGGGATCATGCAAAAGCTTGAGGATGATGTTAAATTATGTATATCCAAGGTTGGGCCATCGATCATGAACTTCTGAAGAATTGATCAAGGATAATTAATTATAGTGACATCGAAGGATTAATATTTTTGGAAGAACTTAGTAGAATTTGATACGTATCATAAATGGAAATGATTTAGTTTTGAGTATAATGTAATTTCATTATGTTAAGATGTTGAAAAATAAGTATTCTAAGAGGTAGACAAATTGGGAGATTGAGATTAACATGAGAAGTTGACTATTTTCAAATCTTAAACCTCAATCAAGCTAATTTCAAGGATAAAATTATTTTAAGGGGGGGAGAATGTAACAACCCAAAAAAAAAGGGAAAAGAAGCCAGGCCGGCCCACCTGGTTGGACCCGGCCCAGACCCATGCGCGTGGCCCAAGTGCGCACGCGGGTGGGCAGGTGTGCGAGAGTGCGGGACCACGGCCCAGTCCGGCATGCAGGTGCACGAGGTGCGGCCCAAGCCCATGCACGAGCGCGTGGGCTCGGTCCAATCGGAGGCGGGCATTGTAGAAGCATTTTCCAGCCATTTCCCAGGCATTTCCCAGCCCATTTCTTGTGGTCCATCACGGTCCATGGGCCTTCTAAGCAATCTGGACCATCCAATCACCTGATCAGACGGCTGAGATGGATCTGAGAGATATTAGGCTTGATTAAGGACTTTTGGATTTTGATGCGATCTAAGGCATTAATCTCAGATCTGATGGCTTGGAAGGTTTCTTGATGGTTTTGAACTTCTGAGATGAGTTTTTATGTGGTTTTGTATTGATTTCGTTCTTCTTTTCAAGAAGGGATGCCGAGGGTTATTTCAGAGGGCCAATAGAGTACAGAGAGCCAGAACAAAGAGCCAAAAAGAGGGCCATGAAGAGATTTTGCAATTCAGAAGACAAGAAGGAAAGGAAAAGGAAAAAAAAAAAAGAGAGAAGGGAAGATCTCAGTTCGGTGGAGAAGAAAAAGGAACGGAAAAAGAAAAAAAGAGAAGAAGAGGAAGAGGAGAGAGAAGATGAGTAGAGAGAGAAGATGAAGATGAGTTGAGAGAGAAAGAGGAGAGAGAAAGAAGAGAGAAAAAGAGGAGAGAGCAAGAGAGGAGATAGAAAGGAGAGAAAAAATATAAATAATGCAGGAGAGAGGATCGGGAAGCTTTATTTCTTTGAATTTGTGAAGTTAGGATTTTAAGGATAAATCGTAAAAGAATTTATGAATAAAAATTATTTATTATTATAGGGGATCAACCTTTTGAGCAAGAAAGTATTGAGCGAGCTCTAAATATGGACTAATATCAGTTATACTATGATTAGCTTCTAGAAGTTAAGGATATTTTGATCCGAGTATATAAGCATTGGCATGCATGGTTATTTTGCATGGTACATTTTGACTTCTTATGATAGATGGTATGGTTGGTAATATTATTATTTAGGTTCCTGTATACCATGTTTTATCAATCAAAGTTATTTTTGAATGGGTTGAGCCATGATATTGGTTATTGAAAAATTATAAATTATATAATTTGACATGATGATATGGAATAATAAAGTGTTAACAGTGTCTGGACTAGCCATGCCACGGGATCGTGGTTAATGATATTGTTGGTCATTGGTGAAATCATGATAAATATTGCCTATCACAGGCATGGACAATGATATTGCTGGTCATAGACGGAATCATGATAAATATTGCCTGTCACAAAAATAGACAATGATATTGCCAATTGGTAGATTCGCGGGGTTGTCGTTAAAACACCGTGGCTATCAGTTTAAAATCCGACTTCTTAAAATATTTAAAAATACGTAGCAAGAGGAGTCGGGTCGAATCCACAGAGAAGGCGGTATTTAGGATTTGAAATTTTTGATCTTGTAAAAAAAATATTTAAAGTCGAAAAAATATAAAAATTAAAATTGCAGGAAAAGTAAACTTGGCACTAGGATCTATTATTTAGATCCTAGCATCTACTTGCAGACAAGGTGAAAAACAAGAATTAAAAAAATAAATATTGCATTGATTTTAAGGTCTAAGTACAATGCACAAAAAAAACTAAAATAACAAAGAACAAATACAAGAACAGATCAGTGCAGCCTCGTCGGGAAGATAGCTCCTTCCTTCGTACTTTGTGGAGCGAACTGGGCTTCCTCTGCGTCTTCTTCTTCGGATCTTGATCTCAGAGAGGGAGAAGGCTGGAAGATGGTGTAGGGACACACTTTCCTTTGAGAAACCTTACTCCCTAAAGCCAACCCGCAACCCAAGCAATGCCCTCTACCCTGTACCTTGCCCTTTCTCCAGGATACCTCTGCCGTGTGCTATGGGGTTCATTTTATAATTGATCGGAGAGGAGAGCTCGTTGCATATTAGCGATGTGGGACAAAAGAAACACCGCGACCGTCGTTGCTGCTTCGTAGATCACGCTGCTCGTGGACTGCGCCGTGGAGCTCGTGGATTGCATGCAACGCCCGTGAAGAACGTGGACTGCGTTCGTGCCCGTGGAGAAGCTCAGCTCGCGAAGAATGCTCGTGCCCGTGGACTACTCGCCCGTGCCCGTGGAGAAGCTCAGTTCGCGAAGAACGCTCATGCCCATGGACTGCGTGGTGGTGCCCGTGGATTGCTCGCCTGGATCACGCCGTGACAAACACTTGGCAACGCTCGTGAAGATTACCCAGCTCGTGAAGAACGTGGACTGTGCCCGTCAGCCCGTGGATTGCTCCGATAACGTGGACTTGCTCGTGGACTGCACTCCGGCAATGTGGACTTGCTCGTGGACTGCGCTCCGGCAACCTGTGAAGAAGCTCGTGAAGAACGTGGACCGCTCCTCTCGTTTTCCCCCAAAAAACCGCCACCACCGCCCGTCAAACCACCGTCGGAGCTTCTCCTTCGGCCACAGACACCGCTGGCGTGTTTCTCGGCGAGTTTCGGCATCTCTGGAGGGCTGTGGTCCACGCCCTGTTCCATGGACCGGCAGTAATGGCTGCCGGTGAACCATCCTGCGAATTATAAACCCAGATGGACCGGCTGCTCCAAAAACTGTGCAGCATCAAAATATGTGCAAAAATCCAAAAAAAAAATCATAACTTCTTTATTTCAAACCTGATTTAAGTACCGTTTGCATCGTTGGATTCCATAAATCAAGCTCTACCTATTGGCAGGTTTCAAACTTATTAATTTTACCGATTCCATGATCATTAATTATAATTATTAAATATTTTATTAATCATTTAAATGGGTGTGTGGTGCTTTGACTTGAAATCTATTTTTTATGAACGTACTCTAATTTCACATTTTTCAAAGATATTTTTAAAATAATTAGTTTTGCAAGAAAGTCCAAATTAATTATGAAATTAGGTTATTAAAAGAATGTTAGCACCATTAATTAACTAAAATGCTTAAAATAAACGTGTAAATCCATGATTTATCACACCCCCCAACTTACTTATTGCTAGTCCCTTAGCAATGCAAAAAGTATAACTATGTGTCACAAAGATCATCCTTTACAAAAATAGATCCAGGTTTGAAAGTAAAAAGATCTAGCAAGTATCACTAACTAAGTATTGAGTTTCAGAAATAAATTTTGCAGTCAGCATAATTAGAAACTTTCTTAGAGTTCATCTAAAGATCTACAGCACTTGTGTTTGTGATGACTAACTTAACATTTTGGTACTAGTTTGCAAGAACAAATGTATCTTTGATTAACACTTACTTTGTCTCGTTAGCGTGCATGTGCAAAGGAAGTGCTAATAGCCTTTAGGTGATCTAAGTATGCCCTAAAAGTCTGACACGCTAGTCTACTTCTTGACTCGCTACAGTCATTAGCAACGCTCTCTAACTCTTATTACTTTTCCTAGTCTATCTTGCTCCAGATTTATTTTTGACACATGAAAACTTTTTTTTTTTTTTTCAAAATTTTAAGAAAATTGTCCCGACCCCCCAACTTAAATACCATTGTCCCTAATGGTATAAAAAGGCAAAGGAATAAACCATAAAAGTAAAGGGATACCTGAGAAGAGGAGCTCATGAACAATGTAGAGGCCGCAAATTTTTTTTTTTTTTTTTAAAAAAAATAGAGTACATATTGGGTTGCCTCATAACAAGCGCTAAGTTTAATGTCTTCAGCCAGACATAATGCAGCTCAGTTCAGTGTGGGTCAGTTAATGTTACTTGGTCAATGGTTCGATTTGTTGATATTCCTTCAATGTATGGTTTTAAACGTTGACCATTCACCTTAAAGAAGTTTCCTGACCTAGGATCATAAATTTTGACTGCACCATGGGGGAATACTTGATTAACAATGTAAGGTCCATCCCATCTAGATCTCAATTTTCCAGGAAATAATCGAAGCCTTGAATTAAATAACCAGACTTGTTGATTTGGCTCAAAGATTTTCCTAGAAATAAATTGATCATGAAAGGCTTTCATTTTCTCTTTATAAATATGTGAATTTTCATAAGCCTCTCACCTCAGTTCATCTAATTCACTCAGTTGCAACATCCGGTTAGAACCAGCTTGCTTTAAATCAAAATTTAATTGCTTAATCGCCCAATATGCTTTATGTTCAAGTTCTACCGGAAGATGACATGCTTTTCCAAAGATCAGTCTATAGGGAGACATTCCAATGGGATTCTTGTAAGCTGTCCGATAGGCCCATAATGCATCATCTAATCGATCTAACCAGTTTCTACGATCGGGCCTAATAGTCTTTTGCAAAATGTTCTTGATCTCCCTATTGGATACTTCCACTTGGCCACTTGTTTGCGGGTGATAAGGTGTAGCTACTTTATGTGTAACCCCATATTTTCGTAAAAGCATTCGAAATTGGGAGTTTGAGAAATGGGCACCTCCGTCACTAATGAGGTACGTGGAAATCCGAACCTAGAGAAGATATTCTTTTGAACAAACTTTATGACTACCTTATGATCATTGGTTCGTGTTGCCATTGCCTCAATCCATTTAGAAACATAATCGACAGCCACCAAAATATATTCAAAACCATTAGAGGGTGGAAAGGGTCCCATAAAATCAATTTCCCAAATGTCAAAGATTTCAACTACCAAGATGGGATTTAAAGGCATCATGTCTTTTCTTGAAATATTTCCTAAGGCTTGACACCTAAGACATTCTTTGCCAAAAGTATAGGCATCCTTAAACAATGTCAGCCAGTAAAATCCACTTTGCAAAACTTTAGCCGCAGTTTTTCGACCAGAAAAATGTCCTCCGCAAGCAAGGGTGTGGCAAAAGTTTAAAATACTCAGATGTTCAGATTCAGGAACACACCTACAGATGATTTGATCAGCACAAATTTGAAAGAGTTCAGGATCTTCCTAAAAGTAATATTTAATTTGAGCAAAGAATCGATCCTTTTCATTCTTAGACCAGCCATCAGGGATTTGTCCAACCACTAAGTAGTTAACAATATCTGCAAACCAAGGGGCCTTTGCATGTGAAACTGCTAAGAGTTGTTCATCCGGAAAAGATTCTTCAATTGATGCAGGTTCACACTCTTCAACTAAAATCCTAGATAGATGGTCTGCTACAACATTCTCAGATCCTTTCTTGTCTCGAATTTCAATATCAAACTCTTGTAGCAGTAAGATCCATCTAATCAATCGTGGTTTAGCATCTTTCTTTGAGAGTAGGTATCTCAAAGCCGAGTGATCCAAATAAACCACAATCTTGGAACCTAAAAGATATGATCTGAACTTTTCCAGGGCAAACACCAAAGCTAGCAACTCCTTTTCAGTAGTGGTGTAATTTTTTTGGGCTTCATTCAAAGTTCTGCTAGCATAATAAATCACTATGGGACATTTGTTTACCCTTCGGCCCAAGACAGCTCCTATGGCAAAGTCTGAAGCATCACACATGATTTCAAAAGGTAGTGACCAATCAGGGGTTGGATGATTGGGGCTTGGGTCACAGCTTCCTTTAGAAACTCAAAAGCCTTAGACAATCTTTATCAAAATTGAAAGGAACATCCTTAGCGAGCAGATTACACAAAGGACGGGAAATTTTGGAAAAGTCTTTGATGAAGCGATGATAGAATCCTACATGGCCGAGAAAAGATCGAATTTGTTTGATAGAGATGGGTGGAGGAAGTTTAGAGATCAATTCAACCTTTGCTTTATCTACCTCGATCCCTCTCTTAGATACAATATGTCCTAAAACAATCCCTTCTCGAACCATGAAATGGCTCTTCTCCCAGCTCAGAACCAAATTCGCCTCAATACATCGTTTTAATATTTTCTTCAAATTATTGAGGTAACTCTCAAAAGATTCTCCAAAGACTGAAAAATCATCCATAAAAATTTTTATGAAATCTCCTACCATGTCCGAGAAAATTGATATCATGCACCTTTGAAAGGTTGCAAGTGCATTACACAATCCGAAAGGCATTCTACGGAAAGCAAAGGTTCCATAGGGACATGTAAAGGTGGTCTTTTCTTGGTCTCCTGGATAGATTGCTACCTGGTTGTATCCTGAGTATCCATCTAAGAAGCAAAAGTATTGCTGGCCAGCTAATCTTTCTAGGATCTGATCAATAAATGGTATGGGAAAGTGGTCTTTGCGGGTAGCTACATTAAGTTTTCTATAATCTATATAGACACGCCACCCAGTAGAAAGTCGTGTTGGCACTAAATCCCCATGGACAGTACGGACAACCGTGAGTCCAGATTTCTTTGGAACGACTTGAGTAGGACTCACCCATTGGCTATCAGAAATAGGATAAATAATACCAGCATCTAACCATTTAATCACTTCCTTCTTGACCACTTCTTGCATGTTTGGGTTGAGCCGTCTTTGCATCACTCTAGTTGGCTTGGCACTATCCTCAGTATAGATATGGTGCATACAAATTGATGGACTAATGCCTTTTAAATCAGGAATGGCCCAACCTATGGCCTCCCTATGTATTTTCAGAACATCTATCAATTGGTTTTCCTGCTCAATGGTTAGGTCAGAAGCAATGATTACAGGCAGGGTTTTGTCGGGTCCTAAAAACACATACTTAAGTGATTCAGGCAAAGCTTTTAGTTCAAGTTATGGTGGGGCCTGAATCGAAGGGTGCAAAGGCTCAGTTCCTAGGTCAGGTAAGGATTCAGTTTGCATTGACCAAGGTGGTGAAGGTTGAGGTGAATCAAGTAGGGCATTTACCTCTTGGACTTGGGTTTCAGCAATAGGCTCGTCATCTTCCATCAAATTGGAGGAAAATTCAGACTCAACAATCTCATCTATTAAACCAATCACAGAACAATTTTCCTCCTCTCGAGCAAACTTTGAGGCATTAAAAATATTAATTCTCACCTTTTGATCCCCAAAAGAAATGTCCATAGCTCCCGTTTTACAATTGATATTGGCATTGGCAGTGGCTAGGAATGGACGACCTAAGATTATGGGATTCTGATTTAGCTCTTGGGATGGTTCCATGTCTAGTATGAGGAAGTCTACAGGGAAATAACATTGGTTCACTCTAACTAAGACATCCTCAATCAAACCACGTGGTGTCTTGACATATCTATCGGCTAGTTGTAGAATGACTGACGTGGGTTTTAGTTTACCTATCTCAAATTTTTCATAGACCGAGGTTGGAAGAAGGTTCACACTAGCTCCTAGGTCTAACAGGGCTCGATCAAAGGTAATGCCTCCTATAACACAAGAAATCAAAGGAGCACTGGGGTCTTTCATTTTCTGAGGTAATTGATTCAACAAGACTGCACTTACATCCTCAGACAATATGATTCTCTTTATGGTTCGTGGCTCACGCTTTTGGGTGCAGAGTTCTTTGAGAAATTTAGTGTAAGCTGGAACGTGCTGAATTGCATCGAGGAGGGGTAAATTAATATGGACTTGCTTGAATAATTCCATCAGCTCCTCGTTGCGTGCTCCTTGCTTTTTACGGGAAGAACCAGCTTCTAGGGCAGAAGGGAACGGGACTCTAGGTTTATAAGTCTCAGGTAATTCATCTGCTCTCTTCTTCCCTTTCTCATTTAAATCGGAACCAGTATCAGTACTAGTCCCGGGCTCAGGCTCTTCTACATGGTTAGTCTCAATACTAACATCATCTTCTAAATTCTCATTCTGGCTAGCATCAGTACTAGCCTCTCTCTCCTGGTCTTGATATGGGTCCCTAAGAATCCTACCACTTCTAAGCTCAGAAATTGCTTTGGCATTCTCAAATTGAGGGTTCTTAGGTGGAACATTAGGCTGAAGAATGAGTGGGTTGTTTCTAGGATTCGGTATTGGTTGACTCGGTAGTTGACCTGGTTCTCTCCTCATAGTAGATTCAGCTAACTGTCCTATTTGAACTTCTAACCTAGCGATAGATTGTTGTTGGGTCATGATTAATTGTTGGAGTTGATCAAACCTATCATCGGCCAGATTGGTCTGTTGAGGAGGTTGATATGATGACTGATGATGATATGGTGGCTGATATGGTGGCTGAGCAGGCTGACTAGGCTGACCTCTATTATAGGCATAGTTTTGGTATGGGGGCCTATTTTGAAAGTTCCGTGCAGGAGGAGTTTGGGTCTGAACCTGAGTCTGTTATGGTTTCCAAGAAAAATTAGGATGGTTTCTCCAACCCAGGTTATAAGTATTTGAAAATGGATCATTACCCAGCTTGGAATAACCTTGAGCAGCTTGGACTTGTTCTTGGATGAAAGGTGGTAACTGTGCAACCGTAGGACATTCATTCATGTGATGGGCTGGGCTAGCATAGATAGAACAAATCTCCTGATGATTAGAGGGTGATGGGTATTGTGTAGGAGATTGAGATTGTTGATTGAGGGCTAGGACTTGGTCCAACTTTTGGGAAAGGAGGTCAACTGTATCTAATCTTTGGAATATTAGGTTCAAGTCGACATTGGAATTTGAATGTCTAATTTCATAAATCCCTGCCCGCTTTTGGTGAGGAATCGATCTTTCATATGAAGTCAAAGAAGCATGGTTGATCGAATTTTCACTTAGGGTTTCAAACAAGGTATAGGCTTCATCCTCACTTCTACTCATGAATGCACCTCCACAAGATGCATCCACCATCTGTCTATACTGGTCTCCTAATCCTTCATAAAAAGCTTGGACAATTTGCCACTTAGACAGACCATGATGTGGGCATTTTCTAAGGAGTTCCTTAAGTCTCTCCCATGATTCATGAATTTGTTCACCAGGAAGCTGAGCAAATCCAGTGATGGCTCGCCTCATGGTGTTGGTTCGACCTATAGGATAGAATTTCTTAAGGAACTCGTGCTGCATTTCAGCCCAAGTTCGAATTGGTTTCCCTATTGTGCCAAGCCAGTACTTGGCCTTATCCTTAAGTGAGAAGGGGAACAAGGTTAGCCTAAGGGCATCATCAGTAAAATCTTGAATCTTCACCGTAGAACAGATTTCTAGAAACTCATCTAGATGCTTATAAGGATCTTCGTTGGTATTCCCATAAAAGGAAGGGAGCATCTGGATTGTGGCAGACTTGATCTCATATTGTCTAGCAGGTATTTCAGGTAAATGGATACAAGTCGATGGGTTGTAGGTGGAAGGATTAAAGTATTCCTTCATTTGTCTAGGTGGTTCTTCTGGGTTTCCAGCCATTTGATTTTTTGGTGTACTATGGATCAGCTGTTCGATTTCAGGGTTGAAGTCAACTAGGTCTGAAAATAAAGATCTCCTACCGTGCATGTAACAGTGCAACCCTAATATGTGAATCAAAATTTTTTATTTTATATATATATATATTTTTGTTATTTTCGAACACTTATCAAACAGATTTCTATCCTAGGCTCCCTAATTCTAGACAGCTCCTAACTTCCAAGACCGCCTTGGAGCCCTCCAAGTCAAAGACCAATTAGCTAACTGGCCAGGTAAGGGTAAGGTCGATGGAGTTTCCCTCTTTGCTTGCCTTAGACACCAATTGAAAATTGGCCAGGTAAGCGGATCCAACCACCTTCCTTTGGGACGTAATCCCTGAACCCCTTTTCCTAGACACCAGTTAACCAACTAATCTTGACCCGGTCCAACTCTTCCGGGTGCCCTGTCCTATTGAGCTCGAGGTCCTTAGGGCTGACGTCTAGTTAATTTTATTTAGAAGGCTTAGGTATGCAAAATGAGGGGTGATGGTTTGTGGGCTAAGGAAGGGTATTGAACTCCCCACCTTATCTTGTTTATGGATTAGTGCCCTTAAGATGATTATGAGATTATGAAATGCAATAAATAAGATGTCAAAATAAAAGTTATAAACACACAAAATTAAATTAAAGCTATATATATTTTTTAATTTTGTGACTAAGTTTCTAATCCTAATAAATTATGAAATGTCTGGACAATTTTTTTTTGGATTTTGTAGAAAGATAAATTTACCTAAATGAATCTAAAAATGAAAAGCAAAAAAAAAAAAAAAAAATTTAAATTTGAAATTTGAAATTTTTTTTTTTTTGGAAATTAGAAAAGAAACTAAAAAGGAAAACAATTAATATTTAAAAGAGGAAAGAAAGTTTAGGATGGATCTTACTGATTGGGAGACGTTCTTCCTCTTCTGCTTTTCTCCCTTTTTTTTTTAATCTGCAAGAAAAAGAAAAGTTAGCACAGAATAAAAAAATCAAAAAGATCAAAAACTATTATTTTAATGCCTTCCCCGGCAACAGTGCCAAAAACTTGGTAGATTCGCGAGGTTGTCGTTAAAACACCGTGGCTATCAGTTTAAAATCCGACTTCTTAAAATATTTAAAAATACGTAGCAAGAGGAGTCGGGTCGAATCCACAGAGAAGGCAGTGTTTAGGATTTGAAATTTTTGATCTTGTAAAAAAAATATTTGAAGTCGAAAAAATATAAAAATTAAAATTGCAGGAAAAGTAAACTTGGCACTAGGATCTATTATTTAGATCCTAGCATCTACTTGCAGACAAGGTGAAAAACAGGAATTAAAAAAATAAATATTGCATTGATTTTAAGGTCTAAGTACAATGCACAAAAAAAACTAAAATAACAAAGAACAAATACAAGAACAGATCAGCGCAGCCTCGTCGGGAAGATAGCTCCTTCCTTCGTACTCCGTGGAGCGAACTGGGCTTCCTCTGCATCTTCTTTTTCGGATCTTGATCTCGGAGAGGGAGAAGGCTGGAAGATGGTGTAGGGACACGCTCTCCTTTGAGAAACCTTACTCCCAAAAGCCAACCCGCAACCCAAGCAATGCCCTCTACCCTATACCTTGCCCTTTCTCCAGGATACCTCTGCCTTGTACTATGGGGTTCATTTTATAATTGATCTGAGAGGAGAGCTCGTTGCATATTAGTGATGTGGGACAAGAGAAACACCGCGACCGCCGTTGCTGCTCCGTAGATCACGCTGCTCGTGGACTGCGCCGTGGAGCTCATGGATTGCGTGCAATGCCCGTGAAGAACGTGGACGGCGTTCGTGCCCGTGGAGAAGCTCGGCTCGTGAAGAACGCTCGTGCCCGTGGACTGCGTGGCGACGCCCGTGGATTGCTTGCCTGGATCACGCCGTGACAAACGCTTGGCAATGCCCGTGAAGATTACCCAGCTCGTGAAGAACGTGGACTGTGCCCATCAGCCCGTGGATTGCTCCGGCAACGTGGACTTGCTCGTGGACTGCGCTCCGGCAACGTGGACTTGCTCGTGGACTGTGCTCCGGCAACCTGTGAAGAAGCTCGTGAAGAACGTGGACCGCTCCTCTCATTTGCCGCCAAAAAATCGCCACCACCGCCTGTCAAACCACCGCCGGAGCTTCTCCTCCGGCCAGGGACACCGCCGATGTGTTTCCCGGTGAGTTTCGGCATCTCTAGAGGGCTGTGGTCCATGCCCTGTTCCATGGACCGGCAGCAATGGCTGCCGGTGAACCATCCTGATGGACCGGCTGCTCCAAAAACTGTGCAGCATCAAAATGTGTGCAAAAATCCAAAAAAATTCATAACTTCTTCATTTCAAACCTGATTTAAGTACCGTTTGCGTCGTTGGATTTCATAAATCAAGCTCTACCTATTGGCGAGTTTCAAACTTATTAATTTTACCGATTCCATGATCATTAATTATAATTATTAAATATTTTATTAATCATTTAAATGGGTGTGTGGTGCTTTGACTTGAAATCTATTTTTTATGAACGTACTCTAATTTCGCATTTTTCAAAGATATTTTTAAAATAATTAGTTTTGCAAGAAAGTCCAAATTAATTATGAAATTAGGTTATTAAAAGAATGTTAGCACCATTAATTAACTAAAATGCTTAAAATAAACGTGTAAATCCATGATTTATCACACCCCCCAACTTACTTATTGCTAGTCCCTTAGCAATGCAAAAAGTATAACTATGTGTCACAAAGATCATCCTTTACAAAAATAGATCCAAGTTTGAAAGTAAAAAGATCTAGCAAGTATCACTAACTAAGTATTGAGTTTCAGAAATAAATTTTGCAGTCAGCATAATTAGAAACTTTCTTAGAGTTCATCTAAAGATCTACAGCACTTGTGTTTGTGATGACTAACTTAACATTTTGGTACTAGTTTGCAAGAACAAATGTATCTTTGATTAACACTTACTTTGTCTCGTCAGCGTGCATGTGCAATGGAAGTGCTGATAGCCTTTAGGTGATCTAAGTAGGCCCTAAAAGTCTGACACGCTAGTCTACTTCTTGACTCGCTATAGTCATTAGCAACACTCTCTAACTCTTATTACTTTTCCTAGTCTATCTTACTCTAGATTTATTTTTGACACATGAAAACTTTTTTTTTTTCAAAATTTAAGAAAATTGTCCCGACCCCCCAACTTAAATACCATTGTCCCTAATGGTATAAAAAGGCAAAGGAATAAGCCATAAAAGTAAAGAGATACCTGAGAAGAGGAGCTCATGAACAATGTAGAGGCTGCAAATTTTTTTTTTTAAAAAAAAAAAAATAGAGTACATATTGGGTTGCCTCCCAACAAGCGCTAAGTTTAATGTCTTCAGCCAGACAAAATGTAGCTCAGTTCAGTGTGGGTCAGTTAATGTTACTTGGTCAATGGTTCTATTTGTTGATATTCCTTCAATGTATGGTTTTAAACGTTGACCATTCACCTTAAAGAAGTTTCCTGACTTAGGATCATAAATTTTGACTGCACCATGGGGGAATACTTGATTAACAATGTAAGGTCCATCCCATCTAGATCTCAATTTTTCAGGAAATAATCGAAGCCTTGAATTAAATAACCAGACTTGTTGATTTGGCTCAAAGATTTTCCTAGAAATAAATTGATCATGAAAGGCTTTCATTTTCTCTTTATAAATACGTGAATTTTCATAAGCCTCTCGCCTCAGTTCATCTAATTCACTCAGTTGCAACATCCGGTTAGAACCAGCTTGCTTTAAATCAAAATTTAATTGCTTAATCGCCCAATATGCTTTATGTTCAAGTTCTATCGGAAGATGACATGCTTTTCCAAAGATCAGTCTATAGGGAGACATTCCAATGGGATTCTTGTAAGCTGTCCGATAGGCCCATAATGCATCATCTAATCGATCTGACCAGTTTCTACGATCGGGCCTAATAGTCTTTTGCAAAATGTTCTTGATCTCCCTATTAGATACTTCCACTTGGCCACTTGTTTGCGGGTGATAAGGTGTAGCTACTTTATGTGTGACCCCATATTTTCGTAGGCCTCAACAAGAATGCGGGCGCCGACTCTAATTTCTTTATGCCTGATCGAGATTATCGCAAATAAGGTCCCTCGGCTAGGTGTACCCTAGGTGACCCATAGAATAATTCAATTGATGCTCATCCCCATTCGCCCAGTTGTGTAACGGGCAAGTCAGCCTGTTCCCCTTAGCCTTCGGTAACTCTTTATAATTAAAGGGCATGGCCAGTCTCGTGCAAAGGTCAATGTTCTAATTAAAATACATAGCTAATTATGCATAAGAGGCAAAACCCTAGCTAAAAGGCAAGCATGACCTCGTTTGGCAAGAAATTATCACATTGAAGGCTCAATACCACTTGATCTCTAGCAACTATCACATCCTACCAAACCCTTAGGAAGCTTTTCATCTCGAAAAGGCTCCTAGGCTTCACCGTAAAAAAGGGCTCCTTGAGAGTCCCTAGGTACGTCATTAAGTTTTTTTGACTTTATCTTCACTTTTTTTTATTCTTGGTTCCTGATTTAAATAATGGAGGGTCCACGCTGAAGCAATCCCTGACCAGAAGCTAGTAGCAACACATTCTTTTTAGCCTGCAGCCCTATTATTATTCTTTTGTTTGTGCTTCATTATCTCAATAAGTTGGGTAGGCTTATTCCCTCCCTTTCAATCTCACCCAGAAAAAAAAAAAAAGGTTCTGTAAATTGTTGGTTGGAGTGTAGAGATAAAGCAACGATTTGATCGATTTTATGAAACTCCAAGGTACTTTGACATGTGAATTGCTGAACATTGTCATGATAAATTCACAATAATATGTTTAGCTATATGGGAGGTTGTGTTGTCTCTAAGATTCCAAGAATAGGTTCCCAGAAGATCCCCATTGGCTCTTTTATTTTAGTTTTTTTTGGCTAATGATACATGGTCGAGTTGTCCGCGGACACATGCATGTCCAACTGCGAGTACATGGCACTACAGCTGCAAGCACATTCCGAATCCAATCCATGCTCGAATCAGATTAAACACTTGAATCCAAGTCTAATTCATCCTCTTCAGGTAAGATTGGATTGGACTTTCATTTATTTTATTGATTCATCAAGTTTTTGAGATCAAAACATATCGAGAATAATCTAAAACTACAACAATATTATTTTTTTATAAATTAATCAACAAGATATAGTCACTATATTTATTAATTAATCTATCATAATATAAATTAATATATTATAATAGATAATATACAAGCATTATTAATAATCTATTCCACATAAGAGTGGATTGCTCACTAGTCCTATACAAACATGAATGCATGCAAGCACAGACACTAGTATCCTAATGAGAAAAAATGTTTTTTTTTTTTTTTTTAGGGGGGGGGGGGGGGGGGGGATGGGATGTAAACAATGAGAAAAAATGTTGCTACTATAAATTACGTAACTCTTGCAAGAAAGTCAAAAATGACTGCACCTGAGATTGCCATAGAAGTAACGATGCTACACGTAATTGACCATGACGTTGAAAAATGATAGCAATTAAAAATGATAGCAATTAAAGTAGCATCCATGTAAACGTCCATTTCCCAGAAACTGCAGCATCCTCCTATTCTGAACTCGGCGAGATCTAACCAGAAAACCACCAGGTCCCGTTATACCCAATCAATTTTTTTCTGAATCGGATCAAAGATCCGGCCGATTCGTTTGAGTTCGACCGACCCGCTTGAGATCCTGCTGACCTGCTTAAGGTCATGCCGACTCACTAGAGGTCTTGGTGACCCACTCAAAGTCTGACCGGCCCATTTGAGGCCAGATTGACCAGTTTCAGCTGGACCCTGTACTAATCAGAAGGCTTCAAAAGCCACTTCCAGCTGGTACCGGAATTTTGTTATAACAGATCCCACGACGCAGCAACGTCCTAGTACCACCTGGCTACCACCCTACTTCTTCAATGGACAGATCGGATATTTCTAGCCTAGCCCCTAACAGCTTCTGGTAGTGTTCCGCTCCTATATAAGATAAATGGGGGACTCCGAGCGATAAGGGCACTTCTCCTTCTCCACGAGTGATCTCCTTTTGATTCCTCCATTATGTTGCTCTAAGGCTCCCACTAACTTAGCCATCGGAGTATCCCCCGCCGGAACACCACTGGCCTATGGGACTTTTTTGCAGGAACCGGGAGAGACGCGCTCTAGCCAGGCCGAGAGAACCCAGTTCGGGAGATTCAGCAGCAACAGGTTGCCGCTAGAGGAAGGGCTCTAAACCTTCGTTATCATTTCCTTCTCTAAAAGGAGAAATCTGCCACTAAGACGATGGTAAAGGGAAGAGCTCAGAACACCTTCAATAGGAGAGGCTACTCCCAGTCAAGATCGGGAGAACCTCCCAGGGAGAATGACGCCGCTGAGCCTACCATCACCCTGGGATAGCAGCAGTTCCAGACCCTTTTGAACCGTATTGACACTCTTGCCACTGTGGTTCAGAACCTCCAAGATGCGGCCAATGACAAACAGCAACCGCTCGCGGCATCTCAAACTGGCCATCAACCTGCTGCCGAGGGAAGTCGACAACTAGGAGTTCCTCAACTCCACTCCCATGCAACCCCGGAGCCCTGGAGGTCACAAAGGGCTCATGTCGATGGAAAGAGAGTGAGGTCCACCTCACACTTCTCCGTGGACTCGGTCCCTAATGACAATCAACGCCACGGTGAGAACCCGAGGGACTACACCAGCAAGCTCCAGCGCATGGAGGAGCAGAGTGCTGAGTTGGTCGACTGACAGAAGGGAGAAGGGGTGTAGATGTACGACTCTTGCCCACCTTTCTCCGCCAGAATCATGGGGGAAGCTATCCTCTGCCATTTCAAGATTTCTCAGGTGGATGCCTACGATGGCACCACCAACCCACTAGATCATTTAGGCACTTAAAATGCCCACATGATGGTACAGAGTGCTTCCGATGCCCTCCACTACATCGCCTTCCCTGCAACACTCAAGAAGGCAGCTCGGAGTGGTTCTCCGCCATCCGATCAGATACGATCCATTCCTTCTCCTAGCTGAAAAAATTATTTTTGTCCCATTTCAAGACCTTCAACTAGATGCCGAAGAACATGGACTGCCTCTTCCTCGTGCAGCAGAAGGAAGGAGAAACCCTCCGGGATTATATGGCCCGATTTAATTTGGCGGCCATGGAGGTCCCGGACCACAACGAACATGTAGATATGTTGGCCTTCAAGAGGGGGCTGCGATTGTTCAGGCTCACCTTCTTACTGGACAAAAAGTTTTTGACAAGCTACTCCGAACTACTGGCCTAGGTACAAAAATACGTCCTGGTAAAAGAACAAGCAGCAAGCCGATGTCAGGCTAAAAGGAGGTCGGCTCCCAAGAAGAGGAGCGACAAGGCTCCCGAAGTTTGACCTCCCAGCGATGGCACCAACTCGTTCCAACGCCGTAGCCCTAAATCGAAGGACTTCCCTAGGAGATTCGAGACTTACACACCTCTCTCCCTCCTAAGGGAGAAAATCCTTATGGAGATAGAGAAGGAGACCTTCCTGCAGAGGCCTCGCCCAATGAGGAGCCCCTCCACATCAAGGAGCAGGGACCAGTACTACCAATTCCATCATGACCATGGGCACAGCACAGAAGACTGCCTTCAGTTGAAGGACGCGATCGAAGATCTGATCAGGCAGGGGTACCTACACAAGTACATCCGACCCCAGAGAAATCGAGCTGAAACTTCTACTGCCAGAGACCCCCCGGAGGAAATAGAGCTACCTAATCAGTGCCCCACCAATGAAAATGTTGGCATGCTCCACCGTCGATCTGATTGGAGGTATGAAGAAGGTTAGGACATCTCGAAGAGGCCCTGAAGTTCTAATGTAATCAGCTTCTCCGACAAAGACCTCCTAGAGGCCCAAATCTCTGGGAATGATCCTGTTGTTGTATCAATAGTAATTACCAATTATGATGTAAGGAGGATCCTCATTGATAATGGAAGCTCCACTGAAGTTTTATTGTATGATGCTTTTGTCATAATGAACCTTCCTAGAACCAGGCTGCAAGAATCCCCAATGCCATTGACAGGGATCGGGAAGAACTCTATTGACGTAGAAGGAGAAATAACTCTGCCTGTGATAATCGGGTCAGAGCCTTATCAAAAGACCCTCCCTATCAATTTTGTGGTCATACGTACGACATCGACTTACAACGCCATATTAGGACGACCGGTCCTCAATAAATTTCGAGCCATTATGTCTACCTACCACTTGCTGGTGAAATTTCCGACTTGGAATGGGGTCGAAGTGATGAGGGGGGATCGTAGGATGGCCAGGCAATGTTTAACCATTCAAGATAGGCAATCAGAAGATCATTCCATCTTGGAACAGCTTGATCGCAGGGTCGAAGTCAACCACTGTGGACAACCGGTCGAGAGGATCCTATCGTACTCCTCTGGGAGGATGATCCCACTAGGATCCTGCAGATCGGAAGCACACTCAACGAAGAAGCCAAGTTGGAGTTGGTCAGTTTTTTATGGGACAATACCGATGTCTTCGCCTGGTCGACGTCGGACATGCCGGACATCCCGTCGGAGGTCATAACCCACCAGCTCAAGGTGGACCCATCTTACAAACTTGTCTGACAAAAGAAGAGGAGTTTCGTCCATGAGAGACAGAGGACGATTGATGAGGAGGTCAAGAAGCTCACCAAAGCAGGCTTCATTAGAGAAGCCCACTACCCCAACTGGTTGGCGAATGTCATGATGGTGAGGAAAGCTAATAAAAAGTGGAGGATATGTGTGGACTACACTAACCTCAATAAAGCTTGCCCGAAGGATAGCTTTCTCTTACCAAAGATCGATTAATTGGTGGATGCCACTACTGATCATCAGCTCCTGAGCTTCATGGATGCCTTCTTCGAGTATAACCAAATCAGCATGCACCCGGAGGATGAGGAGAAGATAGCCTTTATCACTGATAAAGGGCTGTACTGCTACAAAATGATGCCCTTCAGCCTAAAGAACCCCGGAGCCACCTTTCAAAGGCTGATCAACAGGGGACTTTAAAGAGCAGCTGGGAAGAAACATGGAGGCATACATTAACGATATGATAGTCAAGAGCCTTCGAGTAGCCAACCACATCAAAGATCTAAGAGAATCTTTCAATGCCCTGAGCCACCACCGCATGAAGTTGAACCCAACCAAATGCACCTTTGGGGTGACCTCCAGAAAACTCCTTGGCTTTCTGGTTACTTAGCGAGGATCGAGGTCAACCCTGACAAAATTAAAGCCATCATCGATATGGAGCATCCAACCAGCAAGAAGCAGGTGCAGGAACTCACAGGCCGGATAGCCTTTCTTAGCTGCTTTATTTCTAGATCAGCCAAAAAGTGTCTCCCTTTCATTAAAACTCTACGGCAGTCGGATCGCTTTTAGTGGACCGATGAGTATCGGTCGGCCTTTGAAGCACTGAAGGCATATCGAAAGACTCCTCTCTTACTTGCTAAGCCTATGGAAGGAGAGCCCCTGTACCTATATATAGCGACGTTGGATGAGGCGGTGAGCTCCGTCCTCATCCGGATATGAGAGAATAATTAGCAAAAGCCTGTCTACTATATCAACAAAGTACTCCATGACATCGAAACAAGGTATCCCAAGATGTAAAAGCTTGTTTACTCCCTGATCATGGCAGCCAAGCAACTGCGACCTTACTTCCAGGCACATCTGATTATAGTCCCGACTGATCAACCTCTTTAGGCGATCCTTAGAAGTCCCGATACTTCGGGGTGACTTGCCAAGTGGGCCATCAAGCTTGGTGAATTCGACATTTCCTTCCAGCCTCGATCGGTCATGAAGGCTTAGGTGATCGTCGACTTCATAGCATAGTGTACCTGAAGACGGGAAACACCTCCGCAAATAGCCGACACACCTAAGGATGATATTGTTGAAGAATCAGAACCCGCCTGGACACTCCATGTGGACAGGGCATCTAACCTTGCTGGTTGTGGAGCAGGCTTAATCCTGGCCAACCCCGACGGATAGAGCCTAGAATATGCCCTGCATTTCGCATTCCAGGTATCAAACAACTAGGTGAAATATGAAGCCCTCCTTGTAGGACTAAGGATTGCCGACGAGCTGGGCATCGGTCGGATCAGGGCCTTCTCCGATTTTCAATTGGTGGTGAACCAGGTGAAGGGCAAATTCGAGGTGAGAGATTCGACCCTGGCCAAATACTTGGACAAGGTACGAAGCCTCGTGACTCAACTTTAATCTTTCGAGATTTTTCATATACCTCGAATGCAGAATTCTTGGGTGGATGCCTTTTCACCACTGCCGTCACCAACTCCTTCGATCGAACCTTCATGGAGTACCTGTAACGCCCAAGCATTGCTGAAGAGACAGCTGGAATCCATCAAGTGGAGCAAGAAGCCTCTTGGATGGACCCCATCCTTGCATTCCTCATCGAAGGAACCCTACCGGAAGACAAGACCAAAGCCAAGCATGTGCACTGGATTGCCTCAAAGTATGTCATCTTCGATGGAACACTCTACAAATGGTCGTTCATGCAACCATTACTGAAGTGCCTGGGGCCGTCAGGCGCCAATTACACACTCAGAGAGGTGCATGAGGGCATATGTGGTGACCACCTGGGAGGTAGGTCCTTGGCCTACAAGATCATCCGACAGGGCTACTACTGGCCGACCATCCAGAAGGACGCTTCAAACTTTGTCAAAAAGTGCAATGCATGTCAGAGGTACTCAACATTCAAAGACGACTAGCTAGTCAACTAACCCCGCTGACCACCCCCTGGCCGTTCGCACAGTGGGGAATGAACATCCTTGGGCCATTCCTGCTAGCGTCCGGACAACGGAAGTTCTTGATCGTAGCCATCGACTACTTTACCAAATGGGTGGAAGCTGAGCCACTGGCATAGATCATAGAAACCAAGGTGGAAAACTTCGTCCGAACTATATTATCTTTCGGTTCGGCATACCACAGGCAATTATCATCAACAATGGAAGATAGTTTGACAACCTAAAATTTCGGGATTTTTGCCAGCAGTACCATATTTTCCACCGGCTAACTTCAGTCGGACATCCCCAATCCAACAGGAAAGCCAAAATCATCAATCGGACGATCCTGCATGGATTGAAGACTCGACTGAATGATGCCAAGAGACTCTGGGCAGAAGAACTTCATTCGATGCTATGGGCCTATCGGACTACCTCCCGGATGGTGACTAGAGAAACTCCATTCAATCTCACCTACGGGAGTGAGGCAGTCATACCGGTGGAAGTCTTCCTGCAATCCTTCTGGATCGATCATTTTACCGAACCAGCCAACTCCGAGCAGAGAAGGATTGACCTCGACTTACTCGAAGAAACCCAACTCCAAGCTGACCTGAAGATGGCGACATATCACCAAAGGATGGCCAAATATTACAACTCTCGAGTCAAGGCTCGAAGCTTCTGAGTCGAAGACTTGGTTCTACGGAGGACAGAGATATCCAAGCCGACCGAACAAGGAAAGCTTTCCCCCAACTAGGAAGGCCCCTATCGGGTGGTTGAAGTGATCCGAGCCGGAACTTACCGACTCGAGCATCTGGACGGATGACAAGTGGCACGTCCTTGGAATGTAGATAACCTCCACAAATATTATCAATAAAGGCTATAATTCATTATACAAAAAAGTTCGACCCCGCTCGGTAAAGGCTCTAGGGCAGCCAACTCAAAGTCTGACCCCGCTCGGTAAAGGCTCTAGGGTAGCCCACTCAAAGTCTCTAGGGCAGCCCACTAAAAGTCCGACCTCGCTCAGCAAAGGCTCTAAGGCAGCCCACTCAAAGTCTGACCCCTCTTGGCAAAGGCTCTAGGGTAGTCCACTCAAAGTCTGACCCCGCTCGACAAAGGCTCTAGGGTAGCCCACTAAAAGTCCAACCTTGCTCAGCAAATGCTCTAGGGCAACCCACTCAAAGTCTGACCCCTCTTGGCAAAGGCTCTAGGACAGTCCACTCAAAGTCTGACCCCGCTCGACAAAGGCTCTAGGGCGGCCTACTCAAAGTCCGACCCCGCTCAGCAAAGGCTCTAGTGTAGCCCACTCAAAGTCCGACTCCACTCAACAAAGGCTCTAGGGCAGCCCACTCAAAGTCCGACCTCGCTTGGCAAAGGAGCTAAGGCAGCCCACTCAAAGTCCGACCCCGCTCGGCAAAGGCTCTAGGGCAATCCACTCAAAGTCCGACCCCTCTCGGCAAAGGCTCTAGGGTTGCCCACTCAAAGTCCGACCCCACTCGATAAAGGCTTTAGTGTAGCCCACTAAAAGTCCGACCTCACTCGAAAAAGGCTCTAGGGCAGCCCACTCAAAATCTGACCCCACTTGGCAAAGGCTCTAGGGCAGCCCACTCAATGTCCAACTCGTTCGACAAAGGCTCTAGTATAGCCCACTAAAAGTCCGACCTCGCTCGGCAAAGGCTCTAGGGTAGCCCATTCAAAGTCCACCCCCACTTGGCAAAGGCTCTAGGCAGTCCACTCAAAGTCTGACCCCGTTCAGCAAAGGCTCTAGGGTAGCACACTCAAAGTCTGACCCCGCTCGGCAAAGGCTCTAGGACAGCCCACTCAAAGTCCGACCTCGCTCGGCAAAGGCTCTAGTGTAGCCCACTAAAAGTCCAACCTGGATCAGAAAATACTACTTGAAGTCCCTAAATACTTGAGGGATTTCCCTACAAACGGCTAAGTTCAAAATTTTCTTAGGAATATTTCTGAAAGAGATTAGCTCGAACTAAACCAACCTCTCGACACTTAAAAATATTTTTAAAAGAAATGAGTTCGGACCAGGCCAATCGCTCCACATTCAGAAAAATAAACACTGAAGACACATATCAAAAGAACAAGTCATTTTATTCCTTGACAAAATATTTTTACAAAAGCGGGCAGACTTTTACAAATATTCTTAAGTCTGGCCCTATGGGTGCATAGGGGGACTGACTGGAGGAACTTCGGCTTCAGCCTCTTGCACCACATTTGAAGTCCCGACCGAAGCATCCGTCGGTCCCATGTCAGCAGCAGCTTGGACATCAACTTCGATGTCGATCGGGCCCCCCACCTCTCCTGCGGCGGCAGCAGCTTGGGCATCGACCTCGATGTCGATTGGGCCTACTTCTTCTTCTACTGGCAGCGTCAGTTGTACGGTGTGCAGGTCAAACTCCAGGAAGGCCTCGGCTACCTTCTTCAGGTAGTCATTGTAGTCGTACTCGTAGCTTGCCTCTCCGGCCTCCTCCATCTCCTCCTTGAAGCTAGCGGAAGCCTTGTACTCTGCCACGGCATTACTGACCTGCTCTATCGCCTGCTCTTTGGCCTCCTTCAGTAGGGTCATGTATTTTGCTGACACGGCTTGGTGGGCCCAAGTGTTCCTCTCGACATCGGCAGACCGCTCCTCCTCCTCGCTTAGCTGACGGATTAAGGAGCTCACCTTCGCCTTCTTCTTCTTCAATATGGCCTCCCGGTCGGCTAGTTAGACCTGCAGGTCTTCCGCCTGCTTCTTTAAGGATTCGACTTCGGCTTGACTAGCTGACAACCTTTCCTTCGTGACCTTTCGCGACGCCTCCACCATCGCTCTGGCCATCTCCAACACCTCGACCTTCTTAGTCAATGTCTCTGCTATAAAAAGCATTTTGTTGAGACCCTCGTCCATTAACGATATCTCATGGAGAAGCTGCGAACAATAATACAGCATTAGTCACATACAAGGAATGAGGAGAAGAGGACATAAGTTGGAGGGCTAATGACTTACCCTCATCAGGTTGAGGTAGGAGCTCTTCGCTACCTCATTCAGACTCCACCGACTCGACTCTTCCTAGTCGACTTTCGTGATCGCCCCCTTGAGCAGGTCCCTGGCCTGCCCGGGGTCATGGAGAGTGTGCCAGCATTGGAATGTTTCATAGCTGACTTCGTCGATCGCCGCTCCTTCGGCCGCTCCCTTCCCCTTGTATGCTGGGCAAACCGCCTCAATCGACTCAGCTGGTGACGAGGCTGAGGCTATCGCCGCTTCGACCGGCTAAGGCGGCACTTGTTTCGGTCGGGCGACCAGCTCCCTGGCAATGGGCAAAGGTCCTAGCCCTTTTATCGCCAGCCTCTCTGATAGAGGCACATTATCCTCTTTGGAGTCTGACGCCACTATGATTGCAGGCCACTCCTCCACCCGCTATTTCTTTGCCTTGTCCGCGGTCGGCTCCGTGGACTGGGCGGCCCTCTTTCTTGCCGCCCGCTGAGCCACCTTTGTTCTGTCAAGTTTCATCTTTCCTCCTGTTACAAGGACAAAACAAAAATAAGTAAAGAAAGCCCATGGAACAAAAAGAAGATCGACGGTAGTGGCTTCTATCCTACCTAAGCACCCGTGGTAGCTGATTCCGGCCAACTGGAGACTGTCCTCCCAAAACAACTCATATATCATGGTGACACCAACCGCCTCCATCCTATTGAAGTCTACCTGGTCAGCCATCGGCACTGCCCTCCCTTCGTTGGCCGTCAGCCTTGATTCCCCCCATGACAAAACAAAATCCCAAGGCTAAAGACTATCCACGAAAAAGAATCTGGATTTCCATCCGTGGATGGTCGATGGAAGATCCCCCAATATCTTCTGTCCAGGGCAAGGGCTAAACATCCACCACTCTTGGCTCCTAAAGTCTTTCTTCAGGATGAAGAAGTTGGTGAAGAGGGAAGTCTTAGGCTCGGCTCTGGCTCTCCAGCACAAAATTATGAAGCAATTGATCCCCTGAATACTATTCGGTGTCGGCTGCACAGGGAAGATCCTATACAGGTTAAAGACCTCTACGAAGAAATCACACAAGGAGAACCTAAGTCCTGCCTTAAGGTGATCCTCATATATCGGAAGGGCTCCCGGACTCAACGGCCTGATCACCCTTCCTTCCTGGTTCGGGACAGAGAGGTGCAAGGTAGAAGGAATGTTATACCAAACCCTAAGAGCCTCTACCCTCTCCTGTGTCATCTCATATCGGATTTCATTGGGGCCTAACTCCTTCTACCTACGGCTGGAACTCCGACTACCAGAGGCCATTGCTATGGAGTTTGAGGAAGAGGAGACTAACTTGAGAGTTGGTTTCCTAAGGGGACGGTGATAGCGAAAGGAGGCGCTCTATTTCTTCAAATGCGAATGCAGCAAGGAACTCCCCCAGAACCTCAGCACCTCCTTTTATAACCCTTGAGAGAGTTGGTTCCCACCGTCCCTCGACCCTCACGACCCAAACGCCAGGCGTTACGACTCTGCACATGACGGAAGCCAATGCGATGCAAGGAAGCACATTCAATCCACGATCTGCATAATCACCAAATTAGTGGCGAAGAGTTCGCCTCTAGAACGGCGTTGACTGCCCAGATGTTGCCATGTCGCTAACTCACTTTTGAAGCCCGACGGTCGAGTGGGCCAGGCTGGCCCTTCATCATTGTGCCCCTTTCGCATTAACTGTCACTCCCCCGTTCTAATGCGGGGTCGACACCTGTCTCGAGCACAATCTTTGAAGATTGGAAATGACCAGACATAGCATGCCTGACCAGATCCACAATCATTTTAAGGACGAGTGCATTCAATGCAAGGATGATGCTCTTGCCCTTCGAAGCCGCAAGCCCTCCCGAAGGCCAAGAGCAGGGGGGCAACTATTATACCCAATCCACTTTCCTATGAACCAGACCAAAGATCCGACCAACCCACTTGAGGTCCGACCAACCCGCTTGAGGTCCTGCCGACTTGCTTGAGGTCCGACCAACCCGCTTGAGGTCCGACCAACCCGCTTGAGGTCCTGCTGACCCGCTTGAGATCCTACCGACCCACTAGAGGTCCTGCTGACCTACTCGAGGTCCGACCGGCCCATTTGAGGCCCGACTGACCTGCTTCAGTCGGGCCCATACTAATCAAAAGGCTCCAGAAGCCCCTTCCAGCTGGTACTGGAATTCTGTTACAACAGATCCCCCGATGCAACCATGTCCCGGTGCCACCTGGCCACCACCATGATTCTCCTAGGGGTAGATCGGATATTTCCAGCCTAGCTCCTAATAGATTCTGGTAGTGTTCCATGCCTATATAAGGTAAATGGGGGACTCCGAGCAGTAAGGGCACTTCTCTTTCTCCATGAGTGATCTCTTTTTTATTCCTCCATTCTGTTGCTCTAAGGCTCTCACTAACTTAGCCATCGGAGTGTCCTCCACCGGAACACCACCGGCCCGTGGGACTTTTTTGCAGGAACCGGGAGAGGCGCACTGTAGCCAGGCCGAGGGAATCCGGTCCGGGAGATACAGCAGCAACAGGTCCAATCAAAAACTAATTCTTATATTTTAGGATGAAAATGTTGGAGATCAGTATGGATTCCGTTGGTAGGTATTTTATCTCTAATGAAATGTTTGCCATCATTTTGCTTGAAAAATTAGAAAAGAAGGTTGGACACTGGACAGCCATGTTAGTCTTGGATTGGTTTCCAGCTGAACCTAACTAATTAATTGCACCTGAAGAAACATAGCATGCGTCCATCACCAACTACGATTTTGTTGATGCCAACGTTTTGAAAAACAAAGCTATTGTTGACCAATATTGCCATAAGTGACAGCGCATCAACCAGAGCGTCGGTCTTAATTTATTAACGATGGAGACCTCCCTTACAACATAATTTTTGCCGTTCAAGTAACCAGGTGATGATGTATCACTATCGTATTGCTTACGAAGACAGAAAGAGAGAGGGAGAGAACAAAGCATGGCTTGTTTTACTGGAAGAAAGAATAGCTGGTTTTACTAAGAAGCTTGAGAGACTCCTGTAATCCTCTGCTTTTCTGTTTGCTCTTCTCGTCTAAGTTCCTTGTAACGAAGTAGGTGGGGATTCTACCAAAAGGCAAGCAGGTGAGGCTTTGGCGCTTTTTTTTTTTTTTCATTAAATTAGAAAAAAAAAACAACCAATGTCAGAGTTATTTCGTCATGCTTGAAGAACAAAATTGAAGGCCTAGAATTTAATTAGGACAAGTTAGGTTTTGAATTTTATGCTTGTAACCCATTTCCTCAATCAGTGAAGATACGTTGGGTTGGGACTGCATATTTACTTAATGACTTGATCTACCTTGAAAGAACCATGCATATATTTAATCCCATACCAGCTATGTATTGAAAAACCCAGCTAGCATTTTTATGTGAATTCCTGAATTATTATAAATTATATCAAAGCAAATTCAGCTCATACCTGATGCATGCCTATCGGGAGATATTACAATATGAATCTATTAGGATCATAACCACATGCCAATCATAATGCATGTGATTGGATTTATGCTACTTATAATTGAATTTGAATGGATCGGGACTATTAACCTAACTTTAACTTTTATCAATTATATATTGTATAGATCTTGAATATTTGTACAGCATTAATAAATTCAAATAATACATTCTAATTAACTTTTTAGGTGAAGTCGTGGCCTTTAGATTATAACTACTTTCTCGTATATATTTGATGGTTTTGAAACTAAAATATTACTCTTTTGAAAACTAAAACTTGGTCAAGTCTATCAAAGTCCTAAAAATTTTTATGAGACACAAGTAAAGAGCATTTTAGAAATATTTGCATCTCATTGCCAGAGTTAGGACTCGAAGAATGTTAGAGAATCCTAAGTACTGATACCACTTGTTGTGAATCCCAGATCAGCGCCTAATCGTGAAAGCACCGTAAGAGAGATCCTGACGAGATGATGGCAGCCTTCTTGATTCACAAAGAAGCAGGAAAAAATATATAGAAGAAATTAGAAGAAAAGATATTATATTATTATCCTTTGAGAAGATTTTGATACAGGACACAAGACACCAGCCTCCTCTCTGAAACCTAAGAAGAAACTCCCAATCCTGTGGACTCCCTCATGCTCGGTTTCCTTCTCCAAGCCCGTGGAACACCCATGTCCTAAGCCCTTCTTTTGCGTGATGTAATCCTCATGTTGATTCCTCACGATGAGAAAGAGAGATCACGCACACCCCTCTTAAACCAAAAGGGAACCGACTACATCTCTGGACCTAAAATCCCATAAGCCACAAACCGGGTTATATTATAATCTCTCAAAAACTTTTCCCTAAGTCACATACATGAGAAAACACTCAAACCTGGGTCAAGCCCCCCGACCCAACATGACTCACATGTTCTCTTAATCTCAGACTCAGAGTATCCCCTGGAACACCTCTAGGACCCGCTTGGGATATGCCCCCAAGCCCAAGAATCCTCGAACATCCCTGCCATGGCCTCCCAAGTCTCTCCAAGACTTAGGAGCACCACAAAATCCTACAATCTCCACCTTAGTGCCCCCAAGCCTTGGCAAACCCGACAATGTCCTCCTACACATTCCCGCTGTAACTGTGTGTCCTGATAGCCTCTTGTGCGGATCTCCTTGCCTCTGCCAATACCCTTCAGCTGCTACATGCCCTTGGAGGCCTTTGGGATGACCACCTCCATAGCTAAAAATCCTTGCTTGTATCTTGGCACCACCATTGTAGCCTTCCTTCTGCCTAGCAGCTGCATCAGACTTTTTCTTGGACTTTTCTGGAGAGAACCCAGCAAACATAAGCTGGCACTCGCTGCAACTGGAGTTCTACCTGACACCATCTCCTCAGAGCCACACCTGACTACCTATGCACGCTGCTTCACCTACCTCAGTGCACCCCTAGCGCTGGTGCTGGGATAAGACTCCTCCCCGTGCACCCCTTCGCTCTGACCTTGTGTCGAAACCTACTCCACCTGTGAAGGCACCTCTCCCTGGTGCTCCACATGAGACTGAAGTCCTCCTGATGCCACAGAAAGAAATCTCGAGGCCAGCAACTCAGCACTACCCTGCTGAACCTGCACCTGCACCTCGTACACCGTCGCTGCCTCCTCAGACCCCCCATATCCCACAAACCTCTCTGAGACCATTTTAGATACACTGCCTCTCGCAGGCTCCTCTGAAACCAAGAGCTCATCCGATTCTTCCTTTGATCCAGCGACTGAACCTGAGAAATCTGGGCTTTCCTTTTCTCCATCCTTGCACTTCTTCCTAAGCAGATACTCCTGCTTAAAGTGCCCTGCTATACCACACCTAAAGCACTTGCCAGCCATGCTGCCTTTCCTAGATTGTACCTGTCCCACTTGTTCACCTTTCTTCTTCCATTTCCTTGGCCTCTCTGACATAACCAAACCCTCCTGGAAGACCTCCCTCTTCATCATTTGTTCCCGTTGCTCCTTGGACCTTATCACTAATATGATATCCTTATACACTAGTATCTCCTTTCCATAAAGCAGTGTAGTCACCAATGGATCGAAGCGCCCAGGTAGTGAACATAAAAGTATCAGACTTTTATCTTCCTCTTCTAAATCTATCCCAATATTGAGTAAATCCATGCTCATCCGGTTGAACCGCTGAATATGTCCCGCAACATCCTCACCCTCTTGCATCCGAAGGCTGTACAGTTGCTTCTTCAGCACCAACTTGTTGCACATATTCTTTTCCATATACGTGGTGTGCAACCTCGACCACAATCTCTTGGATGTCTTCTCCTCTAACACGCCATACAAAATCTCATCCACCAGACAAGTCCTAATCGTGGCACATGCCCTTTTCTCTAAGGACATCCACTCCTTGTCATTCATACCCCCTGGCCTATCTTTCAAAGCCAGATCTAATCCCATTTGAGCCAGCAAGTCTTCCACCCTAACCTTCCACATAGTGAAACTCCCTTTTCCATCAAACTTCTCCACACCAATCTTCATCCTGCTGCCTTCCATGATCCAAAATAATCACAAACAACGAAAGATTGACAAAAGCCTTGAAGAAGATACTTGATGTAAAGAGGGTATAGATAGCAGCCCAGATCTTATCATTCCTCTCAACACATTGAGAAAATCCTAGATCTAAACCTTTCTCTAAAAACCTAGAGAAACCTCAACGGAATCTTGGGATAGAAAACTCCTCTCTCTATGCTCGAACCCGCTCTGATACCACTTGTTAGAAAATCCTAGATACTGATACCACTTGTTGTGAATCCCGGATCAGCGCCTAATCGCGGAAGCATCGTGAGAGAGATCCTGATGAGATGATGGAAATCTTCTTGATTCACAAAGTAGGAGAAAATATATAGAAAATATTAGGAAAAAAGAGATTGTATTATTATCCTTGGAGAAGATCTTGATACAGGACACAAGACATCAGCCTCCTCTTTGAAACCCAGGACGAAACTCCCAAACCTGTGGACTCCCTCATGCTCGGTTTCTTTCTCCAAGCCCGTGGAACATCCACGTCCCAAGCCCTTCTTTCGCATGATGTAACCCTCACGCTGATTCTTCACGGTGAGAAAGAGAGATCACGCATATCCTTCTTGAACCAAACGGGAACCGACTACACCTCTGGACCAAAATCCCATAAGCCACAAACCGGGTTATATTACAACCTCTCAAAAACTCCCCACCAGGTTATATTACAATCTCTCAAAAACTCCCCCCTAAGTCACATACATGAAAAAATATTCAAACCTGGGTCAAGCCTCAACCTCAGACTTAAAGTATTTCCTGGAACACTTCCAGGACCTGCTTGGGATACGTCCCCAAGTTTCAGAGATTCTCGAATATCCCTGCCATGACCTTCCAAGTCTTTTCAAAACTTGGGAGCACCACAAAATTCTACAAAGAAGATGATTTTTATGCCCAGTAACATATGTAATTGATTTTGTTTAACAAATATTTTAATTTAGTGGGAAAGTGGGGGAAGAAGGACTTTCCCCAATAATTTATTGGGAGGAAGAGAAAAATGCAGAAGAACTAATGCCAACTCCTGGGGCTGATTGCTTACCGACTCTTCTCTGCTCTTGCTAAGCACAAATTTCACCATAGAAGAAAGCAAAGGAGCTTGTCATGGAGCACTACATTAATGGGTTTTTTTTTTTTTTTCTTTTCTAAGAAAAAGCCACTACATTAATGGGGCTTTTTTTTAAATAAATAAATAAGTAAATAAATAAAAAAAGCTAGGGTTCCTCCCCGACACACATGCCAACATACAACCATAGCCACTTGATTCCAAACCGTTCTCCATTGGGATTTTATTCTTTTACGTCTCCATGATCGATGACCATAGGTCCCGAAAATAAACTGCCAGCCTCAAATTTTGAGATAGAGTTTCAACAAGAGTCAAAGGCTCCTAGCAAATGGGCACTTAATAAAGAGATGAGATATCGTTTTGGTATTTGCCTCTCACAGCCGATAGCTCGTAGACAGTCTTCATTCTTTCTTCCTTAAGATCTTTCCTCTGGGCAATTTGTTTTTTAAGAGCAAGCCACATAAATATTCTGGGTACCGCCGGCTTCCAAATGTCTCTATAGAAGGGCCAAAGTGTGCCGCCATTGTTGATAAATCTGTTGTACGAATCCACCGTGTTCCCATTACTCGTGAGTTTCAAAAACTATCTTTCCCGAAAATATTATATGTAATCGAAGATAAGGCATAACAGGGTCCTGACTCTTGTTTCCCGGACTACAAATGTTTCTAAAGCTTGTGATCTGGCTTCTCACCCTAAGGTTTGCGGTCTCGAGTGAAGATGGCTTCACCTTCAACGGATTCATCGGTGCAAACCTAAGTCGGGACGGCGCTGCGGTGGTGACTTCCGAAGGACTCCTGAGACTGACCAATACCACAGACCTAAACAAAGGCCATGCCTTCTACCCTGTTCCCCTTCACTTCCGGCCATCTCCGACCGCTAATGTCCTCAACTTCTCCACCACCTTTGTCTTTGGGATAGTCACCGAATACAATGGGTTCAGTAGCCATGGCTTTGCCTTCTGTATCTCCCCATCCGACAACCTCTCCACAGCTCTGGGAGTTCAGTATCTGGGCCTCTTTAACTCGAGCAGCAATGGTGATCCATCCAACCATATCATTGCAGTCGAGTTCGACACAATACTCGACCCCGAATTCGAAGACATCAATGACAACCATGTCGGAATTGATGTCGATAGCTTAATATCCAACAAATCCTCCACAGCTGGCTATTTTAGCGACCAGGGCAATGAATTCAAGAACCTAAGCCTCATCAGTGGCGAACCCATGCAAGTCTGGGTAGACTACGATGCCATCAAAATGCAACTTAACACCACGTTGTCTCCTCTGGGAACACCAAAACCCAATCATCCTCTCCTGTCTTCGACTATCAATCTTTCGAGCATCATGTTGGATCCCATGTATGTGGGCTTCAGTGGATCTCAAGGTCTTAGTCGATCATCCCATTATATTCTAGGTTGGAGTTCGAAGATTAATGCAAGAGCCGATGACCTCAACCTCTCGAGTCTACCTTCACTTCCTCGACGGAGAAACCTCGAGAAGAAAACAAACCATCTGAGAGCTTGGTTGCCATCTTCATTATCTGTGATCGTATTAATGGCTGTTGCCCTGGCAACTTTCATGGTGATAAGGAAGAGGAAGTTCGCAGAGTTAGTCGAAGATTGGGAGCTTCAATATGGCCCACAGCGGTTCTCGTACAAGGACTTGTACATGGCGACCAAGGGTTTCGCAGACAGAGAGCTTCTTGGTTCAGGAGGCTTCGGTCGGGTCTACAGAGGAACCTTGCGCACTTCCAATATGGAAGTTGCTGTCAAAAGAGTTTCCCATGGGTCTAGACAAGGAATGAGGGAGTTCATAGCCGAGATTGTGAGCATGGGCCAACTCCGGCATCGAAATCTGGTGCAACTTCTAGGATATTGCCGCCGGCGTAATGGAGAGCTTCTTCTGGTCTACGAGTTCATGCCTAACGGCAGCCTGGACAAGCTTCTCTTCCGCATGGATGGGTTCATCCTTGACTGGCCTCGGAGGCTTCGAATCATCAAAGGGGTGGCATCGGGCCTCCTATACCTGCATCACGGCTGGGAGAAGGTAGTGATTCACAGAGATATCAAGGCCAGCAATGTGCTGCTAGACAGTGAGCTGAACGCGAGGCTTGGTGACTTCGGCCTGGCCAGATTATATGACCATGGGACAGATCCTCATACCACTCATGTCGTTGGAACCATGGGCTATATTGCACCAGAACTCACAAGAACCGGCAAGGCGACCACGAGCACCGATGTCTTCGCTTTTGGAAATTTTGTATTTGAGGTTGCCTGTGGAAGGAAGCCGCTGGACCTAAGAGCACCGGAAGAGGAGGAAGTGTTGGTGGATTGGGTGGTGGCGAATTGGCAAAGAGGAGAAATCCTCCACTCATGCGATCGGAGATTGTTAGGAGAATATCAAGTGGAGGAAATGGAATTGGTGTTGAAACTTGGGCTGCTCTGTTGTCACCCGTTGCCCGGGGCTAGGCCGGGCATGCAGCGAGTGATGCAGATACTGGATGGCCATCTTCCCCTGCCGGAATTTTCGCCCGGTTTTCTGAGTGATAGTATCATGGAGTTTCTCACTGATCAAGCGTTTGATGATAACATGGCATCCTATCCATCATCTGCATCTATAAGCTCGGAGCTTTCAGGAGGTCGCTGATGGAAATGGGAAACCTTTGTTACTTTGTTTCTGAATAATTAGCAATGTTGTACTTCGCTTTCTTTCTTTTTTTTTGATGGAAGTTGGATTTTGAATATTGTATGTCAAGTAGCAGCGTTGATGTATACATAAATTCTTGCCTGCCATCCTTGATGGGAGCCTCTGTATGCCATTTGAATACCAACCCAAGTTCATAAAACTCTATTTTAGCTAATTATGGATACAGTGTGCTTGTATATTTTAATCTTGGATCAATTCTGTCACCGGCCCTTCTCTTTCCCCACGGGCCCTCTCCCTTCCCTCACTCTCTCCTCCGGCCCTCTCTCCCCTTCCAGACCCTCTCACCTTATTGGATCTATTCCCTTTTCAATCTTCCCGACTAGGCCCCTCCCGGCGAATCCGGTTCAAACCCTTTGGCAATTCATCTCCTCCCTCCTCTGAAGATGGCCGACCGATCGCCTCTTTCTCTTTCTAACCCCCCCCCCCCAACCCTCCCCAACCCTTTTTTTTTTTTTTTTCACCGCAATTAGTATAGTTGCCAACTAGATCCAATCGTTGAACAACGGCTGAACCCTCCTCTAGATTGCGGTTGGGCTTCGGCCTCTCTTTTCTCTTGAGCTAAGATGAACATACATCTTTTCTCTTTGACAATTTCATTAATTTTCTTGGACAAGGCATGCATCTTTGCCGAGAGAAGTGACCACGTTCTAGTCGGTCACACTATATCTCAAAGGTGGCAAGATTGAAGCTTTTAAATTTTGAAAATCAAATTCCAAAATTTAAAAGATTTTATGTTATTTGCATGAAATGTAAGAATTTTTTTGAATTTGAATTAATATTAATTAAAAATTTTATTTTATTAAATTGGATTGATTTTATGGTCTATGTTGATAAACGTATAATGAGTCCAATGTTATGTGATCATTGTTTGGACTAGAAGCACCTCATGTAATTTGGTATGGTTGAGACGGCATGGTGTAGACCACAACAGTAATTATAAGAAATAACAACGGATTTTTGCCGACACTTTTCTTTAACGTCGTTAACTCACTCAGCGTGCCGACGCATTTTAAAAGCATCGGGAAAAAAATATATATTCCGATGCTTATAAGCGTCGGAATTCGAAAGTTGCCGATGCTTCTCAAAACCGCCGGAAAAAGATTTGGTTTGCCGACACTTTTTTTTTGCCTTGGGAAAAGATGAATATAACGATGCTTTAAAGTGTCGGAAATTTTTGATTACTTCCCCCCCTCCGAGCCCTAGCCCTCATTTCGTTTGCTCGCACCGCGCCGCCTCCAGCAACCCCTCCACTTCCTCCTCGATCCATCCTTCGTTCGTACCAGCGATCGACGTCTCCGCGCTTCTCCAGTCATCTCCGCATTTCTCCGGTCGTCTCCGGGCTTCTCTGGTCATCTTCGGGCTTCTCCAGTCATCTCCGGGCTTCTCCATTCATGTTCGATTGGCCTTCTCGTCTCCGAGTTTCTCCGGTCGTCTCCGGCCAGGGTTCTCCTCTCTGGGCTTCTTCGGTCAGCTCCGGGCTTCTCCATTCGTCTTCGGGCTTCTCGTCTCCGGGTTTCTCCGGTCATCTCCGGGCTTCTCCGGTCAGCTCCGAGCTTCTCATCTCTGGGCTTCTCTATTTAATTTCCTCTGTGAATCACTGTCGTCTCTGGCTAATTAAGGTAATATGTACTCTTCCCCCATCCGTGAATCACTGTAATATTAAAAAAATTTTAATTTTATATGTTTTTAATTTTTATGCTTTTTCCTCTATGATTTATGTTTTTTATATGTTTTTTATTGTAATATTAGAAGATTTTTAATTTTATATGTTTAGGGTTTAGAATTTATTATTTAGATTTTAGGTTTTAGGGTTTAGGACATTGGGTTTAGGGTTTAGGGTTTAGGATGTTGGGCAATAGCTTTCATTCCTTACAATTTCTCTCCTCAATTTAAACAATCACCTGAAAAATATAAAAGAATATAGGCATAACAGATGAATATAAATTAAAGCAAAGAACAACAAAAAAGAATTGTAATAAATGGAAGAAAATTGAAAAAAAAATGAACAAGAACTTATGTCGGGTAAGGAGATAAGGGAGAGACATGTTCGGAGTCACCATTGGTCCATCATAGAGGGAGATCCCACCTACCATAAAAAATAAAAATTTAAAAAAAAGGAAAGGAAAAGAAAACTAGGGTTCTAAGCTCCAAGTTGCCCTGCCTCCGATACAAAGAATAATAGAAAGTATAATGCTACCGGGCCCAACCACGGTGCCAAAATGAAAAGCTAGAGAGAGAGAGAGGAGGAGGAGGAGGAGGAGGAGAACAAGAGGAAGTGGGGTATGAGAATTAAATTGCCTTCATGTATTAGTTTATCAGACAATATGTAAGGTTTATCCCCATCCATAACCCAAATATGCTTTACATGTTTTGTTATCTTTTTGTTATCAGGTTCTTGATTGCTTCGAGGGTAAAGAGGGTTTCTACCCTATTTTGAAATTGGTTTAAGGTTTGTATATGGAGGCAATGATGATTTCGGATGTATGTTTTCCTAATTCAACAATTTTTAATAGCTACAATCTTGGATGGGAGGGTTAGTTAGGGTGTTTTCATTTTATTTGCTAGAGTCCTTCTTCGTTTCCTCTATATATATGACGTGAGTTATATTGTCATGGTGATTTTTTCCATCGAGAGCCTTCTATCTTCTAATGAAGCCTGGAGATCGAAGGACTCTTCCTGCGATGTTCGTGTGAGCATCGGGAGTAAGTTTGGGAATCATGGCAAATGCAGGTATGTGTCATAAATTTCTTTTATCAAATCTATTATTCAGGATTCTAATATTTTCGATCGATCCAAGAGATTATAGAAATCTCTTTTCCTACATTTCGTATCAGAGCCATGGTATCTAAGATCAAAGATTAGAATCATTTATTCTACATTTGATAATATTGTTTACCATCTTTAGATCTGGTAAAATAAAACCATGCATCCATCTTATAATCATCAAGAGAGCATTTTCTTCTTGATTTATTTTATTGGAACCATTTTTTTGCTATTCCCTTCCTTCCCAATGATTGTCACCGGCCTGATCTATTTGTGCCCGACCATCGTCGGCTTAAGGGGTGGCTGGCGATAGCGGGGAGAAGCCATGAAAGCCGATGGGTGCAATGATGACTATCGTGGTCGTCGATGATGTTGGTGGCCTCCATTTTTTTACACATCGAAAAAATAAAAAAAAACTCTCTCGGTGGTGGTGATCTGTTTCAGATCATAATGAAACACAAAAAAAAGAAGAGGGATAAGGGAAGAGGCCCGGTGATCATGGGAGGCTACGGTCGGCCGTCCCTAGGTAGTTTCAGCGACCGCGATCTCTTCTCCTAGTCAGTCTCTGTGACTGATCACCTCCCCTGATGGCGGTGATCGGTGATCCAAATCTCTACCGGTGGGCTGAGATCAAAACACAAAAAAAATAGAGGAGGTGAAACCGGAGATCTCAAAAACTCACCGTCATGAGAGCCTTGATCTCTAGGGTCATCACCAAAGCTGGCGACCGACTGACCTCGGCCGGCCCTGGTGGCAATCTCACCGGTGGCGTGGATCCAAAGGGGTGATCGGTGCTTGGTTTTGTCAAGCCCCTGGGAGAAATCATGGGTAAGAAAGGACTATGGGTTTTAGGTTTTGGGTTCAAACCCAAGATCCAATAACCCAATAATCGTAACCCTTAAAAAAATTGTTGGTGGGGCATGAGTGGATCTTTATGGTTATTTTTGTCTAAGACATATATTTTAATTAGAATGCAACGGTATTTGTAAAATAGATCAGTGGGTACATATGATTAGTATCCCTTTTGTAACTAATCGTTTTGGACATACATATGCCTTGATAGTATCATTTTATTTTTGGCCTAAATATCTATTCCCTGTATGAATAATTTGTAAGTCAGCATAAATATTTATCACCAAACTAGTTTATTTATGTTAGTTCAGCGAATTGTTCATCATGTAAGGGATATTTTTTGGTTATGACATACAATCGCCTATCCAAAGGGGATTATATATTTTAACTAGAAAATGTGGCATAGAGCATTATGTGCTAAGGTACTCGAGCTTTCAGGGACCTGTCTGCCCAAAGGGGATAGGTTTATGAATGCCAGAATATTTTGTTAGCTTGTAGCTTCATATAAAAAGTACTAATATATATTGTATGTTTTGCCCAAAGGAGAATATGTGATATTGTGTTTGTGCTCTTATTTGTTATTGTGATATGATATTGTTTGTAGTATGTTCGTGAGTTAATATTTTGCATTCATTATTTTTGATTGTATAGTTACTTTTGGAGTGAACAACAATTAACAATGCTGTTGTTAAGGTGCTTACCGGGTCAAACTATAATAAGTGGAGGCAAGACCTAGAGTTTGCTCTTGGAATTGCTGACCTTGATTTTGTTTTGCATGGGGCCAGACCTAATAATTTGAATGATCAAAGCACTCTTAAACAGAAGGACCACCTTGCCAAATGGGAGAAGTCGAACAGATTTAGTTTAATTACTATTAAGAGGTCAATTTTGGAATATCTCTTGAGTGGTTTACTTAAGTCTGACAATACGAAAGAGCTGCTGGATGCTATTAAACAAAGATATCTTGTATAACCTAATGCTGAGATTGGATTCTTGATATAAAGAATTGACAATGATGACATATAACAATGTTGGGGGTGTCAGAGAGTACATTCTGAAGACGGTTCATCTCTAATCCAAGCTTAAGGGTCTGAAAATTGATCTACCGGATTCCTTTCTGGTGTTGCATTCCTTGAATTCCTTGCTTGTGAAATTTTTCAGATCAAGACTGCCTACAATACTCTTGATGAAATGTGGAGTGTTAATGACCTGATCACCAAGTATGTTGCTGAAGAAGAAAATGTCAAGAAAGAAAAGAATGATAGTGCCCTTCTTACTCTTCAATATCAAACTCAATATGGCAAGTATTTTATGCATAAGAAGAAAGGAAAGCCTATTGCTCCTAAACAGTCTCGGGATTCCAAGAGGGATGGAAGAAGTCACGATCATAATCATTTAATAGAAGGTCCCAAAGCTACCACTAAGAAAAAAATCAAGTACTTCCACTATAGAAAGAAAGGGCATATGAGAAGTCAATGCTTTAAATTCAAGTCCTGGTTAGAAAAGAAAGAAGAATAGAAAGGTAAGCCCCTTGGTTTAGTCTATTGTGAATATAAATAGTCAATGTCCCTATTAATTCTTGGTGGATAGATAGTGGTGTTTCGACTCATGTTGTTATTTCTCTATAGAGACTGATAAACAAATAAAATTCGAGCCTAAATGAAAGCAAGTTGAAGGTTGGAAATGATTTCGAAATTGAAGTAGAGTGTATAGGAGTTGTCAACTTATCCTTAGAGTCTGGTTTTGTAATTATTTTAGAAAATACTTTTTATGTACCTTCCTTTAGAAGGAATTTGATCTATGTTTCATCTTTAGATATGCTTGGTTATAGATTTATGTTCAGTAATAAAAGAGTTAATTTGATATTCAATTCAAAAATTATTGGCATGATGTTTTGGTTGATGGTTTATATAAATTGTCTCTGGCCACTGGTAATTCTAATGCATCCTTAAGTGTTGAAAGTGTTGTTGCCGAACATCCTAGGACTAATTATAAATCTTTTATGTTATGACATAAATTCCTAAGACATATTTCATAAAAAAGAATAAGTAGATTAATTAATAATGACATCCTACCTGCATTGGATCTTGGGGACATGGAGACTTGCGTTGACTGTATTAAAGAAAATTGACCAAGACCAAAAGAAATGGACAATTCAAAGTTCAAACCTTTTGGAAATCATTCATAACCTCTCTTAGGGATTGGAGAAGTTATGAAGTTTGAATCAAGAATCAGTAGGTGGAAGTTGATAGGACCCGAGTAGAGGGTTCTACATCTATAACTACCATACCATAGAATTGTTTATTAAAAATGTGATTATTATGTAGGAGAACAAATTTCTGGGTAGAAAAGCATTGAGCAAATTCTGTAGCACCTAAATTAAGGATCCGGGTATAAAATAATATCAGATGTGTTAAATCCATCTCCAGTAAAGTTAAGGATTTTTAAACATGATCACCGATTTATAAATATATTTTACATGGCATGATTTTGATTCTTGGACATGAGCATTGGCATATATGATTGTTTATTTATTATATATTTTGATTTCGTATAATTGACATTTATGATTATCAGTATTATTATTTATATTTTTTGTATGATATGTTCCTATCAAACATAATTATTTTTAAATGATTTGAATTGTGATACTGGTTAATGAAAATTTTGAAAAGAACATAATTTGACAACATATTTAAAATTTGATAAAGTGATAAACAAGAAGAAGAAGTGTTTGGACTAGCCATGCCATGGGCAGGACCATGGTTATGAGATTGCCAGTCACGAACTAAAGTATGACAATAAGATTGTCAATCATAGGCTAAAGTGTGACACTAAGATTATCAGTCATAAGCTAAATTGTGATAATAAGATTGCCAATTACAGGCTGAAGTGTGATACTAAGATTGCCAGTCATGGATTGAAGCATAGCCATGATTATTCCAAAATCCTAAAGAAGATTGATAATCAAACTGAAATATAAAAATGAGACATGATTTTATTATATGTGATTGTTGGATTATTATGGTTATATGACATGATATTTTATGATTTCTTGCTTTATTATTATTTTCAAATCTTATTATTATTGGTGTGAATGTATATAATTTTTACTGGACTATAAAATTCACCCATCTACTTCTTTTTTTCTTTTAGAATCATAGGATGCATACCATGGATCGGGTTGAGCATAAGATTCAAGTACAAGATTTATTAGATTAATTAGTTAGTTTTATTTCTGATACCAATGTAATCAAACAAATTAATTATTTAGTTATTATAAATTTATTTCGATGGTATTTGATTATTTATTTTTAATTTTTAAAGATGATAAGATTCTTGTGTACTTTATGTCTAATCCAATCTTTAGGATGATGTCTAGGATTTGTGTGCCTGATTGCATGGCCAAACCAAATGCTGAGTTTGTGGCATGACCTGGCACAATGCGCCCTATAGTTCCTACAATTAGGACAAGGATTGGTCCATGATCATACAGCCTAGTGAGGCCGCAATCTCATTATCTAGGAACACATTGCTGGTCTTGATATCTCTATGAATCACAAGTTGTTCCCGATCTTCATGAAGATTAGTAGGCTTGATGCCACTCCTTTAATGGTTCAAAACCTCTGGTCCCATTTGAGGCCGACCTTAGCTTGGCTGAATGGATACTTATCTAAGCTTCCATTTGGCATGGTTAGAGACCAGGGGGAGCTCTCCCTATTCTTTGACAATATCCTAGGAGTCGAATAAGGTTTTGTTGCCGAAGCTGATAGATGTTCATGATCTCTGCCACAAATTCTCTCATTCCTTGCCTTGATTGATGGGAGACTCTTTTAACATCAACTTCAGAGTTGGAAATTGGCTAGACCCCTTGATAGACCTTACCAAACCCTCCAACCCTGACGAGCTCTTTGTCCTTGAAGCGATTCATAGCCGTGTTGAGATCTTTATTTGTGAACTAGTAAGGCCCATGATCGCGCTCCAATCTTCGAGTATCCCCACAAACTTGATCTTCCTCATCACTATGAATGCGATGCCCACTGTGGTCATCAACTTAAGTATTGGCACAGAGATTAGCTGTAATATTTAGGCTTGGGCTGAAGTCGGCAGGCCCAGCCGACTTCAACCCAAACTAGTAAAAAAAAAGAATGGGATGAAGATGAGTGATGGCAGAGTCTGAAACAGGGGAGGCTTCTTCACCCTTATCCGGCTGGCATTTTTGCAAAAGATTTCGAGGGAGGAGTCGTGAGGGGAGAGGGAGGTGGTCGGCGATGAGTCCGAGATAGTTTGGGACTCCAGTTGAATGGTCTTCCTTCCTTAAACGTCACGAAGACCGTCGGTGGATTCTTGTATATTCTCTGCGACATCGTCAAACTGAGCCTATTGAGTCTTCTTCCCTGCATCCCCTTCCTCTCCAGTGAGCGTCTGACAGTCCACCGAGGTCGGTAAGTTTTTTTATTTGTTTAGAGGAAATTATCTAGATTTTTTGGGGTTGTTTCGGTTGATCTGTGTTGGGGCCATGGATCACTGGTGGTTGTGCTGCCACCATCCGCTCTAGTCTATCGAGCTCCTCTCGGTGAACTTCTTCCTCGACCATCAACAACAGGGGGAGGTCGACCCGATCGATCGAGATGAGGAGTAACAGGGGATAGTTCGGGAGAGAAGAAAAGAAAAGAGAAAGAAAGAAAGAAAGAAGAAAGGGAAGTTTTGGTTTCGGTCCAGGAAAAAAAAAAAGGAAAAAAAAGAAAGAGAGAGAATGTAAGGAGAAAGAAAGAGGGAGAACAAAAAATTTTATAATAATAATATATTATTATAGGAGAGAGAGGATCGTGAGGTTTTTTCTTGAAATTCATGCAACTAGAAATTGATTTGAATAAATTTATTAATGTAGAAATCAGTCTTCTGAGCAGGAAGGCGTCGTGCAAATTTCGGGTATGGACTAGTTCAAGTATAGACAGTTGATACTTGAGAGGTAATAAATTCTACATTGATCATCCATTTATACATGTATTTTATGTGGTCTGACTTGATCTGAGCATATATATATATATAGATACATTCGTAGGTATGGTGTTATTTCGCATAGCATGGTTGATTTTCTTGTGATGGACATTGGAGTTATTATTATTATCGTATGTATTTCATACACCATGTGTTACGGCCGTAACGATGACGTGGCATGTCTCAAATTTCGCTGGGCGTGATTCGAGCAGCGTGGAGTTTTTTCGACAAAATCAGGTGTGGCTCCGCCTCGGCCGAAGTCGAGGTCGGTCCAGGCCTTCCTGCCGCCCCGCCAGGTGTCCACCCAGGAGGGGTCCACCTTGGCCGAAGCCGGCGGCCTCCCCGCTCCCTCGCCAGGTGGCACCCTGAGACGGTCCCACCTCGGCCAAGGTCGAGACGGGCCCCTCGCTCCTTCGCCAGGTGGCACCCAGAGACGGGACCACCTCGGCCGAAGTCGAGCACCCCTCTGCCGCTCCGCCAGGTGTCCACCCAGGAGGGGTCCACCTCGGCCGAAGCCGGCGGCCTCCCCGCTCCCTCGCCAGGTGGCACCCTGAGAGGGTCCCACCTCGGCCGAGGTCGAGCCGGGCCCCTCGCTCCTTCGCAAGGTGTTGCCCGGAGACGGGACCACCTCGGCCGAAGTCGAGCGCCCCTCTGCCGCTCCGCAAGGTGTCCACCCAGGAGGGTCCACATCGGCCGAAGCCGGCGGCCTCCCCTCTCCCTCGCAAGGTGGCACCCTGAGACGGTCCCATCTCGGCCGAGGTTGAGCCGGGCCCCTCGCTCCTTCGCCAGGTGGCACCCGGAGACGGGACCACCTCGGTCAAAGTCGAGCACCCCTCTGCCGCTCCGCCAGGTGTCCACCCAGGAGGGGTCCACCTCGGCCGAAGCCGGCGGCCTCCCCGCTCCCTCGCCAGGTGGCACCCTGAGACGGTCCCACATCGGCCGAGGTCGAGCCGGGCCCCTCGCTCCTTCGCCAGGTGTCGCCCGGAGACGGGACCACCTCGGTCGAAGTCGAGCACCCCTCTGTCGCTCCGCCAGGTGTCCACCCAGGAGGGGTCCATCTCGGCCGAAGCCGGCGGCCTCCCCGCTCCCTCTCCAGGTGGCACCCTGAGACGGTCCCACCTCGGTCGAGTCGGGCCCCTCACTCCTTCGCCAGGTGGCGTCCGGAGACGGGACCACCTCGGCCAAAGTCGGGCGCCCCTCTGCCGCTCCGCCAGGTGTCCACCCAGGAGGGGTCCACCTCGGCCGAAGCCGGCGGCCTCCCTGCTCCCTCGCCAGGTGGCACCCTGAGATGGTCCCACCTCGATCGAGGCAGGCCAACCTGTGCGGAGAAGTTTCAAAGGAGCAAGAGAACGAGCTCCAAGATTGCCCCTCGAGCCGTGCGTGCCGCACCCTGAAGACAGTGCCCGTACGATCGGCGACGACACGCAAAACATCGCTTACATCGGCCCGACAGGTCCCGCAGTCAAGAGGCGAAGTCCTGACAAAACAGGATCCAATAATGGGCTTCGTCGGCGCCTGGGAAGAAGAGCGCTCGCACTCGGCCCAAGGTCTGGTCGGCGGTCTGCCCGGCGCCCTCCCTTTACTCTTTCCTCGCTAGGCTTGACGAGCAAGGCGGGGAAGCCACCTGGTTCTGTGATCCAGAAGGGGAAGGAGATTGGAAGCAACGAAAGAGCCTCCCAAGGGCGGCAAACGAAGGAACAGCATGAGGGGTTAAAAGGAAGGGAAGGATAGACGACAAGGAAAGCAAGAAACAAAGCTGGAGACTCCGTTCCAAGAGCATGATCCAAGATCCCGAGAGGGGACCTTTGGCGTGAGCTTGGTGAAGGGACCCGGCCGGGTTTCTATTCTTTCTGTGACCTTTCTTGCTAGCACGATCTCTAAGTCTGGGACTCCTTCAGGGGCCCGTCTCAGAGACTCTGTTCCCTCTCGCCGTCTACTAACTTGACCGTCAGAGCTCCCTCGCCGGGATCCCGACCAGGGTTTCTGACCTTGCCTTGTAGGTTTGATCGAGCCAGGATACCCTAGGGGCGAGACGGTCTAGTCGGATCGGTGGCTCCGAAGCCACAGGCGCGGCGGCGAGATCGGCAACACCATGTTTTAAAGAAAGTGATATACGGATGGGTTGGACCATGATACCGGTTGCTAAATGTGTTGGACCATGACATCGGTTGTTGAGTGGGTTGGACCACAACATCGGTTATTGAATGGGTTGGACCATGATATCGGTTGTTGAGTGGGTTGGACCATGACACCAATTATTGAATGGGTTGGACCATGATACTGGTTATTAAGAAATCGTAAAAGGCATGTTTTATACTATATTGATGAAGTATAAATGAAGTAAATACGGTATTTGGACTAGCCATGCTATGGTAGCACCGTGGTTACACAACCTGAGCCATAGGCATTGTACGTGGGAGCCGGCCACGGGCTGTTAGTACATGGGACAGCCGAGCTGCAGGCTTTGTACGTGAGCAAGACCGACCACAGTATGCATGGTCACTTTGCGGTTGCCAATCATGGGCTGGTAATGACCGTGGCTAGTCCAGAATCCTAAAGATAAAGGTTAATTGATGGAAATTCTAAAAGAAAAATAAAGTTATCAAGGTTTTTTCATACATGAAGCTTGGAATATTTGACTGCATGACATGATATACTGGTATTTTACTATTTTCAGAAATGTATATTATTATTTGGTGTGATCATATGAAAACCTTACTGGGCTGTATAGCTCACCCCTACTTTTTGATTTTTCAGAGACTCGGGATGCGTAGGAAGGTTTGGGCTGGGCGTGAGACGGAACATCGACTTTTAGTTTGTTACTTAGTTTTATGTAGTTTTTCAGTTACTGATACTTATTATGGATCAGTGGACCATTAGTAGTTTGATTTGAATAAAAGAATTGTTTAATTATATTCATACTTTTATTTCATGTTGATACAATTGCTGTGACTTTTAATGAATGACTCTTGTGTACCTAGGTCTTGCATGATCTCTAGGATAAAACCTAGGATTTGTGTGGCCAATCACGTAGCCGATTCTGGTATTAGATTCAGGGTGTGACAGAGTGGTATCAGAGCAAACTAGGTTCTAGGATCTTAGGGTATAAGCTCATCAAAGAGTGTGGGTTGATTCATAGGTGGGGTAGATAATGTGACATGTTTTTTATCATCTAAATTTAATTGTATACTAACAATGACTGGTATAGGATTTTCATGGCACGTGGTAGTGGGCGTGGACGTGCTAGGAGGCCCACAAGATTTGCGGATGGATCAAATGCTTGGGATCCTATAAAGCAGCACGAGGATACTGGGGTCTTATCTGGTGATGAGGAACATCCACAAGAACCAATGTCCAATCCCATGGACAATACCACGGAGACTGGGACTACAAAAGCAGGAACTCCGGGAGGATCTGGAGTTCAGCCTGGGGACCAGGTGGGTCTTCCTCAACTGATGCAATATTTAGCACAGCAACAAGCTACTGCAAGAACTGATACATTAAGATTAAGGGAAGCACAATAACAACAACAACAGTTTATGCAGGAACAGCAACAATTCATGCAGTAGCTATTATTACAGCAGCAACAGCCGGAAGTTAGGATTCCACAAGAATGACAAATCACTCTGATAGATTTCAAGAAGTATGCGCCACCGGTATTCAAGGAAACATCAGATCCCATTGAGGCAGAGGGTTGGCTGAAAGTCGTTGAGAAAGTATTCCAGGCTTTGCTATGCCCGGTAGAAGAAAAAGTTACATTTGCTACATTCTTATTGCAAGATGAGGTAGCCGCTTGGTAAGAGTTAGAGCTTGGAAAGCAAGGATCGACTGATGTACTTTTTATCTGGATAGGTTTCAGAAGGATTTTCTATGAAAGGTACTTTCCTCAAAGTATTCGGGTACAGAAATTTTGAGAATTTGATCGCTTGGAGCAGGGTAGCTTAACCGTTTCTTAGTATGCTACAAAGTTTGAAGAATTATCAAGATTTGCTCCATCACTAATAGCAGATGAAGGGATTCGGACCAGGAAATTTAAAAATGGACTTAGAGGTCAGATTCAACATCAGGTGACTGCCTTCGAGCTAACCAATTATAAGGAGGTTGTCAACAAGGCACTGATAATAAAAAGAGGATTGGATGCTGCTCAGGCAGAGAGGGAAAAGGTTTTGAAGAAGTGATCCAGATCGAGAGGTTATCAAAGTCAATCAAATAAAAATATCAGTGCAAAGACAAGGAAACCTGACACCGCTGCATCGAATGACAAAACTAGACAAAGGGATGATATCCAGTGCTACCGGTGTGGTGGATCGCACCTTAAGAAAAACTGTACCTGGCTAGGAGGGAAATGTTATAATTATAGAAAGGATGGTCACACTATAGCTGCATGTTGTATTGGTCAGGAGTCACAGCGTCAAGCGCCTCAAGCATCTCATGATGGATATCAACAGGGAGGACAACATAAGTCGGGTACCCAAGGATGGGTGTACGCACTCATGCAGCAGGATGCCAATGCATCTAATTCAGTAGTGACAGGTATGATTAAGTTATTTTCTACTAATGTTTATACTCTGTTTGATGCGGGTGCCATGCATTCTTTCATATATGTTAGATCGGTTAGAGAAAGCAATGAGTTAACCTCGACACCTTTAGAAATTGAACTCTATATTTCCACTCCAAGTGGGGATGTTTTTGTGGTTAATCGAATTTGCAAGGAGTGTAGATTGAATATTGAAGGTAAGGAGATGGAAGCCGATTTGATAGTCTTGGATATGAGGGATTTTGATGTGATCCTTGGAATGGATTGGTTAGCAGCATATCATGCTTCCATCGACTGTTTTGAGAAGATAGTGAGATTTCAGATTCCTGATCAGCCAGAGTTTCACTTTGAGGGTAACAAGCTAACCCCTATGAGGAGAGTAATCTCAGCTTTTATTGCCAAGAGACTCATCAGGAAAGGTTGTGAAGGATTTCTGGCAGCGGTGATAGATATACAATAGCAGGAGCTTGGGTTGGAAGACATATCCATTATAAAAGAATTTCTAGAGGTCTTTCCCGATGATCTGCCAGGATTACCTCCTGATAGAGAGATTGAGTTCTTTATTGATCTTATACCAGGTATGGGTGCCATCTCCAAAGCTCCCTACAGAATGGCTCCGACAGAATTAAAAGAGCTTAAGGAGCAATTACAAGAATTGTTGAACAAAGGATTTATCAGACCAAGCGTGTCTCCCTGGGGTGCTCTGGTCCAATTCGTAAAGAAGAAGGATGGAAGTTTTCAACTCTGCATTGACTATCGGGAATTGAACAAAGTGACAGTAAGGAACAAATATCCCTTACCAAGGTTGATGATTTATTTGATCAACTACAAGGAGCACGGGTATTTTCAAAGATTGATCTTTATTCTAATTTCATCAATTGAAGATAAAGGCTGAAGATGTGCCTAAGACAGCTTTTAGAACCATATATGGACATTACGAGTTTATGGTTTTACCTTTTGGTCTGACAAATGCACCTGCAATTTTCATGGACCTCATGAACCGAGTGTTCAGACCATATCTGGATCAGTTTGTAGTGGTATTTATTGATGATATATTGATTTATTCAAGAAGTCCACAGGCACATGAGGAACATCTAAGAATAGTATTGCAAATACTCAAGGAAGAGAAGTTGTATGCCAAGCTACAAAAGTATGAGTTTTGGTTGGACATAATTTATTTCCTTGGCCATGTTATTTCTAAGGATGGTATTTCTGTGGATCCAAAGAAAGTGGAGGCATGGTAGACTGGGAGAGACCCACTAACGTGTCCGAAGATTGTAGTTTTCTGGGAATGGCAAGCAATTATCGAAGGTTTGTTGAAGGATTTTCTCTTATTGCTATACCTTTAACTCGCCTGACCCAGAAATGAACAAACTTTGAATGGACAGATGAATGTGAGCAGAGTTTTCAAAAATTGAAGAAATGATTAGTCACTGCCCCAATGCTGACTGTTCCTACGGAGAGGGGATTTCAGCATATACAGTGATGCATCTCGAAAGGGTCTTGGTTGTGTTCTAATACAAAATGGAAAGGTGATAGCATATGCCTCTAGATAATTAAAGTCTTATGAATCAAATTATCCTACTCATGACTTGGAGCTAGCAGCAGTAGTCTTTGCCTTAAAAATATTGAGGCATTACATGCATGGTAGTCGTTGTGAAATCTTTACAGATCATAAAAGTTTAAAATATATATTCACTTAGAATGAGTTGAACTTGAGATAGAGAAGATGGTTGGAGTTATCAAAGGATTATGATCTGACTATCAACTACCATCCAGGCAAGGCAAATGTTATAACATATGCCCTGAGTAGGAAGTCCCCAAGTAAATTAGTAGCTTTAATTACTAATCAAAAGCACACCATAATGGATCTGGAGAGGTCTAAGATTGATATACGAATTCATAATTATGGAATTCAATTAGCAAGTATTATGGTACAACCGATCCGGATTGATAGGATTAAATCGCTCAAAAGGAAGGTTTAGAGCTTCAGAGAATTAGAGAGACAGTTGAGTCTGGTGCTTAGTCAGAATTTACTATATATGAAGATAATACCCTAAGGTTTGGTAGCAGGTTATGTGCTCCCAAGCTTCCAAAGTTAAAGAAAGAGATTCTAGAAGAGGCGCATGGTTCAGCATATACAATGCATCCAGGTAGTACAAAGATGTATCGAGATTTAAGAAAGAGTTTTTAGTGGCCTGGTATGAAAAAAGACATAATTTGTGGCTCAATGCTTAGTATATCAATAGGTGAAAGCCGAGTATCAAAGATCTATTGGACCATTACAGTCTCTTATGATTTCTCAGTGAAAATGGGAACACATTACCATGGATTTTGTGATAGGTTTGCCCAAAACCCCTAAGAAAAATAATGCGGTATGGATGATTGTGGACCGACTGATGAAATCAGCTCATTTCTTATCCTTTCATGTCGGTCTCTCTCTGGAAAGATTAACAAACTTGTATATGGAACAAATTATGAGACTTCATGAGATTCCAGTTTCTATAGTATCGGATCGAGACAGTAGGTTTGTTTCACAATTTTGGAAGAGTCTTCACAAAGCATTGGGGACCAAATTAAGTTTTAGTACAGCATTTCATCCCCAAACTGATGGACAGTCAGAGCGAACCATCCAAATTTTAGAAGACATGTTGAGAGCTTGTGTTATGGACTTGGGTGGTGCTTGGGACTGTCATCTATCATTGATAAAGTTTGCCTATAACAATAGTTATCAAGCCAGCATTCAGATGGCGCCTTTTGAGGCTTTATGTGGTAGGAAGTGTAGATCTCCTATTTGCTGGGATGATGTAGGAGAAAGAAAATTGTTGGGTCCAGAAATAGTGCAACTGACGGTGGAAAAGGTACAAATGATCAGATAACGGTTACGTACTACTCAGAGCCGACAGAAAAGTTATGCTGATAAGAGACGGAGAGAGTTGGAATTCATTATTGGTGACCATGTCTTTTTGAAGGTGTCTCTCATAAAGGGTGTGATGCGATTTGGTATACGAGGCAAGTTGAGCCCGAGATTTGTGGGACCGTTTCAAATTTTGGATAAGGTTGGTGAGGTGGCCTACCGATTAGCGCTACCACCAATCTTATCTAGGGTGCATAATGTGTTTCATGTATCGATGTTATGGAAGTACATTCCTGATCCTAGTCATGCAATAGACTACATACCCTTGCAACTTCAGGAGGATCTGACTTATGAGAAAGTGCCTATACGAATCGTCGACAGCAAGGATCAAGAGTTGCAACACCGAACCATACCATATGTGAAGGTGCAATGGAGCAATCATAGTGAAAGAGAAGCTACATGGAAACTTGAAGCAGAGATGCGAGCAAAATATCCACAGCTTTTCGAAACACCATGTATGTAAATTTCAAGGACGAAATTTTTTAATGGGAGGAGAATGTAATATTTGGACTTGGGCTGAAGTTGGTAGGCCCAGCCAACTTCCACCCAAATTAGTGAAAAAAAAAAGAATGGGACGAAGATGAGAGATGGCAGAGTCCGAACAGGGGAGGCTTCTTCACCCTTATCCAGCCGACATTTTTGCCAAAGATTTTGAGGGAGGAGTCATGAGGGGAGAAGGAGGTGGTCGATGATGAGTCTGGGAGAGTTTGGGACTCCAGTTGAGCGGTCTTCCTTCCTTAAACATCACAAAGACCATTGGTGGATTCTTGTATATTCTCTGTGGCATCGTCAAACTGAGCCTATTGAGTCTTCTTCCCCGCATCCCCTTCCTCTCCAGCGAGCGTCCGACAGTCCACCGAGGTCGGTGAGTTCTTTTATTTGTTTAGAGAGAATTAATCTAGATTTTTTGGGATTGTTTCGGTTGATCTGTGTTGGGGACCATGGATCACTGGTGGTTGCGCCGCCACCGTCCACTCTGGTCTACCAAGCTCCTCTTGGTGAACTTCTTCCTCGGCCGTCAGCAGCAGGGGGAGGCCGACCCGATCGATCGAGATGAGGAGTAATAAGGGATAGTTCGGGAGAGAATAAAAGAAAAGAGAAAGAAAGAAAGAAAGAAAGAAGAAAGGGAAGTTTTGGTTTCGATATAGGAAAAAAAAGAAAAAGAAAAAAAAAGAAAGAGAGATAACATAAGGAGAAAGAAAGAGGGAGAATAAAAAAAATTATAATAATAATATATTATTATAGGAGAGAGAGGATCGTGAGGTTTTTTTCTCGAAATTTGTGTAACTAGAATTGATTTGAATAAATTTATTAATGTAGGAATCAGTCTTCTGAGCAGAAGGCGTCATGCAAATTTCAGGTACGAACTAGTTCAGGTGTAGACAGTTGATTCTTGAGAGGTAAGGAATTCTGTATTGATCACCCATTTATGCATGTATTTTACGTGGTCTGGCTTGATCCAAGCATATATAAATAGATACATTTGCATGCATGGTGTTATTTCACATAGCATGGTTGATTTTCTTGTGATAGACATTGGGGTTGTTATTATTATTATCGTCTGTATTTCGTACACCATATTTTAAAGAAAAGTGATATCTGGATGGGTTGGACCATGATATCGGATTGCTAAATGGGTTGGACCATGACATCGGTTGTTGAGTGGGTTGGACCATGACACCGGTTATTGAATAGGTTGGATCATGATATCGGTTGTTGAGTGGGTTGGACCACGACACCGGTTATTGAATGGGTTGGACCATGACATTGGTTATTGAGAAATCGTAAAAGGCATGTTTTACACTACATTGATAAAGTGTAAATGAAGTAAATACGATATTTAGACTAGCCATGTTATGGTGGCACCATGGTTACACAACCTGAGCCACGGGCTTTGTATGTGGGAGCCAGCTACGGGCAGTTAGTACGTAGGACAGTCGAGCCACGGGCTTTGTACGTGAGCAGGATCGACCACAGTATGCATGATCACTTTGCGATTGCCAGTCATAGGCTGGTTGATGACCGTGGCTAGTCCAGAACCCTAAAGATAAAGATTAATTGATGGAAATTCTAAAAAAAAATATAAAGTTATCAAGGTTCTGTCATACATGAAGCTTGGATTATTTGACTGCATGACATGATATACTGGTATTTTGCTATTTTCAGAAATGTATATTATTATTTGGTGTGATCATATGAAAACCTTATTGGGTTGTATAGCTCACCCCCTATTTTTTAATTTTTCAGAGACTCAGGATGCGTAGCAAGGTTTGGGCTGGGCGTGAGACGGAACATCGACTTTTAGTTTGTTAGTTAGTTTTATGTAGTTTTTTGTTGCTGATACTTATTATGGATCAGTAGACGATTAGTAGTTTGGTTTGAATAAAAGAATTGTTTAATTATATTCATACTTTTATTTCATGTTGATACAATTGCTATGATTTTTAACGAAAGACTCTTGTATACCTAGGTCTTGCATGATCTCTAGGATAAAACTTAGGATTTGTGCGGCCGGTCACGTAGCCGATTCTGGTGCTAGATTTAGGGCATGACATTAGCTACCATATCTCCAAAACCTTTGGCTTTGCTTTGTAAGTTCTTCAAGTGAGTGAAGGAAGGCCGAGAGGTTGAGCAGCCGAGCTTCTCCATCAATCTTGAAGCTTCATCTTGCGAGGACAATAAGCTTCATCTAAGGATATAATGGGGTTGCGAGGACAATACCCTTGCTTGCAGTGAAGCCCACATGCATGGTGTCCAAAATTAGGTCGGATAGATTAATGGTTGAGGACAAGAAAGGAAGGTTTTGTTTTGAAGGATTAGTAGGAGCTAAAGTGACATTAAGTTGCATTCTTAAACCATCATATTCTACCTCTCTCTCTCTATATATATATACATATATATATAAATATATATATATCTTTATATATATATCTCATGCACCATGTACAACCAACACGGTCTGCCTAAACCGCAACTAGGGAAGGCTTTGTGCATGCCAGGGCCCGTGCCGGCCGCATGCTGGGCATTTCTTGGGCCTGGGCCTGGGCTGGCCATGTGACTGCTTGGGCCTCAGGCCTGCACGTGCTCATGTGCTTGACGATGCTGGCCTACGGGTCAGCCTGTTGCGAGCTTAAAGAGTAATTCTTTGTGCACCGCATGCGGTGCAGCAAATCCAGTATGGCCCGCACCGCACACGGCTATTGGTCCATGCTGGCATGACGAATGGGACGGGATATGGCATGACAGGAGGGGTATAACAGGTTTTAAGTTGAGCGTGACTAGCATTAAATAGAATTCAACTTTTATTTGAAATATGCATCTAGCTCTTTCCCTCTAGCTCCTTTTTACTCGTCATCTTGCTTGGATTTATGGAAATGTTTCAGTCTGAAACATTCTGAAACATGCTCTGATTTTGTTCTTCTTCTTCTTCTTCTTCTATCTGAAAAAGTACTCTATTTTGGTCCGAGGTTGGAATAAGGCACCAAAAACTTCCTTTGTTTTGATCGAGGTTGGAATAAACCACCGAAGAGTTCTTCTATACGTTCAAGATAAAATGTCATCTCCAACAGGAAGTAAAACATCATTTTTAGTTTTCTTTTTATAGTTCCTTTATTACACCAACTATTTTGGTAGTTAGAGAAAGTTAATGGCACTTGGGAGTCATAACTCAGTTCACAGGTTATAGGTATTCCTAGTATGAGGGGATAATAAATATAGTTTAAGATTTTGTACAGGGATGTCGTAGGTTTATAACTATGGTGTCGTAGTGTTTGAACTGGGATGTTGTAATACTATTTTAGCATATATTTATAAACTTTTTGCATCGATGTCATGTTATGACATCCTCGGAGTCATAACTCAGTCCATAAGTGATAGGTTCTCGAGGTAGTATGGGTTAGTATATTTAGTTTCATGTTTCATGATCGGGTGTCGTAATCTTTTAACTAGGATGTCGTAATTTCTGAACTAGGATGTCGTAACTTGAAAACTCCTTTTTCTTGAATTTTTTTTTCTTCCTGGTATTTTTATCACAATCCAACAATCTTATTCAAGCCAATGCATAGTTGAAATGTCCCATGACGGAGGATAAAAGCTTTTATTTTCTATTTTGTACCGATTTGTTCATGTTTCAATATTTTTGATACCTAAGTTTTTTCAGAAGTAGTTTACTATATTGAGGGTATCATATATCATCAATGCATACCGAAACACTTCTATTATGGAGGATAAAAATATCTGATTTAAGATTTTGTATAGGGATGTCGTAGGTTTATAACTAGGGTGTCATAGTATTTGAACTAGGATGTCGTAATACTATTTCAGCATATATTTCTGAACTTTTTTCATCCATATCATGTTATGACATCCTAGGAGTCATAACTCAGTCCACAAGTGATAGGTTCTCGAGATAATAGGGGTTAGTATATTTAGTTTCATGTTTCATGATCGGGTGTCGTAATCATTTAACTAGGATGTTGTAATTTCTAAACTAGGATATCGTAACTTGAAAACTCCATTTTTTTGAAATCTTTTTTTTTTCTGGTATTTTTATCACAATCCAACAATCTTATTCAAGCCAATGCATTGTTGAATGTCCCATGACGGAGGATAAAAGCTTTCATTTTCTATTTTGTACCGATTTGTTCATGTTTCGATATTTTTGATATCCAAGTTTTTCCAGAAGCAATTTACTATATTGGGGGTATCATATATCATCAATGCATACCGAAACACTTCTGTTATGGAGGATAAAAATATCTGGTTTAAGTTTTTGTACAGGGATGTCGTAGGTTTGTAACTAGGGTGTCGCAGTATTTAAATTGGGATGTCGTAATACTGTTTTAGCATATATTTATAAACTTTTTGCATTCATGTCATGTTATTGCACTGTCATGTCATATTCTATCCAATGCATAACTTATTATTTATTATATTGTAGATAAATTGTCATCTAAAACTATGTATATCAATGTTTATAATTTTTTATGCAGATATTTCTACATATGGCACTGAAATTAGAAATTTGGATGAGGTTGCTGATGTTGTTCAGAAGAATGCACATTCACCTATCACCCCGATCATAGATAACGACTCTGTTGATCCTAAAATTGGTATGGAGTTCAATTCTACAAGTGATTTATACATTTTCTACAATGGATATGCAAGGAGAGTAGGTTTTAGAATCACAACAGTGTGTAGTAGGTCCAACAACAACAAAGAAATATGCTTCATGCACTTGGCATGTTGGAGGCAAGGAAAATCTAGAAAAATCGATAACTCCATGAATCCTAGGGATACTAGCAAAATTGATTGTAAGGCTTCGATAAAAGTAAGACTAAATTCTAAAAATGGTAAGTGGATATTGGTTGATGTTTTCCTAGAACATAACCATGAGCTGTCCATATCATCAACTGGATATCTATGGTCCCATAGGAGGATCAGCATACCAGAAAAGGCAGAGATCAGCAATTTACATGTCATGAATGTTCCCACAAGTCAAATATACTCTGCCATGGCTAGAAGGAAAGGGGGTAGAAGATAATTAGATTTCACAGAAAAGGATGCTCATAATTTTATCTATCGAGAATGTCAGAGTCAGCTGAAAGAAGGAGATGCACAGTCAATGGTAATCCATTTCACACAAATGCAAGTAAAAAATCCAAATTTCTTTTATACTTTTGACTGAATGATAATGGACAACTCAGGACTGTCTTCTGGATCCATCCTAGATCAAGATTGGCAAGCACTTACTTTAGTATTGTACTGACATTTGACTCAACCTATTTAACAAATACATATCAAATGCCCTTTTGTCCATTTGTCGGAGTTAACCATCATGGACAGTCCACATTGCTTGGTTGTGCATTGTTATCAGATAAGATGACTAAGACATTTAAATGAATATTCCAATCATGGCTGGATGCAAATGATGGTCATCCATCTAATATCATCATAACTGACCAAGATAAGGCAATCGATGCTACTATTAGGGATGTTTTTCCTAATGCATGTCATAGATTTTGTCTTTGGCATATTTTGAAAAAAATCCCTAAAAAGATTGGTCATATTTGCACTGCAAATCCCAAATTTATGGTTGAGTTTGACGAGGCGATATATGATTTAGTCACCATAGTATCTTTCGACTAAAGATGGGCACATTTAATGGAGAAATATGTAGAATGCAAGGCCGTATATTGGTTAAATGACATATATAAATGTCGGGATAAATGGGTTCCAGTTTATCTTAAAGATACATTTTTTGTAGGTTTGTTAGTCATTATGAATGATTAATGTTCAATTTTTAAAGTTTTGAACATACTTTTTATCTTATATGCTTCTATTTTTTGAATATTTATGAATATGGATGTCAACTTCATAAAGGAGTAAAAGCATCAATCACTTTTTTGATGGATTTATAAACTCGAAGACTACGCTCAAGGAATTCATCGATAAGTACGAAGATGTCTTGGAGAAAAGATATGAAGCAGAAAATGAGGAAGACAATAAAACGTTGCAAACAAGTGGTTTCCTAAAGGCATCCTCTCCTTTTGAGAGGCAAGCAGTAGGAAAATATATAAGGTGCATATTCAAAAAATTTCAGAATGAAATAACTTGAAATGGCTGCATCAAATGCCAGATTACTTAAAGAAGTTGATAATCATGATGTATATTCTGTTAAATCATTTGAAAGAATTTAAGTTAATGGAATCAATAAGGAGATTATTAAAATTACGAGGTTTCATATAACAAAACTTTGGAGGATGTTAAATGCCAGTGTGGATCCTTTGAGTACAATGATTACTTGTGTAGGCATGCCTTATTGGTTCTTCATCAAAGCGACATATTTTATATCACAGATAAGTACTTCTTGAATAGATGGTGCAAGGACATGAAATATCAATTCGATGATCTCGAATACAACACTCAATTTTGTGATAAAAGCACACAAAAATCATGGTATGCACTCAAGGAATTATTTAAATTCAGATGTCTTATTTTAAGTTTACATTAACCTATCATATGTCATGAAATCCTAATACAAATATTATATTTTATTGATCGTAGATATGCTTTGATGAGTCATCGGATGATGAAGCTTACAGAGATAGCCTCCATGTCTGAAGAGGCATTCAATTTGGTGATGGAAGATCTTACACCATTATTCAGAAGAACTGTTGATGCTAATTGTGCAGTTAAGCAAAGCAAAGAACTTCTAATCCAGGATCCTGACCAACTTACTACGAAAGGTCGTCTACGAGAGAATAGAATTAAGAGTAGAGTCGAGAAAAAATCAAAGAGATCAAGGAAAAATATGGATAAGGCTTCTATTGACACTCCTGTGCAAAATGAGAGAAGAGGTAGTACTAGTAAAAGGCAGACTTCCCATATTGTAGTGGAAGTACCAGAAACAGTAATTGAACCCACTATACCTTCTTCGAACCCTTTTTTAGATGAATTTGATGCTTATGTATGCAGTCAACTAACACAGGATAGGATATAAAATACTGAATTATGATATAGTCCTATATATGTACAGTCCTATATTTATTTAGATTATCGGATGAAATTTTAAACAGGATGTATTGGACATTTTATAGTTACTACTTATTTTCCCAGATCATCAGAAATAGTCCCGACTGGTTAAAAATCAATAAAATCACCTGAAACAGCATTACGACACCCTAAGTCAAAAGTTACGATATCCTAATTCAAAACCTATGACACCCTAGTTCAAAAACTACAACCATGCAGAAAATATAAGATAAAATATTTTTAATCCCTTCTACCCATATTTTATATCATCTATGGCTTGGTTATTGACTTCCAGATCATCAGAAATAGTCCCAACTACTTAAAAATCAATAAAATCACATGAAACAGCATTACGACATCCTAGTTCAAAAGTTACGACACCCTAGTTCAAAACATATGATACCCTAGTTTAAAAACTACAACCATGCAGAAAATATAAGATAAAACGTTTCTAATCCCTTCTACCCATATTTTATATAATCTATGGCTTGGTTATTGACTTCCATATTATCAGAAATAGTCCCGGCTGCTTAAAAATCAATAAAATCACTTGAAACACATTACGACACCCTAGTTCAAAAGTTACGATACCCTAGTTCAAAACCTACGACACCCTAGTTCAAAAGTTACGATACCCTAGTTCAAAACCTACGACACCCTAGTTAAAAAACTACAATCATGCAGAAAATATAAGATAAAACATTTCTAATCCCTTCTAACCATATTTTATAGCATCTGTGGCTTGGTTATTGACTTTCAGATCATTAGAAATAGTCCGGCTGCTTAAAAATCAATAAAATCACCTGAAACAACATTACGACATCCTAGTTCAAAAGTTACGACACCCTAGTTCAAAACCTATGACACCCTAGTTCAAAAACTACAATCATGCAGAAATATAAGATAAAATATTTCTAATCCCTTTACCCATATTTTATATCATCTGTGGCTTGGTTATTGACTTCCAGATTATCAGAAATAGTCCCGGCTACTTAAAAATCAATAAAATCACCTGAAACAGTATTACGACATCCTTGTTCAAAACCTACGACACCCTAGTTCAAATGCGACGATATCCTATTTCAAATGCTACGACACCGTAGTATAAATACTATGACACCCTGTCAAGAAACATAACATTCCTTTATATCATCATCACAACAATGAAGAATCAAAAAATATTGATTGAATGAATTACATAAAACTACATGTAATAAGACAATGATATTCAAAACAAAGCAGGTTGAATGAATTATAAAATTTTTCTTTGAGAATGATGCTTAAAATATAATCCTCGAGTTAGTTACAAATTTGTATAACATATTGCAGAATTGAACGAATCAAAAAGAAAGAGTACATAACAAATAATTTGCTTTTATAGGCTAATTTTTAACAGTACTTTCAATCTTTTGATTCAGACTCTCTTTCAAAATTCTTGTTGCTAACTGGCGACGGTACATGCTGATATCTTTTTCTGTGAAATTCCAAGTATTAGGCCTATCCCTGCGAGCAATAAAATCTATGTATTTCAAGCAAAACAAGCTGCAGTCCAGTGATCCTGCAGCTTGGGAAGGGCATTCACTAATCTCTCTCATGGATCATTTGGATACATCACTATTGTCACAGAATATATAGAACATTGCACCTACTATCTTCTGCCACTTCCTTGCATTTGCCTTATACTTGGAATTGCGTTTTATTGAATTCAAATGCATGAAAATCTTCTCTTGCATGTCAACCGCTACCAGGTGCCAGTGAAATTTTTCGAGTTAATGATAGTGAAGATAAATAGAAATTCCTTCTTATCTACATCACTGAGTCTATCAAATATCATATTCTCGGCTATTCCAGCAAGTTTATGATAAGGTAATGCTGATGTCAGGCACATGCCAGAGGTCATCACAGGTGCAACTATACTCTTATGATATCTTTTTGCATTCTCAACCCAGTTCTTTGTAATGAACTCCTGCCCGGCATCAATTATCTATCAATACAATATAAACTGATTAATTATAAACTGAATATAATAATTATTAGAAAATATATCATTACATACATAACGATTAATAACAAAACGATGTAATACTCCATTACTTACATCATCAACTATCATGTTATTGCTTATCAGATTCAAAAGATTTTTCCTAATGATAATGCCTCCGAAATTGTTGTTGTAGATGACATCTCTGAAATTAATAAACATGAATGATATTATATATTCTCGACTATAAATTAGCATACATATTAGAAAAAATATGTATAACTTACGAGTTCATCTCTTCATTCAAAAATGTATTGATCAAATTTTCATCATCTTCAATTTGAAGATTCAAATTTGATTCCTCGGGTTGTGATGTGCTCACCATCTTCATCTTTTTTTTCGATGGACCTGTTTCGAAAGCAAAATTGACTGCGATTCGAGAGGCCTTCCGCAACCTAGGTTCTTTTTTTACCCTCTTGATAAGTGAAGGAATCTAGATTTCTTCTTTTTTCCCCTCAGCTTCCTCACTTACAAGGGTATCCTTAAATTTTTCATCAAAAATTTCTTCCACCTCAACCTCAGTATCTTCAGTATCCTCTCCCTCCGCCTCTTTCTGCCCTTCTTTATTGGCATTGGTACCTTTATTTACTAATGAACTAAGAAGAGTTTTAACTACCGCAAGCCACTTCTTTATCTCTTCAACTTTGGCCTTCACCTGTACATAGCTTGCACAAGTTTTTTCTTTTTGGAGGATGCTGCTATTATTGTTTCTTCAGGGAGAAGCCATTGTTCCGTTATCATAGGCTCGATAGCTTCCTCCACCTGCAAGCCAAGAACAATAACAAAATAACCATATATTAATCATAATAATATATTATTTATTAATATTATAATGAAAAAATATTTTTATTTACCAACTCATGAGGCTTCAAGTTTGTAAGGTCAACAATCTTTGTCTTCACCTGGCTGTCATACCATTTTAACAGCCTAGGCAATTTATTTGGATATGCTGGGGCTCTCAAGGTACTATGCTCAAGAAACCAAACCTGTATAATAATCATGTATGTTAAATATATGGAAGATATAAAATAATGCAATTATACTTTTGCTACATATTAATGATACTTACCAATAGAGCAGCTATACACCCATACAGGGTTGGCTGCCTCCTAACCTTGCCACTTCTCTTGGTTAGGACTGGCTGGTCGGATCTCAAGCAAAAAGCAGCATCTGGGACTGGCTGGTCAGATCTCAAGCAAAAATCAGCATCTGGGAGAGATATAAGAGTCAACTCCTTTATTGTGGAAGCCCAATCTATTTGACCCAGCTGGGATAAATCATCCAAGTAAGGGATGATAAATCTTGGGCAATATTAATTTGACTTTGGATACAAGAACGTTGCGAAAATATATGCAATCCATAATTTCACAGTGTCCTCGACATCTTTTTATAAATTGGATCAATGAAGTTGGGCAATTAACTTCTCCAGCCCCTTATTTTGTAGATTTAATTGTCTTCCAAATCTTCTGAATAACCGGCCCTTCTTAACTTGATCTTCATTTTGATTTTCTTTCCATGGCATGGAAGACCCAAAATCAGGGCCATGTCTTCGACGCTGAATATAAGTTCCTTGCCAAAAAAAATAAACTTGTTTCCTCCCTTATAGCATCTAATTATTTCAGCTAGTAGATGCCCGTCGACAACAAACGGTTGCATATCTACGAACGCATTGAAAGGAGTCTTTCAGATTATTTTTAAATGATAACTTGAGAAACTCATCTCCAAAACTTTTCAACATATACTGCTGGCTTGCAATGGTTTTTAAACAATTGTGAAGCCTTTATTCTGGGCAGTCGAAGCATTGGAAGATCACTTGAAATATAAGTAAAATATAAATGTAAGTTAAGCAATGAATTCAAGCAATAAATTCTAAATAAAAAATTTTATGATACCTTGGGAGTCATAAAACAAGCCACGGTTGCCATGTATTAGAGGTAGAGGGGTTAAAAACTTATTTTTCATAATTTCTCCATGGGTGTCGTAGGTTTTGAACTAGGGTGTCGTAGGTTCTGAACTAGGATGTTGTAATACTGTTTTGGCCATTTTGATTAATGTTACATTATCCGTGGCAATTTTACGATACCTGAAAGTCATAAAATAATCCACGGTTGCCATTCTTTAGAGGTAGAGGGGTTAAAACTTATTTTTCATAATTTCTATATGCGTATCATAGATTTTGAACTAGGATGTCGTAATACTATTTTGGCCATTTTTATTAATGTTACAGCATCCGTGGCAATTTTATGACACCCTGGGAGTCATGAAACAAGCCACGGTTGCCATATATTAGAGGTAGAGGGGTTAAAAACTTATTTTTCATAATTTCTGCATGGGTGTCGTAGGTTTTGAACTAGGGTGTCGTAGGTTCTAAACTAGGGTGTCGTAATACATTTTGGCCATTTTGATTAATGTTACAGCATTCGTGGTAATTTTACGATACCCTGGGAGTCATAAAACAATCCACGGTTGCCATGTATTACAGGCAGAGGGGTTAAAAACTTATTTTTCATAATTTCTGCATGGATGTCGTAGGTTTTGAACTAGGGTGTTATAGGTTTTGAACTAGGGTGTCGTAATACTGTTTTGGCTATTTTTATTAATGTTACAGCATCCGTGGCAATTTTATAATACCCTGGGAGTCATAAAATAAGCCACGGTTGCCATGTATTAGAGGTAGAGGGGTTAAAAACTTATTTTTCATAATTTCTGCAAGGGTGTCGTAGGTTTTGAACTAGGATGTCGTAGGTTTTGAACTAGGGTATCGTAATATTTGAACTACGGTGTCATGATTTTATACTATGAAGACTTAATATTTTTTAAAAAATTATCATGAAATCCCTTTGTAGAGATAAATTTCAAAGATTAACATTAAAATAGTAAAATAGAAATTACGACATCCTATTCAAAACTTACGACACCCTAGTTCAAAACCTACGATATCCTAGTTCAAAACCTACGACACCGTTGTTCAAAACCTACGACACCCTTGTTCAAAACCTACGACATCCTTGTTCAAAACCTTGGGCACCCTAGGTAAAAAACTCCGATACCCTTGCAGAAATTGTAAAAAAAAAGTTCACATGCCAAATGTCAACTCCAAGTATGAATCAAAAATTTTTCTAATCTGTTTCTGCTTCTATAGCATTCTTGGGGAAAGATCTTAAGGGATCTCATCACCTCCTGAATAAACAATGATCGTAGTACTTCTTCCTCCATCTGCATTTCTTTCTTGCGTTGTTTTCGCATTCGTCGTCTATGTTGAAAGACGAAACCACTTGTCTCCATTTTTCCAAAATTTCGAAGGCGTATCAAATATTGAAGGAAGATCACCAACACTTTCTCGACCATCAAAGAGGAGCAAAAAACACAAAATGTAGGTAAACAACGGACGAACTCTGGGGTGGGGATTCATAGTGAAAATGGATTTTTTTTTCCTATTTGCAGAATAAGAACCGTTTTCCTATACCGAAATGATAAGGATATAGGACAAAATAGTCACTGCACGATTGAAAAGACTGCAGGATGGCGTTTGCAGCTTACGTATACCCCTCCCGTCATGCCATATCCCGTTCCATCCATCATGCCAACGTGGACCAATAGCCGCGTGCGGTGCAGGCCATGCTGGATTTGCTGCACTGCATGCGGTGCATAAAGAATTACTCGAGCTTAAAATACTAGGTTCTTGCAACTGGGTTTGGTATTTTTTTAATTTTTTATCTGTTCTGGACTTCTTGTGGGGCTGTGGCGCTCAACCCAACAAATTTGCCACTGTTTTTCGGATAGAGACCCAAGTATTGGGCTGGATCTCCCGGGGGCCTTTTGGTAGGTGCTATGCAGAATGTAAACCCAAGAGTGCTGATGTTGGAAAACTCGGAAACAATGGCGAACACAAAGGAGGTAGAGAGACAGAGTTCTACCAGAGAGTTTCTTTCTGAACTGAGAAGGGATGGGGTAGAAGGCCTCACCTTTGGTTTGTCGGGTGGCATTGGTTAACCTGAGAACCCATCAGTTGATATGCTTGTTATGCCATCCAAGCTAAGGTTCGCATTGTTGAAGCCATTGAAGGTGAACTCATCTTTGCTGGTGACTGCAAGAACTATGAGAAACTCGAGCACAGTTCTCAGAAGCATGGCTATCCTCTTGCTCTGTAGAACTTTGATCTTCAAACGATGGATCCCAGTTCACTTACTTTTCTAATTTAGCCTATTTACTTGGCATGTAACTTTGGAAAATTGGACTGTTAACCTACTTCAGAAAAGTCATTGAGCTAAACCAGAAGGTAGCAAGGAATTGCAAGGGCTTGATGATAGAACCTACCTTAGGCCTGATGACTGATGAAAAATATCTTGTTGGATAAGTAAGTCTGGTAAATTCCATATCTTTTGTCATGTTCCTTCTTCATTATCGAGTGGAAGTATCCTCTCATAGACTGGTTTTAATAGTATAGCTCTTTCCATACACACACACCCCTCTCCCTCCCATGGCATTTTTTTTTTATTTTTTTTTTTTTTTTTTTTTTTTTTTTTTTTGGGGGGGGGGGGAGGGGGGGCGGAAAATGGTGAAGTATCTTTTTCTGAGAGAGCATGTCTGACTTCATTCATCCAATAATGTCAAAGAGAAAATGATTGACAACGGAACACATCACACATGCCTTGAATATGTTTCCATTGTCCAATTTAAATTGCACTAGAGTTCTGCATGTCCAAATGCTAGCATGTGAAGAATATACCATGAACATAGACATGAGATTGTTTCATCTCTTACAATTCGAGAAAGCCAGAAAAAAAAAAAAAAAGCTTCTTGTTGGGATATGTTGGTTCAAGCACAAATCAGCCACCGATTCGATCGGCCAAAGACATTTCTCCCAAACCATGCATTTTAAACCAGAGTGTTCAGAAGAGGCCAAACAGCTGACGGACAGACCAAAGCCGAAGCTCTCAACTTTAACCGAAGAGTCAACCTTTGGTCCTTGCTGAAGACAGGGTTCTCAGCCTGAACCAAGGACATGATCTTTACTACCGACCGCAAACATAGTCTTCGGCCTACAACACAATCTTCGACCTGTAACACAGTTTCAGCCTACGTCGAAGACAAAACCCTCGATGCATGCTGAAAACATGATCTCCGTTTTGTCTCAAAGGAGTCCGAAGATGAAGATTTCCACGAACGTGGCAGATAACAGTTATCATCGACTACTTAACTACCTCCAGAGCACAATCATGGCACATAACTCCAGCGGCAACGTCTCCAGCCTGGCCAGAACCGTTTAGTAACTGTCCACGATTACGAATTGAGGGTAAGGAATTAACTCCCCCATCGTAAGGGTAGAGGGAGAACGGAACCGCAGGCCGGACAACTCATTATAAATAACGTTAAGAGGGGACGCTCTAGGTAAGGTACAAGATACTCCTGAAAATCTCAGTCTTTTCCTTTCCATTTATTCTTCTTAGAATCTTCCCCGTTCTGTGGCTGGAGCCTGCCTCTGACTTAGGCATCGAAGCATCCCCTGCCAGAACAACTCCGGCCAGGGATTTGTTTTGCAGGTGAATCAGGGAGTGGGCCTGCGATTCAGTAGCTCCGCCCGGTCAGAACAGGGACTCTACGCCAACAGATTGGTGTGCCAGGTAGGGGATGCATTCAAAAATCAATTGTTAAGCTCCCCTCCTTGTAAAAGGGGAAGTACAAGAAGTCTTGATGGCAAGAGGAAAGACTTAGATCGCCTTAACAAGTCAAAGTCGTGTTCCAGTCAACATAATTCGAGAACGATATTCCACCTCCCACGCTTGTTGTGGGACAACAACAATTCGAGAATCTCCTGAACCAGGTCAACACTCTCACGGCCATGGTTCAGGACTTCTAGAATAAAGCTTTTTAGGTAGGGCATCCGCCAGCTACCTCCAGATACAGCTCTCGATCCCGGAGAAAAAGAGCCCCTCGAGAGGGGTCCGCTCATCTTTCCCTCCATCCTTGACCCTCCCCTGAGGGCCGAAGTTCACAAATGCCCAGGCCATTGATTCCTTGCAAAGAGGGAAAAGGCCTAAGCAAACTCCCTCTCCTTCCTCTGAAGACTCCACTCCCATAGAGATTCCGCTGAAGCAAATTCTTCCCGATTATGATGGAAAATTTAAAGCCATCGAATCGAAGATGGCAAGAATCCAAAGCAAAGGGATCACATCATAGTCGATGTCGTTCCTCGGTACTTTATGGTTCCCTAAATGGAGCCCTACGACGGCACCTCCGATCCTTTTGATCATCTGGGCAGTTTCAAAGCCCACATGATGATCCAAGAAACTTTGGACATGATGCACTACCTCGCATTTTCGGCCACCTTGAAGAAAGCTGCTCGGATGTGGTACTCGAGCATATGTCCAAGTACCATCGATTCTTTTTTTGAGCTAAAAAATTATTTGTCTTGCATTTCAGGACCTACCGTAAGATCCCCGTAATATGGATACCATGTTCCTCCTTCATCAGAATGAAGGAGAAAGTCTGTGAGATTATATCTCATATTTAATTTAGCTACGCTCGAGATCCCCAATCTCAATGAGCATCTGGCCATGTCTGCACTAAAGAAGGGACTTCGTACGTACAGGCTCACCTTTTTCCTAGACAAGAAGTTCCCCAAAAGCTACGCTGAGCTCCTGTCGAGAGCTCAGAAATATGTCGATGCCAAAGAGCAGACAGCAAATCAATGACTGACTGAAGGGAAGCCCCCTTCAAAGAAGAAAAGCAACAGGGGACAAGGCCCCCTGCTCCCAACAACAACAACATTAACAGATACATTGATCGACGATGGAATCCCAATCCCAGAGCATCGGGCAGGAGATTCGACTCCTATACCCCCTCAACCTCCCTTGAGAGAAGATCCACTTGGAGATAGAAAAAGAAATGTACCTCCAATGGCCATGTCCCATAAAGGTATCCTCTTCCGCAAGGAATAGGAACAAATACTGTCGATTCCACAGGGACCACGGCCATAAATGCATCCAGTTGAGAGATGCTATAGAGGATCTAATCAAGAGAGGTTGTTTGGGACGATACGTAGGTCGCCAAGGATCTCGGTCAGAAGCTACAGTCCCCCATGGGGCTCTTGAGGAGGCTAAACTACTGAATCAGAGGCCCACCAACGGAGGAGTGGGGATGATACATTGACCTACTAACTGAAGAAGAGCCGAAGACAATGCTCCGAAGTGACTCAAGGATAATAATACCATTCTCTTCTCTGATGATGACCTTACGGGGGTTCGACTCCCACACGATGATCTTGTTGTAATCTCTACCGTTGTGGCCAATTACGATGTAAAACAAATCTTGGTTGATAATGAAGATTTAGCTGATGTCTTGATCTACGATGCATTCTCTCGGATATGTTTGCCTAAAAACAAATTACAAAGATCTCCCATAACGCTTACTAGCTTCGAAGGCAATCAAGTCAATGCTGAGAAAGAAATAGTATTGCCTGTAACCCTCGGCACCGAATCCCAATAAAAGACATTGCCAATCAATTTCACAATAGTCCGAACCCCTTCGGCTTATAACATAATTCTAGGATGGCCCACCTTGAACAAGTTTCGGGCCATAGTATCAACCTACTACCTCCTGATATGTTTTCCTACCAGGAATGGCATTGGAGAGGCCAAAGGAGATCAGAGAACAGCACGACAGTGCTTAATGATTCAAGACAAGCATTCTAACGATCCTACAACTTGGGATCAGTTAGATCCAAGGGACTCAACCACAGATTATGGTGAATCCATGGAGAGAACCATTTTAGTGCCATTGACTGAAGAGGACCACACCAAGGTCGTGCAGATCAGAAGTATGCTTGACGAGAAAACCATAATGGAGTTGATCTATTATCTCAGAAATATTGCTGATGTTTTTGCCTGGTCGACTTCAGACATGCCAGGGATTCCAACCGAAGTGATTACTCATGACTGGAAGTCGCTCCTGAATATAAACCAGTTCGACAGAAAAAGAAGAGTTTCGTCCCTGAAAGATAGAAGGCAATAGATGAAGAAGTAAGCAAGCTCTTCAAAGCGAGGTTCATTCGAGAGGCTGATTATCCTGAGTGGTTGGCCAATATGGTAATGGTGAAGAAAGCTAATGGCAAGTGGAGGATCTGCATTGATTACACTGACCTCAATAAGGCTTGCCCAAAAGTAGCTTTCCTCTCCCAAAGATTGACCAGCGGTCGACACCACTACTAGGCACCAACTGCTAAGCTTCATGGATGCATTCTCTGGATACAATCAGATCCGAATGGATCCCCAGGATGAGAAGAAGATGGCTTTTATCACAGATAAAGGTCTATATTGCTACAAAATGATGCCATTTGGGCTCAAAAATGCTGGGGTGACATTCTAGAGATTAATCAACAAGATGCTCAAGGAGCAATTGGGAAGAAACATGAAGGCTTATGTTGACAACATGATCGTCAAAAGCCTCCTTAGAAAAGATCACATCAAGGACCTGGAAGAGTAATTTGGCGCCCTGTGATGCCATCGCATGAAGTTAAATCCAACGAAGTGCACCTTCAGGATAACTTCGGGCAAGTTTTTGGGGTTCCTCGTTACCAAACGGGAAATTGAAGCAAATCCAGATAAGATCCAGGCCCTTAAAGATATGAGGCATCCATCCCGCAAGAAGGAAGTACAACAGCTGACAGGGAGGATCGCTTCCTTAAGAAGGTTCATCTCTCGGTCAGCCAAGAAATGCCTCCCTATTTTCAAGGTACTTCAACAGTCGCGAGGCTTCGAATGGATTGAAGATTGTCGTACTGCTTTTGAAGAGATGAAGAAGTACTTGGAGACCCCACCTCTACTCTCTAAACCTCAGGAGGGGGAAGTACTCTACTTATACCTTTCTGCTTCGGATGAAGTAGTCAGTTCGATCCTCGTCCAAAGAGAAGAAGACGGCTCCCACAAGCCGATTTACTATATCAGCAAGTCTTGCACGATACTGAAATGAGATATTCAAAAATGCAGAAGCTGATCTATTCTCTAATAATTGTGGCAAAGCGACTACGGCTTTACTTCCACGTTCATGCCATCGTGGTGCTGACTGATCAGCCTCTTAAGGCCGTTCTCTGATGCCCTGATACTTCATGAAGAATAGCCAAATGGGCTGTGAAGCTAAGCAAGTTCGATATTAGTTTATAGCCTCGATCGGCTATAAAGGCCCAGGTGCTCTCAGATTTCTTGGCCGAATGCACCTAGAAGTCAGAAGACGAAGTGCCTCCAGTTGAAAAGGAGATTTTGAAGGACATGGAGTCTGTTTGGGTGCTCCACATAGACGGAGCCTCCAACTATGCTGGGTGTGGTGCTGGTCTCATACTGGCTGAACCAGATGGGCATACAGTGAAGTACGCACTCTGATTTTCTTCCGCACTTCAAACAACCAAGCCGAATACGAAGCCCTACTTGCAGGACTTTGGATCGCCAAGAGTTTAGGAGTTCAGAAACTCCAAGCTTTTTCGGATTCCTGGTTGGTGGTAAACCAGGTCAAAGAAAATATGAAGCTAGAGATCCCACCATGGTACAGTACCTAGAAAAGGTACAAGCTCTATCTTCTCAACTGAAGTTCTTCAAAATCATTCACGTTCCTCGATCGGAGAACTCCCAGGTGGATGCATTGTCCAGACTTGTTACCACAACCCCGAAATCTCTTAATCGCACCTTCGTTGAACATCTCGAAGCCTCAAGTATAGCTAAAAAAACTTGGGAGGTGTACCAAATTGAGACCGAACCAAGTTGGATGGATCCCATCCTTAAGTGCTTAAATAAGGGCGTATTGCCAAAGGATAAAGCAGAGGCTAAAAAGATCCACTGGATGGCATCCCAATATGTCATCTTAGACAGAATCCTCTACAAAAGATCATTTTCTCAGTCTCTGCTGAAATGCTTGGGACTATCGGATGCTGACTATGCTTTGAGAGAGGTCCATGAAGGAATATGTGGAGATCACTTGGGGGGCAGGTCCTTAGCGTATAAAATTATATGCCAAGGATACTATTAGCCTTCTATTCAGAAAGATTCAGCTGACTTTGTACGGAGATGTGATCAATGCCAGAGGTATGCCAATATACAGAGACAACCAGCTAGTCATTTGACCCAACTGATAGCACCTTGGCCCTTCGCCCAGTGGGGCATGGACATCCTTGGCCCATTTCCACTGGCATCCGGGCAAAGGAGGTTCCTCCTTGTGGAAATCGACTATTTTACTAAATGGGTCGAAGCCGAACTGCTGGCTCACATCACGGAGGGCAAAGTCGAGAATTTTATCAGGAATTCCATCATATATCGGTTCAGGATTCCACATCAATTATCACTAACAACGGGAGGCAGTTCGACAATCCGAAGTTTAAAGACTTCTACGCTCGGTACCATGTACAACATAGCCTGACTTCTGTTGCCCATCCACAGTCCAATGGAGAAGCCGAAGTAGCTAATCGGACCATTCTCCATGACCTGAAGACAAGGTTGAACACTGCTAAAGGACTTTAGGCAGAAGAGCTGACCTCCATTCTCTGGGCATACAAGACGACCCCGAGAATGGCTACCAGCAAATTTTGTTCAACTTGGCGTATGGTACCGAAGTCGTTCTCCCTATCGAAGTCTCCCTCCAATCTTTGAGGATCAGCAAGTATGAAGAGTTTGAAAACTCCAATCACAGAAGAGTTGACCTGGATTTACTACCAAGTACCAGGCTCCGGGCCCAAATGAAAATGGTGACATACCAATAAAAAGTCGCCAAATATTACAACTCCAGAGTGAAGGAGCAGATTTTCTACACGGGGGATATGGTGCTGCGAAGAACTGAAGTATCCAGGCCAACAGAGTAAGGCAAGCTTTCTCCCAACTAGGAAGGACCATACCAAGTCGAGGAAGTCATACATCCGAGAATGTATCGACTCAAGACCTTGGATGGTAAAGTTTTGTCCTGGCCATGGAATGTACAAAACCTTCGCAAGTACTATCAATAAAAAGATCCCAGAATCTTTTGTGCAAATCTGTTCAACTTTAATGGCCCGTTGCACCAGCAGTATGACAACGGCTTCAATGGCCCGATCGAAAGAATCGGCCAGCAGTGCAAAGGAGAGTCTGATCTACTCACCTTATCGGTATGCCCAACAGGCACGACGGACAGCCCAACCAGGTAGCCAAAATGATCAAAGGCACAGGGATGGTTCATGCAACCTATCCCATGGTAAATTCGAAAATGTACCGGGGTGGGCCTAATAAGCCTACCTTTCATCAAAGAAGGTGCAGGGATGGTTCGTATAACCCACTCTACGGTAAATCCAAAGACACATCGAGGTGGGCCTGAACAGCCTACCTTAACCATGACAGGGATGCACAGGGATGGCTTAGACGCCCTACCCTACGGTAAATCCGAAAATGTACCGAAGTGAATCTACACCACTCATCCTGTCACCAGCAAATATTTGATGAGACGGCCCAACCGGTCTCATCCCCTCTGTAGATCCCCAATGGCTCTGAGAAACCTACACTTTCGTCATATCACACGGTCTATATTTTGCAGCACTAGTCATAGAGGAAGAAGTGTGAAGAAAGTTGGAATTCTTCATTTCTTTTTCATTTTTTTTCAAAAAAAAAAAGCTGAAAATAATGCGGATAATGGGAAAGCAGATTCAGTGACCACCTGCCGACCCTTTCACATGTCGGGGGAGGTGTCGAAGCCCTGGAAGGAGGATGGAGAGGCTTCGGAGTTCCCTTCTGAGTCAGACTTCGACTCTTCTTCAAAGTCGGAGTCAAATTCGTGACCAGGGAAGGGGACAGAAGGCCTAATATTTTTCAAGTCCTTCATATTGAAGTATCTGAAAGCCTTGTCCTGATGTTCTCGGAACCCCCGATGGTACAAATCCAGGATCATCTCGGCAACTTCATCCTTAAAGGTGCAAAAAGTCATGAAATCCGAGATGGCCTCCGCCACCTTCTTCCTAGCCTCCTCCACCTCCACGATGGCTACCTCGACTCGAGCTTTGGTCTCCAACAAGCAGGCCTCCAAGACCTGGATCTTCCTCTCCAAGTGAGTAATGACCCCGTGCGGATCATTATCATCGCCTCTCCGGGGTGCCTTAGAACTAGGCTCACCCTCAGTTTGCATGCTAGAGGCCCTCTTCATTACCGCCTTCTTAAGATCAGAGATGTTAAACTTCATGTTCTCGGTGTGCGGAGGGGAGGAGAGCAATTTTCAAAATGGGAGTCTGAAATTCGATGGCCTAGGACAGGGAAAGATAGGGTCCTACACCCACGAACGGCCATAGGAAAACGTTCTCCACACCTTTCCCCGGACATACCAAAGGATGCCACGTGTTGAGACGACGCCTCGAAACCCAGGTGACCACCTAGGAACGGTGTGGTCATCAATAACTGCTCTCGAGGATGGAGACCGTCGATGCTTGGAACCCAGAATGGTCTCCCTCGGACGGTTACAACATTAATGGCCTTCTCTCGGAAAGGAAAGATATGGCAGCACCCAGGATGCGCGGGGATGCGACCGTTCAAATATCTATGCACTCGACATGGACAATGAAAATTATGCTCAATGTTCCCCAATCAATGGTCAATGAAAAAATGATACCTGTCTGCCACATCCTTTTCAAGATAGAAGGAATAATTACAGTGGGTTGCTGATGTCAGTATAACCTAATCGAGGTCAGTCATCGGCAGCGGCATTCTGATCTTACTTCGGAATTCGTCTTCAACATCAACATCAAATTAAACAGTCTTTAGATTACCCGTCAACCAGAAAGAACCAATCCAAAAGAGACTGGCTTATTTCGAGGATGAAAAACCTCATCCAAAAGGAAAATATTATAGATAGTTGGAAAAAGAAAAAAAGAAAAATTACAGCATATTTTCTTCTTGTCAGCCTTTTCGGCAGTCGAAACAAGAGCAAGGGTCGACATCATTTCAAGCTGAATCTTGGGGGCTTGAGATCTATCTTCCGACGGCGAGCAAGGAGAAGTCCATGCTAGGGTAAAACTCCTTTATTTTACCCAGACAATCGGCATAACCTGAAGAATATCCTTCCGATGCTGCTTTGCTTGCCTCATCCTTGAAAGCCTAGGAAGTTTTATAAGCTTCAACAGCTCCAGAAGACCTCTCTTGGGCCTGCGCAGCCCTCTGGATGGTCGCTGAAAGGTTTATCTCCAGCTCTTCAACCCTCCTCTCCAATTCGACTAGACGAGACCTCAGATCTTCAGCATCTTGTAGTACCTCTCTCAACAACAATTCAAGAGAGACTACCTTCCTCCTCTCTTGCACTATGATCGACACTTCGGCCGCCTGCACCTGAATGGTACCCATTTGTCTCTTCAAGACATCGTTCGAGGCAACTGCCTCATCCCTCTCTTCTTTTGCAGCAGCCCGAAGCCTCTCAACGACATCTTTTTCAGCTATGACTAAGGCCATTCGGCTTCGAAGGCCTTCGCTGTAGTTGATAGATTCATGAGCACCTTTCTCTAATGATGAAAGGTCGCAAGAAATCTACAGAACAAGGAGCACCAACAAAGTCAATTCAATCGACCAATGCGGACAAGGGACATGCATGTCGAAGGCTACCTGCTGTATCCCTAGGAGGAAGGCAGAGAGAGGATCCCTAGACTCCTGCTTCCAGGCTCCGATGATAGGGATATCGCACCCCACTGGACCTTTTTCTCTTGCAACCGGAGTCGCAGGCTTAGCACCTTCAACATGTGGGGAAGCCCCACCAACATCTTGTGGGTTCGATCTCATGGATGGTTCGGCCGACACGGCCCTCCCGGGAGAAATCGACTCCTCCCCTGAAGAATAACCTATCTCGATAGGATCACTACTCCTGGCCTTGGCGCACGGTAACGCCAACACATATCTTCACCTTCGATCTGATCTCCTCACCTGGAGGCCTTTCGTTGGCTTCCCCTTGGCTGCTCGCCTAAACTTTGCTAGATTCGGCCTGATGGCGCAGCAAACTCTTAGAGCGACGCGAGTATGAGGAAATAGGAATGCATTGAAAAGGCATTGCCAGTGGTGAATGGCAATTGATCCAAGAAAATTCTCTTCCTTATATCGAGAATCGCAAAATTCAAAAGCCCTCTTTCGCAACAGGCTCCTGGGCACGCCAAGCGCGGTTGCCCTAATAAATCAAGGCCTCAACTAATGTGCTGGGAGGGACCACCAAAAGGCTGCAGCCACGATGATCCTTATTCCCACGCACAGTGATTATGGACCTGATCGTTACTACCTTTCCAAGCGACGACATGGCAGTCACTACATCCCTAGTAAGCCGATAAGCTAATAGTTCCCCTCAGAAAGGAACTCTCTTACTTGTTTTGTAGTCTAAAAGTAGAAGCCTATATTTGCAAGAATAGACTCCGCAAAGGGCAATGTGATTCAATCTATCACCTAAATCGATGACTCTACCTAAACCAAGTTCAAAAAATGCAATACTTGGAAAGCATCATAGCGTACACAAAAAAGGAAAAATGCTCATTGATTCAGGAGAGTTTTTCGGTTACATGCCAAAGGAAGGAAAGGAAGAGATACAATGCCCAAAGCCAAATAAATCCTAGGGATTAGCCGAGAGGGATCCAGCATCACAAGATTGAAGTATCCTATCAATCTGGGCAGAAAGGGTTTCCTCGACTTGGGCTAGATCCAGAGAGTCTTCAGCCTGAACACCCTCTTCGGCCTGGACTCCCTCTTCAGCCTGGACACCCTCTTCAGCCTGGACCGGAGTTACACCTGAGTCTTTGGCTACAATCGGGATTTCTTTCTTTAGGCTTGGCGTCTCCTCAGCCTCTTCAGCCTGGACCGGAATTACACCGAGTCTTCGGCTACAATTGGGACTTCTTCACTCTGGCTTGGCATCTCTTCAACCTCCTCAATGGCCTCAATCTCCTTCTCCACTTCTACCTCGATGTCAAACGCAGGAATACTGGAAATATCAAAATCAGGAAAGGCAGCACTGACCTTGGCAAGTCTGTCATTGAAGCCATGTTGATAGCTATACAGGGTTGCCTCGTTCATTTCCATTTGGAATTCAGAGGACTTCCTAAAATCCATAACAGCTCTGGCCGCTCGCTCTCTCATGGCTTCGGACTCCCTCCTAGCTGCCTCGGCCTCCAAGGCCGCCTCTTCGGCTCTCAAAGATGCCTTTCTAGCTCTCAAAGATGCCTCCTTGGCTTCTTGGTCGCCTCCTCAATCATCTTGGTCAGGTCTTCAATCCTCTCCTGACTCTCCTTAGCAGATTGTTCCAAGGAGTCAATCTATTTCTTGTTCCTCCTCAACTCGGCCCCCTGCCCTGCGATCGTCAAGTGTGCGTTCTTCAATTCACCCTTCAAGCCTCGAACTTCGGCATCCACGCGAGTAAGCCGATGCTCTATGGACTGCTTCAGTTCCTTGGCCACCCCCTTTTCAGCCCTAGCCACTTAGAGCTCCTCCTTCAAACCATGAATGAGGCTATCAACGCTCTCTAGGCTCTTTTCCATGAAAGTGATGTCGTAAACTAGCTACACCAATAAAACAAGGTGTAAGATCAGTCACAAACTGAACAACCCATCGGGCAAAGAGGGGGCAAAGAAGATCCTACCTGCTGCAGGGAAGAGTAGGCAGAATCAGATATCCTAGCCAGACTTCGACCTCGAACAATTGCTAGATCATGCGGCAGCAAAGTATCCTTCAATGCCCACCTAGCCATGGTGGGAACCAAAAGACCCCCAGTAGGGGAAAGCTCCGAAGAGCCCACGGGATGGCCCCCACTTGGAGAAGCCTCCCGGACGGACTCCTCTTCGACTTGTGGTGCCTTGCCCCTATCTACCGTAGGGGGGCAAGGCGGTGGCACATCAACCACCGGGGATGGACTTTCCCTCATCTGAGATAGAGAGCTAGCTGCCAGCGAGGACTCAACTAACTGAGGCTCTACTAGAGCCTCCATCATTGATACCCCGGCTCCCCTAGAGGTTCCTCTGGAGGACGAGGTGCTTCTACTTCCCTCAGGATCATCCCTTCAGGCCTTCTTCTGGGCCCCTGATCTTGAAGGAGCCTGAGCTGTCCTCTTTTTGGAAGACTGGTGGAGCAAGCCCAAGTTAGGCTTCATTCCATCGCCTGCAAATAGAAAGACCCCTCTGAATCAACTGAACTACAAAGGATATAAAAGAAAAGAGGTGAAAACTTCTGCCATTTATACCTAACGCAGGGAACCCGTTGATCCTTGCAAGATGGAGATTCCTCTCCTCCAATAATTCATGGTTTGGAGCAGCCTCTGAATCAGTCAGTAAGATATAATTAGACTGATCGGCAGCCAAAACCTTTTTTCCATCATTGGCAACTAGGCGTGGCTCCCTCCACTTACTACTAAAATCCCACGGTTCGGTAGACGACACAAAAATGAAGTTGGGCTTCCATCCATGGATGGTGTTGGGCATATCCTTTATGATCTTGCGACCAGGTCGAGGACCGATCACTCACCATCCGTGATCGTGAAAATCCTCTTGAGAACAAAAAGAGCGGTGAACAAGTTGGTCCCGGGATTCACGTTGACAATGTGACACCGAACCAAAAACCCACGATATTATGAATGCTGTTCGGAGTCAACTACATAGGCACTATTCGGTACATGCGAAAGATCTTGACGAAAAAGGGGTGCATGAGAAATCGAAGACTGGCCTTTAAATGGTATTCGTATATGGCAAGACACCCGACAGGAGGTCTATGTACCCGCTCTTCAAATATGGGAAGTATTAAAGGAAATCCTTTGGGAACGTGATAATGCTCTCGAAGGTGGGCAATCTTTTCTGGTGAGACGGAGCTGGAAACTAACTCTGGACTCACCACATCATCGGCCCCAAAGGGCCCAACTATTTTTTCTTGACTTCCTACGATCTCAACCATGACAAAAAAATGAAGCAAAGAAACAAAAGGAAGATTCTACCTGCTGAAGGGACTGATGGCCTAGAACAGGAAAAGCTGGGCCAAAGTTGAAGGTATGCAAGGATGAAGAAGCTTCCTCAGCCAGACATTTTCTCCTTCTCATAAAAGACAAGGAAACCCCAGGGTGACATCTCGATAAACGGAACCATCTTCCCAAATCCACCACGGATGCTCGGGATAAGCGTGCAATCCCAAGCAGTCCTAAACTAATTTGATGCAGAATGGATCGAAGGTCATAATCTGCACAAATCAATGGCCAAGGTGGAACGCACTCCTTATCCGAGAGACGTGAAGAGGCCACGACCGTCACTCAAATCCCAACCAAAAGATTGGCTGAACCATCGCATAACAAAAAAAGGAGGGACAGTCTCTAGTCCACCCGCTTCTTTTTCACACTCCAATCAGGGGATGACAGCTATCCGTCACTTGATCCTCGAATCAACCAGCAGTTATGGCAGACGGTCCAATCAGGGATTTCGTAATCATCTGATGTACCATTCTCCAGGGAAAAATGACAAGCCAGTAATACTCCCACTCTTCGAGGCAGATCGTCGCTTCGAAAACTGAGAGTAGGGGGCAACTGTTGGGATATGTCAGTTCAAGCACAAACTAGCCACCGGTTCGACCGACCAAAGGCATTTCTCCTGAACCATGTATTTTAAACCAGAGTGTCCAGAAGAGGCCAAACAGCTGGCGGACGGACCAAAGCCGAAGCTCTCAACTTTAACCGAAGAGTCAGCCTTTGGTCCTTGCTGAAGACAGGGTTCTCAGCCTGAACCAAGGACATGATCTTCACTACCGGCCGAAGATACAATCTTCGGCCTACAACACAATCTTCGGCCTGCAACACAGTCTTCGGCCTACGTCGAAGACAAAACCCTCGACGCGTGCTGAAAACATGATATCTGTTCTATCTCAAAGGAGTCCGAAGACGAAGATTTCCATGAACATGGCAGATAACAGTTATCATCGACTACTTAACTATCTCCAAAGCATAATCATGGCACGTAACTCCAGCGGCAACGTCTCCGGCCTAGTTGGAACCATTTAGTAACCGTCCATGATTGCGAATTGAGGAGAAGGAATTAACTCCCTCATCGTAACGGCAGGAGGGAGAGTAGAACCGCAGGCCGGACAACTCATTATAAATAATAGTAAGAGGAGATGCTCCAGGTAAAGCACAAGATACTCCTAAAAATCTCAGAGTCTTTCCCTTTTCATTTATCCTCCTCGAAATCTTTTCCATTCTGTGGCTAGAGCCCGTCTCTGACTTAGACATTGGAGTGTCCCCGCCGGAACAACTCCGGCCAGGATTTGTTTTGCAGGTGAACCAGCGAGCGGGCCTACGATCTATTAGTTCCGCCCGGTCGGAACAGGGACTCTACGCCAATACTTCCTAACAAATCAATTAATGATTTTTTACCTATTCTGATTTAGCTAGAAAATTAGGGGACTAAAAGTACATAGATATGTGGTATCTTGAGTCAAGTATATGGAAGAAATTTTGGAGGTTCTCTGGAAGAAGAAACATTTGGTTGGTTGGACCCCAAAGTCTTAATTGCTTGTGTCTACCGTCTCTATATTGGCAAACTGGCCAGAAAAATTGCTTCTAACAAATCAACTTAAGTTTTTTTTTTTTTTTTTTTCTATTCTGATATAGCTGAAAAAATGGGGGACTCACGGAGATCGGTGGAATCTTGAGTCAAGTCTATGGAAGAAATTTTGGGGGCCTCTAGAAGAAAGAAACATTCAATGACATTGGCCGGTTGGATCCCAAAGTCTTAATTGACTAGTCGTTTCTACCGTCTCTGTATTGGCAAACTGGCCAGAAAAATTGCCCCTAACAAATCAACTAAAGATTTTTTTCCTATTCTGATTTAGCTGAAAAATTGGGGGACTTATACGGAGATGTGTGGTATCTTGAGTCAACTCTATTGAAGAAATTTTGGAGGCCTCCAGAAGACAGAAACATTCGGTGACATTGGGCGGTTGGACAACAAAGTCTTAATGGACTTGACCGTCTTTGTTTTGGCAAACCGGCCAGAAAAATTGCTCATAAATTCTGATTTATCTAAAAAATTGCTCATAAATTCAGTGACATTGGGCGGTTGGACAACAAAGTCTTAATTGATATCTTTTCTTCACACTTTCGTTACATGACATCTAGCATGCAGGAACATGGGGGTCCTTTTCTGCACTGAAGATAGAGAGCTTGCAGACAAATAAGATGGGCCCAAGTGCTAATTTAAGTACCCAACCTGTCCTTGCTTTCTCACTTGAAGCTTGAAGAGAAGCAGATTGTTTATAAAGTTTTCAGACTTGATGATGCTGATTTGATCAAGTAAAAAAAATTATATAGAAGAGCTTTCATCTACCACGACTGACCATTGAAAGAAAACAACACATTGTGGTTCTCGCTTAGTGATTCTAGCTTGATTAGATATTGTTGTCAAAATGTGGTTTGATGACACCAAGGTATAAACTAGTGATGGAGTGAATTAAAGTGCACTAATTATGGATATTTTAATTCCTAACTAAACAATGCAACACACATATTGTTGATGCTGAATCTCTGCCGACCGGATGGAGTGGTTCTTCCACTGGACCGCCGTCAACTAGAACCTGCAAAACAGATCCCTAATCGGAGATTTTCCGACGGGGATATTCCGATGCCAAAGTCAGAAGAAACTCAGGCAGCAGCAGAATGGAGAGTTTTTAGGATCAGAGAGGGAAAGGAGAAACTCAAATCTCTAGGAAGAACTCAACCTCCCCTGAGTGTCTCTTCTTACCAGTATTTATAGGTTTCAATATAACTACTTACGGTTATGGGAGTTGGCGAACGCAATTTCCTCACAACCATAAGTAGTGGCTGTCGGAAAAACAGTTATATTCGGAGTTTATCCAATCTGAGGTTTTGGACCATGTGGATGGTTTCAACAACCAAAAACAGATTTTAACTATTTGTCCAAGAAACCCACATGGCCAAGAATCCTCCTTCTCCAAGAATAAATCTAAAGTAAGCTCAACATTCTCTTTAGTAGCGCTCCTGAAGGGAATGTTAGCTACACACTTCAGAAGAATCCATTTCAGAATTAACAAAAGTAAACACTTACAGTCTAGTGAGATTATATGCTCTTCGGATTGTATTGAAAGAATAAAGCCGAAGATATTCGCTGGGAAGTCAAGTCTTCGGATCAAGATAATTATACAAAGTCGAAGACATAGAGAATAAACCTGGCTTAAAACCATAGATAAAGATATTAGGCTAAGTCTTCAAATCAAGAAGGTGGACATACGAAGCCGAAGACAGTAAATAAAATTATCCCTGGATTATAGATAAAGATACGAAGCCATAGATATTAGACATAGTCTTTGGACGGAGATAATAATCCGAAGCCATAGATATTAGGCATGGTTTTCCGACAGCCACTACTTACGGTTGTGAGGAGGTTGCATTCGCCAACTCCCATAACCATAATAGTTACGTTGGAGCCTATAAATACTGGTAAGAGGGGATACTCAGAGGAGGTTGAGTTCTTCCTAGAGATTTGAGTTTCTCCTTTCCTTCTCTGCTCCTAAAAACTCTCCATTCTGCTGCTGCCTGAGTTTCTTCTGACTTTGGTATCGGAGTGTCCCCCGCCGAAAAATCTTCGATCAGGGATTTGTTTTGCAGGTTCCGGTTGACGGCGGTCCAGCGAAAGAACCACTCCATCCGGTCGGCGGAGATTCAGCATCACACACACACACACACACACACACACATATATATATATATATATATATATATATATATATATATATATATATATATATATATATATATATATATATATGTAGTGCGATACAAGCGGGCTGTGAGGTTTTTGACAGTGGTGGGTGAAGATGGTCCTAATCATCTTTGCAGGAGACAAAAAGAAGAGGTTGAAAAAGATTTCTTTCAGTAGGCAACACATGAGTTTGTAATTGGGCTCGTGGACCTAGGCCTCTCTTTCAATAATTTTGTAAGTTGAAGCATCTAGAGAACGACTCATCAAGACTTTTTCATAACCTTTCAAGCTATGTTTCAAATATTTTATATTCAAATTTGGTATATAATTGCCATGCACTGATAGCATTGTTATATCTAACCTGATACAAACTTGTTGCATATGTTAAACTATACACAATAGTGAAATGAGATGCATTTTCATGTATTCTCTTTTCATATCATTTTTAGAACATTGATTCTTCTAAAGTTATCTTTCTTAACCACATATATATCTTATGATTTACAATTATGCATACTAAATCTACTCAAAGTCATTATCAATAAATATAATATTATCTATAAAATAGAAAAGATAAATTCACTCCAACTGATCTTAAGATATATTTATAGATCCACTTTATTCTTTACAAATTAAAAAAAACTTATAGCATCACTAGATTTAAAATATCATTATCTTAATGTCTATTTAAAATAATTATTTTAATATCCTTCAGATGAAGTTTTAGGTTAAAATGGCCTATCAATACCATAATTATTCTAAAATAATCCTTATAAGAGATTGAAAAAAAAAAATTATTGCTATCTATGCCTCTTTCCTATGTGAACTTTTATATAACCAGTCCAGCAATTAGGGTCTTTCTTTAGTTAAAATGCCCACTTATACCTCATAGTTTTAGACTCTTTATATGATTTTATCAAATTTCATACTTTATTTTTTAATCATAGACCGCATTAAATCATATATGGCTTCAAGCTATTTAACTTATCTAGAATATGTAATAGTCTGATTATATGATATTGAAATAATCACATGACCAATATCCGAAATATTCTCACCAAAATAAACTAAATAGTCATTAAAAATGATAGGTTTTTACTTTTTTTAATGTGATTTCTTTACTAATACTTCATTAACCAGCTATGGAGGTGCTATAATTATTTTACATGTTTGATATTTCTCTCTCACTATCCTTTTAGCATCATGAAATATGATATTTCATTGAATAAAGGAAATAAGCACAATGACTTATCTTTCCTCTAATATCATATTTATAATAGAAGAGCATCTACAATAATCTATATCAAACTCTATAATTTAGCATGATTAGATTTAATAATCTTTATACCTCTGTCGGGATAATAGAATCTATGTCCTTTTTAGAAATATTTAGATAGCTATTAAATAATCATAAATAATTTTAGATCTAACTTTATTCATCAATGGATTATAAATTTTAACTTTTGTAAGGCAATCCCAAATATGGAAGTATTTAATATTGAATTTTCTTACTAGTCCTTATCTCACAATGTATCTTGAAAACTGCTTTACTAAAAACTTTATTCAAGATATAGATGACGATCTTTAGGATCTCATCCTAGAGATATCTAGATAAATTACATCCACTCATCATACTTCTAATTAGATCTTTAGAAATATGATTATATCTCTCAGCAACATGATTTTGTTCAAGGGTTCCATTTATCTTTTTGTGCGTTATATATATAATTTTAAACTAACTAAATTACACAGAAGGAAAATTAAAAGTTTGATGAATCAAAAATTATTAGAGATAAAGATTTCAAACTATTAGACTTAGATATGATATTCTCTAGTTCGATAATGTAAACCCTAATATCATCATGCCATCATTGCTCATATAAATTAATTTATCCATTAGCTATCTAGCTTCTACATTATTAGACTCCACATATCTCTTAATAATGAGATCTAAAAATTACTTAAAATTACTATTATCAAGTATAATATCTAGAATAGAATCAAAAGATTTTAGATCTAACTTTATTCATCAATGGATTATAAATCTTAACCTCTATATGACAATCCCAAATATGGTAGTGATTAATATTGAATTTTTTTATCAGTCCTCAACTCAAAAGGTATCATAGAAACTACTTTACTAAGAGCTTTATACAATATATAGATGGTGATCTTTAGAATCTCATCCTAGAGATATCTTGATAAATTATATCCGCTCATCATACTTCTAATCAGATCCTTAGAAATGTGATTATATCTCTCAGTAACATCATTTTACTCAAAAATTCTATTTACCTTTTTGTACATTATATATATATATATATATATATATATATATATATATATATATATATATATATATATATATAATTATAAACTACTAAATTGCACAAAAGGAAAATTAAAAGCTTGACGAGCTAAAAATAATTAATGATAAATATCTCAAAGATATAATATTCTCTAGTTTGATAATATAAGCTCTAAAACCATCATGCCATCATTGCTCATATAAATTAATTTATCCATTAGTTATCTAGCTTCTACGTTATCAGATTTCATATATCTCTTAATAATGAGATCAAAGAAATAGTTAAAATTATCATTCTCAAGTATAATATCTAGAATGGAATCAAAAAAGATAGTTTTAAGATCTCCAGATTAAGACGATTCACTCTTTATTGCTTATTATAGCAACTTTTATTCTAAAATACTCTCACTAGTAACATAAGATAGAGGATCATTACGTAATGTAAAATCCAAATTCCATCAAATCTAGTGCTAGCTCTATTTCATATTTTTATATTTTATAGTTTATTACAGTCAGAGTCATAATGGAAGCTACAATATTATTCAGTTCAAAGATATTAACTTCTAAACAACCTTTATATAGTTAACTAATAGAAAATATAATCAATGAATATGCTTGAGCACCTTTATCAGCATTATTTTTATAAGAGCCCTTGGTGCAACACCACTAACTTTCTTTGGAAAGAAAGTGATCAACATAAGGTACTCTCTATAATATATAATATCATTCAATATAATAGTACTAACTACTAAACATCCTCATGCAATTAATTAATGAATAAATATAGACAAATTAAATACTTTGAAATATTTGTAAATAGTATTTTAATGAAAGTACTCGGTGCAATGCCATAAACATTTTTTGAAAAAAATGTGGTCCATATAAGGTATCTCTCCAGTGTTTAATGGAATCAACTAGTAGGCTACCATTAGCTTTTGAAAATCTACTTATTTTGGTTGAATAAATTCCTAAGCTATACTCACTCACTAGTCACATAATATTTCACTTCAAAATTATAACATGTAATAAACTCCCTTTGGGAAGAGATTGTATGTTATAATTTTATGTGGCATCTCAATTCTTTCAAAATATCATATTGAAGAATCTTGTAAATCTTAGTAAATGGATAAGGATGGCAATTTTTACCGACCCAGTAGATACCCGACCCGACCCGACCCTAATGGAATTGGTAAAACCTGACCCGCCTAATTTATAAATGGATATAAATTATATAAAAAAAACCTGATACAGGTTCGGGTTAGGTACGAGTAGTAGTACACCTCGACCCAAACCTAATCCATTTATATATAAAATGTTATGTTTATAAAATATTTAAGTAAATTGAATATGGGGCAGATATACCTGACCTGATCCATTTTGGTTTTAAGTAAACTAGATTTTATGAGACCGAGTATACCCGACCTGACCTGATCCAAACATGATTTTTTTTATACCCGACCCGACCCGGACGGGTATGGGATGGGTATGGGGTGAACTTTTTAGCAGGATGGGTATAGGTTTTGGATGATCCGACCCAAACCCGACCAGTTGCCATCCCTATAAATGGGCCACTTTGGTGGTCACCATAAATTGAAATCCATAAATTTTTACATCAAAAATCAATCAGTCATGTCTATAAATCTATTTATTTAATTTAATGCACCAATAATAAGAAATAAATCAAAATTTAAAATACTTGATTTTTTGAAATACCAAACTAAGGAGACCTGTAAATTTTAATGAATGAGCAACTTTAGTAGTCACCACTCATTAAAACTTATAATCCTTAAATCAGAGATCAATAAGTTATATTCATAAACCAATTTATTCAATTTGATGCATCAATAGCAAGAAATTAATTAACATTTTATATGATCAATCCCTTAAAATATTAAATAGAAGAATTATGCAAATCTCAATGATTGGACTACTTTGGTGGTCAACATTCATTGAAATCTACAATCCTCCATCTTGCCCGTCTAAATATCAAACATGAAGAAGCTCCTTTGGGAGTAATGCAATACTTTAGTAGTTCAGACATAACTATGATACTATTAATACTTCATTGGATCAATCAAATATATCCAGAAAATACATTATAGAAAAATTCTTGATTTTTCAAGTTCATGGTCACTTTGGTGATCACATCAAATCAATCAAACCAAAAACTTTCTATTCTTTATAAATAGTGTCTGTAAACTTTACATGCAAAATATGGCATGAATGCATCATAAAAAAATATGATATAAGCCCATAATTATTTATTTATAACAAACAATACATATGAGCAAATTTATGGACTTCAATGAAATAGAATTTTTGTCAAGGATCCAACTATAATTATTAATATGTCTAATATTTCAAAATACCAAATAGAGAAATCCAAAATTAATGAATGGGCTACTTTGGTGGTCACCACCCATTGAAACTTACAACCCTCTAAATTAGGAATTAATACATCTTAATTACAAACTAAATATGAGAATCACATATTTAATGACAATTATACAATTAAAATATGATACAAAAGGATCCTTTTATAATAAAATAACTATTCAAGGACCAAAGTGAAAAAATAAACTTTAGGGACTAGTTTAAAATATACAAATGATAGGGGCTTAAATATGTTACAAAAGGATCCTTTTATAATTAACAGCTGTCCAGATACTAAAAAATAATTTTCAAAGGACTATTATTAGAACATATAAAGGACAAGGGCTTAAATGAAAAATAACCCTTTTCATAATTGGGTTTGAATTTTGGATTAAAACCCAAAACCCAAACCCGTTAAAGTTCGCCTTCTTCCTCCTAACGCCAAACCCTTATTTCTCCTCCTAACCACTGCCATAAGGAGCCCATAACCTCCATGGCTGGTAGTGACCTTCAACTGCTAAGCCTCATTGGAATGTCACCAATCATTCTTAACCACCGGCGGTCATCTTCCAATCACTGGCAAACCAACAATTGAGGCCAATTCTTGAATGGCAAAGAACAAGGACCAAACCAGCACCTTGTAACATCCCAACTCCTATTCGAAGTGGCCAATGGCTGAGAACTTCAAGTCCAGCTATCGGATGGAATTTTTTGCTATAGAAAATCCTAGATCCAGTTTCCAGATGATGGATTCTATTATAAATAGCTTCCAATTTGCTAAATACAGGTAAGTATTGAGGAGATAAAGGAAAGAATAGAGGAAACTAGTAGGGAAGAAGGGAGAGATTTGGGAAGGAAAGAGGGGATTTCAGAAGGCAAGAGCTTTAAGAGGGGATCTGAGTTTGTTTGGGGGGAGATTTTGTCACTCTTCTAACTACTTTCTGTTATCCCTACTTACATCTATTTATAGATCCAGCATTTGCTGGTGATTTAAAGATTTATTATTATTATTTTTATATTTTCACATTGGTCTGGTTCTTGGGATGTTCAGGCTATATTTCAAATTGGGTCTGGGCCTTTGTTGTACCGAAGAGGGTTTGTATGCAGGTTTTGAATTGACCCATTACCTGATTGCCCGATTGAAATAAAATATTTTGGGGCTGTCGGTTCTGGGAGTCTCTGGATTCTTCTAGATCTTAGGGTCGTCTTCCTTTCCCTTTCTCCTCTATGCAAATCCTAGCCATTACTAGGGATGAAGCCCTTGGTCAGCTGCTGAGTTTGAATCTAGGAAAAAATCTGCTATTCCTTCTCTTCCATTATCTAAAGCTCTTACCCAAGGATAAATATCTTCTCCCTTGTTCTTTAACTGCTTTCTTTTTTTTTCAAAAATTAATTCTTTTATTTGCTCAGGTATTACATTCCCCCCTACTCCAAAGGATCCTTATCCTTAAGGATCAAAATGGGGAAACCGACCATTAAGGTTTTTGTAGTCCTCCCATGTGGCTTCTTCTTTATTGAGATTGCTTCACTTGACAAGTACTTATGTGCCTACCTTATTCTCCCTACAGACCATCCTCCTATCTAGAATCCTCTCTGGTTGGGCTAAAAGTTGCCCTTCTTTTTTAGTAAGTGATACCGTCGGTGAGGCTTGTAGTGGGTTTCTAATCCCTCATTTTAATAGGAAAACATAGAATACATGATGTATTTGGGATCCTTCAAAGAGTTGGAGCCTATATGCTAGTCATCCGATCCTTTCTAATATCCTGAATGGACCATAATATTAGGAGGTAAGTTTAAGGTTTTTGCGGATGGCCACTATACTTTGCCGATTTAATTGGAGCTTGAGGTACACCATATCTCCTTCTTGATATTCTCATCCTCTCTTCTTCTGTTTGCATTTTACTTTCTGCAGTTTTGAGCCTCTTTGAGTTTGTCTCTTAGTATTTGTAATATTTTGTTCCTTTTTTTGTTCCAATCCTTGATTGTGGAGTGTATCTCCATGTCCAAGTTAACAACTAGATACATTGGAGGTGGATGCCCATATAAGGCTTGATATGGGATTATTCTTAAAGAGGGATGGTAGTTGATGTTGTACCACCAATTAGCTAGGGATACCCACTTATGCTATTTCTGAGATTCTGGAAATAGAGACATTGAAGATAAGTTTCGAGGCATTGGTTCACCCTCTCAGTTTGTCCATTTATCTATGGGTGTGGACAGTGCTTAACTGTAGCTTAACCCCCATCAATTTGAACAGATCTTGCTATACTTGACTGATAAATATCTTGTCCCTATCTAATATAATATCCTGAGGCACCCATATAGTTTATACACAGTATGAAGGAAAGCTCTTACTACCTCTTGTGCTGTATAGAGATGAGTTAGGGAAATAAAATAGGCATATTTGGTGAGTCGATCTACTACCACCATTAGTATGTTTTTTCCTTCCAATTTGGGTAGGGCTTCTATGAAATCCATATTAATTTCTTGCCAAGCTTAGGGTGGAATTTATAATGGTTGTAATAGTCCTGCATATGGGGTACCATCAATTTTATTTCTAATGTAGACCTCACATTCCTTCACCTTCTTCTCTGCATCTCTCTTCATTCCAGGCCAATAAAATAATTGCTTAATTCTTATGTAAGTTTGGCTCATTCCAGAATATTTCTCCAAGGATAATGCATGCATCACCTCTAGGAGTTTCTATCTCAGTTTCCCTGTGTTCCCCACATAAATCCTTCTTTTGAATTTAAGTACTCCTTGTTTATAAAAGTAATCAAGTTGGGATTTAGGTTTAATTAGTACCTCTGCTATGATTTGCTAAATTTACTGGTCCTCTTCATAATTGTCTAAATTTCACTACTCCAGTTGGTACTATGATAGTTATAGCTTGCATGCTTCCTTCTACCGAGCCCCATCTTGATAATGCATCAACTGCAAGATTTTCTTTTCCCTTTTTATATTGTATTATGTAATCAGTCCCATGAGTTTCAACATTCTCTTTTATTGGGCTATAGTAGTAACCTTCTATTGTAATAAGTACTTTAGGCTTTGGTGATTAGTCTTGATGATGAAAGGTCTAGGACTAATGTAATGTTTCTATTTTGATAATACCATTAATATGGCTAAAAACTCTTTTTCATATGTGGATAGTCCTTTGTGCCACTCACTCAGTTCCTTACTAAGGTAAGCTATGGGTCTCCCTTATTGAGAGAGTACAATCCCAATTCCATAACCACTGGCACTACTTCTAAGATGAAGGGTAAAAATAGTTAGGCATTGCTAGGACTGGTACTATTAACATGGCTTCTTTCAAACTCTCAAATGCATTTGAGCCTCTTCATTTCAATGAAAATTATCCTTCTTTAGGAGCTCGGTTAAAGGTTTGCTAATGGCCCCATGCCTTTAATAAACTTTCTATAGTATCCAATGAGCCCTAAGAACCTTCTCAATTCTTTAAGGATAGCTAGAGTGGGCCACCTTTTTATAGCTACTACCTTATCTAGATCAGTAGCTATACTTTCTTTGGAGATAATATAGCCCAAATGTTCTGCCTGTTGCTATCCAAAAAAGCATTTGGACCTTTTTGCATATAGATTCTTCTTCAAGATAGTTAGTACCTCCTTAAGATGTTCTATATGCTCTTCTAAGGTTTGGTTGTATACCAAGATGTCATCAAAGAAAACTAATACAAATTTTATAAGATAAGTAAAAAATATCTCATTCATGATGGCTTGAAATGTTACCAGTACATTGGTTAGCCCAAAAGGCATAACAAAGAACTCATAGTGCCCCATATAAGTTTTAAATGCAGTCTTGTACACATCATCAAAATTCATCCTCACCTGATGGTACCTTGACCTCAAATCAGTCTTGGAAAAATACTAAGACCCCTCCAGTTCATCCAAGAGGTCATCAATAAGAGGAATTGGGTACTTGTCCATCATAGTTGCTTTATTCAATTGCTTGTAATTAACACAAAATCTCTAGTTGTTTTCTTTCTTCCTTACTAAGAGTACTGGTGATGCATAAGGGCTGGTGCTGGGTTGAATTATAGATGTTTTAAGCATCTCTTGGATCTGCCACTCTATCTTTATCCTTCTACTCAAAGGTATACCTATAAGGCCTGATATTGACAAGGTTGGTACCTAGCAGCATGGGTATTCTATGATCTTGGAGCCTACTGGGTAGCAGTCCTTTGAGTTCTTGAAACACTTCAGAATGCTGTTCCAACACTTCTTTCACCAAAGTAGGTATTTCTTCTTCTTTTCCATTCTTAGGACTCTTAAGGTGTCCAATGGCACAATAATTCCCTTTTAGTCCAGTCCTATACCATTGTGTAGTAGTAATAGTCTTGAGCCCAGCTTTGGAATTTAAATCCCTCTGTAATCCCATTTAGTGTCATTTGTTTTCCATCCTTAATAAAGTTTACAAAATTTAGTTGGTAGTCAAAGATCACCTTCCCATATGTTCTTAGCCAATCAATTCCCAAGAATATACTTGATCCATCCAGTCTAATCACCCTTAAATCGGCCTAATATAGTTCTTCTTGCATGGTCCACTAAAAATTGGCTCATTTTAGTTTGCTTAGGATCTTATGTCCATTAGCCATAGTTACAATCAAAGAGATTGCTAGGATAAGGGTTGCCTTCACTTCCTTGGCCACTTTGAAGTCAATGAAGCTGTGGGTACTGCAAGGATCAATCAAAATAATAACTATCTTGTTCCCCACTTCTCCTTGAATCTTTATTGTATCATGTTGATTTGGTCCTGCCAAGGCATAGATTGCCGTTTCCATCTAATTCTCCTCTTCTTCCCTCATCAAGGGTTCTTCCATTGCTTCCTCTGCGTGTAACAGCTGCTCATCAATTACTTCATCTGCATAAATTGTTGATATGAGGGAAAGTGCTGATTTTTGGGAACATTAGTGACCATAGTGGGATTTCTCACCACACTTAACACATAAAACTGTTGCCTTTCTTTGCTCCCGTTGTTGTCTTCCTACTCTTTGAGATAAGCTATGATTTTTGAAATTTTGAGATTTAACAGTGTCTCCTTGTGTAGCCATTTTGGAAGTATGTTACACTGATGATTGAGAGGGAGTTGTTTTGGTAGCCAACTTGCTCTTCTTCCACATTACAGCTAATTCCTGCTCATGAAGTTTGGCTTGTTCATACACTTCTTCCAGTGTTGTTGGATAGGACAGACCAATGAAGGGAACTAATTCTTCCTTTAATCCACTATATAGCTCTCTATAAAATGCTATTCAGTGAGAGCAGGGTTAAAATATGGCATTCTAGCTCTTAAATCTTCAAATTTCTCCTGATACTTCTCCACAGTTCCTGCCTATACCAGTTTATTAAACTCTCTTACTAGCTGCTTTATACTGTTATTATCAAACCTTCTACATACTACCTTTAACAGCTCTTCCCAATTTAGATTAGGCTTGTCTATGAAGTAACCCTCATTCCATTTATGTGCCTTCCCTACGAAATGCATTGTGGCTATCTTTATCCAATGGTTCACAGGTATTTGATATATTTTGAAATATTGCCCACATTTACTGTCCCATTCTCTGGGTTCTCCACTAAATGTTGGGAAGTCAAGTTTTGGATATGGTAAGTAAAAATTTGTTCTGCCTTAGGTTTCTTCCTTCCTATCAAGTGACTTGTATAGAGTGGGTAGTAATCTCTTGCCCCTATCTTCAGCTGATAATGCTGAAGAGCTTGAGCCAGGATGTTCATTTGTATTTACTTTTCCATTTCTTATGACTAAGGGGGTGTTATATGTAGTGAGTGGAGTAGCAATACTAATGGCTAAGTAGAGAATAACTTCATCAATTGCTCGTGTATGTGATTCTATTCCTGCATCATAATTTCATGCCTCCTCACTGCTTCAATCTACAGTACCTCATATCTTAGTTTTTCTTCCTACTATATTTCATCTATCTTTTCATAACTTCAATTTTCGTGTTATATACTGTTATACACTCTTGTAACTTTCTAGATTCTATCTTCTATTTGATTGTGGCATTAAATGGTTAGTACTTACATTTTTTCTTCTAAAACTTTGAGATTTTCATTGATTTCTCTTAATTTAATTTTCTCAGCCATTTCTTTCCCTTCTCAAATGAATTGATTATGATATTTAAATCTACTTCTATTTTTCACCCTTATTTTGACTTCTTTTTCAACTACTTTTAGTGATTTTAAACAAGCTTTTATTGGATTTTCTACTCTATGTAGTCCTGGCAATAGTAATTTCACCAAGATAACCTGTGATGAGCTCTGAGGCTAGGAATTTCACCAAGATAACTTGTGATGATCTCTGAGGCTAGGTTGCTATTCTAGATTAGTAGAATAACAATCACTCCTTTCCAGACCTTGGTACATCCCAGATCTACTAAAACTACTGGCAAGAAAGTGAAATATAAGGTTCAAATCAGTACCTCTTGCTAATCTACAAAATCTATAGGAGATTTGTGAAGAATGATGTCCAAGCCCTCAGATCCAAAGATCTAGCTGCTTTGATACCAATTTGTAAAATTCTAGCTCCTATTTGAAGTAGCCAATGGTTGAGACCTTCAAGTCCAGCTACCAAATGGAATTTTCTATTGTAGAAAATCCTAGATCTAGCTTCCAGAGGATTGATTCTATTACAAATAGCTTCTGATTTGCTAAATCCAGGTAAGTATTAAGGAGAGAAAGAGAAGAATAGTGGGAATTGGTAGGGAAGAAGGGAGATTTGAGAAGGAAAGAGGAGATTTAAGAAAGGGCTTTGAGATGAAATCTAAGTTTATTTGGGTGAAAAAATTTGTTACTCTTCTAACTACTTTTTGTTATGCCTCCTTACATCTATTTATAGATCCAACATTTGCTATTGATATAGAGATATATTATTATTATTTTTATATTTTTACATTAGTCTAGTTCCTAGGATGTTCAAGCTATATTTCAAATTAGGCCTGGGCCTCCATTGTACCAAAGAGGGTTTGGATGCGGGTTTTAAATTGATCCATTACCCTTAGTTGAGATGAGATATTTTGGGGCTTTCGATTTTTGGAATCTCTGGATTCTTCCAAATCTCAGGGTCCTCTTCCTTTCCCTTTCTCCTCTGTGCAAACCTTAGCCATTACTAGGGATGGAGCCCTTGGTCAACTGCTGAGTTTGAGTCTAGGTAAAAGTCTGCTATTCCTTCTCTTCCATTATTTGAAGCTCTTACCCAAGGATAAGTATCTTCTCCCTTGTTTTTTAAATGCTATCTTTTTTTTCCAAAAATTTATTCTTTTATTTGCTCGGGTGTTATACATCTCTCCTCCATAATCATGACTGACAATCACTTGGAAGCTTTAGCCAGCCGACCGACGACCTCTTCCTAAGGTTCACAGCCATATATCATAGTGATTAGAAGGTAATCCCACCGGTGAACTAGATCTGATGGGCTCAAGCTTGCGAAAGTCTTAAAATGACAATGGCAGACCTAAGCGCTTGATGTTGTCGCCAATGGCCACCAACATCGAGTTTGGAGGGATGGCCAACAGTAGGGCATCGGGTCTGCAAGCATGGAGAGGGTTGCTGAAGTCTTGATCAGTAGCCCTCTCTCTAAAGAGACATGAAGACCCTTCTTTCCTTTATTTATTTATTTAAATTATTTTTTTATAATGTTAGAGCTAGCACCTGTCGACCCTCGAATCCTTTGCCCATCCATGGCCCACCATCCACCCTCGGTGCTAGGCCCCATCGCTGCAGCATTGAGTTTGCCAGTCGATTGGCACTTTTCCTAGCATATATATATTATTACTTGAAATCCCAGTGGCAAGGGAGAGGCAAATCCACCTCCGGCGCCACCAGCACCATGTACGAGGATGGCCACCATGCGGTCCCAGTCGGATGGATGGGAGGATGATGGGATTTGGTGACAGAAGCTTGAACACCAGCCCCATCTTCTTCCATCCCTTTTATTATTTATTTATTTATTTATCAATCAAGAATATTTTAAATAATTTATTTTTAAATAAATAAATCATAATAAACTATATATTATATAGATCTCTAAAATAAATAAAAATAAATCATCAATGATCCAAAAAATGGTTCCAACTTGAATCACACGGGAAATCGATAATGACTTGAATCATAAAAAGTCTAACTTGAATGACAGGGAATTCTGGCTTAAATCATAGGAAAAATCTCTAATTGCCAATCAAATTTGTGTCCATCAAATCTTGATATAAACATATAAAATGCTTTAATCTTTAAGCCTAATAACTTGATTGGCTTTTATTAAATCGATCATTTGATTCTAATCTTCTATAAAACCCTGAACTCTGATACCAATTATAAGAATTTATCTTAGATCGTTTGTAAAATATTAGAATGTAAAACAATAAATAAAATAAAAATATTAGATCATGCATATCTTGAAAGCCAAAGAATCCATGATCCTCGTTGCAGCATCTTGCAGAAGAAGAAAGAAACAATAGGATTCTAGGTCTTCCTCTCCTTCTCCTCCTTATGCCTACTCCTTAACGGGATACATGCCCTCTTAGGAATATAAAAAAAAACTTATGCTCTAGGATTTTTATAGGCAAATATATAGGAGTGGATCCGGAACCTAACCTAATTAGGAAATATCAATGGGTTAACATATTACAAAACTCATTAACCAAAATAGGCCTATACCAAGATCTATTACATCACATAACTAAAATAATTGGATCCAAATAATAATATGATCACATAAAATTTATAGGCTTTATAACCATTCATTCAAATAATAACTTAGCCCATATTTTGAAATAAAATTAAAATCAAAATTAGTCTATAATCAATGGAAGTCCACATTAAGAGAATTTCTAATAGGCTATTAATGGCTCAATCTATAACTGAGCTAGTACACTGGTAGACTGGGTTTATCCAATAATTAGAGCCTTTAAGGTAAGCAGACCGCTTCCAAAGTCTCGATAAAATATATCCTAATTTGCTTTCAAATCATAATGTGTAGGAATCCTATCATGCTTTCGTGATATGCCTTGAGAGCCTCCTAAATAAGATTCTTCTTCTCTTTCTTCTTCAATTGTGATTTTTTTTCCTTAATGAAATTGGGTGGCTAATGGTAATTGCACCAGAGACCATATGGAGACAAAAATCCAGAGTATAGTGGTTGAAGGAGGGGGATAGGAATACCCGATTCTTTCATCAGGCTACAGTTATTCGTAAGCACAAGAACTACATAGGGCTCTTCGATCCTCGAAGGAGACATAGTTGGAGGATGCAGATGAGGTTAGGTGGGAGATATTCTCCTTCTTCTCTTCCAAATGAGTGAGGCCCCTAGAGGAACCCCCTGTATTTCACTCCTCTCATCCCAAGACCCAAGTTTCGATGGATGAGAATGATCGACTACTTAGCTCCATTTCTGCTGAGGAGATTTGGGCTATCCTTTGGTCCATGGAGGAGGATAAAGCACCAGGGCTGGATGGTTTTCCTCCATTATTCTTTAGAAATTAATGGTGCATCATTTGGAGAGAGGTTATCTCAGTTATATAGAAATTCTTTGCTTTTGGCCATATACCTGATCCCTGGAAGTAGACTTTATCCCTTTAGTCCCGAAGTGACTTGATGTTTCTAAGTAGGGTCACTTCAGGCCTATCAGTTTATGTAACAGATTGTACAAGTTATGTGCCAAATGCTTGGCTAATAGGATGAAAATCATTCTTCTTGAACTTATTTCTCTTTAGCAAGGGGCATTTGTTGGGGGTCGATATATCTCTGATAATATACTCATAGCTCAGGAGTTCATGCATAATCTATGGAGGGCACCTGCTAGGCGGGCATTGATGGCTATTAAAGTTGATATGGGGAGGGCCTATGATCGGATGTGCTAGAGCTTCTTGGAGTATGCTTTGAAAGATTTTGGATTTCATCAGGTCTGGATATACCACATTATGGCATGTATTACTGATCTTGATTATGCCATTCTTATCAGTGAAACTCCATCGAATTTCTTTCGCTCTACAGTTGGTCTTTGCCAAGGTTTCCCTCTCTCCTTACTTGTTTATCTTATGTGCCGATTCTCTCTCGCAAGATTTATGGGCAGTGGTGCGGGAGTTGACGATTCAGCCATATTGTCTCGCTCCTGATGCTCCCCGATCTCGTATTTGCTTTTTACAGATGATTGCCTCCTCTTGGGCCAGGCCTCTTTGGCATCGACGGTGGGATTCAGGACGGTGCTTGAGCAGTATTGTGTGTATTCAGGTCAGACGATGAATCTGCATAAATCGGAGGTCCATTTTAGCCTGAAGACTTCTATTCAACTACGATGCTCCATTCAGGGGATTCTGGGGATTGCTGTTCAAGATGGGTGCATGCAGTACTTGGAAGTTCCTATCTCGGGTGGGAGACTCTACAGCTCCGAGTGTCATAGGGTGGTCCTTGCCATTCAAGAGAGGGTAGAGAGCTGGCAGAGTAGAGCCCTCTCTTCCATGGGCAGGTTACCTTGATCAGGTCAGTTCTCACTTCCCTTCCGATATTTTTGTTCTCCAATGTAGTCATTCCCAAGTCTATCATCCTTAAGATGGAACAAACCATACGCTCCTTTCTCTGGTCATTTTCCAATACTCATCGGGGGTTTTTATTTGATAGGATGGAGTGTGGTCTGTCAACCGACTCGAGTTGGTGGGCTTGGTATTTATTCCTTGAGAGTATCGAGAGAGGCCTTGTTGCTAGGCATGTTTCTAGATTCATTCTGGGTCTGAATAGTATGTGGACTTCTATGATGAGGACTCGTTATGGTTCCCTGCCCTCGATGATGGATGGTGAGGTTGGGCCGCCTTGTCAGGGTTTTGCCATCTGGAGAGAGATGAGACAGATAGCCCCTATTGTTATTCTCCAGATGAGGTGGGTCATTGATGATGGTACTTCGATCAGCTTTATGGATGAACCTTGGATCTCGGAGATCCTTTTAGCCCGGTGGCCTACTTTTATTGCGATGGATGGGTTGGATATTAGGACAATTACTGACCTGCTATCTCCTGACGGCTCACAATGGAGGTATAGCATGGTTATTCAGACCTTCGAGTTCATATTGAGAGCTATGGTCCTTTCTATTGCTCTGCCTGCACATCCATGTTCGGATGTCCATGTCTGGAGGTCTTTTGTGTTGAGTAGAGCTCCTATGTCAGACTTGAGTCGTATGTTTAGTGAGGGGCCACAGAGGAATTGTCAGATTGGATGGATCTGGTCTCTTCATATGCATCCCAGGATGGCCCTCTTCTTGTGGAATGTTGCATGGCATCGTCTCTACCAGGGCTCTCTTACATGCTAGAGGGATTATTCTCCCTCTCTCCTGCCTAGCTTATGATGTACATATCGAGACTATGGAGCACGTGTTATTCATTTGTCCGAGGGCTCAGCATGTCTATACGTTGTGGGGTTGGATTTCGTGTGTGGCCATTCAGAGGATCTGGTGGTTGCCTTCTTGGATCTTCTAAGATCTCCTTCTGACTCCTCTAGATCTGGATTTCCTGCTTATATGGTTTATCACATTTGGCTTTCTCAGAACGCTCTTATTTTCAGCTCCTCGACGTGTTCCACCAGAGTTCTGGCTAAGAGAGCTCGAGCCCATATGGAGTTCCACACAGTGACTTTGGCATCCACGAAGATCTGGGGTTCTGGTATTGCTCCTATAGTACCCCGGAGAGTATTTATTTCTTGGAAGCCCCCTCCTTCGAGGCATGTCAAGGTCAATTTTGATGGGAGTGTGAGAGAATCTGAGGGTGGAGCTGTTTTGTGATCAGGGGCTCTGGCTTAGGCATTATTGCCACTGGGGGCTGCCATCTCATTAACTATTCTGTCCCTCAGGCAGAGCTTACAGTGGCCTGGGCAGGGATTCAGTATGCCTGTCGATTTTTCATGTGGGATCATCTTATTGTTGAGGGAGACTTTGCTACAGTTATTTCATGGATCAAGGGGGTAGTTCATGCTGCTTCTGCTCACCCTTTGATCCGGGACATCGTTTCTGGTTGCAGGGTTGTTCCTCCTTTGTTGTCAGGCATGTTTTTAGTGAGGCCAATACGGCAACGGATTGGGTTGCCTCGTTCGTTGCCAACCATTCGAGTCAGGTGCCGTGGACCCAATTAGATGAGTTACCTTTGGCACTCAAGGATTATATTTTTCTTTCTTGGATGTATTTATACCAGAACTGTTGGTTGAATTATCCTCTTTACCAAAAAAAATGGTAATTGCACCACCTTTGCCTCCTTTCAATCCAAAAAAAAATGAACAAGTTCGGAAAGCATGTGCTATACAACCATACCCATGTGATCAATCCCATCTTATCCATCCACCTCAATTTTAGAAATCTAATTTTCCTTCTTGCACGGAGGAGGGAATTGGTGCAATTTTTAAAGCCTTGAGGATGATTCAATTTCTTCCCCTTAATGACCATTAAGCTCTAGAGCCCTCCAGTTGGTTAACAGGCTTCTCCTTTTATTCCTTTTCTTTTAGATTATGTTTGGTGCATTACCAGTCAATCCTAAAAGATAATATGGATTACCAGTAATATAAATTGCTAGCGATGTAGATTACAAATAATATAAATTATTACATTTGGTACATGCAAGTAATGTATATAATATAAATTAAAATTTTAAAATATCTCTAAATTAAATCTATATTTTATTTATAAAAATATTTTTATATTTTATTTATTTATTAAAAATATAATTTTTAATATTTTATATTACAAAATATATGAAATATAAAATTTTTTTTATATTTATATATTAAAATAAAAAAAATATATTTATATATTAAATAAAAAAATATTTTCATACTAAATAAATTAAATATAAATTTATATAATAAATAGATAATATATTTAATATTATATTATTAAGTTTAATATAGTATATTTATATTCTGTATAAATATATAATGTAAATATATATTATATTATATATAAATATAAATACATTTAATATAAATATACCTATCTAATATAATATAATATAATATCTTTTTTATTATAAATATATTTCTAATTTCTTTATGTTTATTATATTGATATTATAATATTATATAATATATTTTATAATATTAGATTTTAGTATTACAAAATAAAATAAAATAAAATCTATTAATATATCTAGTATCCTCTTATATCTTATAATCTCTTTTATTATTTTATTTTAATAAATAAGATAATATCCCATCCGTTAATATATTTTCTAATATTCATTTTTATAATATAACATCTTTCTTATATTATATTATATAACGATATTTATATTATCGTATACTATAATAATATTATCTCTCTAATATATCTATCATTGTATAATATCTTCTATCCTATATATAATAATACCTATATTATAATACTATATTATCTTATTATATTATGTTGTATTATATTTTATATTATATTCTAATATAGTGGAAGGGAGAAGGGGAGAATAATATTATTCGAATTGAGAGATGGTAACTCAAGAATACCACCTCTTCTAGAGATAATTCATATTATCTCTTGAATGGCAATCCCGATTGTCATATGATAGATTACTATCCAGAAAAATATACTAACTATATAAGATGATGAGCCCTATTAAATTACTAGTAATCAGAATGAATAGCCTGCTACCAATGCAACTTATGGTGTTCTTGTTTTTGTTTTTTGTTTTTTGTTTTGTTTTTTTTTTTTTTGGTGAAGGTGAGGTGGCTTGATACTATTTTGCTCAACAAAAAAATGAGCATTTCTAATAAAGTTGAAAGGACCAAGAGAATGCATCTACCCTGCTTTTAACAATAACTTTCATTTTTTATCTTTCATCCAACCTCCAAACCCCTCAATTATTGAAGAGCCGCTTTCCTACTTCTTGGTCATCCAAAGAAACTGTATCCAGACTGCTCACATAGGTCAGACAAATTTGAGGCAAAAAAAAAAAAAAAAAATCAATTGGCCGCTTTCAATATTTGAAAGCAACACCATCCAAAGTCTTGCTTGATTTTGATTTGGAAACATTTTATTCACACATTTAACATTTTCCCATGACGTTGAGGTCATCCCAGAAAGCAAAGCTCTTCCCTCCTTGCAATGCCACCTTCCTACCCACCCAAATATTGTGCGGCTGCGGTTAACCAACCTCGACGTCAGAATCTGTCCTAATATATCGGCCAATGAGAAAGATACTCTTGGAAGACTCGTTACGGCAATCTGCTGACTTTTGATGCAATGTACTACATGTGCATTGAAGTCTGGAGTCCGAATTTAGAGACGGCATTATCAACCCAGCCTCCCGATCTCATAACCAACACCACCCCTTTCGTTGCTAAACATCTCTAGCTACGACGGGAATTTATTCCCCCGCTTCCATTTTTTTCATCAAAAAAAAAAAAAATCGCTTTTTCCCCTAACAAAGAAGCTTCATGGGTCTCCAGAAGACAGGAAGAAGCTAACGCCAATTTTCTTTCTGGAGACTCTGGTGGTCTGTGTTCTCTTCCTAAAAGTTTCAGCCACAATAGATGGTGAATTTACCTTCAATGGCTTCCAAGGAGCTAATCTAAGCTCCGACGGAGTAGCATCATAATGCCCAATGGCCTCCTGAGACTGACCAACCTTACGATGCATAAGTCTTGGAGTCCGAATTTAGAGACGGCATTATCACCCAGCCTCTCGATCTCATAACCAAACACCACCTTCTTTCCTGCTTAACAATCTCTTTCCTCCCATCAAAAAAAGCAGTTCATGGGTCTCCAAGGACAGGAAGACTAACGCCAATTTTCTTTCTGGAGACTCTGGTGGTCTGTGTTCTCTTCCTAAAAGTTTCAGCCACAATAGATGGTGAATTTACCTTCAATGGCTTCCAAGGAGCTAATCTAAGCTCCGACGGAGTAGCATCAATAATGCCCAATGGCCTCCTGAGACTGACCAACCTTACGATGCATGCCACAGGCCATGCCTTCTATTCCACTTCACTTCTCTTCAAAAATTCTCAGTTCAGTAACGTCATCTCCTTCTCTACGACATTTGTGTTTGCAATCGTCCCTGGATATCCACTAGGAGGCATGGGGATGGCCTTTGTTCTCTCTCGTTCGAAAAATCTCTCTGGAGCCACACATAGTCAATACTTGGGCCTCTTCAATCCCAGTGACAATGGCAACTTATCAAACCATATTGTTGCAGTTGATTGACACATCCTTCAACCCTGAATTCAAGGACATCAACGACAATCATGTAGGAATCGATATAGATAGCTTGATTTCCACCGAGTCATATTATGCAGGCTATTTCACAAATGATGGCAAGTTCAGGAACCTAACCCTCATGAGTGGCGTACCAATGCAAGTTTGGATAGACTATGATGGTAAGAAATGCAGCTTAATGTATCGTTGTCTCCTTTCAAAGAACCTAAACCAAATCATCCTCTCTTGTCTTCGAATATCAACCTTTCCAGCATATTCTTCGACCGCATGTATGTGGGCTTCTCAGCATCTACCGGCACGGTTCAAGCATCTCACTACGTTCTTGGATGGAGCTTCAAGTTGGATGGGATTGCTCAGCCGCTAGATTACTCCAAGCTGCCACATCTCCCTCGGAGCAAATCCAAACAGAGGCCAGGGGATATGACTATTTGGATTCCCATATTGGTGGTGGTGTTCTTCTTAATGACTGCGGCTATCGTTCTTTTTGTTTTGAGGAGGAGGAACAAGTTTGCGGAGATTCTTGAGGACTGGGAGCTTGAATATGGATCTCATAGGTTCTCATACAGAGATCTCTATAGAGCCACCAACGGCTTCGAAGATGATGGCCTTCTTGGAGTAGGGGGCTTTGGGAGGGTCTATAAAGGGGTGCTACCTGTTTCTAATACCGAAGTTGCCGTCAAGAAGGTCTCCCATGAATCCAAGCAGGGAGTGAGGGAGTTTGTAGCTGAGATCATAAGCATCGGTCGGCTCCGGCATCGCAACTTGGTCCAGCTCCTGGGTTACTGCCGGCGCAAAGGGGAATTACTTCTGGTCTATGACTTCATGCCCAATGGCAGCCTCGACAAGCTTCTGTTTGACCAAAAGAAAACCATCCTTGATTGGGCTCAAAGGCTTCAGATCATCAAAGGCGTCGCTCTAGGCCTCCTGTACTTGCACGAAGAGTGCGAGCAGGTCATCATTCATCGAGACATCAAAGCCAGCAATGTATTGCTAGATGGTGAATTGAATGGTAAACTAGGAGATTTTGGCCTCGCAAGGCTGTACGATCATGGGACTGATCCAAAGAGCACCATTGCAGTGGGAACAATGGGCTATCTCGCACCGGAGCTTACTAAGAGAGGGAAGGTGACTACGAGCACCGATGTGTTTGCTTTCGGAGCTTTCCTTCTGGAGGTTGCTTGTGGACGAAGGCCAATTGAACCGAGAGCACCAATAGAGGAGACAATATTGGTGGACTGGGTCTTGAAGAATTGGCGAAGGGGAGCTATTCTTGGTGTTGTGGACTGGAGATTGGAAGGTCGATATGTAGTCGAGGAAGTTGAGCTAGTGTTGAAACTGGGGCTGCTTTGCTCGCACCGATCACCAGCTGCTAGGCCTAGCATGAGGAAAGTGATACAGATACTAGATGGTAATGTTCCAATGCCAGAGCTAGTGGTTGACTTATGAGTCCTGGTGCTTCAGCATTACCGGGAGGAGAAGGATTCAGCAATTGCAGCACATCTACTCTATCAATAGGAACTGCTTAAGTTCAGTTAAAAATTATTAATTTAAATATTTTGAAATTTGAATAGACAAATATTTTCTTGGAGTTATATTTGGAGAAGTTAATGTGATAGTTTATGGGGAAGTTCATGTATCTGGTACTTAATTCTTAAATGGGGTGATTAATGTCTTGAATGAGGATAATATATATTTAAAATGAAAAGTCTCTTCAGATTCATGAATATGTAGAATCGAAGAATTTTTCTTTTATATATAATATTTCTTGTATTTATCATTTAGATTCAAGCAAGAAAATGAAGAAACACTTTTCTTTCTAAATTCCTCTCCTAACAAATAGTATCAGGAAAAAAAATTGAGAGAAAAGAGTGTTGAGAGAGAGAAAAAAAAAAGGTTGAGTGAAAAAAAATTACAGAGATGGCAACAGTGGAGTTCTTTCTTTTCACTTTCTTTATCTCACAAAAGAAAATCATGAGAGTTGGTGTCTTCGCACGAAAGCCTTACTTGGCTCTCAAGATATTTGGGAGATTGTAGATAAAGGCTATGAGTCTTCCCAAAATGAAGACAATTTGTCTCAAAATGAGAAAGAGATTTTGTCAAAGATAAGGAAGAAGATCAACAAGCCCTCACTCTTATTCGTCAATGTCTGGATGACTCTATGTTTGAGAAGGTGACTGATGTGACCACCTCAAAGCAAGCTTGAAAGATTTTGAGAAATTCTTTCCAAGGTGTTGATAAAGTGAAGAAAGTAAGACTTCGATCACTAAGAGATGTTTTTGGAGCCTTAAGAATGAAGGAATCCGAATCAATTTCGGATTATTGTTCAAGGGTGAAGGCCGTGGTAAATCAATTGAAGAGGTATGGATACAAGATCAAAGATGTTCGTGTGGTGGAAAAGATTCTTCGATCCTTGATTCCCAAATTTGATTATGTGTGTGTGTCATTGAAGAGTCAAAAGATTTAGACTTTATGACTATTGAACAATTGGAAGGTTCCTTACAAGCCCATGAGAGAAGATCAAAAGGATACAAGAAGAGCCACTGGAGCAAGTGTTGAAGAATGATTCAAAATCAGGCTTCTAAATGAGTCCTAGTCTTTAGGAAGTTTGTTTTCTCATATTTTAAAAAAGTTTGTTCTGTTTAAGTTTGTTTGTTTGTTTGTAAGTGGTTTCATGTACCTACTTTATCTCTACGTATTTGAATTGAGGGGAATAATTTAGTTGTCTTCTGTAAGCCTATATCATAGACTCTGTTGAAGTTAATTTGTGTGTGTGAGCAATTCCGAGAAATAAGATATGTATTCTCTCCAATAAAGTTTGGTATCAGAGCATAAAGTATTCTGGTGAGTGACAAAAGGCAATGGCAGTCAATGGAAATACCATGAGCATTTATCAACCTCTAATTCCCATTTTCAAAGGAGAGTGTTATGAGTTCTGGAGTATCAAAATGAAGACTCTATTTAGATCTCAAGACCTTTGGGATTTGGTGGAGAGCGGCTATGACGACACTGATGCTAATGAAGGTCGGATGAAAGAAAACAACAAGAAAGATTCAAAGGCGTTGTTTATCATTCAACAAGCAGTTCATGAGATGATTTTCTCAAGAATTGCAACAGCCACCACTTCCAAAGAAGCATGGGAAACACTACAGAAAGAATTTCAAGGCTCTTCAAAGGTAATAGCAGTAAAACTTCAGACTCTCCGAAATGAGTTTGAAACTTTGCTTATGAATGGTAATGAAACATTGCAAGATTTTTTGTCTAGAGTAGTTTCAATTGTTAGTCAAATGAGATCTTATGGAGAAAAAAATACTGATGCAACTGTAGTTCCTAAAGTTCTATGAAGTCTGACTCCAAAATATGATTATATAGTGACTACAATTGAGGAGACTAAGGATCTGTCTATTTTTTCATTTGATGAACTAATGGGTTCTTTGCGAGCTCATGAGGCAAGGCAAAATAGATCAGCTGAGAAGCATGAAGAAAAGGCATTTCAAGCTTCTCAAGTGAAGGGGGAGACAGATAAAAAGGAAGACTTTGCTGGAAGAGGACGTGGAAGAGGAGGCTTTTATGGTAGAGGACATGGCAGAGGTAGAGGAAGAGGTCGCTCTGATGGACAAGAGAGGCAGTTTGTTTGGAATCAAAAATGGAACAAGAACTCTGTTCAATGCTACAATTGCAAAAAGTTTGGGCATGTAGGCAAGGCAAATTGCAAATTGTGGCAAGGCCCACAAGTAAACTATGTGGAAGAAGGAAATGAGGAGAGTAAGTTGTTTATGATTCATTCTGATTGTAATGAAGTTCCAAATGATGTTTGGTTTTTGGATAGTGGATGCTCAAATCACATGACAGGCAATAGATCATTGTTTAAAGAGCTTGATGAGTCACAAAAGATGCAAGTCAAACTTGGAGATAACAAGCAGATTCAAGTTGAAGGCAAGGGCACTGTTGCTGTGAAGACAAGCCATGGTAAAGTCAAACTACTTTACAATGTTTTCTTTGTTCCTAACTTGGCACATAGTTTGTTAAGTGTTGGGCAATTGATGGCTGGTGGTTATGCAATTTTGTTTGATAATGGAGCATGTGTTATTAATGACAAAGAGTCTGGACAGTCTATTGTAAGTGTGCAGATGACTGAAAATAAGATGTTTCCACTTAGAATCTCTAATGTGGAAAATCAAGCTCTTATTGCCAGTAAGAAGAATGAATCCAAGATGTAGGCATCTTAATATCAATGGCTTGAATCTTCTAAGTCGGAAAGGTATTGTCCTTGGAATACCTCAAATTAATTCTCTTGGTCCATGTGAAGGGTGTATTTATGGAAAACAAACAAGAAAGCCCTTTCCTAGTGGACAGTCTTGGAGAGCCTCAGAATGCCTTGAGTTAATTCATGCTAATCTATGTGGGCCTATGAGAACTACATCACTTGGTGAGAGTAAGTATTTTTTGCTTTTTACTGATGATTACAGTCGAATGAGCTGGGTTTATTTTCTAACAGACAAATCAGAGACTTTTGAGAATTTTAGAAAATTCAAGGCTCTTGTAAAAAATCAAAGAGGTACTATTATAAAGACTCTTCGCACAGATCGAGGTGGTGAGTTTTTATCTAAAGAATTTAACTACTTTTGTGAAGAATATGGCATTCACAGAGAGTTGACAGCACCTTATACACCGGAGCAAAATAGTGTAGCTGAACAGAAGAATCGAACAGTTGTAGAAATGGCTAGAAGCTTGCTAAATGCTAGAAGACTTCCGAATCATTTTTGGGCTGAAGCGGTGGCAACTTCAATTTACTTGCTGAACATTTCTCCAACAAAGGCTGTCTTGAATCAAACACCATATGAGGCATGGTGAGGAAGAAAACCGTCGGTAAGCCACTTAAGAATTTTTAGTTGTATTGCCTATGCTTTGATAAGTTCTCAAGTTCATCAAAAACTTAAGGAGAAATTTGAAAAATGCATTTTTGTTGGATATTGTAATCAATCCAAAGCATATCGGTTATATAATCCTCTTAGTGGCAAAATAATTATAAGGAGAGATGTAGTTTTTGATGAAGATGCAAGCTGGAGTTGGGATGAAGAATATGAAGCAACTCAAGTTCAGGTCTCAACAGATAGAGAGATTTCAGCAACTGAAGATGTTGAGCCATCTCCCATAATTTCTCCTATTCCTTCTGAGTCATCAGCTTCCTCATCATCAAGGAGTAGTAGCTCATCCTCTTTAGAAGCATCTTCTGATGGAATGTCTCCTACAAAGTTCAGATCTTTGAGAGAAATCTATGAATCCTGTCAATTTGCTCTTTTTGTCACAGATCCTACAACATTTGAAGAAGCAGCAACAAAAGAAGAATGGCAGATTGCAATGAAAGAAGAATTAATGGCAATCCAGAAGAATGAAACATGGGAGATGGTGGATCTACCTAAAGGCAAGAATGCAATTGGTCTCAAATGGGTGTTCAAAACAAAATATCATGCTGATGGAACCATTCAAAAGCACAAGGCTCGACTTGTGGCAAAGAGGTATTTGCAGCAACAAGGTATTGATTTCGAAGAAACTTTTTCTCCTGTTGCTCGATTTGAAACTGTGAGAATTGTTTTAGCTTTGGCTGCACAGCTGCATTGTTCAGTTTATCAATTTGCTGTCAAGTCTGCATTTTTAAATGGAGACTTGCAAGAAGTAGTTTATGTTGCTCAACCTGAAGGATTTGTAGTCAAAGGCAAGGAGACAAAGGTGTACAAGTTGAGAAAGGCACTTTATGGGTTGAAACAAGCTCCACGAGTATGGTATAGCAAAATTGATGGCTACCTTCGACAGAATGGTTTTACAAGGAGTGAAAATGAGCCTACCCTCTATGTGAAGAAGCAATGTAGAGATGATTTTATTATTGTCTACATTTACGTTGATGATATTATATATATGTGCTCCTCTGATTCTCTAGTGGTTGATTTTAAGTCTAATATGATGAAGAGATTTGAGATGTCAGACATGGGTTTATTGCATTATTTTCTTGGACTTGAGGTGAAGCAAGGAGTAGCCGGGATTTTTATCTCACAGAGGAAATATGCAATGGATCTTATCAAAAAATTCAGCCTATTGAATTGCAAACCAGCTACTACACCCATGAATGTGAATGAGAAGTTACAACTTGAAGATGGTACAGAAAAGGCTAATGCAAAGAATTTCAGTAGCTTGGTTGGAGGTTTGATTTATTTAACTCGTACTAGGCCAGACATTGCTTTCTCTGTTGGAGCAATTTCCAGGTTCATGCAAAATCCTACAAAGCATCATTTTGGAGCAGCAAAAAGAGTTTTAAGGTATGTTGTTGGAACTGCAGATTATGGGATCTGGTATACTCAAGTCCACAACTTTAGTCTCTATGGGTTTACCGATAGTGACTGGGCTAGTTCATTGGATGATAGAAAAAGCACCTTAGCTAGTGTTTTCAGTCTTGGATCAGGAGCAATCACATGGAGTTCAAAGAAGCAAGCTACAATAGCATTATCCTCTTCAGAAGCAGAGTATGTTGCAGCAACATCAGCAGCCTGTCAAGCAATCTAGCTTAGAAGAATTTTGGCGAATCTTCATCAAAAGCAAGAAAGTGCAACTGATATTTTTTGTGATAACATGGCAGCAATTACAATGACAAAAAATCCAGTTTCCCATGGGAGGACAAAGCATATTGACATTCATCTGCATTTCATTCGAGACATTGTTGCCAGAGATGAAATTATGCTAAAGTATTGCAATACTCATGAGCAGGTGGTAGATATACTAACAAAATCACTCTCAAGAGACAAGTTTGTTTACTTCAGATCATGTCTTGGTGTCTGCAACTTTGAATTAAAGAGGAGTGTTGAAGAATGATTCAAATCAGGCTTCTAAATGAGTCCTAGTCTTTAGGAAGTTTGTTTTCTCATATTTTAAAAAAGTGTGTTCTGTTTAAGTTTGTTTGTTTTGTTTGTAAGTGGTTTCATGTACCTACTTTATCTCTACGTAGTTGAGATTGAGGGGAATAATTTAGTTGTCTTCTATAAGCCTATATCATAGGCTCTGTTGAAGTTAATTTGTGTGTGTGAGCAATTCCTAGAAATAAGATCTGTATTCTCTCCAACAGCAAGTTCTCAAAGCTAAGGCTTCTTTGAAAGATGATAAAGAAGAAAAGAGTCAAAGAGGACGTGGACGAGGAAGAGGACGTGGTCGTAGTCAAGGAGGAAGAGGAAGAGGTAATAGTGACAATTCAAACAATAAGAAAAAAACTCATCCATCATCAAGAGGCCGTGGAAGAGCAAGGGAAGAGGACGTGGCTACTATCAATAATCAAATGAAAGGAGGTATGACAAATCAAAAGTTGAATGCTACAATTGTCATAAATTTGGCCATTATTCTTGGAAATGTCGCAATGCTATAACTAATGTTGAAGAGAAGGCTAATCTTGTTGATAACAAGCAAGAAGTTGAAGAGACAACCTTATTGTTAGCACTTAAGGAGGAATAAATGGATGACAATAGATCATGGTATTTGGATAATGGAGCAAGCAACCATATGTGTGGAAACAAAGAAAAGTTTGTGGAGCTTAAGGAGAAAATGGACAAAGTATCTTTTGGAGTCTCCTCTAAAATTCAAATTGAAAGGAAATGTACCATTTTAATCTCTTCTAAAGATGGTGGCCATATACTAATAACTGAAGTCTATTATGTGCCTAAATTAAAAATAAATATTTTGATTTTGGGCCAACTTCTTGAAAAGGGTTATGAAATTCTCATGAAAGATATGTGTCTTTGGCTTAGAGATCCTAATGATAATTTAATTACCAAAGTTCTTACGTTAAGAAATAGAATGTTTGTTTTGAATCTCAAAACAACTGATGCAAAGTATTTGAAGGCTAGTGTCACGCCCCGAATCCAGTATCGGAGTCGGCTACGCGACCGGCTGCACAAATCCTAGAATACCCTCTAGAATTCATGCAAGGCCTAAAACATTTTCTATTATAACCTCAATCCTTCATAATATTATTGATCATAATTCATAAGAAATTATCTAATACAAAGAAAATAACACAACTATATGGTGACAATCTCAGTCATCCTTTAGTCATCCAACTGATATTAATAACTCTCTAGCTATGCCTTATTTCTTCACAAATTCCAATCTACCACCAAGCTTGAATATCTGCATAACTCTGAGAAGGAAAAAATAAATAGGGGTTGTGAGCTTTACAGCCCAGCAAGGTTTCCATATGATCACACCAGTAACAATATAATTTCGAAAATAACAGGAACATACTAGTATATTATATCATGCAGTCAAACAACCCAAATATCATGTATGGCAAAACCATGAGAAACCATATTTTTCTTTGCTAATTTTTATTAATCAACTTTATCTTTAGGGTTCTGGACTAGCCACGGTCATGCTCCAGCCCATGACTGGCAACCTCAAAGCGACCATGCATACTATGATCGGTCTTGTTCACGTACTAAGCCCATGGCTCAGGCTATCCCATGTACTATCCACCCGTGGTTGGCTCCCATGTACAAAGCCCGTGGCTCAGGCTATGTAACCACGGTGCGACCGTGGCATGGCTAGTCCAAATACCGTATTTACTTCATTAACACTTTATCAATGTAGTCAAAATATGTCTTTTATGATTTCTCAATAACCGGTGTCATGGTCCAACCCATTCAATAACCGGTATCATGGTCCAACCCACTCAATAACCGGTGTCATGGTCCAACCCATTCAATAACCAGTGTCAAATTATGTTGCACTTTATCCCTCCATATTATCATATCAAATCAGATCATGATGTGACACCGCATCATGATGTCAAGCTGTGAAATCTTAAATCTTTCAATGATCGGTATCATGGTCCAAACAATCAAAAAAAAATTTTGTTTGATAAACATAGTATCCGAAAATATAAATAATAACAACTATAGTCATATTGTCCATCATGAAAACTCAATTACACCATGTAACAACAAATCATGCATGTCAATACTCATGTACTCGGATCAAAACTATGCCATGTAAAACAATATGTAGAACTGGTGATCATGTCCAGAATCCTTACCTCACTAGAGATAATTACATGCCTGATACTGGTCCATACTCAAACCCGTACAAAATCCTGCTGTTCAAAAGCCACCCCCTACAATAACAACTCTTAATGTAAATAAATAATCCTAAATCAATTATAAAATCTCGAAACCTCTTACCTAGATTTTTCATCAGTAGTCCATCCATAAAATTTTATCCTCACGATTTCCAAGAAAGGAGACTTTCCAATCATCTTTCTTCATCTTCTCTCTCCTTATCTTCTCTTCTCTTTCTCCTCTTTTTCCTCTTATTCTTCTTCTTTCTCTCTCTTCTTTGGGTTACAGGCTTTTTTCCCAGCTCTCTGTCGACATCCCGTAATAAAAGGGAAGGAACCAATCTAAAATCAAATAAGAAACCTCGTCTCAAAAATCCTAAACCACCAGAAAACTCCCAGGCTATAGATCTGAGATCGACGCCTCAAACCCTTTCAAAATCTGAATCCAAAAGCCCCTGATCAAGCTTAATCTCAGTTGGACTTGTGTCCAGGTGTCAAACTTGTGCTGTTGCCAAATAGCATAAGTAAAACACCGGCTTGTACATCCCTTTACCTATACCTGACCGCCCTTGGCATGACCTCAGTATGGACTTTGTGCTAGGATTGCCCAAGACCCTAAGGAAACATGACTCAATCATGTAGTGGTGATAGGTTCTCCAAAATGGCTCATTTCATACCCTACTCTCAAACTTTTGATGCTTCCAAGGTGGCTAAACTCTTTCTTGATCATGTGGTTAGGTTACCTGGCTTTCCTAAATCATAGTGTATGATAGGGATATTCATTTTACCAGTTATTTCTGGAAGACCCTTTGGCACTTGTTAGGAACCAACATTAAATTTTCCATCTCCTACCACCCTCAAATTGATGGCCAAATTGAGGTAATGAATCGAAGTCTTAAAAATCTACTAAGATGCCTTGTAGGTGAGAATACTTGGAATTAGGACATTCTTTTACCTAGAGCCGAATTTGCCTATAACAATTCTGTTAATAGGTCCATAAATAAAAACCCATTCGAGACTGTCCATGGTTATAAGCCTAAAAAACCTTTAGACCTAATCCCCTTGCCCTTATATGCGTGAGTCTCTGAGTCAGCTAAGTCATTTGCACAGCATGTTAGGGATTTGCATAAGAAAATTAATCAAAAGATTAATGTGAGCAATGAAATTTATAAAAGTTTTGCTAATTCCCAAAAAAGAGCTAAATAATTTATTGAAGGGGATTATGTAATGATTAGGAATAGGCCTAAGCAGTTCCCTCCAGGGACCGTGAGGAAATTACATGCTCGTGGAGCTGGACCCTTCAGAGTAATAAAGAAAGTTGGACCTAATACCTATGTGCTCGAGTTACCACTCGAATTAGGCATTAGTTCAACCTTCAATATCTCAAATCTAGTTGAGTATAAGGAGCCAGCAACGATATCCAGTGAGCCATTTGGGCCTAACCATTTTCTTGAGAGTGAGCCTATCCTAGAGTGTCCACCAACAAATTGAACTCAAAAAGAAGAAAGAATTGAGCGTATCCTGGATGACCAAGCTATTAGTACTCGGAACAAAGGCTAACAACGATACTTGGTCTGATGGCATGGTTGACCGGAATTCGAGGATTCGTGGATCGTTCAAGAGGATCTGCAATGCCTCAACCCAGACATATTGGAGTAGTACGAGAACCGAGATGACCCTTACTTGATAGGGTCGAGTTCCTCCCATCATAGGAGAATTGGTACGAGCACCAGGATTAGACAGAGATTACTAGGCCCGTTATGAATTTTTTATTAGGGTTTTGAGTCCTGTAGTCCATTAGTCCTGAGTCACTTTAGTCTTATACTAAAGTGAGACAATTGAGTCCTGTAATAAAGTGAGACAACTGAGTTCAGTCCACTTAGTCAAGTGAGTCCCTTATTTCAGTCTAATGAGTCCTATAAGTTTCATTCAAGTCAAGAACCAAGAGAAAAGTCACCCGACCAGAAGATTCACTAGGTCCCCTCCAATCAGAACTCGATTTCAAGCACTTGGGACCCTACTCAAGCCCCCCCCAAGTTCTCCAACACCTGGGCCCTTTTATGCCGCCAAGCCCATCAAGTTGGCGCCCTCTCCAGCCCAGCACCCCAGTCCAGAGTCCAAGGAAGTTGGCGCCCCAGATCAGCCCATGCCCCCTGGAGTTCATGTGCCCAAGCCCACCAAGAGGCCACCCAAGAGCATGGAATTGCTGCCCAAAGCCCAAGAGAAGCTTTCTTGGCCATTAAGTTATGTAATCCTAGTCCATCAGGGAGTCCAGGAACCTGGGTGAATCTATAAATACGCATCCCTTCCCCTTGTAAAGAACAAGTTTTATGAATGAAAATATTGAGTTTTTCTTTTCCGTTTGCCTTTGTTCTTTAAGAACATCGACTTTCGTGGTGGAGTGGGTGTGAGGCCCAAAGTTTCTTTCAAATCCTAACTTTTTTTACAAACCCTAGCCGCCCCTTCTCTCTTCATCTAATCAAACCCTAGCCATCCCCCAGCCCTATACCATCCAAGCCGCCATCTCTCCTCCTCCTCTAAACCCTAGGATGCCTCCCATCTTTCCCCTTCTAGGTCGCCCCATCTAACATCCCCTGGCCGCCCATCTGTCTTTCATCTGGAGCACCCTGCCATCATCCAAACCCTAACCTGCCACCTCCTCAATCTTCCTGCACCAGGCTACCAACTCTAAAGGCTTACAGGCATCCTCTCTCTTGCCTCAGGCCGCCAGCTCCAAGTCAGGCATCCCTCATCCTTCTGATAGGTCGCCAGACATCCATCTACCCTCTCCCCTTCCAACTAGTTTTTTAATATTTTTTCTATCTTCCTTAATCCTAACCTTTGACATTTGCAGGATCCCTCAGTGGAAATAATCCCTCGAAGGAGATTTTTCTTGCCCCGAGACCAGTTGATAAAAAGTTGGTGGATCCGCGAGAACAAGACTTTATCATCTAGGCACCGATCCAGAGTGTAGAGCGACCCCATCTATGACAAATAAGACATCGTTGCCAGGTACATGAATCAAACCCTCTCTTTAGATCTATTTTATTGAAGTAAACTTGTCCTAATTAGTAGTTTCTTAACCCATGTGGTCCTGTTTCTTTATCTTTTAATAGTTCCTAATCTGCGAGAGTAGTTTCTAATCCTTACATCATCCCTAGTGTTCTCCATCTCTTTTTCAAGAACAAACTTCTCAAAAAATCTGAAAATCACTCACTTTAATCTGTTATTTTTTTATGTTCATCCCTTGTATACCCATCCCGCATCATGAGATCTTTGCCAGTCATCACCGAAGTGATGCCGGCTGGACCACCAGACACCCTAATAGAAGGAGCAGAAGGAGGGGGAACCATAGGAGTACCAATGACGATCCCCGTCCGGCAGGGACCCCTATGGAACATGACTGGAACTTCTTCCTCCTCACTATCCGAGGAAGGAGGCCTCAGTCGAGATGGCCCCGCCCATCTGAGGGACCCTGGTGGTGGTGCCCACTGCCAAAGGGACTCATTTGAACCAAGGAAGGAGGGAACTTAGAAGACCTAGCAAGAATGCTCCCTGGGTTTGGATCGAAGGAGGAGAGAAAGAGGCAAAGGAAGGGCAAAAGAGGGTCTAACCTACTAGGACCTTGCGACCTTGCTCAAAAAATGGAGGAAGATCACTCTGTGGATGAAGTTTTGTCCTTGCCGCTCAAAAACCCCTAAGAAACAAAAGGACAAGTTCCTTTCAAATGTCCTAGAGCCCCCATCACCTCATACCTGTCAAGAGCGTGTGCCATATCTTACCCCAGACCAGCCGGAGGGTGCCACGTGTCAGGATCCATTGGAAGTGGCGCTTCGATTTAGAGGCAACTTCTTCAAGCCTGGAATGGTAATTATAGCTCCTTCGAAGAGGGGTGATGTGGTTTTGCCCTGTTGGTGCATGAGCACGATCTTTACGGCATCGGTACACAAGACATTGATGGCGCAGGAGGTGCACCCCTCTATGTTAGCATAGTCATTACTTCCATCGCCCCGAGTGCTGCTTCTCCTTCGAGCTCAGGAGTGGGGGGCATCTGATATGGTACTTTTGCTGACATGGAGTCCTTACTGACGACCATGATGGCAAGAGACCATCCACCTGGATAGGTGGCCTGATGAAGAGCCAAGGCAAGTCCTCCTGTCAATGTCAGCTTCCAATCAGGGTCGTACTCATGAGGCAAGCCCTCCGTCTGAGGTCAGCTCCTAGTTGGGGTCGTGCTCATGCTACCAAGGTGAGCCCTCCTATCGAGGTCAGCTCCCAGTTGGAGTTATATTCATAAGATGAGCCCTCCGTCTAAGGCCAGCTCCCGGTCGGGGTCGTGCTCATGCTACCAAGATGAGCCCTCCTACATAGGTCAGCTCCCAGCCGGGGGTCATGCTCATAAGACGAGCCATCCGTCTAAGGCTAGCTCCCGGCCAGGGTCATGCTCATGCTACCAAGGCGAGCCCTCCTACCGAGGTCAGCTCCCAGCCAGGGTCGTGCTCATAAGGCAAGCCCTCCATCTAAGGCCAGCTCCTAGCCGGGGTCATGCTCATGCTACCAAGGAGAGCCCTCCCGCCAAGATCAGCTCCCAGCCGGGGTCATGCTCATAATGTGAGCCCTCCATTTGAGACCAGCTCTTGGTCGAGGTCATGCTCATACTGCCAAGGCAAGCCCTCTTGCAGAGGTCAGCTCCCAATCAGGGTCATGCTCATAAGGTGAGCCCTCCATCTGAGGCCAGCTCTCAGTCAGGGTCGTGCTCATGCTGCCAATGAGAGCCCTCCTGCCAAGGTCAGCTCCCAGCCAGGGTTGTGCTCATAAGGCGAGACCTCCGTTTGAGGCCAGCTCCTAGCTAGGGTCGTGCTCATGCTGCCAAGACGAGCCCTCTATCTAAAGCCATCTCCCGGTCAGGGTTGTGCTCATGCTACCAAGGCGAGCCCTTCTGCCGAGGTCAGCTCCTAGCTGGGGATGTGCTCATGAGACGAGCCCTCCATCTGAGGCTAGCTCCTAGTTGGGATCATGCTCATGGTGCCAAGGGTGAGACTCCCCCTTTTGTTTTCCTCGCGAGGGGCCCAAAAGTTCCCGCTGGTGATAAAAGAAGGGTCAACGAGAATTTAAACCATGATAAGGAGGTTACCGTCTACCTGCAACCTCTGGAGGATGGTGCACATCCTGCCATAAATTCAAACTCTGTAACACACCACCCCTATGCTCTGATCGACGTGTGGCCCGACAGGTTTCGGGCCCTATAGCATGCCACCACATCAACAACCGTGCAGCCGGGAGCCTCAAACCCTGCGACACGATACCTGAACCTCCCTTGCGAAGAGTACTCCACTAAGGCCCTGGGACCCTCTAACACTCCGATGGTCCCTCCAGGAATGGAAGCGTCTCATCATGGTAGGAGGTTCGGCCACACGGCATCCACCCCTGCCACGGGAAACCATACCACCAGAGGGATAAGACATGTACCACGTCGGTGTACACCCCAAATGGGAGGGTTTCCCCATAAGGACCGGCCGGACATAGAGGAGGCCGCAAGCGATGGTAAGCCCCTCCTAGAGAGGGCACATGGAAAGGGACACCTGAACAAAATCCCAGACCTACTATGGGCCACCTCACATACATAAGGTTAGAGAGAGGAAGCATAAGAGGTAAGGGAGAAAAAAAAGAAATAGCACAAGAGAGGGCGAGCGAGTGAGGGATTCCTAGTATACCCTTTTTAGGCTCTTCGTTCCCATCTCCATTGGCTCTTCTTCCATCTCAATTCTATCTTTCACCCTCTACGTGGAGAGTCCCCCAAGCCTCTACCATAGAGGTTCTATTTTCCTTGATCATCCCGTCTGACTTGATCATCGGAGTATCCCTACCGGATTTTCGATTCGGGTCTCCTCTTTTTTTACAGGACAGTCGGACCAAGAAGCCAGCTAGGAAAGGGAGGGACTAGCACTCCACGGGAACCCGATGCATCCACGACATGTCCAAGCTACAGGCCATAGCAATCTTGGGCAACAGAAGTGAATGATTCTCTCATTCCTTTATAAAGTTGACATCCCTGTTCATAAATATTCAAAAAATATAAGCATTAAAGATAAAAAGATTGTTAGAAACTTTAAAAAAATAAACATTAAACATTCATAATGACTAACAAACCTACAAAGAATGTATCTTTAAGATAAACTGGAACCTATTCATCCCGACATTTATATATGCCATTTAACCAATATACAGCCTTGCATTCTATATATTTCTCTATTAAATGTGCCCATCTTTTCTCGAAAGATACTATGGTAACTGAATCATATATCATCTCTTCAAACTCTAACATAAATTTGGGATTTGCAGTGCAAATATGGCCAATCTTTTCAAGAATCTTCTTCAACATATACCAAAGACAAAATCTATGTTGTGCATTAAGAAAAACATCCCTAACAGTAGCCTCGATTACCTTATCTTGGTCAGTTATGATGGCATTAGGTGGTTGACCACCATTTGCATCTAGCCATGATTGGAATACCTATTTAAATATCTCAGTCGTCTCATTTGATAACAATGCGCAACCAAGCAATGTGGACTATCTATGATGCTTGACTCCGATAAATGGATAAAAGGGTATTTAATATATATTTATCAAATAGGTTGAGTCAAAGGTCAGTACATCACTAAAGTAAGTGCTTGCCAATCTTGACCTAGGATGGATCTAGAAGATAGTCCTGAGCTGTCCATTATCATTTAGGTCCAAAGTATAAAAAAAAATTAGATTTTTTACTTGTATTTGTGTGAAATAGATTACCATTGACTATGCATCTCTATCTTTCAGCTAACTCTGATGTTTCTGATAGATAAAATTATGAGCATCCTTCTTTGTGAAATCTAATTATCTTCTATCCCCTTTCCTTCTAGCCATGGCAGAGTATATTTGACTTGTGAAAATATTCACGACATATAAATTACTGATCTCTGCCTTTTCTGGTGTGCTGATCCTTCTATGGAACCGTAGATAACCAGCTGATGATATGGATAGCTCATTGTTATGTTCTAGAAAAATATCAACCAATATCTACTTACCATATTTAGAATTTAGTCTTACTTTTATTGAAGCCTTAAAATTAATTTTGCCAGTATCCCTAGGATTCATGGAGTTATCGATTTTTCTAGATTTTCCTTACCTTCAACATGCCAGGTGCTTGAAGTATATTTTTTTGCTGTTGTTGGACTTACTACACACTATTGTGATCCCAAAACTTACTCTCCTTGCATATCCATTATAGAAATTGTATAAATCATTTGCATAATTGAACTCCATTCCAATTTTAGGATCAATAGACTCGTTCTCTATAATCGGGTGATAGAAGAAAGTGCATTCTTCTGAACAATACCAGCAACCTCATCCAAATGATTATCTTGGATTTTTTCCAGATTTCTAATTTCAACACCATATGTAGAAATATCTGCAAAAAAAATTATAAACATTGATATACATAGTTTTAGATGATATTTTATCAATAGCATAATAAATAATGAGTTATACAGTTGATAGAATATAATACAACAGTGCGATAATAGGCATAAAACCAAATATTTTTAAAAATAGATATTTAAACTTATGACATCCTAGTTAAAAGATTATGACACCCGATTATAAAACATGAAACTAAAAATAGAAACCCCTACTACCTGGAGAACATATCACTTGTGGACTAAGTTATGACTCCTAGGATGTCAAAACATGTTACAGATGCTAAAGGATGTCAATAATATGCTGAAACAGTATTATGACATCCCAGTTCAAAAACTATGACACCCGAGTTATAAACCTACAACATTCCTGTAAAAAAACTTAAATCGGATGTTTTGATCCTCTGTAACAAAAGTATTTCAGTATGCATTGCTGATATATGATACCCACAATATAATAAAATGCTTTTGAGAAAACTTCAGTATCAAAAATTTTCAAAACATGAACAACTCAGTATAAAACAAAAAATGAAAGCTTTTATCCTCTATCATGAAATATTTCAACCGTACATTGGCTTGAATAAGATTATTAGATTGTGATACAAAGACCAGAAGAAAAAAAATTTCAAAAAAATGAGGTTTTCATTAACCAACATCCTAGTTCAAAATTTACGATAGCCTAGTTAAAAGATTACGACACCCGATCATAAAACATGAAACTAAAAATAGAAACCCCTATTACCTAGAGAGTCTATCACTTGTGGACTGAGTTATGACTTCTAGGATATCAAAACATGCTATGGATGCTAAATGATGTCAATAATATACTGAAACAGTATTATGATATCCCAGTTCAAAAACTACGACACCCGAGTTATAAACCTACGATATCCCTATACAAAAACTTAAAATGAATGTTTTGATCCTCCATAATAGAAGTATTTCAGTATGCATTGCTAATATATGATTCCCACAACGTAATAAAATGCTTCTGAGAAAACTTCTGTATCAAAAATTTTGAAACATAAACAACTTGGTACAAAACAGAAAATGAAAGCTTTTATCCTCCATCATGGAATATTTCAACCGTATATTGGCTTAAATAAGATTGTTAGATTATGATAAAATGACCAGGACAAAAAAAGATTTCAATAAAAAGAAGTTTTCATTGAATGACACCCTAGTTCAAAATTTACAATATCCTAGTTAAAAGATTATGACACCCGATCATAAAACATGAAACTAAAAATAGAAACCCCTACTACCTGGAGAACCTATCACTTATGGACTGAGTTATAACTCCTAGGATGTCAAAACATGCTATGGATGCTAAATGATGTCAAATAATATACTAAAATAGTACTACGACATCCTAGTTCAAAAACTACAACACCCAAATTATAAACCTACGATATCCCTGCACAAAAATTTAAACAGGATATTTTGATCCTTCGTAATAGAAGTGTTTTAGTATGCATTACTGAATATGATATCCACAATATAATAAAATATTTCTGGAAAAACTTTAGTATCAAAAATTTCGAAACATGAGCAACTCGATACAAAATAGAAAATGAAAGCTTTTATCCTCCATCTTAGAACATTTCAACTATGCATTGGCTTAAATAAGATTATTAGATTATAATAAAAAGATTAGAAAGAAAAAAAAATTTTTTAAGAAAAGAAGTTTTTATTGAACGACATCCTAGTTCAGAATTTACGATATCCTAGTTAAAAGATTACAATACCAGATCATAAAACATAAAACTAAAAATAAAAACCCCTACTACCTGGAGAACCTATCACTTATGGACTGAGTTATGACTCCTAGGATGTCAAAACATGCTATGGATGCTAAAGGATGTCAATAATATGTTGAAGCATTATTACAACATCCCGGTTCAAAAACTACGATACTCGAGTTATAAACCTACGACATCCCTGCACAAAAACTTAAACTATATTTATTATCCCCTCCTACCAGGAATACCTATCACCTGTATACTGAGTTATGACTCCCAGAGTATTATCAACTTTCTTAAACTACTAAAACAGGAACTATAAAAAGAAAACTAAACAAGATTGTATAAAGGTTTGGTTTACTTTCTGTTGGAGATGACATTTTGTCTTGAACTTATAGAAGGAGTCTTCGATGGCTTATTCCAACCTTGGACCAAAATAGAGCACTTTTTCAGAGAGATGATAAAGCTTATATTAATATTCGAAAGTTGATTCCTGCGATAGAACTCTCATAGCATATTTTAGAGCGAGGGAGATTCTTCCTTCAACCTTTACTGATTCCTTGAATAAAAATCAGAGCATGTTTCAGACTAAAATATTTACAACAATCCAAGCAAGATGTCAGGAAAAAAGTAGGATGAGGCAAAGGGTATTTTGGTTTGCACAAAATTTTAAATAAAAGCTAAATAGTAATTAATGTTAGTCATGCTCAACTTTTAACCTGTTATTTGCCCCGTCCCGTCAAACCAGTTCGGATACAGGTGGACCAATAGAAAAAAGTGATGCAGGCCATGTTCGATTTGTTGCACCACACACGGTGCACAAACACTTACTCTTCTACCAAAAGACAAGCAGGTGGGGCCGTGGCCCATCTTTTTTTTTTCATTAAATAAAAAAAAACCCATATAATAGTTTTCAACGGTTGTTATTTCATCATGCTTGAAGAACAAAATCGAAGGCCTAGAATTCAATTAGGACAAGTTGGGTTTGAATTTTATGCTTGTAACCCATTTCCTCAATCAGTGAAGATGCGTTGGGCCTACATTTTTACTCAATGACTTTATCTACCTTGCAAGAACCATGCACATATTTTAACCCCGTACCAACTATGTATTGAAAAGTCTACTTAGCCTTTATGTGTAAAGTCATGAATTATTATAAATTAGGATTCCAGCTCATAGCTGATGCCTATTAGGAGATATTGCAATGTTGATCTATTGGGATCGTAACCGCAAGCCAATCATAATGCATGTCATTGAATTTATGCTATTTATAATTGAATTGAATAGATTTTGACTATTAGCCTAATTTTAGTTTTTATCAGTTATGTATTAGATAGATTTTGGATATTATATAGGAATTCAAATAATATATTTAAATTAAAATTTTAGATAAAGTGCTGGCAGTTAGATTGTAACTACTTTCTTGATGGTTTGGAAACTAAAATGTTACTCTTTTGAAAACTAAAACTTGGTCAAGTCTATCAAAGTCTAAAAAATTTTCATGACAACTGAAACAAAGAGCATTTAAAAATATTCGCATCTCACTGTCCGAGTTAGGACTTCCAAAGAAGATGATTGTTAGTGGTTTGGTTCGCTTTTCCACTCGTCACTTGCCATGTCTTGGGTATCGTGCCTCCATCGAGTTTTTGTGTCAAAGGTCCAATCACCTGGTGTCCATGGCGGAGGGGGGGGAAGGGATCGATGGAGGGGAAGGAGTTCTTGAGCTCCAGTAAGGTGGAGAGGACCTGGTCGAGAGTTGTTCAGGGAGTGGCATGGGGCTCCTCATGGACGTCTCATAAGCTCCCGATGGAGGAGTTGGAACAACTCCAGGCATTCTTCTCGAAGGTCCTGGAGTTGCCGGATGCTGGCTTGGAGGAGGCATGCATGGAGTGGTAGGTCCGTGCGATGGTCGTTAGGAGTCTTGGGAGGAGGGTGTCGGTGGAGTGGATAGCAAGGGAAGTCTGATCTAAGGCAAATCTAACCTACGATCCGGAGGTTATACCGTTGGTAAAGGACCATCTGGTGGTTCGCCTGAGATCAGAGCGGGAGTGTTCTTTTGTTAGATCCGGTAGGCCTTGGTTTGTTGGGGGGTAGTTGCTGTCCATGAAGGAGTGGGTGTCGGACAGAGCATCATACAAAAGGTGGTGGTTTGGCTCCGACTATCGGACCTCCCTCTGGAGTTCTAGAAGCCGGTGACCGTAATGGCAGTGGCGCAGAAAGCAAGGTGACCAATTTCAGTAGATGGGTCACAGATCATCTCAAAAAGGCTGGGTATGCTTATGTTTGGGTGGAGCTCAACACCTCCCTGCTACTAAACCAGGTATCCTCATTCGTGGGAAGAACAAGGTCTTCTGGCAGCAATTTTTCTATGAGAACCTGTTGGGGGTTTGTTACTAGTATGGGAGGATGGGGCATGGCGACAAAGATTATAGGTTTGGTGGAGCTGACCGGTTGGAGGGCAGTGAAGGGTATGTCCGGTGTGATTCTATAGAGGTTGCTGGCTCTATGCCTTAAAAAGTAGAGCAGGATGGAATGGAGGTGGACAGAGCCAGTCGGCCAAAGTTTGGGCCATAGTTGGTGACCACACGGGTTCGTCAACAGAGGCCTGGGCAATTTCCAGCCAAGAAGAGGAAGGAAGCTGGCAAGGGCAGGGAATGGGGGAGTGCCTCACCTGATCTTCCCTCTTCTTCCCCAACGATGGCTCTCCTACTATCGGGACATCCATGTCAAGTTCTTCGCTAGATTTTGATGGGTGGCAAAAACCCAGTAAGGTGACGCGATGTCACTCGCTGGGGGCTAGCTCGAGTGAAGCCTCAGGTGATGGAGCTCCGCCGGCAACAACTAGCTTTGGCTTGCTGGTCCCCATGGGTGACAGAATGGACTTGGGCTTCATTGAGGCTGGCCCAAAGGATCAGTATATGGTGGAGTTGGGTTCGGGCACCCTGAAGCATGGTCGAAGCCTACCCTCGTCGCCTGTTCCTAGCTAGAAGGGAGTGCCATCGGCTGCCTTGAAAGTGCTAGCGGTGAAACTGGCTTCATTAGCTCTAGCAAAGGCTAAGGTGAGCAGCTCTGATCCTTGTATGGAAGGGGACCAGGGGGTAAAGGTTTATCTCTTTCTTCTTCATCCTCCTCGGGCAATCTGGTGTCCAGTGGCTAGGAGGTTGCTGCAGGTGTGAGGGAGGGTGCCGTAGGTGTGAGGGTGGGTGGCAAAGAAGCTGGAGGTTCCAAGGGGAAGCTGCCGGTGGTGGAGCAGGGAGGGGATAATGATCTTGGTAGGAAAGTATTTTTTTAAAGAAAAAGCGAGTTCTGGTAGGTTTTGGGGGGGCAGCCGAGCTGCCAGTTGATCCTAGAAGGAAGGTGAAGATCGGAACTCAGATATATGGTTTTGGAAGTGGTTTCTGCTCTAGACGGGAAGATTATCCTGCTCCAATGGCTGTGGAGTTGCCAGCACGGGGTGGTGGCTTGCCTGCTAAAGGTGTAGTGGTGCCAGTTCTGCCTGGTGAAGCTTGGGAAGCTCCAGGTCATAAGGAAGTTGTCGGGAAGCTAAAGGTTGCACTGTACATTATAGCTGAGGGTGCAAAGACAATGGGGGGTGTTAATGTTGATACTGGGGAGAGCCTAGGAAAGGGCTCTACTCATTGGTGTTAAATTGGTATTATGAAAATCATTTCCTGGAATGTTAGAGGGGCGGGAAAACCATCCTTTGCCTCTTCTTTTAGTAGACTTTGTCATTTGCATCACCCCAATGTTTGTTTGCTTCTTGAAACTAGACTGGATGGGTCTGGGCTGCAAAGGGTTCATCGGTGACTCTCGAAGGATTGGGACTTCCATGCAATTAATTCCAAAGGATTATCTGGTGGTATTGTTATTGCTTGGGATAGGGGAGTATCCAAAGTAGATGTGTTCAACAAGTGCTCTCAGCATGTTCTTCTGGTGGTAACGAAAGCCTCGGGTCCGATGTGTGTCCTATCGGGTATCTATGCTAGTACTTGTTATAAGGAAAGGAGGAATCTTTGGTATGAAGTTTCCTTATTGATTGACCAGGGTATCCCCACTATTGTTATGGGTGATTTTAATTACATTTCCAAGGCCAAGAAGAGAGGTGGTAAACCCTTTGCCCAGAATATTGCTACTAGAGAATTCAACCATTTCTTAGACTCCAATGGTTTATTAGATTTGGGTTTTATGGGATCCCAGTTTACCTGGTGTAATAATAAAGCTGGAGGAGCAAGGGTGTAGGAAAGGCTTGATATAGCTGTCGCCACCACGGGTTGGTTAAATCTTCATCCCCGATTTATGGTGCGTCGCTTGGATAGAGTGGCTTCGGATTATTGTCCTATTCTTCTTTCAATCTCTCCTCAAGCTTCTATTCATGCACCCTTCTAGTTTGAACAGATCTGGCTATCTTACCCTTCATCTTGGGACATGGTTTGAGAGGTTTGGAGGATCCCAATGAGGGGAAATGCTCAATATCGTATTACCCGCAGGTTGGAGCTCCTCAAACGGCAGTTGCACAAGTGGAACAAGGAGGTGGAAAACATTTTTACTATATTAGAGGAAATGGAGAGGGTTATCCATGAATTTCAAGAGAAGGATAGAAATGGGGGATTGCATGATGCTAATTTGTCTTCTCTTTGAACTTGTTTGGCTTCCTATCATTCCCTCCTTACCCAGCAGGAGACTCTGTGGAGGCAGAAATCTAGAGTTCAGTGGTTAGCGGAGGGTGACAGGTATACATCTTTCTTTCATCAGGCCACACTAGTTCAGAGGCATAGGAATCGGATTACGACCTTAAAGTCTGATGGGGGGTAGTGGATTGAGGAGGAGGAGGATGTCAGGCAGGAGGTTGATTCTTTCTTTAGATCTAGATGGAGGGCTAGCTCTGGGACTACTACTCCTTTCCATGTTTCTTCTCCTGAGATGTTGATTTCCAATAGGCAGAATTCTGCCCTTCTTGTTCCCGTTACTGAGGTTGAGGTGATTGCTATTCTTTGGTCCTTGAAAGAGGACAAAGCTCCTGGACCGGATGGTTACCCCCTTTATTCTTTAGGAGGTACTGGAGCATTATTAGACCAGATGTTATTTCTGTAGTGCAAGTTTTTTTCTCTACAGGTCAGATGCTGAATTTATGGAAGATAACTTTTGTCACTCTTGTTCCCAAGCACCATGAGGCTTGTCATCCTTCTCACTTTAGACCTATCAGTTTGTGTACCACTCTTTATAAGATGTGTACTAAGCTACTGGCAAATAGGATGAAGCCTATTCTTCCTAGTATTATCTCTCCAGAGCAGGGGGCTTTCATTAGGGGGCGAAGCATCTCTGACGATGTTCTGCTGGTGCAGGGTTTATGTATGATATGCAGAAAGCTCCTGCAAGGAGTGGTCTTATAGATATCAAGCTGGACATGGAGAGAGCTTATGATCATGTAGTAAGATGAAGCCTATTCTTCCTAGTATTATCTCTCCAGAGTAGGGGGCTTTCATTAGGGGGCGAAGCATCTCTGATGATGTTCTGCTGGTGTAGGGTTTATGTATGATATGCGGAAAGCTCCTGTGAGGAGTGGTCTTTAGCTATCAAGCTGGACATGGAGAGAGATTATGATCATGTAGAGTGAAGCTTCTTGAAGCGATCTTTATTGGATTTTGGTTTTTTTTCCTTATGGATCTCCAGGATAATGGCTTGTATTATCAGTCCATCCATCTCTATTATTCTTAATGGATCTACGTCGGAGTTCTTCTATTCTATGGTTGGGCCGCGGCAAGGTTGTCCCCTCTTCCCCTACCTGTTTATTATTTGTGCTGACTCACTTTTACGAGCATTGCGGGATTCTGTTAGGGAGTCGACAATTCAGCCTTATGTCACTGCACCTATAGTATCCCCGATCTCGTACCTTCTGTTTGCAAATGACTGCTTACTTTTAGATAGGGCTTCTGAGACTACGGCTCGGGATTTCAAGAGGGTTCTATAGGATTATTGTTCTGCATCTGGCCAGAGGGTCAATCTTGCTAAATCGGAGGTCCAATTCAGTCCGAAGCTTTCGGTCCATCTCCATCATTTGGTCTCTTCTATTTTGGGGGTTGGAGAGGAGGATGGGTCTCTTTTTTATTTGGGTGTTCCTATTTCTGGTGGTTCTCTTCGTAGAGCAGACTCTTGTATGGTGGTGCAAGCTGTGAAGGACAGGATGGAGGGCTGGCAAGAAAGGGCTCTTTCATCCATGGATAGGCTTACTCTCATTAGGTTGGTTCTTTCTTCCTTACCTATTTATCTGCTTGCCAACACTATCATTCCCAAGGCCATTGTGGTGAAAACTAAGCAAATCCTTCAGGTTTTCTTGTGGAGGTCGAGTGGAGCTCCCAAAGGAGTCAATCTTGTAGGATGGCACTCTGTTTGTCAACCTGTTAGGGATGGGGGGCTGGGTATCCATTCCCTGGTGGTGAGGAGGGATGCTCTCCTGGCTCGTTATGTTACCAGGCTCTTCTTGACTCCTAAAAGTTTATGGTTATCTTTATGCAGCATAGACATGATATCTGGTCTCTGGAGGGGGGGATGTTCCTACTCTTATCGCGGGTGTGCTATATGGAGGGAAATGTGGAGGAGGGCTCCTGATGTTATTCATCATATGAGATGGATTGTGGAGGATGGCAGATCTATCAAGGTCTTTTCTGATCCGTGGATTTCAGACATTGCTTTGGATAGGTGGCCTACTTTTGTTCTCTTCTAATATACCGGCGTCTATCACCATCGCTGACCTTCTCCTCCTGGGGGTTCAGAGGTGGTATCTTGTTGTGGTTACTCGCTATTTTGGTGATGTATTGGGGGAGAAGGTCCTGTCTATTGGATTCTGGTGTGCCCCTGCCCTGATGTCAGAGTGTGGAGATCTTCTTCCTCTCCTCATGCTCCTCTGTCTGATCTTTATTCCATTTATTGTCCGGAGCTTCAGGCGGGTATTCATGTTGCTTGGATCTGGTCTCTTCCGGTGCACCCTAGAGTGAGGCTTTTTATCTGGAAGGTGGCTTGGTGGTGGCTCCCTACGAGATCTCTATTGTGCTCCCGTGGTCTCCATCTACCTTCTTCCTGTCCAATATGTGGAGATGAGGATGAGTCTATTGGACATACCTTATTTTGCTATCAGAGAGCTCGACGGGTGTGATCCTTGGTTGGCTACAGTCCTTTATTGTACCATGGTGATGAGGTGATAGATACCTTTCTTCATGTGTTTCGCTCTCCACCTTCCTCTGCTTCTCCGATATTTGTGGCCTATTTAGCGTATCTCATCTGGCTCACCCGGAATGTCATGGTGTTCAGCTCTGACACTTACTCAACCAAGTTCATCATTGAGATAGCTAGGTCTCTTGCTCAGGAGTATCAAGGTATGACGGGGGAATAGTTCAGAGATCTAGGGCTTCAATTCTGCTTTTCGAGCGCTTTGCCAGGTTTTTATTTCTTGGAAGCCCCCTCCTCCGACCTATGCCACGGTTAGCTTTGATGGTAGTGTGAGAGGTGCTACTAGTGGTGCTGCTTTTGTCATCCAAGCATTGGGCGTCGGGTTGCTTGCTGCTGGGGGTACTAGGCTCTTTGACCCTACGGTCCCTATGGCGCAGCTTCATGGAGCCTGGGCGAGGATTAGGTATGCCAGGATGGTTCTCTAGCTCGACCGTCTCATTATTAAGGGAGACTCAAAGATAGTTATTTCTTGGATCCATAGTGCCTTTCGGTCTACCTCTACTTACCCTCAGCTTCGGGACATCATCTATCTCATACAGAGATATTCAGGGATCATCGTCATGTATATCTATCGCGAAGCCAACTCGACTGCAAACTGGGTAGCTTCCTATGTAACGAACTATTCTGGCGAGGTCGTTGGTCTCTTCTACATGAGACACCTACACTGTTCATGAATATTTTATTGTCTGACTTTCTTGGTTGTATCTTTTTTAAGATTGTTTCTTGAACGATCTAGTTTAAAAAAAAAAGAAGACGGTTTTTATGCCCACTAACACATGTAATTGATTTCATTTAACAAATATTTTAATTTAGTAGGAAGTCGGGGAAGGACTTCCCCAGCAATTTATTGGCAGGAAAAAATGTAGCAGAAGAACTAACTCTAAACTCCTAGGGCTGATTGCTTACCGACTCTTCTCCGCTCTTGCTAAGCACAAATTTCACCATAGAAGAAAGCAGTGGTGCTTGTCATGGAGCACTATATTAATGGGGCTGTTTTTTTGTTTCTAAGAAAAAGCACTGCATTTTATTTTATTTTATTTTATTTTTTGTTTGTAAGAAAAAGCCACAACATTAATGGAGCATTTTTTTTTCAAGGAAAAAGCTAGAGTTCCTCCCTGCCACACATGCCAGCATACAACCATAGCCACTTGATTCCAAACCGTTGTCCATTGGGGTTTTTCTCTTCTACGTCTCCACGGTGACCATACGCCCCGAAAATTAACTGCCAGCCTCTAATTTTTAGATACAGTTTCAAGGAGAGTCAAATACTCCAAGCGAATGGGCACTTAATAAAGAGATGAGATATCATTTAAGTATTTGCCTCGCACAGCCGATAGCTTATAGAGAGTCTTCATTCTTTCTTCCTTAAGATCTTTCCTCTGTAATTTGTTTTTTAAGAGCAAGCCACATAAATATTCTGATTTTTTTTTTGGGTACCGCCGGCTTCCAAATGACTCAATAGAATGGCCAAAGTGTGTTGCCATTGTTGATAAATCTGTAGTACGAATCCACCGAGTAGTTTACATTACTCGTGAGTTTCAAAAACTCTCTTTCCCGAAAATATTTATATCTATTCGAAGATAACGAATAACAGGGGTCCTGATTCTTGTTTCCTGAACTGCAGATGTTTCTAAAGCTTGTGATCTGCCTTCTCACCCTTAGGTTTGCTGTCTCGAGTGAAGATGGCTTCACCTTCAACGGATTCATCGGTGCAAACCTAAGTCGCGACGGCGCTGCGGTGGTGACCCCCGAAGGACTCCTGAGACTGACCAATACCACAAACCTAAACAAGGGCCATGCCTTCTACCCTGTTCCCCTTCACTTCCGGCCATCTCCGACCTCTAATGTCCTCAACTTCTCCACCACCTTTGTCTTTGGGATAGTCACCGAATACAATGGGTTCAGTAGCCATGGCTTTGCCTTCTGTATCTCCCCATCGACAACCTCTCCACAGCTCTGGGAGTTCAGTATCTGGGCCTCTTTAACTCGAGCAGCAATGGTGATCCATCTAACCATATCATTGCAGTCGAATTCGACACAATACTCGACCCCGAATTCGAAGACATCAATGACAACCATGTCGGAATTGATGTCGATAGCTTAACATCCAACAAATCCTCCACAGCAGGCTATTTTAGCGACCAGGGCAATGAATTCAAGAACCTAAGCCTCATCAGTGGCGAACCCATGCAAGTCTGGGTAGACTACGATGCCATCAAAATGCAACTTAACACCACGTTGTCTCCTCTGGGAACACCAAAACCCAATCATCCTCTCCTGTCTTCAACTATCAATCTTTCGAGCATCATGTTGGATCCCATGTATGTGGGCTTCAGTGGATCTCAAGGTCTTAGTCGATCATCCCATTATATTCTAGGTTGGAGTTCGAAGATTAATGGAAGAGCCGATGACCTCAACCTTTCGAGTCTACCTTTACTTCCTCGACGGAGAAACCTCGAGAAGAAAACAAACCATCTGAGAGCTTGGTTGCCATCTTCATTATCTGTGATCGTATTAATGGCTGTTGCCCTGGCAACTTTCATGGTGATAGGGAAGAGGAAGTTTGCAGAGTTAGTCGAAGATTGGGAGCTTCAATATGGCCCACACCGCTTCTCGTACAAGGACTTGTACATGGCCACCAAGGGTTTCACAGACAGAGAGCTTCTTGGCTCAGGAGGCTTCGGTCGGGTGTACAGAGGAACCTTGCGCACTTCCAATACGGAAGTTGCTGTCAAAAGAGTTTCCCATGGGTCTAGACAAGGAATGAGGGAGTTCGTAGCCGAGATTGTGAGCATGGGCCAACTCCGGCATCGAAATCTGGTGCAACTTCTAGGGTATTGCCGCCGGCGTGACGGCGAGCTTCTTCTGGTCTACGAGTTCATGCCTAACGGCAGCCTGGACAAGCTTCTCTTCCGCATGGATGGGTTCATCCTTGACTGGCCTCGGAGGCTTCGAATCATCAAAGGGGTGGCATCGGGCCTCCTATACCTGCATCACGGCTGGGAGAAGGTAGTGATTCACAGAGATATCAAGGCCAGCAATGTGCTGCTAGACAGCGAGCTGAACGCGAGGCTTGGTGACTTCGGCCTGGCCAGATTATATGACCATGGGACAGATCCTCATACCACTCATGTCTTTGGAACCATGGGCTATATTGCACCAGAACTCACAAGAACCGGCAAGGCGACCACAGGCACCGATGTCTTCGCTTTTGGAGTTTTTGTTCTTGAGGTTGCCTGTGGAAGGATGCCGCTGGACCTAGGAGCACCGGAAGAGGAGGAAGTGCTGGTGGATTGGGTGGTGGCGAATTGGCAAAGAGGAGAAATCCTCGACTCATGCGATCGGAGATTGGTCGGAGAATATCAAGTGGAGGAAATGGAATTGGTGTTGAAACTTGGGCTGCTCTGTTGTCACCCGTTGCCCAGGGCAAGGCCGGGCATGCAGCGAGTGATGCAGATACTGGATGGCGATGCTCCCCTCCCAGAATTTTCGCCCGGTAATCTGAGTGATGGTATCATGGAGTTTCTCACTGATGAGGGTTTGATGATTACACGGCATCCTATCCATCTGTATCTTTATGCTCGGAGATTTCAGGAGGTCGCTGATGGAAATGGGAAACCCGTTTTACTTTGTTTCTGAATAATTAGAAATGTCGTATTTCTCTTTCTTTCTTTCTTTCTTTCTTTCTTCTTCTTCTTCTTCTTCTTCTTCTTCTTCCTTTTTTTTTTTTTTATCCTGATGGAAGTTGGATTTTGAATGTTGTATTGGCATTCTGCCAAGTAGCAGCGTTGATGTATGCATAAATTCTTGCCTGCCATCCTTGATGGCAGATGCCATTTGAATACCAAACAAAGTTCATAAAACTCTGTTTTAGCTAATTATGGATACGGTGTGCTTGCATATTTACCTTGGATCAATTCTGTCACCGGCCCTCTCCCTTCCCTTTGGTCCCTTCCCTCACTCTCCCCTTCCGGACCCTTCCACCTTATTGGATCTATTCCCTTTTCAATCTTCCCCACTAGGCCCCTCCCGGCAAATCCGGTCCAGGCCCTTCGGCAATTCATCTCCTCCCTCCTCCGAAGATGGCCGATCGCCTCTTTCTATTTCTATCTTCTTTTTTTTTTTCACCGTAATTAATTAGTATGGTTGCCAACTACATCCAATCGTTGAACAACCGCTGAACCCTTCTCTAGATTGCGGTTGGGCTTTGGCCTTTCTCTTTTCTCTTGAGCTAAGCTGAACCTACAATCTTTTCTCTTTGACAAATTCATTTTCCTGGGCAAGGCATGCATCTTTGCCGAGAGAAGTGACCACGTTCTTGTCGGTCACACTCTATCTCAAAGATGGCAAGATTGGAGCTTTTAAATTTTGAAAATCAAATTCCAAATTTTAAAAGACTTCGTGTTATTTGCACGAAAAGATTTGGATTTCAGATTTTGATGGGATCTTGGGATATTTTTTTTTCATTGTACCTTTCCTTTTATGTGCTTTTCTTTTTTATATATTTTTTTTATAAATTTGGAGGGGTTTATATTGCATACGTTAAGTCCATTTGGCTATAACAACTGTATTTGTGGCATCATATGACATTATTGAGTGACCATTGACCCCCTGGGATGCCCTCTAATCGAGAAAGTTCTCCAACGGATGGTTGTAAGCCATGGTTGTGATTATTATTGCACAAATATGTATCACCGACGATAGTACTTTCACTGGCAAAGTCCACCAGCAGATAGTTGCAGGCCATGGTTGTTGAGATTATTATTCTACAAATCTGTGTCACGGATTGAACGGCAAGGTCTTAGGTCTTCGTTGTCATACTTGTTCATGCATCTCACGTTCGAGCGATTATTTAGGTGAAAGCATAAGCAAAATGAAAATTTTCATGCTTCATCTATCCCTTTTATTTTCCAAGTCTAGAATCGTTCTGTGAGGCCCAGTTCTTATTGGGCAGGATTTGGGCTGAAGTCGGTGGCCCCTGCCGACTTCAGTTCAAATTCTTTAAGGTTCGGAAGTTCGGATTTTCCGGCGGGGAATCCGGAGAAATCCGATGACGTCGCCGGAGGTGGGGGGGCGATAAGGGTTACGGGAAAAAGAACACGGACCCCGGAACTTAGGAACGAAGGAAAACGGGAGGAAAAAAAAAAAAAAAAAACCCTAGAGTTTGGAGAGCCCGGTGCGATGAACCATGGCGAGGTCGGCTGATCCGGAGGCGGCGGAGGAGATCTGGGGGACGCTGGAGGAACTCCTCCTCGCTTTCGCCGTGAGTCGGCATGGGACACGGAGCTGGGACTCCGTGGCCACGGAGGTCCGGACCCGGAGCCCTCCGCCAACCGCTTCCTCTTCACGCCGGAGGGTTGTAGGAAACGGTACCGCAAACTCCAGTGCTACTTCTCCGCCATCGATGGGCAGATCGGCGTCGGGGGAGACGACGGCGATGGGTGCGGCCGGCCGGGGATGGAGATCCCCTGGCTGGAGGAGCTTTGGAAGCTTCGAGCTGCAGAGCTCCATCGCGAGGTTCAGCGCCACGATGTTTCCATTGTTTCCTTGCAAAAAAAAAAAAAAAAAGAAAGAAGCTGAAAAAGCTAAACGAGGGGTGCGAAAGAAGTCTCCGAGAGAGGGACAGCGAACCAAATCTCAGGTGAAGATTCCAGCCGTTCGTCCAAATCGACCAATTAGAAAGAGGAGGCGAAACTCGCCACAGGACTCGGGGAAACGGAGGCGGTGCCCGAGGCCGAGGACCGGATAGCCAATCCGGCGGCCGGCGTAGACGCGAAGTCTTCCGGGGAGGCGTCCTGCAACGGGAGCTCCGAGACGATATCAAAGGCCGGGGCCGAGACCAACCTGGCACGTCGGCCGGGTCTGGGCGAGTCGGTAGCCGAGTCGAAGGGAGACATCATGGTGAACGGGGCCTTCTTCGTGCCGTCGGGGGTGGGGTTGCAGGCCACCTATGCCAAGGCGGAGAGCCTTGATCCGAAGTCGGCCGTGCTCATCGACCATCTAACCATGTACGCCGACATCTTCGGTGGGCCCAGGGATAACGATGTGGAGTCAGGCTTTTCTGGAATCAACAATGGAGGGACCACCGGCTCCACAACTTACAGCGGAGGAGGATACGGATCCCTAGGGATGGTGTTTCAGAGCGGATCGTCGTTGTCTCTGGGAGATCGGGTCTAGGGAATTGAACTGCATGTTGTTGGTGAATGCTCTTGGGTAAGTTATCTTGATCTCTGATATGTATGCCAATATATGTATATAACTTAATAGATATATGCATTTGATTGCGTTGGATTGCATGCATCATGTTGGTGTGGGTGCTGTGTTGGCGTGAGTACATTATGTTGGTGTGGGTACATTGTGAGATTGTCTTGGATTACGTGCATGGTGTTGATGTGGATGCATTGTATTGGTGTGAGTGCTCTCTAGTCTGACTATGATCATACGAGAACCTAGTCTCCTTTTGGGCCTCCAGCAGGGCTATTGCTGGCACATGACCGTTGAGCGGTATGTGACACAGGAGCTAGATGTCTTATTTTAGCCATGCGTGGCGGGCACATGCAGAGGATGCATGTTTCTCGTATGATACTCAGAGCTAGTTTTCCTTTTGGGCCTCCAGCAGGGCTATTGCTGGCACATGACTGTTGAGCAGTATGTGACACAGGATCTAGTCTCTTTCGGGGCGAGCCATGGGCCGATCGTGGCCATAGTCTGAGGGATTAGGAGAGTTAAGTAAATTGTTGGCCAACCATAGTCGTATCGGGTCTATGTCGGTCGCGTTAAGTGTACATATTTGTATCAGGTCGTGGGTTATATTATTATATTGCTGGATATCTTGTTGTATGAAGTGTCATGTTTGTTGTTATTAGTGGCATATTGGTGTATGTATATTGGAGATGTTGATAACTTACTGAGCCTGTGTAGCTCACCCCTATTTTTCTATATTTTTGTTTCAGATATCGAAGATCATTTGGGCTTTGGGACCAGTCAGTGAGGAGCTAGGATTTAGATGTTAATCCCTGAGTTTATATTTTATTTGTATTTTATTTTATGTTAATCATTATGGAAAGTTGTTCCCTATCATTATTTGGATGTTGAATTGAAAGTTAGGCCTGGCATGATCTCTAGGGGATACCTAGGATTGTGCGGCCGGTCACGTAGCCGATCCTTGATCTGGATTCGGGTCGTGACACGTTCCTAGTTGCACTAGTGTCCTTCCATCATGGTGGCTGACCGGTGATCGCATAAGGGCTTGAATTGGTTTCATCACCGGTTGGGTTGTCCATAGGTGGTTTGTCCTACTTTTGAAACTCGAGGCCTCAGCCCAGCCCAGCCCAGCCCAGACGAGCCGAGCCTCAAACTCGCCCAAGGAAATCACCCGGAGAATGACTTGAAAGTCGTTAATTTTTTAGCTGGGCTGGGCTCACTATATTTTGTTAGCTTGGGTAGTTCTTCGTATACCGGGGAGCGACGTAGAAAATCCAATATGGTGTGCACCATGTTTCTCGATTGGGCCGCATTGCACATATGGCGTGATGGGATTTCCTTCCCTCTTGTATCAAATCATGCATATAAAATACTAAACAATAGAGGTACGTATGGCTGGTTAGAACTGATCTAAATTTTAAAAAATCTGTAGGACAAAAATGCTCTCTCTTCAAAAATGAATTATTTTTTTTATTTTCTATTGGTGCCAAAACATTAGACAGGCTTTTATTTTTAATATTAATATAGAAAAATATATATCTATGTATATATTTATATAATTTTAAAAATATTTAAAAATTATTTTTATGGTATATGTGGCAAAATAAAGTTTGTGTAATAAATTAATTGTAAATAGAATAAAATAGAGTTAGAAAATCTGGCCTAGGAGACGGATAGATCCACTGCCCTAAAGAAGATTTGGCCTCATTTTCATATGAAAACTAATGGGCCACACGCTCTCCTCTAAGGTACAATCTGGAAGCCAAAACTTCAATGCCCATCGAAGGCATGATCTTGAACGGACGCCGATCAGCTCGTCTTCGGTCCAAAAAAATTAAAATAAAAAAATACAAGAAATTAGAACAGAGGAATATAGAGAGGGAGAACTTAAATTCATTTTTGAGATACTTTGTAGGACTGGGATAGAGGCCTATTTATAGGCTCAAAATCTCAGATGAAATCCCCAAAACACTCTCAAACTAGCTGTTATAAAATTAAATTCAAAATTTATTAAAAATTAACCGTTATAATATTATATGAGAAATAAATAAAATAGCCATTAAATCATTAAATTTTGAAATAAAGAAATAATAAAATGGAATAATAAAAGGAAAGAAAATGGAAAAACTTTTGGGGGTTATTTTATTTTTCTTTTTAACATACAGTAACGTGAACAATCCCCCTCAAAAATAAAATAAAAAAAAGAAGATAAAAGTTTAATATTATTAAACTCAGTAAATAATATAAAATTTTTGGACTTTTACTGTGCTTAGTACAAGTACCTTCTAGGTTTGAACTTGTATTTAGTATAAAATACACACAGTATGAAGATGAGCTGATCATAATGCAGGGTAGCGATATCTAGGCCATGTGCTTGCCTTGATTTTCATGAGAATTACTAGGGACCCACCTGGATCTCATAGTTATGGCCTTATGACTACTCTCACTAAGATAAATCCTCTAGAGGTATGTGCGACAAAATCGTACCTCGCTGAACTCACATCCTTAAATCTATTAAGAGCTATGCTCAACCTAACCGTTACAATAGAGCACCACACCATAGGGATGGAGTGGAGATAGACTCCTAAAAATGGTGCTCCCAGACTTCACCTCAGAGATCATTTTCCTTTGAACCTTAACCATGGGGTTGCCATAATGGAAGGGGTCCACTCTGGTAACTAATATATGAGCTTAAGCCCCATCTCCCTCGATGTCTCAGATACCGTAGCCTTTGCAAGGCCTTTGATCAAAAAACTTGGCCAACAGTAAATAATACTCTACAAAGATTACTGTCAATTATATATCTATGCAATTCATATCCCTAACTATTGAACCAATAAAAATTATGCAAGTATAATATAGTGTAACAATTGTTTCATATAATATAGGGCCACATGTTTATATTATTTGTAGATCATAAATTTGATCAAGAAAATATTGATCAATCATAATGGCAATTATAAGGGTTCCTGCTAATATATGTTGACAAAAATTAAATATATACATTGTAAATAATAAGTATAATTGAGTCATAGCTACCATTATTTGACATTGCCATTATTTCATCATATAAATGTTAACTTTGAATAATAAAATCATCAAATATATGATTCAAGAAAACATAGCACTATTTTGTTTCTATGCTAGTAATGATTATTCTATTGTAAAAATGTTCAACTATAAAAGCAACTTTTCTACTTTACCCTTTCTTAGCCTCATGACTCATTAATAGTTATGACTTTCACTAATATGTCGTTTAACAGGATAGTTAAGAATTAGATTACCATATTGAAGTGGCCCTTGATAGGAACTGAGAATTTTGATTCAATTGGCAATAGTTCTTGCCAAGGCTTCATGCATCGGTTTGTATCAGTTGTCATATTGAGCTTGTGCTGAACTGGATATTGATTGATGCTTGATATTCCATGTGTCATGCCCTCTATATTTGTAGTGTATGGACATAGGTTGATTGTTTTTGCTTGTACTTATGGTTCAAACTTTGGAGGTCCATGGTTTGTTTATGATTAAAAGAAATTATCAAAGAAAAATGATTATCCCAAGATATACCGAGCAAGTTGAGACCAATATCTATCAATGACAACTTCATTCATCAATTTTAAGCAAGCACATTACCCAATAGCCCAATATTATCTTTACAATGAAAATTAAATATTAAGTCTCTAGAGGCTAGCAACAAAAAGGAAAGAAATCCCAAACCCCTTTTATGCAATAGCTATTAATAACATTCATATCTCACAATATAGGGATGGATATCAAGATGATCACTCGAACCAGAGAACGAAGTAACTTCTGACATGGTCAGACCAAAAGATCTCAACTTAAGGACTCAAGGACTCATTCGTATGCAGTACATACTATCATTATAACACAAAACAAATTCTTAAAAGCTAAATTTTACAAATATGATGAAAAGAAATTATGTTTATTATCTAGTTGAATGATGCTAGTTTTAGCACACACTCAGGTACCAGATTGTATATCACTACAGTAAATTATAACTTGTGATGTTCGTCAAATAACACAGAGATTGTTCGTTGGTATTAAAAAAAAATGTGCAAGGTGTCAGATTCTCTCAACCATGATATGCTTGTTTCATCCCCTAAGAACTCCATCCCTCTCATTTTTTCTTTCTAGTAAAACTTCACTACTCTAGCAAAACAATCCATCATGTTTCAGTTTTGTAGCTACATGCAAATTTGGTAAGATTACCTAAATCCCTGAAGAAATTGCACCATCATTTTCTATGCCTAAGAAATGGCCTTTCTAAACAAACTTATGGTCCTTTCTCTCACGTCTACAAGAACAATTTCAGATATTTATTAAAGCAATCGACACAATCATGTAACACAGAAATAGAAATTATATATGGAACCAGTGATATATGCTTCATCACCTCCATCATAATCATCATGATATTAGATTTATCATCACTCTTGTTATCATTATTATCATCACTATTATCATGAGATGATCCAGGCAATCCAATATCTAAAGACTCAGCTGTCTCACTATCATCATTTCAAGCTCGCACATCATCAATTACTAATATTAGATCAATTATTGTCTTTATTTTTATTTGAACTTTTTATATCTATCTTCAATTGTAGCTCTTTGGCTTCCTCTCAGTTGGCTTACCCTACCTCTATTACTGGTCCCAATCCTTAGCTATCTTTGGAGACTCGTGTTTGATATCTAAATTTAAACATTTGACGATCAAACCATTGATTAGAATCTTCAAATCGCCTACTGCTTGATCCACCATTATCTCCAGTAATATCTTGCATTTCGCTCCAAATGAAAGATAAATGAGAGGTTGCCCATCGATCTACATCCCGTACCCCAGTCTCATATGCTATTGTTTTGCATGGTCGAGGAGGATCTCCTAGTTTATTCAACACCGGTGGATCCTATACTTCTTGATCTATAACCCAGCTCAATATAGGATCCTCCTTATCAAGAATAAAGTCCTCCTCGAATGAATCATCTTGCTTAGACTCTTTTCTCTCATTGACATACTTAAGCTTCAACCTCATTATAGTGAACAAAGACTAGATCTCTCAATCTTTATGAAGTTAGATAATTTTTTATTTTTATATAGATTAAGATAAATACACTCTAATTGTGCTCACATTTACTTGCTAAGATAATCTATGATAGGATCCAAATAGTAATCTTTCTTAGATTTGGTATAGATGTATCTCATTGAACTGACCACTCTCCTGTATTGAAATAATATATATATTATTAATCTTAAGTCCTCAGGTATATATAGATATAAAGATAATAAAAAATAATTTCTTATTTATACCTGGTGATATATTAGATATGAATCTATATGCTCCTTGTTCTCCAAAGCTTTCTTTCTTTTTTCGAAAATTTTTTTCATGTCAAATCAATTAGACTTTTCATTAAAAGTCATCTAAATTAATAATTTAATATACTTCAAAAATATATCAACCTTTTTATTATGATAGATATCTACTCTTTTATTATCTGACCTATAGCTTCTACAGTCAAGTTCAAATCACTTTCTAGTCTATACATGACATTTCTCAAGACCATCAGAAACTTTTCATCTAAGATAATATTATGATTATACTAATATGTAGGATTTAAATAATAGGCTGCATGAAAAATAAGAATCATATTAATTAAAAGCAAAGACATCATAGCTTATTCAATAAAGAATAAATGATAGTTGAGCTTCAAACAAGTTTATCTACCAAGTGCAATTCCTTTTCTATTTGAATATCCTATCTGTCCTCAATAATATGCAAATATGGTACTGCTTTCTTCTATCCTACTACTTGTATGATCTTTTTTTGCAAGCAGATATCTTGAAATATACATAGCACATCTAAGAAAATTTCTCAGTAGCTACTATGTGCAGTACTATATCAAAAGTTTTACTATCTTAACCATCTTAGAACATATGTTCTAAAAATTATTACTCAATATAATGCATCAATATGTCGTCCATCATTAGTCCTTGCATATTTAAAAGCCCTCCATTCATCAAAAATTATCATATCCCTTAAACCAAGCTTATCAAGAATATTCTTCAATGCTCTATAATTAATTGCAAATCTTGCCAACTCTAGTCTAAGCAGCTCTTCTTGTATATGTTTTCTCATAAGAACAAGTATTCAGGTATGATTGTAGTATATTTTAATAATGTTTGTCATATTTTACTATAGATTTTATCTTGGATAGCTATCCGATATCCTTCATCAGGTCTATACAATGTACTATGAGCAAGGTTAATATTTGGTACCATAGGTGAAGATTTGCATGAGCAAAAGCTTTTAGATGTTAATGGTAGCATGCGATTGGTTATGCATGGGATTATATATGTTAATCTTGTGTAAGCCCTAAAGCCCATAATCTTACACACGTAGACACAAATTTTAACATTGCATGAGAAGATCATTTAGTGAAAGCAAGGGGAATTTCCAATCCCTTCTTTGAGTGCCATTTTATGCTTAGCTTGTATGCAATTAATATTTTATGTGCGCTCTCGCCTCGCAAAGGATAAGATAAGAAACAAAATGACACCAAATTAAATTAGACTGCAATTGCCACACAAATGGACCTTAATTACCCGAAAGATCTGTTAGGCGTGGAGCCTTACCCAACACCCAGTAGCCCAGCCCAATTAAAAAAAAAAAAAAGGATTGGACTGGCCGGATTGGGCCAGGCCAGGCCCGACCCATGCGCATGGCCCAAGCGCGCGCAGGCGGGCGAGCGGAGCCCAAGCCCAGGCCCGGCACAGGCGCGCACATGCGCGGGCTGGCGCACAGGCGCTGGCGGACGCACGTAGGCGGGCGCGAGGCACGCGCGGGCACGAGGCACGCGCGGGCGAGCGCACCGGCCCAGACCCAGCGCGCGGGCACGCGAAGCACAGCCCAGGCCCACGTGCAGCGCACGCGGGTGCGCGTGGGCCCGGCCCTGGCGACAATGGCTGACCCTTGGGTGTTTCCAACGTTTCCCACGCGGTTTCCCATGCATTTCACACGGTGTTTGAGTGGTCCACGAGATTTCTTTTGATCTAGATCGTTCGATGGTACGATCGGATGGCTGAGATGAATCTGACCTCTTTTAGGCTTAATCTGGCATTGTTTTTAGCATGATCTGGGCTTTTGATCTTTGATCGGACGGCTGGAGTTATTTTTTGGATATTTTAAGTCTTCTGGAGTTGGTTTCTTCTCCTGTTCGGCTCTTTAAAAGCCATAGGAGGCCTGTGAGCAAAAGATTGATGCAATTGGATGCAGAGGACACAGAGAGTAGCCCTGAAGACTTTTTTCAAGAGAGAAAAAAAGGCAGAGAAAAAGAGAGAAAGAGAGAAAACTGAGGAGGCAAGAGATCTTCCACCAAGAAATTATTTCCAGGTGAGAGATATTTTTTGGGATAATTTATTTTTTGTTTTCTTCTTTTCTTCTCTTGTTTGAGGGTTGAGGTGAGCATCCTGTAAACTTCCTGTAAATCTTTTATAGTGGAGATTTGTTCTTGTGCGGCCGTGGACGTAGGAGCAGGAGTCTCCGAACCATGTAATCCCTTGTGTTTGCTTGTGTTATGATTTATTTTTGCCATGTTTCCTTTCTTTCCTTGTGAATTTTATATTCCACTGTGATATGTTCCGCAACAACTGGTATCAGAGCACCAGGTTTCAGTGGGAACAATGGCAGAAGACGAAGAAAAAGTTAAGATCGACAGGTTTGATGGAAAGAACTTCGACTTCTGGAAGATGCAGATAAAAGATTATTTGTATCATAAGAAGCTTCACCAACCCCTGTTGGGTGTAAAACCTGCTGATGTGTAGCAAAATAACTGGGATTTGCTGGACCGCCAGGTTTTGGGAGTTATCCGGCTGACGTTGGCCAAGAATGTCGCGTTCAATGTCCTGGAGGAGAAGACGACAGCAGATTTGATGAAGGCTCTGTGTGACATGTATGAGAAGCCTTCGGCCTCCAATAAAGTTTATCTTATGCGTCGTCTATTTAAACTCAAGATGAGAGAAGGTGTGTCTGTCACGGATCATATCAATGAATTTAATTTGATTACCAGTCAGTTAAGTTATGTTGACATCAGTTTTGAGGATGAAGTCCATGCTTTGATCCTCTTATCATCTTTGCCCGAGAGTTGGGGTGCGACTGTGATAGCTGTTAGCAGTTCCTACGGATCAAACAAGTTAAAATTTGAAGAGATCTAGAACCTGATTCTCAGTGAAGATATTAGGAGAAAAGAAGCCAGTGGGAGCTCTAGATTTGCCTTGACAACCCAAGAAGGCAGAGGGAGGACTGCACAGCGTAGCAACAACCGCGAGAGATCCAAATCCAAGTAGAGGAGCCAATCAAGACCTAAGGGTGATGGCTGTTGGCACTACGGTAAGAAGGGGCATACCAGGAAAAACTGCTGGGTAAGAAAGAATAAAGGACAGAAGGAAGAGTCAGTCAATGCAGCGACCAAGAGTACTGAAGATGCTTTGTTTCTCAGTGCGGACAGTCCGATGGAGTCATGGATCCTAGACTCTGGTGCTTCATTTCACTCTACCTCATAGATGGAATGCATGAGAAATTATACAGATGGTAATTTCGAAAAGGTTTATCTGGCAGATGATGAGCCTTTGGACATCATGGAGAGAGGTGATATTCATATCAAGATGTCGAATCAATCGATATGAAAGCTAAAGAATGTCAGACATGTCCTTGGTTTAAAGAGAAACTTGATCTCAGTCGGGCAACTGGACTCGGACGGTTATGTCATAACTTTTGTTGGCGGCTCCTAGAAGATCGTCAAGGGTGCTATGGTGATAGCACGTGGGAGCAAGTTGGGCACCCTCTATATGACTGGTAACATGAAAGACGCAGTGGCTTTGGCACAAGCAGACTCGGAGTTGTGGCACTACCGTCTGGGTCACATAGGGCAAAAAGGAATGCAAGTATTACAGAAGAAGGGCAAGCTAGCTGGTTTGAAGATGACGGATGTTGGTTTCTACGAGCATTGTGTTCTTGGAAAGCAGAAGAGAGTCAGCTTCATCAAGACAGGCAGAGTACCAAGATTGAAAAAGTGGAGCTAGTTCGCACCGATGTGTGGGGTCCCTCTCCAGTGGCATCCCTTGGAGGCTCAAGTTATTATGTGACATTAATTGACGATTCCACTAGGAAATATGGGTTTATTTTCTGCAGAATAAATCTAATGTATTCGACACTTTCATAAAGTGAAAAAATTTAGTGAAAAATGAGTCTGGATAAAAGATCAAGTGCCTAAGGTCAGATAATGGAGGTGAGTATAATAGTATTGAGTTCAAGAAGTTCTGCACAGCTAATGGGATCAAGATGGAGAAGACTATCCCATGTACGCCACAACAAAATGGGATAGCTGAGCGCATGAACCGTACCCTGAAGAGAGAGCGAGGAGCATGAGGCTCCATGCTGGATTGCCCAAGATGTTTTGGGCTGAGGTAGTTAGCACTGCTACCTACCTGATTAATAGAGGTCCCTCCATCCCTCTTAATTGTAAGATCCCTGAAGAAGAGTGGAAAGGTAAATCAGCAAATTTATCTCACCTGAAGGTCTTCGGCTGTGTCTCCTATGTTCATGTCAACGCTGAGAAGAGAGACAAGCTAGATGCAAAGTCGAAGAAGTGCTTCTTCATTGGTTATGGCACTGATGATTTTGGTTATAAGCTCTGGAGCGAGGAGGACAGGAAAATCATCAGGAGTAAGGACGTGATGTTCAATGAGAAAAGCCTGTACAAGGATCGAGGTATTCCAGATAGAGCAGAAGAGGCAGACAAGGATAAAAAGTAAGTAGAGTTGGAAGAGATCACTGAGGAGGACATTGCCGAGGAAGCAAGAGTTCCTGAGCCTGAGCCAGAGACACCTCAATTGAGAAGATTTACAAGGACCCCAAAACCACATGTAAGGTACTCACCCTCGTTACATTACCTGCTGTTGATAGATGGAGGGGAGCCAGGGTGCTTTGATGAGGCCATGGAGAGCAAAGATTCGGTCAAGTGGGAGCTGGCGATGAAGGATGAGATGCAATCCTTGATAAAGAACAAGACGTGGGAGCTCAGTACACTACCGAATGGAAAGAAAGTACTGCATAATAAATGGGTCTACAAGATCAAAGAGGAACCCGAGGCAGTAAGAGGTACAAGGCGAGGATGGTCGTGAAAGGATTCCAACAGAAAGAGGGTATAGATTATACCGAGATTTTTTCTCCTGTTGTCAAGCTTTCTATGATTCGAGTTGTTCTGAGCATTGTAGCTGTGGAGGACCTACACCTAGAGTAACTGGATGTTACTGCTGCCTTTCTGCATGGTGAGATAGATGAAGACATTTACATGCAGCAGCCTGTTGGCTTCGAGGTCCCTGATAAAGAAGATCAAGTATGCAAGCTGAGAAAAAGCTTGTATGGTTTAAAACAAGCCCCCAGGTTATGGTACAAGAAGTTTGATGGATTCATGATCAACAATGATTTTGCTAGATGCCAGGAGGATCATTGCTGTTATTTCAAGATATTCGAAGACAGTTTCATGATATTACTCTTGTATGTTGATGATATGTTAATTACTGGGCTAGACATGCAAGAGATTAAAAGATGGAAGCGAGAGCTGTCTAGAGAATTTGCAATGAAAAATATGGACGCAGCAAAGCAGATACTTGGGTTGAGGATAGAAAGAGACAGAGCAGCGGGCATACTTAAGTTGATTCAGAGTAGCTATATTGAAAAGGTATTGGATAGATTTAACATGTTAGATGCAAAGCCGGTGAAGACACATTTGGCCGCACATTTCAAGCTTTCGAAGGAACAGTCACCCAAGGTTAATGATGAGCTGAAGACAATGGCCAGGGTTCCGTATACTTCAGCTGTTGGCAGTTTGATGTACGTGATGGTTTGCACGAGACCGGATATTGCATATGCAGTGGGAGCTGTGAGCAGGTATATGGCAAATCCGGACAAGCAATACTGGGAAGCTATCAAATGGATCCTGCGATATCTTAAAGGTACCAAGGATGTCGGCCTATGCTACAGGAGGGGCAGTTTGACTTTACAGGGATATGTGGATGCAGACCTGGGTGGCGATGCCGACACGAGGAGGAGCACGATTGGGTATGTGTATACCATTGACGGGACAGCGGTGAGCTGGATCTCGCAACTGCAGAAGATCATGGCTCTTTCTACCACCGAGGCAGAGTATGTGGCAATCACTGAAGCTAGCAAGGAGATGATCTGGCTGCAGAATTTACTGAAAGAGCTTGGTAGAGAGTAGAGCTGCAGTGTAATGTTCTGTGACAATCAGAGTGCTATTCATCTTACAAAGAATCCGATGTTCCATGCGAAAACGAAGCATATATAGCTGAAATATCATTTCATCAGGGTATTGTTTGAAGATGGATGTTTGTCACTGAAAAAAATTCATAGCTCAAATAATTTAGCAAATATGCTGACAGAGGTGGCCACGGAGAAGAGTAAGGAGGAGGAGAAGGGGGTGGTGGGGGTGTTGTATTTTTAAGTCCTGAGTGAAAAGTCCTATCAAATTTTTCCCACCTCGTTACCCAACGAACTGATAGAAAAGAAAATATTAATGTTAGCAAATTTATGTTTCGAGAAGTTGGGGAAGTCACCACCTGCCCTTTAATTTGCTGTTGTTAACAATTATTTGCTTGTGATTTAAGCTATGATGTGACTTTATTTAGACTAGATAGGTTATGCAGACGTGACATTTCATGGAGATGCACTGGCGTGTGAGAAGCCCAAATAAATACGCAAATCTTCTTACCTCCCATGCGACTCCCGCTCTTTCCTGGCATGCAATCTTATGGTCTATTAGAAAAGGCTAGCCTGTACAACTTGCTATAATATGTCAAGTATTCGCTGAGACGACGCAGAGTAGCACCATCACTAATATACAAATTACGAAGAAAAACCTTAACTGGCATCCAAAACTCTAAAGTTCCACATAAAGCCAGCAACAAATGTAGGGTTATTTTTACACCACTGAGTGCAGAAAAAGAGTGATCTCCACGTTCAAAACAAAAACACAAAAAAAAAACACAAAAACGACTGAAAATTTAGAAAGTTCTCCAAAGCATTGTCACTTCTAGAGACATAGCTTTGCACAAGTTAAATGGCGCACTGATTGTCTCTTCTTTCTAACCGAGTGCCATCAAGTAGTCATGGATTAAGGATCATGTGTCCACACTTGCATTTCCAGCTCAAAGGCTTGTAGTTGGAGCTGTCGTCACCTCTCGAAGTGATTTCTCTGGAGGAATACCCAACGCTATTATTTTCTTGTGGTACTGCAGGTACTTGAACTGGTTCACAATGGCCACAGGAGAGACACCTTCTCTCACATCTTGGTGGCATCGATCCAATAAGGGTTCCCAGCATCGCCATCTCCTGGCTTTTTTCCTCCTAAATCCCAGTTCAATATCAAACTTACGAGCTAAAGCTAAAATTTCTCATCAAAAACAAGAACAAGGGATACTGCATTTATAAAAATATCACCTCGATGACCTCCATAAGATGAAATAATGGTCTACCTGCAGGTGCCAAAGCTTCAGACTTTTATGGTAAAGGAAGTTTTGAAAAAAAAACACATTTGGTGAGAAATTAGGCTACCTTGAGCTGAGTATCTGGCCTGAGTGCAGATCAGTAGGACTAATGAGAAAAAAAGATGTGCTTGTCTCGGCGTTCTAGTGATGCATGGATGAATTCCCATTAGAGATGAGTGGATGACTGAAAGAAACGAAGAGGAAAGAGACGGTTATATGAAAAGAGTGAAAGCTATGAGTCTTCAATAAGTGTGGTGTTGGTGTGTGTGTGTGTGAGAGAGAGAGAGAGAGCGCGCGAGCGCCAGCAAGATTAAAAAGATGATTGCTTGTGGCGTACAAGGGCAAATAGATATCTGGAAAGGGAATGCTGTGGAGCCAGTGTTGAATGCATTTATAACCATAGAAAGCTCTGCCATTGACTTGGCAGTCAGTTCAGTCGCAGAGAGAGAGTGTGTGTGAGAGAGAGAACACAACAGCAAAGGTTACAAGAAAGCAACGGACCTAAAATTTCAGAAGCACAGAAGCACATCAACAGCATAGATTGATGAGCCTCTCCACGCACTAAAATATTAGAGAAAATAATCAGCAGGAGCTCAGATATGAATCTGTGACATGTGATGTTAGCACAAGAAATTTGTGGAGAGAGAGAGAGAGAGAGAGAGAGAGAGAGAGAGAGAGAGAGAGAGAGAGATCACCATATGGTCGGAGAGACGGAAAGGGTGATAGACGGCTCAATAGACGCATAGGGTTTGCTGTGGGGTGATTCCTTCCACGAACAGACATTGAGATAACTACTACTGCGTGATAACCCTTTTCCATCTCTACTGTTAATATCCTGCCATTCTTATATATTTTCTCGAGAACGTATGGGGGTGTTCACTTGGGGTGGTCACATTTTGAGCAGTCCCATTTGTAGCTTTTCTCGAGCAGTCCCACTTCAACACGCCAACATCTTCTCTTCTTCAGAATAAAGAAGGGATGGAGCAGTCCGTGCTCACACTACGACATTGAACTTGTTGCCTGGTGGAGTCACCATCAGAGTTGTGGGTGTTCCGTACCTTACAGAGTAGTGATGTAACATCGAGAAGTTAATGACTTGATGGAAATCCAAAGATTGTTAAGTTCTAGAAATTTGTAGTAGTTAGTATCCCATCGTTAGAAACTCCTTATCATGTAAAAAGAGCCTTCATACTTTCCTCAACAAATGATGGAAATCAACAAAAATAAACTTAGATTAAAGTATCAACAAAAATAAACTTAGATTATAGTTGCTATCTTCTCTCTCTCTCTCTCTGTCATGTCTGTGTGGTTCTGGGCTTCTGGCTGGTTGTTATCTTGGGTTCTCTTGGAAGGGAAACTGCCACTAGGGAAGGAAAGGTGGCAGCGCTCCTTGAGATACTGGCACACGCAATGCCTTAGGAAATAAGGTGTGGGTAAAAGGTGTAGGGCTCTGTGTCCCTGTGAGCTCCGAATATCGGACCGATAGATGTTGTGGATTCAAAACTGGTGTCGGTATTCGGTGATTACAATCTTGGAATTTTTGTGAGACTCCTGGTAATTAACATTCGTCCACACCATTTCTGCTTGAGAGTTGACACAATCTGGAGCACACGTTAAAATGTTTCATATATTGGTTGATGAATCAGGGACACATTTACTAATCAAATAATTTGTGAACATGGAACATGCCACATTGTGTTAAACATAACAGCCATCAATTAATCATATCCAGATAAATCAGCCGAGCCTTTTGCAGACTGGCCAGGTGTGCCCTTTTCCCTTTTCTTTTGTCTTGTTTTCTTTGATGTCCGTTTCTTCCCTTCTACCTATTTCATGTCTATGTGGTGGTCCGTCCTACAGTTTTGCACGAGAAAGTTTCTACTAATACAGTGAAGAACGAAGTTAAAATTCTAAATCAAACCCTTATTTAAGGGTTTCTGGCTTAATGGATCTCTTGCTGCTACTGGCTAATCCGTGGTGCGATCAACACGAAGATACCAATTTTCCATGGTCTAAAACTCTATGAGATTCAATGAAGTATTTAGAGAGAGTTTAGGATGGAGGATTGATTTTTCTTTTTTTCCTGGAACCCATCTTAAATGGCCTTGCAGTTTTTTTTTTCTTTTAAAATGGGGTTGGGTGGTTATTAAAGGTAACCACGCAAAGCAGCCATTCTAGCCCCCCAAACTGCCTTGTAAGCCATAACCGCCAGCATAAGATAATGAAGTTTTCCCAACAATTTTTTTCCGACATCAGAGAAAAAAAAGTATCGTGAAGTCCTGCTAGCCAAAAAAAATGTCGAAAAATAACGATGCTTAAAAACATCATGAAATTAGAGATAGGATATGCTGACTTTTTTTCAAACATAGGCAAAAACAGTATTTATCTGTTGGCGTGGAGTTCCTGAATCGGCCGGTCGGAGCCGCTGCACCGCAGAACCGCTCCCTGGTTCACCTACAAAACAGGTCCCTTGCCGGAGTTGTTCCGGCGGGGGACACTCCGATGTCTAAGTCAGTGGTGGATCTCAGCCATAGAATGGAAAAGGATGTCGTGAGTATGAGAGGAGAAGCTCTTAGAGTCTATGTAAGTATATATCAGCATACCTCCCGAGCTATCCTTCTTACCATTATTTAAAAGAAGGCTTCCGGCCTGCGGCCCGCTCTTTTTCTAGTGATCATGGGGAGTCAATTTTTTTCATGATTGGCGATTGTAGTTTGTCACTGAGCGATTCCGGTCAGACCGGAGGCGTGACAGCGGGAGTTGCGCGCCATGATCGTGGCATGAAGAGTGTCGATTGTAACCATTGGTTACAGTTGCCTTTCTGGACCAGATTGTGGTCCAATCTTCGGGTTTTCCCTTGCGTGGGCCGAAGGCTTGGTATTTTCCCCGAGGCCGGAGATTGTGTCTATGGCAGGGACCGAAGAGCATATCTTCGAAAGTCAATGTGAAACTTGGTCTTCGGTTAAGGCCGAAGACGTTATCCGAAGGACTGGCCTTCGGATGTTGTAGTCCGGTGAGAAGCAGTGAGCTGCCTGCAGTTGATCTGGCCTTTTTCCTGGCCCGAAGTCCATGGTCCGGAGAAAAGGGCTTCGACCAGTTGAACCGGAGTTCGGTTCGTAGCTAAACCAGGATATCCCAACAGTTGCCCCCCTACTCTCAGTTTTCGAAGCGGAGATTTGCCTCGAGAAGTGAGAGTATTAGTGCTTTGTCGTTTTTCTCCCAGGAGATAGTGTAGTGGATGATTACGGGATCTCTGATTGGACTGTCCATCATGATCTGGGGATCAAATGGTAGACAGCTGTCACTCCTGGGTTGGGGAAGAGGAAAAAAGTGGGCGACCCTGGGGCCGTCTTTTCTTTTCCCGTTGCACGATGGTTAAGCCAATCTGTTGATTGGGATTTGGATGGTTGCGGCCGCTTTTCCCTGTCCGTTGGATGATGGGTGCGCCTCATCCTGGCGGTTAGTTGGATGATGGGTGCGCCAATCCTGTCACACGGGCGACCCGGGTTCGATCCCCGACAATGACGTCAAAAATCTGATGCGTGTCGTAATGCACCGATTTAGAACCTTAATTCCACTACTCTAAAGGGTAGAATAGCGGAAGTAAGGGTCGATCCCACAGAGACTTTGGGGTTATCTTGAAAAAAGATTTTCTTTTGATTTAAAATAAACTAAAACTAATGCAAGAAATAGATGCAAATAATAAATTTATGAAAATAATTCAGATATGACCTATCTCAAGAGTACGGCCCGTACCCGTGGATCACGGCCCGTCCCTTAGGTATAGGTCAGTCAAAATTAATTCACTTCGACTTACCTTAAACGCTAATCCAACATGACTCCAGCATTACTTCAAAATAAAAATAAGCAATCATGGATTAATATAAAGCAAATAAATATTTATTGCATAAAAAATTGGGGTACAGAGAAAATAAAAGAAAAGTAAGGGAACAAGGGTCCCTTTCTCCCTTTTTTATCCGACTCTGACTCTCTGTATCAGCAACAGGAACTGGAACTACGGACAACAAGTGGAACCTCCCCCAAAAATTCCTCTCTCAAAAGAGAATCACTGAGGTATTTATAGATGAAAAATACCGTGTCGGGTCCGTGTGGGAAGCGCGGTGATTTTCTCATCTCAATCTAATTTTCAAACTCTGCGCTATCTCCTTATCTGTTTTTTTACGATAATCTCCATCTCAAAAATCAAACTCAAAAATTCTATCGCACAATCCCGCGTCCATCCAGCGTCGTCCGACATCTTTTCTCGTTCTGATGCTTCCTTGGACATCCCAGTCTGAACAGTAGGGACGGTGATAAGCAGCTCCAGGAGCTTGGAAATGGAGGTGACGGCTGGACGAAGACGGCTTCGAAGGCAACAGGCCGTGGAGAGCTGGACGGCGATGCCGTGGGCGGTGATGCGGAAGAGGAGGCAGCAGCAGGTTGGGCGGACAACGGGGTCGGAACGGACACGGCAACAGGTTGGCTTGCGACGAACAGTGGCTGCAGGTTGGCGGAAGGGAACGGCGACTCCGGCTGGGCAACGGTGGCTGCGGCTGGACGGACGGCGGCAGGGGCGGCGGTGGCTGCAGCTGGACGGACGGCGGCAGGGGCGGACGGCGTGGCCGTGGGCGGAGCGTGTGGAGGCGCGGACACGACTGCAGGTTGGCGGAAGGCGGCGGCAGCAGGGGCGGCGGTGGCTGCAGCAGGGTGGCTCGCGGCATGGCCATGGACGGAGCCGGCTTCCGGCCATTTTCCGACCAAACGGGGGCTTCTCCGACCGAACAGGGTCGGCGGTAGCTTGGGCGGCGCCGGGGGAAGCTCTCCGGCGAATTTCGGAGCAAACGGCGCACGGTGGTCCACGGTGAGCCATTAAAAGTTTTAAGGTTCGCTCCAAAAATCGTGCAGCTTTGAAATCTGTGCTAAAATCTTCTAAATTCCATTTCGGGCCCGTTCGAAGTCCGAATTACATTCCGTTTGCATCGTTGGACTCCTAAAATCAAGATCTACACGTTTATGAAGTCAATTCCTACAAAGTATTATAAAAAGTATCAATTTTAATCAAATAAAGTTGGATTAATTTTCATTATTCTAATGTCTAACAGTTACCTCCCAGGATAACCTTGGGTTAAATCAACCCTGGCGGGGCCTCAGAGACCCTGGCTTTTCTTTTGGAGAAGGACGAAGGTCCGGCCAAGGAAGCTTCTTCAACCTCGTCTCATCCTCCATCCACCTTGTTCTGGACTACCAGTCTATTTCGCAGGTAGAATCTTCTTTCTGATCCCTTGCTTCATTCTTTTGTCATGGAAGAAATCGTAGAGAGTCAAGGAGAACAGGTTGGGCCCTCGGGGGTCGGTGACATAGTAGGTCCGGAGTCGATTTTCAGCTCAATTTCTCGGGATAAGGCGGCCCTTCTCTGGGAACGCTATCGCATTCCCGAGGAGTTCCCCTTCGTTTTTCCCGCACTCAAAAAACGAGTGAACGAACCTTCCCCTAGATGTCTAGCCGTGTACAAAGATCATCTAAAAGCTGGTCTTCGGTTTTTCCTGCACCCCTTCTCCATCAAGATCTTCCGCTTGTACCAAGTGGTGCCGGTGCAGTTGACCCCGAACAGCATCCAGAACATCTGCGGGTTTCTAGTCATGTGCAGCATCACAAACATAGAATCTATGACCAATTTGTTCACGGCCCTCTTCGTTCTCAAGAGGAATTTTCACAGCAATGGATGGTGGGTGATTGGCCCTAGATCAGGCCGCAAGGTCATCAAGGACATGCCCAGTGCCAATCATGGGTGGAAGCCCGTCTTCGTGTTTGTGTTGTCCTTTGATCCATGAAACTTCGACACTGTGTGGAAGAAGCCTCGTCTAACCGCCAATGACGGGAAGAAAGTCTTGGCGGCTGATCAGTTGGACTACGATCTTCTGGTCAACTCCGAAGTTGTCCCCATCCGGGAACTGTTAGAGGAGAGAAATCTCCATCGGGCGAGAATTAGCAGATTTCTCTCATTAGGTATAGCAATGGAAATTTCTGTTTCCCTTTCCCGGCTTCATTGTGGCTCAGTTAATTGAAGTGGACTTTTTTTCTTATAGGTGGCGGGATGAAGCCCGGTGTGAGCTGGCTCCGTCAGACTTCGGAGAAGAGGGTAGTGCAGGCCCCTCTTACCAGGTCTGCAGTTCGGAAGAGGGCTCGAAGGGATGGCCCCGAGGGGGACCAAAGTACTTCATCTTCCCGGGGCACCTCAGGGGAAGACGTAGCAGCCGCGGAGGGGGCTCCGTCGAGACCCTGTCCAGTTGAAACCCTTCCGGCGACTACCTCCTCGATTCACATAACGGAGAGTCCGTCTCAGGGGGTGAATGTGCTACCATTTTGCCCCATGTAGTTGATAGGGGCAAAGCACGGCAAGTCGAGGGGGAGTTCGCCCGTAGGGCTTCTTCAGTCGAAGGCCATTCGATGAACTCCTCGGAGCTTTCACCTATGGGGGGACTGTTGGTCCCGGCCGTAGCCAAGCAAGCGTTGAAGGGTACACTACTACCTCATGACTTGGCGGTTCTTCGGAATCAGAACCTTCCCAAGGTGTCCGATTATGTCTTCTCCGCCCAGCAACAGGTATGATCCTCGCCGTTCCCTTTATCCTGAGAGTTGTTCGGTTCATGACCCCCTACTTTTGATGCAGTTGGTCTACGACCTTACCTTCATGGAGGAGGGCCTAGGGAACGTCGACAGCCTCATTCACGGCCTTAAGAAGGAGCTTCACACTGCCAGAGCTGCAAAAAAAGTTGCCGAAGAGCTGAGGCAATATATGGAGGATCGCCTTGTTCGGGTAAATAATGAAATTCGCGAACTGAAGGGCGAACTGAAAAGTACCCATCTGACAATGGCGGGGCAGGAGGCTAGGTAGAGAAGGAGCAGGAAACAAGTCGACTCCTTGGAGCAGGCTGCCAGGGAGGATCAGGAGAAAATGGAAAGCCTGACTAAGGAGGTGGAGGAGGCTTCCAGGAGGGACGAAGAGGCGATCCTGAAATCTGAAGCCACCAAGAGGGAGTCCGTGTATTTGAAGAAGTGGGTAGACGATGCTGTGATAGACTTCAGAACGTCTTCACAATTCCAGGTAGAGATCAATGAAGCATCTTTGTACAGCTACTAGCACGGCTTTAACGATAGACTCTCCAGGGTAAAGGAGGCCTTCCCTCAACTCGACCTTTTCGGTATTCCTCCCTTCAATATAGCTGGAGAAGAAGAGGAAGTGGAGAAGGCCGAAGCCGTGGAAGAGGCCGAGGGGGTGCCATGTCCGGATGAGGAGGCTGCTACCCCAGTCGAAGATCTGAAGGTGACCCCAATTCCAATTCCGGCCCAGGAAGAAGCTCAGGCTGGAGGAGTCCAAGCCGAAGATTCTCCGGTTCCGGCCCAGATTGATGAGATCCTCTCAGAACAGGTTGAGAAGTTGCTTCAGTCCCGTGGTGTAGAGTCTCCTCCTGTCGACGTTGAGTGACTTGAGTCACTTTGGATGTATTTTCTTTCTTTTTCCTTTGTATCATCAATGAATTCTCCAGATTTTGAAATAAATTCTCCTTTTTTTGCATAGGCTATGTTATGCTTCGTATGTAGCCTGAACCAGTTTTACCGTTCTTTTCTTCTGCTTAGTCGGACAGTCATGGCTAAAGGCCATTTAGTCGATAGTTGACGAAGACGAACTCTGGAACGAATCAGGAATCCGTTTTTGAAGGCCGTCTATGGTTGGTCAGGCCGGTGTCACCTTCCTTTTAATATTAAACTTGTCTGTTGGGGCAGGCAAGAATCATCTCCCCGTCAACCAGTGATTAGGGAGATTTGATTATGATCTTTGTTGACCACGTGGCACGTCGATATTTGTACAGTCGTGATTTCTTGTGCCTTGTGAGCCGCCAGGTCTTCTTTTTCCAAAAAGAAGCCATTAATGTTGCCGTCGCACGATGAGGATTTCTCCAGATTCGAAGCGATGGCAGTTGCTGTCCTGGAGATGGCTTCCGAGAGACCTTCTAGTTCTCGAAGCGTCGCCCAGACATGTGGCACTTTCTGATGCGGCTGGGAAGGACATGCAGCATGCCTCCCCGCATTTGATCGTGGGTGCTGGGTCTCTATAAATAGGACCCTGCCTTCTGCTGTCAAGGGCCATCGTTTTTGTAGACTCCTTCCTTCCATTAGAGATGAGGTTCAGTACATCTGAACTCCGCTGAGATGCAAAAAGGAGGGCCGTTGATCCAAAAAGGAAGAGAAGTCCGGAGACCTTTGGACTGGGTGACGACGATGAGGAGTGGTGCGGACACCAAAGGCACCAGAATAAGGCAGAGGCTTCTCAACCCTCTGTAATTGATCAATAATTTATGAGTCCATCTGTAATAAGGGCTTAGCTCATCTGAGTCCATTTTAGTTGTTATTTGAGTATTTATTTCACTTCTGTACTAGTCAGCTCATGTTGAGCTAGTTCAGTCCAATGCTAGTTAGCTCATGTTGAGCTAATTTTATTTTTTTGAGTCCTGTCCAAGCATACTGAAGACTCAAGACTATATTATACAAGTGAAGACCAAGTCCAGCCAGATTGAAGACATGGAAGTTTAGCCCAAATCCAACCCAGCTTGAAGATTTGAAGACCCCAGGAGAAAAATCAGAAATCCTGATTCCTTGCAGATGCCCTCCAGATGCCCAGATTCCCTTCCAGATGCCAAAGTATATTCATAAATAAGGGCATCCATGATTCCAGAGGTCCATCTGCATCCTAGCCCAATGAAATCAAGCCCAGGTGCCAAGCCCAAGCCCCTAAGAAGCAAGATACCAGGGAATATTCCTGCTACCTGGCTACCAGGCCACCCCAGCTTCCAGAGGCCCAAACCCATGCACCCGGGCCCCTTTGGGCCGGCCTTTTGCTGCTCCTAGAAGCCCAACACGCCCCCCTAGGCATCCTTGGAGTCTTGACCAAGTCAAGAAAAAATTTTAGGGATTTTTCTACCTAATATTTCCTTATTTTCTAGCTAGGGTTTGAGAGAGAAAAGGATTCTTATGTAAAGACTTATGTACCCTTACTTGGAGCCCAAGGTTAAGGGTCTATTTAAGGGACCCTAGCCTCTTGTATGAGGGAATTTTTGATGAATGAAAACCTTGAGTTCTTCTATTGAGTTGTGTGATACCCTGCTGTGTGCATAAAGGGGTTTGCGAGAGTTCTTCTTCCCAGTGCTGCAATCATCTTCCTGCTACCAACAAGCATCTCAGATCCCTGGACGCCCACTCCAAAAGAAGCCTTCCCTTGCTGTTTTTCCTTTATTTTCTTGTTCCTTTGTGAGTTTTCTAACCCCTGACAGGTCGTTTGCAGGTCCCCGAGTTCCTACGAATCCAACAACTCCAGCCAAGCCTCAATCGGATCACCGAGCAGAAAGCCGGGTATCCGCGGGTCTTTGGCTCGATTTTCCAGGCCGCATCCGTCGAGGAATGAGAGACCCTTTTGCTGCGATCTTCACAGACGTTGTCAGGTACACCCCTCTACCTCCAGTAGTTTTATTGTAGGAGAACTTGCCCTAACCGAGGCTTCTCAGCCCCGGCGATCCTTCTTTTCTACTTTTCTAGGTCCTAATCTGCATGCTGATCTTCTAAAATTCATATAAAATTCCCTATAACTTATTTTAATCTGAAATTCGGGAATTAACCACCCAACCCCACATATAAAACATATAAAAAAAATTGCATGCATATTAGTTCCGCATCATTTGGTATCAGAGCTTAGATTAGGGCTTGTTTTCTGTAATTTTTCAGTCCGTATATACTCTGTTATTTTAATTATTTCTCCCTGTTAAAAACTCCAAAAATTCTGAAATTTATTTTCCTGGATTTATCATAATTCACAGTAATTTTAAAACTTTTTTTCAGATTTTATTATGGCCTGTGAATTTTCTGAAAGCCGAAATAGGGCCTGCAAATTTTCGGCTCTGTTTTTTTTAGCAAGACATGTTTGGAAGTTTTAGGGTTTTGTTTAGGAGTTTTTGCATATTTCTTAATTTTAGTATATTTCCAGTATATTAGGTCATGATTTGCAAGTTTTCTTCTATTTAAAAAAATACCAAAAAAAAAATATATATATATATACATATTTTCCAAAAATACCAAAAAAAATAATAAATATCTAAACCCTAATTTGCATCCTCATCTGCCTGCCATCATTGCATAATTTACTTTTAAGGGCACTCTTGCTATATCAGATGGGGGGAGGATTTGATCACCTCTCCTTAGCCCAAAACCACATCCCTTGCATTCAGTCCCAAGCCTTAACCTAAAATTAATTAGACTTAATTTGCCCTAGTGGGCTAGGGACACCAACTGGTCGGGTCCGGGCTAGTGTTAGATCACTGTGTCAAGTTAACCTGTGTGTGCCTTGTGCTTAGTGTCTAGAACGGTGGTTTAGGGATTCAATCCCGAATGGCTTGTGTGCTGGTCCGCCTACCTGGCCAATCTCTGATTGGTGCCTAGGATTGGCAATCAGGGACCTAACACTCCCCTTACACCTGCCTGGCTGAGTACAGGATTACTATAGGCTAGTTTGCCACCCTGATGAGCATCTAGTTTGGACTTTAGGTTTAGTCAGCTATAGTCGGTCTGATCGAGTCTTGCATGAGCACTAGATCAGGAGTTTCATATCACCCACCACCTTCATAAATGTCTGAACCCATGGAAAATTTACAAGCCCAAATAAAAGCCCTAGCTGATTAAATTGCCCAGATAACTATCCAGATGACCCAGTTAACTCAGTCTCGTATTCAAACCAATGATAGAATTGACTATCGTGCCAATAGGTTTGATCAGTTAAAAGTCCGGGTAGGGACCCCAAGAAAAACCCATGGGTCACAGTCTGAGCCAGATCCTGACTCCCCTCAACCTAGGAGGACCCCAAACCCTGATCTATACCATGAGGTCGAACCTAGGAGAGCCCCTTATCCTGACCCGTACTACAATCCTCAACCTAGGAGGACCCCAAACCCTGATCCATACCTTGAGGCTGAACCTAGGAGAGCCCATCATCCTGACCCAATCCCTAAGGTTAGTCCTAGAAGACCCAATCAGGATTTTATAGACCAAGAAGATAGATCCTATTTACCCTCTCCCTATAAACCTAGTATACCCACAACCTATAGATCTTATGACTCTAAATCCTATGAACCTAGAACTTATGAATCCATAACCTATGAACCTAGATCCTATGACTCTAGATCCCATGATCATAGATCCTATACACCCATACCCTATGAGCCTAGTAGACCCAACACCCAATATTCTGACCCATATAGGGAGTCAAACCCTAGGAGAACCCAATATTCTGACCCATATAGGGAGTCCAACCCTAGGAGAACCCAGTATTCTGACCCATATAGGGAGTCCAATCCTAGGAGGACCCAATATCCTGACCCATATAGAGAGCCCAACCTTAGGAGGACCCCATACCTTGATCCAACCTTAGAACCTGATCATAGAGCTGACCCAAAATCCTATGACCCCAGATCCTATAATCCCATGACCCATAGATCTGCACCCTTGTCCTATGAGCTTAGAGAACCCATAACCCCTAAGTATCAGCCTAGTACTAGTCATGCTTCCCCTAGTCAACTTGAACCCTATAGGATGAGTATCCCTAAATATGAACCCAATAGTGAGCCACTACCTCTTATACAACCTGAACCTACTAGGAGTGGTACCCATAATCAGAGACCAGAACCTAACCAATTTCCTGCTAGCCGACCTTCTCCAACCATTCCTGAGATTCGCAAGGCTTACATTAACATGGAAGTGTATGAAGCTGATGTGAGCCTAGTGGATGAGTATGAGGGAGAAGAGGAGACACCTTTAGTAGACCTAGAATTAGCTGACCCAGTAGATATCCAGGTAGATTCCAACCCAGAGCTAGTTGACCTTGACCACATCCAACCTAAAGCTATAATGGAAGAACAAATAGAGGAAGAGAACCTAGGTACTGCTGCTAGAGCCTTACCTGAGGAAACCATAGAGGAGAGCCAAATTATAGAGTCTAATCCAAAAATACAAGAACCAGAAGAATTTATTAAGGACCTGATCTCTTTGAATCAATACCTTCAAGATGAGTCCCCTCCTATAGTTCCCATTAAGGACCTCTTCCCCGAAATTAGTGACCCATCCTTCCATTATGCAAATCCTGTAGATATAGCTCAACCTCATAAGGTTAACCTCATTAGTATAGGATTAGTTCCTGACACCCCGTCTTTTATCCTATTTTATCCAACTAACCATGAACCTTTTTCTCTACCTTACCAAACTAATTCTGAACCCACTTCCTATTTTCTGCCCTTTCCTGACACCTCCAGCATTTCTAGGATCATTAGATTGCATTTAGCTGAGATTAGCATACTGCATGCATTCATCACGCATGTTAGGTTTGCATCTTACTTCTGGCATACTCTTTGGAATTTGCTAGGAGTTCACTGTAAATTTTCATGTGCATGTCAAGCTAGGATCAAACCTAGAGAACCTATAATCTATTAGGTTTAGATCCAAAGAGTTCAATAAAATTTCCTTCGATAGGAATGCATAGTCGAGTCTGTTAGGTGTCAGTATGAGTCCTTTGCATCATTTGTCTGCATGTGCCTAGCATGTTCACCACCCGCACTAATCTTAAAACAACTGGCTAATTCCCGAAGAAGGGTCAAAGAATTTGATGTAGTGGATTCTATCTTGGTTAGGCTTAGGCCTAAAAAAAGCTTCATGCTCGCAGAGCCGGACCTTTTAAAGTGATAGAGAAGGATTGGATCAAATGCCTAGGTGTTAGACTTGCCTTCGGATTTGGGCATTAGTTCTACCTTCAATATTACAGACCTGGTTGAGTATAGGGAACCGGCAGCGATACCTAGTAAGGCCTTTGGACCTATTCCTTTTCATTGTGAGTGACCCTAACCCAGAGTGTCCACTAACAAATTGGCCTGAGAGAGGAGAACGGATCGAGCGTATCCTGGATGATCAAGTCATCACGACCCGGGGCCGTGACTATCAATGCTTCCTGATCCGATGGCAAGGCCAGCCAGAGTCGGACGATTCGTAGATTTCTCGAGAGGACTTGCAATGTCTCAACCCAGACCTTCTCGAGAGATATGTGAGCCAGTCTGATCTTCACTCGATAGGGTCGAGTTCCTCCCACCCCGGGAGAATTGGTGCGGACACCAAAGGCACCAGAATAAGGCAGAGGCTTCTCAACCCTCTATAATTGATCAATAATTTATGAGTCCATCTGTAATAAGGGCTTAGCTCATCTGAGTCCATTTTAGTTGTTATTTGAGTATTTATTTCACTTCTGTACTAGTCAGCTCATGTTGAGCTAGTTCAGTCCAATGCTAGTTAGCTCATGTTGAGCTAATTTTATTTTTTTGAGTCCTGTCCAAGCATACTGAAGACTCAAGACTATATTATACAAGTGAAGACCAAGTCCAGCCAGATTGAAGACATGGAAGTTTAGCCCAAGTCCAACCCAGCTTGAAGATTTGAAGACCCCAGGAGAAAAATCAGAAACCCTGATTCCTTGCAAATGCCCTCCAGATGCCCAGATTCCCTTCCAGATGCCAAAGTATATTCATAAATAAGGGCATCCATGATTCCAGAGGTCCATCTGCATCCTAGCCCAATGAAATCAAGCCCAGGTGCCAAGCCCAAGCCCCTAAGAAGCAAGATACCAGGGAATATTCCTGCTACCTGGCTACCAGGCCACCCCAGCTTCCAGAGGCCCAAACCCATGCACCCGGGCCCCTTTGGGCCGGTCTTTTGCTGCTCCTAGAAGCCCAACACGCCCCCCTAGGCGTCCTTGGAGTCTTGACCAAGTCAAGAAAAAATTTTAGGAATTTTTCTACCTAATATTTCCTTATTTTCTAGCTAGGGTTTGAGAGGGAAAAGGATTCTTATGTAAAGACTTATGTACCCTTACTTGGAGCCCAAGGTTAAGGGTCTATTTAAGGGACCCTAGCCTCTTGTATGAGGAAATTTTTGATGAATGAAAACCTTGAGTTCTTCTATTGAGTTGTGTGATACCCTGCTGTGTGCATAAAGGGGTTTGCGAGAGTTCTTCTTCCCAGTGCTGCAATCATCTTCCTGCTACCAACAAGCATCTCAGATCCCTGGACGCCCACTCCAAAAGAAGCCTTCCCTTGCTGTTTTTCCTTTATTTTCTTGTTCCTTTGTGAGTTTTCTAACCCCTGACAGGTCGTTTGCAGGTCCCCGAGTTCCTACGAATCCAACAACTCCAGCCAAGCCTCAATCGGATCACCGAGCAGAAAGCCGGGTATCCGCGGGTCTTTGGCTCGATTTTCCAGGCCGCATCCGTCGAGGAATGAGAGATCCTTTTGCTGCGATCTTCACAGACGTTGTCAGGTACACCCCTCTACCTCCAGTAGTTTTATTGTAGGAGAACTTGCCCTAACCGAGGCTTCTCAGCCCCGGCGATCCTTCTTTTCTACTTTTCTAGGTCCTAATCTGCATGCTGATCTTCTAAAATTCATATAAAATTCCCTATAACTTATTTTAATCTGAAATTCGGGAATTAACCACCCAACCCCACATATAAAACATATAAAAAAAATTGCATGCATATTAGTTCCGCATCAAGGAGCCTCTCGTGGACCGTCTTGAAAAGAGGGTCCACCTGCTGGAGGCCCAACCGAGGGAGGCCCGAGCCTAGGTCACGGTGGCGACCGCGAAGGTGGAGGAAGCAAGGAGCGAGGCAGCGAACGCCATCTCAGACTTCAGGACTTCTGCTGCCTTCAAGGATGAAGTCACTGAGGCGGCTCTGGACTCTTTCCACCAGGGGTTCCGGGAATATAGGAGGAAGGCCTTCAAGTTTTACAAGTTGAAGGGCCTGGACATCATCAAGCCCTCCGTTCCCTTTTCCGGACATGAATTTGATTTCGACTTCGATGAGAGGTCGGATTCTGGTTCGGACGGGAACCCCGGAGGCCCTTCGTCATTCCTCCAGATCTCTCCCCGCCGGTACAAGAAAAACCCGGTGGGGGGTTATTGAAAATTTTTCACATCTTCCTGGTGCTACTCTTTTTTTTTTGTATCTCTCCTTATGAGAGTTTCTTTTTCTTTTCTTGTTCTCTCTTTATGAGAGTTTTTCCTTTCTCCATTTTTTTTTGTAAAAAATTGAAAGGAATGAAGTATCTTTTTGTTACCTCTTCCCATGCATTCTTTGCGATATGTTGCATCATGCTTCATCTGAAATGTAGACTCTACGGACCAATTTTGGTCTACAGGAAAGGGATGAGGTTAGTTGGACCGTTCTTGTAATGTCTGTTATCGACAGAAAGGATGACAGTGATCCTTTTAGGCACGTTTTCGAATTTAGCGTAAGGTAGGGTGTTTACACCGTCCCTGTGCACTTCTGTCGTGATTAAGGTAGGCTGTTCAGGCCCGCCTCGGCGCGTCTTTGGATTTACCGTAGGGTAGGTTACAAAAACCATCCCTGCGCCTTTGATCTTGTTGGTGGCCTGGTTAGGCCATCCATTGCGCTCGTCGGGCATACCGATAAGGTGAGCGGATCAGACTCTCCTTTGTGCAGTTGATCGATTTTTCAGATCGGGTCACTCAGGCTGTTGTCATTTAGTCAATGCAACTAGCCATTCTGAGTTGAGTAGGGTTGAGTAGCTTTGCACAGAAATTTCAAGAACTCATTTATTGATAGTATTTGCGAAGGTTTTGTACATTCCATGACCGAGATAGGATCTTCCCCTCTAGGATCTTGAGTCGGTATGTTCCTGGTCGAATGACCTCTTCGACTTGATATGGACCTTCCAAGTTGGGGAAGAGTTAACCCTGTTCCGTTGGCCTGGATACCTCTATCCTTCGTAATACCATGTCTCCCGTGTAGAAAGTTTGCTCCTTCACCCTTGAGTTGTAGTACTTGGCGACCTTTTGCTGGTATGCCGCCATCCTTATCTGGGCCTGTAACCTAGTGCTTGATAGCAAGTCCAGATCAATCCTTCTGCGATCGGAATTCTCAGGCTCTTCATACTTGTCAATTCTCAAGGACTGTAGGGAGACTTCAATAGGTAGCACGACTTCGGTACCTTATGCCAGGTTGAACGGAGATTCATCGGTGGCCGTTCTCGAGGTAGTTCGGTATGCCCAGAGAACGGAGGTCAGTTCTTCAGTCCAAAGTCCTTTGGCGGCGTTCAACCTTGTCGTCAGACCATGGAGGATGGTCCGGTTAGTGACTTCGGCTTCTCCGTTGGACTGTGGATAAGCAACGGATGTCAGCCGATGCTGGATATGATACCGAGCGTAGAAGTCCTTGAACTTCAGATTGTCGAACTGTCTTCCGTTGTCCGTGATGATGACATGTGGGATACCGAACCTGAATATGATGGATTTTTTATAAAATTTTTTACCTTGCCCTCTATGATCTGGGCCAGTAGTTCGGCTTCTACCCACTTCGTGAAGAAGTCGATGGCCACTAGAAGAAACTTCCTTTGCCCTGATGCTGGCGGGAATGGGTCAAGAATGTCCATCCCCCACTGGACAAAAGGCCATGGGGATGCCAGTTGAGTCAGGTGACTCGCAGGCTGTCTCTGTACATTGGCATACCTCTGGCACTGGTCGCACTTCCGCACGAAATCAGTCGAGTCCTTCTGGATGGAGGGTCAATAATATCCTTGTCGAATGATCTTGTATGCCAGAGATCTGCCTCCCAAGTGATCACCGCATATGCCCTCGTGGACCTGTCTCAGAGCATAGTCCGCATCTGTAGGTTCTAAGCATTTTAGCAGTGGCTGAGAGAATGATCTCTTATAAAGGGTTCCGTCTAAGATGACGTACTGAGATGCCATCTAGCGGATCTTCTTAGCCTTCGCCTTATCTTCTGGTAGTTTTCTTCATTCAAGAACTTGATGACGGGGTCCATCCAGCTTGGCTCAGCATCGATCTTGCGTACCTCTGCAGCCTCTTCGGCTATGCTTAGAGTTTCAAGATATTCAACAAAGGTGTGCCCGAGAGATTCCGGTGCCGTGGTTGCCAGTCGAGACAGTGCATCCGCCCGGGAGTTCTCTGATCGTGGAACATGGATGATCTCAAAATGCTCCAATTGGGAGGATAAAGCCCATACCTTCTTCAGGTATTGTACCATGGTTGGATCTTTAGTTGCATATTCTCTATTGACTTGATTCACAATCAGCTAAGAATCTGAGAAGGCTCGGAGTTGCTGGACTCCCAAATCTTTGGCGATCCGAAGTCCGGCGAGCAGGGCTTCGTATTCGGCTTGGTTATTAGAAGCATGGAAGGAGAACCGGAGTGCATACTCTATGGTATGGCCATCAAGTTCGGCCAACATGAGTCCAGCCCTACACCCAGTAGCATTGGAAGCTCCGTCCACATGAAGCACCCAAATGGACTTCGTCTCCTTTGGGACTTCTTCTTCTACCGAAGATGCTTCATCTTCGGACTTCCAGGTGCACTCAGCCAAAAAATCGGAAAGCACCTGGGCCTTCATAGCCGTTCGGGGCTGGAAGCTAATGTCAAATTCACTTAGCTTCACAGCCCATTTGGCTATCCTTCCAGAGGTGTCTGGAGATCAGAGAACGGCCTTGAGAGGTTGATCGGTAAGCACCACAATAGTGTGGGCTTGGAAATATGGCCGTAATCGCTTTGCCACAATCATCAAAGAGTAGACCAGCTTCTGCATCCTTGCATACCGCGTTTCGATGTCATGCAGGACCTTGCTGATATAGTAGATCGGCTTGTGAGATCCATCTTCCTCTCTCCAGACAAGAACCGAACTGACTGCCTCATCTGAAGCAGAGAGGTATAGGTAGAGGACCTCGCCTTCATGTGGCTTAGAGAGTAATGGCAGGGTCTCCAGGTACTTTTTCAGCTCTTCAAAGGCAGAGTGACAGTCTTCGGACCATTCAAAGCCCTTTGTCTGCCTGAGTACCTTGAAGAACGGAAGGCATTTCTCGACTGACCGAGAAATGAATCTGCTGAGGGAGGCAATTCTCCCTGTCAACTGCTGGACTTACTTTTTGCAAGAGAGATGTCGCATATCTTTCAAGGCTTGAATCTTCTTAGGGTTCACCTCAATCCCTCTTTGGTGACAAGGAAGTCCAAGAATTTATCCGAAGTGACCCCAAAGGCACACTTTGCCGAGTTTAGCTTCATGCGGTAGCACCGTAGAGCATTGAATGATTCCTCTAAGTCACGGACGTGGTATTTCCAGAGGAGGCTCTTGACGATCATATCGTCAACATAGACCTCCATGTTTCTCTCCAGTTGCTTTTCGAACACCTTGTTGATCAGCCTTTGAAACGTTGCTCCGGCATTCTTAAGGCCGAACGGCATCATCTTGTAGCAGTAGAGACCTTTATCTGTGATAAAAGCCATCTTCTCCTCGTCTTGCAGATCCATTCTAATTTGGTTGTAGCCAAAGAAAGCATCCATGAAGCTCAGCAACTGGTGGCTGGCAGTAACGTCGACCAGCTGATCAATCTTCGGGAGAGAGAAGCTATCTTTTGGGCAAGCCTTGTTGAGGTCTATATAGTCGATGTAGATCCTCCACTTGCCATTAGCTTTCTTTACCATTACCACATTGGCCAACAACTCGGGATAGCGGGCCTCTCGGATAAACCCTGCTTTAAGGAGCTTGCCAACTTCTTCATCTATAGCTTGCTGTCTTTCAGGAGCGAAGCTCCTTTTCTTCTGCCATACCAGCTTGTATCCAGGGATAACTTCCAGCCGATGAGTGATTACTTCGGCAGGAATCCTTGGCATATCCGAAGCTGACCAGGCGAAGACGTCGGCGTTGTCTCTGAGAAAATGGATAAACTACGTTCTGATTTTCTCATCAAGGGTGCTCTCGATCTGCACAACTCTAAAGGGATCTTTCTCTGTCAAAGGTACTAGGACAGTCCTCTCCATGGGCTCACTAAGATTTGTGGTTGCATCCCTCGAATCCAGCTGATCCGGAGTTGTCGAATCCTTGAAATGCATGTCTTCAATCATCAGACACTGCCGTGCTGTCCTCTGGTTCCCTCTAACTTCTCCGACACTGTTCTTGGTAGGGAAGCGCACCAAGAGATAGTGAGAGGAGATCATGGTGCGAAACTTATTCAAGGCAGGCCGCCCAGGATAATGTTGTATGCTGAGGGGATCCGGACCATCGTGAAGTTGATCAGCAATGTCTTTTGTCGAGGTTCAGTGCTAAGGGTTACAAGCAACACTATTTCTCCTTCGGCATAAACTTGGTTGCCCCCAAAATCGCAGAGCGGTATGGGGGATCTTTGCAGTTGATGTCTAAGCAAACATATTTTAGAGAATGCATCGTACATCAAAACATCAGTCGAACTTTCATTATCAACAAGGATTCGCTGTACATCATAATTGGCCACTACATCTGAGATTACAAGGGGATCATCATATGGGAGCCGAACTCCCGCAAGGTCATCGTCGAAGAAGAGGATAGAGTTATTATCTTTAAGTCACTTTGGAGCATCGTCCTCATCCCTTCTCCAGTTGGTGGGTCGGTGTATCATCCCTACACCTCCATTGGTAGGCCTTTGATTTGGCAGTTCAGCCTCTTCGGGAGGTGGCTGGGGAACAGTTGCTTCCGACCGGGGGCCTTGGCGACCGATGTACCGCCCCAAGTACCCTATCTTGATGAGATCCTCAATTGCATCCTTCAGTTGGATGCACTCTTCTGTGTTGTGGCCGTGGTCCCGGTGGAATCGGTAGTATTTGTTCCTATTCCTTACGGAAGAGGAGGCCTTCATGGGACGGGACCGTTGGAGATAGTTCTCCTTCTCTATCTTCATGAGGATCTTCTCTCGAGGGAGATTGAGGGGGGTGTAGGAGTCGAATCTTCCTCCCCGAAGCTCTGGGCCGGAGGACTTCTTTGGCGGTCTGTATATTTGCTGCCATTGTTATTGGAAGTTTGGGGACCTTGTCCCCTGTTATTCTTCTTTTTTGAAGGGGGTTTCTCATCAATCAGTCGTCAATTTGCTACCTGCTCCTCGGCATCGACATATTTCTGAGCCCTTGATAGGAGCTTAGCGTAGTTTTTAGGAAACTTCTTATCCAGGAGAAAGGTAAGCCTGGAGGTACGAAGCCCCTTCTTCAGTGCTGACATAGCCACATGCTCATGGAGATCGGGAATTTCAAGCGTGGCCGCATTAAACCTGGAGATGTAATCTTGCAGGTTTTCTCCTTCGTTTTGGTGAAGAAGGAACAGTGTATCCATATTCCTTGGAGTCTTGCGACAGGTCCTGAAATGCAAGACAAACAATTTTTCTAACTTGGAAAAAGAATCGATGGTACCTGGATGCAGGCTCGAGTACCACATCTGAGCGGACTTCTTCAAGGTAGCTGGGAATGCTAAGTAGTACATCGCGTCCGAAGCTCCTTGGATCATCATATGGGCCTTGAAGCTGCCCAAATAGTCGAGGGGGTCGGAGGTGCCATCATAGGATTCCATATGGGAAACCCTGAAGTACCGAGGAATGACTTCGGCCATGATACGATCGGTGTATGGTAGGCATAGATCGCCCACAATCAAGTCATCGGGATCCTTCAGGTCCCGCATTCTCTGTTCTCGCACCTTCGCCATCTCTGATTTCGATGGCTCTGAATCTTCCATCATAATCAGGAGTCTGCTTCGGCGCTCTCTCCACAGAAGTGGAGTCTCCGGAGGAGGGTGAGAAAGTTTGCCTAGATCTTTTTCCTTTTTATAGGGAATTGGCGGACCTGGGCAATCTCGAAGTTCGGCCTTCGGGAGAGGGCCGAGAATGGGTGGAGGGATGCGCAGAATCCTTCTATGGGGCTCTCTTTCTTCGGGATCGAGAGCTATGTCTGGAGGCGGCCAACGGGTTTCCCACCAAAAAGGCTCTGTTCTGGAAGTCTTGAACCATGGCCGTGAGATTGGTGGCCTGGTTCACAAGAGCTTCGAACTGCTGCAGTCCCACAACAACTGTGGGCGGTGGGACATCGTTCTCCTCCGAGGGTGCGCCCCCCTAGGATGGAGCATGACTTCGGCTTGTAGAAGAGATTTGAGTCCTTCCTCTCGCCATCAAGGATTTTTTACTTCCCCTTATTTAGGAGGGAGCTTAAAGAGTGCTGAGGCCCCCCTTCCTGGCACGTCAATCTGTTAGCGTGGAGTCCCTGAATCGATCGATCGGAGCCGCTGCACCGCAGGACCGCTTCCTGGTTCACCTGTAAAACAGGTTCCTTGCCGGAGTTGTTCCGATGGGGGACACTCCGATGCCTAAGTCAGTGGCGGATCCTAGCCACAGAATGGGGAAGGATATCTTGAGTATGAGAGAAAAAGCTCTTAGAGTCTTTGTGAGTGTATATCAGTGTACCTCCCGAGCTATCATTCTTACCATTATATAAAAGAAGGCCTCCGGCCTACGGCCCGCTCTTTTTCTGGTGATCATGGAAAGTCAATTTCTCCCATGATTGGCGATCGTGGGTTGTCACTGAGTGGTTCTGGCCAGATCGGAGGCGTGACAGCTGGAGTTGCGCGCCATGATCGTGGCATGAAGAGTGTCGATTGTAACCGTTGGTTATAGTTGCCTCTCTGGACTAGATTGTGGTCCAATCTTCGGGTTTCTCCTTGCGTGGGTCGAAGACTTGGTATTTTCCCCGGGGCCAAAGATTGTGTCTATGGCAGGGACCGAAGAGCATATCTTCGAAAGTCGATGAGAAACTTGGTCTTCGGTTAAGGCCGAAGACGTTATCTAAAGGACTGGCCTTTGGATGTTGTAGTCCGGTGAGAAGTAGTGAGCTGCCTGCAGTTGATCTGGCCTTTTTCCTGGCCCGAAGTTCGTGGTCTGGAGAAAAGGGCTTCGACCAGTTGAGCTGGAGTTCGGTTCGTAGCTGAACCGGGATATCCCAACATTACCGATGCTTTAAAGCATCGATAAATTTTCTTTTTTTTCCTATCAAAGCCCAAATTTCATTCGAATCGTCACCGTCCCAGCCTTCCCCTCTCCCAACCTCCCTCCCTCCTCCTCCATCTCCTCTGTTTCTAGTCAGCTCGCCACCCCAGGGACCAGATCGAGTCAGTATCCTGCCCTCAACCTCACCGTCTCGACTAGTTTTCCTTGTGCACCGATACAAAAGGTGAACACTGGGAGGTCATGCCAATCAAGTCGTCTCGAAAAGAAGAACCCCAAGCCCTTGGTTGGCCCAGCGAGAGAAGGTAAGCACCGTACTCCCATCCGATAACTCTTCTCCCTTCTCTCCTCTCCCCTTTTTCCGTCGGCCCCATGAATACTAAGAGTTCTGTCCTATTACCACTGTGAATTTTGCCGAACCCCATGCCCATGTTGGCCTTGCTCTTGACCTTCTGGGCTCCCACAGTCGCGGCAGCCTTGGCCTTATCCAGGATCGTCCAAGCCACGGCCTTCACATTGGCCATCTTCTTGCCACTGCCCATGGCCTTGGTCTCGTTGCCCTTGTCATCGTACCCACCCCCACTGATTTACCCAACTTAGTGCCTCGTTCCTAGACCCCATGCTCTGAAAATTGAGAGATCATTCATAGCATTCTTAGCTTGTTTTGGGGGTCTATCTAAAGGAGTGTGTATCTTGCGCCACCAAACTTCTAACCGATTGGAGAACTTTGAAGACTTGATAAGTATAATACGTATCTATTTATGTGAAATATTTGAGTCGAATATTCCATTCTTTCCGGAGGTCTAATTGCATCCAGGAAAGAAAGCTCCATGATAATATTGGTTGCTTGGAACCAGAAGAATGGTATTACTAGTATTTTGCGATCAGGGTTTGAGCACAGAGCACATGGCATATTAATGATAAAAGCTGAAGTGATGAGTAAAATTGAGCACCAGGAAAATGACAATAAGTAGAATTGATGAATAAGTATTATGTCATGGCTAATGATGGCAATTCATGATTCAACTTGTCAACCTGATTCGCAAACAACCTACTTTAAATATGTTTGAATTTAATATAATAGAATTTAGATCATGAATGGATCAACTCATCTAGACTTATTTATTAGAATAATTAGATTCATATTTAAATCTTTGATATATTTAATTCATTATGATCCATTTAATAATTAGATCATATTATAACCTAAAAGAGAAATAGAGGAAGGAAGTGGAGGACTCCATAGAAGTATGGTTTGCTGCACTGTATTTTGATGAACTACAACTCTAGAAAGCAGTGTTTTAGTTGTTGGAACTGAACTATCATTTGGATGTTTGTTTTATAGTAGCATAGACATGGAAGTCATGGTAGATTGGCTCAAGCCAGGTCTAACAGAAATGAGCTGGGTTATCTTGATTCTGGTTAAAATTGACTTACTTGGATTAGGTTAAAAGTGATTTAGTTAGGTTGGGCATGAACAGGTCTAGTTAAGTTTGACTGCTCTGGTCATAGTAAAATATGTTCTAATACATATGACATGCCTAAATTATGATTAATAGCTAACTTGCTTCCTTTGAATTTGACTTTGCCTTGGCTAGATTATTATTTTATAAAGTAACAGCTAAAATCTAGTACATAAAGAAAATTATTTAGTCCATGTAGTTAGAAGCATAGGAAAAGGATAGTATGTCAAGACAAGAAGCAAGGCTAGATAAGAGTAAAAAGGCAAAATGAAGAAGCACATTGGAGAGAATTTATGGTGTGTTTTTTTATAAAATAATAGTGAGTAAGCATTCTTATCCATAAAGCAACAAATCAAAAATTGTGAGAACCCAGTTTTGGGCCAAAGTTGGTAAGCTCTGCCGACTTCAACCCAAATATAAGAAAATAAAAAATAAAGGGGAGACGGAAAATAGGGGACTCGTTCTCCCCTCTTATCCAATTAGAAACTTTGCCGGAAAAGATGCTGGACTACCATAGAGGGCAGGGACAAGGCCAGTGACAAATTGGGGTGGGATGGGGACCTTCGATCAATGAGTTTTTTTCCCCATGACAATGAAACTTCATCAGTCTTTCTTTAAATTTTCCCTCCCACCACAGTCGAGCAAACTTATCTAAGACCTTGTTCTGCCATTCTTTTCCTCTTCGATGAGAAATCGAGGGTTCCTTCAAATTAATGTTGGTGAGTTCTTTTCCCTTAAATCTTTATTAGCAGGGATCAAAAAGGAATTTTTGTTTGGTTTGGGCCAAATCACCCTAGGTGGCCATGCTGTCTTCCCTTCATCTGGCGATGACCGACGATCTTCCTTGTCCACCACCTCCCATGGCTTTCGAGCCCATGGGAGGCATGCTCGGGCCAAACAAGGGAGCCAAGGAAGAAGAAAGAAAAAAAAGAAATAGGGGGGACCCTCTGTTCGATGGAGCATAAGAAGAGAGGAAGAAGGAAGAAGGGGGGAGGAAGGAGAGGAAGAAGAGGGAGAGGAGGAGAAGAGAAGAAGAAAGAAAAGGAAAAAGAAAGAAAAAAAAAAGAAAGAAAGAAAGAAAGAAAAAAGAGAGTGAGGGGGAGACCTCGGTTCAATGGAGAAGAGAGGGGAAGAAAAAAGTTAAAGGGAAGAGAAGGAAGAAAAAGAACAAGAAAAAAAAAGGGAAGAGAAGAGAAGAAAGAAAGAAAGGCAAAAAGAAAAGGAAAGAGAAAAGGAAAAGAAAAAAAGAAAAAGAAGAGAGAGATGATGAGGAGAGAGATAAGAGAGAAAGAGAAGATAGAAGATGAGGAGAAAGAGAAGAGAGAAGATGAGGAGAGACGGGAGAGAGAGAGAAAGGAAAAGAAAATATATAAATATTGAAAGGGAGTGATCGAAAAGTCTTTTTCTCTTGAAATTCGTGAAGAAGGGTATAACGGATGGACCACTGATAAAATTCGGATAAAAAATTATGGTATACAAATTATCCTATGGGATTTATTTATTTATATTAAAAAAATTATTATTATTGTAAGGAGCAGCCTTATGAGCAGAAGGACATTGTGCGGGTTCCGGATACGGACCAATATTATATGTATTGTAATCTCTAATAAGGTAAGGATTTCTAAACATGATCACCAATTATATAGATATATCTTATATGGCATGATTTGATCCGTGCACATGAGCATTGACATGCATTATTATTTTTGCATGATATATTTTGATTTCTCATGATGGATAGTATGATTGATGTTTTTATTATATATGTTCCTGTACACCATGTTTTATCAAGCAAAGTTATCTTGGATGAGTTGGACTATGATGCCGATCATTAAAAACTGTAAATGGCATGATTTGACTACATGATATGATTGATAAATTAATAATCAAGAAGAAAGGGATATTTGGACTAGCCATATGTTAAACAAAAAATTGCCAACCATGGATGGATAGTACATGGGACAACCTGAGCCATGGACTTGGTACGTGGGTTAGCCTGGCCACGGGTGGATAGTACATGATCGATCTTGAGATTGCTAGTCATGGGTTGGAGTGTAACCGTGATTAGTCCAAAATCATAAAAAGATAATAGTGATTGATCCGAATCATGATAATGAGATATGGATAATCAGAGATAAAATAAAATAATAATTAAGTAAAAAGAGATAGTTACTTAATGACATATGTGGTATTCCACTTTTGAATGTGACCGGTATTTGGTATTAATTAATGCATGTTTTCGCATATGTCAATATTGAGTTATCTTGATTCCATGAAATAAGATTTTTATATTCATGTTCTGTTGATATTGTTTATAGTTATTTTTAAATTATAATATTTTATACTGGTATGTGTGAGAATTCTTACTGAACTGTAAAGCTCACAACTTCCTATTTTCTTCCTTCTTAGAGTTGTGTAGGTTATTCAAGCTTGGTAGATTGGAATCATGGTGAAATGATGATTAGCTATAGAGTCATTAATATCAATTAGATGACTGAAGGATGACTAAAATTGTAACCATATGAGTTGTATTATTTTCTTTATATTAGGTATTTACTTATGAATTGTGATCAATAGTATTATGGAGGATTAAAGTTGAAATAAGATTTTTTTTAGACTTTGCATGATCTCTAGAATATAATCTAGAATTTGTGCGGCTGGTCACGTAGCCGATTCTGGTACTAGATTTGGGGCATGATAGAATGATATCAGAGCTTAGGTTATGATGATTTGGGACTATGGTATAAGTGATTATGATAGATATAAGTGACATCAAAATTTAGGTCATGATTGTTCAAGACTGGGACATGAGTGATTTGGAAATTACATGGTGGTTATTAGGATATGATGGAATGATATCAAAACTTAGGCTATGATTACTAAGGATTGTGACGTAAGTGATTAAGACATGACATGGGTGATATTGAAGCTCAGCTTATGATCACTTAAGACTGTGATATAAGTGATTGGGATATGATGTGAATGATATCAAAAATTTAGAAAAATGATCATTATGACGATGGCTTAAAAGGTATTTGAACTTAATATCATGATCAGTCGGGACCTGATAAAAGGTACAAGAATGGACTTAAAGTTTGGATTTCTAATCTTTAGATTGTATATAGGATCTGATATATGATCAGTACAATAGAGGAACATGATTTTGTCTCTAATATAAGTAGTGAAATTGATCTAAGATGAGCATAAAGAGCCAAATGATTTATAGTATTTTATCATGATAAGCATATTATGGATATTGGAGAGTTGAATAGGATGTATCTTTGCCTTTGATATAAGTGGGTTTCATTCAAGCATCAAGAGTACTAGCATGAAATTATAGTATGTTATGTTAATGGATCATGTTGAATAAATATGTTCCATTATCAATTAATTGATTTTGGAATTCTAAACCTGTTATGGATGCAGATCATGATAACATGCTAGTTCTGTTGTTAATTAGTAGGTTATAAATTTTTGAAAATGTTGTAAGAAGATGTTTAAGGTGTAGGTTATATAATATTTTAATGATATTAGAAAGGATAAATTTTATAATGAACCTATATGGAGATTATTGTTAAAAGTATATAATGAACAATATATTTAAAATAATGCATAGATTGGTAATTTGGTATTAGCATATTAAATTATATTATTGTGCACATGCCATGCATCTCTTGGTAGAATCTTTGATGGCTTAAGTTAGTAGTTTGGATGGAATTTCTGGATCACCTTATATTTGTTGGGGATTATTAGTTGTGCCCAACTCTAAGTCAAATTTAAGATCTATAAGAAGAATTAAATTACCCTACTACTAATATTGTATTTAGCGAAGAAATTGATATTGAAAGACTTATATAGATTTAGCCTGTGAGGGATAACATTTTAGGTAGTTTGTTAATTAATTCTAAGAGTATGGTAAGATAGTTCTATGAGTGATAACATGATTGATTCTATTCATAAGGGCATTGATTCAAAGCCATTTACTTTGTTAGAGTTAACGATAACTTTCCAAGAGAAAAGTTAATCTAGACTATTTAATTAAATTATCAAGAAAAGTATGACTAATTCAAACTTGGTCTAGACTTAATGAAGTCATAAAAGGATGGTGAAATTTATGCAAGGACCTTTGATATGAAAACTGGATCAGGATAAATCTTGATATGATATGTCTGAGATATGAACAAGATAAAGAGACTTAACAGTTAACAGCTTACTTTAATAACTTGAGATCTTCCTAGTATCAAAATAAGATAAATTTTTTGAGGAATTCATTTAGTAAACCTAGATGGTTTAGTATATTTTATCAGAGAGCGCAGTGGAAGCGTAGTGGTTTGAGTTATTCTGAAATTTATTTAAGAATGTTAACTCTAATTTTAGAAGTGTTATGATGGGAGTACTGATTTGAATTTTAGTAACAAGATTTTAGTAATAAATAAAAAAAGAAGATGTTGTTGATCCTTTGGCTAGTCTATAGGTATTGCCAAGCAATTTTCATCAATAGGTTTCCTAGTATAGAGGACTCTAGTAAAAATTTTGGATATCTCTAAACCTAGAATAAAGAAGTGATGATCCTTACCTGGCTAGGATCGGAGATATTATAACACCAAGCTCCTTTAGTTATGATATTATGAGTTCTCTATTTAAGGAGTGCTCGAGCTTTTCATAAGATAAAAGACTGGTTGCAAAATCATAGAGAAGCTTAAAAGAAGAAAGAATGCTAAAGACTATGGTAAGTATCTAATGCACAAGCTTTCTTCTAATTTTTGGTTAAGAATACAGTGGATCGATTATGATTTTCATGTGGGGGCTAATCAAGAGAAATAAATTTTAGGAGCAAAGAATTATGTATTTAAATTCAAGATTGAGCGCTAATATTTATTTGAAAGAAATTGAAGGGATTCACAATATAGATAGATGGTGATGATCAAAATAAAAATGCTATAAGGTCGTATGAAGAAAGCATTCTAAAAGAGAAAATATTGAAAGCTTGAGGATGATGTTAAGATTGAGTATTTCTAAAATTTGAACTATCATGATGCTCTTGTAAAGTTAATTAGGGATAATAAATCACATCACAAGGTTGGTATTCTTTTAGAAGAGCTCAAGAGAATTCACCAAGCATTGTGAATGGAAAGGATCAAGTTTTAAGTATTGTATAATTTCATTATTTTAAGACTTGAGAAACAAGTGCCCTACGAGGAAGACTAATTGGGAGTTTGAGAATGACCTGAGGTTGGTTACTTTCAAGGTTAAAATCTTAATCAAGCTAATTTCGAGGATAAAATTATTTTAACGGGAGGAGAATGTGAGAACCGAGTTTTGGGCCAAAGTCGATAAGCTCTACCGACTTCAACCCAAATGCAGAAAAAAATATAGGAGAGATGGAAAATAGGGGACTCATTCTCCCCTCACATCCGATCGAAAACTTCACTAGAAAAGATGCTGGACCGTCTTAGAGGGCAAGGACAAGGCCGGCGATGAGTTGAGGTGGGATGGGGACCTTCGATCAATGAGTTTTTTTTCTCAATAATGAGGAAACTTCATTAGTCTTTCTTTAAATTCTCTCCCACCGCAGCCGAGCAAACTTATCTAGGCCTTGCTCTGTCATTCTTCTCCTCTCCGACAAGCGATCGAGGGTTCCTTCAAATGCCGGTGAGTTCTTTTCCCTTAAATCTATATTAGCAGGGATCAAAAAGGGATTTTCATTTGATTTGGGTCAGATCACCCTAGGTGGCCATGCTATCTTCCCTCCATCCGGCGATGACCGACGATCTTCCTCGTCCACCACCTTCCATGGCTTCCGAGACCATGGGAGGCATGCTCGAGTCGAACCATGGAGCCGGGGAAGAAGAAAGAAAAAAAGAAAGGGGGAGGACCCTCTGTTTGGTGGAGCAGAAGAGAGGAAGATGGAAGAAGAGGGAGAGGATGAGAAGAGAAGAAGAAAGAAAGGGAAAAAGAAAGAAAGAAAGAAAGAAAGGAAAAAAAAGAAAGAGTGAGGGGGAGACCTCGGTTCGGTGGAGAAGAAGAAGGGAGAAGGAAAAGATAAGGGAAGAGAAGGAAGGAAACGAAAAGAAAAAAATAAAAGAAAAAGAAAAAAGGGAAGAAAAGAGAAGAAATAAAGAAAGAAAGAAAGGGAAACAGGAAAGAGAAAAGAAAAAGAAAAAAAAGAAGAAGAGGAGAGAGAAGATGAGGAGAGAGAGGAGAGAGGAGATGAGGAGAAAGAGAAGAGAGAAAGAGGAGATAGAAGATGAGGAGAGAGAGGATAGAGAGGAGAGAGAGGATAGAGAAAGAAGAGAGAGAAAGAGGAGAGAGAAAAAGGAAAATAAAATATATAAATATTGAAAGGGAGTGATCAAAAAGTCCTTTTCTCTTAAAATTTGTGAAGCAAGGGTATAACAGACGGACTGCTGATGAAATTCGGATAAAAGATTTTTGTATACAAATTATCATAGGATTTATTTATTTATATTAAAAAATTATTATTATTATAGGGGGTAGCCTTCTGAGCAGAAGGGTATTGTACGGGTTCTGGGTACAGACCAATATCAGATGTGTTAGTTATCTCTAATGAGGTAAGAATTTTTGGACAAGATCATCAGTTATATAGATATATTTTTATATGGCATGATTTGATCCGTGCACATGAGCATTAACATGCATGATTATTTTCACATAGTATATTTTGATTTCTCATGATGGATAGTATGATTGATGTTTTTATTATATATGTTCATGTATACCATGTTTTATCAAGCAAAGTTATCTTGGATGAGTTGGATCATGATGCCGGTCGTTGAAAAATTGTAAATGGTATGATTTGATTACATGATGTGATTTGATAAAGTAATAATCTAGAAGAAAGGGATATTTGACTAGCCATGTTAAATAGAAAATTATCGGCCATGGATGGATAGTACATCGGATAGCCTAAGCCACGGGCTTAGTACATGGAATTGCCTGAGCCACGGATGGATAATACGTGGAATAGCTGGCCATGGATGGATAATACATGGGACAGCCTGAGCCACGGACTTAGTACATGGAATAACCGACCACGAGCAGATAGTACATGGGACAGCCTAAGACATGGGCTTGGTACGTGGGTTAGCCTATCACGAGCGGATAGTTTATGGTCGATCTTGAGATTGCCAGTCATGGGCCAGAGCATGATCGTGATTAGTCCAAAATCCTAAAAAGATAATAGTGGTTGATCCGGACCATGATAATGAGATATGGATAATCAGAAATAAAATAAAATAATAATTAAGTAAAAAGAGATAGTTTACTTAATGACATATATGGTGTTTCACTTTTCAATGTGACCGGTGTTTGGTATTAATTAGTGCATGTTTTTGTATATGTTAATATTGAGTTATCTTGATTCTATGAAATGAGATTTTGATATTCATATTCTATTGATATTGTTTATAGTTATTTTTAAATTATAATATTTTATACTGGTATGAGTGTGTGAAAATTTTTATTGGATTGTAAAGCTCATAACCTCCTATTTTTTTCTTCTCGGAGTTGTGCAAGTTATTCAAGCTTGGTGGATTGGAATCGTGGTAAAATGATAATTAGCTATAGAGTCATTAATACCAATCAGATGACTGAAGGATGACTGAAATTATAACCATATGAGTTATATTATTTTCTTTTCATTAGGTATTTACTTATGAATTGTGATCAATAGTATTATGGAAGATTGAAGTTGAAATGAGATTTTTTTAAAGCTTTGCATGATCTCTATAATATAATCTAGGATTTGTACGGCTGGTCACGTAGCTAATTTCAGTGCTAGATTCAAGGTGTGACAAAAATAGCTAGTAGGTGATGATAAATGTAGATGTGTGTAAGCAAAACCTCATCTTTCGTGTTTTGACTATCCAAGTATTTTCTCTACCAAACATCAAATGCTCTCATGCAGTTGTCATCTAAGCAATAACAACTGCCCTCTTCTTACATAAATAATTAGGTGCCTTAACTATATGGATAACTTAGTTATACCCTCACTATTCTAGAAAAATGATATACTATTTTCTCTCTGACTTTATGCACATCTATATCTATATTATACAAGATTCAAGTTAGGTATTATATATAACGAATAGTTTGACCTATTATATGTGCTTGATGCAAGACATCTAAAGGCACAAATTACATGGATGAAAATTTTCAAATGATAAACGGGCAAGTGGTTAACTAGTATATGTCCATATTAAACTAGTATTCTTATCTACTAAACTACTTTTATATGTCATTATCTTCCTTCATGTTATACAGGTATGCTAATATTCAATTTGTATATGGTAAGAATTTTTTTTTTAAGTGGAGGAGCATGTTTTAAAGGTGAAGATAGTTTGAAAAAACTAGGAGTGATTAAAGTCTTGAAGTAAGCACTTCGACATATGGAAATACCTACTTCTCTATATCAATAAATGTGATGATTGCTTGCACTAGCTAGTTTGAGATATTTGGTAGGGAATGAAAATACCCACCAATTGCTATAATGACTCTGTTTTGTCTTTACATGTGTTGGTTAAAAAAAAAATTTATATGTATATGCATTGTTGCAGGCTAGGAAGCATTTGCATAATGGAATGGCAGGACTGGGTGTTGTAGACTAATGCATTGCATCTTGTTAGTGGGCATAATGTTTTGTAGCTAGAATTGCTAGGCAACATTATCATTTCTAACCCTTATTACTTATCAATTGCCAGTATATTGGATAGTTAATTGGAATCCATCTACTTTAATCAGTTCCATTTGCATAGTTTTGATGGCAAAACCTTAGAATATTTTTCATATGGATTTAATTCTAATCCATATCGTAATTCTATCAGGCAATACTCATGCCTCTTTGCTTGATTCTCTTTATCTAGGTCATGCTTTAAGTAAAATAGCTTCACTTGTTATTATTATGAATTCTCTAGGAATAGGGCTGGATCTTGTTATAGCAGTTATAGTGAGGTTTCTGTTATTCAATATATTATGCTTTAAGATTTGTTCATGATTGCAAATTTTTTATTTCAATACCATGTATACCTTTGCTATGATCAATTATAATTTTTTAAATATTTTTTACAAAACTTTCATTATATAAAAATATAGACCCATCAATTGATTAATGTATATATTCTATAGTATCCGTATAATTATATTTTTTTATACAGGTGGGAGTATTATGTACGATGATCAATTGATTGTCTAGTTTGGGCAGTTTGAGAATTACAAATAATTATATAGGTAATTATAGTAATCAAGCGGTATGGATAGAGTTTAAGATATATTTCGGACAATATTTTATTTTAGTTCTCCTCATATATCTTTAGTCATGTGGGGAGAACTAAAGGAAAATGCTGCCAACATTTTTTCAAAGCTCTTATTATGTATTATTTGATTACTGTAAATGACCTATATAATTAATATAATTTTTTAATGGGATACACCTATCTTTATCTATTAGTTGGTGATATGATGCATTTATTAGTTAAGTTATATTATTTTTCATATAATTTTAAAAAATTTTACTTGGTGCATTATTATTGATTAAAGAATTATTCTTGCTTTTAGATATCTTAAAAGTTTGATCATTTTATCCTAAAATGGATAAAAGTTGGATAAATAAACCAAAAAATATCAAAGAATATTTAGATGGAGTTCATGATTTTATTAAATTTGGTATAGATAAAAGTAGTTTGAATGAAAAGATTTTATATCCATGCCGACGATGTATTAACATTCTTGTCTAAATCTACAAACCGTTGAAGAATATTTGATATGGAATGATTTTGTAAGAGGTTATACTGAGTGAATTTTTTATGAAAAATTTATGTTACCAATATCAAGTAATCAACCCTCGTCTGATCTTGGATCCAGTAATATACAAGCGAATCCTATAGGAGATGATGATATAATGGGTTTGATCATAAATACTTTTTAACATGGTGTTCAAAACTTTGGAGATTCAAGTAATATACATGAAACAACTAGAATATATGAGGATTTGATATTTATAGAACGAACATATGTCGAGAAGCAGATATAACCATCAATTACTGAGTCAGCTCGGTATCATAGTTTAATAAAAGATGCAGATGAACAATTATATCTGGATTGTTTGAAATTTTCTAAGATCTCTTTTCTTATACATTTATTTTATATAAAATATATGAATGGATGGTCCAGAAAGAATTTTACCATGCTTCTCGAGTTATTAAAGGATGCATTTTCAAAAGGCATTAATTTACCATCCTCTTATTATAAAGCAAAAAAAGTTGTCAATAAATTAAATCTTGGATATCAAAAGATTCATAGTTGTCCAAAAAACTGTATATCATATCATGGTAGAAATACTGATCGAGAGTCATGCAATGTGTGTAGATCTTCACGATGGACAATGCACGAAGAAGATGAGGATATCGTAATGAATGGAATAGATATACTGCACAGTACAAAAAATTAACGAAGGTATTGCATTACTTTTCTCTTATTTCTCGATTGAAGAAACTATATTCATCATCGAAAATAGCTTCATTAATGAGATGACATGATGAAGGACATATGAAGGATGGAATGTTGAGATATCCAACAGATAGTTTAGCATGGAAAGCATTTAATGCTAGGCATTCTGATTTTGCCTCCGATATTCATAATGTTCGATTGGGTTTAGCTTCGGATGGCTTCAATCCTTTTCAGACTCTAAATTTTATATATAGTACTTGGCCAGTTGTTCTAATATCATACAATTTATTACCATGGTTGTGCATGAAATAATCATCACTTATCTTATCAATGGTTATTTCAAGTGATAAGGGTTCAAAAAATAATATCGATATTTTTCTACAATCTTCAATAAAGGAATTGAAATAGTTGTGAAAAGGTGTTGATACAATTGATGCTTCCAATGGTGAAACATTTAAACTATGGGTAGCTTTGTTATGGACCATTAATGATTTTCCAGCATATGCCAATTTATCTAACTGGAGTACAAAGGGATGGGTTGCATGTCCTTGTTGTGCATATTTGATACATTCAATTTAGTTAAAATATGGAGAAGAATTTTATTATATGGGATATTGTTGATGGTTAGAACCAAATCATCCGTTTCAGTTTTAAAAAGATTTATTTGATGGTACCATAGAATTGGGATGTGCACCTATTCCATCTTCTGAAAATAATGTTTATAAACAAATGATTCCATTAGTTACATATATGATAAATTCTCGAAGTTTTCTAAAAAAGAGGGAGGGATGATCAAGAAGGATTGTCAGAAGAAGTGAATACTGATAATATGGATGCACAAATATTTGACGATCCTGATAATTTTTTTGAAAATAAAAATGAGGAAGATGTACAAATAGCATCTATAAATCAACCTAGTAAATATTTATGAAAGAAAAGAAGTATCTTCTTTGACTTACCTTATTGGAAACATAATCTTATTCAGCATAATCTTGATATCATGCATAGAAAAAAATATTTGTGATAATATGCTTGGAACATTGTTGAACTTGATGGAAAGACCAAAGATAACATGAAGGCATGACTAGATTTAAAAAAATTGGATATCCGACAGAAACTTCATCCTAAAATGCTTGCTAATGATAGAATTTATTTGCCTCTTGCATCTTATATAATGTTTGCTCAAGAAAAGATAATTTTCTGACAGTATTGAAAAATATAAAGTACATGATTGATATGCATCAAACATTTCAAGGTATGTTCATCTTAAAGACTGAAAAGTTTTTAATCTTAAAAGTCATGATCGTCAAATATTGATGCAAGATATCTTTCCAATGCTTCAAGATCATCAATGCCTAAATAAGTTCTTGCAATTATAATTTGGTTATTATCATTCTTTAAGGAATTATGTTCAAAAGTTATTGATCCCAAAGAGCTTAATCAATTGAATTCTGATGTTACGATTATATTTTGTTTGATGGAGAAGATTTTTCCTTCTAGATTTTTTATAAGTATGGTATATCTACTCATTCACTTAGCTTTAGAAATCAAGCTTGATGGACCCGTATATTATAAATGGATGTATCCTATTGAGAGGTATTATTATCAAATTTTAACTTTTATATATTTTTGATAAAAGTAGCATCATAATGATGTGTAATAAATTTTTAATTCTTGTAGGTATCTTGTGTAATTGAAAGATTATATACGAAATAGAGCCTATCCAAAGGGTTCAATTATGGAAGGATGTATTGTTGAAGAGTATTTGACATTTTGTTCAAGATATATTCAAGGTGTAGAGATGCATTTAATAGGCCTCAATGGTATAGTGATTTCGTAGACAATGTAGAATTGTATAAGTTTTTTACTGTTGATAGAGTAATAGAAAAAAGTGAAAGTATTGTATTGGATCATAAATCAGTGGTACAAGTACATAGTTATGTGTTACTTTATAGTAAAATAATATCTGACTATCGTAGGTTAGTATATTTAATGAATTTCAAATTTAAATATCATATCTTATTTTTTGTTCTAAATGAACAATATAAATTTTATGTAGCAAATTTTTAATGTCTCAACGACAAGCTAATCCAACTGAATCCAAGAATTGAGCAGCGATGGTTAGTCGAGTCATTTTCTACATGGCTTTCAGAACAAGTTTGACATATATTTAAAGAATATATGGATAGATTTAATATCGAATCACTTATTAATATTTTTTATTATTTTTTAGGTATAAACGATGATAGAGAAATTTTTTAGATGAATTAATAGCCCTGGCTCGAGGACCTAACAAAGTTGTCAACAGATATAATGGTTTCATAATCAATGATTTTAAATTTCATACTAAAGATCATGAGAAATTTAGAAAAATATAGAATAGTGGTGTTATTGTGAAAGTAGATGGAAAAACTTATTATGGTGCACTTAATGATATTTATGAGTTAGATTACTATGGAATCTATAAAATCATATTATTTTGATGTGATTTGACAGATTAAACTCATCAAGAGGTTTGAAACAAGATATAAATGGATTGATACATACTGCTGTCTTATTGAAGGATAATCCATTCATTTTTTTCTTCTTAAGCTCATCAAGCATTTTTCGTACAAGATGTAAAAGATAAAGATTGGGCTACTGTTATTAAAACAAAACCTAGGAACTTATATGATATAAGAAAGTACCTGGAAGATGATGAAGATGATGATAGTTTTATGCATTCCATGCCATTTAATTTTGTACCGGTTGATGACGTACATGCTATAGTATCCTTGGTTAGGACGGAATTTGAAGGAAATGCTAATGTTGATTCTTATTGATATTAAATTTTTATAATGTATGTAATTTGTAGTAATTATTATGTTAAATTAGTATTTATGTTCACTGATTATGATACAAATGATAGGTAATATTATGCCACGCTCATGATGATTTGATGGTGTGCAGTTCTAGCACTCATGGATAGAGGCTGACAGTTCTTTTTCAGCCCAACACGTTGAGGCCGGTCCTGCAGCATAGCTAGTTGAGGCCGGTACTTCTTCGACATAGTAGGTTCATGCCGATCCTTCTTCAGTACTGGAAGTTATGGCCAGTTCTTTGGCATAGCAGTCTACTATAGGTCCATCATTGTCGGGACAGCATGATCTCATGTCAATGTAGTAGATGTGAGCTACACATTCAGGATAATTTATTTTTTATTTGGTTTGATAAAATTTTATTACATTTCTTACTATAGTTTACTTATATCTATTTTTTATAGACGGATCTGGGAGGGTTACATGCAAACGCAGGCCCACAATAGTACGGGATGTGTGGTAGCTGCACGAAGGTGAGAAGATAGTGATTGAGTGCAATAAGCTGGGATAGCTAATTAAAAAAGCCATCAGCTTATTGACTTCATTTTAGGGATAATTATGTAAAGGCATCAGCTTTGTCCACTGATTATGCAAAATAGAATGACATGCTTCCGACGTATAAAATTGAGCTTCTACGAGTTGTGCAGGTAAAAATATTGAATCTAAACATTTCTTATTTTGTATGGTTGACATATTATATTATGTTTTATATTCTTTCAATAACAATACTTTGTATCGACATGGTATTAGATGATGAAGGCTTGGTCGATTTTTTATTTCTTTATTTTCTTTTAGTATCTACACGATTATTTCTAACATTTACTTGACTTAATATTTATTTTCTTTTGTACTCCAAGTTTGTCTCCCTCCATCCTCTCATGATTTTATACTGAAGTATCTCAACCGACAATGAAAAGAATATAAAGCACAGTTGAAGATAAAGTACAAGTTGCCAGATATGACCGAGAAGCAGGTAATTGGTACTTGTCCTCCTGATATATTTCCTCATCAGTGGGTGGAGCTGGTTCATTATTGATTCTCCGAGAGGAAAGAGGTATCTTCTAATTCAATATTTTAAATAACTTTATTAACATATTTGATTTATATTGTACATTACAGGCATATATATACTTTACTCTAAGGATATAACAAGTTATTTATTTGATTTTACAGACATATTCTAATATTGGTAGAGATGCACGAGCAACTCTGTCTATTCCTCATACATCGAGATCCAAGAGTTATGTACAAGTCAGACAGGAGTTCGTATGTACCTTAAACTATAAACTTTTATTTTTTATATTAAAATATTTATAGATTTTAATGAGATTAATATTATGTATCATGGACAATGCATGAATCATGATATTTAAATATTTTTCAGATTTATTAGAATAATTTTCTTAAAATTATATTTTTTTCTATAGATAGATGAGCATGGGAAGAAATCCGGTGAGGTGAGATTTTATCGGATGACTCATACTCACCATGATGGCACTTTTATCATAGATGAGTTGAGAGACTTATATGTAATTATTTATTACAATTTATTTTCATGCAATGATTTTAATTTGATTTTATTAGTCCTTAAGATCTAACTATTTTTTCTAAATTAATACAAAAAGGAGCTACAACTCTTTATGCCGGGCGTGTCGATAAGTATGCAGCATCTACATAGAGAGTTGTATTGAGGCCGAGGTGTTCACGAAGTTGATGAGGCCGAGGCACTATGATCAAGTAAGGGATTTTGGAGTTGGAGTCACCCCCACTCAGTTATTTGCAATGAGTAAGTATACTCGTGATACTATAGATGGTGCTCAGGATGCACGTGTTCGCAGACTTGAGGAGGAGATAAAGGGATGCGATAGAGCCGTGCCGCTGATAGAACAGTGATGGAGACCATAAGAGAGCACATTGAGTAGCTTACATCTATCATATAGATATTTATTCCATATCAGGTAGATATATATATTATTAAATATATATTCTTATATTAAATCAATGATATATATATGTAATATATTATCATTCATAGTTTCGTAATTTAAATATTTTAAATATTTTAATAGGCTTCTGGAGCATCAAATCCTCGCAGACAGGGTGATGACCTTTCTTTTGTAGATCATTGACCTTGACTTTTTTTATTTTATATCTTCTATTTCATGTATTTTTTTAACGTTGTTAAACTTTGGATTGTAATAAATTTTTTTATATTGGATTATAATGAATTTTATATTTAGAGTTTGAATTTAGATGTGATGAATGTATGCAATGTGATTTTATATTTGTTATGATTTTATTATACAAATTCAAAAAAAAAATATACAAGTTTTATTTTTAAAAATATTTATTTTATTTTTTATAAAAAATAATGTATCTACCGATGCTTTAAAGCATCGATAAATTTCATATTTTTGATACTTTAAAGAATCAAAAAATTGTATTTTGCCGATGCTTTTAAAAAGTGTCGGCAAAACACTGTAACTTCCGATGCTTTAAAGCATCAGTAATGTGAAATTTACTGATGCTTTAAAGTATCAAGATTTTTTTGATGATTTTTAAAAGTATCAAAAAAAATTGTTTCCATGCTACATTGTCGACATTTTTTTGATGCTTTTTAAAGTATCGAGATGATTTTTGTCAATGCTTATTAGCATCGAGAAAGGTCTTTTTTAGTATTGCCTTTTATTAGAATCGTTGTAGTGCACCTTTACTTTTATTAGGTTGGACATCATAGGCAAAACACATCCCATTTACCAACATCTTCTACTCGTACATGATAGATTTGATTCATCTCCATCTATATTTCTCATCCATTCATACTTGGTAAATAGACCATGCAACCAGCAAATATTCAAGAGATTATTTATATGCACTTATTAGGGATACATGATAGTTCATTCCTAAGAGATCAATGTACTTGTCATTCCTAAGGCTAATTTTGTTATACCAGTCCTAACATATCCGATCCTTTTATTAATAATAGCATGAAAAGCATGTTTGACCTCCGCCGTTACCATATATTCACAATTATGTTATTCTCCCTCATGGATGATATAACTAGTCAATTAGTGAATACAAGTATGAATGTAGAACTAAAGATATAGTCTTCCATTCCTACTTGAATCTCTCTATTTTAATTTAGCAGCTTTTTAGACATATCTCGCCAAACCAAATCATGCATGACCATTGGGGACACACCAAAATAGCAAACACCGAAGTAAAATTTCAAGAAATAATTAAAATTCCTTAAGGATAACAATAGAGTTTATCAAACCTCAAGGATCTCATAAGTGAGGAAGTAAGGATCCATTCTCTCATTTACCTTATTAGTCACATAGCACACATGGTATAAATCACATGCTATAGAGTTTACTCTTTTTCTTAGAGCATATATCATTTTCTAAAAAAACCACCATATAGACTTAAGTTCAAATACACCTTGGTGCCTAACATAAATCCTCCAAATCAATATACTCTTATACTACTATTCAAGAATTCATGTCAGGCTTCTAAATAGGCTAGATTGGATGGTAAGGACATCCATTTTGATCAAATATATACTAATAATCTCATTTTGATTCTCTTATCAATATGACATAAGTTTTAAGCTCAAACTCAATGTCTCTTAGGATTTTCATACTTAAAATATCTCATCTCTGCATGCTCTTTAGCACCAGAGACAATCGCCCATGTGAGAGGGCCAATTTCTACTTATTTGACATAGTTCACTTTATATGCATTAAACAAAACTTTACACATGATACTCATGTGTGTGTAATTATCAATGGACATTTTAAAAAATGAACAAAATGATCATCTAATAGCATAAACATTATACTTAATACAAGTATATTTTCAAAGATATATAATAAATAGCCCTAATAATTTCACATGTTTCATGCAGACATCTCTAGCTATTAGCTTAGTGAGTGGATCCGCCACCATTTGATATGTGAAAATATTTCATATAGCTACTTTGTTGACTCTGATCTTGATTTTGATGATTGACAAAATGTTTAAGTATATATGAGTACTAACTATATTTTTAAGTGTGTTTATCAAATCTTAGTACTCATCCATGTTGAATGAAGAAATGCTTATATTTCAGTTGAAAAAGTCCTTAAATTAATGAAAAATCAAGTTATAAGGATTTTGAAATATAAGGAAGACTTGGAATGACTTAAAGTTTAATTTTGAAGAAGTTTCAGCACTGGTACAACCAAGTGTCGACACCTGAAGACCAAGTGCTGACACTTGCAGGACCAAGTGCTGACACTTGCAGGACCAAGTGCTGACACTTGCAGGACCAAGTGTCGACACCTGGAAACCAAGTGTCGACACTTGGATGTCAAGTGTCGACACTTGCTGTAATGGCTAGTTTTTTTGAAGTACAAAATTAATTCTAACTTATTTCAAACGGCTAGTTTTTCATCCCCAACGGTCATAAACGGTCATCTATGGTTTGGAGAGCTATATAAACATCAAAAATCAAGTGGGAAAACAATCCTTTGGTGAGATCATTGAATATTCTTCAAGGATTCAAGAATTGAGTGGTTCAAGCCTTCAATCTTCCAAGTTTCAAAGAGAGCATCCAAAGTTCACATCCTCAAGCATCAATCAAAGGCTTCAACAACTTGAAAATAAGTTCTTCATCAATAATCAAGGACTTCAAAGAGATATTTGCTTTATTTTAGAAAGCTTTAATTGTATTCTTTCATATTTGCTCTTACATTGTTTTATTTGAGATTTTTGATGAGTCTTGGAAAACCAAAGAGATTTTTGGTAAGTCTTGGAAAACCAAAGTAGTTGTTGGTGAGCCTTGAAACCAACTAGGGTTTAACTTGTAAGCCCGAAGAAAAAACAAGTTGTTTAGGTTTTTTGTTAGCCCGTAAAACCAAGGGTGGTTGTTGGTGAGCCTTGAAACCAACTAGGTTTTGACTTGTGAGCCCAAAGATAAAACAAATTGTAAAGGTTGTTGTGAGCCTAGGTTACAAAACCAATCTTAGTGGAATTTCCAAGGGGATCTTAGGGAGTGGATGTAGGTGCCTTGTAGTGCACCGAACCACTATAAATTTGTTGTGTTTGTGTGATTGTTTCTTTGTGCATTTACTTTGTTTACTCCGCTGCATATTATTTTGAAGCACACAAATACATTACCAAAACACAAGCATTTGATTTGCAATTAACACATACTTTCTTTAGTTCATCATTAAATAGTTGAAAAGTTTTATAAAACCCAATTCACTCCCTCTCTTGGGTTACCTACCTGAGCCTACACACTTCCTTTTGTACTATAATATCTTTCACAAAATTGTACCTGCTATCAATATATTTAATTCTACGGTGATATTTAGGATCCTTTATAAAAGCAATTAGCACTTAGCTATCATGGTGCACTATCACTAGTTCCTTATTATCACTTAGCATTCTTAAATGTAATAAGAATCTTCTCAACCAAACAGTTTCTTACATTACTGTTGAACATGCAACAAATTTGGCTTTCATTGTGGATGAATGTATATAAGTTTGTTTCATACTATTCCATGATATAACGCCATTATTTAGCAACAACACATCTTCAAACATTGATTTGTGTTCATCTATATCTCCTCAATCAACATCAACATAATCTCTCAAATGTAAATCAGATTCTTGATATCAAAAGGAATACTTTGTAGTGTCTTTTAGATATCTCAGAATCTTTTTGACTGCTTTCCAATGCCCTTGTCCTAGATTTGATTAATACTAGTTGACCACCTAATGGCATACAAATGTTTGGCCTTGTACACATCAAAGTATACATTAAGCTTTCAACGACACGAGTATGATACTTTTGATGTTATTTTCTTTTGTTATAAAGTATTGTGACATAGTTCAAGGCTTAAGCACTCGCTTTTTGCTATAGAAGTGTGAATAGGGTTACAGTCTTTCATATTAAAATGTTTAAGAATCTTCCTAATATATGACTCTTGTGAAAAAGTAAGGAGTTTTCTCGAACAATCTCAATATATCCTAACATGAAGAATGTAATCCACCTCATCCATATTTTTCATCTCAAAATTTGAGGATAACAACTCCTTTATAGCAAGGACAAAATTTTTATTATTTCTAGCCAAAAAGAAATCATCAATATATAATGACATTATTATAAACTTTTCCATGGACAATTTGACATAGATACAGTGGTCCTCATCAATTATTTTAAAATCATAAGAGATTATTGCTTGATGGAATCTCAAATATCATTGTCTAGATGATTATTTCATGCCATATATAAAATGTTACAATTTGCATACTTTATTTTCTTAACCTTTAACAATGAAACCCATTAGTTGCTTCATATAATTTTTTTTCTTCTAGATATGGATTTAAGAATGATGTCTTAACATCCATTTGATATAGCTCTAAGTCCATTTGAGCTACAATGGCTAGAATTAAAAGAATTGAAGCAAACGTTACAACTAGAGAAAATATTTTCTCAAAGTCTATACCCTCCTGTTGGATATAACCTTTCACTACAAGACAAGCCTTACACCTTTCAATGGTGTTCCTTCAGCCTTGCACTTGATCTTGAGAATCCATTTGTTTCCAATTGCCTTGTGCCTAGGTGGAAGGTCTACAAGTTTCCAAACTTGATTTACTTTCATAGGCTCCATTTCTCCTTACAATGTTTTCTTCTATCGTTCCTTTGTAGGGAAAAACAAAGTCTCATGAATTATTCTAGGTTCAGCACTATCTTGTGGAGTGACTAATAAAGCTTTCCCTTCAATTTTAAAATGATAGCAGGGTATGTTTTACAATTGCTTCTCCACAATTTAAATTCTTGTGAGACAAATTCACTTATTCTACCACTCCCACTTGATTCTTGAGGCCAAGACTTCTCTTCTTGCATCTCAATTTATCAAAGATCGACATTATCTTGTTCCTCCATTTCATATAAAGTAGTATTTCTATCAATCTTGCCTCCATTCAGGAAATCATTTTCAAAGAAAATGACATCCCATGATTCAATTTCAGTCATGCTTCTATCTACCTGTTCACCTAGGAATACAAAACCTTTTGAGTATTCCAAGTATCTGATAAACATATATTTATTTTTTCTTAGACCTAACTTTCCATATTGATTAGAATGATCATGAACATAGACAAAAGACCTCCAAAGTCTTAAATGATTTAGGTCAGGTTTACTAGCCATCCATAGTTCATAAGGTATGGAAGGAATTGATTTCGAGGGTACACAAATAAGTATATATATGTAGTAGTCATCGTCTCTCCAATAGGAGATTAGTAGGCTTGTTTATGCTATCACAGATCTAACAATTTCAAAAAAGTTCTATGCCTTCTCTTGGTAACTCTATTTTGCTGAAGGATGCTCGAAATGGTCAATTGCTAAGTAATTCCTTTATTATTACATAATTTCTTAAGCTGTTCAGATAGATATTCATACCCTCGATCAGTTATTAAGGTCTTTATTTTCTTTTCTAACCGATTCTCTACTTCATTCACTTATAGTCTAAAACACTCTAGTACTCTAGATTTATGAAAAATTAGATAAACATGACTACAACATGCGAAATTATCTATAAATATAATAAAATATGAATCCCCTCATCTTGATCTTACACTCATTGGACCACAGATGTCAGAATGTATCAATTACAATGGAAGTTCGGCTCTAATTGCTTTACTAAATGTTTTTCTTGCTAAACAATGCTCATATGGTCTAATCTAACATGCCAAACATTCATATAGACATCACTATTGCTAGTAGAGGCATGTAATGAAAAACAACTATTGTCATAATTACATGTATAGTGTTCAACATCTATGATAATAAATCATTCATTACATAACCAGATCTATGATAAATTGTACCATTAAACAAGTCCACACTATTAGACCTAAAGTTCAAACTAAAATCTACACCCAAAAGAACAACTATAGAGACCAAGTTTCATCAAATCTTGAGTTTATACGGGACATCATGTAAGAGCAAACATCGGCTACTGTGCAAATCCAATTTACAAGTGTCAACTCCTTTGATCTCATTTTTAGCATTATTTTTCATATAAGCCCATCTTTCTCCAACTAGGATTAAACAATATTCTACAAATGCTTCTTGATCTCTAGCTACATGGTCTATGGCTCCTGAGTCTACAATTTATAAAGGATAAAATTTAATAAGCAATACTGAGCAATAGAATTATATATGTCACATCAATATGCAAGATTAAATGTTACCTTTTTTTGCTTGGAGCACTCACGAGCAAAATAATCCAATATGCTACTATTATAACTCTTCATCTTGGCCTTATCTTTCTTTCTCCCAAAATATTTACCCTTCTTCATGCCCTTGGTCTTGTTCTTCTTAGGTGTAGGTCCATCTTCCTTTCCCTTCCCTTTCTTGTTCTAGTACCTTTTGCATTTAAAGCCCAAAGTCCTTTAAGAGCTAGCTAGACTCGGCCACAAAGGCCTACCCAGGAAGCCTCACTTGTATAAGGCGCTCATTTTCTAGTTCCACATGGCAAGCAACATTGGTGAAGATCTTGATGCTTTCATTATGGATCAGATTAACCTTCATATGCTTATAGTTATCAAAAAGGGAATGGATCATAGCTTGTACTTACTGCTTATCAGAGAGAAAATGGCTAGCTGACTTCAACTTAGTAATTGATATTTTTTTGAGATGTTGCTAACTTGTATGATTAAGGCGCCTTTTATAAGTGTCAAACTTAATTGTAAGCTACCTCAGTTTAGTCACCGATGTGCATCCAAAATTTTCTTTCAAGATATTCTACATAGCATAAGCAGTTAAATACTGTTTGTACTCAATCCCATTATAGCAAAATATTTGTTCTAGATGAAAGACATTACAAGTATTCAAGTTATCTAGAACTCCCACTTGATATAAGCATTAATATTGAATGCATGCATTTAATTGACAATATTTATAACTTCAACATAAGAATACTTATATGCACGAGTCCAAATATAATAATCATAAGTATTTGGTACAAAACTAAATACAAATAATCCTAAGTAATTTACCTTTTTCTATAGTCTATCATGAGTTCCATCACTAAACAACTATAGGTAGCGTCTCCGAAGAGATATTACAACATTACAAGTATCAAATCATGTAGAACTCCCACTTGATAAGCATTGAACACATGCATTTAAATGACAATAATCATAACTTTAGCATAAGAATACTTATATGCACGAGTCCAAATATAATATTCATCAGTATTTCATACAAAACTAAATACTAATAGTTCCAAGTAATTTGTCTTTTTCTATATTGTTGGGTAAGTTCAGTCACTAAGCAACTATAGGTTGTGACTCCACTAATCTAGGTGTCCACTACAATCCTATACCAAGGGTTACTCAGGGAGACAAACAATATATGAAACCTATTTATGTCATTAAAAGATAAAAGGCCAGCATCAAGAATGCCTTGTATCTTTTTGTTAATGGTCTCATATATCATGATTTGCCCTAGCCATCAGGGGTCAATCCCCTTTTAGATGCACTTTGAGACATTCGCATCGACTTGCTAGGTGCATAAAAAATTTCCCCCCTCTATCATTACATATGTTCTGTACCTGTCTGATGTCTATGGGTGCATTTTGCCTGAAGCAAGGTTAAAACAAGGAATTTCAAATATGGCTGGATGCAATTCAATTTGAGATCCTTTATGGGCTTGTGTATGGGCCGGTGAATGAGCAAGGCTTGGTCTCTCGAGCTCATCTCAATTCTTATTTACAGCCATTTCATTAGATCTGTTATTTAGAGGGGTTTCTTGCTTCCTTATTCACATTGTCTAGTAACATGAACAGTAGACAACGAGAGTGGGATTCGCCATCAGGTTCATCTTCTACCTCTAGCATCCCTAATTTTTTTGGATTTTATTCATTTTAGTCCCTGGTTTTCAATCTTTAATATCTTCCTCTACCGATGTCCAAAAGTTTTGAAATACATATGGATTTAAAGCTATATGCTCTTTCCAACCATACAAATTTCGAAATCTGAAACTAAACTTATTTTTAATTATGCCCTTTTGAATTTATGGTTTTAGAGATTGGAAACCCCAAATTCTCTCAAATGGCTTGTCCGATTACTACAATTTTGCAGGCATAAACAACACATCAGTAACTATTTCCATACAAAAATTCGTATCCTAATTCGTGGTGAGCAGTAAGATACGAATTTTTCAATTTATAGTATAAAATTATGTACACACAACCAATTAATCACAAAAATTAATCAATAATCAGTTGTTAACATACTAAATCATGCCAGAAACCAACCTTTCGAATTTGATACCGATGAAAAATGAAATTAAAATTCTAAATCGAATTCTAAGTTATAAATTTTTGAGTTAAGCAGATCTATGGTTACTTTACTGACTAGTCCATAGCGTGATCAATGGGAAAGCACCAAATTTTCAGGGTCTAAGAGCCTCTAATGGAGTATTCGGAGAGAGCTTGTGGAATTCTAGCAAGGAAGAGAGATTTTTTTTATGTTGTATTTCTTTCAGAACCCATCTCAAATTGCCTTGCAATTTTTTTTTTATCCTTTTAAATGGGTTGGGTGGTTATTAAAATTAACCACCCAAAACTGCCTTGCAAGCCGTAGACCCCCTTCTTTTTATTGGGTTGGGCATCATGGCCTACCAACATACAAAATGCTAGTGATTGATACATTGACTGTTGCCTAAAAAAGGAATTGCTGAGCTGGAAGTTAATTCCATTCAACTTCGAGTTGGGAGAGGAATGAGATTAGAGAAGCATGCATACATGCTCAGAATCGTTTTACCCATTCCATATAATATATTGAGAAATTGATATAAAATGAATAAATGAGTATAAACATGGGCTATATATTACAAAACTTGAGACTTGTACATTTCCAACAAAAATACAAGAGGTCTATGAAACTTTTACAATTTGCATTAATTGGGCAGGTATTCAAGGGCTTCTAAGCATGCACCTTGGGACAGTTCTCTACATTCCCTTCCTTCCCTAGACCAGAATGCAATACTTTAAGAATATTGTACATGGCCTGTTTTGACATTGTACTCAAAAACTTTTTCCCTAATGCTTCTTAAATCTAGTCGCAAAATCTTAGACCTAAACACATGGATGACCATCTCATAATGGAGAAAATACAATGCAACTCAACTAAGCCTAAATGCTAAACTGGTTGGAGTCAGCTACATGAATGCTTTTTCTCATTTCCACTTAAATTAGGAAATTGGAGAAGCTACATCTATGTAGATTAGAGATAGCTAAGACTTCATCATAAAACGAAATTGTCGATCATGTGAAAGATCACATCTGCACCATCTGAATTTATGAAGGAGGAATTTACCTGCACCAAATTAATGCAATGATTATTGACCAGGAAGCTCTAACTTGCATATATATGTATGTCAGAATTATGTATTTCTAAAATCCCATGATTAGTTCATCAAAAAAAATACACATGTTATAATGCATATCTATTCCTCTTAACCTTAGTTGTGATAACAAACAACTTTGTAGATTGACAGTGTATGAATGCATATTGACCCAGAACTTACTATCAAGAAATTTTGATGCAAGAATATGGAAATAATGGCCTGAGTAGGTTTTAGTAGAAAGATTGTTAGGCTGACTTAATTCCACTGCTCAAATCAAGAAAATCAAAAAAATAATTACTTTAAAGAATAGGGTTTTAGCATTCCTAGTCACTAGGCAACGAAAATAATGCAGGAAAATTAATAGATAAGCTAGTAGCATCAAGTGATAGAAAGCTGGAAAAAGAGAGAGTTTGGGTTGAGCTAATGTAGGATGATTATTGTCATTTCATATTTGGCAGTCGAGAGGGTCCTTCTGGAACCGAATCAGGTTGCTAAAATGGAGTATACTGTTGGTTTTTATGGGAGGCTTTTTGGCCTTTCTTTGTTCTAGGGTATCTAACCTGCTTCACCATTTCATTATATCAATGAAATGTGTGGTAGAGTTTCCACCATTTTGCTTGAAAAAAAGTCAAGTTTATAAAAGGATTAAGCATTGGTAGAATCCATGTACAAAATAATTTAAATTTAGCTCACGATAGCATTTAAGGGGCATTTGTTGGTTTAAACTGAGAAAAAGTCATATTGGTATCTAGGGCATGAATATGCCAGATTCTGAACCTAAAGATGGCCCATGAAAGAAAGAAAAGAACATGTTACTTTCTGAAACATAGAAGAGATCCTGCAAAAACAACTGGATGCCTTATACAAGAGCAAGAAATCAGAACTAAAAGGACATAATACAAGGTCTTCACAACCAGAATATAAGAAACATTAGCTAAGCTCTTGATTCTTGATAAAAAATGAACATAAAACATGACCTTGCAAGGGAGAATTACTGTCAAGTTTTCATAATCGAGCGAATCAAGCAATTAAAAGTTGGAACTGAAGGATGGAGCACAAATAAACTTCAATTCTAATAAATATGAGAACAGAAACAAAGTTAGATGTTAGATCAAAATTGAAGAAAGCACAGAGATGCAATGACCACATTGTTGAATCATGCAGAAAATATTTAAGCAAATTGTGTTCTGTATACTGTAGCCGCAAAGAGGGAATGCAGCGGAACAGAGCCCTCATAGCTGTCAAGATGTTCAACTCAAGCCAATTCTTCATCTCATAATGGTATCTCAACTTGGAGAACATGAAAACAAGGTCCAGAACTGAGAAGATCTTGACAAAAGTCTAGACAAAAAACTTAGGCACACCTGTTGTTGAATTTAATGTGGTATGCGAAGAGAAATAGCTAGTGTCCTATAATGAGTTATTGATGCAACTCAGAAAGATTTGTTCTGTCTCTACAAGATTAAGAGTACCCTACAACAACTCTACGACCAAGGACTTGCAACACAGATCGCACAGATGCATGCTCATAGATGAAATTTTAGATAGATGAAGTATAAAAAGAAAACAGAACCAAGACAAGATGACAGAATTTTCATCGGACAAGTTCATCAAGTAACTAAATGGCTTTGTAGTCTGTGGAAGAGGGGAAGGGGGCAGACAGACTTCTGACATTTTTTTCTCATATACTTATCCATTTATGTCATCTCCTTTACTTGAGAATGAATTGTGTCACATATATCTAAAACAAACTGCAGTTTCCAGATGAAAATAATGGCAGACAATAGATATTAGTGAAATGGAATCAATTATTGATATGTTTCACAAACACAAAAAGAAAGTAAAATACCTGAATAGTACAGTGAGCAAAAACTTTTTGTATGCTTTTTTGGAAGCTGATATCTACTCTTTCCCAGGGAACTCTGGTTAGACCTTTGATCATTGCCTCTGCAATTAAAGGAAACGAGACATGCTTCATGCTTGAGACAATCAGTCAGTGAAAGGAAGGAGTGAAGAAGCAGCACACAAATTTCCACCATAAATATTCTGCAACATCTTCACTGTTCAGGACTCACTCTCATCAACATACAATTAATAAATGAAATAAAAGAACACGACAGTGCATTATAACGAACACTTTCAAGCAAGCTAAAGCATGCACATATCCTTACCTCCGCATTTTTCTTCCCTATCAACTTAAAATTCTCAGAAAAAATCATAATAAAATAATGAGAAAAGCATTCAATAAAATTTAATATTTACAGTTTCAACTAACAAGTACTTGTTTTTCTTTCATTTTCAATGCCAGATGCAACAGTTGTATCATTAAATAACTTATTTTCTGACTCTATTTCAAAGCATTAAACTTTTGCTTACCTAATGAAAGAATTTACCAACTTTTGTCTCACTTCAAGTTTCTCTTTAGATATTTCATGCTTTTAGAAAAAAATACGTGTACGCATATACCTAAGCCAGTACATTCATCTCCTAGTACAACCCCGAGTGAAAGGGATGCAATGATGTCAAGAAAGACGCATATCTACATAGAAACTAGACACTAACAGAGGCAGTTACTTCACATGCATTTTAACACGGAAAGACTACCAAAACACCCTCTCAATTTAGGATCATTTCATACATTACTCTTTTATGCTGGGAAACGAGCAGCTTATTGGCAGCAAAAACAATTCTTTTGGCTTTTGAGAAAGCATCGAGGCTTAAAATTAATTTCCACGAGAGTATGATTTTTTGCATCAACCTGACATATGATGAAGCATCTTCCTTTGCCACCATGTTGAATTGTAAGCTAGGCTCTCTACCATTTACGTACCTTGTCCTACCACTCCATGATAAAAAAATTACCGTTAGCATTGTTGGTTACTGCTACCATGAAAAAATGAGTACTAGACTTGCTGCTTGGAAAAGAAAGCTCCTTTCATGGGGAGGTAGAGTTATTCTTATCAATGTTGTCCTCACAACCCTACCATCTTATCTCATGTCTATCTTTAAGCTACCAAAATGGGTTGCCAATAGAAAATTGACCAGATGAGGAGAGCATTTCTTTGGAAAGAAAAGGAAAGTATGAATGGCTTCAACTACCTTGTGAGCTGGGATAAGTTTGTAGATCCAAACGAAAAAGGGGACTTGGCATAAAGAACAAAAACATGAACCTAGCTCTATTAGCTAAATGGGCATGGAAATTATTAGTGGGTACAAGAACTACTTAGATGAACCATATTAGTAGCTCTTATTATTCTAGTAGAAAGTTTGGCATGCAGGTCTATAAAAGCTTTGTTAAACTCTCTCCTATCTGGAAGAATATCTGCAAGGACCTCTCTGCCTTTTGGAATTGCATGTCCTTCAGGTTTGGAGATGGTAGCCATATCAGATTTTAGGAGGATACTTGGATCAGTACTACTCTTGCCCATCTTTTTGATGACCTGTATTCATATGCAGTGAAAAAGAATGTGTCGGTTACTTCATAATGGAGTTAGAGAATGATTCAGTGAAAAATCTCTCTTTGTGGTCCATTGTCCCAAGTTCAAATGTTTCAATTGCAAACCATGTTAGATCTCTTTTTCATAGTCCAACCATCAAGAATTGCTGATACTCCTATTTGGAAGCTCACTCTGCATGGCTCTTTCATACTTGATTCTCACAAAGATTTCTCAACAATAGTGGACTTGTTTGCCCTTATTAAAAAGTCATTTGGAAAGCTGCAGTGCCGACGAAGATCAAGGTACTTCTTTGGCTTGCATTGAAGAACAAACTTCACATAGGCAAAGTCCTTGCCAAGAAGGGGCGGGCATAAGTATAGGCTGCCCTTTTTATGATTGTAATGTAGAATCTATCTCTCATTCTATAATTAGAAGCCCATTCACCAGAAATATCTAGACTACTTTGAAATCTTGTCTAAATGTTGGAGGATGACCACCTAATCTTTACCCTTTATGAATGTCTTGGAGGAAAAGGCATATTCAACTAATCTTAAGAAGAGCATGGGACCGGTTGTTGATGTCAATGTTTTGGTATATTTGACTTGAAAGGAATAAAAGAATCTTCTGTCATCGGCAAGAATACATTTTTTCAATTCTAAGGACTCTCCACTCTTTTCATCTATGGGAACATCTAGTGCCCGAAAAAAGATTGAAGGATATCGTCAAATTTGAACTTGTATATTTTCTTTAGCTTGATCTTAATTTCTTTTTCTCTTTCCCTATATATCTTCAGACTTTCTTTCCTTTCGTACATATACGTATTTTAAATTAATTAAAATGAACAGGAGAAGTACCTTACTTCCTCTACATTCCATCAACAAAGACATTAAGATCATTTTCACTCAAAATCCCTTGAGCTAAAAAGTTTCAATCTAATCCCTTAAGTTTGTTCAATGATTCAATATGGTCCCAAGCCCTACCTAGCATCCAACACTATTAAGACGGCATTTGAAAAGCATAATTACCCACTCTTCAACCCTTCCTCCTTTTCTTTGGATCTTCCTAAAATACACCCCTCCTCTCCCAATCTCCCCTATCTCTCCTTTCCCACCACCTCTAATCGATTGAAGACTAGAGATGAGATGCCATACCCCGTCTCCAACAATGATTTGAGGCACATTGAAAAAAAGAACCCTCCTCCCTCTCTCCATGGAAGCTGAGCAAATGGACCAACTGATGCTCTTGTAGACCAGATCCTTCAGCACACATGTTGCTCTCATGGGTAATCACACCACTGCTTAATTCTGCACTTGCTAATCTCACCTAGATCACTATTTTCTCTTGCCATCAAAACTTCTTTTAAGAAAACTTTCTCCACAATCTGATTCTAGCACATTTTGAGATTTTACAAGTTAGCCAATATAAAATAAATTTATAAAAGCAGCTAAACCCAGGACTTTTCTACCATAATGGGTCCCGCCCTCCTGGTGACAATGCTATAAAAGAAATCGAAGAACTGAAACAAGGCATAAAACATAAAAATTCATTTCAAACAGTACCTTGAAAACTCAGATCAACAGACTATTATATTGAAGGAAATAACACAAAACTCAGTAATAAAATTTAAGACAAACCTTCCATCTCACTTGCAGATTTTGGTTGAGAAATAATTGTCTCTGAAAAGTCTTCCTGCTGTGCAATAGCACTTTTGGGTTTCGCCGCATAGACTACATGTGGATATTTCCCATTCTTTGTGAAACTTCCATGCTGCATTAAGGAAAACAGAGTACAATTAGATGAATTGTTGCATCCAAGCTAGCAAAAATATTAAAAACTTTACCTTGGGAAGCTCATCTTGATGGCGTATCGAAGATGTCTTCCAGCCAACAACAACTGAATTGAGTTAAAGTGCTTCATTAAGGTAAGTGACTGCAAAACTTCTTTAGATAAAACAACACTGATATAGTGTAGCTACAAACTTACAATACTATATTGCACTACCAGTTACCAAAATAGGATACAGTCATAACAAGCATTTGAGTAAGCAACACGTCGCTTAAAAGACTGCAAAGCAGACCTGCAGAAGAAAGCAAAACTGGTCATAATATGGTAAGATCATAATTCAAAGCCATTAATAACAAAGATTAGCTATGAATGAAACCTTACATGAATTTGAGATCTCCACAGTCATTGACCATCCGGATGAGAAGAGGAGGCTTTCCCTCATCATGGTCTTTAAGGAATAGATGCTTTCCTGTTCTTCTAATAATCCATGACATATGATATGCCATCTTTTCTAGTGCATGGGAGCCACGGAGTATTGGGATCTGCAAAATTATTTCCAGCAACCCAAACATTTTTCTTAGAAGATCCAAACAAGCAGAAGTAACTTGACACAGCTGATATGAGATTGTTTATTCTTGAGACCAATAATGCTTTTGCATATTGTGATTGTTGGTTTAGTTTGCTTGATTTATTTAATGATATTATCCCAAACTTCACATCAGAGGAATCAATTAAATGAGAGCAATCAATGAATTCTAGAGTTACAAGTTAAATAATTTATTAGCAAAGAAATAATTTAATGACTATTGCTAAAATTAAATACATTAGATCAACAATTACACAGGCCAACCAGATGAAATGATATCAGAAAAGGAAGCACTAGAGGAAGCAAAAAAGCAAAGTAGCTAATATGATGAACAGAAGACATCCACGGAGTGAGGGATAGAAAATTAAATGGATATAAAAATTTCCCAACTGACACAAAAGAAAACATCAGTTTACATCAAAGCGATTAGGTCATTTCAAAACCAGGAAGTAAAGAATCAGAGTAAATGAAGATTACATAGTCTTGGATGTCACCTGTTTGTGCAATCTTGAACCAAGGTGAGGTGTTGCAAAAGTTATAAAATTCATTGGCTCCAGTCCAGCAATTTTTCCTTTTAATTTTTCTTCCACACATTGAGTTCCAGATGTATAAGTTTTACAGCCATCATTTTCCTCTGGAGGATTCCTTGGCACGTCTTTTCCATATAATATACCAATCGCATATCTTGCAATCAAGCCACCTAGTGAATGCCCAATGAAGGAGATTTTTTGGAGCTCCGGTCTGCGTGCAACAGCCGATATGACCTGATTTCATAAACATGGCAATGTAAGTCTACCAGGATACCCTGGTATAATCAATAGAATGATTGTAACAGTGAAAACAGATCTATTTGATGCACAAATTTATAGGGAAAAAACACAAATTAAGAGGTACACCTAGTCATGTGCACCTCTTCTGCTAGTCTCTCTCCCATTACGTCGACACCATCCAATGTGAGGGTTGAGTAATTACACTCACTGCCTGCAAAATACATAGTAACCAATCATACTCATATATGAAGAAAAAAGGAAAGAAGTGGAATGCATAAGCATAACAAATATGGCTGCCTTTATTTCTCAAGTCAATATTAGGGGCTCGTTTGCAACCAGAATGCTAGTGAGATGAGAACATGTCCCATTAGAGAGATCTTGAAAGGCCGTTACCAGTGGTTCACCTTAGACATGTTCAGTTGAAAGAAGGCACTGCTGTCTTTTTGTCAGACAGTGAGCATTAAGCTTAGATTAGTTCGAAATTAAAATTATGACATTGAGTATTGAGATAAAATAAGTCCAAAGTCTTCTTTCTAATGATCAGTAGTAGCCTGTCCTTGTCAACCATATCTTAACCCATATATTCCTTTTTCTCCTGAAGTTTCCATATCCGTGACCTCGTCAATCATCACATAACATGTAAGGTGCTTACAAATTTGCTGCTATTTGCCATCCATTCTAATTGTGCATGATTTGATGCCTCGATCTAATTATTCCTTTTGCTACTTCTATACCTCCCTACTTTTCTTCTCTTCATGGTCATGGATTCGTACACGCTGGATCTGGATTATATTTTTTGCCAGAAATTAACTACCCATGAAGTGCATGCTCTGCTGTCATTTATTTTAATTCTATACCTACTACCATCCACCGTAATGTTCTTAAACATCCTATTGTCAATTGCAGGTGTTGAACCTCTTGCTTAAATTTATACATCCTCAGTTCACTGTAACTAAGTCTTTAATCCCCGAAGTTGTATATATATATATATAAGACTTTTCTTCTTTGATAAAACACTCCAAGAGCAACCTTATGTCACTTTTATGTCAACTGCAACAGGCTTGGCAACCCATGCGAGGTCCTTCAGCAACCAATATCTGATAGAAATCTGCAAGATCATGATGCCTTGAATTCTGAACGCTTTTAACTATATGATTAGGATGGTCGAAGAATAAAACCCATGTATAAAGCCTTCAGTGCAGCTAGATTTACTCTTTTTTTCATCAGATTTTATAAGGGGAAAAAGAAAAGAATATTAAAGGACAAGGGAACTCACAATGCACAACAACATCTTCGGGATATTTCTTCACAAACTGTTTCGCAGCAAATCTCCAATTTGCAGCACTGCAAATACAAAAGAGAAGTATTGTCACAAATAAGAAAAGACTGAAAGATGCAAGTTGCTTAAAAGAGCACTCCGTGCAGAAGAAGTTATCCGTAAATCACAAAAAATTGGCCTAATTTGACAGGAAAAAAAAAAAAGAACACAAATATAAATTCCAACAGCTGTCACCACTAAAGGATTTGATTTGGAATGAACAAGCTTCTTCAGGGTAGTTAAGCTTTGTATTTTTGTTAAATAGCGAATTTGAATTAGAATAAATGCCAGTGCCATTGATGTGCTTGGATCCGCAAGCACAGTAAGTTGATAATATCTTGATAATATAATTTTTAATACTTAAGCTATTCAACTGCTTGACAAATCCGTCCGCCGATGGTGCGTGCCAAACTTATCAAGGGAGAAGGGGGAAAACTTTGGACATGATTAACACATTTCAATCCCCTTAAACTACGCCCGCATTATTTGCCATCCGATCCCCACTCGGTGCTTCCAGGTGGGGCCCACTCCACCGCCATGTCGTTTCCGTGGGGCCCACTCTAACATCACGCCGTATGGCTCCGGCACCGGTTGTCCTCCCGTTATATGGCCGGACCAGCTGATCCCGAACCAGATCAATATAAAAAGGAATAAAAAGAGATCTGCGTCTAAAAACCGGAGGATCTCGATCGATCTCATTTATCAGAAGAAGGGAAAAGAGAAAAACTTAGGAAAAAGAAAAGGCGAATCGGAAAGGGTATGGATCGGTCCTGTGGCACCACACCTTCCGATGAGGCCATTCACCGTCACCACCAGATGCGTTGGGTTCCGCCGCTCCCTTTCCCCGTCGTCGCCTTTGTCCAAGCTCCGATCTCCGCCGCCACCCGCCGCCGGCGGATCGGCGGCGGGCTTTAAGCAACTCAGCCGACGGAAATAATCCGAGCGCCTCCGTCCCCTCCTTCTGCTCCGCTTCCCCCCGTTCACGGCCTCTCCTCCTCCTCCTCGCGCCTCCCCCGCCACCACCACCGCCGCTGCCGGAGCCATGTCGAGGCTTCGATCGCTTCGATCTCGTCGGATCGATCGGCCGAAGCGGGGAAACAGGGTTTTATAGTCTTGGTGGTTTTTCCATCTAGATTCTAGAAGGTCATCTCATCTCTCATTCTCTCTCCTCTCCCGGGCTCGTTTTTTCTTCGTTCAATGCGGGAGCTGATGGTCGCATAGAAAAAATCGAAGGCCGGCGTTTTGAACCTGCACTGCAGATGTCGACTTCGCGAACTTTTTGTCCCGTTCGCGTGGCGGCCTACCTGCTGTTTTAATTTTTATCATGCGGACCGTCGTGTCCGCGTTTCTATTAGACAACCCAAATATGAAAAATTAAATCTCCACCGTCGGTCCATGATGAGTTCGCCTATCGTATTGAGGAGCTGCTCCACCGTCTACCGTGACTCACGTAGCAGCAGCCTATGTTAAGTTGATAACAGTTGAGATTAGGTAAGCGTGAAAATATTTAGTTAAAAAAAAATTACAACAGTTAAAATGATAGCCTGGTTGATAGATGCTTTGACCTTATTATCGATCGGTATATATGATTTCATGGATGACTTGATTAAATCTATAATAATTAATATGTGTAAGATCTTTCTCTTTTATTTCACATTCTTTTTACTTACAAATATATATATATATATATAAAATTAAATTTATAAATATATTCATCAATAAAAAATATTTTTTAATATTAAAATAATATATCATGCATAATTAATTTTTATATAATAATTATAACTATTATTTTTATAATAATATTTATATTTTAACTATTTTATAAATTTTTTTATTTAATATATTTGAAAAGATATCAAAATAAATTTAATAGATTTTATTAAAAATATTTTTATAAATTATTATCGTTCTTGAATTTATTAAATACTAATTTTTAATAATATTTATTTTATTTTTTCTTTCTAAAAAATAAACATATAATCCATCATTTTATGATCATATATTTTTATATTTTATAACAAATATAATTATTTAATTAGATTTGTACCATACGATGTTATATGCATAGATTGAAAGTTTAAAATTTTCTATGAAGGGAGAAATTATTTCAAGTGATGGGCCATCATCTTCTTTGTCCAAGATAAAAATCTTATATTTCCCGAATCAGATGGGATGAAATATAAAGTCACTTGTCTAGTTACATTGCTTCAACTAAAAAGAAGTTAATTATTTCCAATACAAATCGATATTAATTATTTTTTAAATATTATATTTTATTATTTTATAGAAGAGGTAAGCTTTAGCAAGAAAATGAATTAAAAATAATTGATATTTAATCACCATTGAATCCCGATGGTATTATATTAGTTATATATAATAGATATAAAATTTATTTTTTTATATCAGTTCATCTCAATTAAAGGGACTCATAATTTAAATATAGCTGGCAACCGAATTGGACCGATAACCAACGCTACAAGGCACGTGATACATTAACTCAATGCGGGACCGGTGCTGGAAAAAAATATTGGTTCGATCAGATCCTGTGGAACTAATGCAAGCTAACACGCCAATATTGCTTCCTCTTTCTCTTCTCATTCTTTTTTATCCATGTTGATTTATAATTAAATTAATCATTATTGAGCTGATAGATCTGATTCAACTAATAATTTCTCGTATATTGATGAATTGCAAAACTTGATCATGTGACCAAAGTGTGATGGTCTTTGTGTGTCTGAAATAAAAGGGTGCGAATAACAATTATAAATTGATGGCTTGCGGGGCATTTGAATTTTCAAAGCTGTTCTTTAGCCCTGATCTTAAGGCTGTTCACAACATGTACGGTCATAATTTTCCAATAAAGTTATCTAGAGTTGATACTGTTGCTGTATGGACCTGTGGTCGTGGTTGATGCGAGGAAACTTAGTCTAGGGTTTCATGTCACAGTACAATAATTAAGCCTTCTAGAAGTGGGCCAAGAGATTTTTTTGTACATGATTTCTGATGGAAAAAAATGTACTACTTGCTTCACCTAACACAGGTTCTTATTTTTTAATATATATTTAATATTTATAATTTTATTTTTTAAAGAAAATTTGAATGATAAAAATATTTTTAAAAAAAATATATAATTTTTTGTAATCAAATTATGATATCATATGATCAAATTATAATTTTTTTTGAAAATAGAATATCATATTTTTAAAAAAAATCATAAATAGAAAAGGATAATTTTTTCATTGAAGATTTTTAAAATTTTTAAATGATGAAAATGTCCCTCCTTATGATTTCTATTGGTTATTATGACTATTTAATTTACCAATAAGATACCATAATTTTTTTAAAATGAAAAAATATATATTTTCATCATTAAAAGTTTTAAATAAAAAAATAAATCTGTAAATGTAATACCTGAAGAGAAAAAAAAGAAGGAAATGAGCGGTTGGAAGGAAGACTCCTATCGAGAGTCTTCCTCTCTTCTGACTCCATCGGAAGGAAGGAAGGGGTAGCCAAACCTAGCATCCTAAATCTATAAAAAGACTCTTCCTCCCTCTCTTCACCACATCTGAACCATCGACCACCGGAGTTGGCATTGCCGGAGGATGAGGTGAGCTCTGACCCCTCCTTCCTCTCCTTATTTCATTCTTTCTTGGCTTCTGGCTAGTAATTGCCGAAGGAACCTATGAAGAAAAAAAGAGGAGGAAAGAAGTCGTACCTTAGCTCTCTGCCATCGCTATCAAGGGATGCCGGTCGAGATTGGGAGTCGAGCCACTAGAGACCGGAGAACAAGAGAAGGAGAGGATCTCCCATGTTCAGTCAAGCAAAAAAAGAGGAGAAGGGAAGAAAAGAGAAGAAGAGGAGAAGAGAAGAGAAGGAAAAAAAAAAAAAAAAGAAGACCTCCCCTATAGAGAAGAAGAAGAGGAGAGGGGAAGAAGAAGAAGAGAAGGGAAGAAAAGAAAAAAAAGGAAAAGAAAAGAAAAGAAAGAAAGAATAAAAAAAGAGAGAGAAGAGGAGGAGGAGAGAAAAGAGGAGATAGAAAGAAGAGAGAAAAAGAGGAGATAGAAAGAGGAGAGGGAAGAGGAGAGAGAAGAAGAGGAGATAGAAACAAGAGAGAAAAAAGAGAGAGAAGAGGAGAGAGAAGAGAAAGACGAAAGAAAAATTTTAAAAAAATATATATAAATATTGAAAGGGAAGACCAAAAAGTTTCTCTTTCTGAGAATTTGCGAAGTAAGGATATTAGTGGGTAGATCACTGATAAAATTCGGATAGAAGGTGTTGGATTTACAATTGCTATAGAATTATTTATTAATATTAAAAATATTATTATAAGGAAATAGCCTTTTGAACAGAAGGGTATTGAGTGAGTTCCGGGTACGAACTGATATCAGGTATATTTAGTTTATCTTTAGTGAGATAAGGATTTTTGTACATTATCACTTATATACTTTATGCCGCATAGTTTTATTCATGGATATGAGCATGAATATGTATTAATATTTATACACTGTGATGTGGCAGGATCGCTGACGTGGAGCCCCTATCAAATGAAGTCAGATCTCGTGTTGGAAGAAGTTGCCATGTTAGATGCTCTTTTCGAGCTCCTTCGCCGGGCAGCTCCCTCGAGGTCGAGTCCATCCTGGCCAAAGTCAAGCTCCCGATCTCTTTGAGCTCCTTCGTCGGGTGGCTCCTTCGAGGTCAAGTCCATCCCAGCCGAAGTCGAGCTCCCGCTCTCTTCGAGCTCTTTCACCGAGCGGCTCCCTCGAGGTCGAGTCCACCCCGGCCGAAGTCGAGCTCCCGCTCTCTTCGAGCTCCTTTGCCGGACAGCTCCCTTGAGGTCGAGCCCACCTCAGCCGAAGTCGAGCTAATGCTCTCTTCGAGCTCCTTTGCCGGGCGGCTCCCTTGAGGTTGAGCCCACCTCGATCGAAGTTGAGCTCCTACTCTCTTCGAGCTCCTTTATCGGGTCGCTCCCTCAAGGTCGAGCCCACCTCGGTCGAAGTCGAGCTCCTGCTCTCTTCAGGCCAAGCTCCCTTCAGACGAGAGGTCCAGCGGCCAGAAGCCGAAGCCCACGGTGCCACCTCCCTTGGGCAGCGGATCGCTGCCCAAGGACCTGAAGGAGCATCCCCCAGGATGCCATGATTACTCTCGCTACTACTTACACCATATAGGAAAGGGCACCCTGGCCAAGGCACTGCACTCCCAACCGATCGTCTGCACCACCCGAAAGAGGAAATCATCCTAGAGGATTCAAATTCGAGGGACGGCTGCCTCCCAATTGAGGTCCTGCCAAACTTCCCAGAATTGAGTGACCAGGAGGGAGGCCAGAGCCAGCAACATAACTCCCTATCATGGATAGGGAAAGTACCTGTGCGCACAGCACGAAGCACTGCCAGGCGTTGACCTTCCGGCGCCTACAGAGGGAGAAGATCCCGAGGTAAGCCGCTGGGAGGGATACTGGTCTAAAAGGATTCTCTAAAGGTTCTCGAGAGAAGGTAAGCAAACAAGAAAAGAGCTAGCACACAGGAGAGCAATGGAGAGGCCGAGTGCTCTGGGCTACCGGGGACTCACCGGAAGGGTCTTGACAGACATAGCCACACAACTCGAGCTCTCCTCCACCACTACCACCCTCGCTCTACTCTCTCTTTCCCAAGCCAATCTCCTCCTCCAAGTGTGGAGTCCAAGCAAAGGGGCCCATAGGGGAGGATCTGTTTTTCTAAATCGCCACTGACTTAATCGTCGGAGTACCTCCACCGGGATCCCGGCTCGGGTCTCCTCTATTTTGCAAGTCTGGGTGCGTGAGCTGGTTCCCGAGCGACGAGGTCGATATCCGAGGTCACCCCCAAGCTACAAGCCACGACGGTGTAGGCAGCAATAGATTGGCACGCTAGGTAGGGGGCCAGGACACAATCTGATCCAAGCCAATCCCCATACATGCAACTCCACCCGAAACAGGGTGATGACACGCACATGGGAGATCTCCACCAGCCATGCGAAAGACCCCCCTCTCACGGGAGCCCGCACAGTCTAGAGAGGGAGCCCCCCGCTCCACCGCAGCCACCTCCGGTAGATGTCCAGTTGGCCTCACTCGTCCAGCAAATGCAAGTTCTGACTGTAACGGTGCGATAGTTGCAGCATCAACACCGATCCCTGGCTACCCACCAATAGCTAGGGACCCCTGCAGCCCAAGTCGCTGTACCACGCAACAACCTGTGGTCCTTCCAAGGAAGGCCTTCACTACCACGGGCCATAACAGACCCCCGGGGAAGCCACTGGATACTGGTGAAGAGACAGTGGACCGAGTCAATCGACCGGGAGAGCCAATCTCCGACCCTTGAGCAGGCCACTACTAAGCATCGTCGAGGCCGTCGAGGCAAAGCCCCCCATTGCGATCCCCCTTAATTATCATCTTCACCTCCTCTGTCGGCCTCAATGGAAGGCTCCACCGACCAGGCCATCAGGTGCATGGCTGAAAGGCGCCTGGAGGAACAGGAGTGCAAGCTGGCGAAACTATCCCACCAGCTTGCAAACTTGCAGGGCTCCTCCCGCGAGCCTGCGGGCCACGATGCCTGTCCCCCTTTCTCCCAATAAATCCAAGAGGAGCCGATCCCAAGTCAGTTTTGCATGCTATAGGTTGATCCCTACGATGGGATCACCGACCCTCTTGACCACCTTGAAAGCTACAAGGGTCTCATGAGAGTCTAAGGGACGACCGACGCCATCTTTTGCATTGCCTTTCTAGCCACTCTCCGAAAGACGGCTCGAGTCTGATTCACCCGTCTCAATCCTGAAAGCATCAACTCCTTTACACAACTGGAAAGGAAGTTCATGGCTCATTTCGATGCCTGCTGAAAGGTGCCACGAGAGATAAATAGTCTTTTCTCCATCAGGCAGCAGGACCACGAGCCCTTACGGGACTTTGTGACCCGCTTCAAAGTTACCACACTAGATATCTATAATTTGGATGAGCCAGTTGCCATGCTGGCGTTGAAGAGGGGCTTGAGGACTTCCCATCTCACCTACTCCCTGGACAAAAAGCCGTCGAAGATGTACTCCAACCTCCTCCTCCGTGTTCACAAATACATCCATGCTGAGGAGGCGGACCGTACGAGGAGGGAGATGGATGGGACGCCACTGAAGAAGCAACCTCCGGGGGAGACATCCGGGGTGTGGAAGCCTGGACCAACCACGTCGAACTTTCATCCAGGGTCGAAGCCGAAGAGCAACCCCATCCCAAAAGAAAGATACACGCATCTCCTAGCTCCGAGAATGAAGATCCTCATAGAGATTGAGGACGAGCGTTACTTACGCCACTCTTCCCCACTAAGGCCATCCATCGATCGCAATAAGACGAAGTACTGCCAGTTCCACCACGATCACGACCATGATACTGAGGAGTGCCGCCACCTAAAGAAGGAAATCGAAGACCTTATAAGAAGGGGCCACCTTGAAAAGTTTATGGGGGGCAAGACCTTGGTGGAATCTCAGGTGCTTGCTGCTCTTCCCCCTGTCCCCGCAGTCGACAATCGGCCTACCGAAAGCCTGTGGGAATGATATGCTGGGGAATAGAGCGCATGGCCAAGAGGGCCAGGGAGGGGGAGAGGTCGGAAAATGTACTCCCCTTTATAAGGGAGGGGGGATCTGGGAATCAAAATATAAATAACAATGATGTGGTTGTCGAGATGACGATCGTTAAGCATCCCATAAAATGGATTATGGTTGATAATGGAAGTTCGACTGATATCTTTTTTTACGATGCTTTCTCCAGGATAAATCTATCCTCTACTCAATTGAAGCCTGTACACACTCCCCTTGTCGGTTTCACTAGAAACTCTGTGGGAGTTGAAAGGGAGATCACTCTTCCCATTACTGCCGGTCACCATCCCGACAGAGCACTGTCATGATGACCTTTATGATTGTTAGGCCCCTACGACCTACAATGTGATCCTTGGCCGACCCGGGCTCAACCTGCTCGATGCGGTCATCTCCACTAAGCGGCTATTGGTACAATTTCCCACCCTTTATGGCGTAGAAGAAATGAGGGGGGCATCTCAGCTGGTCCAACACTGTCTTCAAGCTATCCTAGGGGCCAGAAGCTCCAACGAGGACCCCAATGTCGATGACCTCGACCAAAGGACGCAAGATCTCAGGGGTGGTCCAGTTGAACACTTATTTTGCAGCCCTGGCCCCCGTCCCCTCCCCCATGGCCTCGTCCTCCCACCTCGATGAGCCCTAATCCCCATCCCTGTCCTCTTCCTACTCTCCTGCTTGTTGTTATTCTTCTCGTACCTTCTCTCGCCACCTTCCCTCGACAACCGATTTCTCTATCCAACCCACCTTCCCTCGTCGCTGCTAACCTCGAAAGTTGGGGTTCCTCTATTTATTTATTTATTAAATTGGAAGTTGCAGCCCTGGCCCTCGTCCCCTCCCCCATGGCTTTGGGAAAGATTTATTTTAGTCTATGGATTTTTTTTTAAGGCTCCACATCTTTTAACCGATTTTAATTTTTCATTAAAGTTTATATCTTGATTTTGAATCTGATTTATGCAGCTTGTATGAACTGTGGCTGTTTGTAATTGTTCTTGCTGAAATTTGGTTGAACTTGTCTAATGTTTCATGTCTAATTTGGTTGAACTTGTCTAATTTGGTTAAACTTGTCTAATTTGGTTAAACTACGGATGTTTAAATCTTGATGTTTAATCTTATTTAGGTAGCTTGTATGAACTGTGACTGTTTGTAGTTGTTCTTGCTGAAATTTGGTTGAACTTGTCTAATGTTTCATGTCTAATTTGGTTTAACTTGTCAAATTTGGTTAAGCTGTGGCTGTTTAAATCTTGATATTTAATCTTATGTAGGCAGCTTGTATGAATTATGGCTATTTGTAGTTGTTCTTGCTGAAATTTTTTTCTTTATCAAAGCTTGTATGAACTTGTCTAATGTTTATTTTGTTTAGCCATGGTGCTTCATGTCATCATTGGTATATTTGAAAATATAATTGGCCTTGTTAATGTTGTTTATTTGCGGTTATGACTTAGTATAAGATCAATTATATTTTAATTATTATTATTTTTGGTTCATGTGTGGTGTTGTTAACTCATTTAAATATGACATCTCATTTATTTTTTTTGGCCACATTGTGTTATCAGAATATATTCTGTTACATGATTTCTTTTATGCTGGTCATGATCTATTTTTTTTTTCTTGGAATTAATCGATTTCTTGTTGGGCTTTGAATGGTGTTTTGGTTGGAAATCTTTTAGCTTTTCAAAAGTTGGTATTCCTTCTATAGTTTATGCACATTTATGTTGTTTTCTCTTTAACGGAATATTAGAGTTAACATTTTCATATATAATATGTTCAATATTTTAATATTATGCTTTGCCAATGATGGTAGGTTGCTTTACAAATAAGCATCACTAGGAGACAAGGGCTTAACTACATTTATATCACAGGCTGCCTAAATCATAGTTATTTTATCTTGTAGCCACGATGCTCCAGTGTATATAATATTGCTTATTCTGAGGTAGATATTTTATATTTCAATGTATTAAGCTACGTAGTATTTGTAATGCAAGTACTTGTCTTGGTACTTTCATAACTATGTGGTATTATTTCTTTGTTTCATAACTTGTCATACTTTAAACATTTAATTTTGCATCATTAGGAAATAAATTGTAATAATACATATCGATTTTTTCTTATTTGTGTTACTTGTGTGATACTATAGAAACTATCCCAAAATCCAAAAAATCCAATCAATCAGTAGACCCAAGGGAATGATCATCTCGTAGTAGAGCACCTAACTGAACCGATGCTCTTGATATGATCATGCTTTCCTTAATGCGGCAAGAGAACGACAAAGGTAATTATGTCAATGGTACTTTCACACAAGATACATGGAAGAAAATAACTACTTCGTTCAATGAAAGGATGAATAAGTATTCAGTCATAAAAACTTGAAGAATCGGTTGAAGGTCCTTAAGAAGACCTTTAACTTATATTATAACTTATCAAATCGATCTGGCTGGGGATGGGATCCAATACTTAAGGTTCTGACATATGGTGATGAGCAGATGTGGGAGGAGGTCATCTCGATTAGTTGTTGATCGATGTGGATATCAGACATAGCATTGTTTAGACTACACTATATTAATTAATTTTTATTAATTGTTAACAGGTTAACAAGGAGTATGCTCGCATAAAGGGAAGCCCTTTCCGGCATACAATGATATAGACATCCTGTTTTCAAAAATATAGCCACGGATCACCGAGGGGATACATCCCCTATTCTAGAAGGGATATCTGACTATAATACCTCGGACGACAGAGTTGATACAATAAGTTTAGATGAGTTCAATGTTGGACAACCATCACAACAAAGTGGTGGAGTCTCCAACTCATCCTCTGGTCCCTTTGATTTATTTGATGATGTATCCCCCACCTTCCCAATGACATGTGCCTTAACCATGGCGACAAAATGTCATCCGGATGCACATCCCACCTCTAGTGCTGGAAAGAAGAAAAGGTCATCCATCACTCCTATAGTAAGTAGGACTCGGCTCTCTAGTGGTGCAGCTGATGCCCTTCTAGATTTGATGGAACAAGGTAAAAAGAGATTGGAAATAGCTAATGAACTTCTAAGGAGGGATCAGGTTGCCCATCCTACGATGTATTCAATTGATGAGTGTATGCAGAAATTGGAGAGTCTCCCTGGGATAACACCTGAATGCATTATTACTGTAGGGGAGATTTTAAAAAATGAGATGAATAGATGGTTCTTTATGCATTATGAAGGGCCACTATTGTAGACTTGGCTTAATAGACAAATGCTGACTTCTACCGTGTACCACCTTCGATGGCAATCCCTCATGCAAGTTATGCTCATGTGCGTAATATTTTATACCTCCTGCGATGCATGGTGTTCATGAAGCTCGCCCCCTGTATTTGTGCCTCACCTATGCATGATGTTAATCCGGGTGGCACTATTCCATCAATGTCGCCATCATTTAGGCCAAGCAATGATGATGTTTATTTTCAGGGTTCTACACTTTATCCTCATGGAAGTCCCGAGGATGTCCTTCCTACCACAACAATACCTCCACCAAGTAGAAGTGAATTTCACTGTCCTTAGGGGTCGTAACTTAAATTTATCTTGTTTCAGTTGACGGACGATGAATTTTGGTATATTAAATGGAAATTATGTAATATATGCTTATGTCACATGTGAACCTTTTTGTGACAAATTTTGGTATAAATATGAATATGTATCTTAGTTTGTCGGAATGTCATTTTAACACATCTTATTATCTTTCATTATTAGCAGCATTGACACAGTAATGCATATTCTTATCTTAAACTAGTCTCTTTTTTTTAATAGATGGATACATTTCATCAGCTCATGATGTTTTTAATAGATGAGGACAACTATTGGGATGATGTCATAACTGCACTGATAAGTAGTGGCCTTATTAATATGCAAGATTGTACCGTACTTTCCAAGATGCCATGTCAAACTCATCCATTCTCGGGGCATCAACTCATAAAAGATATTTTGAGTACACATCCTGATAGAGTTTATGATCACTTTATGATGACAAACACAATGTTCTTTAAGCTTGAAGAGTTGCTTGTATCACATAGCCTTTTAATAAGCATACGCAATGTTACGGTACAGGAGCAACTAGCATATTTTCTTTACGGTATAGGCCATAGTGTAACGAATAGAGTTTTGGCTGAAACCTTTCAGCATTCAGGAAAGATAATATCCTAACATTTTAATAATGTACTGAAAGCAATTTGTACACTGAAGCAAGAATTTATAATTCAACCGGGTGCGGATGTTGGCGTGCACCCACAGATCCGTGAAAATAATCATTTTCATCCCTACTTCACGGTACCTACGAACAAACTTAACATTGGTATTTAATTTTTAATTTTTTTAACATGTCTTTGATATAGTTGGTTGTATCACAGAATGCTATCAGAGCTGTCAATGGTACACACATACCTGCATTAATCAAAAAAACTAAACAACCCTGCTTTCATAATAGAAAAGGCAACATTTCGCAGAATGTTATGGCTGCGATTTCATTTGATCACTCTTTCCTTTTCGTGTGTATTGGGTGGGAAGGATCTGGTACCAATATGAGAGTTTTGCGTTGGTGTGTCGAGCCAGGAGGCTTCGCTATACCTGCAGGTATTTGTATGATCATATATTTGTTTGATTGTATATTATTAAGCGATGCATCGAGTTTATGATTTAGTTATTGCATTGGTTGTATACAGGAAAGTATTATCTTGTTGACTCGGGATATGCCAATATAGATAAGTTTCTTGCCCCTTTTCGGGGCAACAGGTACCACTTAAGTACATTTAATAATCCTAGGGCTTGAAGTTATAATAATTATCGAGATTTATACAACCATCGACGTGCTCAACTGAGGAATTGCATAGAGAAGGCCTTTAGGATTCTTAAAAAATGATATAGGATTCTTAGAAGTACGATACCATACCCCTTCAAGGTTCAGAAATGTATTGTAATGGCTTGCTGCATTCTTCACAACTTTATACGACATACTCAGGAAAATGATAAATACTTCAACATGTCAATTGAACCGTTGCCTGTTGATCACGATGAGGACGATGTGGACCCTCATTTGATTGTAGGTGACGATGGATCTTGAAGAGGTGAAGAACTACGCAATTCTATAGCTAATAGGTTATGGGTTGCTTGTAACATGCGAGGTAAGTACATCTTCCATTCTAATTTTATTTGTAATTTTAACCGGCTGTTTGATAAGTTAGTATGTTTATCATGGCTAATATTATCTGCTTGCAATATATTACATAATTTGATTATCATTTTGGTTCAACATTATTGCAAGAAATCAAGCTGCTTGCTCTTGACTTGTAGTGATGTCTATCGAAAGTTATTATGTAGTTTTCGAGGGGTGTAGAACGGGGATCTATGATACATGGCCCGAGTGTCAGCACGAGGTTTCGGGTTCAAGCATGCCTTATATAAGAAGTTTAAAACTAGACAAGAAGCATTACTTGCACTTGCTAGTTATCTTCGACCTCCTGATAATTCATCTATTGAAAAAATTCATGAAAATGAATATGGAGAAGGAAAAAATATTGTACCTTTGCCAGGAATGTGGGTGCACCTTATAAATCAGTTCTCTTTGTTTTAGTAGTCTTCCTTGTAGGCTTGGTTGTTGGGTTTATGTATGGACAATGTTTGTATCAGTAGTTTAGATGGTTATGACTGTGATTTCTTGAGGAAGTGGTCATTGAAGGACTTGTAAAACCGATAATTTGTGTGGAATAACCACTTTGTTTTTGTTATTCTCTGCATTTGCTGATGTTCAAGGGATATTTTGTATTAGTCCTTTGGGAGGATCTTATGGGTTAGAATGTTTATGTTATTAGCGTTTATATGTTGTACAATATTCATATTCTTCATAATGTTCTAGGATATAGAATGCATGTTTGGAATTGTAACATGTGCTGCCTATTGTTTGAGCTATGCTCGAATATAGCCCCAGATGATTCAGCAAACATTCCGTTGATTGAACATTGCTTGGAGGCATGAGTGGAATGACACATTTGTCTTGTTTTGCTCTTGTTGCTGTGATGCTCAAGTGACATTAGCTTTGCTGTCTTGTTACATTTTTTGTAACTATGTATTTGTAATTGTAATTAAGGCAGTTGTTATGTGCTATGGTTATATTATTGGCAGCCCTCAATATTTCATAAGTTATATATTACTTGTGGGGTAATGATGATAGGTAGCCTATTGATTGAGCATGGAAGCAGGAGTGGAATTACACATTTGGTATTTTTCTCTTGTTGCCGTAATGCTCAAGTGAGATTACATTCACTGTCATGAGCCATATTTTGTAAATATTTATTTATGCTAGTTGTTATGGCATCCCCAGTGTATGCTATGCTTAACTTATTGGCAGGCCTAACATTTGATGTTTTGTGAAACATTGGAAATGGGGGTAGCCCTTCCTCATGTTTGGGTTATTAAGCCATCTTATGTTATAACAATAATGTTCTGAGCTATAATACTAAATATGGATGCAGATTTGATTGTTTATATTGGTGGCAGCCCTTTTTTTTTTCTTCATCCTTAATTGCATGGCTTCATTTGTATGGTGTATTTGGGAAATCTAAAATCTATCAGATGCTACCCATCAATTGTGATGTGTATGTATGTTTTGAATTATGATTTGAAATGGGGGGTAGCCCATAGTCATGCTCTTTACAGATTAGTGCTTTATGCTCTTTACAGATCTTTTCATAACAGGCTGAGAGAGAGCATTCATTTTTGGAGTATGTTTTTTTCATGTCCAATTACAAGGGTACTTCTAAATCATGCTTGATAGCTACTATCTTTGGAGCCGTACAATTTATAATATATTTTATATCTTTTGTAGATGTTTTTGCTTTCTTCTTATTTCTTTCAATGTGTATGGATATAAACACTTGGTTCATGTCACTCATTTATCTGTTTGTCGTAATTGGTTGCGGTTAAGTTGTTTATGTAAATGCTTGTGTTATACAATTGGGCATGTTATTTGTTATATTTGCAATTGTTGATGAATAAGTTAACATCTCATGTGCTTCGGGACCTTCATTACGTATCTTAGAAATTTTACACCATAATGTAGATTAGTTACTTCACAAATCTGGCAGGTTGAAAGTTCATTTGGAAGATTTCCGAAGTGCTTTCTTGAACATTATGTCTGCAATTATGAAATATAACTAACTGTCTTAATTCCTTTCCAAAGTTTATTAACAAGAGGAGATGCCCCTTATCTCTCACACATTACTCATGTCATTATATTCTCATTTTCATTTGGTATAACATGCATAGGAGGGGACAAGTCAGTGCCTCTCCTATACTTATTCTTTGATTTTCTCAATACAATGGTTTAACAATGTAGATCTTGGTTTAACAATGTAGATCTTGGTTTAACAATGTAGATTAGTATTGCTATGTTTCTCTTGTATGCCAAATTCAGATTACTTTTATTTCACTGACATATATGGAAAAAACTGTGTTTGTTTTCAGAGTAAACATTTTAAGGAAGAGACTGTGTATGGCTTGTGTCATTTGTTTCATTAACTTATTGTTTCCATCAGGTTAATCATGGTTGCATAGTATCAGGTGAGTCCGATACATTATTTTGAAGTTTCCGGTTTTATTTGTGGCAAAGATAAGGGGCTGCCCATTGACAGAGCTTGGCTTGCATACAAGAGTTGACCATAATTTTGGTTATTTGTAATTACTATTGTAGCCATGAAGCTATAATGATGTCAATTTGGAATGTGGCAATGATGATGGGTTGTCTATTGACGGAGCATGGCTAGGAGACAATAGTGATATCATGTATTTAGGTTTTTTACTATTGTAGCCACAATGCTCTAGTGATGTTTATTCCGTATTTGCTGAGCCACAAATTAAATTGGCAATGTCAGGCAATACTATTTAAACAATGGTAGCCCGTTTGATAAATTTTATAGCTTCTTATCTGCACATGTTTTGCAATAAAGGATATATGCCATGTGTGCCATCCGTGCCATCTATGCCATGTGTGTCATTTCTTCGTATGAGGTAAGTATTGTTGGCAGCCCTTTCTTTCTCAGGTTTGTTATTTTGGATAGGTGCTTTTTTAACTGATCTTACATTAACCTGCAACACATCATAAAATCTTGAAGGTTGAATTTTTCATTCTATGTTTCATACATGTGACTTTTTGTATTATGTTGGCCTATGGCACAAACCTAATGACTATACTTCATGCTTATGATTTATGAGGTTTGTAGGTCAGAGTACTTGAATTGTTTCTTGTTAACCCAATCCTCTGATGATCATACGCCATTGCTTGACATATCATTAAAATGCATTATTTACAATTGATATAAGTAACAGGAACTCAAGTGCTGGTTACAAATGAGTATAGCTATAATAAAGGTATGTTATTGTAACATTAGGTATTTCTTATTTCTACAAATCACCGTTGATAGTACTATGATTACATTTCTTATATATATCACAGGAGAAGCACAACTGTGTCAGATTGTGTGCCGTTCTATCACTCGTAGATGAGATCACCATGCTTCATGGTCTATCATATGGTTGCTTCTAATAGTTGTCAGGCTACGTCATGCTATATAAAAGGAAGCATTCGGATGTCTTGTATAATGATCTTGAATCTCAGTTGCTCATTTTGTTGTATTTTATTTAATGCTAACTGCAAGCTCCTGTAGATTTTAAGACATCCATGTCAATGTTAAAGCCTTTACTATATATGTTGAAATTTCCTACTGGGTTGTCGATGTTAGACTTGGAAGTTGAATGGAATTGTGGATTCAACTGTGAATGTTATTTCTTCTGATTGTTATATGTGTTATTTGTCTTGCTATAATGTTATGATGCAGTTTGAATGTACAGGTCATTGTGATATATTACATTATGTAAACATTAATATAATGTGGATGCCTATTCCATACAATTTTCTCAATATACTTGTGGGTCTTGTTATGGTCTTCATTACAGGTGATTCATTTATTTTTTGATGCTAATCTAAGAGGAGTATTTTGAATTTTTTTCATAAGTTTATTATTACTCTTGTATATGGTTGGAACGTAGTAGGGCTGGCCCGATAGACTTCAGGCCGAATCAAAGTCAGGCAGGGTTTCAGGTCAGGCCTAAGTACATAGGGCTGGGCTCTAGGCTTCATAATAAATTAATTTGTATAACATAATTTTAATACATCATTGTCATAATTTAATATCAATAATTTAATTAAATTGATTATTTAAATATACCATACTAGTATGTTATTTATATAATTTTTTTAATAGATCATAATAATAAATTAATATGAATAAAAAATAATCTTTATTTAAATATATAATTAAAAAGGAATTTTATAACTCATTTTACCTTATTAATTGATCAGGGGTGTTATTGGGATTTCATAAAAATTCCACCCCTATTCCTAGTGGAATACAGGCTTATTCGCATGTCATCCAAACACTATTTGGAATAACACTGCATTAATTGCATTGGAATAAGATGGAATACCAGATTATGATCCAAACAGAAATTGGGAATAACAACAAGAATAAGTTATTCTTGGGGAATAGCTATTCCTATTCTAGGAATAACTTTTTGCCATATAAACATTACCTTAGAGTTTAATTCCATCGAATATGCTAGGCCTATCTTTCTAATCAATAATCAGGCAACAGTATAAAATAAATTCATTAATTATTTATTATTTCTAGAATTTTCCATCATAGCTAACAAGTAGATAAAAATTCAACTAAAATTTAGGATAAATCATAAACTAAGGGATTAACACCTAAATCCTAGCTCCTCATTGACTGGTCCCAAAGTTTGATTGATCTTTCGGATCTGTAACAAAAATATAGAAAACAGGGAGTGAACTATACAGGTTTAGTAAGTTATCATCACCTCTAATATATACATAAATATGATAATAACAAATTGCAAACATACACAAATCATACATCACAAAATAACCAGCTCATAACAAAATAAAATGCAACATCACATTAATATGCATATTCAATTACAAACGATATGACTATGGATGGCCAACCATTTACTTTATTCTTCTAATCCTTTTGACTATGGCCACGATCGACTCGTGGCTAGTCCCGAAAGAAACTATAATCCTGACTATACATACCGAAATCGGTCATATACCAGTGATTGCCCCACTAGAGGCCCAAAAGAAAACAAGCTCTGATATCATACGAGAAAATATACATCCTCAGCATATGCCAGTGATCGCAATAAAGAAAAAGTAACTAGCTCCTGCTACACATATCATACATCGGTCATGTACCAGTGATCGTCCCACTAGAGGCCTGGAAGGAGACTAGATCCTCGTGTGATCATAGTCGGACTAGAAAGCGTCAACACCAATACATATAATAATGAATGCAACCCAATGCATATCAAATTATGCCACACATATTTAACATTTCATATCATTTATATCATAATTAGCATGTAATACTAGAGATCAAGATAAGTTACCTGAAATTGATTCCATCAAGAACATGTAACTCGAACCCTAGATCCTCGATATTCCCATACAGATAAAGGTAATGAAGGTTCTAATAAAATAAGTTAAATAATTAATCCTGAATCTAAATAAGATAAAAGATTTTTTGGTCTGGTCTAATACTAGGCTCGATCTAGATATCTATTGAGATTGGTTAATGAGAATCGGGTTAATCAATAAAAAAACAGTCTAAATACAGATTGGTTATTTATTCTTTTTCTTTTCTCTCCTCTCTCTTATCTTCTCTCTCCCTTTCTCTTTCTCCTCTTCTCTCTCTTCTCTCTCTCCTCTTCCTCTTTCTTCTCTCTCTCCTCTTCCTCTTTCTTCTCTCTTTCTATCTCCTTTCCCTTTCTTCCTCTTTCTCTCTCTCTCTTTCTCTCTCATCTCTCTTCTTTCTTCTCCTCTCTCTCCTCTTTCTTCTCTCTCTCTCTCTCTTTCTTTCTCCTATCCTCTTCCTCTCTCTTCTTCTTTCTCTCTCCCTTCTCCTCTCTTCTCTCTCTCTCTCTCTCTCTTCTCTCTCCTCTCTCCCTCTCTCTCTCTCTCTCTTCTCTCTCTTCTCTTCTTTTCTCTCTTTCTTTTTTCTTTTCTTTTCTTTTCTTCCTTTTCTTTTCCTTCCTTCTTCTTTTTTTTTTCTTCTTCTTGGTTCCTTCCTTGGCTTGGCCCGACTGGTTCTCCTATCATTCTCGAAAACCAAGGAGGGGTAGAGAACGGGGATCGTTGGCTTGGTAGGATGAAAGGAGGTCGGGCAGCGCTGCTGCCGGTAACCATCTAGTTCAAGGAAACACTGAAGAACCTAAGCCAAAATTTCAATTACATCCTTCCTATGAAAGATTTAAGGAGGAGAAAACTCACCGACGTTTGATGGAACTCTCAGCCGCTCATCGAAGCGGAGGAAGACAGCGGCAAGAGCCTCGATGTGGCTTGCTTGGTGATGGTAAGAGGGGTTTTAAAGGAAAACTGATGGGATTTCCTCATTGTAGGGAAAGAAAACTTGGTCGATCGGGTCCCCCTCCCCTCCATGACACTCTATCGGATAACTCCAATCCTTCCACAACCTTCCTTCCGAGTTCTTCGGCAAGCTTATCGATGGGATAAATAGGGGCTCCATCCCCTATTTCTTTTCTTTTTTTTCTGAGTTCTGAACTAAAGTCGGTAGAGGCTGCCGACTTCAGCCCAAACAACCCAAAAATCTAGTTTTCACGTTCTCCCCTCCTACAAAAAAAATCAGCCTCAAAATTTTTTTAAAAAATTTAGTCTTTCGAAACTCAAATATACGTGATCCAATACTTACAATACCATTATGTCCAAATTCAGTAATCCTAATAAGAGCATCCATTCTTCCATCATAATACATTTAAAATTAATGCTAATATCTTTAGTTCAGCACACTTCCGCTGCGCACTCTAATATAAATTACGAAATCCTTTAATATCCTTAAATTAATCCTAATTTAAAGAGGATACCATTTTACAACAAAATCTAAACTTCAAATATTTTTAAATAAACAATGTTAAAACTATTAAATTTTCTTATCCTTACTAGGCTTCGAACATATCACATCAAATCTAAACCTTGATCCACTTCCTACGTTTAAATCCTTTACATAAAATTGTATCATCCATTCAATGCATCAATAATTCTGGTCCAAATCCGAACTATTCATGCTTTCCTTAACAATTCAGTTAGACAATCTGGATCAACTTTTCTCTTGAAAAATTGATATTAACTCTAACCATGTAAATGACTTCACATAAATACTCTTATGAATAGAATCAATCATATCATTGCTCATAGATCGATCTTACCATGATTCTTAGCATCAATTAACAAATCATCTAAAATATTATCCCTCATAGATAAAACCCATATAGATCTTCCAATACCCATTTCTTCGCTCAATGAAACATCAGTAGCAAGGTAATCTAAATCTTCTCATAGATCTTAAATTTGACTTAGAGTTTAACATACCCAATAATCTCGAGCAAATATATGGAAGATCAAGTAATCCAATCCAAAACTACTAGCATAAGCCATCAAAGATTCTACCAAGATATACATGACATGTCCATATATTATCATTTAACCTGCTAATAGCAAACTACAATTCCATGCATTATCCCAAATATATTTTTCATTACATGTTTTCAATAATAATCCACATAAAGATTCATCGAAAAAAATTCTCCTTCTTAATATCATTAAACTTTTTCATAATCTTCATCCTAAACATCTTCTTGTAACAGTCCCAAAATTTATAATCCAGTAATTAATAACAAAATTCATATGCTATCATGATCTTCATCCATATCAAGTTTAGAATTCCAACATCATGTAATTAATAATTGAATATACATATTCAACGTAATATAACATACTATATTTCTAGGTCAACACTTCTGAAACTTGATCAAATCTATTTATTAGAGATAAAGATATATCTTACTAGCTCTTCAATATCCATAATATGCTTACTTATCATGATCAAATAGTATAAATTATTTCATCTTTTACACTCATCCAAGATCAATCTCTACAAAAATTATATTCTTCTTTTGCGCTAATTATATATCAAATCTTATGTATAATACCTAGAGATTAGAAATCCAAACTTTAAATCTATTCTTGCAACTTTTATCATATCCTGACTGCTCATAATACTAAGTTTAAATATCTTTTAAGTCACAGTCCATAGTAATCACAACCTAAATTTCAATGTCATTCAAATTATATTCTAATTACTTATGTCACAGTGCCAAGTGATTATAATCCAATCTTTGATATCATTCAGTCATACCTTAATAATCATCATGTTAATTCATAATCATTTATATCACAATCTGCAATTATATCAAAATTAAATTTTCAAAGTAAATCAAATCCATAATATACATCAACATATACATTCATATATCCATTATTTAGCCTCGATGATATTCTTCCAAAAATTAAGCTAGGAGAGTTTAATCCAATATTTTATTTATGCAAGCCTCCTATACTTAGCAGAACCCTTTGGAACTATAACATATACCTATCAAAGAAAATTAAATAAACTTTTAATATCGATAATTATTCCAAAATATTCAATCAAAATCCTAATTCTTCCCCACTCTCACTAACTAAATCATCTTGATCTCAAACCTTTCTCTAATATCATTAAATCTGTCATGCCCCGATCCGATGCCCGAGCCAGGCATAATAGATGGCCACATATCCTTAGAGTTTTATTTCATTGAATATGCAAGGCCTATTTTTCTAATCAACAATCAGGCAGCGATATAAAATAAATTCATTAATTATTTATTATTTCTAGAATTTTCCATCATAGCTAACAAGTAGATAAAAATTCAACTAAAATTTAAGATAAATCATAAACTAAGGGATTAACATCTAAATCCTAGCTCTTCACTTGATGGTCCCAAAGCCCGATTGATCTTTTGGATCTGTAACAAAATATAGAAAACATGGAATAAGTTATACAGGCTCAGTAAGTAATCATCACTTCTAATATATGCATAAATATGATAATAACAAATTATAAACATATACAAATTATACATCACAGAACAACCAGCTCATAATAAAATAAAATGCAACATCAGATTAAGATGTACATTCAATTACAAATGACACGACTATGGATGACCAGCCATTTATTTAACTTTATAGTTTCTTTGACTATGACCACGATCAGCCCATGGTTAGCTCTGAATGAGACTAAAATCCTGACTACACATATCGAAACTGGTCATATGCAAGTGATCGCCCCATTGGAGCCTCGGATGGAAACTAGCTCTGATATCACATGAAAAACATGCATCCTCAGCATGTGCCAATGATCGCAACAAAAAAATGCAACTAGCTCCTGACTACACATATCATACATCGGTCAAGTACCAGTGATCACCCCACTTAAAGCCCGGAAGGAGACTAGGTCCTTATGTGATCATAGTCGAACTAGAGAGTGTCAACACTAACACACATAACAATGAATGCAATCCAATGCAGATCAAATTATGCCACACATATTTAATATTTCATATCATTCATATCATAATTAGCATGTAATATTAGAGGTCAAGATAACTTACCTAAAACTAATTCTATCAGGAGCATGCGACTCGAATCCTAGATTCTCGATACTCCCATACTGATAAAGGTAATGAAGGCTCTGACAAAATAAGTTAAATAATTAATCCTGAATCTATATAAGATAAAAGATTTTTGGTCTAGTCTAAGACTAGGTTAGATTTAGATATCTATTTAGGTCAGTCGATGGAAATCGATTTATCAATAAAAAATAGTCTAAATATCCAAATTGATTTCACAAAATTTATTTATTTATTTTATATTTTTTCTTCTCTCTCCTCTCTCTCTCTTCTCTCTCTCCTCTCTCTCTCTCCTCTTCCTCTCTCTTCTTTTTCTCTCTTCTTTCTTCCTCTTGCTCTCTCCTCTTTTCTTTCCTCTTGCTCTCTCCTCTTTCTTCTTCTCTCTCTCTTTCTTTCTCCTCTCCTCTTCCTCTCTCTTCTTCTTTCTCAGTCCCTTCTCCCTTTTTCTCTCTCTCTCTCTCCTCTCTCTTTCCTTCCTCTCCTCTCTCTCCCTCCTCCTCTCTCTCTCTCTTCTTTCTCTCTCTTCTTTTTTTCTTTTTCATTTCTTTCCTTCTTCTTTTTTTTTTTCTTCTTCCTGGTTCCTTCCTTTGCTCTGCCCGATTGGTTCTCCCATCATTCTCAGAAACCAAGGAGGGGTGGAGAACGGGGATCGTTGGCTTGGCCGGATGAAGGGGGCGGGCGACGCTGTTGACGGCAACCGTTCGATTCAAGAAAGCACTAAAGAACCCAAGCCAAAATTGCAATTATATCCTTTCTATGAGAGATTTAAGGAAGAAAAAACTCACCAGCATTTGATGAAACTCTTGGCCGCTCACTGGAGAGGAGGAAGACAATGGCAGGAGGCTCGATGTGGTTTGCTTGGCGCCGATGAGAAGGGAGTTTTAAAGAAAACTTGGTTGATCGGGTCCCCCTCCCTCCACGACACTCTATCGACAACTCCAACCCTTCCACGGCCTTCCTTCTGAGTTCTCCGGTGAGCTTATCGGTGGGATAAATAGGGATTCCGTCCCTTGTTTCTTTTTTTTTCCTGAGTTTCGAACTAAAGTCGACAGAGACCGCTGACTTCAGTCCAAATGATCCAAAAATCGGGTTTTCACATAATTGATGGGCTTATTTAGTCTTTTCCCGAAACAAACTGCTACATCCATCCCTTTAGATAATCTTTAGGCCTTGGGAATTATTTAGCCAGTCATCGCCTTTCGCTTAAGAAAGGCAAAACTGAGTAGCAATCAAAATAGATAACTTTTCATACAATTTGTTTGTTAAATTTAATTTAATTTAATTTATTCAATAATGGGGGCTTTACCCAGTGCCCTATTTTATAACCAGTATCCCCCTTCATGTAGGCTTAAAGCTTACCACTTGAAAATTTGAGATGCCTGAAAAATGATGATTTATATGCCGTAGGATATAGAAAAATACATAAATAAATAAATAGAGTTCCCCTCCATACTAACCTGGACACGAGGTTAGAGCAACACCAGTGCAATTTAAAATAAAGAAGAGGATGCAGGTCTTGATGATTCGATCTTTCTTTTTTTTTTTTAATACAGTCGAGCGGTCATATCAGATAGATACAAAAATTATCCAAAAATATTGAGAAAAAATTTTTTTGAAAAAATTTTGGGATGTAATCATCCCAGTTTTAGGATCAATCACCAAAATACTGAACAATAAAAGAGGCAACAATCGATTGTACTGTTTACTTTTTGATAGACCTGTCTAGCCGAAATCATTCTAGATGATCAAAAAATTTTCAGATATGGTGAAGGAGAGGATGGGCATCGTAATACTCCATCATGTACAGAATCCAGCTATTAATAGTAAAAAAATTCTTTCAACAAGGACCCTCTTCATTTATATCTCCTGTGTAGCTTTCATGATTCGGTCCTTCCTAACTCTTTTTCTTGATGGAATGACTACGAGGAGGGGAGAGAGAGAGGTGATCAATCCGTCAAGAATTAATAAAGACATGTTGAAGGAATTAAGTCGATGCGCGAAGGTTCACTCATTTCTAAAGTAGTATAGACAATACAATCCTATCAAGTTGGTTGATATGATTATCACATTAACAAATGGAACCATATCTTGCTCGCATAAAGAGTTAGAGACAGCATAAATTGCATGGTATAACCCAATCTTAATCCCATGGTAATCTGTTTCATTACATTATATTATCTTTTTGTATTGCCAATTTATTCTCCAACTAAAGAAAAGGAGTACGTGCGGCGCTTTCAGGTTCGCAAAGCCTTCATCTTTTCCCCGTGAGCGTTCCCCTCCGTTCTTATCCTCACCATTACTTATTCCCCCTTCTCTTCTCTTCTTCCTTCCCCAGCTGTGAGGGAGAGACAGATCATATCGAAGGTTTGTTTTGTGGGACCTCTGACGCGGCCATGGCGTCGTCCGCCCAGCTTCGCCTCATGTCTGATCTCAAGGCCATAAGAAACGAGCCTCCCGAGGTAGTACAGATCCATTTAGATCCTGGGCCTTCGTTTTCTATCTGAAAAATTCCATTTTGCTCTTGTTTTCCCTTGGTCGGTTCAAGTTTTGGAGTTTTTTCTTCTGAAAATTTGATCTTTTTTGGGTCTTTGTTGGTGGTGACGTTTGGAGGAGTCAGGGATTCAGTGCGAGTCCTTTGTCGGATGAGAATTTGTTTGTCTGGAGCGCGACCATATTTGGTCCTGATGAAACCCCTTGGGAAGGTGGAAGCTTTATTGCAGTGCCGATAGTTATATTGGTTTACTTCAACTTCTGAGAGATCCTTTACCCCTTTTTTCACTCTTTCTGGTTGTGGAATTGCAGGTGGTGTCTTTGGCTTGAGGCTGACCTTTGCTGATAATTATCCAGAGAAACCCCCTCGTGTTCGGTTCACATCAGAAGTGTTCCATCCAAATGGTTAGTCTTATTAGTGTTTATGCATTCTGTGATAAATTTTAGCCAGTACCTCTGTCTTACAAGATGGCCTTTCAATTATATGCACTTCATGAATTTGGTCGGATTTTTGTGTTTATTTAGGTGCCATGGTTGCTAGACCTTTGGTTATTTGCATGTAACTTACCGAGTGTTTTCTCTCTGTTTAAAATTTAGTTCCTTGATTTTTATAATGTCTTTGCCAACCTGGGTTTAGTATGCTTCCTGAATTCCATCGATGGTCGTAGTTATTTTAAATGATGATGGTGTGTTTGTTTGTCTGTCTATCTGTCCAAAAAAAAAAAAATGATGATGGTGTGTTTGTGGAATTTCTTCTTACATGTTCTTTTGGTATCGGCTATTCTTAAATGTGTAATGAACAATCTCACCAACAGACACCAACCAGAACTTCTTGGTGTTGCAGTACAATTCAGGTCATCTAGCCCTTTCGAACATATACCTCTGAATGCAACTTTCACAAAAAAATCACTTTTGGACGAAAACTTTCTATCAAGTTAATTGGAATCGTGACTTCCAATAAAAGAAGAGCACTGAAAGTTTGTGACATGTCTTGCATTGTGTCTAGAATCACCTAAACCAGTATCAGGATGACAGGCCCAGACCACAAACTGTTAATAGGCTCGGAATTTAGTTGTTAATCTGAGAAACATTATATAAGGCTTGATTTTTTATGCATATTTGCTTGTAAACAGGCTTAATCTGTGTTGTTTTGAGCTACAATCTTTGGCGTTCCAAGAGTATCATTACTCAGTCAAGCTATTTCAGATCCTTTTACCCAAAAGGGAATGTGGAATAGTTTGGGAGGTTTTCGATCCAATTAATTTGAGTCTTTTTCGAATTTCATCTACTAATTTGGTTGGAAATGATTTTGATTAGGTATCATACCATACCTTTTTAATGAGATTTTTTATGCCTTGTCTCCTTTTTTGTGGTTATGACTTCATTAAGGCCTTCCTAGTTCTTTGTTATTCTTGTTTAACATTGAAGCTCATAAGTTTCTGAGTTGAAGATCAGTTGACACATGTTGCAATGGAAATGATGACTGAGACGGTAAGCATTTGAGATGTTCAACAAAATTTAGGCAAGCATGTAGAGGACATTGAGTGCAAACAAGGATATAAAGTACAGATATTTGAACAGGTAGGTGTAACTTTTATGTTGAAAATGAGATAAGAATAGCAAAGGTAGGCTAGATTAGAGGCAAAGGGATGGGCTAATAAAATTATATGTCTACAAACATGGATGATATGACATTTTGAAATTGAATTGATCACTATCTATAATGACGTAATTTGTACAGGCCTGTATTATAACCTGTGAAAGAAAAAGGGAAATGATATATTCTTTTGTATGGACTCATTTCAATGTAGATATTACGTTGGTTGAATATATCACAATTAGGTTTTTGATGATGCTTGTGGTATAAGCTCTAATATGTCCTTTACCAGCTGACTGATGAGTTGGTGAGTCCTCTTCATTGCATGGAGTTTACATTGTTATTGGTTCCACTTGCAGCAGACAGCATTCTTTGTTGATGATAACATTGCCTAAATACAAATTTCGTGGAAGGCATCAAACTCTTCTTCTAAAATTAGATACCAAGACATGCAGCAGAGTGCTTTAGAAGTGGAAGTAGGACTTTAATGCTAGTTAGTAGCAACAAAGAAGCTTCACATGAGCATTACAGGAAAATGAACAATTATTAGCTTTTTTTACAAAAAATAGTAACTTTAACTTGGAAAAATTAGTGGTAGAAGCTGTGTTAGATCTGATGTTTTTAATGAACACTTCCCTCTTGTTATAGCACAAAGAAACAAAATAAAATGGTGAATGTAGCGAGGATTTCAATTTTATGTTTTTTAAGGTCCATAAAATCAAACTGGAACTGAGGATTTCGATTTTCTGTTTTATGTTTTAAGAAGTCCATGCAATCAAGTTGGAAGGGTTCATATTTGTATGAATGATAAACACGAACAGAAGACATGTGAACCATTAGTAGGAAAAGCTTGAAAAAATCATGTGGTATGAGAATGCTAGGTTGCTAGGTTGTCAAGAAAGATTTGTTTTATTAGAAAGATTTATGAAAAGGTCTTTGATAGTTTTGTTGGACAGGATGCAACCATGATTGTTTTTATTTGAAACATAAAGACAAGCATCATCTTTTCAATCTCCCTCCCCCGCTCTCTCTCTATCCCACTTATAGAAAGACTAAAGACCTTCAAAATATAGTGTTCACAATCTTTTTCACCACCACCTAAAAGTTTAACAAAGATTTTTTTTCCCGAATTAAAGTGTATGTCTTTATTTTGCACATTGCCGGACCACTCAAATGGTGCCTTGTTTTTCATTGTATATTATTAGTTTTATCCTGAAAACTTCTGGATATGTCATATTTAATTTATCTTGTTTTCCACATAATCACCTGAATGTCCTTGTCTCTATGACATTCAACTTTGCTGATACACATTCTTCTTTGTGCAATCCTTTGTTTTTTTTTAAAAAAAAAGAGCTGAAGCTGTTTAGGACATGATTGTTTATGTTCAACATCACCGTGATAACTTTCTGTGGCCTATTATGGAAGTTTCAGAGCTGCAACTATGCAAAATCAGTTCTCCAGTTTCTTGTTAATGGAGAACTGATGTTAGTTGTTTTGGGGCCCCATGTCAAGGGAACAGCAAGATGTTTCTCCATGGGCATTAGGCTCGCGACACTCAGATTATCTGTTGTTCCATACATCTTAGATGGTACCTTAGCTATATGATGCTGTTCTTCAGGTTGTCATTTAGTTGAATTGGGGAGGTCTGATTAGGCTGTGACTGCACTGATTATTTCCAATAGGCTTGCCTGTAAAGGTTTTTCTCCATTTTGCCTAACCATTTTGGGTCTTAATTGATATATCATCATGTTTTGTACGTCTGTCAAATTTAATTGATCTCTCCATTTATTCTTTTATGCATACGATGTAAAAGTTGCAGTCCATATGCTCTGTCTTGGTTATTTGAATGAAAATCCATACAAATGTTTATTTCACAACATCAATTTAATAGGAAATCATATTTTCTAGGATTCAGCAAACCACTACATGACCATGGACAGATTTAAGAGACATCCAATAACCATAGTTTCGGGGGAAATGAAAGCTTTGCAGTCAAACTGTGTCCATTGTCTTTCAGCATCTTGCTCCACATGGATAAAATAATTGCCCTTTAGTAATATAAAAGCTAACATTATAAAAAAAATATATAAAACATTTTGCGTAATGTCTTTATTCATTTCCTGATCATCGACTTCTTCTAATTTTTTGCAGTTTATAACGATGGTGTGCTTTGTATGGATATTATCCAAGATGCATGGTCACCCTGTCATAATGTTTGTACAATTTTAACATCAATCCAGGTCAGTTTTCTTTCTTCCACTCCACTTCCTCTGGTAGCTACACTCGCACACGAGTGGGTGTGCAATATGGCCTGTATGTGGTACACTGAAGTAACGAAAAAAGTTATTGCAGTCACTTCTTACTGATCCAAACCCAGCAAGTCCTGCAAATACTGAGGCTGCTTACTTGTTCGAGCATGATATTCAGGCTTATAACAGGTTTGTCACTTGAAATTTGATTAATGTCATCTAGAAAATCCTTATTGATCGGTCATAAAACCAAAAGTGAAAGATGTTAATAACAGTTGGCTCGTTCAACTATAATCTTGCAGGAGAGTGCGGCAATGTGCTCGCAAGTCCATCGATTCTTCATAATGTTCTAGTGGCTGCCAGTTTCTTCTGCAAGCAAATAGTTTCTTTATCTCCTATCTCACCATTAACATTAGCTATTCCTAACAAATGCCTTCGAGCAGTTTAAATAAACTTGGTCCAATTTGCTTTGTCCTTAACTTTTATATCTCACCATTAACATTGAGCTATTCCTAACAGCTCAATGCCTTCTGAGCATGTTTAAATAAACTGTAGTTGGTCCAATGTGCTTTGTCCATTAACTTTTATAATGTGTTGCATGAACTCTTTTAGCTTTGCTGAACCAAAGTTCATTTAAGTGTTGTATCCTCATTTGAAGAGACATCCAAGTGGATGAATTAATTAGTTGTATGGTAAACAAACTGAACATGTGCTCGACAATGCAATGAAATCTGCAGTGACTGAAGTTTGGGGTTAACTATTGTGGGCACTTATAAAACCATTTGGAATTATTTTGAACCATTTTGAACTTTTTGGAGGTTTATGCTTATTTATGATTTCTGAATGAACCATGATAAAATTAAAATAGACAGTGGAGTAGATCTCAAGCAAACAGTTTTTTTTTTTTTTTAATCTTTGTTTAAGTTTTTGACCATGATTCCCTTCTTGATATATATATATATATGAGCATATAGAAAACAATACAGGTGGAGCAAATTTACTGAGTTTTATTTTGAATTGAACTTTGCAAAGCTTATTTTAGCAAGTTCACTTCAGAAAAATCTTCACATCACCACAAGCAAGCTGGGTCCCCTCACTTGTCTGCATGGTATGGAGAAAGAAAATAATCACACTTTTGCAAAATCACAAAAACAGCAAATTAAATGCTCAGTAGTTCTTAATACGACCCACAAAAAGATCAAGGAAATAATCATGCTATAAAATATTTGGTTTACTAATGAAAGGCATGTTTGGTTAGGGAGTTGGATTTTGGAATAGGAACGAGAATTTCCATTTTAGCTATTTGGTTGAGGAGGGTTTCATTTCTATTCCAATTTTAAGAGAAATATGAATGCTCAATCTTTCAAAAATTTAATTCTTATCCTTTTCTAATATTTAAATTTTATTTTAATTTAAATTTTGGTCATAAATCAACACGTCCTATCCGTTTTGATTTTCATTCCTACTTTTTTTTTTAAATTATGATTTCTAGTATGATTTCGATTGCAAACCAATTGCATTCTAAATGATAAATTTGTATCTATTAATATGCGTAATTTGTCCTTTATAATTGTTTTTCATTATTCCCCTCTTGTTCATTTTTCTCAAGTAATCTTCGTGTAATTCTTACCATTGCATTAATAATTATTATAGTAGCAGGAATGTGGACCGTATCTCAAAGCAATAAGATAAGTGCTAAGGATTTCCTCTGACCAGGGGTTCAAGTTTCCGTAGCACGCCCCGTAAAATATTGGTACAAATACCGTCCTCTATGTAATGAGATATGGCTGTCTCACCGTCATTTCAGTATCTTAATTGGAATAACTTAGAACATCCCTTGTTCTAAATATTAGAACGAAATGAGATGACAACTCATCCGGTTTAATAGAAAAACGAGGACAGTTTCATTTTATGTGATTTAAAATCTCATTTTTTTGACTTTTCTATTTCATTCTCTCTCTTAAATGACACTTGATCACCCGCTATTCCCCTGTTCTCCAGAACCTACCCTTGCTTCACCAGGCTTTCACATACAAGTGAGATAAAGAAAACTCTTTCTAGGAAATAAAACACCTATATATGTAACCCTACTCGCCCAGGGGGCAAATAGTTAGCCTGCTATTTTGGTTAGATAATTATAGTTATGTTAATATTTTATTACATTGGGATAGTTGTTGGGATTCCACCAACAACCAAAAACTGGATGACAAAGATATCCTACCTCTGCAGTCCTAATTAATGTTCTGAAATAGATGTGGGAGGTACCGATATGACTGCAAGTTAGGTAGCTTTATCATCCAACAAATTTGCTCTCTCAAAAACCCTATAAAAAATGAAATTAATTTAAAAACTATATTTAATCTATTTCAAACCATAAATTTTCATGCCAAGAGCTATTTCTTTTTTTTTTTTCCTTGTCTTTTTTCCTTTTTATTGTTAGGAGGAGGAGATGCCAGGGGCACTCTGAGAAAAGAGCAATGCATGGAATCCGCATGTTTAACACCAGCAACGGGGAAAGCCCTATTCACAGTTGCTGGAGGAAAGGAGCATTAATATGTTATAAAACACAGTTTTACAAATTTCGGTTCCGGCAAAATGAATTCGAAGTCCCCTCTTTGATTGTCAAGCAGTGATCATCAAAACTTTTTCTTTTGATGATAATATAATCATTACTCCCTAATTTGAAGGTAAAAACAGCACCAAAAAAAAAATAAAAATACATATAATTGCGTGCAAAACCGATATATTAGTGTTAAAGTGTGGGCAGAACAAGGCAAAAAAAATGCATAAAATATAAGCAATGGTTTTTTAAAAAAATGAAAATGATTAGACACTAATTGTTAAATGACAGTTAAGTGCAGGGTCGCAAATCAATTTTTCTTAATTAATCATCCATTTTTCGCAGTTTATTTGACAGAGTCTAGATTCAAAACTTTAAAAATTATTTTATTCCACTGGAGTGCGATATAATATAGTCCAGTACAGCCAACCTCCATTATTCCTCCACATGAGAGAGAGATGTTTTTATCCTATCTGTCCAAAGGTAGCGAACGCTTGTATCGAACATTAGCTTACCGGGTGGAGACTCGAGGGATAGCTATACCGGGTTTATCCCTTATCCCGTTCATTTAAATAAATTAAATAAAATAAAGAAGCCAGCAAACTCTCGAGTAAGATGTACCCCCCTCCCCAATCGACGAAAACAGGGCAAGACCCTTTACCGTCTGGGGTTTTAAGTATTGCTGGAAGCCCCGATGCTCGTTGTCTCTTCCGTTAATAAACCTCGACTACGAAACCGCCGCCGCTGAGATCGTATGAGGAGGTGGCTGTCGGCCATTTCTCTTAGAGGGCCGAAGCGGCGTTCCGTCAGAACCCACGGCCGACCGGATCCCACGGTAAATCTGGCCGATCATTCCTGTCGTCTCTCCAATTACCCCTTTCGAAATCGGATTCCTACTCTAAAAATTTAATTTCTCCTCGGAAAGATCACATCTTTTGTATATGTTCATGACAGGAGATTAGTGGGGAATCCGTGGTTGAACCACAACGAAGCAATTCCACTGCTGACCCACAAAGCAGCAGTCGAGTCTCGATCGGCTCTCAGGTGTGTCTCTTGTTGATGGCCAGCCAACGATTTTGCCTTGGAAAACGAATGAATTCTGTTAGATGATTGCTGCTGGGCGATGTTCTGGAAGAATGCTTGTGTTTTTTTATCGAAAAAGGAATGTAGATTTAGAAAGCGTGTAGATGCAAGTAGATTTTGGATACGTGCTGTTGTTGTGCGGTTAGTTTTATGTAGTTGCTCGTCTAATCTAGCTCAATGTACTCTACTGTGAGTTAAAAATGTTTTTGAATGTTATGTTTCTTTATCAGAGAATGGAAATGGCGGTTGATTTGCAAGGTAGTCAGCAGAAAAATATCATCTTGAATCATGAATTCTCTGAAGGGCTGAAGTACTGGCATCCCAATTGCTGTCATGCGTATGTGGCATCGGAAGGGTCTGGTCTTCTTGTTGGAGTTAGAGCAAACTCGGGAGGGAATTATGCGGTAGTCACGCAGCGGACTGAAGGCTGGCAAGGTTTGGAACAGGACATTACAGAGAGAATTACCCTTGGTGTGATATAATGTCTTGGCCTATGTTAGAGCCTATGGGGATCTTCAGGGACCCTGTGGAGTCCAGGCAACGCTGAAATTAGAGAATCAAGATTCATCTATCAATTATTTATTTGTGGAAAGGTAACATTGTTCGACCAATATGTTGCATTAGTTCTTCTTCTTCTTTTGTTTTGTTTGAAGAGCTCCATTGATAAGCATTGGCTGTTCTAGGGTCTTAGTTGCAAAAGATAGCTGGGAGAAGTTGGAAGGTTCCTTCTCATTGACCAGCATGCCGAAACGTGCAGTGATTTTTTTGGAGGGACCTCCTCCTGGTGTAGACATGCTCATAGATTCCGTAACAGTCTCTTGTGAGGTATCTATTTTTATCTTTATTTTTCTCTTCTCAATATATTTGACTAATAATTCACTTAATTTTGTTCTTGTTTTCTGGTGCATGTCATTTGCTTTTATCTTTATGACTTTTTTTCTTTGAATCTTGTAGCTACTAACTTGCATGCTTCAGTATAATTTGACCATATCTCTAACATAGCATTCTGTGATAGACAACAATCATATGTCTGCTATTTGTTTGAATTCTTTAGCATTACTTCCTTTTATGGAGAGAAGTTGGTTTTTTTTACCAATGTGTGGTCATGGCAAAACACACGTTCCACACACCCCCCCCTTCCCCTCCCCGTCGCGGAAAAAAAAAAAAAAAAAATCTTATTCTAAGTTAGCTATTAGAAGAAACTGTTAACTTATCCTCAATCAACCCTAGCTTTTGCAGTTCCTTTTCACAACTTCTGCAGGTTTATTATTGACATACCCCGCAATTGGTTGAATGACTTGTGGCTACTCTCTCTATAGTGCATGTAAATACCATCTTATGTAATCCCCTATTATTGTGACATCTGTTGGTGAAATTCCTAAACTTTCTGTATTTTCTAGGGAATATTGAGAAGAGTAAGAGAACTTTTTATTGCACTAAACATGAAGTCAAAATTAGCACAAAAATTATTACCTCATCACACGTGCTATAGATATATACACCATGATATTATTGTAATAAAGTTTTCTGACTGTTTCTGTTGTCAAATAGAAAACAGAGATGGTAGTTGGTTCACAGATTAGTCACACAAACAGCATTATCTCAATCATGATTTCTCTGGAGGGCTTCATTCCTGGTGTCCTAACTGTTGCCATGCGTATGTGGCTTCTGAGTGGTCTGGTTTCCTTAATGGAGTAAGAGCACACTCAGGGGAAATTATGCTGTTGTCACAAAGCGTACTGAATGCTGGCAAGGGTTGGAACAGGATATCACAGAGAAAGTTTCTTCTGGTAATACATACATTGTCTCAGCCTATGTTCGAGTTTATGGGGATCTTCAGGGTTCCAGTGCAGTCCAAGCAACACTTAAATTAGAGTATTCAGATTCTTCTACTAGTTACTTATTTATTGAGAGGTAATATGATGAAAAAGGGTATACTAAAATGGTTCCCCTTTTTGTTATTTATTGATTGGAGTTGGCTATTGTAGGATATTAGCCTCTACAGAATGCTGGGAAAAGTTGGAAGGCTCTTTTTCATTGACAACCATGCCTAGACGTATTGTATTTTTTCTGGAAGGACCTCCACCTGGGTTGGACCTGCTGATAGATTCTGTCACCATCTCTTCTTCTGGCCTAAAGCAGTTTGAGGTATACCTTTTTTATGTTTATCTAGGATGTTCCTTGTAAGGTTGCTTTCCAGACTAAAAAAAGCATGATAAAAATAACTTCTTTTTTTTTTTTTTTCTCATGGCATATTTCGTTTGATTAATCTTTGGCATACTTCATTTTTTGAAATCTCTTGGCCATTTGTTAGAATGTTCGCTGCATCTGTTTATATCTTTACTTTGTAATTGAGAAAGCAACTCTGGAAGAGCTGTTGATGGCATGGCATGTGACTCTTGTAAGAGAAAAATTAAAAGGCCAGGCAATTAAGATAGAATGCCAACATATGATTGTTGGCCTCTACGCTCATATATGTTGTGTTCTCTAATCACTATCTGTTAATAAACTAGACTTCTGTTACCTGCTTATTTTTGAAAGGAAAAAAACACCAGATTTGTTACCGAAGGAGATGAGACGATCATACAGAACCCTCATTTTGATACTGGCATACATAGTTGGTCTGGAAGAGGATGCAAGATTCATAGACATGAATTTGGAGGGCATAGGAAAATACATCCATTTAGCGGAACATTTTTTGTTTCGGCAACTGAGCGCAGTCAAAGCTGGAATGGTATCCAGCAGGAGATCACTGGTCGGGTCCAAAGAAAGCTTGCATATGAGGTCACTTCAGTAGTTCGGATATCTGGGAGTGCTAGTTCTGCTGACGTGCTGGCAACTTTGTGGGTTCAGGCACCAAATGGCCGTGAACAATACATAGGCATTGCCAAGTGAGTCCCTATCATAATTTTTATAACGTATAATCTATCCTACATCATTTGTGATGTGTATATTTCGAACCTGCACTAATTTACCTGTCACAAACATGTAGTGTGATAATCATTATTCTTAATGTAGTTGTTTCTTAAAACAGAATGCAGGCATCAGATAAAGAGTGGGTAAAGTTGCAGGGAAAATTCCTCTTAAATGGTGTTGCTTCAAAAGTTGTAATATTTCTAGAAGGGCCACCACCAGGTACAGACATTCTTGTTGACAGTTTAGTAGTAAAACGTGCTGCCAAAGTCCCATCTTCGCCTCCACCTTATTTTGAGGTTAGTAGATTTAAAAGACCTTTTTGTGTCAAGTATATCATGTACCATAAATTATAGTCTAAATGGTAATATCATGTACCGTAAATTATAATCTAAATGGTAATATGGCGTCTACAGATTAAAAATGAATTGTAGGTCTTCTAGAACATCATCTTTTTAGATATATGGTGCTAATTAGGTTCTTTATATTATTAGCTAATACACATGCGACATGATTTGTATGCAAGTGCCAAATTGCTAAAACTGTTGTTTTTTGACTTTTCAGTAAGTGAAGGACAATATAATGGGAAAAAAGAGGATATTGCAAGTGTTTATGAATTGTGATTCACACTGGTTCTATTGCAACTAAGGGCTTTCGCTATGTACGTGTGAAAAAGTTAAATATACCTGAGATGCTGACTAACTGTGTTATATAAGCTTTCCATATGGAACTTCTAGGATCAACCAAAACATATGATTTTCAGAATATTGAGTGATGGATCCCAACATCTTGGCTAATGCTAACAAATCTCTTGGCAATTTGCATATAGGCACATCATTGACCAACACTAAATTCTTTCTGAGAAGGAAGTAGTTTTCAAATTTTTAGTTTTTAGTTAATTTCTGCTGCTATAATTCTGGTATTAGTGGTAATAAATATTGGGGCTTTTCATCTGTCGGTTTATGTTTTGTTGCTTGGAGTATAAGTATATAATATTCACAAGATCCTTTGACATGATGTTTTGTAATTGCTGCTACTTGATTTTCATCATATCTTTATATTTGATTGTACTTGATTAACATATATTTATAGTAGGAGATTCAAAATGATAGTTTTCATTTCAAAAAGGGAAGGTATAAATCGGTTACTCCCATGTGTTTCAAAGTTCTGTCACCAGAGCTGCTTCATTGATAGTAGGTGGTTGATCACAGCAGTATTAAAACCTTGGGAGAGTATTTGTATTTCTCACCACTTGTGCTGGTCTCCCTTCTGTATGGAAGATCATGATAGGGGCTATATATGTGTTATCCAACCAAATCAATTTTTCTGATAATGCCTCCATATCCTAGAATTGTCGGATGGTGATTATATGGTGTATAACACACTAGGTCATATGGTTTCTGGATGAAGTGGCTGTCAGTGATTTTTGATAATATTGAATTGAGATATGCTTCCTTCTGTACTCATCAGACGTGTTGTGACGTCTCTGATTTGAAACTTAATGAAGACTAAATTAGGTCCATGCAGTCCTTATATTCTGATAATTGAGAAACAACTAGCAGAATCCTGTTTTAAATGTTATAGGTTAGAGAATGGTTATATAGCTTCCAGGAAATTTCTAAAGTGCACCACAATTACTGAGACATCATTGTACATCATAACCAGATGACACTATTATAAAGGACTTGACATGGTATCTAGAGTAGGAAGTTATTTCCACTTGTCTTAACTCTTGCTTCTACCTTTGTCTCTTTTCATAGCAATACAACAGAGAAATTTGGGTGCAATCTTGTGTTTTCAGTTGCAAAATCAATAAAAAATGGAGTGTCATTGAGAAGTATCTTTAGAAGTATCAGCTGAACCATGCCTCTTAATGTTGTTAATTTAGTAGATGTTCTGTGCAACTATCAAATCATGATACTCATGGTATGCAATGAATTTCACATAGTACATAGTGTTCATAATTCATACACTTAAACTACTCATCTTGATGCTCCTTTTTGAACGTGTACTATGAAGAATCCAATTGAATCATCAATTTCTTATGTAAAAGTAACACTTTAGAGATACTAGCAAAGAGCCAAGCCAAGATTTAGCCAATAAACTATAATTTAAATTTTATTTGTTGTCTGATGCATTTGTCCTTGTTGAGATAAATTCATTAAATTTGCATGAGCATAAACTTCTGAAATGCAATGCAGGCAAAGAAGCCAAACACCTCATGTTTTAGATTATTGTCAAACATGGGCAGATGCAAGAACGGTAAAGCCAATTTCAGTTAAAAGTCATGAAAAAGTCCGTTCAAGATCAGATTGGGATACCGGGAAACAAAGCATCAAGCCCATTTCAGTGGTAAAGGAGTTACCTAAAGAATTTGATAATGTACAAATTTTCAAAACATAGTAGAAGATAGTCATGGAACCAGCTTCCTGTGATTCACATCTAAGTAAGAGCTTAATAACGTAAATGATAATGAGGCTATGAACAAAGATTCTACTATGACCTTAGAAGAAAGGTTACACCTATCGTTGATCCATCAAAAGATGGCTGTTTAGATGCTGAATTTCCTGAAGAAGTTTTTAAAGAAGTCAGGAGACTTGATCTTTATGATCCTCATAAATTTAAGGAACAAGATCGCCTAGGTTCCATCAAGCCTTGGAGAAGTTGTAACCTTAAAAGAAAGACGTGCTGATAATGGTTTCTTCATGCAAGGCAACATCGTGAAGGGCATGGGTGGCATGAAAACTAATGAAGCTTGGGCCTATTCAAAGCAGGTCAAGATTTACTTTTATCAAGAACAAACATGTTTGATGAGATCGCACATCAAATGGAGTTTAAAACCCTACTCATAATATCACACTACATACAATAATTGGCATTATTCACACTACACTAGTAGTGATCAGTAACCATGCCTTATTAGGGACAGTTTTAGGATTTTAAATAGAGTAACGGAGTCTGGTTTCTTTGCTTTTGTGGTATGATGCTGCAACAGAGAAGTGAGGCCATCAAATCCTAGGTGTGATTCCTAGGTCCTGGGATGAGTCCCATATTATTTTCTGTATTTCCTTTGTTTGTTTAGCAATAATTTGTGTTTTGCTTTGCTTTTTCTTGATTTCTTGCGTATCTGTTTTTCCCCCTTGTTTTCTTCTTCTTGTCGTGATTTCAGATTGTTTCTTTTGATATATTAACATCCTATGGTCTGGCTGTAAGCCTCACTGCTCAGATTAATCTTTCAATAGCCCTTTAAATACCTTTAAATACTTTTGTTTCCTCTTTTAGATTTTGTCTCCTGGTTAAACCCTGGTTTTATAATCTATGGATTCATTGCCACATCCACCATCAGTTTCATATTAAATTCCAATTTTTACAGTTCAGGTTTATTTAAACTCAGATCTTAAAATTCCAGTTCTGTCAGGTTCGAATCTTATCCTAAAATGCTCTAGATCCCCTTGCCTTGATTGTCCTGCATCAACAATTGGACTTTTATCAATTTTTAGTAATAATGCTGGATGTTATAACCTACTAAGTATAGAACAAGTTGAAAGATGTAATCTGCATGACTTTGTTTCTGTTCATATTTCTATTTTGTTTTCATATCCATTTAGGATTGAAGACTTCCTTGTGTTTAATGCTTTACTTCACATATGAGCCTGATCATTAAGGAAAGGCAATCACTTCTTTTTAAATGAAGTTATCCTCTCTGGTGCATCTATCTCGAGGTGTTGTTATGTTATTTGTTCAAACTTCTGATTAATTCTTATACCTATATTGTTTTCAGTTCTGGCTGTGCACTCTCAGCTGCTTGTTTCTCATTTCCTTCTCTAGAATGACAGTAAGGACACCACCTGTTTGGGAACAAATCCGAAGGTTTGGACCAGGAATTTTATCCGGGTGGAGTGGGTCTGCAACCACTGTAGCCTAGTTTGTGCCTTTTTCAATCTTTTCATTTGGAACATGATGTTGATTTTGGAAGGATAGAATAAATTCTTCTCTTTCTATCTGCTGGTTTGGTTTTGTTAATATTCATATTGGCAGTATCAAGTATATCTTTGAAGTATAATTTCTGACTGAAAGATCTTACACCAGCATCATCTTTAATGTTCTTTGTATGTCTTTGAAGAATGGGATAACAGAACTAGCGTACGTTTGGAGAATATAGTCTGTCATGTACTTGATCTAAGTTATTGGTTCTGCCTATTTAAATTTCATTTCATGACAGACTTTCTTCTTTTTGTTAAGTACAGTGGCATTGCATTCTAAGATGCAGACTTTATTTTGCAGAATGTGTTGCATGGAGTTAATATAATCAAGAACAGCACTCTTAATGATGGTCTAAACGGATGGAGTCCTCTTGGCTCATGTACTCTACGCATATATACTGATCCAAACCATTTGTTTCCTTCGGTGGCCAGTAGTTCTCTTGGGCATGACCAACCTTTAAGCAATCGCTACATCCTCACTACGAATCGCACTGAGACCTGGATGGGCCCTTCTCAGACAATCACAGGCAAGCTGAAGTTGCACTTGACATACCGAGTTGCTGCTTGGGTTTGTGTTGGCTCAGGAGCAACTGGTCATCAAAACATCAATGTTGCACTTAACGTAGATAATCAGTGGGTCAATGGGGGACACATTGAAGCAAATACTGACAGATGGTATGAACTCAAGGGATCTTTTAGAATCGAGAAGCAACCATCCAAAGTTGTAGTTTATGTTCAAGGCCCTTCACCAGGTGTTGATCTGATGCTTGGAGGACTCCAGATATTTCCGGTTGACAGAAAAGCACGGTTTAAATATCTGAAGGAAAAAACTGAGAAGGTATCTCTGTTTTGTTGCGACTCAGATATTGCTATGCTGTACTGCTTTACTAATATACTGTTGTAGTTCTTCATAGAAGTCTTTAGAGCTATAATTAATCTCACAGACTCCTTTGTGCATTAAATTAATTGTCCATGCATTTGTTCACAGGTAAGGAAACGTGATGTTGTCCTAAGACTCCCCGGTTTGGACAGTTCCAGATTACATGGTGCACCTATAAAAATTAGGCAAACACAGAACAGCTTTCCATTTGGGTCTTGTATCAATAAGTCAAACATTGAAAATGAGGAATTTGTTGATTTCTTTGTGAAGAATTTCAATTGGGCTGTGTTCGGGAACGAGTTGAAGTGGTACCACACAGAGCCACAACAAGGGAAGTTGAACTACAAAGATGCTGATGAGATGCTAGATTTTTGTCAGAGACATGGTAAAGAAACTAGAGGCCATTGCATCTTCTGGGAAGTGGAAGATGCTGTCCAGCCATGGGTCCGGTCATTGAACAGTCATGAGCTGATGATAGCCATCCAGAATCGTCTCAAAAGTCTTCTATCTAGGTACAAGGGTAAATTTAGGCACTATGATGTGAACAATGAGATGCTTCATGGGTCATTCTATCAGGATAAGCTTGGAGAAGATATCAGAGCATACATGTTTAGAGAATCCCATCAGCTGGATCCTTCTGCCATCCTGTTTGTGAATGATTATAATGTAGAAGATGGATGCGATGCCAAGTCTACTCCAGAGATGTATATCCACCAGATCCTTGATTTGCAAGAGCGAGGTGCACCAGTGGGAGGGATTGGCATACAAGCTCATATCAGTAATCCTGTGGGAGAAATTATATGTGATGCTTTGGATAAATGGCAATACTGGGTCTTCCTATTTGGTTTACCGAGTTGGACGTCTCTGCAGTAAATGAACATGTCCGAGCTGATGACCTCGAGGTTGTCCTCCGTGAAGCCTATGCACATCCTGCTTTGGAGGGGGTCATGCTTTGGGGATTTTGGGAATTGTTCATGTTCAGGGATCACTCTCACTTGGTCGATGCCGAAGGCAACATTAACGAAGCCGGTAAGAGGTACCTTGCTCTGAAGCAAGAGTGGTTGTCACATGCTGATGGACATGTTGATGCCCATGGAGAATTCAAATTTAGGGGTACCATGGAACGTACACTCTGGAAATAACTACTACTCCAGGAAAGAAAATATCACAATCATTTGTTGTTGATAGCGGGGATTCTCCACTTGTCTTAATTGTAAAATTAGCTTGTATACATTACATGATGTTATTCCCCCCCCCCCCCCCCCCAATGTATACCGTTTCATGTGTTATTTGTTTTCAGTTGTAAAAGAAAATATAGTGAACTGGATGGCCTTTCCTTTTAAGGCTTTTATGTTACACATCGACTAATCTGAAGAAGCTCACTGTTGGTTTGCTTGAAAAGCATCCATTTCAAGAGTAGGTCATGTTAATTTGCTTTGCAATATCTGCAATCTGATTCTTGTTTGTGTTGACATTGCAATCTGATCATGTTAATAAAGACCAAACTGATCTTATTTTGCCAATCTATCAACATGATAATATTTAAGTACATCTGTTTGATCCTAAGTTGCTTTCATAAGCCATAATCTTGTTTAAATCAGTCTTAAGATGAAATACTGCAGGAATTATGAAAAGGAAACTGCAGCTTTCCCTCGAGTTTAAATAAAGGAAATGTAATCTATGATACAAGTTTCCAGCATGAACAAATCAGAAAACCTGTAATCCTCTAAGGTAATGGAGCTTTACTTTTATCATATCTTGAACCAACCCAGATGAGGACCTCATGTGGTTACTTCCCAGGTTAACTAAAAACCTACGTTGAATCAGGTCAAGCCGACACCTTACAGGACTGGACTTGATCCTATCCAAATCCATGCATCACTTATTTGGCCATTTCTAAAGATAATCCAGGTAGACCCACTACGGCCAATTCATTTGTCAATAAAGTCGATCACGATCCAACGACATAGCAAATCAGTTCCAATTCATGATGTGCTAGCCAGTCCAACCAGTTTCTCTTCAATGGAGACTGAACTGACAATATATGAAGATTTTCCTATTTAGATTTCAAAGTAATGCTGACCAATAAATTGGCAAATATACTCATTAGACGATATGTACAATAATAAGGCTGAATTAAAGTGATTTAGGGTACAATGTAGATAGATGATAAATCCAATCCTTGTTCATTGTTGGCAAATTTCCCTCATCTGCTCAATTGCACTGTGAATTTATCACTGCTTAAGTTCTTTTCTTCTACGGTGTCAGTCTGCTGAGAAATAGTCAGAGCCTCATGACCTAACACCTATTACTCACTCACATTGCAAGTTTGTGTACTGTTGTTAGTACGACGGAGTTAGTACGGTAGGACCCGTATTGCCGAAGCCATTGGGATGAGCTATCTCCATCAATGTCCTTCACTCCGAAAAATCCTCATGCCAATTAAATAGATCTTCCATAGCCATGTAGTAGTTTCTCTCCAATTACTCAATATTGTATGCCGTTCTGACAAGTGATGAAGGGATTAATTCACATCGTAATTGCTATCGATCATACCGAGGCTTTGACAGATTTCTTGAAGGGTATCAGTCTTAAAAATTACCATCATCAGTAATCTCTTATACATTTACTGCACCAAAAAGCTTAGAGATGTTTCACCATGTGTGCATTGTGTTTTTTTTTTTTTTTTTTTTTTTTTTTTTTGCACAAAGAGCATAGATGTCATTGTAAGCAATCTTCCCCAACCAAGAGTGTACTTTGGATAATTGGAATGGACTGTATCAGTCTTAAAAATTACCATCATCAGTAATCTCTTATAACATTTACTGCACCAAAAAAGCTTAGAGATGTTTCACCATGTGTGCTTTGTGTTTTTTTTTTTTTTTTTTTTTTTTTTTTTTTTGCACAAAGAGCATAGATGTCTTGTAAGCAATCTTTTCCCAACAACAAGAGTGTACTTTGGATAATTGGAATGGACTGTACCTTTGTGGGTCATAGAAAAGACTGTTCAAGAATGAATCAATCAATAGCTTATTGGACACTGGCACTTTATCTTCTACTTCTAGAAGAAGTATTAAGGCCTTAAACTCACAAAACCAAGGTTCCCCTATTATTGTGCATCTGCATCTGTGTATCTTTATATGTACATAAAAGTATAAATATTTGTAAAGTATTCGAATGGTATCTTTCGTATGAATGTGAAGAATGCTTTTTTTTCTTTTGTTTTTTAAACGATATTGACTATTGGATCATGCATCATGCGAATCTCAAAACACTAGCTCCAAACCATCTTTTCATCTACTTACACGATCCAACAGTATACATGATAGAAAAAAAAAAAAAAAAAAGAACCATTCTTTCACGAGAAAGATACGACCCATCCTTACATGCAAAGCCCTCTATCAGGGAGGTGCATGGATAAGGGGATAAATCTTTCAATAGTTGCACTTACTTTGATGCGGTTAATCTAACCATCCATTCAATGCTTCATATCCTCTCATCTCACTCTCCCATCAGAGCTAGTTGATTAACATGGACACCATTTGGGCTGGCCTTAATGTGCCATTAAACCCTTGCATCTAACGGACGGATCGAAATCCATACGAGGTAATTGCATCCAACGGTTCCCTGCGGTTGTGTGGTTTGTGAATACAATTATTGCAGTTGTGGGCCACCCGGAAAGCAGCTGGCATCTTTTGGCCCATCTCGGGTCATTCCGAGGCTCACATTGTCCTGGGGTTGCAACTGGGTTAGCTATCACGAAACAACCACTGTCAAGTATGACAGGACCTCGAGATGATGACACCATGGTGATTTACTAGCCACCTGGTGAGTTATACTGGCATTATTTCCTATTTCCATCCGTCTCGAGTAGAGGGGAGTCCTTTGACAGCTTTAAATGCATGGATGTCCGATTCGCATGCAGTTGTCGCTGGAACGAGGGGAATCCAAACGGCTTTTGGTTGTTGTTACGATTAGTGTGTCAATTTTGATATTTAATATAATTTAAAATATATTATTTATTATATTTATTATTTTAAATTTATTTTAAAATTTTGATGTATGAATTTTTTAAAAAAATTAAGTTAAAGAAATTTGGTATAAGTTTTGAGAAAAATTTCTTTCCAAAATTAAACTAGAAATCTGGTATAATTTTTGGAAAGAAATTTGTTTTAAAAATTAAATCAAATTTCTTTGCTTTTATCTATATAATAAATATAAGAGATGAGTAGATGGTTAACATGAATTATTGTCCATGGAGTAGCCCATTTGATTCTATAAATAATCAAGTCTGGTTGAGAAAACTGATCTATTTATGTAACCAGGCTTTTTGATCTTGCCTCTGTAGTCCATGGGCCAAACCGGATTAGAACTTAAATATTTTGAAGCTAGCATGCAAGTTCTCCTTATTTTCCAATAATGGCATCACTAAGCGGGTAATGCTTGTCGAGTTCACCATCGCTGTCGTTGCCTTCACGACATCAACCATCTCCGCCATTGCCTCCTTCCTAAAACCCTATATCCTTTGCCACCATATAAATACAAGATTGGTTGTCGGAGTGGTGATCGAAAGCGAGGAGGAACTAGTTCCGGAGATCTTGGTGAATTGAACTGGCGGACGATGAAAGCCGACGAAGGAGGCAGTGTGGGAGGGGGAGGGAAGGTGGAGGGGCGGTACTTGATGGCAAAGACATCGATGTGGTGACATTGAGGACTATCAGAGAGGTTTCTTTTCCATCAACACAAGATCAAAGTTTTCCACCGTCGCTGCCACCTCTCTGCGATCTCAGCCATCTCCATTGCCATTTGGGTAACTAGTCCTCCCTGCTATTGCCATCTGGGTTTCTTTTCTGTCAACACCATCCAAATACCAACTATCATTCTTATATCTCAATAATAATAATAAATAATAATAATACTAATAATAATAATAATATAATATAATATAATAATATAATATAACAATATCTTGTGGACTAGTCCGTCCTAGTCTTGATCCATGTAGGGTTGGGTTGGGCTAGGTTTCTTTCGCCCATTTATCAAAAGGGACCTACCTCGGTCTATAAATCTCAGTCCATGTAGATTAAGATCGGACTGGCCCACTTTGACAGGTTTATAGATAAGTTATGGTTGGAATGTCCTCATCTACCACATTTTTGGTCACTCACATTTTAGTTTGATTTGCTCTTATGCCTATTCTTTAACTAGCCGTTAATTCTTATATGATACTTCTCTCTGTCTCCCTCAAAAGAATTTTTAGAACTCCTCTGATGAATTTGTTATTTTTTCTTTTCGAAAAAAAGTTTGGACAAAACCTACCTCTAGTCATTTAGATAATGAGCAAATAATTGTGCAAGTATGAACACGGTTGGAATACGACAAAATTGGTATGTTTTACTGATCTATTTGAAGGCCTAAAATGAAATGATCGATCAATGCCCGAAAGGCATGAATATGATCAATACCTCTTCCGAAGATATAAGACCGATCAATGCCCGAAAGGCACGAATATGATCAATACCTCTTCCAAAAGGTATAAGACCAATCAATGCCCGAAAGGCATGAATATGATCAATACCTCTTCCGAAGGTATAAGACCGATCAATGCCTAAAAGACACGATATGATCAATGCTTCTTCCAAGAGGTTCAAAGCTGATCAACGTCCAATAAGCATAAGACTGACTTACTTCTAGAGCCGATCAACTATGAAAGAGCCGATAAACTATGGAAGAACCGATCAATTATGGAGGAGTCGATCAACTATGGAGAAGGACTGATTGACTATGGACAACTTTGGTTGCACGTGCTCACATCCTGGATTAACCGTTTAACAGCCGGATGCCAGCTGTAAGAGGTTAATGTCCTAGCCTATAAATACCACGGCACGATGATGAGGGACTTCTGCTATTTATTCTTTTCCACGCACTTCTTTGCCTGGCCTTCCTTCAGATTGCATCTGTTCCAGTTCAGACGCCATCAACAAGCTTGAGAATTCCTTCAACACCAAATAATCCAAGAAGAAGATGGGAAGAAGCTAGATCAAATCAACTTGATCCCGCTTTTTCTTTGATTCAAGCTTGCTGTATTTTGTTTGGACACAACAGATTGGCATGCCAAGAAGGGGATACTCTGTAAAAGAGTCTCGAAAATCTAGAAGGAAGCATGGTGAAAGGTAGGAAGAAGAATCTGCCAACAGAAGGTGTTCCTTGTTCTTCAAAAGAACCGATCTTGTTCTTGGCAACCAAGGGGATGATCCTGTTCTTGATGGAAAAGGAAACGATCATGTTCTTGGTGAAAGAAGAAATGATCCTATTCTGGAGGAGAGGGTGAAAGTTCTTCCCATGGGGCACTTTGATCAAGAAAAGTTGAATGCCCTATTTGACAAGATAGAAGTGCTCACCATGGCGACCTTGAAGAAGTCAGCGAGAATATGGTACTCAAGTTTGTAGTCGGACACTATTCATTCATTGAGTCAGCTAGAGAAGTTGTTCGTCTCTCACTTCAGGACAAGCAGAAAAATGTCCAGAAAATTTGATAGCTTGTTCTTTATTCAACAGTCAGAATGGGAATCTTTAAGGGATTACATCACGAGGTTTAACTCTGCCATGTTGGAGATACCATATCTCAATGAATATGTGGTGATGTCTGCTATGAAAAAAGGCTTGCGAGCCTCCAGATTTATATTTTCTTGGATAAAAAACTCCCGACCAATTATTCTGAATTACTGGCCCGTGCTCAAAAGTACGCCCAGGCCGAAGAACAGGCCTTTAGTCGGGAAAAGGTGGAGAAAAAATCGGTGCCAGGTAAGAAGAGAGCCAAGGAAGATGAATCTCGATTCTCCGGAGTCCGATCTATTCAATGACAAGGTCAGAGGCCAAGGGAATTGATCGGTAGAAATTACGTCAATCGGTTTGATACTTATACTCTGCTGACTTATTCGAGAGAGCAAATTCTAATGGAAATTAAGAAAGAAAACTTTCTGCAAAGGCCAACACTAATGAGAGCCCCGCCAGCTGTGCGAAATAAGGCCAAATACTGTCATTATCATCGTGACCATGGACATATGACAGAAGAATGTATTCAACTGCGGAATGAAATTGAAGCTCTGATCAAACAAGGTTATCTAGGTAGATATATTCGGAATTAAAATCAAAGCCGACCAATTGAAGTGGCAGTACCAAGGCTAGCTGTTCCAAGGATGATCACTGATGGGATGGAGCTCCCGAATCAACAACCGACTGATGGATCAATCGGAATGATTAGTCATGCATGCTTTGAAGATGATCGGAGCCTAAGAGGCTTCGAGGAAGTGTCATTTTTTCTGATGAGGATTTACAAGGCGCTCGGACGTCTCATAATGACCCTGTAGTAATCTCCACTATTATTGCGAACTATGATGTACATCAAATTTTGGTTGATAATGGAAGTTCCACAGAGGTCTTTCTTTATGATGCATTTGTCAAGATAAATTTATCAATTAATAAGTTACGAAGAATTCATGTACCATTAACTGGATTTGGTGGAAATTCCGTAGGGGTAGAAGGAGAAATCGCCCTTCCCGTAACTCTCGGAATGGTGTCGAAGTAAAGAACTTAACTTCTTACCTTTATGGTTGTTCGAATCCCTTCTACTTATAATGCTATTTTGGGGAGACCTGCTCTGAATAAGTTCCAAGCCGTTGTATCGACATATCATTTTTTGATGAAATTTCCAACTCCAAATGGGATCGGAGTAGTAAGGGAAAACCAACAGATGGCTCGGCAATGTTTGACAATCCAGAATCAACAGTCAGTCAACAAACCCACCTCCGAACAAATGGATCTGCGTGATCCGATTGATGGAGTTAGTATACCGATAGAAAAAATCATTCATATTCCTTTGACAGATGATGATCCTACCAAAATAGTTCAAATTGGAAGTTTACTTGCCGAAAGTCAGAGGAAGAAACTGATTGATTTCTTACAAACAAATGTTGATATATTTGCATGGAAAGCTGCTGACATGTTGAAATTCCTACTGAAGTAATCAAGCATGAACTTAATGTTGATCCATCCAATCGGCCTATTCGTTAAAAGAAGCGAAACTTTGTCCCAGAAAGGTAGAGTGTAATCAATGAAGAAGTCACCAAATTGCTTGATGCTGGATTTATCAGGGAGGTTCATTATCCTGATTGGCTTGCCAATGTAGTGATGGCCAGGAAAGCAAATAGAAAATGGAGGATATGCATAGATTACACTGATCTTAACAAGGCATGTCCGAAAGACAGTTTTCCCTTGCCTAAGATTGATCAGTTGGTTGATGCAACGACTGGACATAAGTTTTTAAGTTTTATGGATGCTTTCTCTGGATACAATCAGATACGAATGAGTCCAGAAGATGAAGAAAAATATCTTTCATAACAGATCGAGGGATATATTATTATAAGGTGATGCCGTTTGGTCTCAAAAATACTGGGGCCACTTATCAGAGGTTAGTAAACAAAATCTTTGAGAACCAAATTGGGAAGACTATGGAAGTATATGTGGATGATATGATTGTTAAGAGCAATTAGTTTGATGATCATATAAAAGATTTGCAGATGGCCTTTGATATTTTGCGGCGGAATCACATGAAGCTAAATCCGACCAAATGTCTTTAGTGTAACTTCTGGGAAATTTTTGGGTTTCATGGTTACACAATGGGGAATTGAAGCCAATCCCGAAAAGATCCAAGCTATCTTGGATATGAGGCATCCAGCTAATAAGAAAGAGATTCAATAGTTGACCGGACGGATCGCCTCATTAAGCCGGTTTATATCTCATTCAGTTGAGAGGTATTTGCCTTTCTTTAAGGCTTTACGGCAAACTAAGGAGTTCAATTGGTCAGATGATTGCCAATCAGTATTTGAAGAACTGAAGAAGTACTTGATAAACCCAATCATACTATCTAAACCTCAAGAAGGGAAAGATTTGTACCTTTATCTGGCTGCATCAGACGAAGCAATTAGTTCTGTGTTGGTCAGGAAGGACTCTGATGGATCGCATAAGTCCATTTATTATATCAGTAAAGTTCTTCATGATACGGAGACAAGGTATCCAAAACTTCAGAAGATTATTTATACCTTGGTAATATCAACCAAATGCCTCAAGCCATATTTTCAGTCCCATCGTATTGTTGTATTGACTGATTAGCCCTTGAGGACTGTCTTACAATGCCCCGATACTTCTGGCCGAATGACGAAGTGGACAATCAAATTGGATGAATATGACATTACTTACCAACCTAGATCTGCAATGAAAGCCCAAGTATTGGCTGACTCTATAGCCGAATGTACCTTGGGTGACAGTGATAAAGAATTCAGCCATCCGACGAAACAGAAATGACCGATACACCTTGGGTATTACATGTAGATGAAGCTTCGAATTCTTCTGGTTGTGGAGCAGGATTAATCTTATCTAGCCCCAATGGAGATGTTATAGAGTATGCACTCCAGTTTTCTTTCAAGGCCTCTAATAATCAGGTCGAATATGAAGCTCTCCTAGCAGGTTTGAAAATTGCAAAGGAGGTAAATGCCAGAAGATTGAAGGTATTATCTGATTCATAATTGGTCGTCAATTAAGTAAAAGGAGATTTTGAAGTTCATGATGCTACTTTAGGTTTATATCCGAAGAAGGTTAAAGAACTGGGAGCTTCATTTGATTCATGGGATATCAGTCACATCCCTAGAATCAAAAATTCTCGAGCCGACTCATTATCCAGATTGGCTACTTCTGCATCTGACCAAATGGGTCGTACCTTTGTAGAATATTTGGAGATTCTGAGCATCTCAGCAATTGAAAGAGAAAAGATTCTTCAAATAGAATCGGAAATGAATTGGATGAATCCAATAGTCAAGTTCCTGACTGAAGGGATACTGCCTGAGAATAACACAGAAGCTAAACATATTCGAAAGTTTGCTGCTCAATATGTCATTCTGATGGTTTGTTATACAAAAAGTCATTTTTCCAGCCATTGCTGAAGTGTCTGTCTCCTTCGGATGTTGATTATGCCCTTAGAGAAGTGCATGATAGAATATGTGGTGATCATTTGGGAAGAAAGTCTTTAGCCTATAAAATTATAAGGCAGGGGCATTACTGGCCGACTATGCAGAAGGATGCTGCATATTTTATAAGAAAATATGATTCTTGTCAGAGGTATGCAAATATTAAAAGGCGTCCTGCCAGTCAGCTGACACAACTAATAGCTCCTTGGCCATTTGCTCAATGGGGAATGGATATACTTGGTCCATTTCCTCTAGCTTCTGGGCAATGAAAATTTTTGATCATTGCTATTGATTATTTTACTAAATGGATAAAAGCTGAATCTTTAGCTTTAATCATTGAAGCAAAAGTTAAAATATTTGTCAGAAATTCTATTATATATAGATTTGGAATTCCTCATGCGATCATTACGGATAATGGAAGACAGTTTGATAACCAGAAGTTCAAGGATTTCTGTGCTCAATATGGTATTCTTCATAAATTGATATCCATCGGACATCCTCAAGCTAATGGGGAAGCTGAGGTAACTAATCGGACAATCTTTCATGGATTGAAAACCCGATTAAATGAAACCAAAGGATCTTGGACTGATGAACTCAACTCTATTCTATGGGCTTACCGAACAACTCCTCGATCTACCACGGGTGAATCTCCATTCAATCTTGCTTATGGGAGTGAAGCCATGTTACCTGTAGAGATCGTCCTTCATTCCAGAAGAACTGATGATTTTGTAGAATCCGATAATGATAACCAAAGGAGAGTTGATCTTGATCTAATTAAAAACTCCAGGTTACAGGCATAACTAAAAATGGCAACTTACCGACAAAGGATGGTGCGGTATTATAATTCAAGAGTAAAAGCCCGAATCTTTCGGACTGGAGACCTTGTTCTGCACCGAACTACTATATCTAGACCAACTGAATAAGGCAAACTTGCCCCAAATGGGAAGGCCCCTATCGTATCACTGAGGTTGTACGATTAGGGACCTATCGACTTGAAAGTCTAGATGGTTATCCATTGGCAAGGCTATGGAATGTAAAAAATTTACGCAAATACCATCAATAAAGATATCTTCTTTTTCTTTCTCCTATTGTATGAAGAAAATATATGATATTCCAATATTCTCTAAACAATAGAGAAAAGAAAGGTTGGCCTGATAAGCTGACCATAATCCGACAAATCGAGTTAGTTTAATCTACTAACTCAATCGGTGTTTAATGATCAGAATAATTGATCTAAAGGTTGGCCTGATAAGCTGACCATAATTTGTCAAATCGAGTTAGTTTAATCCACTAACTCAATCAGTGTTTAATGATCAGAACAACTGATCTGAAGATTGGCCTGATAAGCTGATCACAATTTGACAAATCGAGTTAGCCTGACCCACTAACTCATCAGTACTTAATGATCAGAACAAATGATCGAAAGGTCGTATTAATAAAATTATAGCCCGACAAGTCGGATTGATTTGATATATTAACTCATTTGTACTCAATGATTTGCTGATCAATTAAAAGGAAATAGAAGATTTCATTAATATTCTATTACAGAAAGGGAAAAGAAGAAAATAAATGGCAGTAAAATTATCGTCGATTTTCTATTACATATACTATTCGGCTTCTTTCTGAATTATCTGATCAACTGAAATGTTTTCTTGACCAAATGTTTCCTGAATAGGTAACTTTGTCGGATCGTTGCTTGGATGTCCTTTTTTCCATACGGTGGGACCTATGGAGATAGAAGAAAAATCAAGGTCAGGATATAACTTTTTGACCTTATTAATGCAATCCTTAAAGCCGAGATCGTAGCCTTTGGCTCCCCCTTTTTCTACTCCTTTGGAGAAGCCGTTAGATTTTATGAATTCTTCAATTACAAGAGACTTCTGTTGGATCAGCAAAGTGTTTTCTTGTTCAGTTTGCTTCAATTTTTCTTCAAGAAGCGATATTCTCTTCTTCATCAAAAAATTTTGACTCGGTACTTCTTCGTATGTTCGAGTCTTCTCCTCTATGGCTTTATCAGCTTGCTGAAGTATTTTTCTTCTTCTAGCTCCATCTTCCACAAGTTGATGAGCATGTATTTCGGTTTGTTTTAATTTCTTCTGAAGAGACATAACCTTCGCAGTTAGAAAAAGAACTTTGTTCTAAAGACCTTCCGGTCAATGATGGCCTTGTCTTTTTCTTCCTTAGCTACTGCTAGTTGCTTCTGAAGATCTTCTTGAAGGTTACTTGTCTGATCCCAACTTTTTTCAATCATGGATATGTCACTGACAAACTGTATAAAAGATTTTGAATATCATTAGAATACGAGCAGTTTGTCATAAAGGAAAGAAAGGAGTATCACTTACTTTCATGATTTTTGGGTAGATAGAAGATAAAGTTTCCTTCACTCCCTGTTCGATCGTTACCTCCCAATCCTTCTGAAGAATAGTGGATTGTAGTATGGTTTTTGCCAATTTCGAATTATTGATACTTGTATCGGCAACTAGTACTTGAATGGATTTATCATCAGTTGGGTCAGCTGATTTCCCCATGGGAGCTTTTCCTTTCTCTGTTGGAGTGTGCTTGGCAGGTGGATCTTGATCTGTTTCCTCCGGAACAGGGATAGAAGGTTTCTGTTCTTCTTCCTCGGATGAAGAAGCAATATATTCAGGAATTGATGATTTGTCGGAAATGTTTCTTGACAAATGCCTTCTTCTTATACACAACATTTCTTCTCTGAACCGTACTGGTCCGGCTTTTCTCTTTGGCACCTGATGAAGTTCCTTATCACCTGGCTTCATTTTTTAATATTGTGAAGATCTCTTTTCCGAGACTATGCCTTGGAATAAAAATTTTTTTTAAAAAAAAATACTTGAGACAAAAATGGTTCAAAGCCCTGGGCCTGAGATCCCTTTATATAGAGGATGGCAGTGGTCATGATTCATGGCCCAAATTTCGAGATATCAAGAGATTTCGACACGTTTTGGATTTTGATTTGGTGGGAATTCGTGCACCGTTTCTAATTCTCAGAAAGTCAGTTATAAAGTATATATAAAGGCGTGTGATTTGAATTTTAAATTTTATACGGCCTTTTAAGTTCTGATAAATACGGTTATACGACCCTCCTAATGACTGCACTTCTAACAGAAAGATAACATCTAGCAAAGTTGGTATGATCACTTACCTTGTTCGGAAAAGTTTTTTTTTTTTAGAATAATGAAGAAACGACAGAATATTTATCATAAATAAGTTAAAAGTTTGACAACTTAGAAATTATTTTGTAAATATTTGAGAAGTGCTAACTATTTTCTTAGGAAAAGTTAGAAATCATGTCATTCGATCGGATTGTTCGTTAGAAACTATTGTTCGGTAAGCTTATTTGAAATTGGTTCCTTTAAATTTTCTTTTGAATAATAGTTAATGTTTATAATTTAGTCGGAGGATTTCATGATTAGATCGAGTTTCCTTGAAGATTTGCTCATTTAATCTGATTGTCTTATACTTTAGAAAATTTTTTCATTCATGAAAGAAGAAATTTTCATAATCCGATAAACATTGAAAAGAAAGATTTTTCATTAAAAAGCAAGGTAAATTTTTACATCATCAGTCTGTTACATTTACTCCAACAGAACTTTCCTCTATTTTACTTTGGCTTACAGAAGGAGCTGGTAAAATCTCTTCCGGGATTTGAAAAGCTGGTACCGGTCCTTCGATTTGATCTCCGACTAGTTTCTCGGTTTGATCTTTGGTTGGTCTTTTTGTTTGGTCAGTAACTGGTTCTCCAGTTTGATTTTCTTCATCCGAATTTTTTTTGTCGGAATACTCTTCGTTGGAGTCTTCTTCTATCTTCGAAGTATCGAGGTTTGGATAAAACTTTTTTACTTTTTTCAAGCAGTCGGCAAGGCCATGGTTGTAACTTTCAACTCCCGCCTCATGGAGTTTATCATCGAAAGCTTTTGATTGAACATATTTTTTGACTGCTCCATTGACAGCCTCTTCAATGGCTTGTTCGATTCTTTTGGTAGCCGTTGAAACTCTTTCTTCGGCCACTAAGACCTTTTTCTTGGCTGTTGCAATCTTTTCTTCAGCTCCCTCCAGTTTAAGGGACATTGATTGAATCTTTTTATTTTTCTTCTTTAATTTTGACTCCATGTCATTCATTTTTGATCTTGTCTTTTTTAGTTCTACCTCTAAGGCCGAAGTTTTGATCGTCGCTTCTTCCAATTTTTTCTCCATAGAATTCTTTAATTCTTCTGTGACTTCTTTCTCTGCCTTTGCCATATTTACTTCATTGTTCATGGCTTTGCGAAATTGATCGAAGTTTTTTAAACTTTCATCCATGATACTGATTCCATGGATGAGCTGTTATTTCATATTTTGTGTTAGTCAGATTTAACAAAAATGAAAAGAACGATCAAATTCTACTTAAAATATAAGTGTAGTTTGTACCTTTAACAATGTTGGGTGAAGCAGCAAAATAGTGTTATCAATCTGCTGGGACTTAGTTATTTCCCAGTCTCTTGGAATTATTATGGATTTCAGAAGTCGATGGGCCAACATTGGGTCATTTAGGCTCGAGTCATTGGCATATACGAAGAAATCAGCCGAAATATTTGCGGCTGGGATTCTTTCTTCTTCTTCCCTCATCGGAGCTTTGCCCTTATCCAGTTGGTCAGTAGGGCAAGATAGTGGGTCGTCTCTTGGAATATTTGTCGGTTGTTTCTGTATTGGAGGTTGAAGGGATGTTGATAGGGGGACTTCATCATCCTCCAACACACTGGCTATCAAAATCGGAGAATCAAGCCCCGCTACAATTGATGAAGTCGTTGGATTAATCAGATTTTTCTTCTTCATTTTTTGATCCTCCTTTCTTCTTGAATGGAGGAAGTGGCTTCTGCCTTTCTTTTCTTGAAAGCTTCCGAAGCTTTCGAACGTCTACCATAACTGATGTATCTGCAATAAGCAAAAAGTCAGGGATTAAGACAAATTGATAAAAAAAAAAGAATGATGAAGCAATATCAGCGATGAAAATACCTAAAGAAAGCTTGGGGCTGATTTCTGCTGAAAAAAGCCCTCTTTCATCAAGAAGCTCTTTAATCGGAGGTACCTCCATCTCCGTAAGCTTCTTATAGTCCTCTTGATCAGAAGCTAGAACTTTTTTGCCATCATTGGGAGTCAGTCGGGGTTCCCTATGGCTAACGGTAAAGTCCTAAGAAATTTTGGAGATGATATAAAAGAAAAGGGCTTCCAGCCATGAATGGCCGAAGGAAGCCCTGAAATGAATTTTCGACCATGTCATGGGTTAATTACCCACCATCCATGACCATGAAAACCCATTTCAATACGAATAAAGAAGTAAAGAGAAAAGTTTTTGGGATTATATCCGCGTCCTTGCAAAGAATCAAGAACGTGCAAATGATTCGAATACTATTGGGAGTCAGCTGAGATGGTAATACCCGGTACAATCTGAAGATTGTAAGAAAGAAAGGGTGGATCGGAAATCTAAGATTGGCTCTTAGATGTTCCTCGTAAATGGTCAGACTACCAGGTGGAGGATGATCTATTTGTTCTTCAGGGCTAGAAAGGATTACAGTGTATTCATAAGATATATTGTAATGCTGTTTCAGTGCTAAGATTCTATGTTCAGTTAGAGAAGACCTAATCTTCCCTATTTTCATTTGTTCGGCTTGTTTTCTCTGCTGCTGGAAAGTGAATTCTTTCAGGATTTTCGGAATTTTCTATACGATTGACTTCTAAAATCCTAGCCATGATGAAGGAAATAAAGGAATATTAACTTGAAAAAGAAGAAGAAGAGCAAGAGGCCGACCTGTGAAATTTTCTTTTGCTCCTAAAACGAAGAGGTAGAAATGGCAGGAAACCTATTTTTTGGAGAAAGGCAGTGTTTATATAGTACTCTCCAATGGTCTGAGATTTCTTCTTGAATAATGGATTGAACCAGAACTAGACACCTGTCCTCATATATTTAATGAAAATTGGGAATCTCGAAAGATCAAAAACAACTTTTTTTTTTCCTTTTTCGGTGGCGAAAGATCAGTTAACAGGATGGATGCCCTTATTCTTTACGAAGATATTTCGATTTTCTTAGATTTTGAAAAGATTATAATGATGAAAGGAAGATACGACTGTTCGTTTTTATAACCGCATCTCCAATTATAATTTGACATGTCATCCAGGCGTGCTATCCCATAATGGAGGCTTCTGACAGTTTCTGATTTTCAATTAATGAACTCAGAAACTGGGAGGACTAGTGTTAGAATACGACAAAATTGGTCTGTTTATACTGATCTATTGAAGGCCTGAAATTGAAATTGACCGATCAATACCCAAAAGGCACGAATATGATCAATACCTCTTTCGAAAAGTATAAGACCGATCAATGCCCGAAAGGCACGAATATGATCAATACTCTTCCGAAAGGTATAAGACCGATCAATGCCCGAAAGGCACGAATTTGATCAACACCTCTTCCAAAAGGTATAAGACCGATCAATGCCTAAAAGACACAAATATGATCAATACCTCTTCCAAGAAGTTCAAAGCTGATCAACGTCCAACAAGCATAAGACTGACTTACTTCCAAAGCCGATCAACTATGGAAGAGCCAATCAACTATGGAAGAACCGATCAATTATGGAGGAGTCGATCAACTATAGAGAAGGATTGATTGACTATGGACAACTTTGGTTACACATGCTCACATCATGGATTAACCATTTAACAGCCGGATGCCAGCTATAAGCAGTTAATTCCCTAGCCTATAAATACCAACGGGCGCGATGATGAAGGGACTTCTGCTATTCATTCTTTTCCACGCACTTCTTTGCTTGGCCTTCCTTCAGATCGCATATGTTCCAGTTCAGACGCCATCAACAAGCTTGAGAATTCCTTCAACACCAAATAATCCAAGAAGAAGATGGGAGGAAGCTAGATCAAATCAACTTGATCTGCTTTTTCTTTGATTCAAGCTTGCTGTATTTTGTTTGGACACAACAAACACTATACCTAAGGAAGGGTAAAAGAGCCACTATCTTTCATAAGAACCAAGAGACTCTTTAGCGTATGATTGAGTTATCGATATCTTTTAGCCATTTAAGCAGAAACATATAGCACATCATCTTCGGATTGTATTTTTCGTCCAAAATAATAATTCATCATTTTGCATAATCTCAATAATTAGATTACATAATATGCTTTGTGATATGTATAAATTGATAAAAAAATATTTAAAATATTTTAAAATTTATTGAGATACAATTTAATAATTGATATTATAAAAAATGCCGGTCATTTTTTTGCACCACAAATGTAACTTGAGTCTACTATTTTTATACCATTTAATCATTTAAAAGGGAGAAAAAAATAGAAATAGATAATAAAAAAATAAAATTGTATTATGATTTCGTTTGTAAAAGAAAATTGATAGCAAAATTCATCTCGCATCCATGAACACATATGGACACTCATTGGATTTCATAATTAATTTGTTTTGGTAAGTAAGAAATTTATGAAGGTTAAATATGTCCGGACAAAAGAGGCTGTCGGTGGCCGAGAAGCAGTTACATCATAACTGGTCAATACCGATCGGCCGTACAGGATCTAATTCTTATACCACCTCGTGTCCATCAAAATAATTATATAATATCGAGATCGTCGACAGACGGCCCCACTTAGAGGTGACGTGGCTCTGCATTATTGGCCCTAATAATAAATAGATGGTGGTCCCAGCGTCCACCATCGATGCAAATTATATGGCAACATATGGTGATAAGCTTGACAGCTATTTCATCAATATTATTTTTCTCAAAAAATAATAGTTATGGTTAGCCATTATATATCCTTATTTTGTCCATCCCAGTGATTATTGGGATGTAATTTAGGTTATGCAAATTTAGCATTCTCGGTTGAACAGTTCATTACCCATGATAAAATTAGAGCCATATTTAAAATAAAAGTAACATAGATAATATCTGATTGAATTCAATTTTATATCCAAAACTATTTAAATATAAATAAAAATTTAAACATCTAGCTAATATCTGTATTTATATCTATATTCCAAAAAAAAAGAATATGGATAAACAACTATCTAATCCATATCTGAATATCCGATTATACTTATAATTTTTTTTAATTTTATAGAGTATTCATTAATTTGTTTAAAAAATATGCATGTAAACATATTAACATAATATTAATTTGATTTACTCTCCAATTAGTAATATCTTTTATCTATAGTTATACAGTTTAATTATCCAAATTATATTTATATTTTTATTCGTATTTTCAGCATTCAATTATATCCGTATCCATTTAAAATAAATATAAATATAAATTTTTATATTAGATTAATATCCGTATCCATATCTATATTCGTCAAACAAAATAAATATAGATATAGATATATTAGTATCCAATCCAATTTCAATCTTAAGATATACGGGTGCTCCAATAAGAATCACAAGATGCAGGTATACCATACTTGATGCTTTGAGTTATAGCACCTTTCCATACAGGATAGTTAACAAAGAGATTATCACTGTAAGGTTTATTTTATATGTCACGCCTTGAATCCAGCACTGAAATAGGCTACGCAACCGGCTGCAAAAATCCTAAAAGACATTCTAAAGATCATGCAAGGCTTAGGTACACAAGAGTCACTTCATTTTAAATCACAGCAATTATACCAACATTTTTTAAAATATAAATATAACTAAATAATTCTTTTATTTAAATCAAAAACTACTAAATGGTCCACTGATCCATAAATATCAGCAACTGAACTAATTGAACAAAACTAACTAAAAATTTACAATCATAGTGTTTGATCTCATGCCTGGCCCAATCATTGCAATGTATCATCTCACCAAAAATCCAATCAACTACCAAGCTCGAATATCTGTACAACTCTAAGAAGGAAGAAAGTAGGGGGTTGTGAGCTTTACAACTCAGTAAGGTCTCCAAATAATCATACCAATAATAGTATAATTTGAAAATAACTGGAAAATAATAATTATCAGATTATGCAACCAAAATAACTCAAATATCAAGTATAACAAAATCTTTGATAATATTATATTTTCTTTATATATTTTCATTAGTTTTCCTTCTTTAGGATTCTGGACTAACCACGGTCATGCTCCAGCCCATACTGGCAACCTCATAATCGACCATGTACTATCCGTCCGTGGCCAGGCTAGTCCACGTACTAAGTCCATAGCTCAAGCTGTCTGACGTACTATCCACCCGTGGTCGGCTATTCCATGTACAAAGTCTGTGGCTCAAACTATCCCATGTACTATCCATCCATGACCGGCTATTCCACGTACAAAGCCTGTGGCTCAAGCAATCTCAATACCATGATCCCGTGGTATGGCTAGTTCAAATATCATATTCTCTTAATTAACACTTCATCAACTTACTTCATATAGTCAAATCATGTCATTTACAGTTTTTCAATAATTGATATCATGGTCTAACACATCCAAAGATAACCTTGTTAAAACATGGTTACAGGAATATAAATAATAATATCTATCATACTATCTATCACAAGAAGTCAAGATATACCATGCCAAAATAATCATGCATGCCAATGCTCATGTACTTGGATCAAAACATGTCATATAAAATACATATATACAACTGGTGATCAAGTTTAGAAATCTTTACCTTTTAGGAGCTAATCTTAGTGTATCCGATATTAATCCATATCCGGAGTTCAATCAAGGTCTTTCTGCTCAGAAGCCTATTCCCCTACAATAATAAATAATTTTATTTAAAATCTTTCTATGATTCATCCGAAAAATCCTAACTTCATGTATTTCAAGAAAATTTTTGATCACTCCCTTTAATTATTTTTCTTTCTATCTCCTCTTCTCTCTTCTTTCTACTCTTCTCTCCTCTTTCTCTCTCCTCATCTTCTTTCTTCTTTCTCTCTCTTCTTTCTCTCTCCTCTTCTTTTTTCCTTTTTTGTTTTTCCTTTCTTCTCTTTTTCTTTTCTTTTCTTTTCTTTTTCCTTTTTCCTTTTTCTTCCTTTATTCTCTTCTTCTTTTTTTTTTCTCTTCTCCCGAACCCCCTACTGCTCCTTCCTCAGCTCGACCAAACCAGCCTCCCCATGGCTGCCGGTGGTGACCATGGAGATGGCTACTGGGAAGGCTCAGTGGACCAGAGAAAATGGTGGCATGGCCACCGGAGGTGTATGGCCACAAGGCAAACAAACTAAAAACAATTTAAACACAACCCAATTAAATCCTCCATAAGAATTGAAATAGAAGCAACCGAACTCACTGGCGATGACAAGGCCCTCGGTCGCTCGTCGGAGAGGAGGAAGACGCATGGACGAAGGCTCGATGGGGGCTCAATTGGGAGGCGGTGAGGAGGATTTTTGAAAAACAAAATGATGGTTTCTTGCTGTTTGGGAAAGGAAAACTGCATCGACCGGAGTCCCAATCTATCACAAACCCATCACCGACCACCCCCTCCCCACCACGGCTCTCCCTAGTGACTTTTCCAGTGAGCTCGCCGATCGGATAAGGGAGAAGACAAATTTCCTGTTTCCGACTCTCCCCTAAATTTTTTTCTGCGATCTGGGTTGAAGTTGGCTAGGCCTGTCGACTTCAGCCCAAAAAGCCCTAATCTCACATTGTATAATGATTATTAAGGATAAAATAGTTAGTATCATTTATGACATCAAATAAGATATTAATTTTTTTCTTAGATGAGACTCTCGTATAAAAATTGTTTTAAATATTTGATTTAGAAGAAATGTGATGATGATGAGATTGGATAGGAAAAAAAATTAAACATCCAGTTTTATTAATTTATTTGATACACAATGAATTTAAGATGAAGATGGAATATTAGAGATATATTAGAAATTTAAAATTATTAAACTTCTTTAATATATATTGAATTTATATATATATATATCTAAAAATAAGAAGTTAGGTTTTGTTTTAAAGTCTAGAAATGTGAATAGTTCTTTTTCCTTCTTCCAATCACATAAAATAAAAAAACACAAAGACATGCCGAATGTTGATCAAATATAAAAGCAATGTTTTAAAAATTAGATCGAATCGCTTGGTTGAATATGTTCAACAATCAACCTGCCAAACCTCCACTTTGGATACCACCCTAAAATTGGACTAGATGAAAATTTGGTAGATGTGATTAAAAAATGCTTAAAAGATTATGCTTAAATCATCAATATATTTTGTTGACCCCATAAGTGATTCGGATGATAATAAAATATTGGAGCATGCATTTATTTTACTAACAACTCTTCAAGTGTTTTATAAGTTTTTGTAAGATGATTTCATTGTTTAATTTCAATTCCTACATTCTTAGTTTTGAAATGAGTTATGTTGTAATTGAATCTTGTAAAGAAGAACCCAAAGCAAAAATAAAGTAAAAATCATGAAAATGGGTTACTTTTAGAAATATTTCAAGCTCAAAATTCCTTAGAAATATGGTTTGTAGAGTTTAAAGGCATCTTAAGACTTTGAAGACTTTCTGGATGATTTCTGGAGAAAAATTGATAATTCACTAAAGAATTCATCCGAGCCGACTCGAAAAGAAGAAAGCCGACTCTGGCACATGGCACGCATGAAGATTTTTGGCACATAAGCATCTGAGCTGTCTTTAATGAATCCGAGCCAACTCGTCCAGAGCATGATTTTCTGCATTAGATATGCGAGCTGACCTGAAGAAGATCCGAGTCGACTATGTTATCCTGTCAGACATCCGAGTCGACTCTTCAAACAACCGAGCCAACTCCTCCAGAGTCCAAAAAAAGCATTCTGAGAACTATAGCCAACCGAGCCAACTCTAAAGAGAAAGAGCCAACTCTTCCAAACTACATTTTTGAAGGCCTGAGGATCTGAGTCGACTAGAATCAAGACGAGCCGACTCTTCCAGAGTAAGGAATCAATCTACTAAGAAACCGAGCTGACCCGATTGAAGACAGGCGACTCGACCAGAACTACTCTATGGATCCGAGCCGACTCGAGCATATCCGAGCCAACTCGAAGGTCGATTTCAAGCTTATAATGGCTAATTCCAGAACTTGAGATTTGAATCCAAAAAGTGCTCCAATAGACAAATATCACATCCCAACGGTCTATGATGATTAAAACTACCTAAGAAGAGTATAAGACTATATATTTGAGGGATTGGGACCTCTTTTAAAGGAGAAGCAAGTAAGAGAATGCTAGATTGAATATCCAAGCTACCTTGTGAGCAAGAGAGCACTACAGAGCATTCAAGATAGTCTTCAAGCCTTCACCAACTCTCATCAGAAGCTTGAAGCATTTATTGAAGAAGTTGAAGAATCCAACCAAATGCATTGAAGTGCAATCAATTGAACTTCTCTTGAGCTGCATCGACAACTATCCGACAAAATTTGTTTGTTATTCTGTTGCTTTTTCTTTACAATTCTTTTTGAATTGTTGGGTTATTGGTGAGCTCGGTTTAAAAACCAAATAGGTTCTTGGTTAGCCTGTGTTAAAATCAAGTGTTGGATTCTTGGTGATCCTGTTAAAACCAGGTGTTGGGTTTCTTTGGTGAGCCCGGTTTAAAAACCAAAGTATAGAGGTTTGGATTATGAGCCTGTCAAAACAATTCGATTGTATTCCAGTGGGGGATATAGTGAAAATCCCAAGTGATAATCTTGGATAGTGGATGTAGGAGTTGGGTTATTCCAAGCCACTATAAAATTTCCTGTGTTTTTATTGTGCATTCTTTTTATATCTTGCTTCTGCTTTTAATTATTTCAATCACAGCACTTAACACTTCAAGGAATTTTCTAAGAGCATATAATTGCTTTAACTTTTTAAATTTTCAATTCACCCCCTCTTGGAAAAGCCACCTGGGCAATAATTGGTATCAAAGCAGTGTCTCTGAATACATTTAGAGTAAAGATTAATGGCACATCCCATGAGTACATTTTGGCCGAAGGCCAATCTACCAATAGACCTCCACTCTTCACGGGCATAAATTATTCCTATTGGAAAGTTAGAATGAAAATCTATATTCAAGCTATTGATTTTCAATTATGGAAGGTCATTCTAAAAGGGTCACATATTTTCATGATCAAAATTAATGACGTGGATGTTCCAAAGCCTGAAGAGGACTGGGATGAACACGACATGAAGATGGAGAAATTAAATGCCAAAGCCATGAATCTATTTTACTGTGCTTTGGATGCTAACGAGTTCAATCAAATTTTTACTTGCACTTCTGCAAAGAAAATTTGGGACAAACTCGAAGTGACCCACGAAGGAACTTCCCAAGTGAAGCTTCAAAGATTAATCTTCTTATATATAGTTATGAACTTTTCAAAATGGAACAAAATGAAACAATCTCTGCCATGTTTACCCGCTTTACAAATATTATTAATGGTTTGAAAAGTCTTGGCAGGGTTTATTCAAATGCTGACTTAGTATAGAAGATCCTCATATCACTTTCGAACAAGTGGGACCCCAAAGTGTTGCCCAGTGATGATGCAACCCAAGGAGGGTGAATTGGGTTTTATAAAACTTTTTGAGCTAATTCAATTATAAACTAAAAACAAGTATGTGCTAATTCTATTCAAGTGCTTGTGTTTTGCCAAAGTGTTTGTGTACTTCAAAATAATATGTAACAAAATTAATAAAGTAAGAGCATAAGAGTAAATAAGCAATAAAGAAATGAGCACAAACACAAGAATATATAGTCGTTCGGTGCCCTCCAATGCACCTACATCTACTCTCCAAGATTCCCTTGGGAATTCCACTGTAATCACCAAGATTATAGCTGATTATTTTTCGGGCTCACTAATCAAAACCTGACTTGTTTTCACAAGGCTCACAAGTCAAAACCTCTCTTGGTTTTGCGGGCTAACCAAGAATCTAATTAGTTTTCCAAGGCTCACCAAAAATCTCTTTGGTTTTTCAAGGCTCACCAAAAATCTTAAGTAAATAATGTAAGAACAATATGAAAGAGTACAATTAAAGCTTTCTAAAATAAAGCAAATATCTCTTTAAAGCCCTTGATTGTTGATGAAGAACTTGTCTTCAAGATGTTGAAGCCTTGAATGATGCTTGAGGATGTGAACTTTGGATGCTCTTTTGAAACTTTGAAGCTTGAAGGCTTGAACCACTCAATTCTTGAATCCTTGAAGGATATTCAATAATCTCACCAAAGGATTGCTTTTCCATTTGATTTTTGATGTTTATATAGCTCTCCAAATCATAGATGACCATTGGGGACGAAAAACTAGCCGTTGGAGTCAAGTTGGAGAAATTCTGCACTTCAGAAAAACTAGTCATTACAGTCCAAGTGTCAACACTTGACCTTTGTAAGTCGACACTTCATTTTTTTGAGTCGACACTTTATTTCTGTGAGTCGACATTTAAATTTCCTGAGTCAACACTTAAATTTTTCGAGTCGACACTTGAGTCAAAAACCTCCAAATGGCCTAATTCTGTATTTCCAAAAATCTCAGGCTTTAAGTCGATACTTGAAATCTTTCATGAGTCGACACTTGCTTGTGGCAGTGCTAAAACCTGCTGAAACTTTTCCAAAATCATACTTTAAATCCTTTCAAGTCTTCCTTATGTTCCAAAGTCCTTATAACTTGATTTTCCATTAATTTAAGGACTTTCCAACTAAAAGCATGTATTTCTTCATTTAACATGGATGAGTACTAAGATTTGATAAACACACTAAAACACATAATTAGTACTCATATATACTCAAATGTTTTGTCAATCTTCAAAATCAAGACCAAAGTCAACAATCTCTCCCTTTTTGATGATGACAAAATCTTTAAGTATATAAATAGGGTAAGCTTAAAAGATTAACAATAGTATAAACATGTAAGCTCAAAATCAATAAGCATCAAGCTCCCCCTCAAAATATGATCCAAATTTTTTTTTTGAAAAATTCTTCAAAATATTTTTCAAAATATGTAAAAGTTTTAAATTTTCTTTCTCTTACTAATTCTTCTCTTAAGATTATAACATTTTGCTTTCTTCTCCCCCTTTTGCATTTTCTTTCATTTTTCATATAATTTCTCATGTTTATCATATATTTCCCCTTTTCATATTTAATATTTTTCTCTCCCTTTTTATCATCATAAAAAAGGGTGAAAAGCAATACAAAACGGGAATGAAGGTAGAAAGAATAGCAAGTAGATCATCAAAATCAATACATGAAATCAATTAATCATGATACCAATTAAATATGATACTAATTGAACATGATACCACAAAAATAACATGTACATGTAAGAAATAATTCAATATATATTAGCTCTAATATGTATATTATCCATTCACCTCACTTGTTCATGGGATAAGGCACAATGGCACCCCAACACGTCATAAGAGGCCCCATTGAATGGAAAGAGAGGGTCTTTAAACCTTACTTAGCTCCTATGACCAGACGGCCATGGTAACTAACCCAATCTGAAGCAGTTACTAGGAGCTCTTCTTTTTTTTAAAAAATTCTTAATAAATTTTGATACCAATTAAATGTAACTCCCCTCAAAGGATTAGATTTGAAAACAAGGAGTATCAGAGCAATATAAGTAAAGCATGATATCAAAGAAAAATATTCAAAGCATCATATGTATATAATGACAATAAATCTTTGGATGCTCCTCCTAAATGTTATTTCCTCTTAAAAATATGCATTCATTTGAGGAATAAAACAAGAATGCACAAGCATCATAATTTCAGACATTTTGAAATATAAATATACATACTAAGTTTGAAATCAAAGATTTGAATTTTCAAGATATACATTATCTTCAAAAAATAAGAGATTGATCATTTAAAAACTTTTAGCATGATTTAAAATCTATTTGAAATGATTTGATGTCCATACTGATGCTAGAAGTAATGTGATATCAAGTCTAGCTACTAGATTAAGGGTTTATCAATGTGCATACCTTTTTCTTAAATATAACCCTTAATTACCAGTTCTATACTTATTTCAAATCATTTTTAGTCTAAGTATGGATACAAAATGGAATACATTTCATGAAAACATATAAATCATAACATTTCACCTGAAATAGTTTAAAACTATATTAATTAAAATCAAGTGAAAGTCTAATAATTACAAGTTTAATCATGAGAGCATGAAATTCATCAACATCAAAAAGTTCATGATCATAACAAATGACTATTAGTCTAAACTTGATTCTAATTAATCAATTGAAACAATTTTCAAAGCAATATGTAACTTTAAAAGTATTTTTTTTGAAGTAATTTAAGATACATTAATCAAAATCAAGTGAAGGTCTTATAATCACAAGTTTAATCATAATAGCATGAAATTCATCAACATCAAAAATTTCATTATCATAACCAATTACTATAAGTCTAAACTTGATTCTAATTAATCATTTAACATAATTTTCAAAGTAATTGATGCAACATTTATAATAAATATTCAACTATATTTCAATTATGGAAGGAAATGTTTAGAATTTATCAATATATATAATCCTTCCTTTACCATTTAGTCTAAAATATAGCTTGTCTACTTCTTCATGTTGTCTAGTACAGCCACTATTCAATTATTTTCCTTTCTTCTGGTTGGGCTGTAAGACATTTCTGCAAAACACACTAAGTAGATAATTTTGGTACCCAAACTTTCTTGGATCCTTTAGGGTTAGTAACTATGGCTCCTTTTGAAATCCAAATTTTCCTTAATCTATAAGGATATGCATTATGCCCTAATTTACAATATTTAAAACATGTATTATTGAAAGATGCATCAACAAAGAAATTCTTGTTTTTCAACTCAAGATTTTTATTTTTTTTAAAAGCTCATCATTTGATACAAAAGTCTTGGATCTTATAAGAATTTCTATTTTATTTAATAAAATGTTTTTCTCATTTGAAAAATTATTGCATAACTCTTTCAAATCAAAATTTTCTATTTCTAATTTTTTTTTAAAAAAATTATCCTTATCACTTTCTAGAACATCAATCTTTACATTTAAATCATGATTTTCATTGGCAATATTGGTGTTCTCAAGAGAAAAAGAATCTACATATTTTTTTAATTTTGTGTACTCAATTTTTAATATTTTGTATTCATGCACAAGATCATTAAATGCATCATGTAATTCATCAAAGGTAAAATTATATTCAATATACCTTTTCCTCATTTGCCATAAAATAAAGATAGGCAACTTCTTGCTCATCATCCGAACTTGAATCTTCACATCGCTCCAAGTTGCTATCATTGCCTTGAATTTCTTTTTGGCCTTGAGGGCTATTATCTTCTTCTCTTGATCAGCAACCACTTCCTTTTGCCATAAGTTCAACTCATAGGTCATGAATGAACCGATAAGCTCCTCCAAAGATAGGGTATCAATATCTTTGACTTCTTGGATCGTCGTTATCTTTGGATCCCATGATATTAGCAAAGATCTAAGAATTTTATTAACCAAATCAGCATTAGTATAGACTTTGCCAAGACTTTTCAATTCATTAATAATATTCATAAATCTTCCATACATATCATATATAGATTCATAGTACAGCATTTCAAACATTTCAAAAGAATGTACAAGCAAATTAATTTTAGTATTTTTACTTGAAGAGTACCCTCATGAGTAACCTTAAGTGTGTCCCATATCTCCTTCGCCGATGTGCATGTGAAGATTCTATTAAGTTCATTAGAGTCCAATGCACAATAAAGCAAGTTCATTACTTTAGCATTAATTTCAGATTACTTAATGTCATATTCATTCCAATCCTTTTCGAGCTTTGGAATGGAAATGCCATTAACCAAAATGAAAGGAATATGAGGATCACTAATTATAATTTTTCAAAGATAATAACTAATAGATTGAATATAGATGCGCATGCAAGTTTTCCAAAAAATATAATTAATGCCATTGAAAAATGGTGGTCTAACACTAATACCTACAAGGGTTTTCATGATCTTTTAACTCAAAATCGTTGGATTCTTTGCAAAGCACCAAGTCTAGATATCAACGATTTTGGGTTCCGGGCTCTGATACCTCTTGTTGCCCAGTGATGATGCAACCCAAGGGGGGGTGAATAGGGTTTTATAAAACTTTTTGAGCTATTTCAATTATGAACTTAAAACAAGCATGTGCTAATTCAAATCAAGTGCTTATGTTTTGCCAAAGTATTTGTGTGCTTCAAAATAATATGCAACAAAATTAATAAAGTAAGTGCACAAGAGTAAATAAGCAATAAAGAAGCAAGTACAAACACGAATATATAGTGGTTCGGTGCCCTCCAAGGCACCTACATCCACTCCCTAAGATCTCCTTGGAAATTCCACTATAATCACCAAGATTATAATCGATTAGTTTTCTGGGCTCACTAATCAAAACCCGACTTATTTTCACAAAGCTCACAAGTCAAAACCTCCCTTGGTTTTGCGGGCTAACCAAGAACCTAATTGCTTTTAAGGCTCACCAACAACCTCCCTTGATTTTGCGGGTTAACCAAAAATCTAATTGGATTTCCAAGGCTTACTAAAAATCTCTTTGGTTTTCTAAGGCTCACCAAAAATCTTAAGTAAACAATGTAAGAACAATATGAAAGAGTACAATTAAAGATTTCTAAAATAAAGCAAATATCTCTTTGAAACCCTTGATTATTGATCACTACAAGAAAATACAATTTTAGTAACCAATTTTATAATCGAATTTTTTGGTTATATTTGTGACTGATTTTGTAACCAATTAATTTTTTTAATAAATTAGCAATCGATTTAAATCAGTTGCAAATTCAGTTGCAAAATTACTATTTTGCAACTGATTTTGCAACCGAAACCAAAATTCATTTTAATTTTTTTTTAAAAGTTTTTTTAAAAAAACTTGCAACCAATTTTTCGGTTGCAAAATTATAAACAAATTAAAATTAATTTTAATTAAAAATTTGCAACCAAAATATTGGTTGCAAAAAAATTGATAAATATTTTTTTTATATTTTTTTTTAAAAACTTTGCATCCGAATTTTTGGTTGCAAATTTTTATTTAAAATTAATTTTAATATTTTTTAACATTTGCAACCAAAAAATTGGTTGCAAAAAAATGATAATTAAAAAAACTTAATTTTTTTTATATTTTTGTAACCGATTTTGCAACCATTTTTTTTTTTTTTTCAGATTTCTATTTTTTTGCAACCGATTTTACAACCGATTTTTTATTTTTTTTTAGATTTTTATTTTTTTTTAGATTTTTATTTTTTTGCAACCGATTTTAATTTTTTTTTAGAATTTTAATTTTTTGTAACCGATTTTGCAACCATTTTTTTGTTTTCAAAAACTAATTTTTTTGCAACCGATTTTGTAACTAATTTTTTTTTCAGAAATTATTTTTTTGCAACCGATTTTGCAATTGATTTTATTTTTTTTCAAAAATTAATTTTTTTGCAACCGATTTTGCAACCGATTTTTTTTCCAGAAATTATTTTTTTTGCAATCGATTTTTTATTTTTTTTAGAAATTAATTTTTTCGCAACCGATTTTGCAATCGATTTTTTTTTTATTTTTTAGAAATTAATTTTTTTGCAACCGACTTTACAATCGATTTTTCTTTTCAGAAATTATTTTTTTTGCAACCAATTTTGCAATCGATTTTTTTTAAATAAATAAATAAATAAATAAAAATCGGTTGCTAAATTTTGTAACTAAAAAAAATTGGTCACAAATTTTTGCAACCTATATTTTTGCAACCGACTAATTTCGGTTGCAAAATTGGTTGCAAATTAAATTTGCAACTGATTTTTAATTATTAGCAACCAAAAAATTGGTTGCTAAAACTGGTTTTTCTTGTAGTAGATGAAGAACTTGTCTTCAAGATGTTGAAGCCTTGAATGATGCTTAAGGATGTGAACTTTGGATGCTCTCTTTGAAACTTGGAAGCTTGATGGCTTGAACCACTCAACTCTTGAATCCTTGAAAGATATTCAATAATCTCACCAAATGATTACTTTTCCCTTTGATTTTTGATGTTTATATAGCTCTCCAAATCATAGATGACTGTTAGGAAAGAAAAACTAGCCGTTGGAGCCAAGTTGGGAAGGTTCTGTATTTCAAAAAAACTAGTCGTTACAGTCCAAGCGACACTTGACCTTCGTGAGTCGATACTTCATTTTTATGAGTCGACACTTGAGTTTCCTGGATCGACACGTCAATTTTCTGAGTCGATACTTAAGTCAAAAACCTTCAAATGGCCTAGTTCTGTATTTCCAAAAATCTCAGGCCTTGAGTCGATACTTGAAATCCTTTATGAGTCAACACTTGCTTGTGGCAGTGCTGAAACTTGCTGAAACTTAACCAAAATCAAACTTTAAGTCCTTTCAAATCTTCCTTATGTTCCAAAGTCCTTATAACTTGATTTTCCATTAATTTAAGAACTTTTTAACTAAAAGCATGTATTTCTTCATTCAATATGGATGAGTACTAAGATTTGATAAACACACTAAAACACATAATTAGTACTCATATATACTTAAGTGTTTTATCAATCATCAAAATCAAGACCAAAGTCAACAATCTTCCCCTTTTTGATGATGACAAAACCTTTAAGTATATAAATAGGGTAAGCTTCAAAGATTAACAATAGTATAAACATGTAAGCTCAAAATCAATAAGCATCAAGCTCCCCCTCAAAATATGATCCAAATTTTTTTTTTGAAAAATTCTTCAAAATATTTTTCAAAATATGTAAAATTTTTAAATTTTCTTTCTCTTACTAATTCTTCTCTTAAGATTATAACATTTTGCTTTCTTCTCCCCATTTTACATTTTCTTTCATTTCTCATATAATTTTTTATGTTTATCATATCTTTCCCCTTTTCATATTTAACATTTTTCTCTCCCTTTTTCTCATCATAAAAAAGGGTGAAAAGTAATACAAAATAAAAATGAAGGTGGAAAGAATAGCAAGTAGATCATCAAAATCAATACATAAAATCAATTAATCATGATACCAATTGAATATGATACTATTTGAACATGATACCACAAAAATGACATGCACATGCAAAAAATAATTCAATATATATTAGCTCTAATAAATATATATCCATTCACCTCACTTGTTCATGGGATAATGCCATAGTAGCACCCCAACATATCATAAGAGGCCCCATTGAATAGGAAGAGAGGGTCTTTAAACCCTACTTAGCTCCTATAACCGGATGGCCATGGTGACTAACCCAATCCGAAGCAGTTACTAGGAGCTCTTCTTCTTTTTTAGGATTCTTAATAAATCTTGATACCAATTGAATGTAAATCTCTTCAAAGGATTAGATTTGAAAACAAGGAGGAGTATCAGAGCAATATAAGTAAAGCATGATATCAAAGAAAAATATTCAAAGCATCATATGTATATAATGACAACAAATCTTTGGATGCTCCCCCTAAATCTTATTCCCTCTTAAAAATATGCAAGCATTTGAGGAATAAAACAAGAATGCGCAAACATCATAATTTTAGACATTTTGAAATATAAACATACATACTAAGTCTGAAATCAAAGATTTGAATTTTCAAGATATACATTATCTTCAAAAAATAAGAGATTGATCATTTAAAAATTTTTAGCATGATTTAAAATCCATTTAAAATGATTTGATATCCATATAGATGCTAGAAGTAATGTGATATCAATCTAGCTACTGGATTAAGGGTTTATCAATGTACATACCTTCTTCTTAAATGTAATCCTTAACTGCTAGTTCTATACTTATTTTAAATCATTTCTAGTCTAAGCATGGATACAAAATGGAATACATTCATGAAAACACATAAATCATAACATTTCACTTGAAATAATTTAAAACTATATTAATCAAAATTAAGTGAAAGTCTAATAATCATAAATTTAATCATGAGAGCATAAAATCCATCAACATCAAAAAGTTCATGATCACAACAAATGACTATTAGTCTAAACTTGATTCTAATTAATTAATTAAAATAATTTTCAAAGCAATATATAACTTTAAAAGTATTTTTCATGAAGTAATTTAAGATACATTAATCAAAATCAAGTGAAGGTCTTATAATCACAAGTTTAATCATGATAGCATTAAATTCATCAACATCAAAAAGCTCATGATCATAACCAATGACTATAAGTCTAAACTTGATTCTAATTAATTTTTAAAAAAATTTTCAAAGTAAATGATACGATATTTATAACAAATATTCAACTATATTTTTAATTATGGAAGGAAATGTTTAGAATTTACCAATATATATAATCCTTCCTTTACCATTTAGTCCAAAATATAGCTTGTCCACTTCTTCATGTTGTCTAGTATAGCCACTATTCAATTATTTTTCTTTCTTCTTGTTAGGTTGAAAGACATTCCTGCAAAACATAATAAGTGGACAGTTTTGGTACCCAAACTTTCTTGGATCTTTTAGGATTAGTAACTATGGTTCCTTTTGGAACCTAAATTTCTCTTAATCTATAAGGATATGCATTATGCCCTAATTTATAATATTTAAAACATATATTATTGGAAGATGCATCAACAAAAAAATTCTTATTTTTCAACTCAAGATTTTGTTTTTCTTTAAAAGCTCATCATTTGATACAAAAGTCTTGGATCTTCTAAGAATTTCTATTTTATTTAATAAAATATTTTTTTCATTTGAAAACTTTTTGCATAACTCTTTCAAATCAAAATTTTCTTTTTCTAATTTTTTTTTTCTTTAGAAAGATTATCCTTATCACTTTCTAGAACATCAATCTTTATATTTAAATCATGATTTTCATTGACAAGATTGGTGTTCTCAAGAGAAAAAAAATCTACATGTCTTTTTAATTCTTGTGCTCAATTTTTAATATTTTGTATTCATGGACAAGATCATTAAATGCATCATGTAATTCATCAAAGGTAAAATTATATTTATTTTTAGAACATACTTCTTCCTTGTTTGCCATGAAGCAAAGATAAGCAACTTCTTGTTCATCATCCGAATTTGAATCTTCGCTATCTCTCCAAGTTGCCATCATTGTCTTGAATTTTTTTTTGGTATTGAGCTATTATCTTCTTCTTCTCTTGATCAGCAACCACTTCCTTTTGCCATAAGTTCAACTTATAGGTCATGAGTGAATCGATGAGCTCTTCCAAAGGTAGGGTATCAATATTTTTGGCTTATTGGATCATCGTTACCTTTGGATCCCATGATATTGGCAAAGATTTAAGAATTTTATTAACCAAATCAGTATTAGGATAGACTTTGCCAAAACTTTTCAATTCATTAATAATATTCATAAATCTTCCATACATATCAGATATAGATTTTTAGTGCAACATTTCAAACATTTCAAAAGAATGTACAAGCAAATTAATTTTAGTATTTTTTACTTGAAGAGTACCCTCATGAGTAACCTTAAGTGTCCCATATCTTCTTCATCGATGTGCATGTAAAGATCATATTGAATTCATTAGAGTCCAATACATAATAAAGCAAGTTCATTACTTTAGCATTAATTTCAGTTTGCTTAATGTCATATTCACTCCAATCCTCTTCGAGCTTTGGCATGGAAATGCCATTAACCAAAATAGAAAGAATATGAGGACCACTAATAATAATTTTTCAAAGATAATAACTAATAGATTGAATATAGATGCGCATGCGAGTTTTCCAAAAAGTATAATTAGTGCCATTGAAAAATGGTGGTCTAACACTAATACCTACAAGGATTGCCATGATCTTTTAACTCAAAATTGTTGGATTCTTTGCAAAGCACCAAGTCTAGATATCAACAATTTTGGGTTCCAAGCTCTGATACCACTTGTTGCCCAGTGATGATGCAACCCAACAGGGATGAATTAGATTTTATAAAACTTTTTGAGCTATTTTAATTATGAACTTAAAACAAGTATGTTCTAATTCAATTCAAGTACTTGTGTTTTGCCAAAGTGTTTGTGTGCTTCAAAATATATGCAACTGAATTAATAAAGTAAGTGCACAAAAATAAATAAGTAATAAAGTAGCAAGCACAAACATAAGAATATATAGTGGTTTGGTGTACTCCAAGGCACCTACATCCACTTCCCAAGATTCCCTTGGGAATTCCACTGTAATCACCAAGATTACAGCCGATTTGTTTTTCGGGCTCACTAATCACTTGTTTTCAAAGGCTCCAAGTCAAAACTTGTTTTCATCAAGGCTCACAAGTCAAAACCTTCCTTGGTTTTGCGGGCTAACTAAGAATCTAATTAGTTTTAAGGCTCACCAATAACCTCCCTTGATTTTGCAGGCTAACCAAGAATCTAATTGATTTTCCAAGGCTCGCCAAAAATCTCTTTGGTTTTTTAAGGCTCACCAAAAATCTTAAGTAAACAATGTAAGAACAATATGAAAGAGTACAATTAAAGCTTTCTAAAATAAAGCAAATATCTCTTTGAAGCCCTTGATTGTTGATAAAGAACTTGTCTTCAAGATGTTGAAGCCTTGAATATTCTTGAGGATGTGAACTTTAGATGCTCTTTTTGAAACTTGGAAGCTTGAAGGCTTGAACCACTCAACTATTGAATCCTTGAAGGATATTCAATAATCTCACCAAAGGATTGCTTTCTCATTTGATTTTTGATATTTATATAGCTCTCCAAATCATAGATGATCATTGGGGATGAAAAACTAGCCGTTGGAGCCAAGTTGGAGAAGTTTTGTACTTCAGAAAAACTAGTCGTTACAGTCCAAGTGTCGATACTTGACCTTCGTGAGTCGACACTTCATTTTCTTGAGTTGACACTTCATTTCTGTGAGTCGACACTTGAGTTTCCTGAGTCGACACTTGAATTTCTTGAGTCGATACTTGAGTTTCCTGAGTCGACACTTGAATTTTCTGAGTCGACACTTGAGTCAAAAACCTCCAAATGGCCTAGTTTTGTATTTTCAAAAATCTCAGACCTTGAGTCGATACTTGAAATCCTTCATGAGTCGATACTTGCTTGTGCCAGTACCGAAACTTGCTGAAATTTCATCAAAATCAAACTTTAAGTCCTTACAAGTCTTCCTTATGTTCCAAATTCTTATAACTTATTTTCATTAATTTAAGGACTTTCTTCAACTAAAAGCATGTATTTCTTCATTCAACATGGATGAGTACTAAGATTTGATAAACATACTAAAATACATAATTAGTACTCATATATACTTAAATATTTTGTCAATCATCAAAATCAAGACCAGAGTCAACACAAAGTGACTGCCATCCAGAAAGTAAAAGATCTAAACACCTTATCTCTGGATGAATTAATGGGTTCACTCATCACACATGAACTTGCCATGCAGCATAGAACTGATGATGATTAGAAGAAAAAGAAGACTATTGCCTTTAAAGCTGCATCAGAGTCAAAGAATTAAGATAAGAAATCGGAAGATGACTGCACCTCCTCCGAAGACAATCTAGAAGATGAAGATATCACAATGGCTGTGAGGAGATTCAAAAAATTTATGGAAAAGAAGAAAGGTAGATATTATAGAAAATTTTATAAGAAAGGGGAATACAGTAAGGACAAGGATAAGGATAGAGAGAAAGAAAAAGAACAAGTGCCCACATGCTATGAATGTAAGAAACCAGGGCACATTCATCTTGACTGTCCTTTGTTAAAGAAATCTTTCTAGAAGAAGAAAAAGAAAGCTATTATTGCTACATGGAGCGACAACGAGGAGTCGACTTCATCTAAAGTAGAAGAGACCACAAAAACTGCTAATCTTTGTCTTATAGGTCTCGAAGACGAGGTAACATCCCTTGAACCTCAATTAGAATTTACTTTTGATGAATTGAATTTTTCTTTTCATGATCTACTATCTGAATTCAAAAAGGCTGGAGTAAAGATAAGAGGTTTAAAGAATATCAATGATTCTTTACAAAAGAAGAAGAAGAGATTTCAAAAAAGAATAATCTATTACAAAAGAATTTACATGTCTTTTCTAAAAAATACAAAGCTTTGGAAACTGAAAATAATGCATGTCTTGACAAGAACAAAGCTTTAATTATTAAAAATAATGACTTGAAAAATGAGGTTGAAAAACTCAAGCCACTGGTTGAAAAACTCACCTTATCTTCAAATAAGCTTGAGTTAATTCTAAAAGATCAAAGAATTTATGGAAACAAAGCTGGAATTGGTTTCAATTCTTTTAGTTCAAATGGAATTTCAGCTACTAAATTCATATATTCAAAAGCTTATGTTCCAAAATCAATATCTCAAGAAGCTTTTGTATATAATCCTTCTGCATCCATTTCTAAAGCTACAATGTATGTACCTAAGAAATTAAATAGAAAATCTTTTATGAGAAAATGTTTTACATCTGCATCAACATCTAGATCTTCGAATCATACATCTTTTCATAATTCTGGAATTGTATGTTATGCATGTCTTAGAGTTGGACATAAATTCTTTCAATGTAGTTCATTAAAGAAAAATGCATATTCTAAGAATAAAATTAAAAGAATTTGGGTTTCCAAAAAAACCACCTCTACTAACCTGCAAGGATCCAAGGTAGCTTGGTTACCTAAAAGAATTCTTAATTATTTTGCAGGAATGTCTTGCAGCCTAGAAATTAAAGAAAAGATGGTATCTGGACAGCGGCTGTTCAAGATATATAACCGGTGACAAAGACCAATTCATCACCCTAGAGATGAACGAAGGAGGTATGGTTACTTTTGGAGATAATGGCAAGGGAGAAATAATCAAAATGGTAAGATCAAGATAACCCCTGCACTTTCATTGAATATGTATTGCTAGTAGACAAGTTAAAGCATAATTTGTTGAGCACTAGTCAATTATATGATAAAGGCTTCAAGGTTGTCTTTGAATCATCTATGTGTATTGTAACAAACTCTCCTGATTATAGCAATAAGTTCATTGGATATAGACTTAGAAACATTTATGTGGTAGACCTTAATGATCTAGCCATGTCAAGCAGTTCCAGTCTAGTTACAATGAATGCTAAGACTAAGGAGTCTTGTTTATTTTGGCATAGACGATTAAGTCATGCTAGCATGCATACAATTACCAAGTTAATTTTCAAGAATCTAGTTAGAGGCATTCATAAGTTTAAAGTAGATCTTAATCATGTTTGTGATGCATGCCAAATGGGTAAACACACTATGGGGAGTTTTAAATCCAAAAATATGATTTCAACTTCTAGACCTCTCGAGCTACTTCACATGGACTTATTTGGACCAACTATGACCACAAGCCTAGGTGATATGAAATATGCTCTTGTGATAGTAGATGATTTATCTAGATTTACTTGAATTTTGTTTATCACTCATAAAGATGAAACTTTTAAAGTCTTTAAAAACTTCACAAAAAAGTTTCAAATCAGAAAAATCTTTCAATTATTTCAATTAGGAGTGATCACGACATCGAATTTGAAAATTAGTTTTTTGATGATTATTGCACAGAAAATGGTATTGATCATTACTTCTCCGCTCCTAGAACACCACAACAAAATGGTATTGTAAAGAGAGAATAGGACATTGGAAGAGATGGCCTGAACAATGTTGTGTGAAGGCAATCTTCCAAGGTACTTTTAGGTAAAAGTGGTGAACACTGCTTATTTTATTTTAAACCGCATTATGATTCATCCTATTTTAAAGAAAACCCCCTATGAGCTTTGGAATGAAAAAAACCCAACATTAATTACTTTCATGTTTTTGGTTGTAAATGATTTGTGCTTAATAATGGTAAGGATAATCTAGAAAAATTTGATGCTAAATCTGATGAAGCAATTTTTCTTGGTTATTCATTACATAGCAAAGCATATAGAGTATTTAACAAAAGAACTCTTACTATAGAAGAATCTATGCATGTTATTTTTGATGAAACTAATCCCTTACCTTCTAAGAAAGAAGAGTGCATAGACAATGATGCAAGTACAATTCAAAAAGAAATGGAAGACATGAGAATACAAGAAAGACCAATTCAAGAAGGAGAAGAAATAGTAAGTAAGGATCATACTGATCTACCAAGGAATAGAGGTATGTAACTTCTCATCCTAAAGATTTAATTATTGGTGATCCTTCACAAGATATCTGGACTAGGTCATCACATAGAGATGTACATGATTACCTAGCTTTTATGTCACAAATATAACCTCATAGCCTAGAAGAAGCTGAATCTGACCCTAATTGGATGATGGCCATGCATGAAGAACTTAATTAGTTTGAAAGAAATAAGGTATAGACTTTAGTTGAAAGACCATCAGACCATCCCATCATAGGAACCAAATGGGTCTATAGAAATAAATTAAATGAACGAGGCAACATAATTAGAAGCAAAGCTAGATTAGTGGCTAAGGGATATAACCAAGAAGAAGGTATCGATTTTGATGAAATATATGTACCTGTAGTAAGACTAGAAGCCATTAGATTACTTCTTGCATTTGCTTGCTACATGAATTTCAAACTCTTTCAAATGGATATGAAAAGTGAATTCTTGAATGGTTTTATATCCAAACAAGTTTTTATAGAACATACACTAGGATTTAAAAGTCATGCTTTTCTAAATCATGTATTTAAGCTGAACAAAGCATTGTATGGTTTGAAACAAGCACCTAGAGCCTGGTATGATAGACTTAACACTTTCTTGATTGAAAATGATTTCACAAAAGGAAATGTTGATAAAATTCTTTTCATCAATAAGACGAACAATGATATATTAGTTGTATAAATTTATGTTGATGATATTATATTTGGTGCAACTAATGAAACTCTTTATAGAGAATTTGCTAAGTTAATACAGGAAGAATTTGAAATGAGCCTAATGGATG